>CM068376.1:223983176-225428966 GCA_034769895.1 Magicicada septendecula | reverse complement strand
AAACGATTCGGATCGTCGACGTAATTCGCGCATTATCTCGGGTAATTGTTGTAATGCTTCCTCGGCGAATTTTTGTACATCATGAGGGGTATCTTTATCACCTGGCCAGTTCAACAAATTGGTGATACGGCGGGTCAGATGTTCGATTCTTTGGGTGGTGCGTAAAATTACTGCGGGGGATTTTTCATCACGCAGGGTTTGTGCGATCGAAGTTAGTTCTGTATACTTATGATAAAATGTTTCTTTTTCGCTTTCAAAATCTAAAACACTCAAACGATTTAACAATGAGTGTTTGTCCGGTTTATTTTCACGTAACGTCTTGCGAAGTTCCGCGACAGTTACATTAGAGTAGGGAAGACCACGCAATAATGCTTCATAGCTTAATTCGTCTTTCAACAACAAGTCGGGGTTAAATTGAGCCATTTTTGATAATAACAACTTTAAATACACGACGTATTACGAACGACAAATCTTATGTCACTTCCTTTAATTCGTTTTATCAATGTTTAAAATAGTTAACGTGAATTCATTTAAACACATACATATATATCTTATTGCATATGAAATCTTATATTAATTAATCAACATAACTTATCTCACAACAATTCAATTTTCTGTACTGACATATATAATTAATCAAAACAAAAACTAATACCATCGTATAGAGGAGAGAAATTTCATATATGAAAAGTTCATTGCTTTAACAATGGCACAAAGGGTCAGCTGTTTTTGGGAGTCGTCTAGGGTGGCAATTTAGGACAATTCAAAACAGGAAAGAGCGTGTCTAAGGTGGTTTGTTTGGTTTAGCGAGGGGAGGTTATGAATGAGATGAGTGCATACAAAGGGGAGAGTTTACATTCCTCAACACGTATTTAACATGAACAGACTGGCTTCTACCGACAGGTTTGGAATGGAATACTTACCAGCGATGTCTTGTTTAATACGGCAAAGTCGCGATACTGATATTATTATAACATAATTAAAATTTTACTCACTTATTTTTTGTTTATTTCTGAGTGAATAAATTTATGTTTGTCCAAGTTATTGTTAACGAATTATAAAATTACACAACAACAGCAACATAATTATTTCTTTTTTCAAAGTAGCAGAGTGGCGCAATTTTGTGACGTCTCCCTTGTTAAGACAACACAAAAGTCGGGAACTAGTTCAATTCTTTACCAGTTAATTAAACTAGCTGCCGTTGTTAGTAAAACATCCTTACCAACAAATTACAACACAATTATGACATAGGAAATTGACAAGGTTTGCACAAATTTATTCACTCATTTGGTGTTAGGGAAAACATCTCTTTATTACTATTCAAATATTATGTTTGACTTTGCTTCTTTTTAAAGAAAATTTACTTTAGTAAATTCTGCTTTTACTGCTTTAAAGATATTAAGTTTATTATTCCTTTTATCTCAAAAATTTACTCATCTAGATGTTAGTTTTAAATACCTCGGATCCGGGTCAGAACTTTCTCAAAATAATTAATTTATCACAAACTTCAACCAAATTATTGGAAGAATAATATTGGTGGTAATCTACATTATTATCTTACATTTATCTATATATTGCTGTTACTACTACTACATTACAAAAATTACAAATCTGATAGTTTCTTCTTTACATTATTAAAGTTCTTTAGTGTTCTTTTGTTACTTCTCTTATTGAAACGAAAATTGACAAATGTTGTGTTTGGATATCACCTGAATTTAATATGAGGTTGTTGTTGGGTCCTTGGGTGTCATCTCCTGTCGTCTTCTAGGGTGGAGTACGTGGTTCCTCTTGAAGCTACATCGGGTTGATTATATCTGCTCTCGACGATCGGTTTTTTACTTGAAGTTCATACTGTTGTAGTTGGAGTTTTCTTCGTCCGGATTTTGTAGTTCACATTTTCCACCTTAATTATAGTTCTTACTTTGCAGTACTAAAGTCTGATAGTTACATATCTTACAACTTACAGTTTTATATTTTTAAAAGAGATGTGTTGGCTAATTTTTCCTTTCTGTATATTCTTCCTAACTCTACACACACTACATTTTTCAAAATAAAATCATCTTACACTGGATATTCGTTTAACGGCATACACTTACGTGTATGTAGACAACACAAAACTCACATCTTTTCATGACGAAGTTCTACTGGCGACTGCGCGTATAGTTTAGGGGCGAGGGCTCAGTAAGCTGGTGCGTATTTACGCACTAAGAAAATAGTTCGTACTTTATATATTATTAATTATTCATTAATTAGAATGTAAATACTTTATGTTAACTTTATTACGACTTAGAGATTTCTTTATTTATATAGTCGCATTTTTAATAATTAAAGTAATTATTATTATTATTCTTTACTTAATACCATTCTTGGCGTGTTGGTACTGGACAATTTCAAGTTGATTCAGGAATCTGGGTATAGGTAAGGGTGGATAATACTCTTACTTATTAAAAATAAAAAATTTTTATTTGTGCGATTTTCGATGTTTTCAAAATCGTCACAGTATAAAAGCATGTAGTCCTGGCTACAAATACCCTTTCTGCGATGTTCCATTGCAGTATATATAGCAATATGACACATTGGGTTCTGTATATGACCCTGAAAATTTTCATGGGCCTCTTGTTATATTAATTTGAACTTTAAAAATGTAGTTTTTCAAATAAATGTAAAATATTAAGTCCTTTAACGTACGTTATTAATTAAAACTTTACTGAGTAGAAATATTTATAAATGAAGTACTGAAACAATTTCATAACATATGAATTCACATGTATAAAATAAGTTATGAATTATGTTCTCTTAATAATGTTCATAAATTTAAACCTTCACATTTACCACTTTAATCCGTTGTTAGAATTAATATTATTTTTTTTAAATAGTGTTTAAATTAATTACATAACTAGCCATTTTTCACACGAATACAACTGAATAGTGTATCTAAGAATGTAAGAAATGTTATTATCCTTGAAAACGTACTTCGAGCAATACGTACACACACACTTTCGCCATTTTTCGTAAACATCTTATACTTAGTTTATTTTTGTATAAGTCCTACCACTAAATTATAGCTAAGTTCCTAACCTAATCACAGTTATCATATATGTGAGAGGGTTCTCAGATTATCATCTTCGTTCTGGATAAGTATATTTGGCCCATAAGTAAGGTATCTCTTCTGCTATAGAATTAGTGGATAATTCTACCAATTTTAAACTACCGGTTAGGTCATAGGATTTTGTGTGTTCCATGTGTTAAGTATAATTGTTACTCAACAATTTGTTTTTACATATAGAGAAGTGAGACGTTGACGGCATAAAATAGCTAATTAACATATTGAAAAATAAATAAACAATTTATTAATTATTACTTACAACAATGATTAATTTAAAAAAACTAAAAGTATGAACTCAGAATAATTCCTTTATAAGAAGATACAATGACATAATATTAGGCCTATACCTCTTTTATATAACACATAATAATAACATAGAAACATCAAAACATAAAACACATATAGAAAAAACAATTATAAAATTACTGTAAAATGCTTGGGTGCGTGATAAGAGCATCAACTTTGAATAATTATTAAAATTTTAAACCATAGCAGATCATCTACGAAAGTAGTGTTATATTTATTAAATTAAATTGAAAGTTTACCAATAATATTTTTATAAAATAATATTTACTTTGAGTAAAAATAGTTATTATTTACAACAGAGCACCCGTTTTAATTAACTACAAAAATTTATTTTTAATTAAGCTTAAAATTCCATAGTACTTATTTTAGTTTTACTATTTACACTAATTAGATTTATGTATTGGTTTTATTTCGTTAACTCATTCTATAGTCACTTGTGAGTTCTTCCTTTGTTTTTAAAAATAATTACTCATTTATCACCTGTGTATTTGTTGAGCTGCCGTTGCGAAGCTTGGTCAGATCACCCAATTATGCAGTTTCTAACATGTTCAATTTGGTTTACGCCTGCATAGCGTCACCTTTTCAACACATCACATTTTGTCTGTTTGCAATATCAGTAGAATTGATGTTTAAACTAACGGTGGGATTCAATTAGCAACTCTACACAAGTTGCTTGAATATAACTTAATTGTTTATTATTTATTAATTACGGTCGTAACTAACTTTTGTTTTTATAACTCAGTTGTTATTGCACTTATTCCCATAAACGTACATCAACACACGCGTCTAAATCAGGTTTCTCCGATGGCATTGTTTGTATTGCAAAATGAATTTTGTTAAATGCAAATTTCATTAAATAACCAACTTAATAGGGCGGAGTCTGATGAGCGTAGCAAAATCAGGCATAGCCCTCTATCCATGACTCTATGCATAACTTAGACCGCGAACTCCTCCGAAACTATTCAACCGAATGTTATAAAATTTTGCGTACATATCCGGACTGTATTGTAGAGTGCACACATGTAATTTTTATTTCTCTAAATTATTTGGTTGAAAGATATTACGATTTTTTAAAAATCTTAGCTTAAACGTGTAAGAGGAAGAGAGATAGAGATATCTTGGCCCAGCTGGCTATCACCCGATAAGATAAGATTTTGCTGTATCACAAATGCACACAAATGTATCACAAATTATTTCAAAAACAAAAACAAATTACCATTAAAAAAGCAATGTGGTGTATATAAAATAAAATGTGATGATTGTGATGCGTTCTATATCGGTCAATCTGGCAGATGTTTTTATAAAAGATTTCTAGAACATATTCCTAAGCCAAGTAATAATAAGTCCAACTTTGCACAACATTTAATATCAAGCGGACATAAATATACGAACTTCGAAGAAAATTTAACAGCGTTGCATATTTGTAAAAAGGGTAGACGGATGGATAGTCTGGAGGAATTTGAAATTTATAAAGCTTTAAAAGATAGTAACACCAAAAACAGTTTATTAAATGACCAGGTAAATTTTGCGTCAAATTACCTGTTCGACACTGCAATCAGTTTGTCTTAATCTTTGACCAGTCGCGTGACAATCGCGGTTGCGGGTGAACGCATGCGGGAGCTCCAGCCGTGGTTAGCAAAACTTATTACATGCGATTTATAATTTATTTTATTTATTTTGACTTGACCAGTATCATGGTCGTGATTTTAATATTTTAATTTATTAATTATGTATCTGAGGATGGGACTTAGTCCCGAAACGCGTCATCAGTGACGAAACTGTGTATCGCTAAAGTGGATATTAAGGTAATTCTATATCAGAGATTGCAGGTTTGTACAGTGTAAATTAGTTGATAAGAAACATTGTGAAAAATGTTAATTTTAATTATTTTTAGATTTTTAAAACAACTTTAAGTGAAATAATGCGTAAGGATACTTAACCGCGTGTGCTTGGGTATGTAATTATTTTACGGGATATTCTTAAAAAACGCGTTAGTTTAAACAACTTTCTAAACATAGTAAATTTTGAGATGAGACTTATATCAAAACATTCGTAATAAAAAGACCAACATGTTGGCAGTAGTTATTTAAAAAATTATTAACTGATTGTATGCAGTTTTTAAGTAAGAAAGGCTTATGGGTCATAAAATCGGTCTTAAAATATTTCCAGGTTTTTTAACATAAATTATTCTGTACGATACGTTCTTGGACAAGAAACTTTATTATCTGTAAGAAAATCACGAGGAGGGTGTATTGAAAAACCAATCAGATTACAAGATATTCAGTTTCAAGTATAAGACTCTGAAATACAGATCAGTCTCTCTTCGGAATCGATAACAAGTAAACGCTGCTCTGGTAATGACGATTGATCTGCCAGTCCCGACGAACGCAAGTTAGAAAATTCCTGTAGAGTTACTGCAAGAATTATTATAATTGTGTGCTATCCGCAGGAGCGCAAGATATTCTGTTTAAGGTATATGAACACTTCAAGTTTACTGGAAAGGTGTAAGCCCAACACACCAGTTGAGCAATAACAGTATCAGTTCGCGGTGTGTGAAATTATATGTAACCGTGGCCGCGAGAAATACGTATATACACTCCCTAAAGCGACCCTGAAGCCGGATAGCGTAATGTAACCCACGTATTCATCCATATAGGATTAACCCGTCGTCGGAAGGATCCGAAGTCGACCTTACATGGAAGTAGACTTATGAAAACTTATTATAAGAAAGACTCTAATACAAGTTATATCAGTAAACAATTTACAGTTTAAATAAGGCAAAAAGAACTTTTTAAATATTAATTTATTTCATTGTAGAGAAATTAAATTTTAGTTGTATTACGAAGGTCAACAGCAATTATTTTTTTTTTTTAACCTGCATTAAAGGCTACTGCAAACCGTAGATAGTCAGAAAAATTGATAGCATCATTAATAAATACGTTTCATTCCAATAACGTCTATCTCGACTACTTATTCTATGCGACCCTTATACATCGCATATATACTCATATATACATACATACGATATATTGCGAAGGCAGATTTAATAAAACACAAGCTTTACCAATGTATGTAATGGCAACTTTTAAGCAAACCTTTCCATATGTAAAACGTGCCATTACCGTCTTACAAACGCTTCCCGCAATTAATCACGAGTCCCATGTGCGTGAGATCCGCACAGTCCATTCCAGAGTGATTAATTTAATTCAACGCCTACTTGAAGACTCGCTCCGTACCTCGTTTTGCCTCTGAAATATTAAAACCTAACGTCGGAAACAAAAAAACTTTATAACGAATGCTCGACATAGAGTTGTGTGTTATTAATTACAAATGCTTTCTCTAGAAGGCAGGCATATTAATTTCGCAGTATATTTGTCGCATACGGAATTGTCAGGAGGAATTAGTAAAGAACGATCGCTCAGTGTGTCAACATAATGTAGATTTCCATACATGTTAATTATAAAATAACCTGTAATTTATGAAAAATATTAATCGTGAAAAAATATTAATAGAAAAATTAAAAAAACAATGCGTACTAATAACGCAAAAATATTGTTTTATATTTCTTTCCGTATATATCAGTGAGTTCTCTTGATACTGTAGATGTTACAGCCGATGTTCAAAGACTGTGAATTCATATATTGGCTGGCGTTTCGCGCTTTGGAGGCTCACAAATATATTATTTTTTTATTTTGGCCTTTGGCCGGTCAGAATGTGAACTGCCTACTAGCGGACGGCCACATCCCGACTTAGATTGTCTTTGTATTTGTAGGATTAAACGTCTTTGCTTACAGTTTGGGCAGTATACCGTATGAGTCAGTCTATACTTAGCTGGGCTGCCGTATAAATCGTTACCACACGTGTGCCAATGGATTAGTGAATTATAAAGAATACGTGCGTATTCAGTTAATAAGTAATTGTTTATGAATTATTGCTAGTGTTTAGGCCTACTTTTCAGTGAGTTGTAAAGAATCGCGAATGCAGTGAACTGTGCTAATGAATCAAATACGTTATTCCTTATGAGAAGGAAAAGAAAGTAAAATAGTCATTTCTTTTAAAAAAAAAGAACAGATTTTAAAGGAAGTGGTAGTTGGCAAATATTAAAGTGAAATGGATGGTTTTGTCTGTCGTTAGTTGAAGATATTCGACGAAATTTTTGTCAGTGGCAGCGAGTTGTAGCTGAAGGCACTCGTGTCCTTTATTATCTGTATGCTGAAGAAAGTGGGGCATAGCCTTCGGACAATAATGAAAAAAGAACTTCAATGTCAGTACAAGAATATTACAAAAGAAATAATTACAGCTACCTTCATTTGTGTAAATACTGTAGAGTGAAAAATTCTATGCCAACAAAATGCTTAAGTATCAAATCTATTGTTTTTAAAGAGTTCAATGCAGACTACCACGTAGATCTCATTGACATGCAAAGTAATGTAGACCTTCAGCTTACCTTTATCTTTCTTGAGGAAACACTATGCTATCTCTGCATATATTAGTGCTTGGTAAGGTACTGTTTCGCGTATACTTATTTTTGTGGGCCTACATAATCTTCTATTTTTATCAGATCCTTTTAATAAACATTATACTTAGTTGCATTTTCTGCGCAGTTTGTAGCTTCTTACGTTCTTATTACTCAATACTGTCCCTAAACATTCCATATCTACGTACACTTCTTTAAATCTCAACCACGATCCCATCACGTTCTCTCGTTTAACCATCCACCCTTTCTACTCTCCTGTTTTTAATTTCATTCAGAATATCTATACTAAAACCATACTATGTTTTTTTATTGTGCTTCACTTCCCATCTCCTTTAGTTTGTCCTGTGTTTTAATAGTTATCGGAAGTTACAGGTATAGTTAGGGGCAGCATGTCCTGACTGCCAGCAAATGTGATACAATTATTACTCTAGAAAGGTAAGCTAATTATTATGGAAATTACAGAGAAACTATTCTTTTTAACATTAATACGAGATAAAATATACTCAAGGACGGGATATACGGGATCGTCGTACTTAACGGGATCTTACAATTTATCTTTGAATTGCTCGTCCTCTAAAATCAAATGGTTTTGAATTGTAAAGTCGTGCAATGAAATTATTATTTTACTAGAAAGATTAATTAATTGGAAAGAGACAGAGAACGAAATTACAGATATTTATATGTAAATATGTTTCGTTGATTATGAATAAGAGTTTGATGGAGTATGTAGAAATAAACTAAGGAAAATGTTAGAACACTAGGGACTTCCGCTCTCTCAATAGTAACTGGAACGAAGGGATAGAAAAGGGATAAACGAGTCATATAAAAGGTACGAGTATATACAGCTGGAACCTTCCTTCTGTACAGATTTAGATAATGGAATATTATTACCAGACGTCATCATAAATCAATGTGTTATGGAAGGCTGCAGCCTCTCTGGAAGGTTATTATTCATAGATGAAACTTTAAACAAGTGTGTACATTGAAGTTTATGGAGTTTTCAAAGAAGTATAAAAATCGCACAGAGTAATTTATTTAATAGATTGTTATATGGTAATAAGCGAATAGAGCAAAATTGAAACGAGTTTTAAAAATCTGTGCATACATTAAATTCAAAACACAGGAAGTGTCTTCTCGGGAGAACTGAGACAGAACAAACTTCATGATATAATGTCAAATTCTTGAAGAATTAACAAGATGTAATAAAGATATCGCGTATCGTAATGATTACGCCTAAGAATAGCTGATATATTGAATGAAATTAAATGGTTTGGGTATAATAATGGACAATTAAGGAAACACCAAAGATGACACTATGGCAGTTATACAAAGTCGTGGCGATTCAAGGGAGTATGTTTTATCCTAAAAGACGATACTGTTAGAGAATTGTTTTGATCGTCATCTTAAAAACAATGGAATAAATTATTGGACACCAGAGAAGTGGATACTCATTGTACAGCAGCTTCAACTTGGCTAAGGTAACTTACCTTATTACACTTGACATTAACCAGCCTTATTACGGGCATTGCCGATTTTACTCTTTACTATTTTCTGAAAGGTATTTTGTTTTTTTTATTATTATTGTATGTTCAATACTTTGTTTTAAAGCGCATATACTTTAAATAACTGTTTAAATTCTGTTTTATTTTGTTCACTTTGATTTTCAATTCACTCTTCAGATCTTGGAATAAACTTTTGCTTAGTCGTCACAGATGTTTCTACTTCAGATATCATCGTACCAGTTACCATCGAACCTGTATTCAGCTCGTGTCACTTTATACAGGACTCGACTCTGATATAATATTTCCTTCTAACTGTTTCTGTTATAGTATTAATGTGTTAATGTCGTATAATTTTTCAATTTGACACTTAACTAATAGTGTTATTTTTTGTTCTTTTGTAGCTTTGTAGCTGCATCTCTTTTACACATACGTTTATAGTCCTGTCGTTTTTCTGCTTCTAATAAGAGTTCAGTTTTTCGCCTTTCTGTCTCTTCTGATTCACAATGCCGCTATTCTTGTATCACGGCGTGGAGAGATTCCAGCACAAGGATTAGATTGATGTCCTTTTTTGCTTAACATTAATGACTATTCAACCTACAATAAATTTTTATACGTTATGTCTACTGCCTGATTTACGGTGTTAAGGATCCCACTACCTGCTTTTGGGCATCATTGTTACCAAAGATATTACTAACCATGCATTTTGATGTTAGAAACAGTGAAGTAAATTGTTAAACACCAGAGCTTTTAAATCGATACTTACAGTTTTCGATACTAACACATCTAGGGAACATTTATACTCGTCTTACAGTAGTCCATTAATATAGTTAGTACATTATTCCATTATACATAACCAGTAATACAAGTCATTATGTTGAATACACTGCATAGTCCGCAACACAGATACTAGACACTTTTACCACATCTGTTGCTGTAAACCGTATGTGTAGCATAACAAATTACTGCCAACTCGTCCAATTTTGAGCTTTAAATTTTATTTTTCTCCTCGTTTCCCTGTGTTTCCTCGTTCCTGTGGCATTGTTCTACGCCGTTTTCTTTGTCAACCCCTCCGCCTGCTACCCTATGGCCTCCAGCTCAGTACACTACTCGCTATGTTCAATCCATCTGCTTTCAAAGAGTGTCCTAAGCAGTTCCGTGTGCGAGTATTAGTTCTGATCTAATATTTCCTTATACCGAGGGTCTCCATAATTTTCCGTACTAATGAAGCCTGTCTTGCTGATCCTCAGTAACCTTCACAGACACTCCTAACGCGTGTAACTTCCTGTCAACCGTAATAGAGGTAAATGTCAACATTTCACATGGGTACAGTAGGACCGATTTAACGATGATATTGAAAATTCTTTTCTTCATTTCTATGGGTATATGTGCAGTACTCCATATATAGGTTTTACAGTTGCAAAAGCAATTAATTCTGTATTTGCAGATTCCTTAGATTACATATTCTTCCGTACTCCCTGTACTCATTATGATGCGCTCACTTAACAAGGGATTCTATTTCCATCTTCACTGATCGATTTAGGTTGATAATGACTGTGTTAATCCTTATTGTTTTAGTCTTTTCCACATTTACGTCCAGAACCATCAGTCCAATTTGTACCATTTAACTGTTACTTTTGGCCTGTGTGCTGCAAAGTGATGTGTCATCTGCGCACTTCAAACCGTGTAAGGGTGCGTTCACGTACAAAGCTGGCAACAAGCGCCTTGTAGCTTGCAGCTTGCTCCAAGCGCTTACAAGCGCATGCATAGGCTTATGGTATGTCACGTATAAAGCTGGAAACAATTGGAGTCATCGAGATGTCTTCGTCAAGTGACGATGAGCTATTTTAATAGAAAATGTAGAGTTGAAACTGTTAAGAAAAAACCAGGTGTACATGAAATTAACCTCGAAAGAATGAGATTAGGCGAATACCATCATCTATTTCCTCAATTGAAATCCGATAAAGTTAGATTTTTCTCTTATATGAGAATGGAGTTGAGCACGTTTAACTATATTCTCGAGAGAGTCGAAGGATTGATAACGAAGAACTGGGGAAACTAGCACAAGCAACCTATATATCCGGAAGAGCGCCTAGTTATTTGTTTGAGGTAAGCATATTTGTAAAAAAAATAATTTTTAAAGCAAGTTTGTTAAAGCTATAAATTTGAAAAATATAAGTCTTTTTGGTAATTGTACAGTTTAGCTACACCAAAAGTTTTTCGTATTTTTTCTGTTTTCCTTACTGGTTTTAATGTTGTAAAAATGAAAATGAAACAATTTTTTTGGGGAAAGATCATTAATCGATTTTTAAGCTACAGGTATGGTTGGCTGGTGGAGTCGTTAACTAACACAACGCTACTACATCTAACAAGTACCCATGCTGACTCGACCAGCCAACCACCCTAGGGTGCGTTCACGTACAAAGCTGGTTTTTTTTTAAGGTGGTGCTATAATAAACTTTGAGGTTACAGTTTTTTCTTACTCATTTATTGAATAAAACAATTGAGCAAAGTTAACAAAAAGTATTGAAAAAATTTCTGAAATATTCGTAAAAACAAATGCTTGGAACCTAAATCAAACCATAGTGTCTCCGAACAGTTATTATTTAAGGTTAAGAAATGTTGCTTGTTCGTTAAGAAATCCAGCGATATCTTCATTTCCATCAACTTGTTCAGTGTCGTAGTCGTCAACAGATGTGCTTTGTAGAGAAGTGTTGGTGGCTGAAATTGGAGTTGTGTTTCGAGGTGTTACAGACTCTATGCAGTAACTTACCGGATAAGCAAACTGATGAACGACATCTTGAATCCTACTACAAAAGGGAAATATTTGTTCCGGTCGAATCTTTTTCACGTGTGGTAGTAACGTTTTGAAAAACATTAAATGTTCATCCTCAGCATCTGTTTCTCCTTTGCCGCTCTTTTTTTGCGACAAAATTTCGAGTTTTTTTCTTTCAATCTCTAATATTGAAGACTGATAGTCATCAGATCTTTTACGTTTGATTCGATTAACGGTATGTTTGTTTCGATTAATCTTCGTACATTTTGCGTTTCCACTTGTTCAACCTCGGTAGAGGCAGGGGGATCAGTTGTTGCGTGATCACTTGTATCCTCTGTGACGTTCTCGTTGGCATTATTTTCCACATGATCTGCCTTGTTGTCACCCTTGCTGGGCACTACTTCTTCGCCGTATTCTTCTAAGGCATCTTCTAAGACATGTAAATTGGCATCTTCCGTTGCCTCTAAATCTGCGATTGCAGAACAGTTACCTGAAGTTTGCCGAGGTCTAACTATTTCTTTTAAGAAAGAAAGAGCTTTGAAGTGTTACCATTTGCTAGTCATCATTTCTCCAGCTCCGGCTCCAGATTTGGGGCGCGTTACATTTGTGACTTCCGAAGCATACTGATCTCTGAGATACTTCCACTTTTTCTTCAGCAAATGATCTGAAAAAAGAATATATTTGTAGTGTATGTCAGAAAACTAGGACACTAACACTGCTAACGTTGAGCTAGAGCTCATAACATACATCAGCTTTGATCAGGCAAGTTAGTTAGTCACACAATTATTTTAAAAATCTTAAATTTCTTTATAAATCTTATGCTCTACTAACAATTGTCTTTACTTGCAGGTATTTGGCAACTGGGTCGTCGTTCAAGACTCTATCTTTCAGTTTCCGTTTGGTACAAGTACTGTTTGCAACATAGTTAGAGAAGTGGTGAGGGGCATATGGAACACCCTTCATCCTCTTCGTATGCCTGTGCCAACAAAGGATCTATTTTTGGAGATTGCAAATGATTGTTTCTCCCTCTGGAACTTTCCTAATTGCTTAGGATGTTTAGATGGTAAGCACGTGAGGATAAAGTGCCCAGTACAATCATGATCAATGTTCTACAACTACAAACAAGTTTTCTTAACGGTCTTGCAAGGAGTAGCAGACGCTCATTACCGTTTTGTAGTTATTGATGTCGGTGGTTGTGGAAAGCAAAATGACGGGAGTACATTTGCAGCATCTGATCTGTTTAAGCTAATGCAAAAACATAAACTTGATATTCCTAATCCAACATCTCTACCAGGTACCAATGTCAAAGCACCGTATGTCTTTGTTGGAGATGATGCCTACCCACTAATGCCTAACCTCCTCAAACTTTACTCAAGGAATAATCTTAGTTTCGATGAGGAAATGTTCAACAAAAGATTATCACGCATGAGAAAGTCAATTGAGTGTGCTTTTGGTATTCTGTTTGCGAAATGGAGATTATTATCAACCATCATAGAAACAGAAATCAATGTTGTAGAAGGCATGGTCAAGTGTATATGACTGTTACACAACATAATCATTGATAAAGAGGGCGTACAGCATAATTTAACTGAAGCCGTAGTCATACCTGTGTCAAAAACACAAGCCAAACCATTGGGAAGACCCACAAACGCAGCAATAAATGTGAGGGATTTGTTTAAGACATACCTTGCAAATAATCCCTTAATCTTCACAGAGTTAATCGGTTCATAAAAGTGGATTCTAACAGTTGATATGATTGTATGTTTCGGTAGACAGTGTGTTTAATAGTAGGTTAAGTTAATAAATATGTATGTACTTCATTAAAAACTTAGATTTTTGTACAGTAATGAATAGTGTTCATCTGATATACATTTTGAACAATGTGTAGTCTTTAAAGAGGTTATTTAAACACTATTTGCTTATGTGTGCATATGTGATTTGCTAAAGATATGAGACATAATTAAATATATTTCAACACTAGTCGTTAGCCCCTGACGCATACCGCCTGCTTCGCCATGTTCGTTCCTTTCCGTGAGTGTTCGTACGTACAGGCATAGTGAGGGTTCGTACGTACATACAGGCGTAACAAAATATATCGTAACAAAAACTACGAACACTCACGTAAAGGAACGAACATGCGCGAAGCAGGCGGTATGCGTCAGGGGCTAACGACTAGTTATTTCAACAGGTGAAAAAATCTTACCTTCAACTTTCATTTCAGTGGATATCTCCTTCCAGCACTTGTCAACATGCGTTCTATTTGCATGTAGTTTTAATCGTTTCTCCCAAATGGCTGCTCTTTGAAATACATGACTAATCAATTCTTCGGCATCTACCATTTTATGCGAACAGAACAAACAATACACTAAAACTATACAAACTTTTAAAATTTACTACTACACATATGCACATTGGTGTCCGCCAGCTTACTAAGCGCTGAAAATAAATGTTTCAAACATTCTTGTTTGCCGGTCGGAACTTGCAGGAAGCGCTTGCAAGTCCGAACAAGCTTTGTCTGTGAACGCACACACTTGAAACAATGGAGATTTTTACTCGCGCCTGTAAGCGCTTGTCGGCGATTGTTTGCCGGCGCTGGAAACCAGCTTTGTATGTGAACACACCCTAAGTGGTTATAGAGTGTCTAAGAAATACACGACTGATTAAAGTCAGGATTTGTTACGAGAGAATCGACTGTAAACCTAAATAGCAGTGGAGATAGTAGGAAACGTCTTGCTGGTCTTCTTTCATGCAAAATTATGCATTCCACCCTTTCGTAAATAATTTAATCATATTTATGACTCAAAAAATAAGCCGAATTTATTTTTGGGAGGGCACCGATGAGATTTACAATTAGAGAATGCTGTAGCGTATTGAAGGCACGCTGAAAGTCTACGGATGTCAGATATAATGGTGATTTACATTCTATAAATTGTTTTATAATTATGCGCAGTGTGTGTCTATATGGCCTACGCCTGATTTACTTTCCTTTTAGAACACATACGTTTTTCACTAATACGCTCTCCGTACTAATACGCTTTCACTAATACATGACATCAGACAGTTTGCAGAAAATTACCTGAATTGCACTCAACCGTCCATAGGCTATAATTAGCAAAGATAGCCAATGGTACATGTGTGGCGTAATATTATCTAGAAGATTGCACTTAAATCGAGATTAATCAGAACGTTTCTAGAATGCGCAGCGTCATTACCTATGTCATACTCTGCTATAAATTTGAGAAGCCTTGTTGACCAAGCAACTGGGATACTCGTTTTTTATTTGTGTCACGTCGGTCTTATAATACAGTATTTAAAAACTCCAGGCCGTCAGTGAAATTTAAGGCGCCAAGAGAAACTTATGTGACTCCAAACGCTGAAGTCCGGTAGTAAGTAATCTAAAGAAAATTATTGTTTTCGTAACAATTGATTCAGCGATTGCTTCTCTTAAGAATAGCTAAGCAGCTGAACAAGAATGTAAACCAAAACGACACAACACTCCATTGTAACTTGATAATAAAGACAAGCTGTGATGTGTGTTATTTTAACTGTTTCAACGCCCCCTAAAACAAATCTAACTTTCTTAGGGGAACGTCCCGTTACTTAAACAGTGTTTATAAAGTACTGAAAAACTGTGAATTTTTGAACAACTCCTAATTAAACTCTACTTTTATGCTGTTGCGAGCTGTGGTTTAAAAAACTTTTTTACCTTGGGCGGTTTTAGTTTTATATCGGTGCCAATCGCGCCTGCTGTAGAAAACTCTAGACAAAACGTTGACACTGTAAAAAGTTGGATAAAAAAAGTTAAGCATTTCCCTTGCCGCAAATGAATGAATAATTAGTTTACGTAAGAGCTGTAAATAATTGAATTCGAATAGTTCCGTCGTTGTTTAGAATTTTCCATTATATTGTTAGCACCTTTAATATTAAAAAAGAAATTTTAAGTGGGGAACTTAGTAATCTTCTAGATAACATATTTAGGGCATTTTAATAGGTTGGATAATAATTGAAATAATTTTTGTTCGTCATAGGTGATTTTATTTACGACTTACAAAAACGAATTTCCATTTCTATTCTACGCTATAGATCTGTGTTGATATTCATGCTAATTAATAATCAATATATAATTAACATTTAATACACTTAATCACTTTAGTATTTTTACTCTTTATGAGCAGAGAATAGTGGATTATTTATTTGTGAATGAGGGCTGTAGATTTGAGTATGATTTGGTGAAAGATGTTTTTTATTATTTCGTCTCTGGAGACGAATTCAGTTCTACTAAGCTGATCGCTGTTTTCATCGTAAGAGTATACGTAGTTCTTTTTTATTAAGTATTTTAAAAATAACATGGTTTGCAAGTAAAGCGTCAGTGATGGTGATCAGTATGTGTTGCCGTTATTAGTCACTTCAAAAATCACATTCCGAAATTGCAATTGTACGAGTTTCAGGTAACTTAAGGTAATTGGTTTTGTAATGGATTTTTTATTTTATATTCACCGGTACCAGACAAATAATAATTAGTGTTTTGTGTTTTTACCTTAAATTTGTGTTCTATGAAAATTCCAATGAATTGCGTACATAATAATACCGCTGTTTCTAATTCGTTAGGCTATACTTTATGTAATAGTAACTAAGTGGGCAGACTGACGTTTTGTGCTTCAGGACTTTTCACACATCTTCTATAAGACTGTACACATGAACAGTCACATGTAATACAGTTTCCATCAAACCTTAACATACGATTAATCTTTACAGTGATCTGTATAATTTAAATTTTTCGGATGCAGTTTGAATTAATTTTATGCACTCTTCAGATTTATATTACAATCGGTTTACCTTGCACGTATTTAACTTTCGTTCTTTCGTTATATTGTACGTGTGTCTTTATCTTAGTACACAACAAATGGCGTTTATAGGGACGACATTATTTTATTTCCATCAACGCCACAAAAAACCTGTTAACCGCATTCATCTATTCGGATCAGTGCCAACTGCCGAGAATTTTCAAAATATTTTCACTTCTCTACCAGATTTATTAACGAAATTTTCGAGGAACGTGTACCCTTCATTGCTGCTGTCATCGGGCTATCATTTAAAATACATAGAGGAAATATTTTACTAATGTTAACACCACAAAATCTGAAAGAATTAGTACTAGTTTTGGACAGAATAATAATTGTTTCACATATCACAGCACAACTTTTTCCTGCTTAAAGAAGAAGAAGACAACTTATTTATTTACTCTCGAGAAGTCAGGTTAATTACCAAGCGATTGTCCCTTCCTTAAGGTTGTGGTCCCCGACATCTTCCAGCTTAAGTGGTGTAACGGTCCAGATGTATCACCTTGCTATGAAACTTTCATTAATCATACTTATTCGACAGAAGCTGATGAAGACGTTGTTAATGACCGCGATGACGGTGTGTAAGCCCTTCCAGGTGGTCGCAGCTTTGGGCTGACTCCTACCTTCCTCATCAGTTTATAGACCCAACCCTGATCGCGGCCCAAAGAAGTTGCAGCCAGGTCGTCACGACTCTATCTATATCCAGACTCGCCGCATTCCGAGCCAGCGCATGGATGATGCGTAGTCCTTGTTAATATTCGCCACGAAATCAACTGGAATTTTCTGCCTGTCCACAGATATTCCAAATAACAGATCACGCGTAAATGTGATAAAGCTTAAAAATAAATATACTATTTATAGTGTAGTAAAACTTTGTGTATACAATTTCTGAGAGATCGAATTAATGTGTTGTATGTGTGTGCGAATGTGTGTGTTTTGGTAATTTATTCGTAGCTCTTGTATATAATTGTTATTGTTATTTAATAGGCAGTCATTCTAATCTTATGTGGAATTTTGTGTGCAGGTATTCATCTGAAGGTTTTCCAAAGCCTTGGGTACAGCCAAGGCTAAGTACCCACAAGAAAGGGACGTTTCATTGTAGTTCTTTAAGAATGCAAGACATTCGTCTCGTCGTATGAACCAGACGTTCTACGCAGAGCCGGACAAACAGAAACAAAATAACTTCGTCCTCCAAAATGTGACAGTCGATTCTACTGAACGTAAGAGGCCACGTAACCAATCAGTCACGGAAAAGCAGGTAACGATTCGCTTTTTGATACCAAAACCAAATGATGGCAACCAACTGTTGGTTCAAGTGTCCAAAGCAACTTTTACTGGAATATTAGGGACTGGGAGATATCGTGTACAAAGTTTGTTGAGTTACACGCAAGGAAACATGGGGAGGTGACCACAGATCCCATATGATGTAAAAAAATTCATAGTAACCCTTCAATCTGTTGAAAACCACTATTATCATAGAAAGAAAACTAAGCGTCAGTACTTAGCTAGTGAATTATCTATTGCCAAAGTTCATCGAATGTACAGTGAGCATAAACCAGAAGAAGAACAGGTTTTGTTTGATCTTTGACACAGAATATGACAGGTTTTGGAAGCCCGGCAGTAGATGCGTGCTCAAACTGCTCAAAAGCCTGAGGAATAGCAAGTATCCAAACAAAAAACGAGAGATAAATGTTAAATTACAAGTACACATACTGAAGGCAGACACATTTTATGCTAAGAACTGAGGAATACGGTATAAAGATTATGAACTTTGATTGTCAGAAGAATTAAATTTAAATTTACCGGAGTTGCCAGATGTGAGACAGATTTATCTGTACAACTTTTATGGAAAACGAATACACCAAGGGATTTTCACAAATAACATCAGCAGTTTTCCATCGACTGTGCTCAACTGACCTTGAAGGCATGCACACCATTAGACTAATGGCTGATGTGTGTGGAGGCTAAAACAGAAACAAGACAGTAGTGGGTATAGTCTGTACATGGCTTACTCGTAGAGCTCCAGAAAATTTAAAGAAAGTAATAATCACATTACCTGTTGTAGGTTACAGTTTCATCCCACCTGATAGGATATTTGGCCGGGTAGAAAGGCAGATATCCAGTATGTCTATAATTGTGGAACCTGCTGGATACAAGGTCTTCAAATAAATTGCAGTAGTGTTTAGACTTTGGATTGATGTCCCAGTCTACGATTGAAAGACAGCAGTTTCTGAAACTATCAAAGATGCCAGTTCATGGCCTTTTAGGTTCCAGCCATGTAGAAGGTTGATAATTAAAAGGAAAAGTTCCACAGGCACTATTATTCAGGGAGAGCAGAGCTACACCTGATATAGGTATTGACAAAACAATCTGCAGAAAAGGGAAGTCCTGGCACAATACACAGCCAAGAAAAAATTAAACGATATAATTAAACTTCTCATTGCACACTTTGAAGAAGAGTGGGAAAATATTGAGACCCGTAAATTTTACAAGAATCTAGTAACCGACCCGCATTCAAGGTTCGAAGGCTAGAACCAAATTGATGACTGCTCTGATATTGGCGAAGTTCCGAGTGATGATCAAAACATTGTTTTATAAGAATAATTTCAAAAGTTTGGTTCTGTGTTTGTTTTGAAGTTTCTTAATTTGTGTCTGAAAATGAAAACTTCTTTATAATTTTTATAAAATGTGTTTGTATTATGTTGAATGTTTTACACACTTTTCTAAATTGTAAATAAAAAAAAGGAAGCTGTCATTACTTATTTAAATATTGTAATTAAAGTGTTTTGTACTAATTAATTAATTGCTTTTATAAACGTTTGGTGACAGCCAAGGTTAAAGATACTTTTACTGTTTCATAAGCTCTCAAGTCCATTCTCATGCAACAAAACCTGTTATATCTATCACATTTTTTTCATTTTTTGGCAGTACTAATTGAGTATGATTTGCTGCTATTGTGCAAAATGGTTCAAAAAGATACGTGATATAACCTGGAAGAAAAAGTAAACAGTTAACTCTATCTGTAATGGAATGACAGTTTTTTTTGCTTCCTGTAAAAAAAATTGTTGGACTTTACGGATTTTGGAAATGGACGACTCATATAGTGTCCTCTAGAATTTAATTTCTCTAACTCATTAATCAACTGGATCTTGCTAGTAGTCTTAAACTCAATCAAGGAACCCAAATAGTAAAATTGCTGATAACTATTTTCCCAGGTTTAGCAAGAGTAGAAATCATTATTGTTTATAAATCTATAAGTAGCATCATCATCAACTGCTCTCGTCGAGGACATAAAAGACACCTTTATATATGGTATTAAAGACACCTCAAAAAAATCTAGTGCCAAATCAATAGATTACCGCATAGATAAAATTTACCATCCCGTGTATATGAGTAATCAAAGCCGCTGTTTACATGAGCTATCGTTTCGGCTTGAGAGTAAGCGACGGATCATTTAATAGTAGAATCTATCCCAGGCACTTCAACATCGTCTACCAGTTTGTTATGCTTTCTAGCTTCATTTCTGCTAAACATGTAGGGGAGGAAATTGTCTACAAGTTCAACTTTACTGACATCCTGATAATTAGATCAAACAGCTTGCATTAAGGTTATCTAAATATAATACTGAAATCGTGAACTACAAAATCCATCTCTGAAATCAATATTGAACTGTATCTTCTTATTCAGATTGTTAACATTCAATGTACTTATAGGATAGAAACTCTTGTATTCTGCCCTAACGATGCCACTCATATAATGTGCTTAATTAGCATTTACTTGGAGAAAAATTTATCTGTAAGTTATTTAATGTGTTGACTTTTACAAATACAACATTGAGAAGATAATCTCCTAGGTCTTCTCGTTTCACTTGGCATCGTAAGTTATTTTCTCTATTTAATATACGGAAAATTATTCGACAACAGATTAATCCCCCCTTTATAAGGTAGCTTCGTCTAAATGTGCAGTTTTCTTGTTTATATTACCAATATCATTGTCCAATTATTTTTTAATTACGCAGTGTTTTTATTATCTTTAAAACTAGTATATCTCTTATCAAGCTCAACAGTTTCATTCAATTTAATACATTTTGAGAAGTCTGTTTTTACATTTAGTATCTTAAAATCCATATCGTTTATTAGATTATTTTTGTATTCAGCCAAAGCAGTATTCAGTTTTAGTTCTACTTCTCCATACATTTTTGTAACTTTACTATCCAAATCAGTGGAGAATTTCTCAGTTTTCACCGCATACTTTTTAGACCATATTATTCCATATCGGTGTTTAATTTACCAACATCCTGTAAAACAGTTTTTGAAATAGCTTGTATATTTTTTACCGATGCGTCAAAATTGATTATATATATTTTGTAATTTATAATTCACATCTTTAATAACTTATTCAATTTTTTTATTTCCATCAGCAGCTAGTTGATCAAAATCTTTAATTTCTAATTTCATAAACTTATTATTTACCTCAGAACTCAATCTCGTAATATTCTTACTAAGGTCTGCGTTCAACTTTAAATATAATTCCTTCATATCTGTTTTAATTTATCAAAACACATGCTCGAAAATTCATCAGTTTTTTATATAGTTTGGATACTTTTTATCAAATGCATGGGTCACTGTACTTTTAAAGTCTGCAGCTTGTTTATTAAATTTACTACTAACACGTAATGCTATATTACGTATTTTACTATCTACCTGTCTATTGGACTGTATATTTTATTAGTACAATCCCCGACATCTCTTTTAGTTAATCTCGTATTTATTTTTGTGCCAGGGCCTATAAAGGTATATCCAAGACCATGTAATTCGGCAGGTAAATGATTTAAAATCGTATTGAATAATCCAGAACCTATCTCGTCTTATCTAAAGATTGATCGAGGTAACGAAGACACGAATCTTCTCAGATATACGTGAAACAAATATCTTGACCTTGCATTTTTATCAAAAAAATAATGAATTTTCGCTATTTTCTCATTATGAAAACTATTACAACCTTTCGCATATACTTAATTCAATCTATTCAATAGCTCATTAAAATTATCTATATATTTGTAGTCTATGTTTTCTTAATATTCCTTTAGACCACTGCCTTCAATATATTTCCTAAATTTCTAGGTACCCGCAATTAATCTCATTTATTTGTCTCCTTTACTAGATTTTGGCTGATATCATTATTCTTATAAATCGACTGAGTATCAGATAATATCTTTGTATAATTTCTCAAATCATCCAGAGTATAAAACTTTTCTTCTGGCGCGTCTTTATATGCTATGTCACAGGACAAATGGCGCCAATCGTACACACTATCGTTTTTTAGGCCCTTAAAAGGACCGTTTGTCGGGTACGCTAAATCATTTGCGTACGCTGCCCGAGCCGCGCTGTGATGTTCGGCGGCTGCGTCCGCTGTTCAGGGCGTGCTGCGGTTCTCTTCTTTCGGCAGCGGTATGTAGAGCCCGCTGCTGTCCCAGTCGATGTCCATCACTGCTTCTCCTGTGTTCTCCATTCTTCCATCTTCCTTTTCTTCCAGCTGGCTTGACGACGTCGAATGGAGTGCGCCAAAATTGCTGCCAGAGCTGTTGGGTTGTGCGTCGTGAGACGACCCAATGGTTTCCTAGTACCGAGCCTCCGGTAGGGGCTCCTGCCTAGTGATCCTGTCCAGACGGAATTTATTTATTTATTTTTAATGGTCGCTACAACGATATGCTCGTACTAGGTCGACTAGTACAGTATTTGTCGAGGCCGTTTCTAAGATTCACCTGGACGTGTTCGGTACTTGCCAAGGCCAGCTATGAGCGGGTTTGTCTGGGTCCTCGCAGCTCGGACGTAAAATTTACGTGCAAGTCGCTTGCGGTGTCATCCAAGGAGCGGACATCGAGTCCTCTTCTCAAGAGACGAGAAGAAAACCGATAGGGGACTTTGGCCGCTAGCCGAAGACCTCTATCGAGAACGCTTTGCAACTTTCTTTTATGAACGGTTGCGAGGTAACCCCAGACGGGAAGAGCGTAGGTAATGATCGGCAACAGATACGCGTTGACGATCAACTTACCCAGCTTGCGGGTCATAACCTTGTTGACAAGTATCGGAAACAGTTGCGCGAGACGAGCGGACGCTTTCCTTCGCATCGTCTCAGCGTGGGCACGCCAGGTGAGCCGACGATCTAGGTGGACACCGAGGTACTTAACTTCTCTCGACCAGGGCAAGTACGTTCTACCGAGTCTCAATCGGCCTCGTGGTTCTTTCCGGCGCTTTGTGACTAGCACCGCGGAGCTCTTGGTTTCGTTAACGGCAACTTTCCAGCTTTCCGTCCACGTCGAATACGCATCGAGTGCGCGCTGAAGTCGTGGGATAGCTCTGTCAGCGTTCCGGTCGGCGGTATAGACCGCCGTGTCGTCGGCAAACAAAGCCATCTGGACTCCAGGCTCTCTGGGTGCGTCGTTGACGTACACGGAGAACTAGCACGCTACCTTGAGGTACCCCGGCTGTAATGCGTCTCTCGGAAGAGACATGGTCATCTATTCGCACGCAGAAAGTCCTCTCCGTCAGAAAGCTAGCAATCAAGCGAAGGTAGCAATCTGGGAGCTGGATTTCCCGGAGCTTGAACAAGAGCCCGTCATGCCAGGCACTATCAAAGGCCTTTTCCACATCTAGGAAACAGGCGACAGTCTGTTCTTTCCGACAGCCGGCGCCCGTGATGTATTCCGCCAGTCTCATCAGCTGATGAGTGGTCGAATGCCCCACACGGAAGCCGAACTATTCGGGGACCAGTACATTGAAATTTCGTAGATGGTCTAGTACTCTCCGTTGTACGAGACGTTCGAGAACCTTTGACGTGGCTGACAGTAGACTAATGGGCCGGAGGTTGTCGGAACGGGAAGCATCCTTTCCCTGCTTCGGGATCACTATGACCGTCGCCTTACGCCATTTCTGGGGAAAATAGGCCAGTCTTAGACACGCGTTGAACAGCGCGACCAAGAAAAGTACTCCTTGCTCCGGGAGTCGAGTAAGAGCGGCGTTCGAGACGCCGTCCGGGCCAGGAGCTTTTCTCGGTACGAGTTCAACGAGCTGATCTGTGACCTCTTCCCTAGTAATGGGTTCGGGCTCCGCAGTGATCGGAAGAGACAGAAAGTCTTCCACTTCGTTCTCGACTTCTTCATCGAAGTCCCAGTCCATGGGCGGGTTAGGAGCGAACTGTCGCTCGAAACACGCGCCCAAGTACTCGGCCTTCACCTCCTGGCGAGCCAGGATTTGACTAAAGGGTCCAGCAATGGCCGGGATACGAGGTCGGCGCCTCTTCCCTACCAACGCCGAAGGTATCTGGTAAGGGCTACTTTCGTCCGATCCGTCCCCTGCTTGGGCCACGGCGAGTTCCCAACAGCGTCTCCGGTAGGCCTGCATTTCACGACGTAAAATGCCGGTCGCCCGGTTGTACGCTGCCTTGTCGGCCGGATCACGGGTCCGCTGCCAGCGTCTCCGGAGGCGATTTCTCTCGCAAGCGAGAGCACTCGTCTCCTCTGGGATCCGCTGCTAGTGGGGCGTGACACCAGGCTTCATCCTGGAATACGCGTCGATCGCAGATACGACAGCCTCGTCAAACGCGGCAACTGCCTCGTCGACTTGGCGGACGGTTTCGAGTGGTCCCGCCTCTGGCAATCGGCGAAGTGCGCTAAAATTTCTAGCGGCGCTGTTTTTATGCCCTGACAGGTCGTGTGCCATGAACCTATCAGAGTGCCGCTGGTCCCTGGTTGGCTCGCCTCGAGCACGTTAGATGGTCACGTCGAGGCCAATCAAGCTGCTGCTGATCCTTGATTGGCTCGCCTCGCCTTCTCGTGTCACGTCTCGGCTGGCGCCGAGAGCAGATCTTCGCCTCGCTACGTCACAACTCCCCCGGGTCTTGAATGCTCTCCGGTGGCCACCCCATTGTTCTTCTCGGGCGGGTTTGAGCCGTTGGCGGTGAACCTTGTATGGACGTCCGTCCTTCTCCACTGTGTAAATCTGCCCACCGAGGGTTGCGGCAACGCTAAAGAGACCTTCACCAGCCAGTGTAGCCTACGGCCAGTGTAGGGTCCTGTGTCCTCCGTTCCGGATACCGCCGTTGCTGATACTTGGTCTGGTGTGACCTGGCCGCCTCTTCTCGTTCCTCAATTGGCCGGACGTCCTGTTCTGCGTGTGGCCGACTCCAGTCGTCGGGTCGGCGTAGGTCTCTTCCCAGCAGAAGCTCGCTCGGTGTCACACCAGTGGCGGCGTTTGCACGATTCCGCAGCGAGAACAGAACCGTCGGCAAACGCTTGTCCCAGTCGCCATGGTCCTTGCAGTCATGGAGCTGGATCCGCAGCGCCTTCTTGATCTCGCCGTTGCGCCGCTCGGTCGGGTTCGCCCTGGGATGGTAGTTGGCTGTAGTCCACGGTCGTATGTGCAGCTTGTCGCACATCTGCTTCCACTTGTGCCCCGTGAGCGGCTTTCCGTTGTCGGTGAGCAACGCCTCTGGGTATCCCCAACGAGGGAACACTTCTTCCTCCAGGTAGCGGATAATGGTGTCGGCGTCCGCCTTGCGCACGGGCTTTGCTTCCACCCATCTCGAAATCATATCCGCCACCACTACGATGTACCGGTTGCCAGCTCGAGTCAGCGGATATGGTCCCATGACGTCCAGGGCGACAGTATTCCAACATCTCCTGGGTCGGTAGGTCGCTGTTGGTCCTGTTCGGGATTTGCGCCGCGATTGTGTAGGGCGCATATTCTGCAACTCCGGACGTATCTGCGGACATCAATGGTTAGGCCGGTCCAGACGAAGTCCTTGCCGATGGCCTGAAACGTTTCTTCGGCCCCCGGATGACCGGCTTCAGGGAAGTCGTGGAAGTGCCTGATGACCTCCATGCGGACACTCGGCGGCACGTACAATCCTGGTTCCTGGTTGCGTCTATCCTTCCAAACCAGGCCGTTTTCCACCCGGTATCCTCTCTCTGTAGCCGCCGCAGGGTCGTTTCTCCACGCTTGGCACTCCTGGTCGCCTTCTTGCGCCTCCTGCACTGCCTGATGGATGCCGACAGCTGTGATTTCTTGTAGTCGCGGTGCAGCTGCCGCAACACTGCGAAGTGGCCTCTCTTCAGGCTGCATCCGTGGTTCTTCTTGGACGCCGGCAGTATCTTCAAGCCCAGGTTCCCTCGAGAGGAAGTCCGGCAACTCGTTCTCCTTGCTAGGGCAGTGGACGACGGTGAATTTGAAGCTCTGTATCAGTAGAGCCCAGCGAGCGTACTTCGTCTTCTGCCCCGTCGCCTGCTTCAGCCAGGTTAGCGCCTTGTTGTCGGTCCTTAGGGTGAAATGGCAATCCTCCAAGTATGGCCGGTATTTCTTGATGGCCCAGACGACTGCCAAGCACTCCAGTTCGTTGGAGTGGTAGTTCTTCTCCGCCTCGTGGAGCTTGGCACTGGCGTACGAGATGATACGCCTCTTTCCGGCTTCGGTGCATTGATAAAGCACCGCTCCAAGTCCCTTTTGGCTGGCGTCGGTCTGCAGAAACATCGGCAAGTCTCGATCCGGTAGTGAGAGTTTTAACGGCTGCCGGAAAGCGGCCTTAACCTCTTCGAAGGCTTGCTGAGTTGTGTCGTCCCAATGCCACTTTCTTGTCCGCAGCAGGTCCGTTAACGGTTCCGAAATCATGGCGAAGCAGGGGATGTACTCTCGCAGCCAGTTGCAGGCTCCCAGGAAGCGCTGCAGCTCTTTCTTGTTGCTGGGGGCCGGGTGGTCTTCGATCGCTCTGAGATGTTGCTGCTGCGGGAGGTTGCCGTCCGGAGTAATCTCGTGGCCCAGAAAGCCGACTTCTTCCCGGCCGAAGTGACATTTGTTGAGCGAGCAGGTCAACTGGTGCATCTGCAGCCTTTCCAAGACTTTATCCAGGTGTCGCAGGTGCGTTTTCCAGTCGGGGGAGTAGACAATGATGTCTTCCAGATAGACGAGGCAGCACTCCCGTAATAGTCCCGTGAGAACATCCTGCATCAGCCGTTGGAAGGTGCTGGGCGCATTCTTCAGCCCAAAGCACATCACCCGGAACTGGTAGCGACCTCCGTCGTTCACCGAAAATGCTGTGTACTTCTTTGCTTCTTCCTCCAGGGGGATTTGCCAGTAGCCGCTCTTCAGATCTAGGGTCGAGAAGACTTCGGCCCCGCTGAGGTCCTTGATTGTTTCGTATATCAGCGGCAGTGGTGAGTCCACATCCTCGGTCTGATCGTTCAGCCTCCGGAATTCCACGCAGAACCGGGGTGTGCTGTCCTTCTTCTTCACAATCACCACCGGAGAGCTGTATGGGGAGGTGGCCGGTTCAATGATACGCTGCCTCAGCATCTCTTCTACCTGTTCCCGGATGGTGCGTTTCTTCTCGTCGGAGTACCGGTACATTGGGAGCCGGAATGGCTGGCCACCTTCTTTCAGCCGGATCTCGTGCTTGGCCGCGGATGTGGTGCGGAGCGGGCCACGGGGGAACAAACTGCGATGACGGTGTAACATTTCCAGAAGCCGTTTATGGTGTTGGCCAACTACTGACGTTTGAAGGCTAGCTTCGTCAATGTCCTCTTCCTCGGGCTCCGCGCGGTCATTCCAGAAGACCGTCTGTCGGTTCTCGCACCAGGCTTCATCCTGGAAGACGCGTCGACCGCAGATACGACAGCCTCGTCAAACGCGGCAACTGCCTCGTCGACTTGGCGGACGGTTTCGAGTGGTCCCGAGTCTCAGCGGACGGTTCCGATTAGTGCAGTGTCCCGAGTCTCAGAAAGGACTCCTGCCACTGGGTCGTTTTGAGTTCATAATATATGTTTTATCTAATTATGGAGGGGTCTGAAGCGATCTGCGATTGGTGGATTATACCACCGGGACTAGTAATCGAGGTCGCTTCCTGGACTCACCTGGTCGCGGGGTGTATTTACCAAGTCCGGCAATGAGGGAATTGTGGGTCACTCTGTCGGAACGAACATAGAATCTACGCGCCAGGCGTCTCACGGTGTCATCAAGAGAGCGGACACCGAGTCCTCTCCTCAAAAGACGAGAAGAGTACTTCCGGGGACTTTACACGCAAGCTTCAGTCCCCGGTCGAGTACGCGCTGGAGCGTTGTTCTATGACCACGAGCCAGGTATCCCCAAACAGGACAGGCGTAGGTAATCACGGGCAACACGTACGAGTTGACTATGAGCTTACCTAGCCGGGGGTCGTTGCCGGATTAGATAGCACGGGCCAGAGTCTACTGAGTTGCGCCGAAGCGCGTTGTCAGATGTAATTTGTATGGGTTCGCCAGGTGAGTCGGGAATCCACGTGGAGCCCGAGGTACTTGACGCTATTGGTCCAGGGCACCTCGACGGGGCCTACTTTAAGCGGCCGAGGCCGCTTGCGTTTGCGCGAGAATATTACCGCGGCGCTCTTGGAAGCGTTAACGGCAACTCTCCAGTCATCGGTCCACCCGACATACGCATCGAGTTGACGCTGGAGCTTAATTGCCGCATAACTTGCGTTCGGCTCTGAGGCAAAAGCCGCAATGTCGTCCGCGAACAGCGACAACTTTACTCCAGGAACTCGGGGCGTGTCGTTGACAAACATCGAGAACAGGAGAGGCCCAAGGACACTTCCCTGAGGGACGCCAGCGGTAATACGCCTCTCCGAAGAGAGAGCGTGGTCTATTCTCACTCGGAAGCTACGGTCTCGCAGAAAGCTGCCGATCAAGTGAACGTAGTAATCTGGAAGAAGGACTTCCGTGAGTTTGTAAAGGACACCCTCGTGCCACACGCGGTCAAAGGCTTTCTCTACGTCTAGGAAGATCGCAGTCGTCTGTTTGCCCTGGCAGCCAGCCTCGGTAATGCATTCCACGAGTCTCATCAGCTGATGAGTCGAGGAGTGCAGCTCACGAAAGCCGAACTGTTCGGGGATCAGTACGTGTCGTCTTTCTAGATGGTCGCGGATCCTACGCTGGATCAGTCTCTCGAAAACCTTGGACGTTGGGGATAAGAGGCTGATAGGTCTGAGGTTTTCCACGCGAGAAGAATTTTTTCCCGGCTTGGGTACCACTATTACTGTAGCCGTTTTCCATTCACCGGAAAGTAGGCCAGTCTGAGGCATGAATTGAACAGGTCAGAGAGGAACTGGGTTCCTCGCTCCGGAAGGCGATGGAGGGCGGAATTCAAGACTCCGTCCGGGCCAGGCGCCTTCCAGGGCTTGAGCTGAACAATCCTCTCAGAGACCTCCTCCGGGGAGATGGGCTCCGGTTGGACTGTGATACCGGCCGATAGAAAGCGCTCTACCTCGCGGCAGATTTGCTCAGTGAAAGCCGGGTTCTTGGATGGGTTGGGAGCGAACTGTCGCTCTAAACTGTCAGCCAAGAACTCTGTCTTTTCGACGGGGCGGCCAAGGGGTTGACCGCCGGGTCAGACCAGTGCGGGGAGAGGCGCGCGTTTACGCTTTCCCGTTAGGGCACTGGGAATCCGCCAGACATTACGGTCCTCGGCAGGGCCAACCATCTGTGTAACAGCTAGCTCCCAGTTGCGTCTACGGAACGCCAGCATGTCGCGACGCAACTTGCCGGACGCTCTGTTGAACGCAGCCTTGTCAGCCGGGTCACGAGTCCTCTGCCAGCGTCTCCGGAGGCGATTCCTCTCGCAAGCGAGCTGAGACACCTCTTGCGCCAAAATTTCTAGCGGCGCTGTTTTTATGCCCTGACAGGTCTTGTGCCATGAACCTATCGGAGTGCCGCTGGTCCCTGGTTGGCTCGCCTCGAGCACGTTAGATGGTCACGTCGAGGCCAATCAAGCTGCTGCTGATCCTTGATTGGCTCGCCTCGCCTTCTCGTGTCACGTCTCGGCTGGCGCCAAGAGCAGATCTTCGCCTCGCTACGTCACAGTTTTGTTTTTTTGACCCAGAGCACTTCGCTTCAGCTTCTGGACAAGGAAGGACCTCTCCTTTGGACTGCTCTCTCCAGCTTGGACGCTGAAGTTTTCGCTGTTCTCAGCCGCTGCCCTACTGCCTTCTGCCGCCGTTGGACAGTAACATCTTGGCCCTCTTGCTGCTCGCCAACAAGAAGAAAGAAGACTACAACTCAGCTGGCTGGTGAACCGAGTAGCCAGCACACAGCTGAGTTCGTCGGACCTTCTAAGGGCCACCAGCCAAGTGACCCTTTTCAGGACCACCGCTGAAGAGGAAGCACATAGCCTGCCAGAGCTGTAAGTTGCGCAGCGCATCTAGCCCGCTGACGCTCAGGCTCTTAGGTAGCGCTGCCTAGGACGATCCTTGCGAGCCCCCACCAGTGGTAAGCGAGCTTGGATATCGCCTAGGTAAAGAGGCCGGTGGACACCTCTCTTGGTAAGGAGAGGTATCTAACGAAGCCGGTCATTTGCCCAGCTCGTAGTAAGCCTGAGCGTTCCAGAAATCCCGCAAGCGATCCGGCTCGGGCCGGACCCTAGGTCCCTGGTTACCGCCGGAGGCAGCCTGGCTGCCTCTGGTCGGCGAACCTCCCGCTCGATGGCGGAAATGCCCGCTTCGGGCGCGTCATCGAGCACGCAGTCGCTCGCCACTGCCCCGCCCCACACGAGCGACTCGCCGTGTTCTCCGCTTATGGAAGCGGACCAAGTCGATCCCCGGTCGGTTCCGCTGCCCGGTGACGAGACCGACGCTTTCGTGGCAGTTGGGCCACGGGGGCGCCCGGTTAAGAAACCGAGGCGGAATCGATCGTCCTCAACCTCTTCCTCGGCGTCCGCCATGGAAGTTGTCCCCGCCGATGGCGAATCCGGCCCGGGGCCGACTGTGTCCGGCGGTGCCCAAGCACCGCCGGCCTCTGGTCGCATCCCGCCCGTATACGTTCATGGCGTGAACAACGTCACCGGTTTTTACCGGCGATTGATAGTGGCTCCCGGACTTTCCCCGGCCAACGTTGACCTGAAGCTCCTTGGGGGCGACACAGTCAAGATCGTTGTCCGCGGAATGGACGTGTACCGCAGTATCTTGGCGTACGTGGAATCCCAGCAATTCCAGTACCATACCTTCTCGCCCAAACACGTGAAGCCTCTGTCGCTTGTCCTCAGAGGCTTGGACGTGGAATCCCCTCTAGAGGAAATACTCGATGAGCTGCGCGAGCTGGGCTATCCTGTTCGCGCGGTCCATCGGGTGTTTACTCCTGCCGGACCAAGGCGTCCAATTCCTCTGGTCCGCATCCTGGTGGAGAATAGCGAGGCAGGCACTAGCCTACTCTCACTTACGCGGCTTTTTGGTTTCCGCGTAAAAGTGGAAAGAAGCCGCGCTCCCGGGGTTCTGCCTCAGTGTCACAGGTGCCAACGCTTCGGGCACCACTCCGACTCTTGTTCTAACGCTCCGGCGTGCGTGAGGTGTTCTCTCCCTCACGCCTCCAAACTTTGCGATGCACCTGCTTTTAAAAGATGCATCAACTGCGGCGGGAGTCACCCCGCCAACTACCGGGCATGTCCGGTGTTTCAGCAGGAGCTCGAGAGGCGAAAGCCGAAAGGGCGCCTGCCACCACCGAGGCATCCGGTAGCTGGTTCCAGACCTGCAACCGACCAGCCAGGCCCTGCGCCTCCTGCTACGGCTGCCGTGTCTTCCGCCTCAGTCACAACCAGGCAACAAAAACGTTCCAAAGGCCCGAAGCAAACACCTGCAGCACAGGCAACCCCAACTCAGGCTTCTTCTTAGGCCCCTGCCCCGCCTATGGCGAAAAAGCGCCGTAACCTCGTGGCATCTAAAAGTGAGACCACCCAGCCAACAGAAAACATCTCGGTTGTGGAGCCTGAGACTTCTCAATCCCCCCAGCAACGGAGAATCCTGCCCCTGCTTTAGATGCAGCCTCGCCTGACCTCCCGCCCCGCGGTTTCCCAACGCAGGCAAAAAGAAGCGGCATAGAAAGCCCCGTGGCGCTAGATCCCGGGCTCCTGCCAACCCGGCCGCACAGTCCAGACAGCCTGCACAGCGCGCGAAGTCCGACGCAATCGCATCTGTCCCTCTTCCTAGCACCTCCGCTAGAGGCACTACACCTGGCCCCAAGAAACCCCTGGCTTCCACCAATCCCCCGATTGATAAGCCTCGGCGCTCATATGCGCACGCAGTCTCCGGGCACTCTGCCTCAAGAACCGTTCCTGACGAACGGTCGTCAAAGACTTCCTTGCTGAGTTCGATCTCAACAAAGTCGCCCAGACCTTCAGGTCCATCCGCTCCCGCTTGGAGACTGCTGATATTACTGAGAGATTCATGCTCTTGGTGGAAGCCGCCACTTGTGTAGGTCTTCTATGAGTCGGGTCCTCAAACGAGATCTCTCGATTCTTTCCTGGAACGCCAACGGGTTGTCCAACAAGATCCAGGAACTCCAAGAATTACTGGCCCGACTCAAACCCGATGTAGTGCTTCTCAATGAGACCCACTTGACTCCTGCGAGTCGGTTACGACTGGCCAACTATGTGTGCTATCGAAACGACAGACCGGGCACTGCTGGTGGCGGTACTGCCGTCGCGGTGAGGCTCACTCTCGAGCATCACCGAGTCGTCTTGCCTGCAATGACTCACCTCGAAGGCACCGCTGTGGAGTTGTTAAACACTCTAGGCGGTGTACAGATGGTAGCGGCGTATAAACCGCCGCAAAAAGAGCTCCTTCACCCCGATCTAGCTGTCGCGTTCGATGCACACAGGAGGGTCATCATGGCCGGCGACCTGAACTGTAAACATCGCGATTGGAACAGTCGCTTGACTGCCCCAAACGGGAAACCTTTACGCAGGTTTGCCGATTCTCGCAGGATACAAGTGATTGGGCCTACCCAACCTACGTTCTACCCCTCACAACGCAACGCGGCTCCCGATGTCTCGGACATAGCGGTGATTCAAGGAATTGACTGTCCGGTCCAAGTGTCCGCGCTAACGGAACTATCGTCCGATCATCTCCCCATCCTGATACACGTCGCTACCCAGCACGTCGTACGCAGAGATGTCAGGAAGGTGGTAGAATGGGATCGCTATGGCCCGGCGTTAAGTCGCCGATTGCCAGACGCGGGACCACTCGAAACCTTCCGCCAAGTCGACGAGGCAGTTGCCGCGTTTGACGAGGCTGTCGTATCTGCGATCGACGCGTCTTCCAGAATGAAGCCTGGCGTCACGCCCCACTGGCAGCGGATCCCAGAGGAGACGAGTGCTCTCGCTTGCGAGAGAAATCGCCTCCGGAGACGCTGGCAGCGGACCCGTGATCCGGCCGACAAGGCAGCGTACAACCGGGCGACCGGCATTTTACGTCGTGAAATGCAGGCCTACCGGAGACGCTGTTGGGAACTCGCCGTGGCCCAGGCAGGGGACGGATCGGACGAAAGTAGCCCTTACCATATACCAACTACCTTCGGCGTTGGTAGGGAAGAGGCGCCGGCCTCGCATCCCGGCCATTGCTGGACCTTTCGGTCAAATCCTGGCTCGCCCGGAGGCGAAGGCCGAGTACTTGGGCGCGTGTTTTGAGCGACAGTTCGCACCTAACCCGCCCATGGACTGGGACTTCGACGAAGAAGTCGAGAACGAAGTGGAAGACTTTCTGTCTCTTCCGATCACTGCGGAGCCCGAACCCATTACTAGGGAAGAGGTCACAGATCGGCTCGTTGAACTCGTGCCAAGAAAAGCTCCTGGCCCGGACGGCGTCTCGAACGCCGCTCTTACTCGACTCCCGGAGCGAGGAGTACTTTTCTTGGTCGCGCTGTTCAACGCGTGTCTTAGACTGGCCTATTTTCCCCAGAAATGGCGTAAGGCGACGGTTATAGTGATCCCGAAGCAGGGAAAGGACGCTTCCCGTCCCGGCAACCTCCGGCCCATTAGTCTACTGTCAGCCACGTCAAAGGTCCTCGAACGTCTCGTACAACGGAGAGTACTAGATCATCTAAGAAATTTCGATGTACTGGTCCCCGAACAGTTCGGCTTCCGTGTGGGGCATTCCACCACTCATCAACTGATGAGACTGGTGGAATACATCACGGACGCCGGGTGTCGGAAAGAGCAGACTGTCGCCTGTTTCCTAGATGTGGAAAAGGCCTTTGATAGTGTCTGGCACGACGGGCTCTTGTTCAAGCTCCGGGAAATCCAGCTCCCAGATTGCTACCTTCGCTTGATTGCTAGCTTTCTGACGGAGAGGACTTTCTGCGTGCGAATAGACGACCACGTCTCTTCCGAGAGACGTATCACAGCCGGGGTACCTCAAGGTAGCGTGCTAGGGCCTCTCCTGTTCTCCGTGTATGTCAACGACGCACCCAGAGAGCCTGGAGTCCAGATGGCTTTGTTTGCCGACGACACGGCGGTCTATACCGCCGATCGGAACGCAGACTTTGCTATCCCACGACTTCAGCGCGCACTCGATGCGTATTCGACGTGGACGGAAAGCTGGAAAGTTGCCGTCAACGAAACCAAGAGCTCCGCGGTGCTATTCACAAAGCGCCGGAAAGAACCACGAGGCCGAGTGAGACTCGGTAGAACGTACCTGCCCTGGTCGAGGGAAGTTAAGTACCTCGGTGTCCACCTTGATCGTCGGCTCACCTGGCGTACCCACGCTGAGACGATGCGAAAGAAAGCGTCCGCTCGTCTCGCGCAACTGTTTCCGATACTTGCCAACAAGGCTATAACCCGCAAGCTGGGTAAGTTGATTGTCAACGCGTATCTGTTGCCGATCATTACCTACGCTCTTCCCGTCTGGGGTTACCTCGCAACCGTTCATAAAAGAAGGTTGCAAAGCGTTCTCGATAGAGGGCTTCGGGTAGCGGCCAAAGTCCCCTATCGGTTTTCTTCTCGTCTCCTGAGAAGAGGACTCGGTGTCCGCTCCTTGGATGACACCGCAAGGCGACTTGCACGTAAATTTTACGTCCGAGCTGCGAGGACCCAGACAAACCCACTCATAGCTGGCCTTGGCAAGTACCGAATACGTCCAGGTGAATCTTAGAAACGGCCTCGACAAATACTGTACTAGTCGACCTAGTACGAGCATGTCGTTGTAACGACCATTAAAAATTAACTAATCATTATTCCGTCTGGACAGGACCACTAGGCAGGAGCCCCTCATAGGAGGCTCGGTACTAGGATACCATTGGGTCGTCTCACGACGCGCAACCCAACAGCTCTGACATGGCTACGTCACAGTCTAGCGGCCAAAGTCCCCCGTCGCTTTTCATCTCGCCTTCTAAGGAGAGGACTTGGCGTCCGCTCCTTAGACGACACATTCAGGCGGCTTGCACGCAAATTTTATTCACGTGCGGCGAGGTTCCCAGGCAATCCTCTAGTGACTGGGCTGGGAAGGTACCGTATACGTCCAGGTGATTCGTGGAAACGCCCTCGGTGTATACTGCGCTAGTGTAGGCTAGCACAACAGCCGAGAATCGGCCTGCTATAGAGCACACGCCCTACTTGGGCAGGGCCACGAGGCAGGAGCTCCAGAAGGCAGCTCGGAACTCAGATACCGAGCGGTTCGTCTCTGCGACGCACAACCGCAAAGCCCAGAGCGAACAAAAAAGCTACGTCACAGCTAACAACCTACATAATCATAATTTACCATAGGCCTATACTTTTCAGTATCAGTGATATGGAAATCATTATCTGCCTAACTATACAATTTTGAATCATAAATGAATTCTTCTTATTCCAATACAAAACATATTTATCATCTTTTGCTCTCAGCGAATATTTTTGAGCTATGGGGCCAATAATCTGACTATGAGTCTTAGAATTTTAGAACTAATAACTGTATCCATTCGATTAACTGAGGACAATATTCGATTAAGAATCTTGAAGTCATTTTCAAAGAAGGCTTGAAGGCGTTTGTAATAATGAACGAAGAAGGTAAGGGAAAGTATAAAGTAGATGATTTTAAGGTAACTTTAAATAGTGATATGAAGCTAAACATCAAATTTCCAATAGACTTTATAGTCTAAGATAAGAGTCTGATGCATCTATTAGGCTTTGAAAAAACAGAATTCATCACCTTTAAATCTAATTAAGAGAAGACGGCATCTTATTTACCGAATCTAAGATACTTTGATGTTATGGAAATACACTGCAATCTAGTTGAACCTTCGATAACTAATCATTCAACAGATATTCATAGACACGATAAATCTGAAGTACTCATATTTGAGACAGGTTTCCTCAGATGGCTGTTCTTATGAAGCTGACTTATAATCAAAATTCTAATTACCTATTAATAGAATGAAGGATACTCTTAAAGATAAGATTAACTGAGATGGAAATTATTTTGATATTACTGATGAAGACAATTATCGAGAGATGGATCTGATTGAAGATATTAGAAAACTTTACTACCAATTTCAGTAATTTATGATTATATATTTTATTTTTATATTCATTTTGGCTATATTCTCTGCTTATGAACTCTTATACGTCACTAGCTACAAGCAGTATAAGTTCATGTAACTGAGAAATACAAGATGAATATGAAAAATATTTCAGGAGTCGCAAAATGCGACCCCTTAAACTTGGACCCTTCAACTACACATTTATCAATGAATCTGGTTTGTATTGAATGAATAATGAACCTATACACTGTCACAAATATAAAAAGAAAAGTAAAAATTTTAATCCACATTTACTGTAAACAAATAGTGGTTTGCTTAGCAGCTCTGTGTTCAATATGTTTAATGAATAAAAGTAAATTTATAAAAGCTCCTGTAGTGAAATTCTAAAACAAAATTTGAAGAAAAACTTTCTAAAAACAAATGGATACATAAACCGGTAAAAAGTTTTAAAAAAAGATTTCAAAAAAATAAATACATAAATAACAACAATATTAGGAATTGACGATCTATGGGCTGCTGATCTTGTTATAATGTCTAATTATAGTAATGAAAATAATAGTTATAAATATATGTTGAATGTGATACATTTCCAAAATATGTTTGGACAAGACCATTGATAAAAAAAATGGGTTTAACGTTTCTAAAGCATATCAAGATATTATTAATGACGCTGTTCAAACGGGGCAATAATTTCCATTTTTGTTGCATACAGATAAAGGTTCAGAATTTAAAAATGAGGAGTTCAGTTTTCTAATGACGGAGTATAAATCTCAAGGTCTACTATAGTAAGAAATAAGAAAATAGTGCAATTATAATAAGGCGTAATGGAACGTTGAGTAACAAATTGACATTAATATTTGAAATAAATAAAAAATATTGAAGTATTGATGCTATACAAAACATTATTGAAGATTATAACAATACTATTCACAGATATGATTTAAATACAAAAGTAGGCCTAAGTATGCCCAAATTTATAATCGCTCATCACGTTAGAATTTCAGCTTTTAAAAAATTATTTGAAAATAAATAAGCCTATTCTAATAATTGGAGCAGAGAAATATTTAATGTTAATAAAATAAATGATACTAATCCCATGACTTATAAAGTGAAATATTTAGATAATGAAGAAATTATTGGCGGTTTCTATGAACTCAAATTTTTTATCCTTCCTTGAAAAGCTGATTGTATCTTCTGAAAAGCTGATTGTATCTTCTGAATTTTATTATTTGATTAAAATATTTCTTTATCATTATTTTTCACTTTTCAGAATGGTATATTATGTGTTTCTTCTTTTCCACTAAAATCGTGATCAGCAAATGTACTTGTAAATGAACTTAATAATTGTATATTTCTATATTCTCTTAGTTTAGCTTCATTTGAATTACGTAGAGTAATTTTTTGATTTGCTAAATTATGTAACACACTTTTCTTTATCTATAGAAATATGTAGGAAAATTATTCTTATGTCTATCTGTTAAATTTCTAACTATTTGTTAATAACTACTTTAGAGTTGTTTTGCTTACAGGCTTAAATTGAATTGCTTTCAGTTTTACAAATCACTATTTACATTAAAAAAAATTTAAATTAAAAAGTTTAAACTTATGAAGGTTTTACACTTCACGCTTATTTTAACGAAGTAGATTGTATTTTTTATGAATCTTACTTGTTAAATGGCTTTTAGAACTTTTTATTTATAAGGACTTGAATTTAATTAGAAAAATAATTCTTATGGAAATTTTATTCTTTAAATAGATTTTACTTATTTGACTAATTTTTTTAAAAAGAATTTTAGTATTTAAAAAGATCTAGAAAGATATTTATTTAAGTTTAGAAAGATAAGATTTAGTTTCAATTTCTCTTCCACATTCACATACGATCGGCTTCAGTGTGATCTTCTTTGCTTCATATCGTTTATTACAGCAGTCTATACAATAACAATATGTTAATTTATTGTTGTATTGGAGTGTCAGTGATCTCAAATATTTTTACTAGTAATTTTCTACAAACCACTATGTTGTCTTTGGTTTTGACGAGCGCTTTCGGCAGTCAAGCCATCTTCAGTCATTTACCAACCCTGGTCATAACAACTTGACTGCCGAAAGCGCTCGTCAATACCAAAGACACATAGTGGTTTGTACAAAATTACTAGTAGAAATAACAATACGGTTTATCTCAGGAGTATGCACTTTTATGGAAACATGAAGGATCTCTTTACTAATTTTTCTTATCTAATGTTGGAGTCAGATTTTTCAAACAATTTATACTATATTTATTGAAGCACTCACTGCAATAATGATCTTAAACATTTGTTAGATTGTTGTTTCTATTAACGTCAGAAATATCTTTAAGAGTTCTACAACGACTAAATGTCTTCTTAGGTTTGTTTTCCAAAGATGTTTTAGAAGCTGTTTTCGAATGCTGTATGTATAGATAAAAATTTACTTAAATTTTATCTATATAAATAGATACTAAACCAAATACAAAAAAGTGATGAATCATCTATTTGCTAAACTGAATAATTCATTCGAAAGTAAAAACTTGAGAGAGTTAGCAACTGGTAAAATGTGTAAAGCTAATAATTTTCACTTTATTGAAAATCACCATGAGACAAAGATAAGCGTAACATTAGATGATAAATTAAAAATTTTCTTACCCGATAGCTTATTGAGAAATCAGATTCAAAGAATAATATGAATGAAAAATTTGTAAACATAAGTTATAATGGTCTCGAGGATTTAAGAAACTGCAAGAGAGTACATAATGTTTTCTTTTCATAATTTTTAAAATATTTTCCTATTACATACATTTTACTTAAAATTTTATTATTTTCATATGCGAAATTATTTTACTCCGTATGCTATATCCGCATATGCGTGATTTTAATATTTTTACATAAATATCAGATTACTCTATAAATATGTTAGGTAAAGAAAGCTCTAAAAAAGAATAGAATATTCCTTACGGAATTCCATATTTTCCTTCATGATATTCATGGTATTTTATTTTAGATAAAGTGTAGGTAGTAGGGGGAAAATGCCGGTTCAAACGCACAAAGGAATGCCGCCTTTCTTAAAAAACACTAAAAAACATGATCTAAGAGATGACGCCGCCACCGCTGGACCCGCAGCATCCCAATGGACCACAGCATCCGCGAATAAATTTTTTTATTTTTTTATTTGATTTTTTATTTTTTTAATTTAATTGATTTGCATATCAAGGGGGTGGGTGGGGGTGGGATGAGGTTCAATGGACCACCAGCATCCGTGAATATAATTTTTTATTTTTTTAATAAAGCTGATTTGCATATCAGGGGTGGTGGTGGGTGGGAGGTTCCAACTTGATGCATTATAGTGTATATTAAAATATATGATCAGAGTTACCAACCTTTGCATGAGTTCAAATTTGTCGCGTGTTATAATGTATATTAAATCTATATGATCAGGTGTACCAACCTTTGTATTATTATTATAGTGTATAGATATTTTATATGAGCAGGTTTGCTAACATTTTCTGTGGCGGGGGGAGGGAAATTCAAATATGTGTTATATAGTGTATATATTAAAATATATGATCAGGGTTACCAATCTTACATTATTGTGTATAGAGCAGATCTGCCAACATTTTTTTTCTTTTCTGTGGTGGGAAATTCAAACTATATGATCATGATTGTTACTCTCTCTCTCTTACATTTGAATGTAAGTAAAACTCTCTCTCTCTCTCGTTGTCAAAACGTTATGTTCAAACCGTTTCTCCTCTCTCACATTTGAATGTAAGTAAAACTCTCTCTCTCTCTCTCTCTCTCTCTCTCTCTCTCTCTCTCTCTCTCTCTCTCTCTCTCTCTCTCTCTCTCTCTCTCCTCTCTCTCTCTCTCTCTCTCTCTCTTGTTGTCAAACGTTATGTTCAAACCGTTTCTCCTCTCCCTCTCTCTCTCTCTCACTATGTACATGAGTAGAGTAGTCGGTGTGTGATGGTTAAATAATTTTAGCTCTCTCTCTCTCTCTCTCTCTCTCTCTCTCTCTCTCGTTATCAAAACGTTATGTTCAAACCGTTTCTCCTCTCTGTGGTCATTACCGTGCATGTATATGACTTTAGAAAGTTTATATATATTCGACAAATATTAACTGTGTACGTACTTACAACGCCCTCTCTCTCTCTCTCTCTCTCTCTCTCTCTCTCTCTCTCTCTCTCTCTCTCTCTCTCTCTCTCTATCACTCGTCGTCAAAACGTTGACTTCATTTTCTGATGTAACGGTTCCCACAAGTAATACAGTTCACAAAAAAAATAAAATTAATTGTATACATGTTCAGATGTGTATAGTGAAATAAAATAAAATAAAGCCATAAATTGTTTAAATGATTAAATATATTAACAATATTTTAAAATTCACAATATAAAATTGATTTTTTTTGTTGAAAAGTTTATAAATAAATACATTATAAAATTGATATTTTTTCGAAAAGTTTATATATAATTGTGTCGTACTTGTATGAAAACAGCCGTATACAATTTTTAACTAAGTATCAGATATGTCATAAATACTTTTATATTTCGTATATAATAACAATGATAATCGATTTTGTGGGAACGACAGTGTATAGGAATGTGTTCTCTATGTGATAACATAACGCTTCGTGTGAAGCGTTTTGTAGAGCAGGTTTCAACTGTGGAACAAAATCACGTCAACAACAACAACATTCGCTTTTTCATCGCCTGAAGCTTTGCGCGCGCGCGCGCGCACACACACACACACACACACACACACAACGATACAGAAGTATTCACTAACTTAAGCCAAGGTCATTGATTCGGTGCGTCCTACTTTCTAATCCTCGTTGGTAAAACCTAAGACAAAAAGCATACAATCAGTAGTAATAATAAAACAAAAATACAGATTATATGAAACGTATATTAACAAATGTGTATTTACAAAATAAGTATATTACAACTAGGGAAAGAGTGGTATGTAATTTTCACCCACCCAATCTTCCACAAATCTGCCATAATTTACTCCACCAGCATGGTCGGTAATGAACTGCGTATAAATATTTGACAAGTCTTTTTTTACTTGTGTCTCGCCTTGAGACTGGCAATCGGTGCGACGTTGTCATAATAGTTCCTTGTTATGCTTCACTTGAGCCGCATGTCTGTCTACCCAATCTGCCATGTAACGTTCGAAACTGCTTGCGGAAGACATTATACGCGACTAAAACAAAGACATTCACAATGTTTATCACTTAATATATTATCATAACTACACAGTGTCGACTGATTATGGTCCTACATAACATTCGAAATTTGAACGACGTTCTGTTTCAGATAATAATAGTTTGAATATAAAATGAAAGGGTACGTTGTATTTGGTTATGAGAAAATGCATTTCTAAATTTTGTTACATTTGTAAATTACAGAATTGTTCTCTAACTACAACCACAATCGCTCAGTTTCATTAACATTTGAAAAAATTGATGGATTTAGTACTCGATATATTCTACTCTCACAGTATTTTCATTGATACACTTCAGAAACTGAGTACAGAATAAGTCTACAATCACCCAGGCGGAATCATTAAGTTTTACAAAAGATCTTATTGATCAGACGTGTGAGTAATTATATTAATCTTTATGTAGCAAATACGCGCGCATTCATAAAATACAGCACTCAGGTGTAGGGCAATTAATCCTTTTTTGTATTGAACGTATTTAAGTAGGCCTACTCGGGATGTCAGTAAATTCTGTCTAAACGGCAACTCAAATGTCTGGTACATAAACGTACCTGGTAATCGCTTCTTGAGTCGTAGTCATTATTAAACTCGACATAACTACTTGTGATACGCGATTGATGTCGTGTTAAACGATTGATGACTCATGTAATAATACAGATTAACCTCGTATAATAATAATTAAAGTAACATGAGTATTAAATTATACAATATTTATTGTCATCATCAAGACTGTGTATGAATACAAAGAAATATCAAACACAACAGATCAATTATTTGAGTGAACGTGATTGTGTATGTGAGCGTGCGTGTGTGTGTGTATATCATTGTATATGTGAATTAGTTGAAGCAATACGAGGGAGAATGGGTGTGATTGTTGACATAGGCCTATACATAATTTTAAATACTGTATAATTGTCTACGATTGACAAAGAAGAGACAAGACATACTTTACGGAATTTCTTGAAATTTTTGTAGTTAGTCTTCACCTCATCACCCTCACATGTACTAGCAGTGTGTTTGGGTACAATGTTCTGAGAAGTACACATATTCATCTGCTCGCCTCCCTCTTGTGTACTGACAGTATGTTTGGATGCAGTTAACCATTCAATGTTCTGATAAGAATTCATCTTCTTGTTCCTATAATAATAACAGTACCTGCTTCATTATCATATACATTATGTGCTATATATATACATAAGGCCTTCAACACACACACACACACACAGCACATACCATAAATCCAGAACATGAAAGGTATTATAACAAACATTACGAAAACAAGTACGTATGGTCACGTACATAGATCAACGTTTAAACAAACAGATTAATACCTGAATAAATTTTTTAAAAACAGGACAGCGTATTTAGAACACTTAAAATTGGAAATCTACAAACACATCAAAAATATCTGTCAAACCCCTATCAAACAAAAACCCCGTTCTTATCGAGAGACAACAGTAACTGTCCTAAGCACATGTGCTTCATTAGGCAACAGACTAAAAAATCAAAATAGACGACTATAAGCTCAATTTAAATAAAATCTGAATATTCAATAAAATTATGTTTACTTATTAACATATACAAATCTTTTACTTACCTCTTAAATGTTGTTATACACACACACACACACACACACACACACACACACACACACACACACACACACACACACACACACACACACACACACACACACACACACACACAATAGTCGATTGTACGATGAGTGTCTCATACAAATGAGAAATAGTGACATGCCTTCTTGTGTGTATATATATATATATATATATATATATCATACGACGGTAGGGTAGCACGCGTACACGTTTGAAAGTTGATGCACGTCATATACCCGAAGGGGTTCCTTATTCAAAGCGATTACTGTACACAAACTGAAATATGGTTTACAGACCATTGTAATTTTTGTATTAATTAAATATATATCGTAAACAATGAAATAATAATATTTCGCCATTGTAAGATTTTAATAAAACAATTATCAGTTTTAAATAATAATTTTCGTGATTGCAAGAAACAACCCGCGACTTAAACAATATAGTTTACCGTTGTAGCGTTGTGGTAGGAAAGTCAAACTATTAAATTGTCTCTCTCTCTCTCGTTCTGTCTCTCTCTCACTCTCTCACACACACATTTCTGATTACTATACAAATAATTGCATGTATGTTCAGAGGTTTGGTGTCTAAATCGATGCATTCTACTTTCACTTTCTAATTTGACACATGGCTTACTTTCATACAGAAATAGTCCCGTCCGCGTCAGTGTACAAGTTTTCCTAAACGAAATTAACAATGCTGTAAGACATAACGTCCTGTGAAATAGATACGGTATGTTTTTAGGACAGCCAATGTCATCAAGATTTATTATATGATGATGGATTATTTTCGAGAGCGGAGTCGCCGCCAATTAATTTGTCACGTATCCGATAATGACTGTACGCAAGTGTATCACAACCATTGTCTAATATATATCGCTTATCATCATACGGTGACAACGCTTGCTTTCAAAGCGTGTAGGTCCGTCTTCATACAAGTCAGATGTTTGAATACTATACATCAGACCGTCTGTATCTGTCATTAGCAATCTAACGTTACGACCGTACTTGCCGACAGCATAACGATAATACGTTTGACAACGAGAGAGAGAGAGAGAGTGAGAGAGAGAGAGAGGAGAAACGGTTTGAACATAACGTTTGACATTGTATATTGCAAGCATGAAATTATTATTATTTAAATCTGTTATCTGCTTTGTATGGAAGTCATCTATAAATATCAGGTCAGTGCGACACAACATGTAACAAACGTAATTGGATTTGCTTTCAACCCAAACGTGTGCGCTCGTTGTGTGTGCGTGCGTGTGTGTGAGTGCGCGTCGGATCATGACATAGTATTCGTAATGACCGAGGCACGTCCTTTATTGCATGAGGATATTCAGGTAGAGCAGAGCAGACACGTTTACGCAATATCAAGTGGCATATTGCGTGCACACACACAAGCAAAACGATAATGTATGACTTTCATTATCGTTATGCTGCTTACGTTTCACGTTAGGTTAAAATGCAGTCCAATTACGTTTTACGTTAGGTCACACACACACACACGCGCGCGCGCGCGCGTGTTAGGTTGCAACCTAAAGATTCACCAGTGCAACAAAGTTGTATTAATTATGAACGCAAGAATCAGATTTTTGGATACGTTCTAGGTGAAAAACTACTGGGGGTGTCTCTGAATTTAGTTGGAAATAAATAACATTACAGATATTGATATGGTACTATGAGTAGCCTATACGTGAATACTATACATCAGACTGCCTGTATCTGTCATTAGCAATCTAACGTTACGACCGTACTTGACGGCAGCATAACGATAATGAAAGTCATACATTATCGTTTTGCTAACGTTTGTATTTTGTCTAAGCTATGTTAACTCCACACACACACACACACACACACACACACACACACACACACACACACACACACACACACACACACACACACACACACACACACACACACACACACACACACACACACACACACACACACACACACACGACACAGCCTACACACATGTTAGGTTAAAATGCAGTCCACTTACGTTTCACGTCAGGTCACACACACACACACACACACACACACACACACACACACACACACACACACACACACACACACACACACACACGTTTTAGGTTGCAACCTAAAGATTCACCAGTGCAACAAAGTTGTGTTAATTATGAACGCAAGAATCAGATTTTTGTATACGTTCTAGGTGAAAAACTACTGGGGGTGTCTCTGACTTTAGTTGGAAATAAATAACATTACAGATATTGATATGGTACTGTGAGTAGCCTATACGTGAATACTATACATCCGACTGCCTGTATCTGTCATTAGCAATCTAACGTTACGACCGTACTTGACGGCAGCATAATGATAATGAAAGTCATACATTATCGTTTTGCTAACGTTTGTATTTTGTCTAAGCTATGTTAACTTCACACACACACACACACACACACACACACACACACACACACACACACACACTGTGCCGTATCCCTTGTTAAGACAACACAAAAGTCGGGAACTAGTTCAATTCTTTACCAGTAAATTAAACTAGCTGCCGTTGTTAGTAAAAATACTTACCAACAAATTACAAAACAATTATGATATAGGAAATTGACAAGGTTTGCATAAATTTATTCACTCACTAGGTGTTAGCGAAAACATCTCTTTATTGCTATTCAAATATTATGCTTGATTTTAAAGAAAAGTTATTTTAGTAAATTCTGCTTTTACTGCTTCAAAGATCTTAAGTATATTATTCGTTTTATCTCAAAATTTATTCATATAGATGTTAGTTTTAATACCACGGATCCGGGTCTCAACTTTCTCAAAATAATTAATTTATCAAAACTTCAACCATATTATTGGAAGAATAATATTGGTGATACTCTACATTATTATCTTACATTTATCTATACATTGCGGTTACTATTACTTCATTACAAAATTACAAAATTTACAAATCTGATAATTTGTTCTTTACATTGCTAACGTTCTTTAAAGTTCTTTGTTACTTCTTTTATTAAGGCGAAATTTACAAAAGTTGTGGTTTGATATCACCTGAATTTCATATGAAGTTGTTGTTGTATCCTTGGGGCATCTCCCGTCGTCTTCTAAGGGTGGAGTACGTTGTTCCTGGTGAATCTACATCGGGTTGATTATTTCTGCTCTCGAAGATCGGTTGTTTACTTGAAGTTCCAACTGTTGTAGTTTCACTTTCCTTGGTCCAGACTTTTGTAGTTCACATTTTTTTTTAATTATAGTTCTCACTTTGCAGTACTAAAGTCTAGTAGTTACCTACCTTACACTTACATTTTATATTTTAAAAAAGAGATGTGTTGGCTACCTTTTTCTTTCTGTATGTATTCTCACTAACTCTACACACTACATTATTCACAATAAAACCATCTCACGCTGGATATACTTTTAAGGACATACACTTACGTGTATGTACACAACACCAAAACTCACATCTTGTCATGGCGAAGTTCTACTGGCGAATGCGCGTATAGTTTAGGGGCGAGGCTCAGTAAGCTGGTGCGTATTTACGCACTAAGAAAATAGTTCGTACTTTATATATTATTAATTATTCATTAATTAGGATGTGAATACTTTATGTTTACTTTATTATGACTTAGGGATTTCTTTATTTATATAGTCGCATTTTTAATAATTAAAGTAATTATTATTATTATTATTCTTTACTTAATACCTTTCTTTGCGTGTTTGTACTGGAAAGTTTCAAGTTGATTCAGGAATCTGGGTATAGGTAAGGGTGTATGATACTCTTACTTATTAAAATTAAAAATTTTAATTTGTGCGATTTTCGATATATTTAAAATCGTCACATCCTCCTGCACTTAACTATGAAAAACGGGGGGGTGTAATAATAATAAAATCTAATAAACATTTATATTTGGACACAAAATTCCATCTGAAATTTCTCTCTCTCAGATTATTTCTATTCATCAATTGATTATCTTACACTTACGTAACATCTAAATTCTACTACATCTACTATATATAAATACACAAAACGTAAATCTACCTTATTTTAATTCTTACATCTACTACCGGTTTTTTCTTGAATTGGTCACTCGTTTTACGGAGTTATACTCATGAGTATGTTACTAATAATAATCACGTATTGTAAGAACAATAGAATTACTTTTAGTTTACAGCGCTAAGGATTATTTTCCTTTCTTTCTTTCTCTCTCTTCATCTTCATTATCATTGTCATCAGATTTCTCATCATTCTCGCAGGACATTAGCTAAGGTTGATCAGGCCTCGCTAGTATTCGTACGAAGGGGTTTTGAGTTTATACTCACTTATAGTATAGGATGTTGCACAATCTTATCCTATTTCGGTATAAGTATATACAACATATTTTATTCTTAATACTTAGATAGTATTCTATCTTACTTAGATGGTATTCTAGGTTTTCTATCTTTCTCGTAGTCTTTCTTCTGTATTTTGACACGTAAAACATTTTTTTATTTAAGACAGATGGCTTCTGCGAACGTAATTTTCTGTATTGGGTTCATACAGAGCTACAGTAACGGGGGTGATGAATTTATGGATTTGGTAGGGGCCACACCATCGATATGATAGTTTCGAAGTGGTCCTATCAACTGCTTTACTCATAGGATGAGATTTATACATTACTAAATTACCTATTTTATACTTTATTTGCCTATTATTATGCTCATGATACTTCCTTGATTTTTGTAAATTCGCTCTCAAATTTGCACGAGCTTCGTTCCATATTTTTCGTATGTTATTCCCATTTACGTCGCGGGGTAATAACTCATTGATTTTCCACTTTGTGGTTAAAGGATGGTTGGGTTTGTACTTGTACAGTAAATCAAATGGTGTTGATTTATGACCTTCATGATACGCTGAATTGAATGCAAATTGTATCCACGAAATATTTTGATCCCAGGTTGTCTGGTCTTTAGCATGATAAGATATTAATGCTGATTTTAAGTTACGCAAGTATCTTTCTGCTAGATTTCCTTGCGGTCTGTACTCGGTCACGGTAATATGATTTATACCTAATTTAAAACACATGTCGTTAGATTCTTGGAACTTAAACTGGGGTCCATTGTAAGATATTAAGCTTAAAGGTGTACCATAGTCTTTAAATAGTCGTTCTTGTAGAATTTTAATTGTCGTAGATGCTAATGCACGACGCATAGGATACATCCACACGAATTTAGTGAATGAGTCTACACAAATTAACAGCATAGTATTTCCGGATTTAGAGCGGGGATAAGGTCCAGAATAGTCTATGTATATTTTCGAGAAGGGAGTGGTAGGTATTTCGGAGATTAATTTTCCGACTTGACTGGTTCTTGCTGGTTTGCTCAGGGCACAAATTTCGCATTCTTTCACGAACTTTTTTATTTCACTATTCATGTTTTCCCAGTGGTATTCCTTGCGAATACGATGTATAGTTTTCCTAATTCCCATATGAGCTCCAATTGTCGATGAATGGTAGTACTCCATTAACATGGGTTTGATTATTTCCGGGGCGATTATTCTCAGTAATTTTCCGTTTGCCTTTTTAAAACAAAGTACTCTTTTACTCAAGATATATTTGTCAGAGTTATTTCCTTTTTCTATTTGTTCGATTATTTTGCACAATTTCGGATCTTGTTGTTGGTGATATGCTAAATCCTTAAATGCAAGGGGAAAGTTAGTAATTAGTGTATTAATAGTAGTTGTTTCAATCTTGTCTTCTCCAGATCTTGTATTGGGTAGTTGGAACATGCGGGATAGAGTATCGGCTACTACATTTTGAGTACCACGAATATGTTGCACTTTGAACTTGTAGCAATTTAATCTTAACACCCATCTTCCGATACGACCTAACTGTTTTGGGTGATTCAATAACCATGATAAAGCTTGATTATCGGTTTCTAGTAGAAATTCTTTGTGTTCCAAAAATGGTTTGAATTTATCAAAGGCGAATACTACGGCTAAACATTCAAGTTCGTAGGCTGAGAACTTCCTTTCTTGTTCAGTCAACGTACGGGATGCATAGCTGATCGGGAGTCTAGTATTATTTATTTCCTGGTATATTACGGCTCCTAATGCTACACTTGAACTATCGGTCTGTACGATAAATGGTTTACTGAAATCCGCTAACTGCAATACAGGTGGGGATATAATGCTTTCTTTAAGTGTTTCAAACGCTTCTTGATGTTGAGTAGTCCACTCGAATTTCGTTCCTTTCTTTCTTAAGGCATTCAATGGGGCTGCTATATCCGCTAAGTGGGGTATGTACTTATGAAAATAATTAATCATACCTAAAAATCTAGCTATACCTTTGACGTCTCTCGGAGGTAAAAATTCTCGGATTGCGCGTGTACGTTGGGGATCGATGGTAACCTTACCTTCGGCTGATACTATGTGACCTAAGAAGGAGAATTGTTTTACAGCGAAATTAACTTTACTCGGGTTTACGGTCAGTCCGGCTTTCTTTAACCTGGATAATACTTCACGCAAGTGATCAATATGTTGATCCATTGACTCACTATATACTACTATATCGTCAAGATAATGATATACAAATTTAAATTTAACGTCATGGAAAATTTTTTCTAAGAGTCGGCTGCATACTGAACTTCCTTGTGATATACCGAATGGTACTCTCGTAAATTGATATAGATTAAATGGGGCAGCAAAAGCAGTTAAATGTTTTGATTCCTCAGCTAGTGGGATTTGATGGAATGCTTGGTTGAGATCCATTTTGGTGAAGATTTTCGCTCTTGTAAAATAGTGAAACGCACTGTGAATGTCGATTCAAATTCTATATTCTTATTTAGTTGTCTATAATCCACGACTAGTCTATGTTTGTCAGTTCCTTTTGGTACTAGGAATGCAGGCGATGAATATGGAGACGTTGAGGGTTCAATGACGTGCTGATCAAGGAGTTTGTTAATGTGGTTTCTCATGATTTCCATCTTGGGCGGAGATAATTTGTATGGGTGCAGTCGTATTACCTTACTGTCACTAAGATTTATTTTATATTCGATTAAATGGGTTAATCCTAACTTGGGGGTGAGTACAGCAGAAAATTCTTTTATTAACTTTTGGATTCTTAGTCTCTCATTTCCTTTTAAATGACTCAGACTCGATTCATGATGCTCTGAATGAATAGTTGCGGTTTCACAAATAGCGTCGTTACTTAACTCGGAGTCGAACTGATATTTTCGAGTACGATCAAATCTGAAGAAATATTGTTTTGCATATATATCAAGGATTAAGGCAGTTTTTCTTATAAAATCCGCGCCTAATATTAAGTTTTGTCCTAACTCTTCAGCTACTAGTAGGGGAATATACCAAGTAAAACTCTTTATTTTTAATTTCACCGTAATACTGTGCGATATCCTTAGATTTTGTTTATTTGCGGTGGTACACTTTATGTTCACCATTTGGCTACGTTTAATCAGATTATGATTAGCTAATAAGGTGGCTAACTGTTTACTAATTATACTACGGGTAGATCCGGAATCAATTAAACCAAGGGTTTTCGTTGCTCCAAGGTCTATCTGTACATAGGGTAGTTGGCATATACTTGTTTTACATGCACCAATAGAGTTGCACTTCTCGATGAATTTTGTTAAGTAAGGGTCTATGCGTTTATTTTTATTTACTTTTATTTGATGCTTAGTATTGTTGTTACCTTTCCTTCTGGTGCTTCGGAAGACGTAGGATTTTCGTTCTTCCAGCTTCACATGTTTTTTTGATTGGTCGGTTTTCTGTTGATAGCGCTTTTGTTTACATAACTTGCTAATATGTCCGGCCTTTCCACAGTTATAACATCTTCTTTCCACATTTACTTCGCTCGTAGGTTGTCGGGGTTTTGGTTTAGAGTATGAAACATGGGGATAGTTTTGGGTTTTATGTGTACTTACGAATCGCTTATCGCGGTAGTTTCGGGTATCATTTCCAATTGGTCGAGTTTGGAAGGAATCTCTGTGTTGACTCAGGGACATAGAAACGCGTCTATTCTGGTCAGAATACCAGACGTTGGATGAATGTATACAACATAGTTCTAGTTCTTTGAAAGTGGTAGGTCGCTTCACGAGTGCTAGGCGAGATCGCTCCTCGGGGGATAGTCCTACTAAGATAGTGTCTACTAACTGTTGTTCACTCCATTTAACTTGTAGCAATAAAGCAGATTCTCTTACCTCAGATATATAATGAGCTAGTCTCTCGTATGTGCCTTGTGAACGAAGTACTAAGTTTCGCTTCAATTCTTCATAGATACCGGTGGGAATGAAATGTCTTATTAGTGTGGTGTGAAGTTCTTCTACCGGGTGATTATCTCTTAGGGATTCTAACACTCTATCTTTTAATGGAGGTCTACACTTAGGTAAAATAACTTGCAAAATCTGGTTATCTCTTAGTTGTTGCAGTTCCTTTAATTGTAAGATGTGTTTGATAAAATCAAGCAGCTTTGTAATATTCAGCCCATCAGTGATTTGTATATCGGACAAAATACTTTCTACAGGGTGGGTTATTTTTCCATAGAGCTCGGGAGTTAAATTTATTTGACTCATCATTCTATGTTTTTCCGCAGGTTGATTAGTCCGCAAGTGAGAAGGTAATTCGTAGGTACGGGTCATATTTTCTAGTTCATTAGGGAGTGACGTAACGTTTACTGGTTGAATATTTACTTGACTATCAGTTAACCGTTCCTTGAATGGATTTATATTTGATTCCTGCAGAATCTGAAGTTTTGCAGTACCGTTTGGCTGTTCTTGAGTCGGGGATTGGGTAGGTGAAATATTTAATTTCGTCATAGCTTCTTCGATTTCGTCTAATCTAAACGATTCGGATCGTCGATGTAATTCGCGCATTATCTCAGGTAATTGTTGTAATGCTTCCTCGGCGAATTTTTGTACATCATGAGGGGTATCTTTATCACCTGGCCAGTTCAACAAATTGGTGATACGGCGGGTTAGATGCTCGATTCTTTGGGTGGTGCGTAAAATTACTGCGGGAGATTTTTCATCACGCAGGGTTTGTGCGATCTACGTTAGTTCTGTATACTTATGATAACACGTTTCTTTTTCGCTTTCGAAATCTAAAACACTCAAACGATTTAATAATGAGGGTTTGTCCGGTTTATTTTCACGTAACGTCTTGCGAAGTTCCGCGACAGTTACATCAGAGTAGGGAAGACCACGCAATAATGCTTCATAACTTAATTCGTCTTTCAACAACAAATCGGGGTTAAATTGAGCCATTTTTGATAATAACAACTTTAAATACACGACGTATTACGAACGACAAATCTTATGTCACTTACTTTAATTCGTTTTATCAATGTTTAACATAGTTAACGTTAATTCATTTAAACACATACACATATATATATATATATATCTTATTTCATATTAAGCTTCCATATGCAATCTTATCTTAATTAATCAACCTAACTTATCTCACAACAATTAAATTCTCAGTATTGACATATATAATTAATCAAAACAAAACGATAATACCATTTTAGTAGAGAGAAATTTCATATACGGAAAGTTCATTGCTTTAACAACAGCACAAAGAGTCAGCTGTTTTGGGGTGTCGTCGAGTTGCGTAGGGTGGTAATTCAGGACAATACAAAACAGGAAAGAGCTTGTCTAATATGGTTTTGTTTTCTTATGGGGAGGAGGGGTTATGAATGAGATGGGTGTTTACAAAGAGGAGAGTTTACATTCCACAACACGTATTTAACATGAACAGACTGGCTTCTATCGACTTGTTTGGAATGGAATCCTTACCAGCTATGACTTGCTTAATACGCCAAACTAGCGATACCAATATTATTGTAACATAATTAAAATTTTACTCATTTATTTTTGTTTATTTCTGAGTGAATAAATTTATGTTTGTCCTAGTTATCGTTAACGAATTATAAAATTACACAACAACAGCAACATAATTATTTCTTGCTTTAAAGTAGTAATGGTGCAATTTTGTGTGTGACACTCTGTACACAATTAATTATTAAAACAACAGCACAATACACAATTTTTTTTACAAAGCAGAGTGGCGCAATTTTGTGCCGTCTCCCTTGTTAAGACAACACAAAAGTCGGGAACTAGTTCAATTCTTTACCAGTAAATTAAACTAGCTGCCGTTGTTAGTAAAAATAGTTACCAACAAATTACAAAACAATTATGATATAGGAAATTGACAATGTTTGCATAAATTTATTCACTCACTAGGTGTTAGCGAAAACATCTCTTTATTGCTATTCAAATATTATGCTTGATTTTAAAGAAAAGTTATTTTAGTAAATTCTGCTTTTACTGCTTCAAAGATCTTAAGTATATTATTCGTTTTATCTCAAAATTTATTCATATAGATGTTAGTTTTAATACCACGGATCCGGGTCTCAACTTTCTCAAAATAATTAATTTATCAAAACTTCAACCATATTATTGGAAGAATAATATTGGTGATACTCTACATTATTATCTTACATTTATCTATACATTGCGGTTACTATTACTTCATTACAAAATTACAAAATTTACAAATCTGATAATTTGTTCTTTACATTGCTAACGTTCTTTAAAGTTCTTTGTTACTTCTTTTATTAAGGCGAAATTTACAAAAGTTGTGGTTTGATATCACCTGAATTTCATATGAAGTTGTTGTTGTATCCTTGGGGCATCTCCTGTCGTCTTCTAAGGGTGGAGTACGTTGTTCCTGGTGAATCTACATCGGGTTGATTATTTCTGCTCTCGAAGATCGGTTGTTTACTTGAAGTTCCAACTGTTGTAGTTTCACTTTCCTTGGTCCAGACTTTTGTAGTTCACATTTTTTTTTAATTATAGTTCTCACTTTGCAGTACTAAAGTCTAGTAGTTACCTACCTTACACTTACATTTTATATTTTAAAAAAGAGATGTGTTGGCTACCTTTTTCTTTCTGTATGTATTCTCACTAACTCTACACACTACATTATTCACAATAAAACCATCTCACGCTGGATATACTTTTAAGGACATACACTTACGTGTATGTACACAACACCAAAACTCACATCTTGTCATGGCGAAGTTCTACTGGCGAATGCGCGTATAGTTTAGGGGCGAGGCTCAGTAAGCTGGTGCGTATTTACGCACTAAGAAAATAGTTCGTACTTTATATATTATTAATTATTCATTAATTAGGATGTGAATACTTTATGTTTACTTTATTATGACTTAGGGATTTCTTTATTTATATAGTCGCATTTTTAATAATTAAAGTAATTATTATTATTATTATTCTTTACTTAATACCTTTCTTTGCGTGTTTGTACTGGAAAGTTTCAAGTTGATTCAGGAATCTGGGTATAGGTAAGGGTGTATGATACTCTTACTTATTAAAATTAAAAATTTTAATTTGTGCGATTTTCGATATATTTAAAATCGTCACAACACACACACACACACGACACAGCCTACACACATGTTAGGTTAAAATGCAGTCCACTTACGTTTCACGTTAGGTTAAAATGCAGTCCCCTCACGTTTCACGTTAGGTTAAAATGTAGTCCACGTACGTTTCACGTTAGGTTAAAATGCAAACACACACACACACACGTGTATGTTATTTAAATTATTATTTAAATAACATACACACGTGTTAGGTTGCAACCTAACACGTGTGTGTGTGTGTGTGTTTGCATTTTAACCTAACGTGAAACGTACGTGGACTACATTTTAACCTAACCTACATTTTTCCATACAATGTCAAACGTTATGTTCAAACCGTTTCTCCTCTCTCTCTCTCTCTCTCTCTCTCTCTCTCTCTCTCTCTCTCGTTGTCAAACGTATTATCGTTATGCTGTCGGCAAGTACGGTCGTAACGTTAGATTGCTAATGACAGATACAGACGGTCTGATGTATAGTATTCAAACATCTGACTTGTATGAAGACGGACCTACACGCTTTGAAAGCAAGCGTTGTCACCGTATGATGATAAGCGATATATACTAGACAATGGTTGTGATACACTTGCGTACAGTCATTATCGGGTACGTGACAAATTAATTGGCGGCGACTCCGCTCTCGAAAATAATCCATCATTATATAATAAATCTTGATGACATTGGCTGTCCTAAAAACATACCGTATCTATTTCACAGGACGTTATGTCTTACAGCATTGTTAATTTCGTTTAGCAAAACTTGTACACTGACGCGGACGGGACTATTTCTGTATGAAAGTAAGCCATGTGTCAAATTAGAAAGTGAAAGTAGAATGCATCGATTTAGACACCAAACCTATGAACATACATGCAATTATTTGTATAGTAATCAGAAATGTGTGTGTGAGAGAGAGAGAGAGAGACAGAACGAGAGAGAGAGAGACAATTTAATAGTTTGACTTTCCTACCACAACGCTACAACGGTAAACTATATTGTTTAAGTCGCGGGTTGTTTCTTGCAATCACGAAAATTATTATTTAAAACTGATAATTGTTTTATTAAAATCTTACAATGGCGAAATATTATTATTTCATTGTTTACGATATATATTTAATTAATACAAAAATTACAATGGTCTGTAAACCATATTTCAGTTTGTGTACAGTAATCGCTTTGAATAAGGAACCCCTTCGGGTATATGACGTGCATCAACTTTCAAACGTGTACGCGTGCTACCCTACCGTCGTATGATATATATATATATATATATATATATATATATATATATACACACAAGAAGGCATGTCACTATTTCTCATTTGTATGAGACACTCATCGTACAATCGACTATTGTGTGTGTGTGTGTGTGTGTGTGTGTGTGTGTGTATAACAACATTTAAGAGGTAAGTAAAAGATTTGCATATGTTAATAAGTAAACATAATTTTATTGAATATTCAGATTTTATTTAAATTGAGCTTATAGTCGTCTATTTTGATTTTTTAGTCTGTTGCCTAATGAAGCACATGTGCTTAGGTCAGTTACTGTTGTCTCTCGATAAGAACGGGGTTTTTGTTTGATAGGGGTTTGACAGATATTTTTGATGTGTTTGTAGATTTCCAATTTTAAGTGTCCTAAATACGCTGTCCTGTTTTTAAAAAATTTATTCAGTTATTAATCTGTTTGTTTAAACGTTGATCTATGTACGTGACCATACGTACTTGTTTTCGTAATGTTTGTTATAATACCTTTCATGTTCTGGATTTATGGTATGTGCTGTGTGTGTGTGTGTTGAAAGCCTTATGTATATATATAGCACATAATGTATATGATAATGAAGCAGGTACTGTTATTATTATAGGAACAAGAAGATGAATTCTTATCAGAACATTGAATGGTTAACTGCATCCAAACATACTGTCAGTACACAAGAGGGAGGCGAGCAGATGAATATGTGTACTTCTCAGAACATTGTACCCAAACACACTGCTAGTACATGTGAGGGTGATCAGGTGAAGACTAACTACAAAAATTTCAAGAAATTCCGTAAAGTATGTCTTGTCTCTTCTTTGTCAATCGTAGACAATTATACAGTATTTAAAATTATGTATAGGCCTATGTCAACAATCACACCCATTCTCCCTCGTATTGCTTCAACTAATTCACATATACAATGATATACACACACACACGCACGCTCACATACACAATCACGTTCACTCAAATGATTGATCTGTTGTGTTTGATATTTCTTTGTATTCATACACAGTCTTGATGATGACAATAAATATTGTATAATTTAATACTCATGTTACTTTAATTATTATTATACGAGGTTAATCTGTATTATTACATGAGTCATCAATCGTTTAACACGACATCAATCGCGTATCACAAGTAGTTATGTCGAGTTAAATAATGACTACGACTCAAGAAGCGATTACCAGGTACGTTTATGTACCAGACATTTGAGTTGCCGTTTAGACAGAATTTACTGACATCCCGAGTAGGCCTACTTAAATACGTTCAATACAAAAAAGGATTAATTGCCCTACACCTGAGTGCTGTATTTTATGAATGCGCGCGTATTTGCTACATAAAGATTAATATAATTACTCACACGTCTGATCAATAAGATCTTTTGTAAAACTTAATGATTCCGCCTGGGTGATTGTAGATTTATTCTGTACTCAGTTTCTGAAGTGTATCAATGAAAATACTGTGAGAGTAGAATATATCGAGTACTAAATCCATCAATTTTTTCAAATGTTAATGAAACTGAACGATTGTGGCTGTAGTTAGAGAACAATTCTGTAATTTACAAATGTAACAAAATTTAGAAATGCATTTTCTCATAACCAAATACAACGTACCCTTTCATTTTATATTCAAACTATTATTATCTGAAACAGAACGTCGTTCAAATTTCGAATGTTATGTAGGACCATAATCAGTCGACACTGTGTAGTTATGATAATATATTAAGTGATAAACATTGTGAATGTCTTTGTTTTAGTCGCGTATAATGTCTTCCGCAAGCAGTTTCGAACGTTACATGGCAGATTGGGTAGACAGACATGCGGCTCAAGTGAAGCATAACAAGGAACTATTATTACAACGTCGCACCGATTGCCAGTCTCAAGGCGAGACACAAGTAAAAAAAGACTTGTCAAATATTTATACGCAGTTCATTACCGACCATGCTGGTGGAGTAAATTATGGCAGATTTGTGGAAGATTGGGTGGGTGAAAATTACATACCACTCTTTCACTAGTTGTAATATACTTATTTTGTAAATACACATTTGTTAATATACGTTTCATATAATCTGTATTTTTGTTTTATTATTACTACTGATTGTATGCTTTTTGTCTTAGGTTTTACCATCGAGGATTAGAAAGTAGGACGCACCGAATCAATGACCTTGGCTTAAGTTAGTGAATACTTCTGTATCGTTGTGTGTGTGTGTGTGTGTGTGTGTGTGTGTGTGTGTGTGTGTGTGTGCGCGCAAAGCTTCAGGCGATGAAAAAGCGAATGTTGTTGTTGTTGACGTGATTTTGTTCCACAGTTGAAACCTGCTCTACAAAACGCTTCACACGAAGCGTTATGTTATCACATAGAGAACACATTCCTGTACACTGTCGTTCCCACAAAATCGATTATCATTGTTATTATATACGAAATATAAAAGTATTTATGACATATCTGATACTTAGTTAAAAATTGTATACGGCTGTTTTCATACAAGTACGACACAATTATATACAGTATAAACTTTTCGAAATAAATATCAATTTTATAATGTATTTATTTATAAACTTTTCAAAAAAAAAATCAATTTTATATTGTGAATTTTAAAATATTGTTAATATATTTAATCATTTAAACAAATTATGGCTTTATTTTATTTTATTTCACTATACACCTCTGAACATGTGTACAATTAATTTTATTTTTTTGTGAACTGTATTACTTGTGGGAACCGTTACATTAGAAAATGAAGTCAACGTTTTCACGACGAGTGAGAGAGAGAGAGAGAGAGAGAGAGAGAGAGAGAGAGAGAGAGAGAGAGAGAGAGAGAGAGAGAGAGAGAGAGAGAGAGAGAGAGAGAGAGAGTGCGAGAGAGGGCGTTGTAAGTACGTACACAGTTAATATTTGTCGAATATATATAAACTTTCTAAAGTCATATACATGCACGGTAATGACCACAGAGAGGAGAAAAGGTTTGAACATAACGTTTTGACAACGATAGAGACAGAGAGAGAGAGCTAAAATTATTTAACCATCACACACCGACTTCTCTACTCATGTACATAGTGAGAGAGAGAGAGGGAGAGGAGAAACGGTTTGAACATAACGTTTGACAACAAGAGAGAGAGAGAGAGAGTGAGAGAGAGAGAGAGAGAGGGAGAGAGAGAGAGAGAGAGAGAGAGAGAGAGAGAGAGAGAGAGATAGTTTTACTTACATTCAAATGTGAGAGAGGAGAAACGGTTTGAACATAACGTTTTGACAACGAGAGAGAGAGAGATAGTTTTACCTACATTCAAATGTAAGAGAGAGAGAGTAACAATCATGATCATATAGTTTGAATTTCCCACCACAGAAAAGAAAAAAAAAATGTTGGCAGATCTGCTCTATACACAATAATGTAAGATTGGTAACCCTGATCATATATTTTAATATATACACTATATAACACATATTTGAATTTCCCTCCCCCCGCCACAGAAAATGTTAGCAAACCTGCTCATATAAAATATCTACACACTATAATAATAATACAAAGGTTGGTACACCTGATCATATAGATTTAATATACATTATAACACGCGACAAATTTGAACTCATGCAAAGGTTGGTAACTCTGATCATATATTTTAATATACACTATAATTCATCAAGTTGGAACCTCCCACCCACCACCACCCCCTGATATGCAAATCAGCTTTATTAAAAAAATAAAAAATTATATTCACGGATGCTGGTGGTCCATTGAACCTCATCCCACCCCCACTTCCCCCTACTAGTGTTGTAGTTCAGAGCCGCTGAATAGTGATATTCAGTGGCCCTGGTTGTAGTTACTTTCATATTTTATTGATTTTTGAGCAATATTTTATAAATTATTTTTTTACAACGTCTTAAGGAAGGTAAAATTTTAAGACTTTGAATTAATGACGTTTTTGAAGGAATTTGATAGTATTTTTAATATTTGAAATATATTTATGTTTTATATATTTAATTTTTATGTGATTGCGCCCTCAAATTAGGCTCTCAAATTACCACTACTTATACATGTAGTCATTTACTTTAGTCCTCTTTCTGTATTATACTATGTATCTGCTTCTAATAGGTTTAATCAAAATGCAGTGAAAACTGTATTTTAAGAGAAGTAAGATTATCATTTTGTAATTGACAATTCAAGTATATTTAAGTAAGCCAAGCAAACTGGAGTAACAATAACAACAAAGATGTACAGGTAGATAGAATAAACTGCATTAAAACAATTTAATATACTGCGAAGACTTCTGTGAGAATCGTCGATCGTCCTTTTCATACAGTTGAATAAATAACTGAACGCCATAAAAACCGTTTATCACATATTTTGATAACTCTTTTTGCAAACAAAGACATATTGACAATTTACGAAGTTTACAATTGTCCAATACACACTATCGTATTAACTAAGAAACCTCGTCAATTACAAATGTCCGCACACGATAATTAACACAACGTTTTACACTAAATACGTTCTGTTCAGTAGCATGCACTGAATTGCAGATTTAGAACTTATACAATTACAAGTTTTGTCGTTTTGATTTGTAGTATGCAACTAGCAACTACAACTGGCGGCTTATAAAACCCTCTACAGTAAAACCTCTCTAGTCCGACCTCCGGCTGCTCCGACGCTCCGGTTGGTCCAACCGCGGCTCAGGCACCGACTTGTTGATGACTCACCAGCTTGTTTACATACTTGTCAGTTGTTTTGCTCCCTCAGTGAGCCGGCATCTAGTGTCTAGAGCGCAGTGTTGGTTTTGTTTTGTTAAAAAAAAGACCTTCCGATTTTTTTTAATGGTCCAGAAAATATGAAATTTGGTGTAAATCTTCCGAATTTTTTCATACTCTCGTTTCAGTGCTATGTCGCATTTCTAGAGTTTTGTTTTTGCGTAAGATATGACGTCAAATCTGGTGTTTCATTGCAACCGCAATTATAATTGCTTTCAAAAAAGTTTATAAGAGGTCTTGTCAAAAATTATAGTTCCTTCCTCCTGTCACAAAAATAATTATGACCACCATACACGATGATGTAATAAGCATTTTGCAATATCCACTTATTGAACCACACTGCTATTGAAATAAGAGTGACTAATCGTTATAGTTTAGTCTCAAGCTGACAGAATCTCACTACATGACTGCACCTGAATAAACAGATACTGTAATGTCTGGCCTACACCAGATCATAATAATGTCAAGTCGCCGTGATAAACATGAAAATAAAAGTAGGGCACTACACTTGGTGGCTAAACTGTGTTGGGTATGAAGAGTGTTGAGCTATTGTTATGTCTACATCTCTGCGGTCCTGAAGTTCGAGCTCTGGCAAATCGAAAACATCGAGCCAACACTGTTCAAAACATCAAATTTGTGGAACTCCATATCTAGAATTGCGGGCGCTCTCCCAATAGCCAATTCATTTGCACTTTTTTTCAGTGTAAGCACGCTTACTAGTGCGTGCTAATTACTCGTCCTGTGTGAATTGGTGTACGTAGTAATTGGTGACAGTTTTAGTGTTTACAATTTTTTTTTTACACTTTTAATACTGTGTGTACATACTGTACATATTATCATTTATTGTACATAACCAATCATATAGCCTGGTAGCCTACTGTATAAGTTTTATTTTATTTTAGACTATCTCATTTAATGAAATAATAAACATTTTGTATTCTTCTGATAATCCGACCTTTTTTTGCGTTCCGACAGGTCCCACAGGTGACGGATTAGCGAGGTTCTACTGTATTTATACTCCGCTAACGTGCCGAAATTATTCCACGGCCTTCTCGATGCGTGGAGGATAATCGACCAGCGCCTGGAAGGCGCATAAATCTTTAGTTCTTTCGAAATCATGACTTTTGCTGACCGTGCCACGCAAGTTTCTATCTCACAGACCTAAGACTAACTCCTAAGCCTACCCGGCATGAACTGACGAATCGTGTCTACAACAGTACTTTGTTATGCGATATAGAGGAAGGACCTTGAATTTCCATTGTCCCCGTTGAATCCGATAAATAGCATCTCAGACTTTTTTCCTTACACTTTAAGGACCAACCTTGTTAACATGGAGTTTCGATGAGCTATGAGGATGGCTCTTTGGATTATACAACTAACCCTTGTCTCGTTTTTCAAAGCCCACACTATTATTGCGGATGTCGTACCGCGTTCATTGTAACACTGGCTATCTTCATCCTTCCCCTTATCAACTGATTCATTTATCACGTTTTGTTCTCCAGTTGCGAAAAATAATTCTGCGTAAACAAAAAATAATTCCTGGAGCTGAGTCTCAGGTGACTAAAACGTTAAGGGTTAAAGAATCTCTAGCCTAAATATTGTCACGACGGTCTCCCTGATCGTGGAAAACAAAATACAAGAAATCAATGAAGTCACTAAAAACCATCATTAATTATCACAATTAACAATTTGTAATCAACAAGATAGTTTCTTACAACAATGCAAGTAAAAAAATTGGCCACACGAGATAATTATTTCAACTATAAAGAATTCCGCGCTAATAACAACACTTCGCTATAAATACTCGATCCACGCGTTTATTGATATTTAGATGGCGCGGATCCAGCATAGATGTTCTGGTTGTCAGATTGCACTTTCTTTATTAGCTCTGCGGCAGGCCCTTTTAAAGCAAGAATGAGTGAAAGACCTTTCTCTTGTTCTGTCCATTTATTTAAGCGAGCGGCAGCTTTAAATTGGCAATGATAAGTTGCCCAGTGAGTGCTTCTATCAAACGTTGGAGCCTTTGCGTAAACTGGTCCTACTAAAGTTAATGGGATTTTTTCATTTCTCTGATATTTAGAATCTTCTTCAGCATTTATTAATGATCTTTCTTTTTCAACTATTTCTTTCACTAAATGTTCGACTTCCTTTTTAATCTGTTTTATTGAATTTATAATCGAATATTTTAAATTTGACATAATCGTTTTCATAGTTGACGCAGATTTTTCTATTTCAGATATTCTGTCAACTTGTTTGTTCAGGTCACCTCGTAACAATTTTGCAGTGGTATCCTCTTGTACGAACGCCTTAAAGTCTATTCTTTTTTTCAATTACCACTCACACTATTTTTCTACGAAGTCTGCTCTGTTTCCACTGTTAAACGGTTCTGTCCCACTTCTGACCAACTGTTACGACGGTCTCCTTGATCGTCGTATGGTACAGTGGAAAACAAAAGACAAGACATCAATAAAGTCACTAAAACCAGCTTTAATTATCACAATTAACAATTTGTAATCAACAAGATATTCTCTGACAACTATTCAAATAAAAATTGTCCACACGCAATAATAATGTCATCTATAAAGAATTCCGCACTAATAACAACACTTCGCTATAAACACTTGATCCGCGCTAAAGAAATCGCTCAACACCACTGAACTGACTTCTAAGCGGCAGATGCTGGATTTTTATAATCTGCAGGGTTCCATAATATGCGTCCTTAACAAGTACTCAAAAATTCTAGAGGATACTTCAGCGCGGCCTGGGCGGAAACAAGCACGTACTGGGCTAAGCGAGAAATGCGTAGAACAACGTTCTCCATAGTACCAAAACGTTCCGTACTGCGTAACAATATTAATTTGGTGGATTCATGACAGTTGTTACGTGTACTGACGATCTGTAGGCCAGTAGAAATAATAGGTTTTTCCCTGTTTGGTTCTCGTCGACAACCTTCGACCGATGCTGCTCCAGTGTCCTGTTGAACGTATAACCATTCCACCAGACTGAGAATAAAGAGGTGTTGTCCAGTGCGTTGTAATACTAAGTAGGAGACATAATACACTGACAGACTCCCAACTCGAAATTAATCTCTTGATCCTGTGGCTATCCACAGGGACTAAAAACAGCAACAGGAGTTGTGAACTAACGCGTTTGCACAGTCGTAACCTCTCGATTTGGAATAGCATTACGTTTCAGACCACTTATAACAATATCAATACAATGATACCTATAACAATGATATGCCAGTTTCCATCGGCAGTTACCTGGAGGGGTCCAGGAATGTGTATTGTAAATCTATCGAACGGAACTTCAAAGTATACTGTCTCATTTTTCTTTGCTCCTGAAGCCACCTTCAAAAGGGCAAAAACCAAGGACTTCCCTTCCTTACGTTTATGGACCTTTTGCTTGCAACACATAATTCAAGGATACAACAACATTCCAATATATCCTAAAGAAGATAAGTAAATAAAATAGAATTTTGGATTATTTTGTAAATTTATGTAGTTTACTTATATTTTTGAATCCTTTGTTGGCCTAATATAACCTTTGGATGCTTCATTTTTGATGTCCTACAAACATCGGGCACTTTACTTCTGAGTACTATGAACTGTATGGCAACGTCCCGTCCAGTTGCTCTTTTTCAAGTTCTGTTAACTAACATGGTCTCCAATGTTCGTAATTCCTATTAAGCCAAGTAGCTCTGTGTCACTCCAGAAACGTAGGACATACCTACCCAATCAGGGAGACAACTCTTCTTTTTCACAGTTAGGATCGGTCCAATATTTTCGTCACGATTAGTTCATGTCGGAAATCTTGTGTTGTTCAACCGTCTGCTCTGTAGTGATGGCTTAGATATATTCACTCGCGTTCGGCTCTTCCTTTCTAGAGCAAGTCGGCAATCTTCTGGCCTTATTCTTCCAGAGAAGCCATCATCTTTACCGTGAAGACTCCACTATCAAAGTTGTACTTTGAAATCACAGTATATTATTGCAAAACTTCAATCCCGTCCGGATGTTTACATCTAAAAACCCATGCAAGCAGGGCATGATTCGTATGTAACGAAGACTCCCTTCTATACATATGCTTGTGGAAGTGCTAAAAAACTTATAAAGTTAGTCTTGTTAATAATTTCTCCCTGCGTTGAAAAGCCCTTTCCTGTAATAGATTATTATACGTTTTTCACCGTTTTCAATTTGAACCAAAACTGCTGTATTAAGAGCTTGTTTCTGTGTCAATGAAGTACTTTTTTTCGAAAGGTGGAAAAGCAAGAACTGTTTCCCAGCAAATGAAATTTTTATTTTTCAGAGTCCTGAATGATTTATCATTCTCTCTAAACCACTTTAATGTTCGTTTATTTTTCGTTAGTTTATGTAATTGTTTATTAATCGTAGCAGCAGCAAAACTATTTTAAGAACATCTTTACAAACTATTTTAAATATTATTTAAATTTATTTTAGAAATTACTAAAACTTTTAAAAATGTATTTTAAAAATTATTTTCAAAAACAGCAGAAAAATAGAACATCGTGTTTAGTCTTTAGAAAGGGTCAATCATTATCTGACCCATACGAACACCTGCTGTTGAAACCAAAAGGTTAAAAATAATTATAGCCAAATGGCCAAAATAATATGGCCTCCTTCTAAAATAGGATATAATACTTCGAACTCGCTTTCTGGTAGCCATCGTGAATTCTGGTTACAACTTCCTCAAGGTTTTTCAAATAATCTTTAGAAGATTTGGGAATAGCTGTAACGTCATCTAAGTAAGGAATGTTTACCATGTAGGTCGTGATCCATTAGACTTTGACTTTAAACGTGGCTGGTACGTTGGAGTCCGAATGGTATGACTTTAAACTGGAAGATACCATTGGGGTTGAGAACGGTCAGCTACCTTCATCTTCTTTGTGATGATCCACTTTCCAGTAGTGTTCTTTAGGTCCAGTGTAGAAAACAACTGAGTTACGGGAAGGGTAGGCCTATAACCGATCTAGGAATATCGATGACCGCCATATCATTCATCCGTGCCTATGACTGCTGGAAATTACGCGTTATCGGACGAATACATGTTAGACAGATCTTTTTATAACCCACTGTAACACGCGATTGCTATTAATTTCCAAAACTAGAAGTTTAGAAAGGAAAGACAAAAGAACAAGTAAAGACAAAGGACGAAGTCAAAAACAAGGTGTAACATGTGACTGAACAACGGAATTCTTCGAGCTTAATGTCCTCCTGAACTTCAGGACTCTTCGCGTTCATGTACCGCCAGTAAATTTAATATTTAGCCAGGTTATAGTAGATTGATGTCAATGCGTCTGCGGTGACAGTATGCTTGAGAATTAAAGTAATGGTCAAAGACAGGAACAAATTCTTCGCCACGCAGTCGGATATAAAAGATTTACTGCGAACGTTCGTAAAGGATAATTGCCAATATCGAATGCTCAGACTATTGTAGACGATGATTAGAAAAATAATTTGACAAGATCGACAGATGACTCCACGATCGTAACTAAAAAACTTAGCTTTAAAATTCTAGGTTGCCAACGAGTAGTTTTGTGAAAATTTGGAATAAAAGGTGATCTAGTTGGCCAGGGCATAAATTGTTTAGTTTGTGTGTGTGGGGGGGGGGACGTCATAACTACTCGCCTATCAATCTCACCAACAGTGCCGGGTTTTGGACTAATGGGCTCCTGTTTATCCCTTTCACCACTAACGGGACACATATGACACGCTAAAAGTAGAAATACTCCATCGGGACAGCAAGCTGCTGGAAGTGAGTACTATGGTGTTCCAGCTGTGGTGAATAGTGTTTAGAGGAGTTAGGTTGGCAACGGTGGATTCTAACTCAGCTTTTTAGTAGCGTATGAACAATATATATGAATAACACATTATCAGTGGGACATATGTGTCCCAATCAGATTTTGAATATACCATTGGGACACATACGTCCGGCCCTACCCAGTACTATAAAAATTTTGGTAAAATTCTGAAAATTTCAGGAAACTATCAGACGTTATCTAGGAAGATACCAAATAAGAAAACGTTATTTTAAATTGTGGAGAAGAAATGTGTGGTGAAAGGGATGAAATTACCACAGGGAATATAAATATAATTTGCGTACAAATAATAATTACTCATGCTGGAATTTTAAATTATTTTTCCGTTTATTTTAATATGCTTCGACAATTACGGAACGCTCTCGAAAAAACGAGAGTGTTGTCCTATACGCTTCTCGAATAGTCAACGGTGTGGTGTCGATGTCAAGGCCGTCCACGCGCATAGCACTCCAGACTGTTCCGTAGCACTTGTAACTACGCAAATTATGCTGGCACGCCGCCAAAAGAATAGAAAATTATTCTGGAACACCTGCGGAACCTATGTAAGCAACGGTGACCGGCTTAGTTACACCTGGCGAAATTGTAGAGTGCGGATCATGTGGTTGTTGTGTTATTGCGGAACTCTAATAAACGACATTATTACTGCGTGTACACAAATTTAAACAGAATTATTGTATGAGAGTACCTTGTTGATTTCAAGTTGTTATTTGTGACCAATTAAAGCTGTTTAATAGTGACTGCATTGGTGTCTGCATTTTGTCCTCTTTATATGTATTATGTACTACTTCAATTAAATTATTTCATTTATGTTATTTTTAATAGCCCAGATAGGCTTACACTATACTACATATATTATTATTCAGACTCTTGTTGAATAGGTGACTGGTATGTGTTCAATACTCTTCTTGTACATGATAAAGCATATATTATATCAATATAATTTCACTTTCATTTTATTATTACTGAATTCGTCGTCTCACCAGTGGTGCTATTGTAGCCAACAACAAAGTTTCACTTAAACCCACCATAAATCGCGATTAGAGAAATTCCTGCACTAAGCGCTTTAAACGATTAATTATTGACATAAAATATGTTGCCTTTTGTACCAGAACTAAGTAAACTTTAATCTATTTGTTGCACCGTTTCCTTAAAAAAGGCTGATTCTGATCGGTCCCTAATAATGCACAATTAGCTACGCCACAGACACTGCATGATTCTTCAATACAGTATCTTAAAATCAGACTCAAACTACTCTCTAATTTTCACACAAAACGTCCACCTCTAAACATCTCTTCTTTACGCAGTTTTTATAATTATTGGTTATGTTAAATTGTTAGGTTAGCGAGACCTATCGGTCTAAACACCTCAAGATTCCGAAACTGCAGCGTATTGCTTCTCCGCAATATCGCCCGGCCTTATACTGCTGGTGCTACTTAAGTAAAATTGGATCAAATGCTACAGTTTAGATTAAGTCGCTATAGTCCAGTCATATCATTACATAATTTTTATTTATTGAGACCCCTCAAATAATACTTAGGCGGGAAAAGAGTTTCTAGTAACAGAGAGGCGCAAATGGATATTCGCAATTGGCTATAAACATGTCCAACAAATTTTTATGATGTTGGAATTAAAAAACTACTAGTACAATGAAAAAAATGTATAATTAATAAGGGGAATTATGTGGACAAATAGTTTGTATTTAATTTTACATACATAAATCTAATTGAAAGATTCTCAAATATCGCGTTTACATGTGATTTACCTTCGCATAACAAAATCAATACACATATTTTTCCCGTTTCAGAAACATAATAAATGAAAATGTGTAATAAAAAGTATTAATAACCTCTGTTTTATAGACGACATCACATGATTTTGATGTGGAGAAAGCTAGATTTCCCGCCCTTAATTTTCATCAAAATTATTCCATGATGCAATAAAGTAAATCTTTATATTCTGCCTTCATTATTGATTTAATGGCCTTTCCTTAACCCTGGCGTCCATCATTAGTCCTGTTTCCTCTTGCAGTAAACCTAATGTTCTACGAAATAAAATCACACATGATGATATTTAGATCTGTATCAATTTAATACTTTTTTACTGTGAATATTTATATAGAAATATTTAATTTTAATTTTTAAATTTTTTTTCTTATTTAAATGTAAACAACAATTTTTAACAAGTTTAGGGGATGCAATTGATGTATGCTATAATTTAAGCGTACTAAAATTATAGGTTCTAACAAAAACTTGAAGCATTGGAACTAATCAGCCAGCTTATTTTTGAATTAGAAGTACGGCTCTAGTTTTAGTCAACAATTGATCGTTACTAGTTGCCGGTAATTAAAAAATTTTATCTGAAAGTTGACATGTTTGGTTATTTCTGCAGTTGTTTTTCGTCAGCTTCGTACTCCAGGAAGATACTCACATAGTTAGGTAGAGCCGGTACAAACCCCAGGCGGGACTGAACACTGCTGGCCAAGAAGACTTATACAATGCAGTCATCCCGATAACTCGTAGTTGACAGTTTCGGTTTATTAGCCACTATTTCAGTTAACCCCTGGACAGACGTCGTGCCAGGTGTTACAACAGTACGGCAATGTCGAGTTTCGTTTCAATGCAACAGGGCCTCATATATCGCCACAAAATATATATAATTCTCCTGCGGTCGCATATGCAATCTTTTCCCTATAACGTTTTTTGTAGTGTAAAAAGTAACTGCTTTAAACTGAGTCTAATAATTTCTGTACGATGATAAGAGACTTAACGCACTGTATGGAATGTCCATGGAATGCGGTAGAGAAAGTAGACAGAGAGAATAATGTACGAACATACTACTCCAAGATAGAAACATTCGAGTTAGGGAAACCTAACCCCACAACATCACATTATCACAAAATTTCGCTAGAATGCGTTACCTACTTCTTATACTGTAATTCTCTCTAAACAACTAACACTGTTACACTTTACAGGCCTACACTAACAGCGATATGCTTGCATGCACTTATTTCATTGACTCGTTCAGTGTATACAACATACGAGGATATATCAAACATTTTTGCAACTTTCTTACGGAATCGTATAGTATATTGGTGTGTTTGTGTGTACGTATATACATATGATTACCGATCTTCACTGTTACCACCACTACCACAATTACCACCATTACCACCACCACCACCACCACCAGTACCATCATAATTATCATCATCATCGTCATCGTCATCATCACGTCGTCGTCCCCTTCGTTGTAATCATCACTGTCAAGATAATACCAGTTTCAGTTTCACAAAGGACGCACATTCTCCTATGTGCCTGCCATAGGTGTGCAAATTATTAGACTCACTCTTGCTTATATATACCGGTTTACTAACGTGCATAAATTAATTGGAACTCAATGACCAACAAGACTTTTATAGGGAAAATGTTAGAATTTATGAAAGTAAAAGGGGAAATTTTGTATGTGTGCGTATGGATGAGATTGCAAACGTCGCGGTATATACTGCCAAAACGTCAAAGGAGGAAAGAACCTAACAATAGAAAAGGGATATATGTTAGAGAGGTTAGCAATTTGTAATAAAATAAAAGACATGATATAAAGGAAATAATAGGGAATTTTAATACTAAAATAGAATGCAGCGGGCAGACAAACAGTACAGGAAGAGACTATTGTGCCACTGGAATAATGATTCCTCAAAACTCGTTCAAGACGGTTGAACGTCATCTGGAAAATCTATTGCCCAAATGAATCTACGTCTACATTACACTATGGTTTTATGACTTTGTTTAATTTAGAAATACGTTAACATAATTCAGTGGCGGAGGTGGACCCATGGAATGGGTAATCTCTAAAACTGCCCCCAAAATGTTTTAGTAACCGATTATAAACTGAAGTTTCTGTGCAAGTAACGTGTATAGGGAATATAAAGGGCGTCGTTTATGTAATAGTCTGATTTGATTTATCAATATTAATCAAGAATTTAAAAAAATACAGTCCAAGAGATGACTAATTTTTAAAACTAAAAAAATTCAAACTTTTAAAAAACACTGCCACGATAAACTCAATAAATAAGGCTATTTACCAAATAAAGTATCTGCCGAAGAACAAGTAATATTTACATACATATAATAGTTGTTTTACATAACTGCGCAAAACAAACGGTTAACGCAGAGGATATACATTACCATGCTGACGTCATCTCTAACATTCGACTCCATCTCTCCACGCGTGAAAACCGATGAGAAACTATCATCATCGCTTAGCTAATGTGGCCTTGGTGACAGTTTCCATTGCCGAAACACATGTCAAACGAGATAGATCTCGCTTACAAGTCGTTTTTGCTTGAAAAATACTAAGAAATATTAAAACCAAAATGACTACTTTGAATTAGAAATAATGATGTTATGAAAGAGGAAAGTAATTTTATTACTGTTACTTTTGCAGACAAAATAAATAGTCCACCGTTAACAAGTTCCCGTTAAATACCTGCAACAGAATGAATAACCCTTATGTTTTTACTTTCACATTTTTAATTACAACATGTAACTAGTTCATTTTCTTTAAAATTTTGTAGTTTTTCTCAAAAAATCTAAAATTGCCCAAACCCCATCCAGACAGAAATACTGGACGCGCTTCTGCATTCGTTTATATGTATTTTATAATTCCTATAATTTAAATGGTTATTTTCCTTGTCATTAGTATTTGTATGAGATATTGGAAACTTATTCTGTCAATTGCATTGTTTATAGCCTCTAGACATATGTATGCATTTTAATTAAATTCCAGGGTTTCCTCACGTATCAGCCAAGTAATAATTATTGAGTCTACAATAGTACAAATTTATAGTAGACTTTTACTGTTTGGTATTACAATTTTAACTGTATATTAAACTTATGAAAACAGCAAAGAACGTTTTCTAGAATATATAGAATGAGATTTACTTCTGACAAAATCCAGAAGTGACAAAATGCAATCAACTGAATCAATTAAAGGAAAAGTCTAGCCATGCGATCGCTGTTGTCTGGTGTACAGGTAACATATTCCTAGAGTACATGGACACTAAAATTCATGATACCAAAAAGTAACAAGTACAAACTTCCCTGAGCACCATCTTGGCAAAACATCCTTCACAACACCAATAAATTGACAGCGTCCCAGTCACTTTTCAGTAGACTGTAAAATGTACTTATAAATGCAAAACAAACTGGCAACAGTTGCTTCTTTAAACATATTAATAAATTAGTATAAATAATAAAGAACATTTTGTATTACAAGAATACAAGTTACTTGTTTGTATTTTATATATTTACACTGTTTTGACATTAAAAACCTGTCGAAATAGTCCATTAATATAAAATACAAGTGAAAAAAAATAAAAAATATATTCTAGTATTAATAAATATTGTTAATTATTAACAGTCATTAATAACAACAATATATATATTAATAGTTATGAATAAATTAAGACTGTATAAAGATATTATAGATGTTTTATCGCTTACTTGATACACGTTTCAAACATGCAGTAGGCCTACACTTGTGAATTGTGCTCATCATCAGAAAAGTGAATATGGCCGACTATAAGCATTATGAATAATGTTAGAAACATTTCTTAAGTAAGCAAAAAAACATTATAGTACATTTTTTGCAACACACACAAACATACACACACGTGCTCCTATGGGTGAATGGGTGAATGTGTGTGTACGTGTATATGGGTGTGTGTATGCGCGCACATACATATTGCAACGTTACATACGTGAGTGTGCATATCTTGATCGTATCTCTAATACATTTACGTACTCAACCAGGTCGTGCGATTTGAGCTCACTTTAGTTACGTCAAGGATAAAGTCATTTATAAAACTAAATAGTATGCCAAGGGGGAGTTTGTTGTAGAAATGAAAAAAAAACTAATTTATATATGAAAAAGAATAAAATTATGCTATGTTAAAAAAAGAAAATGGCATTTTGAAAACGATTAAATAACAAATAAAATTTGTGAATATGCCCTCTGTTATAAACGTGTGTGTATATATAAAACAACCAGCATATTACTAACAATTAAACGATTAGGTTTCCAAGTAAGAACATAACAATAATTGGACCTAGTTATGCAAAAAGGTACCATCCCACAAAATTTACACATTGAATTTGATGTTAACAATGTGTAGTAAAAAGCCAAAATTATGTTTTGCATAATAGAACCAATCTTGAAAGAAGTTAATATACCTATGAAATGTGTTTGAACCAATCCTCATGTGTTTCCTTTTGTATGTTTAGTATTCTGAAAAATGGATCCATGTGGCATGGTTCCTTATTGTAAATCACCTAGTTGCTACTCAGCTGTTTATTAAAATGTTAGTAGGTGAAATATTGTTGCTAATTTGTATTCTTTACCCTTGTTAAAGTCTGTAGAACAACTAAAGAAAATGAAGAAAATGTTTCAGTTTAGTGGAATAATAAAAACAAGAACTATGAAAATTGTTGAGTTGTCTGAGAATCTATACAATAATAGATGTAAGTTGTTAACATATAATACTAATTGTATAACCTAAAATTATGTATTAGAAGTGAAAATACTGTATAATAGTATTTTTATATCTCTGATAGTGCTACACATGCTTATTATCTGTAGTAGCTTTTTAGCTTTTTAATTGAAACTTTTGATGTAAAATTTTATAAGCGATGGTAATGTGTAGTATAAAATTCATATAGGCCTATATCGTTCTTTAACATCATTGTCCTTATTAAATTAAGACTGTTAGATAAAGAGTAGTACCCAGTGGTACAATAATTTTAAAAACTTTAAATTGATTTAAAAAAAAATGTAGTTTATTTAGTCATATGTGTATGTATATTACTGGTTTACTTTTTTGTAGAAAGTGAAGATTACCAAAGGCTGGACTGTAGCGTCAGTGCAAAAGCAAGCACAACAGTGTTTGATGAATTTCATGTTCACATTGTAACAACAGATAAGGTTTTGGGATCTTTTACAGAATTTCAGGGGCAATCAGGATATGACGTTGAAGGTAATAAAACTTTTATCTTCAAACAAAAGACTTTGGCGCAAAAACCAGCTAGCACCAAAAAAGTAAATTTCTCAAAAAATTAACAAGCTGTCTTAATAAATTTGCATTGTTTCCTAAATCTATGGAAAATTGTAATAAAGTTTTGTGCATTCTTTTCAGTTGATAAACTGCTTATAAATACAGAATCAGAAACCGATTACATGCCAGCCTACACTGAATTAATTAATTAATGCCTGTTCCATCATGTTCACCAAGTGGTAATAATTCCAATCCCTATACTGGAGGAAATCCACCTGTTTGTTTTGTAAATTGTAATAACTGGAATAACGATAACAACAGCGTTTTTTATAGTCCAGAGGACGAACTGAATGTTGACGTGGTGAGCAAAATTCATGTAACTGTTGGTACCTACGATAGTTTCTCAAATATTTGACACCCTCTGAACTGTTTTCGTTCATTTTCACAATAGGTTTACACTTCTGTTTTTTGTTTGTACAACAAAACGCAGAAGACCAATGCCACAATGAATAAATTGACACCTGAACATGAATCACATGTTACAGTAAATGGGACATTACATGACAGTAATAAAAACTCAGTAGATATTTGATTGTTCCGAAATGAAAAAGAAAGTACATCTGGAGGTAGGCCCAAGAAAGGTCGCAAAAGAAAGTACGGAAAATTATATAGTGCTGAAAGGTAGTGTAATAAGTATAAATATATGGAATATATAAATTGTTTAAATAAAAATGTGCCTGCTAAAGAATTTAATGACTATAACTGTAACTACATTATGAAGTCTATAGAAAATGTTCTTGCAAATGTGCGTTGTACTGAATTTCAACAAATTCAGGGAGTTAGGCGATTATAACTACAAAATGTGTACATTGCTAATAACGTAAAAGAGGTGCAGAAGAAACGTTCCTACGTGCAAGGCAAATAATGCGGTAAGCATAGAACAAAAAATTTCTGTTATAAATATCAGATTAGTAATGTTAGAGTATGCAGAGAGATGTACATAAGAACATTTTGCATCTCAACAAAGAGAAAATACCGCTCTACAAAAACAGAAAATACATTTAGTTGACAAAAGAGGAAAACAATGTGGGTGGAATAAAATGTATAATGAACAGATACAGGAGGTAAAAGAAGTCACTAATAGGCCTATACCAAAATACAAGTCACACTACAGGCGATCAAAAACCGATTCAGAATTCCTTCCACCTGACATGACTCCCACTAAAATGTATGATTTGTGTGTTAATGGTGGAAACAAGAAAGAAGTTGCAAGTTTTACAACCATCAAAATATTTTTTACAATTGTTTCGACCTAAAATTTTAAACTCTAAAAAAGACACTTTTAATAGGTGCGATACTATTAATATTAAAATCATGAGTATCTCTGATCCTCAAGAAAAGTTTTAGCTACAAAAAGATTAAGAGCAGCATCATGACATTTGGAAGAAACTAAGGAAAAGATGAAAGAAAATTTGAGATTAGATGGTAGTAACAGTATTGTAAAATGCTTAACGTTTGATATGGAGAAAACACTACCTCTTCCTAGGATACCAACAAATGTAGTTCTATAAGCACCAAATATGGGTCTATAATTGCGGCATCCATTCAGATACCGATAATCAATATACTGCTACACATGGTTAAAGGAGAAGCTGGCAGAGGAGCGCAAGAGGTTGGCTCGTGCTTGTTAAAGCACATAAGAAATAATTTACCAGTCGAAACTGAAGAGCTAATTTTATAGTGTGATTCCTGTGGAGGACAAAATAGGAATATAAAATTGTCCCTACTGTTGAAAGTAGCGCTTCAAGAACATCCTACACTTAAGAAAATAACTCAAGAGTTCCTTGTTCCAGGACATAGCTATCTTCCTAATGATGACGATTTTGGTAAAACAGAGAGCACTTTACTGAAGCAACAGTACGCTTATTTGCGACAGGATTATCTTAAAGTAATGAAAGAGTGTCGCAAACAAAAACCACTTATCATTTATGAAATGAAACAGGCAGATTTTGTTTCAACAAATAAGATTGAAAGCCTCGTATCAAAAAAAGTAATATAAAGAATTTATAACATAAATTATGTTATGTTCTAATAAACATGCAAATTCCTTATAGGTCTAAAGCGCATCGTCAAAAGAATATCCTAAAGCAACATAAAGTTAAACAAAGAACTACATTAAAAGTAGTAAAATAAATCACTTACCATTACAAGTTAATGGTTCCGTCTTCTATTAATTAACACTTAATATTTATTTTTAGTATTTAATAAATATTTGAGACGAGACATTTTAAAATATAACTTACCAGGTGTTAATTGCTGCAAAGTCGGTTATTAAATCGCTATAATAGTAATATTATAGTTGTAATACTTGTAATATTACGCTATTACACTTGTAATAGTTTGTGTGATCCCCTCCGCTGTTTTCACTTCTAAAGGAATAAAATATATGAAGGCTTCCTTGATATCAACAGAATTGCGTTTAATTTCAACAAATCTTATAATTTGAGACATTTATTCTACATGTGCAGCATCTGGTGTTGTGTCAAATATAATACTAAAGTACTTCTCCTTCTTACATGCAGTAATAATATATTTGCGCACTCTTTCTCCTAACAGGCTTCTTATTTTATTTTTAATAGTTGGCGATAGATACGATATACACTCAGGTTTACGAGAGACTGAATCCAAGTAAGATCTCGTAGCAGGGTCAAATTTAGCAAAGTATTTTAACAAAGTCAGAAAGTTTCCAGGATTTTAGTCGTTAGTAATATTGACTCTCGATGTCTTCTCAGTGCCAAATTTTGTTGTTCAAGAGTTTCTACTGTGGCAATGATTCGAGGATTTCTTTCCATGTCTTAACTGCTTTACTCATTTGTTCCTGAAGTAGATCATTAATAAGTCCCCTTTTGTTTAAAGAAGGTTCCAATTCCTTCCATTCCAAAAACGCAGGACGCTGAGCAGAACTATTTTCATGATCTTGAATACAGCGATTTAACTTTCGCCACGACGAAAACCCATTTTCACTATTGAAATGGCTTCTTTGATAGTTTTTGTGGAAATAAAGTGCAACAAAAGCAAAATAGAGATTTCTTTAGTTGGAGAGAAACCCATCCAAGTGCGATTTACCATTTTGCCATTTTGCAACGTTTTACCAAACCAATACTTGTTTAAGGATCATCCAGCTTCATCATCACAAAAATTGCTGTCCTTTTTCTGCAAGTGACATATTTCTCTATTCACCACAATATCTTGGAAGGATTGAGATATCTCGCTTGGCCAAGCTCCTATATCTTGTAGACCAGCACCGGGAACACGGTCTATATTGTTGCTAGAAATGTTCTGTTCTTCCTCGCCTGTAATTTCAATACTGTACGATGCAACATTATCAAAGGTACTAGAACCAACTAAATCTTGTAACTGTACCGTATTTTGACACTTTCACAGTTTGAAGTTCACGTCGTTAACTTTACTGTAGCCTATTTATCAACAGCCTCGTCGCTAACAACATTCATTTTATGATTGCAAGTTGATTCCTTGTTAATTGTAATATTTTAACAATCAGGGTTCAATTTTCCTAGAACAAAAGACTACATAAACTCTTTGGAGCTTGTTGTAGTTTTTAATCTTTCTTCCCTCCTCTTCCGAAACTGGGCGCCACTGAGTTTACTTCGTTTCATATCAGCTTTAAATAAAATTAAAAAAAAAAAATCGAATTTGAATAATAATATTAGTATGATTAGCATACACGTGAAGTATTATAGATGTACCCAAAAGACGTACAAACCAAAAATAAACCGCACACTCAAGATAACTCATCAATAACTGATGATCAACACGTTCGCTGCGTCGAACCGTCAAGAATTAGACATATGAAGTCCACGTAAAGTTTTTTAATACATTTGCAAATAATATATTCGTCTGTATTTGAATAGGAGTTAAGATTATCTATACAAAGCTAATTCTGTATGATTATCAGTTCTCCTTTCCAGCACAACAAGTCACTACAAATTCACTACAAATTTGTTATGATAATGAACCGTATTTACGATGCTTGAGCATAAACAGAATAATACTGTTTAGCTCGCAAGGTTTTCGACAACAGACAAGCTGGCTGGTTATGCTTCTTTTATGAAAGGAATAGTCATATCAAAGAAACAAGTTGTTTGTAGTTTTATAAACTTAAAAGCAATTTTTTTTAGTCTATGTTCACTTTGCCGCCCTCCTGGCTATGCCGCCCGGGGCGGCTGCCCCCTTGCCCCCCCCTCTAGCTACGCCTCTGTGACTAACTGAGTGGTTGACACTGAATTTTAATATTTTGTACTGTCTCAATGTTTTATGACTTCGAAATTATAGTATTAACGAAGTAATTAATTATGTTACTCAGTCGTTTGATTTACACATAAATGTTCAAACCCGTGTATGTACGAATGCGAAAAATTATGCGCTCCATATGTTGGTAGGTTTCGTCTTTAAATGACACCGTACACAGTTTCAATGTTTCACGCAAAACGTATTTTTTGCGGCTTTAACATTTCAAATTTCTTATCAGTGCAGCAGGTATCACACGTACAATTACAATAATGCTGAACACACACGCGCACACATACGCACACACACACGCACACACGCACACACACACACACACACACACACACACACACACACACACAGGAGTTCAGTATCACGTAAAATGTTGTGACGTGACTCTCACCTACTTGAGCCTGCTGTTCAAAATATGGGGTTAAGCGTTTCATACTTTTTGGTTGACATAAATTTACACATTAATTTTGTACATTCTACATGTAAATTAGATACTCTCTCTCGCTGTCAGTCTATGTGTGTGTGTGTGTGTGTGTGTTGCAATGTTCTGAATGAGCATAATTAAACTAATATTGGAGAGACAAACATATGGAATTACGGATCATTAAAAATTAACCTATTAAACAATGGGTGACATTTAAAGTCTCTTACTCCTGATTTACTTAACAAATTATTCTATTATCGACATAAATTTAATTAATTAATCAATAAATTTAATTTTTTAGTTTGTTTTACACAGTTTTAAGTCTCTAATAGTTCTTTGAGTTTATAATTGAATGGTAATATTAAAGTTTGGACTTTCCTTGAATGTGGACTTAAGAACGATGTCCGTAGCTGGAGTCTGGTGACCAAATGATCTACAGTTCATCTCCAATAGTAGTGTGGTACGTCCGTAATAATACTATCAGCAGTTCACCTTTGCTACCGAACAAGGAATGTGGTGACGTATGCCATTCCACTGCATGCATCACTGTAATACTACACATTTAAAATACGTTTAACACAGTTTCTGTGTGGCTTGACTGTCTCTCACAAGATATTTCTTGTAGCGACTAAAAAAAACACACTTTAACAAAATATTCAATAAACTACACTTACATATAATGTACGAACGTTCAATCTAATACGCGCACAAAATTACAGCTAAATACGTCTTCTGAACGTCTGAACAATGTTTTCAGAACCAGTAATACCCCACCAACATAGGCACGCACTATCATTCAGTAACCCCCCGCTCCTCAGGCGTCTCGGCACCAAAACTGGTGTGCTTACAGTAGAGGCTCTCAGGATCTCTTTCGGATTGTTCGTGGCCACGAAAATCACGGGTTAACTCAGTACGACCGGGGTGTGTTGTACTTACACCAAATTCAGTAATCTTCAAGTGCCATTCCAAACGAGGGTTGACACGCTTTCATTATCAATCGGTTTTAAGCTACGGCCAGACTAACACTTATTTGCAATACTAATGTAATCAGGTATGGTCTCTTCGAGAACCGCAAAGTTCAGCTACTTGTGGCCGCTTCCTCCAATTATCGTTTTTATAGAGGACCACGTAAGTTTGACTGACCAATATGAGCTGTCTTTGCACGAAGCTCTACTTAATGTAGACTGAATTATAAAGCTTCGGTTGATCACTAATATGCTCCTTGGCTACATAAATCTAATTTCAGTGAGTGAATTACAATCCGGTTACATACATTTCGGCTTATTATGGTCATGAATTCTTCTGCGCTGCAGAAAAACTACCTTTCATTCTATGACTGTCGTTTCTATGGCTTTTCAAGTACGAGTCATGCAGAAACTTATTAAAAAAAAACTTATTTACACCCAGTGACTAGTGCAGTTAATTACTGCAACTTGTTCGTTGTAATACAAACTTTATTGGATTTACTATCAAAGTCCAACCTTGATATGTACTTAAGAAGTTCGCTACAATTTTGTTCTTTTCTTTAGTTAGCGTCGATGTGACAAGCACGCGACTATTATAACCCGTATTTTCGATTATTACGCATATTTTCGTAAGTCATTCTTATATATTTGCACTTATACAATAACGTATTTTTAAATGCCTCAATTGTAAAATTCTTTACAAGCTAAACTAGAGAGTCCACTTGCATCACACATTCAACCCCATTGCATGTATTTCATACATCCTCTTATTCACCATACGGCTTATTTCAAGCATATATATTACATAAAAACAGATGCGACATGATTGTCCGTTGTATCACACACACACACACACACACACACACACACACACACACACACACACACACACACACACACACACACACACACACACACACACACACACACACACACACACACACACACACGCTCACGCATGGCTTATTACGATTATTTTTTATACTAATTACTAATATTATTTAATTATTTTCAAATCAAGATGGTTCACTTTTATTTGTGAGACATGTGTATCTGTCGAAAAATGTTACCAACAATAATTATGCACAACAATAAATATATACCACTTAAATGTATATGTTAACTTTGTATTAAACTTATGAAAATCGAAAAAAAACATTTTTAAGAACACAAACATTGACATGTAAGTGCACCATAATGCTGAACCTCTAAAATACTCAAGCAAACAACCGAGTATATCAAAACAAAAATATATTTTAACCATGGAATCACTGTTGTCTAATGTAACAGGTAAAGTATTCCAGGAAAACATGTAGGCCTATACTGGTACTAAAATTTATTATATAAATAACAATCAAGTACAATCTGCCACGAGCACTAGCTGGACAAACAATCCGTCCCACCACAGATTGACGTCACAAAACAAAAGCTATGTCTAAATACCAATGAAATAAAATAAATAACCAAACTGTTGGGGAGTATGAGTACCATTAAGTACAACAAACGAAGTAGAATATGGAACATATTAAAAATAAAAACAGCACAGCCGAGAATCTGCCCAAAAAACACGCAGATAATAATACTACAGTTTACAACAATACAAAGACAATTCATTTAAATTCCTAGACAACAAAATACAGAAATTTACAAAACTACTCAAAATACAGAGGTTAATGAGCGTATTAAACATACAATAGCAATACACTATGCAAGCAAATCGTATTACAAAAATGACACACTAAGCAATAGTATTTTTACGTTTTAATGTAAGGACAGCAACAAATTTTATGTTTATCTAACAAGAACAATTAAAGTCGCGCTACTTTGAGTGCTTACTTGGAAATACAAAAAAAAATAACGTCTACGAATTTAATCTGATAATACAGATTTTAATTACAGATAATGAAAATGCCTAAAAATCTATGATTAAAAGGATGTTTCTAACCAAACACAAGGGTGTGTTAAGATGAAATAGGAAAAATTATCTATAACTCTGACAACATAACACGAATACAGAAGATGAAACAAAAAAAACTTATGGTTAAAAAAAGAAAAACTGTAAAGACCCTAAGAGAACTGATTTACTTGTCTGGTATGAAGACAGCAAAGGTGGTAGAGAGAAGGAACAAAGAACGCGAAGAATACTCGTATGAAGTAAGGAAGATGTTTTGTTCTCATCTATTTTTGCGTGAAAAGATGTTGATAGACGTTTTATAACAGCCATTGTTAGTGATCAATTGATCCAGTCCATTTCCGTTTGTAACCCACACAAGAGTTTTACCCTCGTGGATTCTTTTGATCACCTGTTAGTTGTTTATTTTAGGAGTACATCTACTTTTCCTCCTACAGCCTTCAAATATACATGTTCAGCACCCTTATGTAACCTTCCCCATTGCCCACGTAGACTATTTGACCAGTCCCTTCTCAAGTTCAAAGCTCATTGTACTGCTTACAATTTTTTTTTGTTCATATTGAACGCTTCTGCTAATAACGGATTGCTCACTGGGCTATTCCTTATTCTCATAACATTTATTTCAGTTATTTTATTTTAATTACGTACTGTTATTTAAATCCCATATATATTTACTAAATCGTATAATGGGCATACATAGGCCTACACATACGTTATTGTGAGACATGTTAATTTACGACGGACACTAAATTATAGGCGCGTCGTCAGCCAGCTTACTGACTTTACGGTTTTATTATAGGTTGATTTGTATCGTTGATCCGTGAGTTGAGTGCTGTATATCTATTATAGAGGTGTTACGGGTTTAGTGGAGAGTTTTTTAATGATTGTAATATCTGCTCTTGCAAGAATTGTGTTGTGTGTTGTAAGAATCTGTAGATCGTTTCTTTGTGTGACACACACACACACACACACACAATTTTTCTAAAGTTCATAATAGTGTCTTCCCCTTTGTATTATTAATGTCCGGGATGTCGTGTCATCTATTTATTGCCAAGTCCAAGTCAACCTACTACCAAAACCTCTGAAAACCTCTGTAGGAGTTGGCCTTGTGAAATTACGTCCTCTACTCACCTGATCAATCTGGGTGGTAGACCCCCTAGCCCCAGAGTTGTTCTTGCATCTTCTCTCACTCCTTCCAACCACCTTATTCGGGTATCAAGAAGTCGTTTTCGTTAAATTTTTGTTCAAAATGCATATGGCAATTCCAGATACAACCATTGTTACTGCATATCCTGTCATTTTAAATTGTCTCATCTGAACAGGATAAGTTCTTTCCACTGTTCATATATTGCATCCGTTCTTCTTAGTATACAATTTTCTCTACAAAATATTAGTCATTTCGCTCATTTCTGAGACACGATTCATCTTTCAATTCCATAACTAACGAAAGATAAAAAGGTGTTAATCTTCTCAATTTCTTACCACAATTGAAGTATTCCTTAATTCATTGACTATTCTTTGCGTTCCTTGTTCCTTCTGTCTACCAAATTCGCTGTCTTCATACCAGACAAGTAAATCATTCTACAGTTTCCTCAAAATCTCTACAATTTTTCATTTCTAACCAGGAGTTTCTCAGTTACATCTTCTATATTCGCTTTATGTTGTCAGAGTTATAGATAATTATTCCTATTTCGTCTCAACACATGCTTGTCTTTGGTCAGAAACCTTCTTTTAGATTATAAATTTTAGGCATTTTTCTTATTTATATTTAAAGTCTGAATTATTTAATTAAATTTGTAGATGTTTAATTAGTTGTATTCGCATCTAAGCGTTTAACGACGAGCGATTTTGGTTGTTTTCGTCTGATCTATATAAAATTTGTTACTGTCCTTATATTAAAACGTGTAAATACCATTGCTTAGTGTGTCAGTTGTGTTATACGAATTGGTTGAATAGTGTATTGTTTGTTTAATACCCGTTTCCAAACCTGTGTATTTGAGTAGTTCTGTAAATTTATGTAATTTGTTGTCTAAGGGACTTTAAAATTTACCCATTGTTTAATCAGTTAATTTTTAATAAACCATAATTCCATATATTTGTATCGGCACTACCAAATTTAAGTATAGAATGTACAAATGAATGTGTAAATTCATGTCAACCGGAAAGTGTGAAACGTTTAAGTAATACGTACCCCGTATTTTGAACAGCAGGCTCAAGTGGGTGATTGTATAGTCACCCCATTTGGTGTGATATTGAACTTTGTGTGTGTGTGTACAGAGCTAGTTTTAACTGTTGGAACTGTACTTGTGATACCGGCTTCACAGATTTGACAGCTGCTAAAAATGCGTTTTAAGGGAAATAGTACAAGTATGTACGGTGCCATGCAAGGACGAAACCTACCAACTTGGAGCGCATAATTTTTCGCATTTGTACAAACTCGGATTTGCAAATGTATGTGTAAATCAAACGACTGAGTAATTTAATTAATTACTTCGTTAATAATATACTTTCGGAGTCATAAAACACCAAGACAATGCAAAATGTGAAATATCAGTGGCGACCACTCAGTTAGCCATATACTTTAATAACTCTGCAAGCCTCAGGCAACTGCGAATGATTTCCAAATTTGTAAAAGCGTGAAACTGTTCTAAGAATCCTTGACAGGAATGAACGATGTTTAAATGTAATCGTTGACAGGAATGGACAGTTAGACAGTATGCACTATAGACTTTGGCATTCTGTTGTATATTTTAAGTATTTTCGGTTAGTTTTGTTTTTGTAATCGCTGCTAGGGGTTACTGAAATAGTTATTTTGTTTCAAAGATTTCCACTGAAAGATAAATCTCCTTGAGGCGTTCTTTCACTAGTGAAAGTGAGTTTTGGCTAAACTCTTCACTCTTCGAAATTGTAAATAATTTCACTCAGTAAACAACTGAACAGTATATAAACAAAGTGAAATATCCAAACGATTATCAATCCCAGAGGGTTCCAGTACGACATATTGTCAGTGACAGACTCTTCAAATTGTTGATTTGTTGTAAACTAGATAAAGTAGAGAATTAATTTATAGTTGTACGTAAAGAAGTTGTTAAAGTGTTTAAATTGAGTAAAGAGTCAGTATTATAAAGTAATAAAGAATAGAGTCTCAGTAGAGTTAATGTAAAAGGAAATTAAATGTACTTATTGTGAAACAGAATAATAACAGAAACAGCTAGCAGCATTGCATTGTATCAAGTAATCTTCTGATGGTAGAATAAATTATTCTTTTGGTAACTTTTGAATTTCTGAATTCCTAATCAGGCAACGTACTCCTACTTAAATTTGCTTAGCCACTCGAGCAAATAGTAAACTGTCATTATCATCGTACAGTTGGTAACAAATTTGGTGTCAGGCGTGGGGTACGCCTGAAAGATACCCTAAAGAAGATAGTATACTTGTGTGCCGTGAGGTTCGCCAAAAGAGACCTCGAAGATTCCAGACAGAAGACTCAAGAAAGAAGAAAGAAGTAAGGAGAAAATACGTAAGTAACCATTATATAGCTAGTGTGGAACACTTGATGAAAATAGATTAACATAAAATACTAAGTACAAGTTATAATAATGTCTCTCATGAAGCTAAATACCGCTCTGCAGTTGATACCTATATATGGCGGTGAAAAGAATATAGACCTGTAATCATATAGCGATGGCGTTAGTTTTGTTTTACAATATGTAAGACCGGAAGAACATAATAATTATTTACAGATCGCTAAAATCAGACTTGAGGGCAAAATAGGAGCCGCCGTACGCCGTTCAGATATCGAAACGTAGAATGTATTAAAAGAATTTTTACGTAACAGAACCGACAAACAACAGAGCGAGTCATTTTGAGAACGTCAATTAACTAGCATTAGACAAAAACCATACGAAAACATTCAGCACTTCGCGGACAGAATAGAGAAAATAGGACATAAGTTAATAATTGCATTATGTAAAAATTGGCATTGACAGTAAAGTGGCCGAATTAAATACTGAAAGGCGCATGCACAAAAGTTTCACGAATGGCGTGTTAGAACCGTTCAAAAATATTTTACTGAATCGAAAAACGAATTCATTCAATGATGCAGTTAAAGACGCCTTAACTTGAGAAATAGAATTAGAGGAAGATAAGATCCTTGATGAACGCAGGAGAGTTGATTCCGTTAAGTGTTATAAATGCGGAAGAGTAGGACACAAAGCCGTCGCTTGTAGAGGCAGTAAAGAAGTAAAAGCAGTAGATAGCCAACACGTAACCTGTTACAATTGTGGCAAAATAGGTCATATCGCTCGAGATTGTCGTAGTGCAAAGCAAAATAGATCAGTCAGTAATAGTTATAAAAATACTAACCGCAGACAGCGGGAAACGATTCACGACTGCCGTGTACCTCTCGCAACGGTGGTCGGAATCTACATAGTCGAGAGATTACAAAATAACAAAGCATACGTAAATTTAGAAATCGAAGAAGCCGAGAACAAAACCTGTAGAATGTTAATTGACACGGGCCCGGATATCACTGTCTTAAAAATTGAAAGCTTACACGATAACGTACATATATACAGTGCTGCTAACTGTAACTAGAACTAACTGGAATATGGGGGAAAATAACGACCTATGGAAAAGCGGATTACCATATGAAAATAAACAATTCAATATAACACATACGGTTCACATAGTACCGATGACCTTTGAATTACAAGCTGATGGTATAATAGGAATAGATATATTAAATAAGCTAGGGGCGACTGTTGATTGTGGGAGAAGAACAGTGGATATCTTTTCTGTAGAAATTGAACCTTACGATGAAATTAACATAAAAACGTATAACCTGTATATAAAAGAAAAAAATAAGCTTACGCAACTGTGTGTCAAATATAAAGATATATTTAGGAAACCGGGGAAGTACTTATCACATACAAATACTGTAAAACACGAAATTCCGGTAGACCCAGGTAAAACACCTATAAGGGCGTTTGTAAGCCCTATGTCGCCCATGTTAATTTACTAGATTTTATGACCCGTTTTCTCAAACACTAATTAACTCAGCTGTTTGAATCTTTTACCATTGATTAATTGGTCCTTAGTAGAAACTTTAACACGGGGATTTAGGATATGCTTACATTGAGCCATTTTATAAATTTTAATCAAATGCAATGTTTAACACTTCAAGAAAATCGCATATTATAATTTTTTTCTCGTGACAGGCACAAATGTATAAAAAATCCCTGTGTTAAAAGTTGTACCCTTTTGCCCTACACATGTACATAAAATGTGAACTCTGTATCTTTAGCAGTTCCAGAGATAATGGTCTTAAGTGTGAAATATATAAATTTTCGGAAAACAGCAATTGAAGATTAATCATCAATATAATGAATTTGTGTGCTTTACCTAATAAAGTCCTGATGCATATGAAAGTTTATCTGGGTCTTCTGCAGATTGAAATTCTTTTTCCAGCTTCCTTTCTGCCATTGCTCTCTTCTGCCGGGCTTCTTTCTGTAGTTCTGCAGTTGCTTGTTCAGCTCTCTGCACTCGTTTCATATCAATACCCAACATAATTTCTGCACAGTTCTTTCCTACTGACATGCCTAGTTGTTTCAACACTAAGCACCTGGTTAAGTAACCTCTATTAAAGCATGAAACTGCATCATAAACAACAAAATTCAATGTTTGCAGGGAAACAAAAACAGTTGTAGGAATGCGCGACCAAATTATGTTGTTTACCGAGTCATTGGAGTTTTGAAGTTTACCATGGAGACACTTTTTTAAAAGTTCTGGGTAAGCCAGGTCTCTAAATATAGATTTAAGCTCATCCATCTCATCCATAACGGGGTGTGGAAGATGGGTATGTTTGGTATGATCATAATTTTATTCATTGGCAATTGCCTTTTGATACTTGCACCAGCTGTTTTCACCTTTCGGGCAGAGACCATGAGTAGGGCTTTCATTTGTTGAGCCTAAATGGAAATACTCTGCCCACACAGCTTTTTTCATTTCTGCTAAATTACCTGAATTTCTCCTGATGGCCAGTCCATAATACGTTTGTATTGCTAAGAGTTTGTCATCAGTCAATCGGTTTTTTCCTCCCAGTGTTTTACCATCTGAAAGTTTTTTCTTATTTAATTTTGCCTTCAGGGTGCGGAGTCTCGTTCCCATTCGCTTTTGTGTGTGTCCGACACACTCAATTTTTTCAACAGTGAAATCATTTCCATAAGGATTATCTTCAACAACGGACATATATGCTTTAGAATCACCATCTCCGATATATTTAAAATTAATATAAAATGAAAGAAAATATTTCAAACAATATTTTGGAACAAAAAATAAAAATCGAATTTTTTCACCAAAATGCCTTACAGACACCCCAGAGACCTTGCCGATTGCCCGAGGCACGGAAACAAATGGCAGTTGAACATATTGCCAAATTAAAATCGAACGGTATTATAAGAGAAAGTGTATCGCCGTGGAATGCGTCTATCGTAATCGTTTCTAAGAAAAGGACTGATGGAACACCTAAGACAAGATTATGTACTGATTATAGAAGATCAAATGAGGTCACCAAGGGTGACGCTCACCCGTTGCCGAACATTAGAGGAATATTAGATCAATTGGAAGGAATGCGATACTTTTCCACTCTAGACTTATCGTCGGGTTTCCACCAGATTGAAATAAAAGTTACCGATAAAGCGAAAACCGCTTTTAGCACTCCAGAAGGACATTTTGAGTATAAACGAATGCCTTTTGGAATAAAGAGTGCACCAGACACATTTTACCGTCTCGCGAACGAAGTTTTACGAGAACTAATCGGATCAATCGCTTTTGTATATATAAACGACATTGTTTGTTACGGAAAAACCTCGAAGATAGTATACAGAATTTGGAGACTGTATGCAAGAGACTGAGGGAACACAAATTGTTAGTTAACCCAGAAAAGCGTTCACTACTGCACGATAGCGTAACTTACTTAGGGCGCTAATAATTAGAGAAGGTGTATCTCCAGACCCTTCAAAAATAGAAGCTGTTACAAAATTTTCGATTTCAAAAAAGTTAAGTATCTGAAAAGTTTCCTAGGTTTAGCAGGTTACTACAGGAAATTCATAAAGATCTTCGCTAAAATAGCAAGACCGTTAAACTATCTGTTTAAAGATAAGAGCGAATTTAAGTGGGGGCAAAAGCAAAACGAAGCTTTCAAAACTCTAAAAATTATACCAACTAGTAAACCTCTTTTGCAATACTCTAATTTTGAAAAAGAGTTCATCTTAACAACAGATGCATCGAAAGAAGCTGTAGGAGCCATTCTGTCACAAGGGCTGATAGGAAGGGATAAACCTGTAGCGTATGCCAGTAGAACTTTAAATAAAGCAGAACAAAATTACTCGACAATCGAGCAAGAATTTATTGACAATTGTATAGGCAACAAGACAGTTCCGTCACTTCACCGTAAACACAGATCATCGACCGCTAAAATAGTTAATCAGTTTGAAGGAACCAGGTAGCCGATTAACCAGGTGGACAATAAAACTGAGCGAATACGACTTTAAAATAATACACAGACCAGGTAAAAGTAACCAAAATGCTGACGCACTTAGTCGTGTAATTATAGCGGAAGTAGATATATCGCCACAAGAAATATTAACCAACCAGCAATCGGAAGATGAGATAAAGGAAATCAACAAACCTCTGAGTAAATATGAGAAAGACGATTAAGGATATATATATTACGTAGACAAAAGGAACCGTAGGAGGTTAGTAGTACCAAAAGACAACACAGAAAAAATAATGAAAGCGTATCACGACACACCTTTCGGGAGTTATCAAGGCATTGACCAAACAACAGAGGTATAATTAAGGAACGATATTGTTGGAAAAATATGAATTGCAATATAGAGAATTTTGTGCTCACGTGTAAAAATTGTAAGGAGAGGAATACTTTAGCTAATTATAGAGCAGTAGCGCCAATGCAGATAACGACGCCTGTAACCAAGCCATTTCAGAAAGTAGGGAGTGATTTAGTGGGGCCATTAAAAAAACGCATGCTGGGAATTAATACATCCTCACCTTTCAAGAGACCACTTTTATAAGTATCCAGAGGCTTTCCCTATACCAGACCAAAGAGCCACAACCATAGCAAGAATATTTGTAGAAGAGATAGTGTGCAGACATGGAAAACCAGAGAAATTACTCGCAGATCAAAGGACATATTTTTCCAGTGAGCTATTCCAAGCGATATGCAAACTTTTAGATATAGCAAATTACAGACTACTGCATATCACCCGCAGACAAATAGTATAGTTGAGCCCACCAAACAATAATGGCGGGTCTGAGTCAGTTTATTAGTAATGACCAAAAGGATTGGGACGTATGGTTACCGTATGTCATGATAACGTGTGGATACATTCCGCATAGTACGACGAAATACTCTTCGTATTATTTGCTACACTGGAGAAAGATGCGATTACCTATTGACTGGATGAGAGAAGAAGTTCAACAGGATTTAAGTGAAGACGACTTAGTCAAAGAAATCAAACGAAGGATGCAGATAGCTAATCAACGAGTGATAGTGTGACGATTTAAATTTAAAATAAAAAAAATAAAAATAATAATAAAAAAAATAAAATGGGAAGTTAGTTAAAAAAATTAAATTGCACTACTAAACCGAAGAATACCCCTGAACAAACTCATAATAGTAATGAGTATTAAAAAGGGAATTTAACTAAAATAATTAACTAAAACTGAGAAAGAAAGAGTTAAAAAACTGTTAACCCTTTATTAAATTATCATGCTATGACCTGTGTATACCGGATCCAACTTGCATACCTACCCGGCATTAAATAAAAATACCTGTAAACTATAATGTAAATAATAAATAATTCAAAGTCACTAGTAGTAGTTGTAATAAATTCTGTAGACAAGCAAAGTCTTGATTGTTTATTATGTCGAACTGTAAGACTGTATTACTAATTAAAAGTTGGAACTATGTTATGGCGGAGTATTCACTCCGCGTCGTTACAATTTTCCTGTTGTAACAATGTAGAACTTGAGTTGCGACGTTCAATCTGTAAACAGCTCCAAGCGGAGCGCTGCACAAAACGTTTTTTTTATTTTGTTATTAGCTTCAACTAACAGTGTGGAGATCTATGTAACTAAAATGTAGTGTGTTTTAACACAAAGATGTAAGTGAATGAAATAAGTGTGTAAGGTGACATCTCCTATTAAAAATATAGTTCAAGTTATTTTGGGGTTCCGTCATAATGTGTAACGAATATGTAAACTCAAATACTACTGTGCTATTACAAATGTGATGGGAATAACTGTGAAAAGTCAAGACTAAGACCTCAACTGCATTTACACTACCACTGAGAAACAGGATGACTTCATTCTAGATGACACCGTAACATCCACTTCATCATTAGTTGACTCCGAGGACCTCCACCGGAAAGACTACCACGATGACGACCCAATATTAAGAGAGTACAGAAGAATCACGCGGCAGGACATGGACTGAAACGATTAACTAGAGGTGACGCGGAAGCTCGTCTTCCGTGAATAATGTATCTTTTAAATATAAGTAATGTTAAAAGAAAAAGACTTTAAATGACAATCTCTAAGCGTTAAGAATAACAATGTTGTAACAAGAAATTTCAGAAATCATACTTTGTAACATAAATATTGTGATGTAGCTTTGGAACATCGCACAACAAAACGAAACCATTCTTCTAATGGTATTTTAAGTAATAATGTAATTGACTAAAGAAGTAGAGTAAATTTGAAAATTCCTAACTAGTTTAAAGAGACTCGGATCCGAGGTAAATACACTAACTGTATTATCACTTTAAATATTGAAAACCCCCTTACCATTTCAGTGTAAGCTAAAAATTTTTATTTGTATTGTATTATTAACCACACGTAAATAAAGAGATGTCATCTTTGTTACATACTAAATTGAGTGCATAAATCAGCAAACCTCCCTCCCCAGTTTCCTTTTATTAGAGTACTTATAATTATTGATAGTGATCTGATTAATTTTCAGTTTGTTACAACGAAGGCAGCCTGTATAATTGGCCAGAGTCAATTATCACGGGTTCCCTAGGTTATAACGTAGCCGACACGTTATAAGATGCGCGACTCTGCTTTATATATAAAAGGTTTGTAAGCATCGTGACGCATATAAGATGCGGTACTCTGCAGATCTATGCACTCATTTGATGTATTGTATGTAAAACAAAAAGGTTAAGTAGCATAAAAGAATAATAGTGACAATATTAAATTCACAATTGTAAATTTTGTGTGAGATTACGCAATACTCGTATATGATTTATTTAATATACGTGAAAATATTAGCTTGTATTACACCAATTCATGTATGTACTTGTCAAAATGTTCAGTCTCTAACACGTCTATTTTGCGACAATTCAAGACCTGTAGTTTTCCTGTATAAGCCTGCATAAATATGTAATTCGTCTTTCTATTGCCACGGTGAGTCATTTAAACAACTGACTAAATAAAACAAGTTCAATTACGTGTTAATAAATTGTATGTGAAATTCTACTCCTTTCTAGTAGCAGAATTAGATAAATTAAAATTAGCACGTAAAACCAAATAATAACTAAAACTCAGCTTAGTAACGGGCTGTAACTTGTTTAAAACGCATATCGTTCCGCATCGCACATACCACCCTCGTTGAACCAAGCCGGTACAAGTCTGTAAAGGAAGCCGTCAGCTGTTGTTGAATGGAACAATAACATTCTCTTCACCCTCGAGCTTGATTCCCCCTTCTTACGCATAATGCTATGCCATTGTTTAAAGAAAACTAGTTTGACCCACATTCCAGCGTAACAGCTGATCGTTGAAAGTAAAGTGACGTCTGTGTGAATTTTTTCTCTTTCTCTGAGATGCTGAGTAATTCTCTTACAACTCATGCAAATGTTTTACCATGAACTAAAGTGTGTATGCAATAATTGTGTATAGTATAGTAGAATAAGTTTTAGTGTGCTAGATATAAGGTAAACATGGCCCTATTTAATCCAGACTTACTATTAAAAGACGAACTGTGCTATGAAGCTCTTTTACGCGGTTTACCTCATGCGAATGTAACAGTCGCGGAATTGCGCAAGTCTATACGCGAAAGTGGATCTGATATACCCGCGCAGTTAAGTAACTTAAGCGGACTCGATTATGAGAGCGAGAGAGAAACTTGTTATGCCAAGTATAGTGAGTTGACTTTATTGTCCCAAGCCCTTCAAGACGAGAAATCTACTGCGGTAATATTGCGGACAACTCAAAGGATAGAACATTTAACCCGGCGAATGAAAAATTTGTTTAAACTGGCCCAACATCACGGTAATCCCTCCTGACGTCCAAAGTCTTGCGGATGAGGCTTTACAGAAATTACCCGCGATAATAAGACAATTGCGAAGAAGGTCCGACTCATTCAGTATGGATGAAATTGAAAAATCCTTGAAGAAACTATACATCTCCCCAGTTCAATCTCCTACCTTAGAACAACCCCCCCCCCCCCAACACGGATCAGGAATCACCCACCGTATCGAAAATACAACCGAGTCGAGAGCAAAACCCAAATAGAGACGTGAATACCCATACAATATCTGAAGCCCCACCTCCCAGTGGTTCCCACAATTGCTCCGGGATGTACGAATTGACTACCCCTAATGCAGCATCTGGTCCTCCTAAAGCTATACCACTCGTAAATTATAATGTTGACCTCTACGGAAAAATCACTCATCTCGTAGAAAAACTCTAAGCTGAAATTCCATACACGGATGGTTTGAATGTTACTAAACTACTAAACTTCATCAAATACCTCCTGCTGATAAAGGATTTACAGCAACTAAATGACTGGCAAATTTTGCAAGTCCTCCTACCGAAATGTAAACCACCATTAAAGAATCGTGTGCTGGAATCATTAAGCTCTACACTTCCAGTAGAAGAACTGCATACTACTATCTTAAAATATTTTATTCCCACCGGAATTTATGAGGAACTTAAAAGAAAGACCGTAATTCGAGTACAAGGAACTCATGAGAGACAGGCCCATTACATCTCTGACATCAGGGAGTCTTCTCGACTACTGCAAGTAGATTGGAGTAAGAGACAGATGGTCGATACCATTCATGGGTTGGTTCGATGGGTAGGATTGTCTCCAGAGGAAAGATCTCGTTTAGCGTTAATAAATAGACCCAACACCTTTGCGGATCTCGAACAATGCAGTATTCACTCGTCGAACGTATGGTACTCAGATCAGAACAGACATGCTTTGAAATCAACCGAGCCTAGTAGAAATGAAATGCAATCCCTGGTGACCGATGTGCAAACCCAGCGTGATAGGCGACCATTTAATAGACCGAACAACTTGCACAGCCCTGGTAAATCAAATGACACGCAACCTAAAACGGAAGCAAGCTATACCCCTCGTAAAAAAAATATATGTTATAACTGCGGAAAGTATGGACATATAAGTAGAAACTGTAATCGGAAGCAGTACGATCGGAAACAACCTAATCCAAAAAACATGTAAGGCAGGGAGACCCGAAATCCTGTGTCTTCCGCAGCATCTTGAGAACCGGTAAACTCAAAGAAATTAACGAGAATAAAAAAAAAAAAAAGAACACTAGAAAAATAGATCCCTATGTTAGAAGGTTTATTGAGAAATGTAACGCGATAACTAAATGTGATTGAACTAAATGTCTATTGCCCTTAATACAAGTTGACCTAGGTGTTATAGCCACCCTCGGATTAATCGATTCTGGATCGACTAGAACCTTAATCAGTCAGAGGTTAGCAGATAAATTATTCGAACACAACCTAGTGAAACGCAGTCAAGCTGTGAGTATAAGATGTGCTACTGCCAATAAACAAAATTTAGTGATAAAACTCAGCATCACCATTAAGGTAAAAATTAAGAATCTAACGTGGTTTTTTTCAATGTTAGTATGTGATGATTTAGGACCCGACTTAATACTGGGAGCTGACTTTATTAGTAAAACGGGAATAATTCTTGATATCCACGAGAAGAAATATTATTTTCGATTCGACCGTACACAGAAGTATAATTTTGATTGTGAAACAGAAGAACAAGAAAGTACTGGATCATCTACTACACGTATAGTACACCATGAGTCTGAATTATCTCATCTAGAAAGTTGAGATAGGCTGAGAATGCAGAAACTAATAAAAGAGTTTTCCACCGTTCTTACCCCTAAGCTAGGACTAACAAACCTAATAGAATACAAGATCAATCTGAGCGACCACAAAGTAATACGCCTTCCCCCATACAAGTTATCGCCGCCCAAAATGGAAGTAATGAGGAACCATATCAACAAGTTATTAGAACAAGGAGTCATCGAACCCTCTACTTCACCGTATTCATCACCCTCATTTTTTGTACCAAAAAGTCACGACAAACACAGACTAGTTGTGGACTACCGGCAATTAAATAAACGAATAGAATTTGAATCTATCCCGCTTCCCGACATCCACAGTGCTTTTCATTATTTCACCAAAGCGAAAGTCTTTACTATAATGGATCTAAATCAGGCATTTCACCAAATACCCCTTTCGGAAGAATCCAAACGTCTAGCCGCTTTTGCTGTTCCTTTCAACCTGTACCAATTTACGAGAGTACCCTTTGGAATATCACAAGGAAGTTCCGTATGTAGTAGACTATTAGAGAAATTATTTCATGATATAAAATTTAAATATGTGTATCACTACCTGGATGACATTGTAATCTACAGCGAATCGATGGACCAACATCTTAAACATCTACGTGAAGTGTTATCTCGATTACAGAAAGCCGGATTAACAGTTAATCCCAAAAAAGTAAATTTTGCTGTCCCACAATTTTCATTTTTAGGTCACATCGTAAAGGCCAACGGAAAGGTAAGCATAGACCCCGAACGAACCCGTGCGATCAGAGAATTTTTACCACCGCGGGATGCTAAAGGAATAGCAAGTCTTCCTTTTATTAGAGTACTTATAATTATTGATAGTGATTTGATTAATTTTCAGTTTGTTACAACGAAGGCAGCCTGTATAATTGGCCAGAGTCAATTATCACGGGTTCCTTAGGTTATAACGTAGCCGACACGTTATAATAGATGCATCTCAACGCAGAAAAGACAACAGCAAGATGCAATATGATATAAAGGCTAGGGAGAAAATATACAACGTTGGAGATAAAGTTCTATTACACCAACCGTTAGTTAGCGAGGCCGAAGCAAGAAACTGGCTAAACCGTGGATAGGACCTTATACCATAAGTGAAATAAATAATAACGTAAATGTTACTATAAAGCATGGTAAATGTATGCAAAAGTTACACGTTAATAGAATTAAACCTTTCAGAGAGAGAAACTAAAATTTCAGCGTCTCGTTCCAGATAATGTTATTCACCTTCGTGATGATACTATTGTCATGAGCACAAGGCCGACGGTACGACATACAACTTCTCGAGGATAAACCACAATTATACTTTGCCGAGCAGTACCAGTTTTTACTCACCTCAGAGCACTGGTTTATCGCTATAGACACTGACCTAAGGGAACTCGAGGCTAAACTCAGCCAGATTTATTTAATATGGAAGGAAACCGCAGTTCTGCGCAACGCCAGCGACTTAACGATTTGGGCTGGACCTTACTTTGAAAAATCATGGAACGCTTTCAAGCGCCCAACTAAGAGGGCCAAACAGTTATACGATATTGTTGGAGCTAGCGACATGATCGCACGGTCTAAGCGGGGAATCTTTAATACAGTTGGATTTGGGTTAAAAACATTATTCGGCACTATGGATAGCGACGATACAGAATACTTTCACGAAAAAATAAGCACGCTTGACAGTAATCAAAGTCACGTATACCAGCTAGAGAAAGACCAATTAACAGTAGTTAAGAACATGTTAACTGCTATCACTCATACAATGCGCGACTTCAAAAATAACCAGGATGTTATACTAAGAACCGAGGACTATCTTAAGCAATTGCAAGACCTAAATCGAGAAGGAATCAAGAAAGTAGAAGACGTCATGATAAAACGATCCAGGGATATGGATGCTCTGAAATTCATTGATATTACGTGTAACGACATAGACAAGGAAGTAACAAGATTTTATTTAGGAATTAATGCTATGAGACAAGGGAAATTAAGTACAATGCTACCTGAAACTCTTAGTACTTATTTATTTACTATAACGATTAAGCTAAGAACTGGTTCCACACTACCTATAGTGGTTACTCCTTAAACAATACACTCGTATTACGAAATTACCGAAGCAATGGCTTGGATCGTAGATGACCACATCATCCGAACTTTCCTAAAAATTCCTCTTAAACATGTTAACCGAACTTATAACTTGTATGAAGTGTTACCTATACCTGATTATACTCCAAAAGCGAAAAAAACTTTCCGTTACACCTTCATTAATCCGGGAATGGATTTCCTTGCCATATCCATAAGTGAACAGCATTTCATTCCTGTAACTCAGAGACAGGTAGATGACTGCAAGGCCAGCAGCGTGAAAATCTGCAATAAACCAACCGTTGTTAATCACCTAAGTTCCGGACTTGAGACCTGTGAAATCACGCCGTCACTAAGCAGATGCGACACGAGGATAACACACGTCGGAACGTCTATGTGGATGGAGATTCCAGGTACATCAGGATGGCCGTTTGTAATTCCGAAAGAAGAAAGTCTCACTGTCACCTGCCTTGGACCCGACGGACATCCAGAACTTGACGGCACAGAGTGGGTACAAGGAACTGGAATACTGACGTTACCCGCTAAATGCCTGATGGTTGGATCTACGTTCACCATTTACAGTAGAGTAGCTATAGATCAGTTGAGAAACTTAATGTAAGTGATGTAATAAAAATACCTACCGCAAAAGCTCACAAGTTAAATATTAGTAATAAAATGTATGATATAATCTCTAAAAAGATGGCTAATGATAATAATCACTTGCGATACGTAACTAATATACGAGACATGAAAGCATCCAGTATAAAATTAAACATGTTAGATGACATAATGAAGCAATATGAACCTGATAATTATGTTCATGAACAAAGACACTATGTGTCAATTACTGTTTTAATGATTCTTATAGGGTTAGCTTGGTATTTTAGAGTAAAAAATTGTGTTTTAAAAAGAAAAGGAGAGAGTTCAAACTTCTTCCTGTTACTTTCAAAAAGAATAAGACTGAACCTACTGTAAATTTAGAAAGTGACGAATTAGACGATATGTCTATAGAAAATAGGATAAACAAAATAGAAAAAAATAAAACCAGTAGCAATAAGTCCTTATAAGCTCATTGTCCTTTACTTCAGGGGGAGGTGTTGTATATTTTAAGTATTTTCAGTTAGTTTTGCTTTTGTAATCGCTGTTAGTGGCTACTAAAATAGTTATTCATTTTCAAAGATTTCCACTGAAAGAGAAATCTCCTTAAGGCTTCCTTTAGCTAGTGAAAGTGAGTTTCGGCTAAACTCGTCACCCTTAGAAATTGTAAATAAGTTTCACTTAGTAAACAACTGAACAGTATATAAACGGAGTGGAATATCTAAACGATTATCAATCCCAGAGGGTTGCAGTAAGACATATTGTCAGTGATAGGCTCGACGAATTGTTGACTTGTTGTAAACTAGGTAAAGTAGAGAATTAACTTATAATTGTATGTAAAGAAATTGTTAAAGTGTTTAAATTGAAAAAAGAGTCAGTATTATAAAGTAATAAAGAACAGAGTCTCAGAAGAGTTAATGAAAATGGAAATTAAATGTACTTATTGTAAAATAGAATAATAGTAGAAACAACTAGTAGCATTGCACTGTATCAAGTAATCTTCTGATGGTAGAATAAATTATTCTTTTGGTATCTTTTGAATTTCATAATTCTTAATCAGGCAACGTACTCCTACTAAAATTTGCTTACCCACTCGAGCAAGTAGAAAACTGTCATTATCATCGTACAGTTGGTAACAATACAATTCTTTCTTGCAATCTGCTCATCGAGGTGTGAACGTCATTATATAGTTAATGACGGTTGTGGAACTCGCCATACCGTAGTGTTGCTTGTTTAAGCTAGAGAAGTCCACACGCAACCTTCTGGAGAAGACAACCTTCTATCTATAGTAAAGACAATCTACAGGTGATAATGAACTGATTTATTTATTAGAATAAAAAATAAAAAATATAAAAGAAAGTAGTGACAATAATTGCAAAATAAATAATTATAAAATGTAATTTTGTAATTAGTATATAAATATGTAAACAGCAAGATTAAATGAAAAAAAAAAGAAAAATCGAATTTTAGTAATTCAATATAAATATTCAGTATAAATTGTACGTATAACCGCTAGATTGTTTAATATTTGTATGGTGGACATTGTTTCCTTGTAGTACGAGTTTTAGTTTTCAAAGTGTTCTACTCTGATTATTTAAATTACTTAATTTGTTGGTTCTCGTAAGTCACCTAAGACAGAATTTATATATTTTATTTCTACATTATTGTTATGTTCTTATTTGCAAATCTAGAAATCGTTTAATAGGTAGTAATGTGTTGATTGTTCATGTACATGCACGTTTATGAGAAGAGGGATATTTAGAAATTTTATATTTGTTTCTTCAGTAAAAGATGACTTTATTCTTTTTCAGATTTAAAGTAACTATTTTATTTCTCGAAACTCCCTCCTCAGATATAAATTCATATTATTATTGACGTAGTCCGTGATGTAACTAAAATGAGCTCAAATCCCATGACCTCGTTGGGAACGTAAATGTATTAGAGATACGATCAACACATACACGCTCACGTATGTAACGTCGCAATACCACACACACACACACACACACGTACAGACACCCACCCGTTTAATAGGCACGAATGTGTGTGTGTCTGTATCTGTTGTACAAACGAACTATCAGTATGTTTTTCGCTTCTTAAAACTTGTTTCTAACCTCATTCATTATGCTTGAAGTCGGCCATTTTCACATATTTTTTGCGATGACCACCGCTGATAAGTCTATTGCTGATATTTGAAGCGTGTCTCAACTAAACGATAAAACATCTCAATAGTACTTTTTTACAATGTTAATTTATTCAAAATTACTCACATTTATTCTTGGTATTAATAAATGTTAATAATAAACAATTCTTTTATTATAAGAATATATCTTTATTTATTTGTATTTTATATTATTACACCTTTTCCACAATTTACTGTACTGTCGAAATTGTGTAATCATTAGGGAACGAATGTTTAGGTGCTGAAAAACCTGAAAATATTTCAAAGTATATTTGAAAGTTAAAAATATTTTCTTTAAGTTGTACACTATTAAACAGGATGTAACAGGAAATATTGTTGTAAGCACTCATCAAACTTGCTCATCAAATCGTCAGTTCTTACTTGAAAATTCATTGGAGTTGCAGTACAGAATAAACGTCATCTTCAAATTGTCCATTACAAATCTCAACCGATATCGAAAAGGATCGTTCTACGTCACATGAAGTCAGTCTGGTGTACTTGGAACGTCAGTTTTACTTATGTTTATGTCTACTTGCTGACCTTAAGGAAATTGGACAACTTTACTTACAATTTCAAATCCATTGTTTTTTTTACACACAAACTTGAACTTATACTTTATGGTTTCCATTTTTGATCCTGTGAGAGAACTGATTTTGTTTCAACAAAATGTATTTCTGTTACTGTTAAGAGGTTTGTTGTTTCTTGACTTTTTTATCGAATCGCACAAGAAACTGAAAGTTGGCAGAAATATATTCCAATTCATTTCTACTATCTCTTAACCAATTTTGAGGATCTCTGTTGATAAAGCATCATCTTGTCCAATTTATCAACAACTTATTTAACACTAATATAATTATCTGCATAATGTAACACTGCTGTCATGTCCCCCAGCGAGTGACAATGAGTGATGGCGGTAATAAAAGGTTGATTTTTGTTTCGAAAAGTTCAATTCTTGTAGAGAATTTACAAACACTTTCTTTTGGTATTTGGTACCAAACTGTTCACATTAGGATACAAAGATCGGATGGTCTCATACACTCCATGTAAAGGATGCACAACGCAGGTATATCAATTTCGGATAGTTGACACAAAGGTCTTCCGCTGCTTTCTTCACATACGATACTGCGTCGGTAATAAAAAGCAATACGTTATCGCATTTAATGGCCTTTGGCTACAACAAAAGCATACTTTTTTTGAACAACCTATGGCCTTTGATGTGATTTGCTGCTGATATTTCTTCATAAGCAATAAAAAATGAAAGTCTGGAAACAGATTCGGGATCTTTAAGCACACCAATAACTACATTTCCCATTTTTCTCCATGACGATTGCGTAGTTTTTATCAAAGTTTACCTGTGTTTCATCATTTTCACACACAACGCTTATAGTTTCTAGTGTTTTATCATAGCAGGTTGGAAGACTGTGTGGGTTGAGGGTACTAGAAGTCGCCGCGTACCTGCACTGGTTGTAAAACCAGGAAAAGGTTATTTTATGATACTGTTTGCTGACACGTCTATTGTTATGTAGGCTTGTGGTTTCTCCGAGGATTATAAACGTATGTGGGTACCTCCAGTGGCCTGAGAGACATTTTCATGCAGGCAGATATTTTCGTGTAGAGTATGCTCACAGCCGCTAATAGTAAGAGAGAAATGTTGATACTGGTATTTAAACAACAATTGCTTCACTTACTAACAGCGGCCAGTGAGGCCTTGTCGTTTTCTTATATTTATTTAAAAACCTCTCTATGTATTAAATCTGTTTTTTTTCTATTTTTATTTTTTTTAATATTATTTATTTTTCGATTTTTCTAATTTACTTCTTTCTATCTAAACTTATTAACTACAAATTACTATATATTCAATTTAAACATTGCGGGTAAAAATAATGAATAGCCGCTAACAAATCTTTAAACAATTCTTCTGCAGAAAAAAACATATTTCTCCAATTATATTCAATTAAGTACGTTTGAAATGTACTTACAGACATTCTACCGACTCTTCTCCGCATATCACGCTTAATTTTGGACCAGTGGCTCTCGATCGTTTGGGTGTGAACAGCAGAGTTGCGAGGACATACAAAATTAAGCGAATGGTTCACAGACCAATGAGTATACCCATATTGTTCGAGCGAGTTGTAGCCGCGTCACATATCTGTAACTATAGTAGTCCCTGGTTCCACATTATCTAAAATTACACTATGCAGTGTATTAGCATCGCGTTTATCCACCACCTTTAAGAAGCATTTCTTTGTTCTCCTGCAATTTCCCCAAATACCCACCGAGTTTTGGTTAATCGGCCCCTGTTGTACTTCCTTCTACCGAACGCACTTTCATCTATTTCAATAATATCTCTTGGCCCGCCAATGTTTGAGCTGTTCTTCATCAGCCAGAGAGTAAGGATTTCCTAGAACTCGTTCATCAACTTTCGCGTAGTCTTTCTGTTTATGTCGACCTCCCTTGAAATGACTGAAACTGGATATTTTAAAATCCAAGCGACTAATACACACAATATAGATAAGGGAGGAATACGCGCTATTCCGAAAAAAAGTGTTATCACGTATGTTTTTTGTAGCTCTGCAGTTCCGTCTACCACATCTAAAGGTGAAGTTTCTTTGTCCTTTCACATTTATTAACATGTACCTTCACATTTTACACATTGTACTGAATCCGGAAGAAGATGCCAATCACGAACACATTTTATAAAACTTTTTTTTTTCAATGAAAACTCGGAAAATTATTAACACTTTTGAACTCAATGTCAGTAAGGAACGGATTTGCACAACACTAACAACGAATGCACTACAAATGTCTCTAAAACCGCTAGAAGTAGCCACGTACATTTAAAACTGTTGGAAACCCCAGCAAAGCCTACAACAATAGACATGTCAGTGACAAATGCTGACAGCAGGTCACTTTAAAACCTTTTCCTGGTTTTACAACCGGTGCAGGTACACGGCGACTTCTAGTACCCTCAACCTGACTGTGTTTTCTTAAAGCTTTCTAATTAAAGTATTTCTCATTCGAAGGATCTAAAGTTCGTGTAATTCACTAGAAAATTTCCAAGTACTGGATTGTATATTTTGTGTAGAGGAATGCCTGCTAAAATGAGAGCCCTGCACAAGTCAGAATAAAATTTACGACACTTCGTAAGTCATGAATGTAACAACGGGAGAGTCTGTTTTACCTAAACGCACTTGTTTTGAACTAGAACGTGAAGCCGCAGCGATATGATGCTGCGTAACTAGCAATCGTTGATCTGCTTTTATGGATCGGTAATCACGAGTGGAGAGGTGGAGTCCAATGTTAGAGATGGAGTCAGCATGGTGATGTACATCCTCTGCGTTGGCCGTTTGTTTTACGCAGTTGCAGTTGGAATATTTGAATAAACAAATATTATGTTTACTCTGTAAAAATTACCTGATTTCTGACAAATAATTTATTTGTTAATTAGCCTGTTTTATGGTTTTATCGAGCCAGTGTGTTAGAACATATTCTTCTTTAAAAAATTAGTCTACTTTTGGACTATTTTTGTTTTAAATCTTTACCAATAATGAGAAATCTAAGGAGACTATTACTGGCCCTTTTGCTATATAGTTTGCTTGTTAGAAACGTAATTTTTATATCGGTTACTAAACGTTTTTAGAGGCAGAGAGGTCACGAATGTTTAGAGGTTACTCATTCCATGGGTCCAACCTCCGCCACTGAATTATATTAGCGTACGTCTAAATTAAAGTCATTAAACAATAAAAATTACATTTAAATTAAAACATATACAAAATAAACCAAACTGTGAACAAAACTGACATAAATATTAGACTCTGATAGTGTCACATGTTTCATAAGAATTTTTTAAAACATTGCCTTAGTGAGTACGTGTCTAAATATTTGCAGCAAATGTAATTCAATCGGCGCCCTTGTTTTGCCACAGAAAAAATCAAAAATTCTTATAAAATGGGCGCTACAGGTCCTCAAAAACAAACATTTCGAAAGCACGCTATGCACTGCACAAGTTTTTGGTTGGTGCACATGTTTTGATGTTGGCGTACAAATCAGTTCATCGGTAGAGACATTGAAGCGCTTGGAAAACGGTATTCCAAACATCGCGTTCGATCTTATGTTTACTTATTGACGGAACAACGATCAAGTTTTCAGAGTTTAATTTTTTATTTGTTTTGAAATGGTAGCAAGACATTAAATTGAAAAATACGAAGAAATTATTAAATGTAGATGGAAAAATCGTCTACAACAATAGCCAGATCTGCATAAGTTTTGAATCAAAACCAAAAATATTATTATTTAATACAGAAATTTTTTAAGTGGTCGTGGAATATATTACTGCATTACGAATATCGTTAACCGAGTTAGATACACTTTTTGCTGAGTAAACATTCGAAGCCTACATCTTTCCTATTCTCTAGGAGGACATAACCTCAAAAACGAGGATAAAATTTTGAACCACTGGTCAACCACTAGACAACTACATAGCAACGTTTACACAAAGCGATTTTGTATCGGCAAGCCGGCTCCAGCGTGCCACAATGAAATGTTTTCGTACTCACATCCCTACTAAGCCGAATTGTTTAATTCGACACATATGACTACATTTTACCAGCATACGTTGGTAATTTTAGAAATTTAATTTTTTCTTTATCCATCTGGGGAGGAAATTTAACTTTATAACCCCCCCCCGCTGTGTGTCCCGCTGTACGCATAACAAAATAAAAATAAAGTGTAATAGGGAATTATAATAACCAGTTACTTTGGGAAAAAGGATAAGGCAGGATGATTCAGTTGGGCCCCTACATTTAATCTAGTTTTGGGTGAAATAATTATGTCAATGAAGACATGGAAAGGTATAAGATGGATATTGATAAATTTAACGTAAAACATCATGCAGATGACGCAGTTCTTATAGGTGGTAAACAGGATCATCTACGGTAGTTTTTATATAACTTTAACAATACACGTAACTGGTGATTTGGTGTAAATTGTAAATTGGTGATTTCTACAGTTACAAATAAAGCTACGAGTATTATTACATCTCTAGTTAGTTGTAGATTACTAGTAGGGGAAGAAATTGTAGAATATGTAATTGAAGTCGCTAATACAACCTGTGGAACGATAGATAAGGAAGGGAATTACTAAATCAAGAAGGAAACGGAGTATCAGGTCGCAAGTACAATGCTATCTGTGATAATAAATTTCTACTGTTGGAAATAAAGACAATAATATATGAAAGACAGCGTACCTTATATTGATGTAAGGAGCAGACACGCAATAATACGTAAGTCGCAGAAATGAGGACGTTGATAAGAATCCGACGAAACAGAGTACCAAAAATGAACCACGTGTAAAGTAACATATAATGGACTGGATAAAAGATAGCAGGCGACTCTGGAACGACCTCATCGAAAATGGATGAGAAGAGGGTAATCAAAAAGTCAGAAATAATCGTACAGTAGGTGGAAGAAAATCAGATGACCAAGAACGTGATAACAAAACAGTAAGGTGGTTATGAACACGAATACCTCTTAAATCAAGACAAGAATAAGAATAATAATATATTCATTTGTCTGTATCATAACTGGAAATTAATGTCCAGTCCTAACGTACTTATGGCGCGTGTCGTTAAATTAGTTAGTTATGTGTTTGTTTTTTTTAATCCTAACTTATATATTCAAAGTTTAGTTTTTTGAATTGCATTCTCTTTATACTCTATACTATTCGGGCACGGAAGAATAGGACACTGGATATCCACGCCAAATGTTAGCAAAAGTAACATATTGCAATCCCGCGGCCAGATTAGTGAAGGGGAGATTTAAAACACATAGACTCCTTCTGTTCGTAGTTAATTTCTGATCTAAACGAATGAACATGGTAAATCTAAATCGTTATTTGAAGTGTGCCATATTGACAGAACCAGAACCGACAGGATATATAAATATTGTATACAGTACAGAGAAGTGAATTGAGATACTTTTTACACCTTTAAACACATAAAACGTTGCGTGACGAGTTGCTTATCATTCTCTTCAATTACACGATCAACACAATAGATCAACAAACGAATTATAAGTAAATTGTAAACACAGACACCACACGTGCGCGCGCGCGCGCACACACACAATTTTTTTCCATAGCTTGCTCCACATATCTTTTCTCCACTAGTTGCTCTTGGTCCACTCATTTATGTTGAATGGACTGGAGGCACAGTTAGCGCACAAAGGAACAATGTTTCTGTGAAATTCTGCACACTTTGTAGCTCTGTAACTGTCGAACACAAACAAAAAATTGCGGAAACTTCTAAGAAAGTTGTAGGATAATTAATTTATATTTTACAAATGCTTGTATAGATGATGCCAATGAACTGAAATGATGTACGAACTACGGAAAAAGATGACAAGGAAAAACTACTGGCAGCTGAGGTGGAGTATCTTCAGGGTGCCAGTCAGAAAGGGTTCTCACTGAACAAATTAGAAACAGATTTTCAGGAAAAGACAGACTTTAATGGAAAAGTTTAAAATGGATTGTATCTATTGAGAATGCGGAATTCAAGATTATGAAAAAGTTACTTATGTGGATACCATTGGGAAGACTGAAAGACGGAAATTCAAGCAAACTCTGATACGGAAGACTAAGCAAGAAACGGATTTTTGGGTGCTAGAAAAACTAAGCTAAGAGTAATTATTTTTTATGTGTTCAACAACGAAAAAATATTTGTTAAAAAGTTAAAATTTTTTTTTAGTTAATCATAGTCAAAGAGGTTGTTTAGTCAGTTCCTTCTTAAATATTCATTGGTGTTGCAGTGCACAATGAACACCATCTCCAAATTGTCTAGTACAAATCTCTGCCGATTATCACAGAACAAAGCCCGATATTGGGTTAACGACCCTTCTACATCACGTAAAGTGAGGCTGGCATACGTAAAAAGAGGAACATCACTTACACTATGTCTAATTGTCGTATTCTATGTCTACTTTCTGGCTTTCTAGAATGTGGACAACTTTACTTACAATTTTAGATACAGTGTTTGTCCCAAACATAAATGTGAATTTTTATTTGAAGTTTTCTGTTTTTGATCCTGTGAGAGAACTGATTTTGCTTTAATCAAAATGTACTTAATTAAGAGCTTTTGTTTACAGGTTTGTTGTTTGTTTCGATTTTTTAATTTAATAGCACAGGAAACTCAAATTAGCAGGAGTATACGCCAATTCATTTCTACTGTCTCTTAACAAAATTTGAAGGATCTGTGTTGATGAACTATCTCTTTGATAAAGCATCAAAGCATAAAGCATCTTTGTCTAATTCATCAACAACTTATTTAACACTATTAAAATTATCTGCATAATATAACACTCCAGAAAACCTCCCGAGAGTGACAATGGGTGCTAATGGTAATGGAAGGTTAGGATTTTTTATTATGGAAATATCAGTTCTCATAAGGGATTTAACAAACATTTTTTCCATTCGATACCAATCTATCACATTAAGATACAAGGATTGGATAACGTCACATACTCTGTTTAGAGTACGCACACACAGGCAACAAGTATCAATTTTGGATAGCTGACACAAAGGATGTCAGCTGATTCATTCATATATAACGCTGAATCGGTAATAAAAAGCAATATATAATCGTATTTAATACCTTCCGTACACAACAAATGCATACTTTCATTAAATAACCTACAGTTGTAATATGATTTCGTGCTCACATTTTTTTTTAGAGCCATCAGAAATGAAAGTTCAAAAACTAGTTCGTTATTTTTAAAAGCATCAGTAGCTACATTTACCGCTTCCTGTTCGGTCCGTAGTCTCATCAACGCTTACCTATATTTTCTGACTTTTTACACACATCACTGACATTTTCTAGTTCTTCTTCATAGCGGTTTAGAACATAGAGAACATAGTGTTACCTCAAAGTAGATTCATCCGGAGGATCTAAGTTCTTGTACTTTACGAGAAAATTTATAAGCTCTTGTTTGTTTATTATGTGTAGAGAAATGTCTGCTAACATGAAATTTCTGCACAAATCAAAATAAAATTTTCAACACTTTGAAGGTAAAAAATGTGAAGAGGTGGGAGTCCTGTTTCACCTTTGTTTTGAAGTAGAATTGAGGCCGCAGCTATATGTTTGTTACCGGGTAGATGCTGCGTAACTTGCGATCGTTATTTCGTTTTTATGGATTTTCAACAAGTCTGGCAATATAGGATCTTTCCATCTTAGCTCTATATACCTTTATATTCTTTAACATACTGCTGTAACCGGGCGCTTTCATTACATTTTACTTTCGGCATCCAACGCGACAAGAACATGAACCGATATAAAAGGACAAAAATTTAGTTAGTTAACTGGTTTAGCGCTTGAAAAATGAACAATCGTCTCCTACCCTACATTGTGACTACATCACTATTTACCAACATTTTCCGGAGTATTATTGAGTTACCAGTTGTCTTAAGTAATATTTCTGTAGTAACAGGGAAACAAATTCTTTTTATGTTTATACTTAGAACCACTTAGCCATTAAACTACGTCAATTCTTAATGGACACAGTGTGTATACCTACCAAGTGTTTAGTCTCGCACCATAGTTACGCGGGCAGAAGTATAAAATACTAGGAAATGCCTGTTTTACACATACGAACGACAGTTACAAGAGTAAATAAAGGAAAACATAATGAAAATTCTCTTGCAAAAATAAAGAACGTAGAAGTTACACCATTATTATAGAACACTGCGTGTGGCGGTCCGAGTTGGTCACCAGTCTGAGTTGATCAAATGACGTCACTGGCTTATGACATCAGAGAGGCCCTGGTAGCTGGTTTCCGCTGTCTCTGTGCCTGTCCAAGGTAGTGTGCGTTGTTTGTTTAATCATTCGTTGTGTTCGTTTAGACTACACACTCATACTTGAGTAATCTGTTTGCAGCAATGTAACAATTCAACAAACACTTAAAGAGGCGCGCTTTGGGTGCAGTCGCAGAAGGACCTGCCGTGCTAACCTTTTCAAATTCATAATCGTTAATGCGCAGGGACAGGGAACGAGTGTTGGCACCTACAAATATATATTTGGTTTTGCTTTGGTTTATAACCAAGCCCATAGCCTTAGCGGACAACTCCAGTTCCCGAAAGGCTTCCTTTAAGCCAGATTCAGACCTACTTATGACGTCAATGTCATCGGCATAGGCCAGAAGCTGTACCTCCTTGTGAAATATGTGTCCGCTAGTTTGAATTCCTGAATCCCTGATGACCTTTTCTAGAGCTATGTTGAACAACAGACACGCTAAGGCATCTCCTTGTTTCAACCCATTCAATGTTTTTAAGGAGTTAGATAGATTTGATTGTATTCTTATTTGGCACTTAGAATTGGACATAACTACTCCAACCATACGCACCAACTTAGATGGTATATTCAACTCCTTCATTCCTTCATAGCTCTATATAGCATTTTCCGGTTGATTGAATCATATGCCGACTGGAAATCCACAAAGAGATGGTTAGTGGCCACTCCATATTCCAACGTTTTTTCTAGGATTTGCCTTAGTGTAAATATTTGGTCTGTTGTTGACCTATTCCTAGTGAATCCACATTGATATTCTTTTATGTTTTCCTCAGCGTAGGGAAGCAGCCTAGAAAATATGATGTTGGACAATACCTTATACGCTGCATTAAGTAGAGAGATGCCCCTATAATTTTTACATATGAGCGGATCACCCTTTTTATGTATTAAACACACCACCCCATTGTTCCACTCATCAGGCATTACCTCCTCCAGCCATATTCGCTCTATGAGATGGGCAAATTCCTTTATGAAATCTCCTCCTGCGCTCTTTAATAGTTCCCCTGGTAAACCATCGGAACCTGCTGCCTTGTTATTTTTAAGCTTTTCTAGAGCTTCATACACCTCGTCATAGGATGGCACCAACTCCTCTCTATCATCCTCGAATTCTCCTGCTTCCTCTTCATTCTCAAATGCCTCCATCGAAGCCTCCCCAACTGAGCCTAGCAACTCTTCGAAGATGCAGGTATCGTTTGCCATAGAAAAAAATCTACACAAGATAGACAGACAGACAGACACACACACACACACACACACACACTTTTCGAAAAACGACTTTTTTTCATGTTTTGAGTGTAGTACAATCAAAATCTGCAATAATCTCGAACACGATTTTTTTTGCCATCACCATACTTCCATTTCCTTAAGGAATATGGAAGTAATAAGCGCTATTGCAACATTGTTCATAAGATACTTATTGACTTACTTGAATTTCCTATATTTCATATTTCAAACGTACACGCATATTCTGTGTAATAAATTTGTTTTTAGACCTCTATTTAAAAAAGGGGTACTACTGTATTAGCGTATACAGCTGTGAAATTAATAAAACAGCTTAAAAATTAGGAGATTAACAAAATTTCTTGTCAACTGTCGACCTTGTGGGGTGGGGTCCGGTCCCATTCCCCCCCCGTATATGCGCCCCTTCCCGCTCTTAATTATTTCAGAGTAAATCTTACAGGTTTCTTACCAATTTCGCCGAACTGTGCCAGCTGATGTTTTCGTGGTTGGTAGCTCCAAATTCCAGAAGCTCATCTTTAAACACGGCGAATGAAGCATTCAAAATTGGATGGTCATATCGTCGCTTACTTTTATTGTCACTTCCTTCGGTCTTGTAGAATTAAACGACTATAGGATTAAAAGTATTCGAATTTAACGTAAACTCACTTGAATGAAAAAATAATTTAGTTTGTGTGTTAACCATTATTCCTTAAAGTAAATTATATGCAATCAGAAAGACAAGACTAATAGCAAAAATATTTTTGCAGTATGCAATAAACGTTATGTTTCGGCTTGCACAGAGTGGAGTATTTCGGGGATTCTCAGTACAAAATTAGTTTCTATCTGTTTCATGAAACTAAATTTAAGTTGCCATAATAATTAATCTTTTTAAAATTCGTTTTTATAACGAATTGTTTAAAGCTGTATCAATTAATTAATTTTAAACAGTAAAAACAAAATTATTAATTATTTACACTATAAAAAGATGTCTTTAGTTTTCATTACACTTTATATACAGTAAGAGATAAAATAATAGTATAGTAGCCTACTTACTTTTCTGTAGACACGTAGGTATTGCTTAAACTACACCCATTCCATGAACTGAAATAACAACTTCATAATGACAACCACTTTCATTTGTAATGTATGTATTTTTTTGGCTTGGAATTTCACTTTTTTTTAAATTTGCTGAAGCACCTGCTGTAAATAACTGCCAGTCCCACTTCTCTCCATTTTTTGAGTTTATCTTTGTGTACACAAAAATGTTTGTATTCAAAAGTGATGCAGTTCCAAATATCTCACTTTCAGTTGCCCATGTGCCTTCTTTTATCATATTTTTTAGTGACGTCCTACCTTTAAATAAATCATTGGCTTGGTTGTTGTTCAATTCATTGTCCATATAATTGACAACTATGTTTCTAACGTCCATGTGATAACCTTCACTGCCAGTAATTACGTAGGAAACTGCCCTAAACCAACAATTTCCGTCACTCACAATTTTCTTCACACCGTGTGGTTTTGCAAGTGCTAATTTATGACCGATTCTAATACATGTGCATTGTCCTTCAAAGGACAGACCCAACACTTTACACTTTTCCATTTGCCACTCTACGTCAACCGGATCATAAAAAAAAATCACTTCACACCACTCACCAGAAACCTCCACATCAGATTAATCATCATTTAGATTGTAGAAAATTTCAAGTTTTTCACATGTTCTTTCTTTTTCCTCACTTTGCCACTTTCATCTTGTAATATACAATACTCGTTTCTTAAAACTTTAACTGTAAATGGTCCACTCCATGGAGGTTCAGCAAACATTAATTTATTTTTGAATTTTGTCACATTTTTTACCAAAACTCTACTCCCAGGTTTTATTTCCATTTTCTTTGTTATTGTATGTCTTTCGTCAAATTGCTTTTTCTGTTTAATCTGAGCTCTTCTGATATTTTTTAATGCTGCTTCATCAATTACTTTTTTCACTTCTAATATTTTTTGTAATTTTCTTTCCATTTCTTTATTTTCTTCGACAATATCTTCCTCTACTTCTTGAACATCCGTTGTTTTTTCAGCTACCTGAAGAGACTCCTCGTCTTCATCGGTCAAATTATCTTCATCAACAAGGTCTAATGGTAAAACTGGTTCTCTGTTGTATAACATAAAAAAAGGTGAAAATCCTGTTGTTTTGTGTCTAGATGTTCTGTACGCAAATAATACACTCTCGAGAACGTCAGGCCAGTTATTAATGTTTTCCATTAAAGTTCTTTTTAGTTTATCTTTTATTGTCCTATTTTGACGTTCTACTAATCCATTAGCCTGTGGATGGTAGGGTGATGTTAATCTTTGTTTTGTCCCCGTCAGTCTATGCAATTCTTTAGAAACTTCATTTACAAACTCGCGACCATTATCGTTAATTTGTATTTTAGGGCAACCATGTCTACATATAATTTCATAAATAAATTTAGCCACTTCAATGCCAGTCTTATTTTTAAGGGCTTTCGCCTCAGCCCACTTTGAAAAGTAGTCTACTGCCACCAATATGTATTTTTTGCCCTGCACTTCTAGTAACTGCATAACATCTATTCCAATTTGTTCCATGACTCTCTTAGGAACAGGAATTGGCTTCATTTCGGGTACACAAGACACCCATGGAGGTGTAACTTTCTGACACACTTCACAATTTTTTACAAAATCTGTCACCTTTAATTTTATATTTTTAAAGTAGTACCGTTGTGAAAGTATGTCCAGTCCACGGTGCTATTAATTCCTCAATGTGCAGACATACCAATCGCTTGTTTGCTAGTATCAGCACCTTTGTGGGCTACGCCCATCAATTTTTTTTTTGTTTTTATCGTCGTGAACAATTTCTATTAATTTTTCTGTACCTCTTAGCCTGTCACATTTACGATAAAACAGTTTATTGTCACGAATAACATAAAGTTTACATCGTCTCTTAAAGTTTCTACTTTGATACGATTTTGTACACTTTTCAGGAATTGCTCCAGTAATTAAAAACCTTTGTGTATCCAGCGGTGTTATTCCTCCTTCGAAAACCCTCATTTTAATTATCCCAACTGAGATCTGAATATGCAAACAAAATACGAACAACTGTCGAATATTATACCCTGATTAACGAAAGAAAGTGACTGGCGGAGCGGCCGCACGGCGACCGAGTTTGTAGTAAAAACATTCCACTTAATAACCTCGTTGAAACGTAAAATACAGGGCTAGAAATGTCTAATGAACTGTATTTTAATCATGAATTAAAGACGTTTTTAACAAACTTTTCTAATTTTCAAAATCTTTTTTCAATTAATTTACATTGAGAGTTAAATAAAAAAAAACACTAATTTGAATTAAAAATTTAGGGTTTATCGTTTTTATTACGTAAGAACTCGGAGGTTAAGCATCGGAAAAACATTTCTTGTAGACAAATGGTAGTCCACCTTCTTTAGTACAATATATCAAAAATTGAGATTCCTACGAATAATATTAACGACGTTATTAATTTTTTCCAAATGTACTGTTAACTCCGTTATTTAAATTTTTTTCAGTGAGTTTTTTTCACAGTAAGCATAACAAAATTGTATTCATCAATAAAAAGTGGTATGTAACCTTCAAATATTACGAAATATAACCGCAATCAGTTAATATAGGAAAATTAGAACTAACATCGCTCAACGGCGCGCCATCGAGTCAAGGTACAGTAACAGCCCAAAGAAAGTGGTGCATACGCTCACGGCTCACACATTGACACAGCCAACTTGCTACGAGTCACCAACCTCTCATATATATACAGAGATTTTAGTTATCTGTCTACTTATTTAATCTAATCTATCTACCTGGAGATCTGTCAAAAACTTACATCTGACCAGACTTTTGTGGTTTAGTTGAACTACATGCTTTTTATAACAGATGGTCTTGAATGATTGTTTATCACTCTTTTGCGGTACGGTATTTATTGTTTTCTTGTTAATAAACTATATTTGTTTTGTGATCAGCTTTAATACTACTAATTGAAGTGCAATGTAATTACTGGGAAATTGTTAATGCCATTCAAATTTCTCAACAACTAATTATTTAACTATGAAATACAGTTTACAGTTTAAAACTACCGAGCAAAGCTCGGTCTACCAGATATTGCATAATTATAACAGTATTTTACTGTTATAATGTATTGAAATGTAAAAAACAATTAGTAAATTACTTGTTATTAGCACTGACAAATAAATAATAAAGACAGTAAGGTACTTACAAGTATTGTAGTGTTCTTCAGCTTTTATGGAATCCGCTCATAAAATATGTGTTTAAATCATAAAAATACACTATTAAAACACTCTATAAGAAACACTTATAGCTGTGAGTTAGTAGTCTTCAAACGAAGACGGTAGCGCGCGAATAAAATGGGTCCACTAGGTTCTGACTGTACTTCCGCCGCAGAGCGCCGCACACTGCTCTCTGTGAAATTCACTATATATATTAATCCATTGTAGTATTCCTATCACGTACAAGGTGTAAGTTGTATATGTCTTCTACACTTAGTTATCTAAAGAGAGCGTCACGGAAATCTCATTCATGTACAACTTTTAACAACTGAGTTAACAGGACATTAGGAAAAAATTAATAACGTCGCTAATTTTAATCGTAGGAATCTCAATTTTTGACATATTGTACTGAAGAAGGTGGACTACCATTTGTCTACAAGAAATGTTTTTCCGATGCTTAACCTTTGAGTTCTTACGTAATAAAAATGATAAACCCTAAATTTTTAATTCAAATTCGTGCAATTTTTTATTTAACTCTCAATATAAATTAGTTGAAAAAAGATTTAAAAAATTAGAAAAGTTTGTTAAAAACATCTTTAATTCATGATTAAAATACAGTTCATTAGACATTTCTAGCCCTGTATTTTACGTTTCCACGAGGTTATTAAGTGGAATGTTTTTACTACAAACTCGGTCGCCGCGCGGCCGCTCCGCCAGTCACTTTCTTTCGTTAATCAGGGTATAAGTAAGATACTTAAAACACTGTAAACACAAATACTAATATAACACAACAACAAAATAATAATATCGTTGATTTATAACAAAGCGACGATGTTTAAAGACACGATTTAGCCGAACGTAGTCAACCACACTTTAAAAACGTCTCAGAGCGACTGTTTTTTACTTCCATGTTCCTTAAGGAAATGGAAGTATGGTGATGGCAAAAAAAATCGTGTTCGAGATTATTGCAGATTCTGATTGTACTACACTCAAAACATGAAAAAAAGTCATTTTTCGAAAAGTGTCTGTGTGTCTGTAGATTTTTTTTTTATGGCAAACGATAAGAGCCGCAAATTCAAACTGAATCAAATCATTTTTTGCATACAGCCCTAAAGTGTAGAGTTATAAAGATCTGTTAATTTTGGTGAAGATCGGTTAAGGGGAAGGGGTAGTTTACCTGCTACGTTTTATGTTTTAAAAGGGTATTTTCTATGGCAAACGAGAAGAGCCGCAAATTCAAAAAGAATCAAATAATGTTTTGCATACAGCCCTGAATTGTAGAGATCTCAAGACCTATTGTGTTTGGTGAAGATCGGTTAAGGGAAAGGGGTAGTTTACCTGCAACGTTTTATGTTTTAACAAGGGTATTTTCTATGGCAAACGATAACAGCCGCAAATTCAAACAGAATCAAATAATTTTTTGCATACAGCCCTGTTTTGTAGAGTACTCAAGACTTACTGTTTTTGGTGAAGATCGGTTAAGGGGAAGGGGTAGTTTACCTGCAACGGTTTTTTTTTAATCAAGGGTAATTTATTCCTATGGCAAACGATAACAGCCGCAAATTCAAACAGAATCAACTGCTCTTTTGCAAACAGCCCTAAATTGTAGAGATCTCAAGACCTGTAATTTTTGGTGAAGATCGGTTAAGGGAAAGAGGTAGTTTACCTGCAACGGTTTTTTATCAAGGTTAATTATTTTTTTTGGCAAACGATTACAGCCGCAAATTCTAACAGAATCAATGTATTGCATACAACCCTGTATTGTAGAGTTGACAATCAAGACCTAATGTTTTTGGTGACGATCGGTTAAGGGGAAGGGGTAGTTTACTGAGAACGTTTTATGTTTGAAAAGGGTATTTTCTATGGCAAACGATAAGAGCCGCAAATTCAAACAGAATCAAATAAGTTTTTGCATAAGGCCCTGATTTGTAGAGTACTCAAGACCTATTGTTTTTGGTAAAGATCGGTTAAGGGAAAGGGGTAGTTTACCGTCCACGTTTTTTGTTTTAACAAGGGTATTTTTTTATGGCAAACGATAACAGGCGAAAATTCAAACATAATCAAATAATATTTTTCATACAGCCCTGAATTGTAGAGTTCTCAAAACCTGTTAGTTTTGGTGAAGATCGTTTAAGGGAATAGGGTAGTTTACCTGCAAAATTTTATGTTTTAACAAGGGTAAATTTTTTTATGACGAACGATAACTGCCGTACATTAAAACAGAATCAACTACTCTTCTGCATACCTTTTTGAATTATACAGAACTCAAAGTCTGTTGATTTTGTTGAAGATCGGTTAAGGGAAGGGGTAGTTTACCCCTTTATGTTTTAACAAGGGTTATTTTTTATATGACGAACAATAACTGCCGTAAATTCAAACAGAATCAACTACGTTTTTGCATACCTTTTTGAACTAAAGAGAACTCAAGTTCTGTTGATTTTGTTGAAGATCGGTTAAGGGAAAGGGGTAGTTTATCACCAAAGCTTTATGTTTTAAAAAGGGTAATTTTTTTATGACGAACGATAACTGCCGCACATTCAAACAGACTCAAATATTTTTTTTGCATGCATCCCTACATTGTAGAGGACTGAAGGTCTATTGATTTTGGAGAAGATCGGTTAAGAGAAAGGGGTAGTTTACCTGAAACATTTTATGATTTAACAAGAGTAAACTACTTAATTTTTATAAATAAAGTATCCTGATAAGAAGCTCATAATAATCCACTGTAGAAACGTAGATGAAATATCTATAAATGAAGAGGTTAGGTGAACAGGGTGGGGGTAATTTTCTATTATTAAAAATTATATTTGAAGGTGGAGGGGAGAATTTTTTATACGTGTACTATGTTATCGGCAACAAAGAAGTAGTTTTTTGTTAAAATTGCTTCCCGGGCTGTTTAGCCGTAGTCCAATGTTTTCTGTAAAACCAGACTTTTCGGCAGTGCCATCGACTGCCATCATCATTGAAAATCGAGTGCGAAAACGTGAGGTGGTATACGTTAGTGACCACAGTACTGTGGTTAATGCTGAAGCAATAAGTAGAAAGACGTAGTTTCTATGGAAACATTTCATTTCAATAAAATCATATTTAAAATATGATTTTAAATATAAATCTTAGAACATGGAAGTCATGTATGGTTCTCCATACCGATATTTTTTTTTTGCAATGCAATGCTTTTCCACACGTTCCAATTCGTCAACGTACATGTACACAGAGACAGCGGAAACCAGCTACCAGGGCCTCTCTGATGTCATAAGCCAGTGACGTGATTTGATCAACTCAGACTGGTGACCAACTCAGACCGTTACAAATATGAAAAATATTTAATTACATATAATAATATTTATTCATTAAAAATTTGTTCTCTATTCATAAGCAATGGCGTATGACAGGAGCGTAAATAAGGGCACTGGGTAGAAACACTTTGTTGAATAATTTGAATAATTAATGTGTAGTATTTATACTGTTATGACATCACAGAACAATCTACGTGTTTATCGAATGTTCCAGATAAATCCAGCGGAATCAGTGTGGCGTACGTGATTCTTGTCGCATTCGAGAGACTTTTCTGGAAGCCGCCAGCTGCGCGGACTGTGTCAAGGCCGCAATTAATTACGTCGTACACACTGGCGCTCACGCGTAGTTTGGAATCTTCTGGTCTGTAAGCGTTGTATAAATACAAGGCGTCAGCAGCCTTAGTTTTCAGTTAGAGTTGTGATATATTTACAGTGTGGTTCGAGTTATTATCGGGCGATATTACTGTGTGCGTTCAAGTTGTTATTAGTGAATTGTTCCGTTTATTAATCGGGCGGTATAATTGCAATACAATTGTGTTTTATATTAGTTGACATTTTATTGTGTGTGAACAATTTTTATTTGATTTGTTGTAAGAGACAGTGTTGTTAATTACGAACTGTTTAACTGTGAAAATTAAAGCTGGTAATTAGTGACTTAATTGATGTCTTGTATTTTGTTTCCACTGTACCTACGACGATCAGTTAGACCGTCGTAACAGTGGTGTCAGAACTAGTATGGAACGGTTGACAGTGGAAACAGTGGACACTTTGTACAAGACGAGGTAATTCGTAACTAATCGGTAAACAATGAATGCCAGTCAGATGATGGAACCTTTCCAAGCGCTGCTGCAGCAGACATGGGAAGAGACAGAAGAAGAACGAAGACAAGAAAGAGAAGCAGCAGAAAACGACAAGACGAGAAAGCAGAAGCGAGACAGAAAACCCTCTTACTAGAGACAGAGGAACGACGACGACAGGAGGCATAGGAACGGAAGCGTGAAACAAAAGACATCAAAACATTAATACAGGAGCACAAACAGATGCAAGAACATAGTATCGCAGAATTGGGTCTCCTACGAAGTGAGCTTAATAAACAAGTTACTAAGGTTTATCAGTGTATCAGAGGTACCAGAATTAATGACATTTAAAAATAGCTGAAGTAAAAAATCTGTCTCGAGTGTTGAAGAATCGATGTCTAATAAAATAGATGAAGTAGAAAGATCTGTTACGAGTGTGGAAAAAGCTATGTCAACAAAAATAGAAGACTCGATTACAAATATAAAAGAGCAGATTAAAAATGAAGTCGAGCAGCGCCTGAAGATACATCCAAAACAACCTTGTGAACAAACTGTACCATTGATAAAGACAGAAAAACACAGAAAATAAGTTAATAGAGAAAGTCTCTTTGCCTGCAGTAGGGACAGTTCATGTCAAAGCTCCAACCTTTGACGAAAGCATTCACTGGGCAACGTACCTCCGCCAATTTGAAGCTGCTGCATGCGCAAATAATTGGACAGAGAAAGGCAAGGCAGTGTCACGTGTTCTCTCATTAAAAAGACCCGCGGCAGAACTACTACAGAAAGTGCCTCCTGACAGCCAGAACATCTATGCCGAGTTGATAAAAGCTCTAGAATTACGTTACGGTGATAAACATTTGCGAGATGTGTACTACGCTCAGTTGAGAACAAGACGACAACGCCCCGGAGAGAGTCTACAAGAGTTTGAAGCAAGTATCGACAGACTGATTAGATTGACCTATCCTGAAGCACCAGAAGATTTTCGAATAAGGTTTGCGGTGCAGACATTTATTGATGGCATCGGAGATTGTGAACTTCAGCAAGTGTTACGAATACCAAGACACCGAAATAGCTCAGAAGCTCTTGTTCACGCCCTAGAGTTTGAAGCTGCCAAGTCAGCGTTCCGTCACATTAATGGGTTTGTGCCATCACGTTCCAGTCAGAAGATCCTTGTATCACATTGCCGTTACGATGGGTACAGAAAAACAATGTTGTCGGACAAACAATTCAGAAGTTCAAGAGAGTCGCAACGATTTGAACGATGGGAAAAAGACAGAAGATTGAAATGTTACAACTGTGGAAAACGTGGTCATCTACAGGTAGACTGTTGGGAGAAGCAGATACCGAGAGAAGACAGTGATCGCACCAATTGGAGAAGTAAAGCCCCAGAACAGCACACAGTTTCCACGCTACATAAGACCAGTGGAAACTTGATTGTTAATGTATTCGCGGAAGGTAAACCTACATCATTTACAGTTGACACTGGAGCAACAGTGTCCATTGTGCGCCCTGACTTAGTCAGCAACCGCCAGCCTCTAGTTAGCTCTTGTACAATACAGACAGTGACTGGAAGCTCCGTGAAGGTGCTAGGAAAAGTAGACGTACGTGTACGCCTGGGTCTTCTCGAGTTTAGCCTCCAAATGCTCGTGGAAGACATAGTCGATGAAGTGATTCTTGGCACGGACATTATGAATGCCTACGGATTCGTTGTGGACTTAAGAGAGAATGCCCTGAGGGTTGGCCAAGAGAAGATAAAGCTTTGCATGGCTAAAATGAGAGGGTATACCAAACATTCGATTAAGCAAGTGGCATTAGTCGAAGGAAAAGCCAACAGGTCTGGTCAAGAGGAACCCTCCCTATTGCAAGCGGAAATGGAGGAAGAACAAATTAGTGTAACGGGAGAAGAACTGATTGGAAAGAAAACTATGGGTGTCGAGACAAGACTCTTGCTTGTTCCGGAGTTAATGGAAGAGCCCGGAGGAAATGTTGCTGTAGATGAAATTACGCAAGAGGTTGTTGACGAGAACCAAACAGACTTGGCTCAGGCAGTGGTGTTTAGGTCATCAGTACATGACGCAACGGGAGTGATTCCAGCAAAACTATTGGTTGAGCGGAAGACTAGCATTCCTAGGAACTTGATGTTCGGATCACACGAGACTGAATTCGAAGAACCGGAGAATTATTTTTCGCAAGGAAGTCCACCTAGATCGCCTGGTCGAGTATTAATTCAGAGACGGTTTGTCAGTTCGGGATGAACAGTGTTAAGGATGGGGTAGGTGTTATATAAAAATTGTGTTTTATATTAGTTGACATTTTATTGCGTGTGAACAATTTTTATTTGATTTGTTGTAAGAGACAATGTTGTTAATTACGAACTGCTTAACTGTGAAAATTAAAGCTGGTAAATTAGTGACTTAATTGGTGTCTTGTATTTTTTGTCCACTGTACCTACGACGATCAGTTAGACCGTCGTAACAATACACTTTACATAATATACCTGTGTGTGTGTGTTTACGTGTATTTGTGTGTAAAGGTATATCAGCGCGTGATGGCAAAGTTCTAAAATAAAGCATTTATTTCCGTTCGCAAATATATTAACTAAAGGTATAGGAGAAGTGTAGGATGAATTATTTCCACTTCATCAATAAAGGACACAAAGGATAAAGGACTTGCATGGCTTCACCGCTCTTCACACTCTTCAGCGAAGTTTTATCATAGCATTTAGAAGAGAAATTATTCCGTACAATAAGAAGAAGTAGGCCTACAACTTCAAAAACTGGTTTAGATATGTAGATGATTCAGCGTGCATAGTTGGAAACGGGCCAATAGAGATAAAATTCGTGGAAGAAACATTCGATCAAAATCGTTCAAACTTAAAACTTATTAAAACATTGAAAGATAACAACTATATGAATTTGTTGGATTCTATTTACACAGGCAATTTCTATATACAAAAGTAACAGAAGCCTTTGTTTAGAAATTTTCTGAAAACCAACAACAACGAGATACAAAAAAACTCCAAGAATCTCTGCAAGCACACATAACAGCAGCTTTTAACAGCCTACATTATAGCCTAATACAACAGAGACGAATAAAGAAAGCTACAATAAGGAAATGGACACAATAAAAATAATAGGAAAGAATGTGGGGGACAGCGGCCAGAGATCTAGAAAAAAATATTTGGCAAATTGAAAAATTAAAAATCTAAGGAAGATGATGATGATAATAATAATAATAATAATAATAATATATTTTTTTAACGAGGGCAGGTGGAAAATTTGCTCTACAAGTGTTCGGAAGGGTCCACACTTCCGGTGTCTGTGGGTTTGAGTATTATACACGACCCACCTCCATTTCCTCTTTTAGGACAGTAACATGGAACTGTTTGACACACTAATTCGGGCTAGGCCTATTGTTCTTCAGCCCTAGGTCTCACATCTGACTTGTTACCCTTCTATGTTGTATTATCCAAATTTATCTTCTCGCTCGAAGAATCTCTTCTGCGAAACGAGCCACACAGTTCCAGGTGTCCTTCCCCTGAAGCATCGCTTCAACGATGTTATTCGGGGAGATCTTCTGTCTAATATCATCTTGGAACGATCTTCTATGTTGCTCCCATCTGTGGCAGACAAAGAATGTAATAATAATAATAATAATAATATATTTTTTTAACGAGGGCAGGTGGAAAATTTGCTCTACAAGTGTTCGGAAGGGTCCACACTTCCGGTGTCTGTGGGTTTGAGTATTATACACGACCCACCTCCATTTCCTCTTTTAGGACAGTAACATGGAACTGTTTGACACACTAATTCGGGCTAGGCCTATTGTTCTTCAGCCCTAGGTCTCACATCTGACTTGTTACCCTTTTATGTTGTATTATCCAAATCTATCTTCTCGCTCGAAGAATCTATGTTGCTCCCATCTGTGGCAGACAAAGGATGTAATAATAATAATAATAATAATAATAATAATAATAATAATAAAAATAATAATATAATAATAATAGTAACCGCCCCTTTCATCTGGACTGATGAAAGGAGGGAGAGACATCGATCAAGAATGAAGGGGATGTGTGAGGAAGAAGAGAGAGGAGAAGAAGGGAGGAACCAGTTGAACCAAACGTAGTCCACAGTGGCTCATACGCAAAAAACACCCCTTTACAATGTTAATAAATTAACAGACGGTCCACATGACAATTAACAGACGGTCCACATGACAATTAAATAGATATAAACACAGTGAAGTTTATAAAATAAAATATAAAACTTCCAGCAAAACTTATATTGTTATCTTGGTCAGACCGAAAGGCAGTTCAAAAAACTCTACACCGAACGCAAAAAGACATATGCAGTACACATCCCACCTCAAATAACGCACTACTTGCAATAGATCAGAACCACGAATGTGGCAACTTAAACGAAACTATGGAAGAAAGGACAGAAAACGAATTTATTGAAAAGCGTAATTGTATCTGTTTATTCGTTGGTAATGTTTTAAGAAGTTGATATGAGCAAACAGGTCTGGACGGACACAACATATTCAACCCGTCACTCGTTTATTTAGTAAGCGCTGCCAGTTAAAAACGGTTAATTAAACTAAAACATATTCTGCTAAAAGAAGTCATACAAAACAGCGTCTACTCAAGGTAAAGTTAAAAAAAAAATCAATAATAATATGATAAAACGTACGAAAATGGTAATAAGGTTAAGAATGTTTAAACTTTTGAGTGAGTGCGGGCATGTGTTGTTGAATGATCGCAAAATACATAAGATATAAGAGATAATGGCTAACAATTTACGTAGTAAATAATACTATAAATACTATTTTAAATTATTTTAAACGTCGAAGAAATTAAGTAAAAAATGACAACATTTAAGGGCATATCATTGCATCTGTGATATAATTGGAAATAAATAATAGATCCGGGCCGCGCTGTGCTGTTGTGCTCTGCATATGTGAAAATCAAGAGTAATTTTTCGTTGGCGAGGTTGTCGGGGGTGAGGGTCGGGGCGCGCAAGTAAGTTTGTCGGGGTGGGGGTTGAAGCAGACGGCAACAGTATCGCGCTGAGGTGGACAGTTGTCAACGGCGCGCCATGTACTCATCATCATGTGTGGTTCGTGTGCTGCTGCTCATCTCTTCTGTCACGCGTAAGTACAGACACTAAATACACACGCACCTTTCTCATAATAATTCTGTAAAACTTGCGTCAAACAATGCGTGTTTTTATATCGGCAGAGGAACTAATTATTTTTTAGACAAACGAAGAACTGTACACCTGTAATTATAAAAATAAATATTTCTTATGAAAGTATTATAACTAAAGTTATTTTAAATTAAAAATTCGACTAGACGGAGTACTTTCAAAATTTGCGTGATAAAAAGGAATTATAATTATTATATTCTAACTGCAGTAACTTATGATTTAAAAATTATCCATCTTTCTATAAATACATAATGAAACTCCTGTTACCTTTATCATCGTATATTTTCAACAAATAATGATTGCTGCTCTTTGTCCATGCTTGTACAGATACGTGTGTACGTCACGAGCGCGCGTTTTACAAACGTAAGACGTAATTTTAATTTTTCCGCTGAAGGGTTTGTGAGGATCGGTAAAAAAATATAACACAAATTTTAGCTTATTTGTGTCGTCGACGTTTCGATAATGTTTATTGTCCTGATGATGTTTATTGTCATCAGGACAATAAACATTGTCGAAACTCGACACAAATAAGTTAACATTTGTGTTATATTTTTTGACCGATCCTCACAAACCCTTCACCGGAAAAATTCATTGATTGACGGTCACTACGAATTTAAGGAAATAATTTTAATACATTTTTTTTATCCACTTGCCTAATTCACGAGAAATTAATTTAACAAAATTATTTCACGTATAGGTCTATCTGACAATGTCAGCCATGTGGCTACAGGTGTACTCGTTAGAAGTTGTTTTTCATAAAACCAAAATATATGTCTTCACAATTACAAGAAAAAAGAAATATTTATTATCGTTGTAAAGCGCTTGTGTGTAGGCCTATTCTTGTCGTTTCCGCAGGCCGATGTATCGGTAAAATCGTCCTTTCTCATCGTCGTCTACACGCTGTTTCCACACGACGATGTCCAAACGTTGAACACACAATAATCGACTCACTAAAACTAGAAAGAACAAGAACCCCTATAATATAGGCCTATATGAACGAGTCACTTTTGATTAAAATAAAGTATCTGTCCTTCATGCCTACACAGTCTAGTTGTATTACTGTAAAAAAGTAGAATAGAAAATAAGAATTTCTTATATGCTTCACCCAAATTTTAGCAGAAATAATTTTATCACTTGGGATACGTTAGCGTACTGTCGTGTTGTAACCGGCGACTTATTGTCGTACCCGGTAGCAACGGACAGTTACCACCACTTGCACGTCGTTTCGGCTGTTAAACATTCTGCAGCAATCATTGGAGACACCAGTAATCCTTAAACGGCTAACTCTATCTCTATCCGAGCGGCAGACGGTTAAACAAGTGTGGAAAAGACAGAAATAAGAATCGTGTCGAAAGTTACCAGAAGTCCGGGAACCGAACAGCACTTGCTGGCGGAGTTCATAAATACCGATGGATTAACACTTACGCCAATCGGCAACGTGTTCGCTGGTCTTTAATAAATTTTTAATGCAAATATTTGTATTTTTATTGCGTTATTCAATATCTCGTAATGTGCATGTTTGTTTAACTCGGAACCATATCCAAGTGATACGAAATCCGGCAAATTGCACACAGATTTGTAAATCGACGTTCAATATCCATAAGTTTATAAAAAGCAACAGGCCAAAGGTCAACAGGACTGGATATAATGGTCAAAATTTACATTGCGAGTTCTGTACGTTTTGTTTTGCAATGTTCGCTTACTGTCTGAAGGACTATAACGTCGCTTTGAAAACATTAAAACATTGTCAAATGTCCGCGGTTAAAAACTAACGTTAATATATCACTGATAATTTCCAACGACCGGGGGTAAAATATTTACTTTTAAGATATGTGTAATTGTGCAATCAATTGTGTAAGAAGATACGAGTCGTTTTTGTGCAATTTTAAAAATTAGAATGCCGTATAAATTTGTTTTTATACGCCTACTTTAGATTTCTTATCTTAATAACGCGTGGACATGCTTTATTGGTTGAAATTAAATCTGTATGCTTTGCACGTTGACATCGTATCGTTCAGGCGTAAACTTAGTTTTCAGTGCGTACAGAAAACCAGGGTAATGAACAGATCTCAAACACATGAAAGAATTAGAAATCTTTATGATAAATGAAAATACGTAATATTCAGACTTTCGGAAAATGCGCGCTTTTCAGAATTGTCTGGTTTCAAATATTTTGTTCCCGAATCCGTTAAGTCAAACATACACATACACAGTCCTACATATACATGCACAAAATAATATAGGAATGTATAAAAATATACATGTACGTAAAATTAATATTCGTTAACTAGGCTATGTGTGTGGACGAGCGCGAGGACTGATGGAAGGTGTATATATGAGACTAAATCGCATTGTTTAATTTTAAAATATGGTATATGTTTATGCAAAACGTATAGCAACTGCAGGGTATATCTATTTGTTTGGAAGATTAGGGTTATTACAAATTCGGAAACATATTTTGGCAAAATTAGTGTAACTTACACATTTTAGTAGAAGAAAATGGAAAAGGATTTCCAGACAGAGGAAACACAGTGAAGTAAACATTTTACAAATGATGTGTCTTTGTAAAGGAATTAATAACACAAAAATATCAAAAACAGTTTAATATAAAAATATTTCTCAAATTAAACAATTCTTTTCAGGTTCGCACACTTTCATATATACCTTAAGCTACCACATTTCCGTTTCTTATATTTTTAACGTTATGATATTGAGATTATGTAGTTGTATACGGACGTTTATTTGTGTGTGTAAAATTAATTGATGTAACGGATAAAGGATGAAGGATAAACTGATAAACACAACGTTCAAACGAAAAGACAAAACATAAGTCACAATCCGGCTGTTCCCTAACTTCCAAACGCTACAATTCTTCTGTCTACCTTGACTTTATTTTGTTTACGTTTGAAATGCCAGAGGTTTAAAGTTGTGAACTGCGCGACTCTGGTAGCCGTTTCTCAGTAAAACTGAGAAGAGACGTCAGCAGCCAGAATAATCTGCAGACGGAACAATCACTTATTCCGGCTTATCTTCGCTTGTGTTATGGGGTTTTTCGGCCGTGGTCCAATGTTGGACGTCTTCGGTTACCCTTCTTCAGTGGGTGCCATGACCTTATCAGCAAAAATGGTGACGTCGCTGGCTTTAGATGCTTATAAGATAAAATACTCGTCTAATAATTGTACTGTGTGTGTGTGTGTGTGTGTGTGTGTGTGTGTGTGTGTGTGTGTGTGTGTGTGTGTGTGTATTGTTACGACGGTATCACTGATCGTAATATGGTACAGTGGAAAACAACATACAAGACACCAATTAAGTCACTAATCACCAGCTTTAATTATCACAACTAACAGTTTGTAATCAACAAGATAGTCTCTTACAACAATTCAAATAAAAATTGTTCACACGCAATAATAATGTCAACGAATATAAAATACAATTGTCCCGCATAATTATAAAACACAACACTTCGCCACAATACTACGAACCGTACTCCAATATATCCGCAACTCAAACTGAAACTGAGCGTCGCTGAGTACTTGTATTTATACCCCGCCGAAAATCCAGAAACATCCATACTATGCATCAACAACACTACTAGAAAACACCAGAACTTAATTGTTTGCGGCCTTGCACACAGCGCGCGCGGACAGGTGTGTCCGGAACAATCTCGCTAACGCATGTTGAGAATCACGTACACACACAACATTACAGGCAGTTCCACTGGAACATTCGAGAAACACGTAGATTGTTCTGTAATGTGGTAACAAAATTATGTAATATATATATATATATATATATAAGGATTGCAGTGAAGGAAAACTGTTACGTATATTTGTAAGTAGCCAGCTGAAATCAGTTGATCACTGTCGTTGGAAAGGTCAGGATATTTGTGGTCCGTTGCACAAGGATATTATTAAAAGCTGAAACGTGTGACTGAAAAGACATTCATCAATGGGCCACCAAACTAAAATCCAGAGTTAAAAAACCAAAGTGAGGAAATAGAAATTGTTTATGCGACTAACAGGTGTTAAATATAGTGTAAACATAGTCTGTGTGTGTATTTATATTTTTCTTTATTTTTTTTATAGACGCGAGTGGAAATTGGATTAAGACTTGAGGTTTTTATTGCAGTCTTCAAGAAAACATATTTATTCTATGAAACAATTGACTGCTTTCGTCGACGAAAGCAGTGTTGACGATGGTTTACAAGAGACACATATTTGCTCGCGCTAACGATTATAGTGAACATCTTCTCTTGTACAGGCTTTGCCTCAAAGTTCTCCATTCTATTTTTAGTATAAAATAAAGAAATATGATTTTTAAAATTTCTTCTTTTAAAACCATTGGTTAGGAAATCTGTAAGGCCGTACATTCTTCTTCTTCTTCTTCTTCCGCTGCTGCTGCTGCCGCTGCTCCTTCTTATTATTCTTCTTCTTTTTCTTTTTCTTAGTCTTCATTGCAGGATTAGGGGAATTTACCTATTCCGTTATCAATGTCTGGCCAACTGATATTTTTGCAGGGTTTCTTAGATTTCGTCTGGGTACAAATGTATATGCTTATATCCATGTAGGCTTACACACACACACGCGCGCGCGTACACACGCACACACATTAATGTTGAAAAACAGTACACAGAATTAAAACGGTGGTTACCCGATGAGGTATGAAGTGAGTACAAGGCACTAACAGAAAGAGTACCAAACACCAACATTCCATGACTGGTTGTCTACAACTTATAGTTTTGTGCGGTTTTGTGTTTAACTCCAGGCTTTCTTATGCCACTTATTTACTAAGACACAGCTGAACTTTATATAATGTCATACACACTGAAAAACGGAAATTTGTCCCTATGTTTATTAGGCAAAACCAGCTGCGGAAGCATTGAATCATATATATTCAAATCAAATGTTTTACAAGAAGCGGATCAATACAACAGTAATTATACTTTATTTGATTATAAATCAGCTTACAGATATTTCTGGATAATCCATCATATCTATTTTATTTGAGAGCTGAAATAATCTTCCTGTGCATTTTGCTATCAAAAGTTTCCACGTGGTCATATGGTAAGATATACTGACAGCCAAAATATTTAGGATTCCTACGAAGGACCCTGTTTTCAGATCGTTTCTTATAAATGCCTTCATACATCAGACGTCTTTTCTGCTGCCTGAATTCTGTTAAGTTTTTTTTTTTGTGATACAAGTTCTGGCTCATACAATAAAGTCGGTTTTTTCATCAGTTCACAGAACTTACCTTTATAGAACTGTATCCCGTTGTAATTTACAGTAAATGAGAAACGTATTACACATCGTTTTCTGCACACCGAAAAATTTTACAAACATTTTTAAGGGGACCTGAAATCTCCCATACATGCAATGTTAAGTGGAAGGAACATTTCCTTCTAAACTATTAGCATTACCAAACTGATTTTTTCCTGTAACTCATTACATATTTTCCACAGGTTGTGTCATAGCGATTTTGGGATATTTGCATTTTCGTAGGAAATATTAATTTTCTTGTAGGCCTACTTTAAGATTTACTAACATTATTTCTCACAATTATTTACAACATAAAATCCATAATTACTAAGTTATGAAAAAAATGCTACGGTACAATGTGTAATTTAGTGTGAGGTACAAACTCTGAAAATTTGAGGTCTTTAGCTCTTATAGTTTATTAAACAATGTTCCTTATACTGTACTGTACAGCAAAAATTGAAACCTACGGTAATCGTTGATTAAAGTTGTAACTGCATGTTCAGTGGAGTCCTGGACTATATGATGGGTTGTCAGTGTCACTTGACATATCTTCATAAAGTTTATCTCTTTATTCCTTTCATTCTTTGTATTGTTAGTCTCTCACACTCCTTCCGATTCCTTTGAGCGTGCCTCTTCCTCTCATTGTATATATATAACATAGCACTAATCATGTACTCTCCCCGCGTTAGTCCAAGTCTCTGCAGCACTTCACATTTAATTATGTTCCCTCTGTCGTAAGTGGCAATGGCATCATGCACTCCAAAATGCAATGTATTAATTTCAACAAATACATTTTTACGATTTCTGATCCAGATCATACTGTACATGCTCTCGTTTTGATTTTGTGTACGGCCGTGGAGACTTCTTTTCAGAAGTTCAGACTGAGACAAATCTCTGAAAACTGGCTTTATACCCTCCGGGACAGCTTGTGGCAGACTGTGGTGATGTTTATAAATTTGTCCAGATTCTTCATTATATTCATGTACGAGATGTCAAACAAAAATATAGTCTCTTTGGAATATGCGGGAAGTTTAAATGAGAAGATTCTCACTGAATCAAATCTACGGCAAACTGACACGACGTGGCAACCCCACTTGGCAAGGAGGAATATATTTTGAAAATTATTTTTAAATACTAATAAGCATGCTACAGATGAACTAGGTATACGATTTTAAACAGAAAAGTCTGTATTTTTAATTAATAAAAAACTCAAAATTCATTTTTCCATAATTTTTTACCTTCCGGGTCTCCTTAAACATGAGACATGATGATCCTCTCCTGTTTAGCAAATATGTTCATCCATCTTCCTTTTTGTAGTTGCCACTGCGGGTTTCTCAACTTAGTCTATTATTTTATACTTTAATACTCAGGCCTACTCCATTGTTTTATTGCATTTAGACTTTTGGCTATAATCTTTAAGAATAAAAACGTGTTCCATTTAACAGCTGACTACACATATTGAGAAGAATAATTGAATGTGAAACATCCTATTCCCAATAACTTAAAAAGAAAATAGCGCTTTTACCCTCTAGCTACGTCGTCTACAGCCTTATCTATTTTCTTGGAGTGCTGTACACTATTTAATGTACTATGTACAAAGAAGTACTGTTTAAACTTTGATCGCCAAAGTACGTGGAGGAAGCAACCGTAATGGCATTTCATTGCTAGGTTTAATGTACACAAATGTAATATCCTTTACAAAGTTTTCTACATGCTGCTAGACTTTTACCAACCAAAGCCACAATCCCTATAAACTTTACAACAAATCACCCTGGTATCGCTTCAGCGTTGTGTTCCCCTAATCAGGTTCCCCTATTCGCCTTCTTTGTGAAAAAATACTAACGTCAGCTCCCTCATTGGCACTTCTGCTAGAAGTGATCGCTAATGCACTTCCCTATATTCATTTCACGTTACATTCTTTTCTTGAGGAGCTAAACTATACAGGATAATGTGTCACGGGTAGTGAACCCTACCTCGGTTTTTACATGCTCCAGATGTCCCTTAAAAAAGTGTGTGACCCACATGATCCCGACGCGAATTACAATATAAACACTTTGGAGTTAACTTTTCTCTTTCAATTGCAGGAAGCCATAAACGCATTCGTGCTCTGTAAGCAACAGCGTTTAGTAGCAGTTTACCTCATCAACCCGCCTCGTTAATAAAATAATAATAATAATAATAATGTTTAAGAGGGGAAAATGCTTTATGCACAGTCAGAAGAAACCATATGTCTCTTGGTATGTGGTAACCTCACACATTAAAAGGAAAACATATCTAATTAAGGCATTGATATCCATCCTGGAACCACTTAGCGTCTTACTTATAAACTGTGCCTATTGCACCCTTATCTGGCTCCTTCTAATTGTCCCTTATGAGCGCTTCCCGATGTGTGCAAGTTGGGCTTGTTTTTTTTTCTTGTAGAACCGACAGAACAAATGCTGAAATGCAGTCTTATTCATCCTTGCCACGAAGCACAATCTCAACTACACTCTCGGGCGTGAACTCCTCGAAATCAATCTCTAGTGCTTTCCCTCTTTCTTGTAAATCTACTGTACTTGAAAAAGAAGTGCAAAATATCTTCATGGGGAAAGTCACCGTACTGGCATGCTGAGTTTGCACCTTTCCCGTTCTGTAGAGGTAGGCGTTAAAATTTCAGTTACCACTGAGGAAGTGTATCAATTTGTAGTTAATAATAATAACAATAACAACAATAATAATAATATAGCCGGAATCCGGAAGGCGCAGAAGTACTGTACATGCATGGCTTCTGTCCAGCGGGAAGGAGTATTGAGAACCGTGTGTTCTTATAGAACCATGTCGGGGCCGGTAGTGCTGGTGGTAGCCAGCGTCATCCCGATAAACCTATTGACAAAGGAGCGCAAATTTATCTTCGGGCGCAGAGGATATCTTGGCAGAGTAGGGGCAGCTGTCCAGGACCGTGATTATATGTGTAGCAGAGATGGGGAGACGACACCAGAGGGACGATAAGACTCATCACGACTCACCTCAATCTCCGTGGGCGGTGCGCAATCACGAAGAAGTAAACTTTTTCCTTACGCAATTCCTGACAAGCCATGGATATTTTTGACAGTATCTCTACCGGACGAAACTCATTGGGACGTTGGATTCACGACAGAGACTCATTGGGACAGAAAATCATTCAGATCGTCAGTGGTTCACAATGCCACTGCTCTTCACTGTCAAAAATGTCGCTTGTCACTCCAGTTTGAAGTATGTTCTTGCGGCTTCAATTCGAGAATAGATGGGTGGCCATATTCTGAAGTCACTAGGTCATTGCACTGTATATTTTAAACCCATTTCTGTAGCCAATTCATCCAATAAGCTCTTTCTTGCTATTCATCCAGAATTTATTTTATTAGACTTTCGAAATTATACCACAATCTTGTATACTCGCCAACACATTAGGATTTATTTGTACTAGAAAGAGATATTGACAGTAGTGTTATGGGTAGGTACTGAATTACACTTGTACATTTGACTGTTGACTGAGTACGCATGTAAACACGAATTGAATTTTTAAAAACTCAGTTATAAGAACAAACTTATCTACTAGATTATGATATCCTCTCCAACGACGAGGTTTCTCATACTATGCCACAGATACCGCCGTTATTAGAACTGTTAGTAGTAACTGCACTTGACATTGTAATTCCACTGTCCTGTGGCGTCCTTTGCAAACAACGTTTTACCTAAGTTGTTATGAATCATTTAATTTATTATATACCATGGGGCGCTACCGGTGGCTCTCAATATTTTAGGACGGATGTCTCTGTATGATTGAAATCATAACATAGTTCGTTGCTAGAGGAAGACCACAGTTTGGTGCCATAAGGATCATAAGTAAATAACTAAAAATTTGTACAGAGGAAGTTAACAGGCAAAGTTATATTCTAGTACAAAAAACGGTGATAGGCGAATGGTGATGGGAATTTAAAAGGCAAAGTTATATTCTAGTACAAAAAACGTCATCTATTTGAGAATTAAAGACGCATAGCTTCCTCGGCAGAAGTTATACAATGTGTAAAAAATTTAAAAAATCTGGCTAGAGAAGATAATGGAGAATGTAATAGGAGAAGTGCAGACGGGATTAAGGAAGGATAGAAGTACAATTAAACGACCTTCACTTTACTGAAAATAATCGAAAACCTCTTCAGTTAAAAAGCCTTTATGTGGTTTTAAAAACCCTTTCTGATGCAGCAAAAAAGTAATGTTGAGGCAAATTATGTACCAGACAGAATTCACAGAACACGATGTCAGAGGCATTAAAAACCTGTAGTGAAATAAGTATGTGGTAAATTCACTTCCGTAAATGGTTGGCACTAGCCCTGGGCCAACTAATAACTGTCTGTCGCTCACAGTTCCAATACTTACATAGACTACGTTACCCGAAACTGGAAAGGAAGTTGGAGAAGTGGCGTTGATTTAAATAAAGACACGCCATTAAATTTAATTTCACATGATTAAATCACAATTCGAACATACAGACAGACATTCGAAATTACAATTCGAAAGCTTCAGTTACGAAAACAAAGGTCATGACTTTGTAGTGAGTGGTGCTGTAACGGTTTATATCAAATTAGAAGATACAACATTAGAACAAATAACACATTGTAAGTGTTTGCCTTCTAATGGTACCTTTCATTTTAAGAAAGACCTAGATCTAAAAATTGGAAACTTTAGTAACACACGTGGTAATGTTAGCCGACGTTCACAGCATAAAAAAAGAAAGGTACAGTGTTAAAGTATGATACAAAACAGTGGCAGTGAAACGTATAGCAGAGAAACGTGGTTTGAAGGATAGAAACACAATACTCTCGTTTTTAAGAACAGTAAAAAGATGAAGTGGAAGAAAAGTGGTAATAAATGAAGCAGTAAAAGAAGAGCTTCAAATATTTAGTCGGAGTGAGAAGATAAAATCCGACCGTATGAAATGGCATGAAAGGGTACAAGAAAGTAGTTTGTCAATAAAGAAAAGAAGAAACAAGACGAAAAGAAGAAGGGACCTAGTGAAACAGATTGGGCGTAGTGCTCAATAACAACATCGATGACGATGGCGACGACGATGATGATACAAAATTAGTTTGTTTCCTACTGGTACATGGAACTTTCGTTGAATTAGTTAATTCGTTCCTTTGATCCTTAGATTCATATGATTTGTTAGTTCGGTGGCGATGTCTTCTTTCTAGTTTAGTTATAGCCTGTGTAAACCTGGATATTGTATAATTATCAAAAACAAACACCCAGATAGTTTTTCGGGGGAGTAAATAAATACCCGTTTTATTTACAAATGAAATAAATAAATTGACTATTAAACCGTTTTTTAGTTTTTCAGTTTTTAAGTTTTATTCTTATAATCGCATTAAAAGTGAGTTCTCTTGTAAAAAGTTAGGCATCCTGCATTTATCAACAACAATTGTATCTTCAAATTATTATTTTATTATTATTGTTATTGTTTTCTATTATTACTGTATCGTTCGTGTATATATTTCGACGTACGTACAAGGTCGCATGGAATAAGTAGTAGATAATTAGATAATGGAATGTTTCGAATTTCATTAAAGATTTCCTTAATTTTTTGAATTGCACAGTATTTTACTACCGTTTATGATAACACATAAAATGATAGACCGTTTCTAATACAAAGTAAAATGAATTAATCGTTCTGTTAAAATAAAATAAATTACTACTTCTGTTGAAAAATAAAATTAACTAACAGTTTCTTCTGCAAAATAAAATTAATTGACAGTTTCTGTTGACCTTCTCTTTATACTTAAAATAATTCTTTCCTACACTCTAATTACATACATTTTAATTCCTCCAAGTTTTTCTGTGTTTTTTAGTTTACAGTTGTTTTATTAATTGATTCAGTTTATATAAATCGTTTCACTTCCCTTGTTTGTTGAACGATGCGGTGTTGCTCCTCTTTTCCTGATAAGTGTCGACAGATGTTCCTTTCAGGTAGACGTCACTATACTCTTGTGCCTCCTGTGGTTCCTCTAGAATCTCCTGCTTTCCAGCTCTCAGGGTAATTTTCCTGTTGGTTGGGTATTTCTATGAATAGTGTTGAATTACTAATTATTACTGATTTATATGGCTCCAGCTAACTTGATGTGTTCATAAATGCCTAAGCGGATAATCTTGAACTTTACCGAACTACCACTCGAGATTATTTCAGTCACGAACTTTACTATATGTGTTTGTCATTCTTGACAGACCTCTCGTCAAAATCAGAGGTAACAATTACACGTTATCCGTTATAGAGTAACGAGACTGATTCTTCTGAGTTCTAAGCTAAATTGATTTGCCTCCCATCACGGATCAAATCAACTGATGTATTAGCCAATTTCATTGGTCAAAACGTTCCCTCACCCTTACGACTACAGTTTAGATAAACTCGTCGTTCTACCTGTAAAAAATTGTATATGAACAATTTAAAACGTGCAAATAAAACCGGTATAATTTTATTGCTTTTTGTTTGGGTCATAAAACCCTTTTTTTATGAAAAACTCATATATTTTGTTCTTTCTATTATTAACAAATATCACTACCAGATAGGTCTTTATTTTATGCACATTCTGGTGTAAGTATTATGTCGGGCACTTGATTTACATAAAAGTTATTTAATTTAATCCTTTTTTTATTGTTATTTTGTAACACAGTTATTTACACGCGCACATGCGCACTCGCCATATACCTATGCATATGTTCGCAACACTCTCGTATTTTTTATACAGTCAAAAATCAACTTAATTTAACAATTTTGACATGATCCTTATTGTCTATATTTCGAGGTTCCAACACGCAACCTTTACTTCAACCAGTTCTCATTGTAACATGCTATCATATGTTAGGAGTGAAATGATTATTTTATATGGAAATCACATCTATTGCTATGTGTGTGTGTGTGTGTGTGTGTGTGTGTTTGTTCGTATTTTTGGCTATCTAGGTGTTATCCATTCTAGGGCAGAACACTTGAGTCCTGGAACAGATGTAGATAAAGTAAGATATACTTACTTTATTCTGTTTTCTTAACGTTGTCACTGTTTTCTTAACGTTGTCACATGTTACCTTTATAATCCTAATCATTACTGTACCTTCAAATCTGTCTATCAGACCTGCCATGGATTTATAACAATATTCCTCTGTCATATATAACAGGCATAAATAAAATTTTTATTACTTCTAAGCTTAGTAAATTATCATCTAAATAAAGAAACTGTAATAGAGTGTTTTCAAAATGTGCCTCCAACGTTATTATATCGAGAGATACAAATACAGTTACTTCTGTATTATTTTGGCGACCTATATAAATTCAGCCGAAAAAGACTCGATTCAAATTTTTGGACCTTTTCGGTTAATTGGCAGCATGAGACTCTACGTAGCAATCGCCATGAGACCACGCATTTTGCAGACCCCCTCCAACGCATTTTGCAATCGCCAGTGAGTATTTACACGACTGTTTGTATTTTATAATGTTATGTATGTGTTCAATAATTTTTTCAAATTTATTATCATTTCGATACCTCTGCCGCCACATAAATTCAGCCAGATATGAATCCAACATCAGTCGCGAAGCACCCCATTGCCTTTTGTTTCTCAATTTGGCCTTAGCCCACATGCTTTCTACATTTTGGGTGTGGGCTTGGGTTACTGGATTCACAAACTGTATCGAATGGTTAACTGTTAAATTTTGATAATTTTGGTGTAAATTTTGATATCCCCTCCACTCATCAGACAAAACGGTTGTGCCTGGGGCAACATACTTGTTTATTAAAGGCACTAAATTTCCTGCGGATCTATCTGGAACGGTAACAAGGAAACAGTCTCTTGTTTCACGACAAATTCCACCAAAAACCCATTGATTTGGTAAAACTCTTCCCCTATTATATTTTCTTTTAGTGAACCAAGTCTCGTCCACTTCAACATGTAAATTAGGTCCACCAATAACCTGTGGACTTGTTAATAAATGTGAACTTGTTAATCTGCTGCATTCAGGGTGACAGGGCCAGTGCTGTCACCGTGGAATGTTTGCAAAATGCGTTGGAGGGGGAAATGCGTGGTTACTGGCGATTGCTACGTAGTCTCATGCTGCCAATTAACCGAAAAGGTCCAAATTTTTAATAGAACCTGTTTACAAACATAAGTTTCAAACCTACATTGGTTTACAAAATATGGGGTCTTTAGTTCGTTACTGTCTCAGAATTAATCGTTTCTCACAATATCGAGCCGATATCTGGGTCCACCCAGCGGTCTAAGCGTACTGATAGACGTATTGTCCTACTTGGATATCGTACGGCTAAAATAAAGCTTCACCTATATTTCAAGATAAAGCCTCCTGTAAATTCCTTTGCCAAAGTATAAAAGGTGAGTAGTAGGGGGAAAATGACAGTTCTAACGCACAAAGGAATGCCGCCTTTCTTAAAAAACATAAAAAACGATAAGAAACAAGATCAAAGAGATGCCGCCGTTCCCGCGGTCCAAGATTTTTTCCCACGCTCTCCCCACCACCCTGGACCCGCAGTATCCGCGAATTTCCGCGAAAATAATTTTTTATATGCAGCCTTTCGCGAGCCTAAATCACTTTCACTTTCTAATTTCCGCGAATATAATTTTTTATATGCCGCCTTTCGCGAGCCTAGATCACTTTCACTTTCTACTGGACCACAGCATCCGCGACTTTTTCGCTGATCTGTGTCAAGATCCGCGACTTTTTCGCGTATCTGGACCACAGCATCCGCGAATATAATTTTTTATTTTTTTATATGCCGCCTTTCGCGAGCTTAGATCACTTTCACTTTCTATCATTATAGTGTATATATTAAATATATGATCGGGGAGTACCAACCTTGCATGAGTTCAAATTTGTTATAATGTATATTAAATCTATATGATCAGGTTTACCAACCTATGGTGGGGGGTTCCGACTTGATGAATTATAGTGTATATATTAAATATATGATCAGGGTTACCAACCTTGCATGAGTTCAAATTTGTTGTGTGTCATAATGTATATTAAATCTATATGATCAGGTTTACCAACCTATGTATGGGTTCAAACTTGATATGTGTGTGTATTATAGTGTATATTAAAATATATGATCAGGGTTACCAATCCTGCATTATTGTGTGTGTGTGTGTATAGAACTGATCTGCCAACATTTTTCTTCGGTGGGAAATTCAAACTATATTATAGTAAATTGTTGACGACGACTTCGATATCAACTCTCTCTCCCCTCCTCTCTCTTTGTCTCTAGACACAGTTGTCATCAGTTTTACATAAGCGTCGTGCTACTTATGGATTATTGTAATTAGCGGTACTAAAATGTAATCGCTAGGAAATATATATTTATCACCTATCTCGTGGCGTCCTTTTTTGACACATGACAGTCATTGACTACGATTTAGAAATTAATATACTGCCAAGTCTGTGTGTGTGTGTGTGTGGTAAAGTGTTACGCATAAAAAAATCTCCTTGAAATAAGGTATTTTCAAAAGTTTTGTGTACACACACATTGTATAATAATTTTCGTAATTGTAAGATACAACCTGCAAATTATTAAAATGTCTCTCTCACACATTTCTGATTACTATACAAATAATTGGATGCATATTCGAAGATTTCCCTTATTCAAACGATTTGTATGTGTGTACACGAACTTAAATACAGACGACTGTAATTTTAAAAATTCATTTTTTGCATTAAATATATATCGTAAACAATGAAATAATAATATTTCGTCATTGTAAGATTTTAATAAAACAATTATCAGTTTAAATAATAATTTTCATGATTGTAAGATACAACCTACAAATTATTAAAATGTCTCTCTCACACACATTTCTGATTACTATACAAATAATTGCATGCATATTCGGAGGTTTATAACGAAATAAATTAAAAAAAACCATAATTTGTTTTAAAAAATTAAATATATATATATATTTTACAACACTGTACACAAACTTAAAATATAGTTTACAAACCGCTATAATACAATTATTCAAAAAAATACATTTTACATTGATTAAATATATATATATCACAAACAAACTTTGTTATATATAAAATAAATACAATATTAATAATAATGTTTTAAATGATTAAATATATATTTACAGCACTGTACACAAACTTAAAATATAGTTTACAAACCGTTATAATACAATTATTCAAAATACATTTTACATTGATTAAATATACATATATCACAAACAAACATTGTTATATACAAAATAAATATTAATAATAATTTTTGACATTGTAAGATTTTAAAATAATAATTTCACGGCTGTAGATACAGTTCACAAGGAAGTTTATCTGTAACATAACAATACAGTCGATATTAGAATCACTGATACGATAATATTCAATTATCACATGCACACACACACACACACAGTTAGTGGAAAGAATCAAATGTGTTAAGTAAGTAAACTTTTTCAAGTATATGTCATTTTTCATAAGTTAATGTACTTTCAAATAATTTCTAATCAAACCAAACCAAATATTATTCACTGGAAATTTGTAAATACTACTTAGAATCAATGATACATTTATCGCATAAAGGTAATGTACTTTCAAATAATTTCTAATCGAACCAACTATTATTCAACGAAACTAAATAGAATCAATGATACATTTATCATGTACATACAAATTCAATTATTAAAGTGTTAAGTACAGTGAGTTGAAACTACTACACACACACACACACACACACACACACACACACACACACACACACACACACACACACACACACACACACACACACATCAATAAATTGTTTGTTAACACGATTGCTACTTACGACGTTAGGACTCAATCTCTACTTGTGTTGTTTGATTTCTCGCCCCTCGATACACTAAATGTAGTTCTTTAGGTTTGATATGTCTGAGCTCCTCATTCGTGAAGACACCTGCATACCTCTTGGGAAGATAGACACGATACTGACGGTCGCCATCCTCCAACGTAGCAAGCACAGAGTTCCCATATTTTGTGTCCACATTTGTTAAGACCATGATGGGATATTTTTTATTCACTGTCAATTCTGAACATCGTTTGTACTCGATAGCACTTACAGCATTAAACTTTACAAGAAACGACATTATTAGAAGACACTAGTGAACACGTCTGTATCAAACCAGAGAGAACCAAACAATGACAGAATATTCAACAAAAAAGGACAGTACAATATGATAGTGGTGGTGGTAACGTCGGTGTCCCACTTTCATTTGCATGTATGAACATGTCCCACAGACGAAATTAGAGACACCAAAAATATAACAATGTCATTAAAAAAGTCCATTTTCATAAGAAAATAGTCACTGCTTACAGCTATGCATGTATGTACATGTCCACAACAGAATGAGAGAGAGATATATAAATGTCATCATTCGCGGTGACCTACTTTCTAAATTTGTTACATTAAAAATGTTTGTTTAAAGCAAAAATCATGAATCATCCATTCCCGAATAGCATGCACCTTATAGTTGGCACAACGGTCAGAAGAATTGAAATGTCTAAGACATTCTGTTCCATGAATTATATACGGTATGTTTTTAGGACAACCAAAGTCATCGAGATTGATGATATTATTGTGTATTATCTTTGATTGCAAAAAACGTTTTTTCTCAAAACCCTTCACAAACACATATTTATATATACGTGTATGTGATGTTAACAATGAAACAAGATTGTCGTATGGTGTCTCTCCTTCGCTCCATCTAAGTCTATGATAATTTGTTGTTAACCAGTGGTTTGTCCTAACGTATTTGGGATTCGTAACGGATGTAGCAGGCGGTGTCAAAATCCAATGTCTACCAGCAAATCTCAGAACGTCCATGATTGACAGTTCCTTCACAATATATTTTCCGTTGTCGTCGAAAAAGCACTGGAAGTCGATTATAACCGCAGTGTTATCCATAATACTGTAAGACAAAGAAACCACACACATTACAAACTCTATATATATTATGTTTAAACATACAAATATCGTTGAGATATTAATATGTGAACTTACGTTTACAGACGTCTGGACTGAAGCACCGAGAGACATCAACTGACGAAAGAAACAAGTGTTGAGGAGGGTTACTATACATGGAGACGAATTTTTTTAGTAGGTGGGGAAGTGTCGTCGTTCTCCATGTTGATGCGTTGTCGTATCCGATAATGACCGTATGCAAGTGTATCATGACCATTGTCTAATATATAACGCTTATCATCATACGGTGACAACGCTTGCTTATTTACACGCATCGTGTACAGCGTATGATGATCGCTACGTAAACAAAGCGCACTGGTAGAAAACTGACAATGATCAGTGAGACACTTGCGATACATATCGTGTCGCAGACTCCTCTTAATTGCAACTCGAGGCACACCTTTACATACACGTTTTTGACACTCTTGGGTGGGATCTTCGTGGGCCACAAGGAACGAATAACATTTCGCACGGAGACCCACGAATTCTCTAATAGGACGACCACACGTTTCATCCTTGAACAGGCCGACAACCTTTTTGTTCTTAAGGCTATAACAAGGATGAGACGTAGGGTAATCCGATGTGTCAAAAACGTGTAGGTCCTTCTTCATGTCTGCATACAAGTCTGATGTTTGAATGCTATACATCAGACTGTCTGTATCTGTCATTAATAATTTAACGTTGCGGTCGTACTTGGCGACAGCATAACGATAATGAAAGTCGTACATTATCGTTTTGCTAACGTCAAGCACCGTGAAGCCGACATACACGGGACGGGAAAGAACAATGGATTTTTTACGAAGTGAGAGCCCCACCAGATCGTTCGTATAACGAATCATACGTTTTAGCCTAGGTGTGGAAACTAGTTTTTGAAGCCGTCGTTCATTCGAGACTAGTTCAAAGTCTATATGTTTCCGTACGTTCTCCAGCGACTTACCGTATACGGCGTTGTTCATCAGTTTGAAAAGGTCTTTTTCAAAGCTGTTGACGGCTGCTTGCCTCTTGCGGGTGTTGAAATCGATAAACGGTTTCAACCAAGCGCTTTGCTTAAAACACAACACCCTATGAGTCGCTTTCAGCTCTAAGCCAAGACTTAAATACAATTTCAAATTTCGATAATGGAGAACGTAATTTTGTTTGTCCTCCAAAGTTGTTAACAACTTCTCTACGGATGACCCTGATTCGTTATACGATGATCTGTATATACTCTCGTGTAAACGTTTGGAAAAGGGAGAAAGGATATCGGGTGTTACGCGCTGGCGCACAGGTGCAAGTGGGTAGTCGGAATGCAGGTCGTGTAAGGTATCAGGATAGTGTAGGTCGACTTCGAGGATGTACCCGATGTCGGAATCATCACTCACATTACGTACGTCCAAGGACTCGATTTCGTTACGATCGAGCCATCGGAAGTCTGCGTAAGGGAGTGGTTGCGACATGGCTGCACCGTATAAATTATTACAGTCCGTATACAGAATGAAGGAGGTCGGTTTCGATACATCGTACTGATCTGGAATCAGAGGATTGTTAGCGACTGCGTGACGGTTGAATATCATCGCGCAGCCTCCGCGGATCCCAGACTCGAGGAACAGATGCAGATTTATTTCTGTCAACAGTTCTAATTCGACCCCTGTCATTTTTAGCATCGCGTTCCAAGCGAGTCCGGGAAGCGAGTAAAAATGACACGGGTCCAAGCAGTAATCGCGTAAGGCCATGTCTCGGAAACTTTCAAAGACATCAGCCAGCAGCATTACGTCTGTCAACAAATACAAATCATGGTAATCTCCAAACGTACGCAGATTGAATGCACTCCACACGTTTTGCGCGTGCTCGTAATCTGCGGTCGAAATAGATGATTCCATCAACCGGTTATCAAAGTGTTCACGAGCGGGTAGACTTGTTTCGTTGAATCGATCAATGCTGTCAACGTACTCGTAAGGGTATACCCCCTTGCGTACGAGCAGATTGGTCTGTTCGTCGAAACCCCGTCTAAGCATTTCCTCTCTGAGCAAAGGAAATTGGCTCCCGGACGTGGACAGATTGGTAACGAGTGTGTCCAGAGAGCGATTAAGAAATTGAAAAGAGTCTACGAAACGCAAGGGACCCAGGGAGAACGACACGTAACGCTCACTGGATGTTGCAATGCAGGATACGTGTTGGTCCTTATATTTTCCTAAACCCTGCATTAAATGGTGACAGTCGTAGCCACGAAGGTTGTGAAAGAAGACGGGGATATGACGAGGCATCTTGTAGCTTAGATTACAGCTATTGTGAGCTGCTCCCAAGAATTTCCCCGTAAGATGACAATGATTGCGTACCTTGTCATCGTCTGTCAAAGGGCGCTCACACAAATGACAAACGGTGGCGTTAGTGAACGCAACATTGTCATCATCGGACATAATTATTTGCACGTTATGTCGTACTACCTTCATCATATCCTCGGCGTCTTTCATCAACCACGAGAAGAAAGTGTCTACAACGTTTTCACCTCGATAAACTTTAGCCTCTCTCCAGAGTCTGTGTGTATGATCCACGATAGCATAGGAGAAACCTGACGGAATATGCATCGCTTCGTATGATGTGGACGATACAGGAGGAGAAGTTATTTTCTGACGGGCACCGTTGCTATCGACAGAGTAGAATTCGCCTAACTCGTGCACTGTCGTCGGGACGTTGTTACCAGGTGAACACGATTGAAGCGGAGTGATGAGAGACTCGAAGTCGGCGTAGACGGTAAAGGGTACTTTAAGACAGTGCGCGTAATTTTTAAATGACATAAACTTCTCCTCCTCTGTAGGCATTTTGGTTTTCTGCTCGCCGTGAGGTGTGCAGTAGGGGAGATGATCGGACAGACCATGTTCTGTGGAGAAACGATGCAGGCAGTAGTCGCAGTAAAATGATTGGCCGTCGTGTTTTGTAAGGGATGATAAAAATCTACTCATGTTACTGATAAGACAGTAATGTTTTCGGCTATTTGTATCGGACAGAAGCAAAAGATTAACGTGATGTAATCTGTCCTTATTGGGGGTAATTCTTAACGGATAAACCTCATTTTTTGATTCGTTTCTGATATTGTCGTCTATATCATAGCCGAAAACGTTTATAGAAATGTTGGGATTCTGTGTTTCAAATTTAGAAAGTGAGTTTATAGAAACAGGGTACTCGATACCGGACATATTTATTGTGTTTTTGAATAAGAGGTATTTTGAAACACGTTCTTTATCTCTTACTTGAGGGTGTATGTGAGCTAGTACGGACCATAGAAAACACATTTCATCTTGGGAGTTCTTGATGTTGACTACTGCCCTGGTGAGTGCAAGTTTTCGCGGGGTTGGAAGGTAGGAGGATGCTGCTAGAGGTCTGTACCGTCCAACAACTAGTTCCAGCTTCAGTACAGCATCCACCGACCATCCGCTCCCGTCACGGGTAAAATTGGATATGCTATTCATGATTTTATCATAGGATTCATCGAGTAGACAGTTCAACTCGTCGTTGTCGTCCGTGAGCAACGTACGACAACGTCCGTGGAAGACGGCGTCTTTGGTTACCTCTTTTTCTTCGCCGCTGTCACCGTCTAACGCAGTTTTAGTGAAACGTATCCTGCACGCAATATGCCATTTGATACTGCGTAAACGTGCTTGTTCTGCCAGAATATCCTTGCACAATAAAGGTCGCACCTCGGTCATTATCGGTACTATATCTTGATCTTCTTCTTCTTCCGTGTACACAGGCAGATAATTAAAAGTTGTGAGACATCCTCTAATACTACTGTTTCGCACGATATAAAATCGTGTCATATCTGAAACAATAGAAACACATGTATTAGCTAATAGGAATGATGAATAACACACACAAACACACACACACACACACACACACACACACACACAAATTCATGTTTGAGGTAAATAGATAGTACACGTTAGTAATAGGCTAGTTTATTGCAAACTGTGAAGATGGCAGCTACTCCTGATTTTAGCATTGAAAGTGAAAGAAGAAAATCGTTCAAGTATTGGGAAGTGACGTTTGTCAGTCCCGACGAGTTAGCGTTTGCCGGGTTTTACTACTATCCGCTAAATTATGATGTTTGTGGACATAGTATGTCACTCATAGACGATAGAGTTAAATGCTTTTGTTGCGGAATTGAATTAGTTCATTGGAGAGAAGGTGACATACCTATGGTGGAACATGAAAAATTTTCTCCGTCATGTCAATTTCTAAACGATGTCAAGAGACAATACATTGGGGAGAAGGTGACAAACCTATGTCAGAACATAAAAAATTTTCTCCGTCATATCAATTTCTAAACAACGTCAAGAGACTATCTTATACATGTTAATTCATATCAAACAAATTTGGTTTGCTGCATAATTATAGAGAGAGACAATTGGTATTTAAAAAATTTTTACCTTGTTGAGGATGTCCCTGTTCCTGCTGATGTTCTGGATTCTGCTGAAGGTCAGACATGGTAATATTCAGACGTGAGAGTGAATACTGAAAAACAAAGAAACTGTTATAACGCTGGTATTATGTTAGTGTATCTTAAACGCTTTATATCTCACAAAGTAAATTAGAATATCAATTTGTAACATACAATTTGTAGCACAGTAGTGTTCAGCAACACGAACGATTGTGAAGTTCACCGGTTATATATTGTGATGGCAGCGGTATGCGAACATCTGCTCTCCGGTACCAGCGGTGGACACAGCGAGCCAATCAGACATCAGCAGCCACCGAGACGTAACCAACTTCGTGTTCGGAGCTAGCCAATCAGCGATGCCAGTTAGTTAATAAAACCTGAGCCGACAGAAAATTTTGAAAGTTCCGCGTCAGCGATGGATTTCGCTGGGTCGGCAGCTGACTCTACAACCAGTGTCGGAAGAAGAGGAGGACTGCAGTACGCCGTGAACAGCAGGCGCAGCCGCCGAACATCTCAGCGCGGCACTACCAACATCGCCGTTCTCACAACTCGGTCCTTTTTAGGACCACCAAAAACACTAGAGTGTACGATTGGTGCCAGTTGTCATGCGGCAAGCCTTTTGTCCGATGAAACCTTCCACAGTTGAAACCTGCTCTACAAAACGCTTCACACGAAGCGTTATGTTAAGAGAGAGAGAGAACGCGCATGTAAGTAGTTGACAACACACACGCACACATAGTTAATATTTGTTAATTATTTAATACAATGAAAAATGAAGTCAACGTTTTGACGATGAGTGAGAGAGAGAGAGAGAGAGCGGGCGTTGTAAGTACGTACACAGTTAATATTTGTCGAATATATATAAACTTTCTAAAATCATATACATGCGCGGTAATGATCACAGAGAGGAGAAACGGTTTGAACATAACGTTTGACAACGAGAGAGAGAGAGAGACAGATAGACAGACAGACAGACAGACAGACAGACAGACAGACAGATATAGACAGTCGGACGGACGGACGTAACGAGTGTGTCCAGAGAGCGATTAAGAAATTGAAAAGAGTCTACGAAACGCAAGGGACCCAGAGAGAACGACACGTAACGCTCACTGGATGTTGCAATGCAGGATAGTGCATGCATACAGCGAGAACGAAGAAGTCCCGCTACCGAGTGAAATCACTGGTCTCGACTCTGTTATCGTATTCGATGATGTATCGTGTGAAAGACAAACAATATTCGAAAGTATTTTGCTATGGGGAGACATAGCGGTGTGGACACATTCTATCTATATTGTCCGGTGACAATATATAGTGCATGCGTTGATGTGTGTGTAGGAAAAATTTACGAGGGTACACCTGGTCTGTATGAACTTTTGTTTATGAAACTATCGAAAAAATACAATAAGAACGATATGAGGAAATACAGGCCCATACTACTAGCAACCAACAGACATATGATGAAATTAATTTCTATTTTTAATTTATTTGTGTGTGCGTATGTTTGACTGTAGTGCAGATTCTAATTTACAAAGTTTTGATGAATACTATTTGAAAGGGGGGAGCTCTCTCTAGTTGACATCTCCGCCGATGTAATGACTCTCAAACATAAAAATGTAAACATAAACAGACGGTGTTTGTTGACACGTAAACATTGCACACTTAAAATGTAAACATAAACATTCCGAGTTCGTTGACACGTAAACTGTTTTTCCTTTCGTGAGTAATCGTTCGTTAATAAGATATGAATTAGCTTAATCGATTAAATGGTAGACTAGTAATGGTAAATGTGAAGGTAAGAAGGTAAGTATGTAGGTTCGATTCCTGTTAATTCATATTTTGTTAAAAATCTTTTTTATAAATATTGAGGAGAAGGGATAATAACATATTCTTTTATAATTATTAACAACGTTGTTTGGTATTTGTCATTGTAAAGTACAATCGGAAACCATGACGCCACTTAAATCGGTAATATTTTTTTTTAACATTATGGACAAAATGTTTAACGGATAACACAACACAGTTTCAATTGGATCAAGTTAAACGTTACTTATATGAATATGGATATCTTTATACGAAAGATAAAACGTCATTGCAATTAGTAAATGATTCAGATGTTTCCAATGCCCTCCTTATATTTCAAGAATATTACAAATTACCTGCTGACGACAAATTAAATAATGAAACTCGAAATTTAATGTTAAAATGTAGGTGTGGTAATACCGATATTCTTTCTGATTATAGAAAGAAATCAGCTAGAAAAACCACGCTTTGTTGTGTTAGCGTTTCAGACAGCAAGAAAAAATGTACTGCCAGCACGCGCTGATGAATTTGATCACTGTAACGTGATCAATGCGAGACTGTTTCTAAACGACAAGTATTATCCTTACGATAATTTAAACTTGGATATTGGGAAAGACCGTTTTGCATTATTGTACAATATGTACACCAGTTTTCAAAGTTCGTATAATCTTGGAGCTGTGTGTATGTATGTATGTATTTTAATAAATGTATATATATATTACACACACTTTATTATTATTTGTATAACCCACTCCATAATAATTTGATCATACATATACACGCGCACACACACATGTATTAAATTCAATAATGCGTTTGATAATGTTTTAATGCAAATAATTTTAGGAAAGTCTACATTCCGCTTTCATAAGGAAATAGTCACTGCTTACAGCTATGTATGTCCACAACAGAATTAGAGAGATATAAATGTCATCATACGCTGGGACCTACTTTCTAAATTTGTTACATTAAAAATGTTTGTTTAAAGCAATATTTCAGAGAATTGTAACAGACATAATAATAAGTGATCATACACACACACACACACACACACACATATGTATTAAATTCAATAAATAATGTGCTTGATAATGTTTTTACGTTTAAATAAATCTGTACACTCACCAACTAGTGTTGTCTATACACCCTTAATGATGAAAGTTGTGTGTGTATACTACAACAGTCTTTCAACTATTTAAAAAAAATATGCAGTGATAGCTTTCACGCAGGCAGTCAAATGCGAAATTGCCACTATAAAAAAGAATAAATACGGTAAGAATATATTTCAGACAATTGTAATTTGATCATACACACACACACACACACATTGAATCGTCAATGAATTTTCCTAGACAGACAACCGCCTACTGTATGATACTACATGATTCGCTTGTAGAATATACACCATTGTCCAACACAGTACATAGACGTGTTTAAGTCTTATTTTATACATATTTTGTAAATACTAGTTTTAAATATATATATATTTTCATCATATTTGTAACGTTATAATATTGGAGCTATGTGTGTGTGTATGTATTTTTAATTGTAAAACTAGTTTAGATATATTTTAATACTTGTAATAATATAATCTTGGAACTGTGTATGTTTTTTTTTAAATTGTAAATATTAGTTTAGATATATTTTCATACTTGTAACAATATAATCTTCGAGCTGTGTATGTATTTTTAATTGTAAAACTGTTTAATATAATCTTGGAGCTGTGTGTATGTATTTTAATAAATGTATATATATATATTACACACACTTTATTATTATTTGTATAACCCACTCCATAATAATTTGATCATACACATACACGCGCACACACACATGTATTAAATTCAATAATGCGTTCGATAATGTTTTAATGCAAATAATTTTAGGAAAGTCTACATTCCGCATTCATAAGGAGATAGTCACTGCTTACAGCTATGTATGTCCACAACAGAATTAGAGAGAGATATAAATGTCATCATACGCTGTGACCTACTTTCTAAATTTTTTACATTAAAAACGTTTGTTTAAAGCAATTTTTCAGAAAATTTGTAACAGACATAATAATTTGATCATACACACACACACACACACACACACACACATGTATTAAATTCAATAACACGCTTGATAATGCAAATAATTTTTACGTTTAAATAAAAATCTGCACATACATTAAAATTAAAATTAAATAAAATCTGTACATGTGCGTTGTCAACACTGAAGGCGTACAAACAGTCTTTCAACTATTAAAAAAAAGATGTATCAGCACACGTTGGTGAGAAATTGCCACTATAAAATACAGTAAGAATATATTTTCAGAAATTGTAATTTGATCATACACACGCGTACACACACACACATGTATTAAATTCAATAAATAATGCACTTGATAATTTTTACGTTTAAATAAAATCTATACACTTACCAAAAGAAGATGTGTATACTGGAAGACACGTACAGTATCAGCCAAACTAGTATGTGCGTTGTCTACACTGAAGACGTACAAACAGTCTTTCAAAAGAAGATGTGTATACTGGAAGACACGTAATACGTGCAGTACAAGTCGACAAATAAGAAATTGCCGCTAACTTACTTAGCGTATATATAGTGTACACTGTAGTGGGGAAAGCACGTGTGTGTGTGTGTGTGTGTGTGTCCGTTTTCAGAGTAATTACTGTAAGCGGTGTTAATGCTTGACAGGTGTCAAATTAGAAAGTAGAGTTGTCCGTTTTTAGAGTAAATACTTTATAATCCTAATCACTGCTAATGACTAGCAGGTGTGAAATTAGAATGTAGGACGTCCTCTGAAGGTTAATGACCTCTGGTTTAATTTAGTGAATAATAACTATATCTAATTCAGTATCGTTGTGTGTGTGTGTGTGTGTGTGTGTGTGTGTGTGTGTGTGTGCATAGACTTGTTTCGCTGTCAACGTACTCCGAATATGCATGCAATTATTTGTATAGTAATCAGAAATGTGTGTGAGAGAGACATTTTAATAATTTGTAGGTTGTATCTTACAATCATGAAAATTATTATTTAAACTGATAATTGTTTTATTAAAATCTTACAATGACGAAATATTATTATTTCATTGTTTACGATATATATTTAATGCAAAAAATGAATTTTTAAAATTACAATCGTCTGTATTTAAGTTCGTGTACACACATACAAATCGTTTGAATAAGGGAAATCTTCGAATATGCATCCAATTATTTGTATAGTAATCAGAAATGTGTGAGAGAGACATTTTAATAATTTGCAGGTTGTATCTTACAATTACGAAAATTATTATACAATGTGTGTGTGTACACAAAACTTTTGAAAATACCTTATTTCAAGGAGATTTTTTTATGCGTAACACTTTACCACACACACACACAGACTTGGCAGTATATTAATTTCTAAATCGTAGTCAATGACTGTCATGTGTCAAAAAAGGACGCCACGAGATAGGTGATAAATATATATTTCCTGGTGATTACATTTTAGTATCGCTAATTACAATAATCCATAAGTAGCACGACGCTTATGTAAAACTGATGACAACTGTGTCTAGTGACAAAGAGAGAGGAGGGGAGAGAGAGTTGATATCGAAGTCGTCGTCAACAATTTACTATAATATAGTTTGAATTTCCCACCGAAGAAAAATGTTGGCAGATCTGTTCTATACACACACACACAATAATGCAGGATTGGTAACCCTGATCATATATTTTAATATACACTATAATACACACACATATCAAGTTTGAACCCATACATAGGTTGGTAAACCTGATCATATAGATTTAATATACATTATAACACACAACAAATTTGAACTCATGCAAGGTTGGTAACCCTGATCATATATTTAATATATACACTATAATTCATCAAGTCGGAACCCCCCACCATAGGTTGGTAAACCTGATCATATAGATTTAATATACATTATAACAAATTTGAACTCATGCAAGGTTGGTACTCCCCGATCATATATTTAATATATACACTATAATGATAGAAAGTGAAAGTGATCTAAGCTCGCGAAAGGCGGCATATAAAAAAATAAAAAATTATATTCGCGGATGCTGTGGTCCAGATACGCGAAAAAGTCGCGGATCTTGACACAGATCAGCGAAAAAGTCGCGGATGCTGTGGTCCAGTAGAAAGTGAAAGTGATCTAGGCTCGCGAAAGGCGGCATATAAAAAATTATATTCGCGGAAATTAGAAAGTGAAAGTGATTTAGGCTCGCGAAAGGCTGCATATAAAAAATTATTTTCGCGGAAATTCGCGGATACTGCGGGTCCAGGGTGGTGGGGAGAGCGTGGGAAAAAATCTTGGACCGCGGGAACGGCGGCATCTCTTTGATCTTGTTTTTTATCGTTTTTTATGTTTTTTAAGAAAGGCGGCATTCCTTTGTGCGTTAGAACTGTCATTTTCCCCCTACTAAGGTGCACAAAGTAATTATTGTGTGGGAAATTCGACACTTCCGTTCTCTCTCAACACGGCGCAAGAGCACTGTTTCTTCGAAAGCACAGCCTGTCATAAGAGAACGAGATTTAGAAAGAGTATGATTAAATTTTAGTGCTACTACTGTATTTAAACATACATATAAGTAAATGACGTACATACGTATGTAAACATTTTTTGGACCTCGGTATGGGGACTGGTGGTTAGCTACAAAATGATATCGTTATATCATCCTATTAATCGCCACTTGACCCGAGAACTTTGTAAAATTCTTGTAAATTTCTTGTCATTTGTAAAATTTCACCTATTAAGTTTTATCTGAATAACAATGTCATACAGCTATTGTGTGGTATAAAGTAGCTAATGAAAACATATCTTCCTTACGAGATTATTCACTTGTATTATTTTCCCTGTTGGCTCTCTTAAAATACTTCATAATTGCTTAACGTCTCCTATAAAATCCTCTGTATTTTTCTACTAGAGCCTCTAATCGTTTCTTTTTTTCCTTTCCAGTTGTCCACGATGCCTAGAGCCGTATTTGCCGATTGTTCTTACAAAGATTGACGAGATTTTTCCTTAATTTGAGAGTGATATGTTAATATCCGTTTCTTTACTATAAAAGCTACTTTACCAGTGCTATCTCAGATTGGTTTACTTTTCATCAACTAAGCCTATCTCAACTCTACAGCTTTAGTCCGCGCATTTCTGCATGTAAATGCTAGAGGACACTTTATGGGTGGGATAATTGTTCGGAAAAATTTTGAGGGAGCAATAAGTAGATTAAACCAGGTGATAAGGCCCGATGTTCCTTGTTGGAGACGTAATTTTCGTTTGAGAAAGCTAAGATAGTTTAGCCAATGAGGAAGCGGATACCTATTACAGTGGATCTACACGTAGGGAAGGAGACGATACGAACTAAATGTTCCGTAATATACTTTTGAATCATGCTTGGAACGATGATTACGTCTTGAAACAGATGTAGCGAGCTTTTGGACTACGTAGTCGTAAGGCCAATGTTGGTAGCTAAAGCCCGGCATGGGAGAACTGCTGATAACAGTAGCAAAATTCTTCTGCACGAGGTCAAGCTCTAGGCTGATACACTTGGGATGGGAAACTACCTCAAGAGGATGACGGCGGTGGAACAATGGCATTCGCGTACGCACGATTAACCTGCAATATTAGTGATCGACAGCTGGCACAGAAACGTTGGCAACGCCAGACCATACGTTACTGGCTGGAGCGTTGGGATCAAGCTGGCAGTCTGAATAAACAGCTGGTTAGATAGGTTGACTCGGTGGGACGAAATATTTTGTCATGTCTTACTTTGCCACATGATACGGACATTTGCCAATAAAATAGAGAAAACGGAAGACACAAGATGTTAGGCTACATATTGTTGCTCCAGGATGGACTACTGTCAAGTTGAGAGGGTTTGAAGTTTTGGCTTGTGGAACTTCAAATATTATACGTATTACAGTTTGAAACATCGTTTCACCTTTCCGCTAATATGAATTTGTTAAAATATTAATTAATGTTGCGTTTTATATTTGTATGTATAAAGCTTGTCGCAATACTCACAAAAACCACCTTTGTGCGGTATGTGTTATATCAGAGTTATGTTTATTCAAATCCGGGAATTCATGTCATATACCTATTATGACGTGAATTATTAAATCGGATTTATAAATAATTGGTTGTTTATATCTATTATTTACAACTTTCCACTCACATTTCGCATAGATTCTAAAACGTTAACTATGGAATATAACCCATATTTGTGGCTTAGAATACCAGTGGGTATGGCATTTGGCTGATAATCTAGATGTCTCGGACTCGACTAAAGGGCAGCACCATATTATCGAGATACGTTTTACAGCCCCAGGTCAACTTAGCCTGTGGAAATGCGTACCTAGTTTAACACTCTGATAATGATAGACTGGTGAAGTTAGTTCTTTTTTGCGAACGGTTTAAGTTAGATAGGTCCTTCCGGTTTTAATCTATCTGGATGGTACATAAACGAATATACAATGCATATTAGTTTGATCAAAAGAGGTCGAGAATTTTTGAAACCGCCCTAAAATCTGTAAAATCGCCTAGCTTTTGCTTAGTTTTATGAAATACTGCGAACTATTTTGCACATTACACCGCGTATTATACAATCCCGATTTGCACCACTTCTATGTGTCCCGATTACAATTGTAGTGGGCCAAAACTTGAAACACGTACTGTAGGGATATATTTATACAGGATCGGTAATCGAAAGAAATGGAAGAAAAGATAAAGTCGTAATTAAAAAAATTTAATAGTGGTAGAATATATAATTTTCAAAATACAGCTTTCTGACGAGAAATTAAAGTGTAAAAGTAATGAAGCCTGAAGTCGTAAAACGAGGATTCCAACAAAAATGCAAGGAGCTGAAGCGTGGACACATGAGTAAGAAGCAATAAAAGAATAAATGCAGCTGAAAAGAGTATTATAATAAAAGTGTAAGGAATGTCAAAGAAATATAAAATCTGCGAAGAAGAACCTAAGATAAAATCATAAAACCAGATATACCAAAACCAGATACAGGGAAATCAATTGAGACGGTTTAAGTTACGTAAAATAGAATATTGGAGGTTAAAAGACGGCAACTGAAAGGACGACCAAGAATAGCGTAGCAAGAGGAAGTGAAGGAAGAGAAATACTCAATGTGAATCGATTACAGTTTAAAACAAAACGGAAAGAGTGGTCAAGAAAATTAACTAGAGTTAATAATCTTACACATTATTGTAGCAAAACGTAAATAAATATTTCAGGTAGATAATCAAATTGTCATCTTGTAATGTAAATAAAAACTTCCCGTTAACACAAGACACTGATATGTTAAAGGAGAGTCAAACGATGCAGTTTTAAATGACATTTGAACAACTGCCTTTCTCATACTCTTCTGCCTATCGGCAGAACCTATGACTTGATCCGCGAGTTTTGCTGTTTACCTTGCCATAACGTTGGCTTCCCCCTTCACTTCCCAGGTTTCTTTTCTTCTTTAAATCTTCCAACAGCTGTGTTCTTCAACTTCCAACTTTTCCTCGTTCATGCAGCAGGCAATTTCTTCTAAGGATGTGCCCGATTCAGAAGATGTGTCCTGTTACGAACTCTCCCCTGGTTTGATGTTTTCTCGTCTACTCTTCTTAGCCCCTATTCAATTTTCACCTTGTCTGACCAGTTAACTTTCCCTTTTTTCTCCACTCCTTCATTTCAAAGCTTCATTTTTTTTCCTTCATTTCAAAGTTTTCAAGGAATTTCTTATTATAAGTGTATCACTACTGGCTCCGAACACTAATTTCTTATTGGTAAAAATGTAAAACTTTTACCGTGTAGTTTGTAATAAGCGAAAACTAATTCAGGATACAAGGCAAAAGTTTTACATTTTTACCAATAAAAAATTAGTGTTCCGAGTCACTAGTGATATATTTATAACTAGTTAATCAACGGACACATCATGGACAACAAAATCTAGGAATTTCTTTTATATCAAATTTGTAAATGTTTATTTCTGTTTTGTGTTAAACTGTAAATCAATTCATATTGAGCATGTCTCTTCCTCCACTTACTCCTGCCACGCTATTCTTGGTGTGTTCTTTTTGTCGTTGTTCTCTCACTTCCAGCATTCTGTGTGCTGTCGTTTAGCCATATCAACTGACTTTCTTTTATCCTTGTTATATCTGGTTTTATCATTTCATCTTCCGCTGCTCTTCAAAAATTTCATTCCAAATTGTATTTATTCGTTTACTTCACATGTAAATATGTATTATAAGATCGCGTGCCGCACGATGCGCGCGCGCGCGAGCGTGTGTGTGATAACCTTTTGATGATATTTCGCTTACTCTCAAGCATAGATCCGAGTCTGATTGTATTAGTGGCGTAACTACGGGGGCGCGATCAGGAGGGATAACCCCCCCCCCAGAACTATAATAAATTTCAGCAAAAACTGTAATCACTTCACGTAGATCTATTTATAAACCAGTTGTGCGTATTCAAATAAGGTTTATAAACAACTGTAGAAATAGAATGAATTACAATATTTGTAAATTAATAAAACAGAATTTCCTAATAATGGCAACCACTCCAATGTAATGGTAAATAATGTACGTATTTGCAGCTTTACAAAACAATCATGCCCGCGCAAAAGAAAGCGAAGGCAGAGTGTATAAATCTACTTTAATATTTTTCGCCCACACAAATTTCCACTAACAGAGTGTCTAACCCATGCCTTCTCTAGTCTAATATCTCTATAGTTTGAACCGTCCGGTAAGCTAGCAGCTACTTGACTTATATTCGGAAAACGAGAAAATGTTATTGCTAGATTTTATATGTAAACAACGTACTTTTACATGAAATATAAATTCTTGCATTTCGTTGTCCATGACGTGTCCGTTTCTTAACTAAATAATAATTAATTCAATACCGACTCGGAACACAAAGTTTTTTATAGGTGAAAAACGTAAAGTTTTACCTTATAGCCTGAACCGGTTTTCGCTTTTAAAAAGCTTCTTTAGAGGCTCTGAAGAAGCTTTTTAAAAGCGAAAACCGGTTCAGGCTATAAGGTAAAACTTTTACGCTTTTTACCTATAAAAAACTTTGTGTTCCGAGTCGTTAGTGAATTAATTGTATTTATGAAATATAAGTTGATTTAAATGTTATTGAGATAAAATCTTTAAAGTTTGAAGGTGTAATGAAACCAGATTTTCAAAATATCTTCAGAAAGACCGATTTTCACAACGTTTATTAAGAATGCAAATTTAGAATTAAAATTTTCATAATGCCATGAGATTTATTACATTAGATTTGAATAACAAGTAATCAAGATTGACATTTTGAAATCAGCACTTTTCCACATTTTTTCAATCCTTGTACTTCACGTTGGTTTACTCAAAAACTTTCAGAGGCAAATAATTTGTAAAACCTATTTGCAAAATTATATGCGAAGAATCCTAAAGTTTTTATTTGTCCTGAGGTGAATGGGTAGTCCAACCTACAAGCTAGTCTCACCCCTCCAGGAGCAGCTCCTAGTTACCACACTGACTTGTATAATATGACTTTCTTTTATAATTCTGTCCCCGTCAGAATTTGCAGCTAGTGTATACATTTCAAATCTCAGAACGGAAGTAAATCAATATGTAGGACTTTGCATAAATATGCTAACAGCTTCATCTACTTACATTAAGTAATCTCTTAAAAAAATAATGTTTTTAACTAAAACGTGTAAAAACCAAATTAAATCCTCACTACGGAGTACTTGTTGGAGTGCGCGTCTGTACGATTGTGCTCAAGAGAAGTATTTTTGTCATTTCCAACAAATCACAGGCGCGGGATACACTTTTATAGAAATATATTTATGTGACGTCTAAAGCGAACCGCGCTAGAAGCGCACTCTACCGGGACTTTATAATTTACGTCGAACCGTAACTGTCAGCAGGACATTTGATCGTTTTATTACACTTTTTTTTAAGAGCCAGAATGAATTTTTTCACAAGGGAAATGGACGTTTTATAGCTTTTATCTAGAACAGAGGGATCGTTGTAGTTCTTGCTTCCACCACTAACATAAAACGTAAACATACAACGATATTTAAAAATAAAATAATTCGGTTCGTTCCAGTGAGTTGGGTGACTTTTGATTTCGTTTTTCGATCTCGGGTTCAGAAAGATAACAGTAAATAACGATTATGGTTACAGCCCACACAATAACACAAGCACTACAGTAATTAATTTTTTCCCCATTTCCAATTATGCTGGCTGTCGGCGTTTCAGTATTATGGGAAAGTATAACTGGAAACGTTGCCCATTTATTGCAGTTTATGGCGGAACAAAAACAGATATCAAAATGAAGCACTAAATACTGTCGATATCAGCTACCATTAAAAGGATTAGAAAACATAATGGAATCTTTGATTGTTTAGTTCACTCTTTCACATTTTTCACATAGTGTCTAGCGTACAGTTATGCAAAACTGCAGGCGGTGTGAGGAGGGTTTGTCTTAATCGGGCAGAAACTGCATTTGGAATAGTCTGGAGCATGAGCATAACGCAATTTAAATCGTTCAGCTATTAACGATCCACTAACTATTTACTCTTTGTTTACTGTTTATTCTTGTTTTTCAATTTTTATAATGCTGGGTACTGTTTTTCGTACTTCTTTTTCTTTCTGTGTATGTTCACTATTCCTGAATTCTCATTCACTGACTGTCCCAGCAAGACCATGCGACTGTAGGGCTCTGTCTTCTAAGCTGTCTGCGATGGAACATGTTACTTCCATGTGTGTGAATACATGTTAATTTCTTATTTCTTGTCTTATCGTGTACTGAAGTGATAGTCCATAGTTTCTCACCGTGTAAAGATACATTATCCGATGCGGTCTCGGTCATTTGCGACGTAACAACGTCTTTACCTGTTCTTACGCTGTCAATTGCGCCCCGCACTTCACTTTTTGACCGAATCTGTCATTTAGAAACGTTTCTTTTCTGAACATCGATGCGATTTCAATTCTTCAAGTTTTCACGTGTGCGAGAAACCTCTTTCTTCCAATAATTTGTTAGGTTAGGTTATATTAGGTTAGGTTAGCAATGAATGCAATTATAATTGTAATTTCTGTATAATTATAACAATAACATGAAAATGTTAGTAACGATCGGCACCACTTTACGACACCGTAAAGTTCACTGCACGATACCATAGAGAAATTTGATTTTTTAGTAACAGTGTTTAGACATTGGAATCTGTCGTAGCCCATTACCATTCCAGGCGTGAGTCTTCATCTCTTCACACGTATTTTATTGACGCAGTCTGTGTCTGTAGCTTATAGGACGATATTTTCGATGGCAATTGATCGGGTTCAAATTTCGACTTCGGTCGCAACCGACCAGGTGTTATACGATTGGTCGCAAGTGACCGCGGTCCCTCCAATGATCGGTTTTTTACTTCACGTCGGATACTTATTCCACAGAGTAGACCTACTGTGCAGCGCTTTCTTTCCCATTGCTATTCCAATATAGGCTCCTCTACCACAGCCACCTAATTAGTTTACATACATTGTTATATATAAACTAGTTATTTAATTTCTATACGCAAGACTAGATATACATTATACCTAGATGGCGATGCCAGATATATATTAGTTTATATTGTTATCTCGTTAATACTTATAATCTAATAACAGCTATATTAGCAGTAGAAGCAGCAGTAATAATACTTTGATAAAGCAGTTCTTTTTCTATTTACTTTTAGGGTCTATCCTAAGGCCTCCGGTACATATATTCGCGGTCTTTGAAAATTGGTGTCAGTTGTTTAGGATATTTTGTTAATATACAGTGAGGCATTTGTATGAAAAAAGTTACTCCAACTTGACCGTTTATGCTGCTGAATTGCAAGTTGCTGCATCGTGCTGAAAGAGACTTTTCAGTGCCACAACTGTTATCAATTCCAGAAATACGTAGTCCATTTCGGTGATAACGGTGGTGACCCCGAAAGTCCTCGTTCAGCAGCTAGCAGTTCAATAACAAAGTTGGAGTGGCGACGTATGACCGGGGAGAGACATGAAAAGCTGACTGAAAATAAAAGTTCGGTCATTTCGATTGCTGATCGCAGACGTAGGCCTACAGATGTCTTTGGAACTTTAACTTTGCTGGAGATACAGTTTATGGCAGGATTACCATACGTGTCAATATTGACGGAATATTATACGTAAAAAACGTGTTTGTTTACGCCTGTCTGTGTCTATGGATTACGTAGAAGTGACGACGTTTATTAGATAAACTGGTTGCCTAGGAGAAATGTTGCTCGCTTGATCTGATTCCCAGTAGCCAATATTAATATGTCTATGAAGGATGCAATCGAATTGTACAGCTAAAGCGTTTATGACCTAAAACGTAGCTGCGCTTAACGGAGTAACCGTAAATACGATTTTTTCACATAAGCAAGTTTTTTGAAAATAAAACATACTAAAGATCCACCAATAAAATATCAGTTTAGGATTTATTCTCAATGCGCGTAACGCTGTTCCCATATTCATCATGTTGTTTGGCTCTTAGAACTGACATGTATTTGCTTTTTCACTAATGCTATTACTTCAGTAATGATTTTTCAGTAATGTTAATTACTTTTTAACATGATAATGTTTTTAGGCTGGGGGTCATTCCACAAAATCGTCATCGAAAAACGTAACGCTTCCACACTTTCGATTCCCCACAGTCTAGAAATTTGATATGTAAACTCATCAAGACAGAAATAATCGCTGCTGACATTGAGTTTAGCAAACGTTTTAGTGAGAATAAATTTGGTTTTACATGCTCTGTTTGTGATCGTCTGTCGTTTGGAAATGATTTACGTAATCCAACAAACGTAATCCACATTATACGTTTCAAAAGCCTAAAAACATTATCATGCTTCGATATTTCGGTTCGTCGAAAGAAATTCTTTGAATGCTTAGGTGCATAAATAAAGAGAGAGAGAGAGAGAGAGAGAGAGAGAGAGAGAGAGAGAGAGAGAGAGAGAGAGAGAGACTTTTTTATATGAACGCAAGAATATCGTACTTGTCCAAGCGTGTGTATTTGTTGTATTGATCTGCAATAAGACATCATTCGTTAGGTTTCCTTATATTGTGATATGCTTTTCATACAGTATATCACAATAATGTTACTTTTGAAACCAAAGTTTTAAAACTGACAGGTGTGTTGAGATTAATCTCTTCCAACCCATGCGAAAACTGCCCTTGGTGTAAGATATGATATCATTTTTGGCAGTTGATTCGTCGAAAACCGACTGCCAAAGTTTCGACTGTCAGTAGCGTCTCCCAGCTGCATAAACTAGCGGCTTCGGGTTTGTTCAACACACAGTCATATTCTTGAGCTGGCGTCACCGACAGGAAGGCGTGTCCTAACGTTGACGCGGGCCACAGGTTAATATTCTGACTGTGTCGGAAGATTTCATAACTCGTTTTAGTCTGTAAACAATCCACGTTCGTGACATATAACAGAAAACGAACACGGAATTCTTAAGTACTCGTATATAGGCTTAAATATAATTATGTAAAATTTGTGGACATCCTTCACGGGAATGCGCCCCGATGTTTCTACTGTGTGTACAACAAATACGTATACGTTTGTGTAAGTGAAAGAGACAGAGCGAGAGGAAGAGAGATTGCGAGAGACAGAAAGAGACAAGTCAGTGTGTGTGTGTGTGTGAGGTTTGTCAAGATTGTATGGTAAAATTCCCTCTTCACCTTTCAAAAACTACCCAATTTGAAGCAAAAATTCTTAACAAGTATGTCTGCTTCTTGCAGCTATAATTCAGGAACCTGTGGGCCTCCATATTTTGAAGTGAGTTATGCTCTGTATGACGGTGGTTGGCTTGTGGACCCTTGGCCTACCTGCTGCCTCTCCCCCATTGTTATACTTCCGCCCGGGCTCGACAGCAGCTAATTGCCGCGTGAGTCACCTCACTGTGCATCCAGTATGAAACACTGCCTCGCCCAATACTGGTAAAATTTTGTTATATTTGAAATCAGCGAAATAATGCGATGAAAATGACATCAAACACGACTAAGGAATATTAAAAATTGGGCGTTATAAAGTAACAATGACTGAATAATTAAAATGACTTTATTTGTATTATTTATCAATATCTTTTAATCGTGTTTGGTGTCATTTTCATCGTATTATTTCACTGATTTCAAATATAACTAACTTTTACCAGTATTGGGCGAGGCAAAAAAAATGTTTCATACTGGACGCACAGTGAGGTGACTCACGCGGCAATTAGCTGGTGTCGAGCCCGGGCGGAAGTATTAAAATGGGGAAGAGGCAGCAGGTAGGCCAAGGGTCCACACGCCAACCACCGTCATACAGAGCATAGTTGTCCTCTGTTTTGAAATACCTGTATCTTTTCAAACTCATTACTGTGAGTGCTCCATGGATTAAGTGTATTCTGAACTTTTTTATGAACTAGGTTTTCCTTCAGCAACTGTTACTTTTGATAACGTAGTCCTTATATATGACTAATTACCCGGCCATCTATATTTTCTTGAGCTTTTCTTCAATCATTTACATATTACATCGCTGGTCACCCTAGCTCTAAATAGTCCTTTAGAACAAAACGAGAAAATCTCTAATAGTCTCGTCTTTCTCTTCCAGCGGTCATTAATCAGAGCAATATAAACCAAGTTGGTGATAGAAGACGTCATACGAGATTTCTCCTTCTTTACACTGAACGTTTCTTGACAGGATCGTTTTTACTGACATGATCGTTTTTTTATAAAAGCGATTTTGCTTGTGGGTCTTAGATTTAATGCCTTTCTTAGATCTTCCGTGCAGAGATATACTGTTAAATAGTTATACACACGTAATGATAGCGGTAGCCAAAGAACTGAATCGTTGTTTACCAAGATATAAAAATGTGCATCCGGACCAGGCCCACGGGCGATCGATCAGACTTCGACGGTGAGCTTCGCCTGATACAGACCAAAACTCAGATATTACAGTTGCGTATTTTTTCTGTAGCGAAATTTAAATCTCTCTCTCTCTCTCTCTCTCTCTCTCTCTCTCTCTCCCTACACACACACGCGCGCGCGCGCATAAACATTTTCGACGAAACCGAAACATCGAAGCATGATAATGTTTTGTAAACAAACGATTTCTAGACTGTGGGGAATCGAAAGTGTGGAAGCGTCACGTTTTCCGATGACGTTTTTGTGGAATGACCCCCGGTCTAAAAACATTATCATGTTAAAATGAACGAATAAACTCTGTGAACATGTAGCGAGTGACAGTGATTAAAAGTGACCTTTCAGTTTGCCTTTTCTTGCTGCTTTTAGTTTGTTACTTTGGCGCCCTCTCCTTGGTTTTATGGAATATTTTCATGTTTCTCTTAAACATAAACGTGATATATAGTGTTTATTAGTTATGCATTATTTTAGTCACAAAATTCAGTATAATTACTTCCATCTCCTTAATAACACTGTACTGTTCGTCGCGTAATAACAGACAATGATATTGTTACGACATCACAGAAAAATCTACGTGTTTCTCGAACGATCCATTGGAATCCGGCTGAATGTTGTGGCGTACGTGATTTCAACATGCGCTTACGAGACTTTTCTAGACGCCGCCAGCCTCGCTGACTGTTAATTAATCAATTAATTACGTCGTAGTGTAGAGATAACGGGTAGTTTGGAATGATCTGGTCTGTGAGCGTTGTATAAAGGCGTCAGCGGCCTTAGTTTTCAGTTTATTGTCTGGTGATTACAAGTGATTACTCTGTGCGTTCAAGTGGTTTTTGTGGCGAAGTGTTGTGTTTTATAATCGGGCGGTATAATTGTAATACAATTGTGTTTTATATTAGTTGACATTTTATTGGTGTGAACAATTTTTATTTGATTTGTTGTAAGAGACAGTGTTGTTATTTACGAACTGTTTAACTGTGTAAATTAAAGCTGGTGATTAGTGACTTAATTGGTGTCTTGTATTTTGCTTTCTACTGTACCATACGACGATCAAGTAGACCGTCGTAACAATATACAAACGAACTCGATTAATTTATAGGCAGTGTACCAAATCAGCGGCTCAAATAGCCTGTTCAGAATAATTTGTTATCCATTTTATTTTTTAATACAATGTTTATGTTATTATTTCTTATGTGTTTTCACTTTAATTGTGGGTATTAACTGAATAGAAATAATCATTGGCCGAATTACGTCTTCAAACAGTTCTTCGTTAGTTCTGTACAAGCTGTGCCATAGGCCTATATGTTTTACTAGATACATTTCAAAATCGATTCTGCACCCTCCTCCTCAAAAATATTTCCGGCGTTCTATATTGCAGAGTAACACAAAGATAAAATATGCGGTACGTCTATAGGTCCTACGTATATTGACGTTCCTGTAGATTGAATCGAATGACTACTTCCTTAAGTGGAACAAATATTTGCCGGTCTTACTAAGCTATAGATTTCTTTAAAAATCTACAAAACCCGAATTCAATCAATATTTGTAGCGTTTAAGCGCTTTAAGACCTCCATTATTTACAATATGATGAGGTTGAAGAACGGCTATGAAGAGACTGTTCCTTAAACCAATCAGCGGGAGCCACAGTAGCAGGTAAGACAAAAGGCCACTTTTAGTGGGTGTTTTTATTTGTTGAGAGGGTTACAATCCATTCATTGTTAATGTCCAAGGACATGGGAATAAATCAGAATAATTAATTTAAAATTATAATGTTTCCTGTTATTAATTTGATGTAAGGTCAATTACAGTATTTAATTAGCCTACAATTTTGCACGATAATACAGTTTGGTATTATATTCGTATGGTTAACGAGTATAATTTGGTGCATATGGGCTTGTTCGTCGTATTGGTCAACAACAGTAATAATGTAAATTTATTTAAGTTAATGCAAAAAATTAACTTAATGCGTACTTACGGTAAAACACAGCGTGAGACAAAGAAAACGTACTTACATTCGAAAGGAAAACAATTAAGGAAGAAATTTGGGCAAGTACGAAAACAACGATCTGAGACGAATATACAGACATAGACGCTCATATAACGATGCCGAAACTGAAGTTCCCTGGATGCTTTGCGAGAACGGACGGTCCCGATGATACCAGTCAGACTGTACACAGGCTAAATACTAGGCCTAAGCAAAACTAAAAAAAAAAAATTATAAAAATTTTAAGACGTGGAGATGTATGGAATGGTGCAAGGAAGCCGCTTGGTCTGAAAATTTGTAAGGCAATAACGCCAGACTGAGAGCTAGTGGCGGCTTCAGACCATCTTTTCGGGGGGGGGCATACGGGGAAGCCTGGGGGTACGGAATACCCCCAGCAGAGGAGGGGCGGGGGCGCTCCCTCAAAATTTTTGCAAATTTAGACTTTAGAAGTGGCATTTTAAGGTAATTTAACTCCTGCAAATATGATTTAAATGAGTTACTTTTTGAAAATATTTCCCGATTCGATGGTGTTTTTAAATTATTAATTCAGTGAAATATATCGTCATTTTGTTATGTAATGAAACATATGTATAAGCAAATTTGGTACTTTTTATATACAACTTCGCCTAATTCTTTCTCCTATAAATACATAGGATGTGCCATAATCAGTAAAAAAGTCTGGATCAGTTTTGTAATTCGTCCAGGCGTTTTTTTCATTTAAAACATATTTTAATTTTAAGGGCAGTTTACCCTTAAAACCCTCAAAATTAAATAAGCTAATAAACGGTCAAACCCAAAGCTTGGATATAGGAATTAAACTTGAAATACATGTTTATAATACTATTTATTTATTTCAAACACGAGAATAACAATACATAGTAACACATTAATAAAAGTTTGTTAAAAGCTTAAACCTAAACAACAAAATCTATTCTCCTCCTATTTCCACTGTTTGCAAATCGTTCAATCACTGAGTCTACGTCAATTTCAATGTCTCTGTGAGTGTGTAACAAGCATAGTCCGGACAATCTTTCTTCACCCATCCTTGCCCTCTGCCACGTCTTCAAACGACGCAAGGTGGAGAAAGTTCTCTCAGCAGACGCCACGCTAACGGGAAGAGTTGCCAGGATTTTTAACAAGGAGTAAATCGATGGAAACATGTCCTTATCACAAGCATCCATCGCTTCAATAGCGGTTGCTGGAAGTTTACCCTTATATCTGTTTTCCCTTTCCCATTTTTCCCGCCAAAGTTCGAATTCACTATTTACCAGATACCCATCGCTCTTCCTTAGCCCAAGTATGGGTGCGAATTTGTCGATCAAGTTTTGGAGCTGCATATTTTCTTCGTCCAGGTCTTTGTGTACATCACTGGCACCGTCCTTGGGATTGTCCTTAACAACAACAGTTGGAATCAATACACGAAGTCCAAAACAATCCAATGAGTCTTTGGGAAATCTTGAAATGAGATCACATTGTCAAGTAGGGGAATGTATGTAGATTTCTTGTAATATTCTTCTGGCGTGTTTGATGTGTAATTTGGTCTATGTTGTTGCCGTGCTGTTACGCGAGGAAGTTTTATTTCAACTCCGAGTTGAGAGCACAATTCCTTGACTTCACAAAACACTTCAGAAAATGTCTCGTCACACTTTTGCCTTTTCTTTTTCAGTACAGAAAGTGTATCCTGAATAGCGTCAGAAGCTTTTCTTAAATCAAGGGACGGAGTCTGGAGCCTTCTGCTCAGTGGAAGTGTATGTTTCAATACATCGATCAAAGAAATCATTGCCGAAATGAACGGTACATCACACAGGGAGGTGATCAGTGCAGTTGCGTTGGAAGAAGTAGTCAAATCCGTCCAGCCAGAAATTGATTCCAGAGCTTCAATCAGATAAGGAAGAGCTTCACGAAACTTGAGCACAGTATCATGCCTCTCCACCCAACGTGTTTCACAAAGCCCCGGTAGCTGTTTCCCCAAAAACATACCTAAATCATCGTTTCTCTTTTCCAAAAACTTACGTAAAACGCCATTTCTCTTTCCAGACATATTGAAAAATGATGTTACTGATTTCATTATGCCGATCGAGTTTCGGACACTTGTTACGTTGTTTGATTTAGACAGCGAGTTATTTAATGCGTGATTTAAGCAAGGACACCAGCATGCATGCGTTGCTTCACGACGTATTTCACAGACAGCGCCAACAAGCTCAGATGACATTACACTGCAACTATCTGTCCCAATGCCTACACAGTTGTTGACGTCAAGGAGCAACTCTTTGACGATATTTACAACAATTTTTTCAAGTACCTCTCCTGTTAGTTTGCGTTCAAGTTGTACGCCATTTTCATTTCCCTCCTTATCTTGGATGGCATCATATGCATCAATAAATGTGATGAAGTCTTCACGAATAAAACCATTATAAACATACCTCAAAGTAAGAGACAGTTGTTCAGTGTGGGATATGTCTGTGGTTTCATCAAATAGTATGCTAAAACAGCCAGACTGTTGCACTCTATTTAATATGACACGTGTGATTTCCTTTCCACAACATTCAATCAGGCTATTTTGGGTGTTTTTCCCAATGTATGTTGCCCGTGCAGATGAGTTATCAAGGTGTTTTTTCAGTACGTGGTCACCTGATGAAATACGAAACCTTAAGAGCTCCCTGAAGTTTCCCTCATTTACGGGACTTGGATCTTCTTGGAGGTGGAGGTTACCATCGTCTCGATGTCCACGAAGGGGGATATTTTGTCGTCCCAAAAATATAATACTTTCAATTATGGGACGCAACCGCTCACGGTTTTCTTGAACTTGCTGTAAGCGCTGAGTAATCACTTTATTAACAACAGCTTCTTCTGGAGATGTATAAGTTTTAATGAAGTTTTTCCCAGCTTCCACACTCTCTCTGTGGTATGCATTTTTCTCGTGTGTCTCCAGGCAGCCATCTTTACCAAGTAATTTCGCAAATGAGGTCACAGACTTAGTCACAAGAGATTGCAAGTGCACTCCTTTATTATGGCCACAATACTCATGCGCAAAAAGTACGCAGTATTTACAGTAGAGTCCCTTCTGTATATCAGAAAACACAAGCCAATGTTTGATTTCTAAATGATTTCTCCCTACAAAACGCTTGACAAATTTCCCATTTTTATTGTGGACTGAAAAAGGAAAACTGTAGTCTTTGGGGGGCTCCCAATGGTGTTGTAAAAGACCAAATTTCGTAAACTTATCCACAGATTTTCCAACATAGAGTCCTATGTCGTAATCGTGAGTTACTAATTCGCCTGCTAGGTTAGAAGTAATATCTTTGATTTTGGTATGAGCTACTCCTTTCAGAACAGGATGGCTACTACCAGCTTCAGTTCCAACTGGCGAGACACATTTGGTAGTCAAATAGTTTTCACTATTGCTGAAGACGTCCATAGCTGAAGACGTACTAGGCATCGGTGGAGCACCAACCACACCAGTTTGAGTTGATTGCTTTGACAACTTTCCAAAGAAGGAGTCAATTGGTCTTGTTCATCTCCGTTTCTTAACTCCTGTAGATATATTCTGAAAATATAAAAATGCCACCTAGCATAATCCTTATTTATACCTAATTGTATCCTTCCTAATTAAAAAAAAAAACAAATAAAAAATTTTAAAATGAAATGATAGCAATAAAAAATAAAACGGATTGATAATGGAAATAAGACTGACAGTGTGTGGAACTGTGAACGCACAGTGTAGGCGGCTTAACTACAGTGCACTTTCGTAAATCCGAATGTCGGTAGGGTAGAGACCACAGTGAATGCCACCTCTATACTGAATGCCACCTGGGAGTATTTCGTTAATTAAAAAAATATCGAATAGTGTTAGAAACTCGAAAGTTTCATAAGTATGTTCTGTTATCTATTTGCTCGTATTTCGCAGAAATTTTGTAACAGATATTCTTATTTTAAAAGAAATAAGAAATAAAATTTTTTTAGTAACAAACAGCTCTGAAACCTGCATTTTCTTATTTTGGATACTAAGGAAACCTGTTAAGTAATTTGTGAAATTTATTGAAATAAGCAGTGGTATGATAGTAAAAAGATTTTCAGCGTGTTCAACAAAATAAACTTTAGGTTAATAATAATTCTGCATGTACTATTCCTTTATATTTTTGTAAAAATTGGTGGCCATAACTGTGTTATCGAATAGACCAATTATTCAGTTCTGGCCATAGGTACGACAATAGCAAAAAGTTAACCTTACTTTTTAGGTGGTTCTTTAATTAAAGTTTGTTGTATAAAAATTGAACTTGTTAATTTAATTTATTTAAGTTAATTTAAATTATTTAAGATTTTTATAATTATTTGGAAGGAAATAAAAATCTGTAAAATAATTTTATTATAATCATATATTATATATCAAATCGTTTTTCTTAAAATGTAAATACGTTGCTTAATCATAGTATTTATGTACAGTAAAATGTTAAATATATATGCTAAATAAAGTTTATTATCTATAAGAAAGATATTTTTTTCTTTATTACATAGCCTATGTATTTCTTAACACATGAAACATATGGCGAGAACCGTGTTCTTTGATGGCGATGACAAAATTAAAAAATGTGTAATTTCTTGGCTAAGAATATTTCAATTACAATATAAATCACATACACTTTTTGACACAATTATACAGAAAACAAACAGTAAGTTGAATCCCCGCGCCAATCCCCTTCCTTCACACACCACCCCCACTTCACCATCCACACAACCGTTACAAAATGCTGGCAGTCTGTTACCAAAGCTGAAGAAGGCGGATACTAAGCCGAAAAGCGTCCAATAAAATAGTAAGTTTTTCACATGAAAAAAGTTCATTTTTAGTTAAGTGTTAGTGCTGTGAAAGAAGAGATGAATAATCAAGACAACTAAGAATATTTATTAGCCTTCGATGAACTCCAACAATATTAATACGGTATTATATTTGATCATTCGGTAATGCAAACTTTTCGCTAATCCGAACCCTCCCGGTTTTTATTAGTTCGGATTAGCGAAAGTGTACTGTATTGCCATGACACCGCCACATAAGGTAATAACTGAATTTTTAAAGGAAATTCGCTAAAAGCCTCTAAGTTATTCACAAATAACAACTGCATGCCAAATTTTACTAAAAATCAGTCCAGTAGTTTAGTTTACACTACTTCGGACAGACACAGGCAGAACATTTTCACAGTTACAAAACATTAATTCTAGTAGGCCTACGTATAATAAAAAATAGGAAAGTAAGACATAACCCTGTTCGCTAGATGACTGATCAAAATTTAGTACTGTACACTGGCTGTACTCACCATTTTTTAGTTTATCGGCCTTTGTTGAGCACAACAAAACTAAACTGTACCTAACTGTACTGTAAACTGTAAATAAATATCTGTGTTCTTAAACGTAAAGCTATTTATGATCAGAAAACCTAGCACACTTGTTACAAATGGCGTCAACACAATAGTGTTTGTGGAGGAGGTGGAGTCAACCCTGGTGGGAAATCAGTGCTGACAACTTCCCCCAGTAATTTTTTGTTATTTCCGCCTTTATACATACAATCTGTCCTTATGGATAATAAGCATGTCCCCCAGTAAATAACCTCTAAGGCTGTTCGAGTGGCGAGGTTTTGTAGGTGTCTAGAACGGTATTTACGGCGTCGCAAACCGGCTCGTTTACGGCACCAGATCAGGCAAAACTAAGTACAATACTCCTCACGCTCACTCTTCTGGCTTCATAGAACAAAAATGTGCTTTATAAATTATGAAATAGGGTAGAGACCACAGTGAAGGCCACCTTTAATAAGGCCACGCTGACATATAGTTTTAACCGTAATAACTTTTGTCATATCCACTAATATTTTTACCCATTTGGATCGTCTAAATAATGAGTTAGGAAAAGTGTCTCAGGTTCTCGGGGGGGGGGCATGGCCCCCATGGCCCCCCTGAAGCCGCCACTGCTGAGAGCAGTACAGAAGGAAAGAAAAACGAATAAAAAAATAGGCTAAGCCAGAATAGTGTCGGTACATTTGATCCCGTCACCTGATATCGTTTTTACAGTAACCTACAGACAATGTCAATGTTTTATAAAATATAGGCTAAACATGTCTAAGACAGTGCATGCGTGTGTGGGTGTAGTTTTGTGAGAATCAGTGTTATCGACGGGTGCAGATAAAATTACCCTCCTCCACGGAGACTGAAAATAACCTGGTTTCAGAAAACCGGGGGTATAATACATAGTATTGGGTACAATACGTAGTAAATAAATAAACGATTCTTACGTGTTAAATTGTTCCAGATGTGGTCACAGACCGAAGAAGTCGAGAGGTTAAACAATTTCACAAGATCGACAATAATTACAGGATAAGCACACAAGTAAAGCAACCTAGAGATTGCACGAAAGTAATACCATTTTAAATTTTCGTCCAAAATGTCAATAGTCGTATTGGACAATTACCAACAGTTTCGTAACCTTGTCGTTTGCGTATGTATGTGTGTATGGAAGTAGTGTGTGTGTGTGTGTGTGTGTGTGTATGCGTATGCCAGCGCGCGCGCGCGTGTGAGATTTTTTTTACTTACTTGTGATCTACTTACGTAGCCAAATATTGAGTTTCTTGTCCAATTTTTAACTCCTTTTTCGCCAGATAAGTCCAAGTGTTGACATGAATAAGCGGAAAAATTTAAAATCGAACTACAGTACAGTGCCACATCGGAAGCCCGAATTAATTTAGGTTATACGTTTCTGGCTGCGTCGGATTTGTCTTCTGCTCGACGGCTTCCACAGATGCCTGGTTTCCGTCCTTACGTAGCACTCCATTTTGTGCTGTGTGGTCTTAGCTCGCTTCTTATTGGTCGTATCTGAACACTGATCCCGTTGGTTGGTTTAACAATCGGTGTGTTCCTGAATAAGAGGTTTCACACACACACAAACACACACACACACACACACACACACACACACACACATTTACATATTTCTAGGCAGCCGTATAACCTTGTATACAGTTTATACTGTATAAATTTATTATTATACATAAATTACAACATTACGTATATAGCCTATGTATGACATTAGGTTGTAAATATTTTCGACCGTTAATTATTATTATAAAACAATGACGTTACAGTTTTAATTATTGCAGTTTATTTTCCGTTCTAATTATTAAACGCATTAAAGGATTGCTGTTTGTTATAAATACAATGCGGCTAACGCACAGGAAACTATAAAAAACCGTATTTAAATTAACGAACGGCCTTATTATTGTTAACGTAACAATTTTATATAGCATTGTTCAGAGTATTATATAATAATTAAAGCACGCAGACGCGCTGGTGTGACGGAGCGCGCATGTTTGTTTATTTATTAACGTGGGGCTGCAGCTTGGAACCTTGCCAACTGCCACACTATCTGTATTCGTAACTTCAAAAGTGAAGTCACACAGGCCTGTTGGGGGAGAAAATTATGTGCGTTTTTTTTGTGTTGTAGGTTTATACCGGACATCTATAGGCCCTGTTTTATTAGACACTGTCAAACAATAGTTTCTTCTGGAAGTTTCGAAGTATCGCCTTTTCTTTTTCGTATTTGGTGCCGCGGTGAGATTAGGCTATAATGAGGATACAGTCGCATGACTGATATGTGATGCTAATTCACCATTCATACGCGCGCTCGCGGAACAAGAGAGATTATCTGAAACTATGAAGATTAGGTGAACCGGACACACCATCTGACGTGGCCTATCGACGCACGTTGACTTTGTATCATAACGCCAAATCTTGGAATAAAAACGATGATGAAGAATTAGGGAAATGTATTTGGAAGCTGTGACAATTACATCCAAGTGATAATAGCAGTATAAGCTAGAGTTTATAACCTTAATAAGGGTAATACGTTAAGACTAAGACTATGGGTAACAATTTAGGTAGCCTATAGGCCTACCTATGTCATCTACGCCTATAAGTATATACCTATGTTATATGTTAATATTAATAGTAATAATTCTTTTTGTACAAGAATATATTTTATTATTTTGTGAATATTACAATGTTTCAATAGTATTTAACTATCATCATCAGATAAATACTATTGAAACATCGCAATATTCACAAAATAATAAAATATATACTTGTACAAAAAGTATTATTACTATTAATAATAATATAAAATATACACTAAAAAATGAGCAAGCATATTCATAGTAATATCACATAACCTTTAGCAGCTGTAGTGTTTGCTATAATCCCCCCCCCGACCTTGACGACAACAGCGGCGTCATGTATGTATGTATGTGTGTGTGTGTGCGCGCTACATTACTATCTGATGCTCTGTCATGATCTGTTACGCATCAACAACTTGGTTACGTTACTAGTTGGTAAATAACATTCTGTTCGTCGCCGTGACGCTACTGACTAGTCAACGAAAGAAGTCTACGAGGCTCCATAGAACGGCCCATTCAAAAATTTAAATGGAGGCACTTCAGAATGGGACAAGCAAACACTGCTAAAACCTAATAACCCCCTACGGAGTACCCGACTTACAAAGCGTAATAACATTAGGATGTATAAAACCATAGATTAGGCTATGGACGTGGGTTATTAGACAATGCTGTAGACGAAATAGATTCAATAGAATTAAGAATGTATATATATGTAAGAGTGGAAATTGGGACTGACGTAGAGCTAATAGAAACGGTAGACGTGAAAATATGTGAGTGTGTGGGCGCGTGCGCGATTGGTTTGGACACCTAAAGTGCATGTCAAGGGAGAGATGACCAAAGAAGTTATGGGAATAGGCACCACCCAACACAAGGAAAAAAAGAAGGTCTAGACATTCCTCGAGAAAAGATGTTGAAGTCGCCATGAGTGCAAGAGACCTCACGCAAGAGGACCGTTTGGATCGGCGTCGATGGAAGCTAGGATGCGTGAACCTGTGGCAGCCGAAATGAAATCTCTAAATGATGATGATGAACAGAAATGGGCAATTTGAGATACTGTTTGCTTCATTCTATTACAATGCGTAATCATTTTGTAATAGTTGTCATGCGCAGCAAGAAGTTAGACGAAATTAAACGAAGTTAGACGAAATTAATATATTTTTTTTTGTCTGAGCTGACTCCGAGAAGAAAATTATGACCTTTTAAGAAACGTGTAAATTAATACTGTAATTAATAATTCATAATCTACTATACGCATTAAATCATTTTTTAATTAGTTAATGCTCATAGATTAGCTTTGATGTAACGGGAATGTTGCTGTTTCGTTAATTACGCGATTTGGACGTGTTATCCGACGGGAGAAATACCACAATCTCTCCTAGGACGGTGAGGGTAAACCAGTGAGTAGTATTTCTGACTAGTAATGTCATTAGCCAACGTTAGACTGCAACTCCCACATATCTGCGAGTTGAGTTGCTATCTTACCCACTACGGATATAAGTGGGAGATACGTCTTTCGGTTCGGCTAACATACGTAGAACGTATAGGTTAATTTGCAACTAAGCAAATAAAAATACAAAAATATAATCATAACACAAATAAGCTTTGAAACGTGTTTCGTCAGATTATTTAGCCAAATTACAAAGTTTTACGTGCGTCTGAGTATACAACATGATACTGTTGGTTCTATCGCCTCGTTAAACCGCATTTCTTCTTCAGTCATGACAGTGACATCGTTTTCCTTGGCATCGAATGTGAAGATTCGCTCTTAACGTGATTTATCCAGTCTGGTCTGTAATGCCAAGTCGAGCTTGTAATACTACATGTCTACCATCATTCTGCACTTCACCTCGTCAGGACTCTTTACTCTGCACTTCTTGAACTCTCCGAACCAGGTTCATTTCTGCCGTTATCAAGTCTGTTTTGGTATCCCTTATTTCGGATATCACAAAACTACGTAAACATTTATCATCGTGCGTGCATATCTAATCGTATGTGTTACGGTCATTTCCCATTCTGCTGATATTCGTTCAGAAAGTCGTGACTCATAAACGTTAATCTTCATAAAAAACACTTAAAAAATACGTCACGCTTAAAGAATGTGTCATGTTCTGTGATGTCTTATACCTTCAGGATCCACAGGGTCTGTCGTCAAAAGTTTGTAAATTTGACGTTTGGTAGATGACATACCACCATCTTCTCTTTTTATTTTTTCCATTCACCTGTCTTTTGATTTTTAATTTGTCAATGTAGCTTGACAAAAATTACGGGACTCACAATGTTTCTTCGCTGAATAGGTGAAATCAGACGGTTTTCATCATTAATATGCGTTTCGTTTAATATCCATAAATTTGTTCTGTGAATGTTACGGCACTCAGCGTCATACGACAACAGGAGGTCAGTTCAAAACTTTGGATCTTTTACAGCAAGTAGCACTGAGGTTCGTAAACTGCAACTGTAAATATTATGGACTCTAGTGTCGTGCATTTTGTTATCTGATGATCGTTATAGATTTTTATCATTTTGTTAGATTCTTGGTGACATTCTCATCTTCCTTCCGACTTGTCCTCCTTAATTTCCATTGATTCATATTTGGTATCAAGATAAGTATTCTCGTGTTTAATCCAATTTCCATTCGTTAAGTTTTTTCTTCCATCGTGGTGTCAAATTTATTGTATTATATAGCGGCGTAAGTAGGCTATATTACACCATTGCTCAAAGTCCTAATCTCGTTGCCACTAAGAGCAGAATTACTTTCATCTGTAAATATAGCAATGTAATGAAATAGTTTTGCTTAGTTTACACGTTTAGAGATAGCAGCTTATAGAAATACGTATAATAATGAGGGAATGTATTTAACATTTAATTTTGCTACACCACAAAATTGCAACAAGAATTCAGCCAAAGTACAACCATTGTGTTAGCGATCGCTTTTAGTACAAAAACAGGTTTAAGTCATTTCTATCCCGTGAGGGATAGGCGTAATCACAATACTGTCAACACAGTCACCCCCACTCGACAATAAAGCGGCAATTATAGTAAAAATATTTTTACGAATTTTGTAGCAAATGTAATCCGCACTCTGTCCTACCCACATTGCAAACGAGTGTAACCCACAGTGCACCTTTTGGAAGGTGTAGCGTAGCAATAAGAAACAGTAGGAGGTTTGTAATTTGTAATTAGCGTCCGTTGCAGTGTTCCATTAAGAAAGAGAGGATAAGTATCTTTGAGGAAAGCTTTAAGAACGGGTGCGATTCGCCTCCAAAATCTACCAAGCACTATTAAAGATGGCAACGGAAAAGTAGTAGAGAAGAAACTGTAGGCCTGTCAGTTGCCGTGTTACCTCTGCTATTTAGTAACATTAGAGAAAGATTGTAATCTGAATACGGTAAACGTTGGTCATAACGACATCCAACGGAACGGCGAAAGTCGGAAGTTACACCCGGTGTAACTCTTAAACCGATGTAAGTTAAACTCTTACTTCTTGCACCGTTTTTGCCCTATTATTTACTTTTTTTAATTATTTATTTATTTATTGTTTGTATCGGCCATCTAAGGACCACATGCCAACTTCAATTCTTTATATGTTTGTTCTTTTCTTTTCCTTCAGTATTCTTTCATGTTTTCACTGTATCTCTTCTTCCTGTCTTCAGTCCACTTAGAACCTGCCTTTTTTATCTCTCCTACCCTGGATTCCTCCCATTTTTAACACTTTTGCCTGAAAAACTTCTCTTTCAATTGCTTCTTCTGCGTGTACGGTATATTATTTTTTTCTAAATCCTTTTGGACTTCTTTAATCCAACTTGAAGTTGACTTCTTCCCCCACAGGTATTTGAAGATCTGCTTTTTTAACCTATTGTCGTCCATTCTATATAAATGTCCAAAAAATAATAGTCTTCTTTTTCTCATTGCTTCTGTTATAATTTTCTATACTTTGATATATTTCATCATTACTTCTTAATTTTCAACCTTCTGAAGTTCTTCGTGAGCCTAATATTTTCCTAATAACTCGTCTTTCCAATATTTATAGTTTGTCTAAATCATAATTCTATGCTAGACATTAATGTGCATATAGGCATTCTGGCTTCACTACTGTATTGTAATGCCGTATTTTCGCATTTTTAGATATGCACTTTTTATTGTAAATATCTATAGTTATACCATGTGCCCTTTCCATCTTATGAATCCTTTCTTCTATAGCAGATTTTTCTAAATCGTTCTCTTGAATTATTTCTCCTAGATACTTAAATTTTTGAACCCTCTCTATTCGACCTATATCTGTTACTAGGAATTTTTAATGTTCGTGAGAAATTTGTTTTTTTTTTTTGCAGAAATTCTTAAGCCTGTTCTACTGGCTATATCCTCTAAAAAATTAACTTTTGTTACTGCAGATGTCAGATGTTCAGAAAGTATAGCAAAGTCATATGCGAATGCCAACCAGTTTATTTCAATTTTTTTTTCTTTAACTATTTGCAATCAGTATAAAATAAAAATAACATACTATAAGCAAATTGTTTGTATGAAAAGGAATAGGTGTTGACCATGTGGAGCTGTTATCCTGTGATAACAAACTCAGTTGTTTCTGAAAAGTAAGTTACAAAAAGAACCAAGAAACAACAGTCACAAAGAATTGTGGTTGCTTAAATCTAGATGGTAGGTCTAGTATTTTTTGTCTCTTTAGTCTATGAGTGTCTTCACTATTGTCTAGCTAATTTATTGCAAGAACATTAGGGTGTAGTTCTAGTTTACTTATATACTTTTCACTGCACTTACTCAGTTCATCCTTAACAGATGACACTTGTAAGTCACAGAGGATTTCTCTATTTGGTAAACCAGGGTGCATTTGTTATAATCCGTAGAACGTTTGTCTGGAATCGTTCTAGTATCTCTATATTAGACGTTGATGCCGACTCCCACAGCTGTATGCCGTAGGTCCAGATTGTTTGAATGCCACTTTGTAAAGTAGTAATTTATTGCTAAGGGACAGAGTTGATTTACGCCCAATCAGCCAATAGTATTTGCTGAGTTTATGGCCAAGTTGTTTTCTTTTGTTGAAGATATGGGTCTTCCATGTCAAGCCTTTATCCAAGTGAATGCCCAGATAATTAACATTGTCCGCTTGTGGTTGGTAATGGCCATTAAAAAAGACTTGAGGTGACGCTCCTCTGCACTCCTCCTTTTCACTGCATTCCATAACGCTATTTTATAGAGTTGTGCCATTACGTAAGTTTTTGTTGTAGGAGTTCCGTTAGTGTATCAATCTTATCGTTGAATCTTTTTATTTCTGCGGACATGTGATTGATAGTTTGCTGTTGACTCGTTACTATATTCTGAACGAAATAGATAAAGTTACTGTTATTATACTCGGTTTGCTGTAGTGCTGTAGGTTGTTGTGAAACTTGTGAGTTCGTGCCATGAAGAATCTGCGCGTAAGTTGATACATTGGGTTGTTGCTGAGTGGTGTTAAAAACTGGCAGAGCAGTGTCCAGCGGTTGCTGCACATTAGTTGAGTTGCTGAATTGATTATCTTGAGAGCCTTAATGGATTTGTAGAGGCTGACGGTGTTGTGTCTTTTGTAAAGTTATGCCATTAGGGGACCGGAATCTTCTACTTATTATTTTCAGGTAAACTCTGCATATTTTGGCATTGGCAGGGTGAGCACCACCACATAGGGCATATTTAGGGTCTCGTCCATCTCCCTTTTTTTTGTACAGGTTTTATAGTCATGATTTCCTGCACATTTGTAACAACGATGCCTAGTGCAGTTTTTTCCAGTGTGTCCGTAGCACCAGCATTTATTTCAATACGTTTGTTCTTTCTTCCCAACATGATTGGTGATATTTTGCATTCCTTTATTTCCTTTTTAATTCCAAATTCTTAATACTTTCTCCTATTTTTATTTCCTATAGTTTCCTATTTATATTTTATAGCAAAGTATAATACAGCGATAAAACATTGCTAATAATAATGATAATTCAGATTCGTTACAAATAACGTAGACACAAACGTGTCACTTGTCTGATGGCTGCTGATAGAATGCTTCCCGAGTTATAGTGAACTGATTTTTCTCCAGAAAATCTTTGTCCACTTGACTATAGCAATGAAGTAATTGCCACCCCTCTTGTAACAAGCTGCTGTCATGACTTCTTCATTCGCGTTCGTTACCCTTCTGTCAACTGTCGTGGTCATCTGCCATTTCATCTGGTCATCTGCTTAGTCAAATGTCCTACCCCCTTTATTTATTTCATAATTCTGTATATTTCATGATACAGTTGATAGATCTTTTTTTACATTGACTTTAAGTATCAACTGCCTTTGTTATTCCAAGTAGATTTCGTTCCACGCTGCTCTGTGTATTCAGCAATGTTTGGATCATTCTCATGTTCGTTGTCCTTGCTACTTATTTTTTATCGATTCCAAGAAAATTACTGATTTAGAATTTTCCTTCTTAAAGACACTGTGTTTCTATTTTTAGCTTTCTTTTCTAAGCGTTTATTGATTTTTGTGATAATGGAATTGTCAATTTGAAATCTCTTTTTCTGTATGTTCATTCTTCATACGGTGCAGCCTCGTTAAAACTTATACTACTTTTGATTATTTATCCTTTAACTTGTACGGTTCCAATATTGCGCACATTGCATTTTCTCCACCTATAACGAGTTATCGCTCAAAAACATAACGCGTGTAACTAAATATTGGACATCATAAATATAGAATTCCAATTGTGATACTTACTCGTGTACGATGAGCCCAGTACAAGACGATAATCTGCTAATTTTGTAGTTTTTAGGTATTATTCATTTATATGTCACTTTAATTAGTAATTATACAAAAACTATTACAATGTTCTTTATGTAAAAACATCCACATTCATGTGAGAAACGCCCTTATATTTTTTACTGGTAAATAATTATTTTTGTGTCTTTACATGATTCTGAGAGGTCGTAACAGTAACGGCTGGCTGCACGGTTTCTGAAAAACTATAATTTTTCCCAACTGTTAACTAACGCAATTGTTTGAATTTGGGCTACATATCTGAAAATATATCGGTTTTGTTAAGGAACGGCTTGTACGAACTATGAGCTAAGACGTGATGTGTATTGTACTTATGAATCATCTAGCTGTCATTTAACATTTTACATCAGTTTATTTATTTTATGATTTTTTTTTAAAAAGTAATTCAAGTGATGATTTCACGCTTTTACTGTATTCATCGGTAGCTTCCGTTTCTTAAATTCGAATCGGTTTCTAGTAAAAAAACGCATTTTGACGCTAGTCATTACCTTTAATAATGACAGGTTACATGTCTGCCGTACTCCCATTCTGTTTGGACTGACTTTGATAACGTGTGCACACTGTTTTTTGATGTGTGTATATATATATATATATATACACACACACACACATATATATACATAATGTATTATACTGTATATGTTACTGATACAGAGTATAACCAGGAAACGCATATTTTTCGCTTTTCTGGATAAAGCATTTGATAATGTAGACTGTCAAAAGTTATGAAATATTATGGATTGAAGAGGATATTCACAGTATTTAATAAATTCAGTTAAGATCCTTTATAAAAATACATCTGTAGCCCTGGATCTGAATGGTAGGCTCTCAGGCGACATTCCAATAAATGAGGGAGTTAGGCAGGGATGCTGTGTTTCCCAAACCTTGTTTAATAGTCTATATACACTGACGATATGTTGAGAGCATGGAAATCTAGAGTGACTTCGGGAATACAGCTTAACAAATTAATTTGTAGACTATGGGTTTCCTGCTATATGCAGATGACATAGGTCTTATTCAAGAAAATGAAGATGACTTACAAAGAGCTATGGTTCAATTAAAGGAAGTAGCAATAGAGTACTCACTGACAATTTCAGTAAGAAAAACCAAAACCAAGGGCTTTGAAGGTAAGTATCCAGTGAGGACTAAGATAGTTATAAACAACAGGACTTTAGAACAAGTGAGCCGTTTCAAATATCTCGGCTGAGCAGTAAGCTATGAATCTGAATATGATATAAGAGAGAAGATAAATAAATTTAGGAATATTTGTGGTACGATTCATAGAAATCTCAGGAATAAAACAAGACACAGCGCTGATAACTATGAGTGACAAAGCTTGTTTTTGCTGCAGTGTCATTTTCTACTATGCAGTTCAACTATAAATTCAATTAGACACTGTTAACAAGAACACAAATATACCTCAAAGCGTACAAATTGGGATTACGTCTGGCACTCCACGAGACTGACTGCTGTTGCAGTGTGTGTGCTTCACCGAGGCCCATGTGACGACGTGCTAGAAAATGTCCGAAGGTGTATAGAAAATCAATGTACGAAGGTGTATGGACCACTTAAGAGATGGTCCGACCAGTTTGAGCCGAAACAGACTAAACAGTCTATGCTGTGAAGGAGAAGAAGAAGAGAAGAGGTAATACGTGTTTTCTAACAGTTGTTTTCGTATTTTTGTAACATCCTTACTGTGACCACCGATTGTCAAATATTATGAGTCTATTAATCACATACACATTACGTACAGGAACATACACGCACGCGCTTGTTTATACAAGTATGAAGTGTTCATGTCTTTACCTGATGTATCATGTATGTTTGCGTGTATATGTGGGGAAGGGGAAGAGCATAAAGTATTCGTTTATCTCTGACATGTATTGAATGTACTCTTCATGAGAAAAAAAGTTGTGATATTTTGTTTAATATCGCCGTTTACGTCGAATCAAACTCGCTTGTTCACAAGAACACGCGTAAATGTCAATACTAAATAATATTTTAATACTAAATGCTAACAGCCTTTTTGGTGCTGTATGTAAGCATGCGATATTACAGATCGCAAAGATTAAATATATTCTTTCTAACAACATATTACAGTTTTATAACAAATAAACTCTGCTCTACTAAATCTGTTTTTCATTTGTAAGACTACATTTCGGTAAGTTCAACGCCAAAATTTTGGTAAGTTCTAACAGTATTAAATATGAGCGTCATTATTACAAATAATAAACACAATGTTGATTATAGGCGCCTTATAACCATAAAAATAATCCCTTGGTGACATAACCAAGTGCCTCAAAATTGCTATACATCTTACATCAATAAGCACTGTGAATTTCGGGCCTTTAGCCAGGGGCTTGTGAGAATTGACTCTATAGGTCTTTCAGAAATAAACGCATAGCCTTTCGAACCTTTAACCATGGTGCATCGAAATTACTGCTATATCTGTAACAAGAAATACAAATGTTTTCTCCTTTGTTTTAATGCATTGAGCTTAACCTTAACGTAAGCACGCTAGGGGCTGATAAAAAGCTAATGGTAAATATTATTTCCTTAACATGTGGAAGGAGTGTTAATATTCCTTTGACAGTTTGTTTTGCAGTTCCGACATTACCTCAGTTCTGTGTTCTGCACCGTTTCTCCCACTCTTAACACCAGTGCTTGCAAATTCATCTCGCACTCTCAACACCAGTGCTCCCATCAAGCTAGCAAATTCATGCCGGGAAGATTATCTTAGACGCCTAAATGAATATTTACAAATTTATTCTTAGTTACAAAACCAAATCTAGACAATCACGTGGGAATATTTAAAACTGTATATTGGCATCGTAGTGAATTTTGTTAATTTGTAACTGTCACATAGTTATTTGAATTAAAAATTCAGGTAAATTCATTTTTAATTATGCTGTCAAAATATTTGTGTGATGTTTGAAAAGACACGCAACGAGCAAGACATCATAAAATATTTTAGTGGCGTTTCAACACTCTATCAACAAAGCACGATTACCTTTAAACTTCTCACTCAAAGTTTTACTATGCTACTTTTTAATCGACTTATAACTGGTTACCCATTATCAGTTCTGCTTTCACAATGTACATGCTTATTTGTATGACTGTTTATAACGTCAAACCAGTGTGGGGAAAATCATTCGTTAGTTTCATCTTCCTGCATGGCGAGAAGTAAATTGAAGGTCGTTTTATTCTGTTTTGTTATTGAATAGTACTTCCTGAAAACAAGAAACGGTAAAAATTAGTAGGAAATGCATTTACTCTTTAGTTTTATTTTACAATTTATTAATCCCCATTCGAGTACAAACAGAATGATACGTAATTTGAAAAATCAAGTAATAAGTTCTCTCATCATTCTAATGTGTGTAATGCAATGTAATTAACTACTTTTGTATGGCGTAGGATTGGTTACGTAAACAAGATTTAAAGAAAATTACAAAATATATTTATAATTTTTTACAGGTATGTTCACGGATGTACATTCAATGATACGAAGCGCTCGCGATAGGATTTAATTAACATTTTTTCATTCATTAAATTTCACTATCGTTAACTGTAAGTTTTAAGATAATTAAAGAGAATACAAAGCATACGAAAAATCCTAAATTTTCAAAAGCACTTTTAAAAAATAAGGCATCATTTTGTTTTCTCGAATCGATAGTGGCTCTTATATATCGAGTCTTTATTTAAGTTATACAATTTAAAAGACTAATTATTATTTAAAACTATTGCTTTGAATTTGAAACCATATTTAAATGTAAAACAAGAATTTATGATACATGTATACATAAATAAATTTTATATATATTTAGGATATTTTAGCATGTAATTAAGATATTTATTGATTTTGTTCTTTCGGCAAAAGTTTTGTTACCGAAGATTTTATTCCGCTGAGTTTCCTCTGACGTTCCATGCAACGTACTTGATATTTCTTTTACTTCTTTGAAAAATTGTGACAAAGACATGAAACGTGTTTTCTAAACTTTCTTGCTGCATTTATGTATTGTTCAATTTCTAAATCTCTACTACTTTTCCTTCAATTGTTATCAGATTTTTTCTACGAACCTGTTGCTTTGTATAAACAAGAAGAGTTTTAGCAACAATAGTGTGTTTAAATGGAATTATATCGTCCTGTGATCATCTGTAACATCTGTGTTTGTGATTCAGCCTACATAAAACACAATTGTTAATCGCTATCTTCTTGCTACAAGGGTAACTCGTGTGCTCAAAGTAAGAGTCTGCCGCCGAAGTGTCTGACGTTCTCATGTTGCGACAAAACATGCGTAAGAATTGTCGCTGTGCGAGTAATTCCGCTGTTCGCATTCACCAGACGACAGTAAAACCTGAGACAACTGTTTCTATTTTAGTTTGTAGTTTACAACTAGTACAGAAGGATGCCTCTTAGCATTTAAAGGCATGCTTTTTGCTTTGACTATAAATTTCTTGCATAAAACCCGCTTCATTTCTTAGTTTTTGGTGAAATCTAACGAGCTTTAAGCGAAATTCAATGGTAGTGAGACTCTGGCTCACTATACCGATTCGATTTCAAACAAACACTAATTGCAGAAATATAATGGTAGGTGTATTTACGGGCACATTAGAATGCACTTGTCCCTGTTATGCTGTGTTCTATAGTTGACAAAAATAATCATATCAATGCATTTACCAGGATACGATGATAAGGGAATTACTGGTAAATAAATTCCAGTACTGGTATAATAAATAAATACTGGTAAATAATTCATTTAGGGCTCTGAAGAACGTGAATAGCCACATATACCTTCCGTTTATACAAAGGCATGACTAATCCATCTTCACCGCGCTTTACCACCATTTATTTCTAGTACATTTGCATTCTAACGTGTCTCTTGTAACTCTGTAAACCGCAGACGAAAAGGTACTTCTTCACAGATCCTGTAACTCTTCTTAACATGACAACATACAGTCCCATTGTATTTCCTGTCTTAACATCTAACTTTGATCGTAGCATCTCAAATCACAGGTAATTGACCTAATGTATCGAACAGCCGAGAGCGTCCTCCACCTTTCCCTCCCCTAGTCGACCAGGTGTAGCCTTAGTCAAGGCCGGGCTCAAATACGTTCCAGAGTGCTCTGGAGAGCACTTGAAATACGCATTAGCTGGCACACCTAAGTAGGATGGAAAGAGTCCAGAACACGTGCGCTACGTATATAAGGGACAGAGGCTGGCTTTGTGAGTCAGTTCATTGAGTGATTTTCCTTAGTGCGGATCGAGTAGTGGTTGAAGTATTGTGGCGAAGTGTTATTGTGTAATTAGTGTGGAACTCTATCATTTTACATTATTATTGGGTGTGGACAAATTTAACTGGAAATATTATACGAGTTGATACAAATTGTTATTTGTGATTAATTAAAGCTGGTTATTAGTGACTTGGTTATTAGTTATTTCACTAGTGTCTTGTGTTTTGTTCTCACTGCACGATACGACGATCAGGGAGACTGTCGGAACAGTATGGTGAACGTGATGGTAGTTGTGGTATGATGATGACGATCGTGATTACATAAAACTTCAGAATACGTTTCTCCTTAGCATTTATCGATTCTGCGATTTCGGACAAAGCGGATTGATGAGATTTGTCCTATTATCATCTTTACCCTACTCGATTCTCGGCAAGTTTAGTAGACTGTGTTATTTTTTCCCTGCGATATATCCTACAAGCGCCATGTATATTTTACAGGATCTTACTTATACTTCTTTACTGTGTCCTCTCTAGTGAGTTTTATAGATCGATCCTGCGTGTTCAGGAACAGAGAATTACCGCAATTCACTACGCAGTCATTCCTTTATATTGTTGGTTCTCATTTCTGCGCAGGGTTCTCTTAACTTTCCACACCAACCTCACATTTCACAATAATCGATTTTTGTTTTGTCCTACTGTCTCAGTCTCTAATATTCTGATTAGTAAAGAAATACTGAGAAGCTAGGATCCTTATTAGTCTCGTTATCGAGGTGAAGGTGACTGGATTTTCTTTATTTTCTTAAGAAAAACCAAATCAAATCCACTGCTGTGTTATTCAAGAGGAGTGTTGCTTACTGATTAGGTAATGCGGTTTACTATTTAATTCGAATTACCCACTAATTTGATATGTCATTATTGTGCCGGTTGTCCACGAACCGACGCTTATATACGAAATATAAATAAATATTTTAGTCTAACGCGAAATCGGTTAGCAGTTTCTGTATTTAACGGAAGGTGAAATTTAGTTTGCCGTGGTGCCTGCCACGCATTCTAGTGGTCGCCTGGAAACGCGGATTTGGCATTGCGCCGAACCACTGTTCTGTTTTGTTCTTGCGCCCGTCTCCTGTCCGTAAACAGGTACATCTCTCCGTCAGAGTGAAGTCTTTTTTTTTATTGTATTCTGTCACTCTAGCATGGCTAGATAATCTAGTACAGATCTGCGGGTCCCCGCGCTCAAGGCGAGGATCCCGGCCTAGGAATGAACATCTGCTCCTGAACGTGTTACCAGAGGCTCTCGACTTCGCCTGCCGGAGGGAATAGCGAGATGAGCATGCCACACCAACACTACAGGGACTGAACGTATGAACTCAAGCACCACAACATGTGATAAATAAGGTGACCTCAAACCAATTATTATTTTTTTTGACCTACATAGACACCCGGATTTGTGCCGATAACACTTCATAAAACTTGTGGGGTATGTGTGACACACTATATTGCTTTCATCTTTAAACGTTTTAATTGGGCCCCGGTTTAACTGGACATAATTGTGCGCGGATTTTGGGGGAACTTCTGTATAGTATGTACTGATATTTGATATTAAGTGTAAGCCCGGGGGCTGGCATTTATCCGAGGCTTATTACAATCCATACACTTATATTTTCTTTCTCGTTTCTGTAAAGGGGGGTGGTTCAAGTATTAGGGGACTGGAATTTGAGATATTTAAAGGGGTTTCTGTTTGTGACAGGATGAACCCCACCGGCTGGTAGGGTTCAGCTATAATTCCTGTCGAGGTAGCTCTGGTAATTGCGGTTATATCACATATTTAATTTAGATTTTGGGTCATGTAAGGGTTGTAAGTTTTTTATTCAGTAACAGTCCAGCCCCCTGTTTAATCCTGTGTAGGCAGGTTTTGCATGCAGATATATGCATGGGAACATGTCGGGTACCGGGCCAAATCAGTTTTCGTAGACAAATATAAGTATTATGTCACACCACAGTTGTAAAAGTTCTTTTTAAATTATTATTGTCAAATCAGTTTTCTTAGAAAAGGTTAATGTATTATGTCACATAACCGTTGTAAATTTTTAATCATTATTGCTAAACTATAGTTCTTACAAAAGAAGTTATAAATTATTATCTCACCAAATTTACACATACTGTTCAGGTCACGGAAAGATTGTAGCTTACTTTCTTTTCGAGTCATATTGTCAATTATAATTTTTCCAACAACTTGCGACTATGATTTCACCAAGTTTATATGCACAGTTTAAGCGCATTTTAAAGTTGTATCTAGCATTCTGGACAACCCAGATTCGTGGGGGCACTAGTGATATGTAGATATATTCGGATGACTGTATAGGTATTGTGGTTGAAATTTCTATTAATTATTAATTATTTCTATTATATGGGGCGATATAGGTATGGAGAGAAAATGTATATAGGCGGGTGGCAATGCTTTAATGTTATAAGGGTGTTTGTTATTTATGTCGTGATATTGAACATTGTGTATGTGATAGAGGTATATATTTATATGTGTTTTTATGTGAATTATGTATGTGTTATTTCTGTGGGTTATGTACGGGGGACAGTTTATACAAAAATTGCAATTATAAAAACAAAAACAAATTGTCAAACTTATGTTTTATGTCACTGTGAACAAAAGGGAATATATTTGTATACACATGGGGATTACGGGGTCTTGGAATTGTAATATATGCTAATTTACTCAATTACTCAATAAATGCTATTATTGTTGGTTATACCAGAGAGTTTAATTGCAAGTCCCGTCTCACTAGACCCAGCGCATTTTGGCTTCTCTAGGCTTTTGGCCTAGTTTTAAATAACTAGTGGCCCCTCTTCAAAAAAAAAAAAAAACTTAAAAAAAAAAAGTTTTTTTTTATATAAGCATAAAAATTCTAAAGAGGGGTTACATTATGTGAACACCACATCAGTCCTACGACAACTGTGTGCTACACAATCAGTCGCGCATATTTATAATGTGCTAATACAAAACAGAAATAACGAGAATCAATATAATATTTAAAAAAAGAGAAATGTAAAACATAGACTTCAGATTAGTCATATTAGTGTTTGGCAATTAACCGGGTTGTCAATTTTTCTTTCGGGAAACTGCGGGCTAGCAACGCAATTAACCGTTTCTTAACAAAATACAAGATAATTAGGCTACTCGTGTGCAAAAGATACGAACAGAGTTAGTTTGTTAGTGATTATGATGTAATACGTCTAAATACAAAATTCCAGTAAAGCCGAAAGAATACTAAACTTGGAGTAAACTATGTCACGGTCCCATCATTTATTTTCTTTCTCTTTAGCTAGTATTTTTCAATTGTCTGTGTGTGAAATTAGTTGTAAATTCGTGACAACTAAACATTTCTTATTGTTAATTACTAAATGTTTATTTACTTTTCTGTCACCTCGTCTAACTTGCAACAATTATTTTGTAACGCAAGACTTAAAGCTTACATAAGGTATTACAGTAATTATGTTACTATTTATTGTTGCCGCTTATATTTTATTTGTCTTTATTTATTTTCAACTTCATTTCTTAAAACATTATTATTTAAGGTCAAGTTTATTTTATTAATGTGTTAAATTTTAACATTATTTGTGAAGTACAAGGCAAGATGTTTAAATACGAGTTTGTATGTGTGTGTATTTCATTAATGAAATGCAATATTATTATTATTAGTATATAATAATAAAGCATAATATAATAATTATCAGAATATCCTTTTTTTTAATTCGTTAAATAAAATATTGGCTTGATAACATAGGCTGGATACGACTGAGCCCTTGAAATGTATGTGTTAATATAAAAATAAGTAGTGGTCAGTGCACTTGCTTCTAAAGCGGGACGTCGTGTGTTCAAATTCATCTCAAAACGTATATTTTTTCATAATGTCTGCGAACTCACCCAGCCTTAATGGATACTGCGTCAACAGCTGCGAGGTGTAAGCGTAGTACTACCCACTTTGATATATTTATGTATCGTGTGGCTTATACCGTTTAGCTTCACATACGGTGACCCTTTAATTAAACCCAGAAAGTGGCTGTGAAAGAAATTTTTGCATTCTATTTATATGGACTAGTTGTGTATGGGAATGACGAATAGTATGTCTGGACTAATTTACCCTAGTATTTTCGTCCGTTGAAGTCTCCTTCAATGGTTCCTTCGGAGTAGAAGGAAAATCGTTCGGAGTAGACGATATTCACGATTCATTCTAATGTCCCACCTTTCTGTAGTGAATCCAACTTCTCTTATAACCGTTTATTATCTTTTCTAGTAAGAAATAAAGAGACGACATTTAAGGGGAATTAAATGGTCCAATATCGCCATTATTTTGTAAGAGAAATGGATAAAAGCTCTGGTGCATTTGAAATAGAAATTTCGCAAAGTTATTTATTTTTTTAGAGTAGTGATGCAAAAGTGGAAGAAGGGTTTTTAAGGAGCCACAAATAAGATTACTAATGAATAATGACTATTCTGAAGGACAGTTAAAGCCACTGAAAAATGAAGCAAACGATTGTGATATAGTGGCTGATCTTGTGAGCTCATACAAAGCTTTGGGATGCAACATGTCTTTAAAAATTCACTTCTTGCACTCTTACGTAGACTTCTTCCCAGGAAATCTTGGCGTTTCTACGGTGGAAAAGAGGATCCGAGGTAAGTGGAGTCCTAGTATGCTGGCTGACTATTGTTGGACCAAGAAGAGAGATTATCCCAAATGAAAAATATGCCCGAAAATCATCATATACCACTTTCTAGGATAGTCAGAACGAGGATTATATTTACCATTTTGAATTACGTTGTTACTAATTTTATAAAACGTCAAACAAGTATCAAATAATGTCCTGCCTGATAGAAAAATGTGAAAGTAAAAATGAAAAATACTTGTAGACTCAGTTATTTATTTCTCGTGAAAGAAAAAAGTTCATTTTTGTATTTATTTTATTTTATTATGTACACTTCGTTATACTTCACCGTTTACATCTTCGTCAGAGTAAATGTTTATAGTGTAAGTTTTTTTCTATTTATTAATTATGTCGCAGTTTTTCGTACTGTGTCTAATGTTATGAATAAGCAATTAGTTTCAAAGGCATCAATAAAATTAACTAACCAAACAAACAAACTTATATTATAAACATGGCTGACGACGTTAAACAGTGAAACTTTAAAAAATGCGCTCAAGTAAGTAAAATAAATACTTGTATAATTGCATGATAATATAATAAAATTTTGTGTGTGTGTGTGTGTGTGTGTATATGTGTTTGTCTTCATGCTCATTACGGTGGGTGCGTGTGTGCGTGTAGATAGATTATAACGCGTATATTCATATTACAGTTAAGTTTTACACTTTAAAATTCTTAAAATCATTGTTAATCATTCTTTCCTCTCGCTTTTCACATGTATTTATATCAAAAAATTAGTTATCTCTTTATCACAACCGGGGCACCGCCAACACCACCACCACCATTATTATTATTGTTATTATTATTTTATTGCTAACGGGGACTAAAGTTAAATGTTAATAAAACAAAATACATGGGCAATAGGCGAGCTGATATTGGAGGAAGACATGGGGAAGATTTAATGTATGGAGAAATAAAAGTAAATAGGGGTGAAAATTATGGCCAATGGGAAGCAAGACAAAGAAATAAAATTCATAATTAATTTGAGAAAGATGGCTGTCTCTACAGTAAACGGAATCCTGTGGGATAAGCAAGTTACATCAGAAACTAAAAGCAAAATATTTAAAACCATTGTTAGAAGTATCACGACTTACGGCTCAGAAGTTTGGACTACCAATAAACACACAAGAACAAAACTGATGAGAACAGTGATTGACTTTTGGAGACGTGTGGCAAGAGTATCGGACACGCGAGAAAATTAGAAATAAAGTTATTAAAGACAGAATTAATGTGGAAAATTAAATTGTTGATTTTACTGAAACAAAAAAATTACAACAGCATGGACACACACAAAAAATGGCACAGGAAAGTTTGCCAAGGAGAGTTATGGAATGGACCCCACCAGGAAGAAGGAAAAGAGGAAGACCACCTATCATCTGGATAGAAAAAATGTTCAGACTATATTGAGGGAAAGAGAAATTGGATGGACAAGCAGCAGTGGAAGATGAGAATTCAATCAATTCTGTTATCTCTGTTTCCGGAAAATGTATAAATATTGTACAGCTGGAATATAATAATAATATTATTGCTGCCGCTACTACTACAGAGGAGGCCACAACTCATCCCCTACCTCATTTGCGTCTATAAACAATTACATCGCGTAACTACTGACAAGAGTATCCGTGTATGTAAGTATAGGGGCGGTGTTTCACACACTACGTGACACGAACGTTATCTACACCATCAGTTTTTAATGAAGTTGTTGCGAACGCTGTATTGTTTAGATCTCCAAGCGGCTACGAGGGCTCTAATTAGTGCTGAGGAGTGTACGTACGTTTATGATGCAGTGATTGTGTCACACAAAGTTCGTTGTATTGCAAATCAGCAGTAACAATTTGCGGTGAGGTTCTCAAGTTTTGTTGAAAACGAAGGACTCAGGGAACAGAACTTAAAATATACCATCACTTTATTAGGAATTGTGTACCCACCCCGAACGAAGTCTCTCCTCACTTGCACTGTACGTATAGGCCTACAGATCTCGCAGGTGGCTACCGAAATTCACGTATGGTATGGGAAGCAAGGCAAAAGAAATAAAATCCATAATTAATTTGGGAAAGATGCCTATCTCTACAGTAAATGGAATCCTGTGGGATAAGCAAATTACAGCAGAAACTAAAATAAAAATTTTAGTAAGAAAGTTGTGTTAGTGGTTATAATCACTAACAGAATTATCACTGTTGCACACCACTATAGAAAAATTATTCCGATTAGCGCTTTCAAGCTTCTCAGCTCATCGTCAGATCGGAAATCTGATCTGACGATGAGCTGAGAAGCTTGAAAGCACTAATCGCAATAATTTTTTTAGCGGTGTGCAACAGTGATAATTCTGTTAAAATCAAAACATTTAAAACCATTGTTAGAAGTAACATGACTTACTGCTCAGAAGTCTGGACTACTATTGAGCTCTTATAGCCCATGCATCTTTTACGGGAAGAAAGCGTGAAGTGTTGCCAACAGTAATATAAGCTCTTTAACTTTAACAAAACGTGTTTTTGTCGTGTTTACAATTTACCACTTTTATGAATCAACTTAGATGTATCGTATATGGGTTTGTGGAATACAGTACAGTGGAGTACAGGTCAAAACATCAGAAAACTTCCTGAGATTCATATAATCTTATATTTTATTTCAAAATCTGAAAGAGTTATACGTTATACGTGTGCTTTAAGAATGTAGTGAGAGAGGATTTTTAAAACTTTTTGGTCAGGAACAAACTTACAATAAAGAAGTTGTGTACAAAGGTTTGTGTTTGAAACTTCGTTTCCAGAACTTTACATAAATTATATTTGTTATCACAGTTAAGCTAATGTAAGTAGCTCACATTAAGATCATATTTCATCTTATTTCATCTTATCAAATGTAACGGCTAAATTGACATTTATAAAATCACATTTAATGATTTTCTGAATTGTGATCTTGATTTATTTAGGAGCGTCTACTACTAGCACACAGTCTAACAAATCCAAGTAAGTACCCAATCGTGGATTTGAATTTATTAAATTATCGAAACTAAAGTATTGTAATGTATACCATAGTTCTGGCCACTATCGTCGGATGGTTAAATGACCCAAGAACGTTGATTAAAAACTATTTTTTATTTAGCTTACCTGAATTCACTAACCATTGGTTGAATTAACGTGTGTGTGTGTGTGTGTGTTTAAAAACTTTTCGCTACAATCTATTTCTTGATGCATAGATAATTTATTTAATATTTATAATTTCTTTACCTCAAGACGTTTTTCCCTTATTTGGAACATGTTTCTGCAATACTATTGTTCCCATCCTCAGTCATCTTAATTTTGTATCTTGTTGAGTACTTGTGTTTTGAGTACCATAACAACAACCAACCAAAACACAAGTACTCAACAAGGAAAATGAACAATTAGTTTTAAAGAAATAACGGGATTGTTAGTTAGAAAGGAAGACGAGTATGATGCAATGATCTAACAAAGCAAAACAAATGCATAAATTTAAATAGTGTAAATATTCGAATTGAAATAAGTAATATGTAATTCTTAAGTTTTATTGCAAATAATTTTTTATTTAATCCAAAATAGGTGCACTGTTGTAAATAATAATGAACAATAATGATATTTTACTTGAAATAAATATTATTTTATTAAGTTGTTAATAGTAAACTTTCAGTTTTATTTAATAAATACAAGAATACTTCCGTAGATGATTTTCTATGATTAAAAAATTTTAATGATTTAAATTTGATACACGTGTCAGACAAGCAAGCATGTTAAATTGTTAAATAGTTTATTAAGTATTTTTATCTATGTGGTTTATGTTTTGATGTTTGCATGTTAATCCTGTGTGATAGGCCTAAATATAAGGCCTATATGTATAATGTGTTGTAATATAGCTTCTCACAAAAAAGAAATGTCTAAATTCATATTTTTTATTTTTAAATTTTATCATTATTATAATAATTAATAAATCGATGGTTTATTTTTTAAATATTTAATTAGTTATTTCATGCCATTAAAGTCTCACTCCTCTATATACTAAAGAAAGCTTATTGAGTAGCAGTTATACTTAACGCAACGAACACACAAATACTACGACCTAGCCTGTCGTTCACACAATACAGTTGCGTTAGATATTAACACAGAATCGTATTCATAACAGTAACATTACTTATAACGGTGCATTACATATGAACTAGCTAGGTAAAATATATAAACAGACAAAACTATTAAAAACGTGCAGATTCAAAATCCGTATCTGATAGTTCTTTACGCTAAAAATAAAAAAAATTTTATCCCAATGTAACCAATTGCTTGGTTATAAATTTATGGGACTTAAAATACGTTTTTTACATTCATTTATGTAAAAATAAAACAGAATACCTGTGTACCCGTTGTTACCAGGCACATTTTTTTTTTTAATTGTTCAACTGAAAATTATTTTTCAACTGATTTTTCACATGAATTTTAATACGATATTCAAGCGAGTAAGGCGCAGTAAGTTTCACTTTTAAAACTGTCACTACGGAGCTTGTCCATAACACAAGTGTAATGTCCTCGTGGGTTTTGAAAACCGATGACAAAGGTGAGATAAAAAACACTAAAAAATATTACAAGCAAGGCTTTAGAAATATTCCAAAAGGCTTAAAGCAGTAGTTACATTTAGATTTGGTTTTAGTAAAGTGTATTAATAAAGTATTTACCTAAGTTTCACGGTCATTAAAGTGAACCCTGAGGCAAAGCGTTTGTCCGCAGAAGCTCTTGTGCAGCCGAAAGTTTTGTGGAAGGCATCTCCCCGTCCTGTTCATAGTTTTTTGTCACCGGTTTTGTGATCTCATAAAATTGAATAGTTGATTTTGAATGCAGTCGATCTACTCTAGCATGTACCATTTACCACTTGTTTATAACTTTATAACATTCAGGATATTATAACGTCTTGCAGCGTCGATCAATCAGATAATTTCCACTAACTGCTAATGTCATTAACAAAGTCAATCGTCTCAGCAATAATGTAATTGACATAAATCTGGTGGAAAGTTATAAAGTGAAGAACACGTTGACATACATAAGTTTAATGATATATAACAATGGAAATTTTTATGAAGAATTTGACAGAAGATCTACTACAACCAGAATAGAAACAAAAAAAGTAAAGAAATAATTGAAACCGTTTTAAGACATTGAAAATAATTTATTGATATTCCCAACTGGATTGTGACAAAACTGGGAAGCTGAGACAGGTATTCTGGGGGTATCAAGGGCGGAAGACAAATTTACTTTCCATACTAAACGAAGTAAATTTAAGAGATGACTTATTGAAACAGTTTAATAAGGCACACAAACTATTTTCGGATACATAACAGACGGACATTACCTGGAAAGCCTTGTTGCACAAGCTAATATGTAAGGGATCGTGATGGGTCAACCCCAAGGAATAGATATCAAAGGCTAGACTTAAGAAAGGAAAATCAAAGGCATATTTAATATTAAAGGTAGCCTATATTAATGTGTTAAAAGCCTATATTAAAGGTAACCTACATATTAAGATTCTGGGTCACTATATAAATTTATATTCACTAAGTGAGCCAATACATTTAGAACAGCATAGGTGTTCTGAAAATAACTATTCGATATTGAGTAAATGTAATCCTCACAAGAATAAGTGGACAAGGAAGTAAGAGGAGAATCGTGTGAGGAAGGTAACAAACGTGAAAATCGCCCGAGTCAGGTGTGAAACCTTGATCTGCCGTTAATTGCTATTGCAGTGAGGAATTCGTAAGCGACCAGTACTTGTTTGCGACCTGTGAATAAATTCAATATTCTGATTCATTCAACAGCTCATCCAGATTTAAGATTATTTATTTTACATATAAGTGAGAACGGTACAGAATTTCCGAACTACAGTAGTCCGTCTGCAGAATTACAAGCAGCCAGGCAGGCGTGTCTTGCATGCAGTACCTTACGTCAACTAAAAGATTAAAGAGAAGACTGGTAACGAGAGGCGAAACTGGTCGTGTTTGAACTGTAGAACCAACTTTTTCATTATTTTGTTCTTTTGATTAATAGAATTCCAGTTAGCAGACGCGACTGACTGCAAGTCGTATAGTAGCGAGTTCGCTTTGTAGGGTAGGTCTAGAGATTCCGAACATTTCGCTTCCGCATGATTTTTTATTTTTTTACAGCTTATTTTTTCTATTAATTAGATCCTGACATTCGTAGTGACCGTCAATCAATGAATTTTTTGGTGAAGGATTTGTGAGCACCGGTCAAAAATATAACACAAATTTTAATTTATTTGTGTCGACGTTTCGACAATGTTTACTGTCATCATCAGGACCTGTGTATGAATACAAAAGAAATGTCAAACATAACAGAACAATTATTTGAGTGAACGTGTATGTGTAAGTGAGTGTGTGTGCGTGCGTATGTATGTATCATTGTATATACTGTATGAAGGAGTTGAGATAGTTTGTTTTACATCTCAAATGTTTTCTTTAAACGCAACGAGAAAATTATAGTATCACACAATTTAAATTATACAATAAATCAATTTTAATCACTCATAATGTAATTGTATTTTTTAATTATTTATATAAGCAGTAACCAACAATTAGATATTAGAATTGGTACAGAAAACGTTTATACTTATACCGGTCAACATATAGCATAGTAAAATATATTATAGCTAAATAAGGGATGTTCAATTATGTAATTATTAAAATTTTTTTAACATGTTTCACTCACTACTGGTATTAAAAACAATCATAAATTTAGAAAATTCTAACTTACACAATAACTGTAGAACTTTAAGAACTTACATCAGATAATTGACATAATATTACAAACACAAGTTTATGGTAAACCTATCTATCAAGTAAAATTGGATAATACTTATAATCATGTTGTTGAAAATTGTAGTGCAAAGTACTACAGAATATTCTATTATATTCTATAGAATATTTTTGACCGATCCTCACAAACCCTTCACCGAAAAATTTTTTTATTAATAAGAATTTTTAACTATTTTTAGTAAAATTAGAGAGAGTGAAATCATGTTGCCACTTTTATAATTAATTTAAATTAATAATAAATTACTATTATAATAATACTAATATGGTAATATACTAATGTGCTTAATATACTAATAATAGTAATATCATACTATTTTCGAGAATAAGATTGATAAAATTTCCGAAGTTTTAGGATTTCGGGACGTCAATTAAACTTAGCTTTTATAAGTCAAAGCAATTTAAGTTAGTTATGTGAAAATGCTAAACACGAATATAGTTAGGGGATAAATTAATGGGGGTTGTGTAAAATATCTGCTTCTACGCTATAGTCGTAAACAGAAACTGGGTGCGAACCCAGACACGGGGCCCCTATAACCACCCACATTTTTTTAAAATCCAGTCTACATATATTCAACCCAGTCCTCACACTGTAGACAGCACTTTGTTAAAATTCTATAGAAAAGTTGTCTTTATCAAATTGAATGTAAATTCTCGAACTTGCAAAGTAATTATAATCCTCATAGTGCAAATGATTAATTATAGTAATATTTCTTTTTAATTTCTTGTTATTTATTACAAGATAAGTAACATTTGTTGAATAAAGACTCGAGACAACTTTCTGTTAGTTGTTTTAATTAACGTCATGTAATTAAACACACAGTCACTAATAGATTCAAAACCAATAAATTGTATACAAACTTGATATGAAATCACCTCTCGGAAAAACTCATTGCATTTCGCAAGGCAAGTAACACTGACATCATAATCTTTTTGAGTATAAGGCGATTTTTTAAAATACTTTTCTTATCTGAATATACAGATCGAAATGATATGGTAAAAAGCATAGAAACAAGCGCGAAAATGAATAACATAATCATGAATGTTTATGTAGTTACTTGTAATTTATGCAGCAATCAATTACTCAAGCCTCAACGGTTTATCTTCTTTAATTAATGCCTAACACAAAAGATCACCTGTTTCAAGCCTAAAACTGCCGGCTAGCTTAATAGTTTATCTTGTAATTTGTATGATTCCTCGCTAGGAATCATAATGTCAATGTATCTTTTATTGACTGCTATTTACGGTGTTGTTATTTGATATCGATATTTGAATGAATAAATATAAATCCAACAACCCGTGTTAAAGAAAATAAACAGGAAGGAGTGTAAGAAACAAAATAACAACAAATGAAAATATGAAATTCGATCACTCGTTCCCCCTCCCCCCAAGGGGCTATTACTCGCTATCTCTCTCTCTTCCCTCACGCACGCACTTCCACACACACACACACACACACACACACACACACACACACACACACACACACACACACACACACACACACACACACACACACACACACACACACACACACACACACACATTTTCTTCTTACCTAGTGAGCGTGGGCTGTGTGCGGTTGCATATGCTGAAGGGCGTCTCTGATGGTCATACTTATAACAATACTTCGCCCGTTGGCATCGAGGACGTTGTGTCTCAGATAAGGAAAAACGCAGAGACGATAATGAAACTATAGCTATTGACTGTTGTAATTGACAGGACATTTACGACTTAAAGTCATATATTTAAAAAAGTGTCAGTCAGTGGGCTGTAATTAGGAAAATGAAGCTGTTCAGTGTTTGAGGAAGAAAATGCTGCACTGTGCCAAAGTTAAATTGAAATAAATTGGTGAATTGCGGTCCCGCTGCCGCTTCTGTGATTCTTTCCAATTGTTATCTTCATATTTCACACTCAGCCCTCAACATGTGATCATATTTTATACATTTACTGATAACATCGCGTATTTATTAAATGCTCACATATTTCTTCCCGGTTGTAAATCTAACTACTAAACTGATATTATCGGAAAGAAAATTGTATAGCTGCAAGGAAAAGATAAGGTGGTACAAAATTTTAATAGAGATACAGACGTACATAAAATTGAAAGCTCCGTATAGACCCTTTCCTTCTTACCAGTTTAAAGATTGTTCATTATCTCAATTTTGGCGGTACGTAAAAATTATTGGAACATAAATATATACTTACACGTGCGCGCCCGCATACACATACGCACACAAAATTATATGATTATTACTTGTATACGTTTATTTGCGTTTGTTTATTACTAAATGCAAGTTTTAATATATTTCCTTGATAATATTCATAATAGCCTATGTTAAATTGATTTCTTAAAAAATCATCACAGCTACTTTTACAATATAGATTTTTTTTATAGTCGCCAAGTTTAATGTTATCACTTGTTTTTATTCAGCCTTGTATGAGTTGTTCAGATCAATGCGGTTGTTCAGCCGAGTGCGGGTATTTTACGTTATCGCTACCTTTATTACTAAATAGAATTATAGCTGTAAGTATTGCTATAACAAAATTAACAACAGAAGGTTTAGCTGAAATTCAGTTAAATCCATGTAAGGGCCGCGTTTGCGTCTGCTCGTTCGTGTAGCGAACACTGCTTGCGGCTTGTGGTTGTCTGTACCTGTTTCCCTGAACAACATGAACAGAAGGCTATAAATTACTCATCTATAAGTGCACATCTCTTTCAGTTTATCTTTCCACTGTAACAATTGACAATAATGAATTATCAGCAACCAGTCCTGTCAACAAACGTGGAACCTATTCCTACGATCCACTCACGAACTCCACATATGCAGTCTACATTACCTCCAGTAACTGTGTCGCAAAATGGCCTTCAATCCTATAACAGTCAACAAAACCAGGCAGAAATGTTAATGTCGACTTCACACAACACGGATCCCACAGCTGGCAGGTGGTGAAAAAACGAAAAAGGTCGTCGCCAGTCTTCATAAAACATCTAAAAACACACCCAGCCTAATGAACACAACAGATTCACTGTGTTGCCTACAGACGACCCGGATGACCTCCAACCTATACAAGTCTTGCCCAGCCAAAAGTACCTGGACCTCTGTGTCCCTACATTCTGTCGTCAGTGACAATGAAATCATCAATAATGTTACAAAAATTTTAGAATCTAAACGTTAATGTACTAAATCGTTCGATAGCAATATGGTGAAAATCAACACTTTAGCACCTGATTCTTACAGAAAATTAATCCGTCATCTCGAGGACGAAACAGTTATTTACCGTACATATCAAATTAAAGACTAGCGAGCATTTCGGGTTGTCATAAGAAACGTTCACCCTAGCATCTGTGTACACTTTATTACAGAAGCACTAAAAGAAAAAGGACACACGCCACACGGTCCGAAATAAAATGAACATTAGACACAGAGTAGACAATACACCCTCCCCCTTCTTTGTTGATTTTGAAGCTGCAGCAAATAATAAACAAATATATAACTAAGGTATTTAGGTAACATACAAATTACTGTAGAGCCACCTTGGTGAAAAATCGTCATAATCCAGTACATCCGTTGTCAGTCATAGGGTCACAGTAAAGCATACTGTAGAAAACCTGTTCAGTGTGTTAAGTGCGAGGGTGAACACAAGCATGCAACTTGTTCCAAACCTAAGAATACGCCAGCCTCATGTAATTATAGCGGCTGTGAAGTTTATAAAAATCTGCAGACCAGAAAACGCCCGTATCTACGACCACACCTAGGAGAACTTAAAATTTTAGGAAAACAAACGCAGAACAAAACCTGAATACCTCGTATGTCCAAATTGCAGGACTACAGCGAATTACAGAATCCTCGCCTCCTGATAACAGTAATCCCAAAACAGACAATAATAATAATAATAATAATAATAATAATAATAATTATTATTATTATTATTATTATTAAAAGAGCAAAAAGTACTAATAAAACAATAATTATAGACTACTTTGGCACCACGTAAACTACATCTGCGATATACGGAGTAGATTTACAAATTGAGCCGCACTAATTACGCAGAAGGCATTGTGGCCAGTACTATGCTTCATCCACATTTTAAATAGTGGACTTGAACATCTCTAAAAAAAGTTTTTCATGAATTTGTAAAATTAATCTTTTAGTAAAAAGAAAGAAGAAGAAGAAGAAGAAGAAGAAGAAGAAGAAGAAGAAGGCAACGAAAAAGAAAGACCACAGTGAAAGCAAGAAGTACTGACACAAAAGAGCAGGAAAGAGGGATGATCATTTCCCTCACAAATTATTTCACGAGGTCAAGATCGAAGAAATATTATTATTGTTATTATAATTTAAACATATAATAATAGCACCAATAATAATATTAATAGTAATAATAATGGTGTGGTTAATACTGTTTTGATACGATATTGCTGCTGCTGCTACTTCTGATGATGATGTCCGTAACAAATGATGGCTGTATTACAAATCCGCGTGGAGTACAAAAGTATAGACAAAATGTATATTCACTAAGATATCATGTGTCACGTAAATCACATGTAAATATTCTATTAAAATTTTAAACATTTATAATGTGGTCACAGTGTTATTTCTTCAAACCTAATAGCACTGAATGATGAAACAGTGAACAGTGAACAATAAATTATTAATGAACAATTTTCAATTTGTTCTTGTTCATTTTCGTTTAATTAGTCTCTTTAGCAAATATGAAAATTACAAAATACATATGAAATAAGCACGCGCGCGCGCCCATACACACACACATATAATCAATTTGCAACCGTAACTTCCGCAATACGCTCTCTTACATTCCTTAAACTCTCATGACCTCACGTTTTTCCAACCATTTATTCTTGTGTTTATTAATACCAGTTGTTCCTATAGTATTCATAGCTACACCTATTATATCTACTAGCTTCAGGCTTAGTTTCTTCTAGGTTATTTACTTTTTTATATATAAATTAAATTACTTACGTTTATTTAGTTAAACATAAGTAAAATTTGTATTTTTCACTAAATACTTCATGTTTAAAATTTATTGAAACAATTGTATTTCTAGAGAATGGACAGTACATAAATTATTGTAATTAATGACATCGAATTCTGTATAATAGTATGCTGAAGTACATTACTATTACATTATTGTTTGTAAGAGTATATGACATACAACATAATATCAGCTACATCAACATAATAACAGCCATTAAAATACGTATAGTAAAGACATTCGCAAAAATCTTTGTGTAGATAAATAAATTATACACATCATTATCTGTCGTATTATACGTTTTTCTGAAAAGTTATGTCTGCACCCATGTGAACCGCACCTCGCAAACCCAAATTTCTTCGTTTGAGACTTCTAACCATGTCCTTGTTCCATGTCTTTCTGGCGATGGCTAGCTACTCCACTGTTTGGAACTGCCTTGGGTACCTGCTATTATAAGATGAACAAAGAAACTTGGTTCTGCCTCTTAAAATATGTTTGCCCTGATATCAGCGTATGTTACTATAACATCAATTGTGTTAATAAACAAGCATCATCATCATCATCATCATCATCATCATCATCATCATCATCATCATCATCATCATCATCATCACCATCATCGTCATCTACCACTTATTTCACGATTTTTCATTCGTTCTCTCCTTATTACTTTCTTTATCCTCTTGTGGTATTTTATTCGGTTTGTCAACACAAGGATTCGCCACTATAGGTCTCGGGCATCACCTGTTTTTTAAACATTCATCTTTGTTTCTTTTAATATGGCTTTTTTCATTTATAAGTACATTCCTGGATGCTCAAGATGCACCCCCTCTTATTTATAATCCGACTTTCGCTACTGAGTTTGAATTTAACATCAGTTCTTAATAATTTGTGCTTTTTATGTTTTCTTTACCTTGTATAAGCTTAATATATAAACATAGCGCTACAGGGCGTAATTCAAAAATATAGGCCTAAATAAGTTGAACAATTATTGTTAATTGGCATGCTTAAGAATAGCAATATGAATTTAAAATATTTTCTGCGCTTGCTTTTTCTCAGATTATCATATTACAATTGCTAAGGACCACGATGATATCGAGTGCACGTCAAGGGAACGTAACGAACAATGAAAAGGAAAACAGGGACTGGTTAAAAATTTTCCCCATACAGTGTAGGTTATATATAAGCCGGGAGATGAAATCCAAATAGGGTCAAAAATTGTCAAAAACTTGACACTGATTTTGAATATCTTGAATCAATTACAAACGTCAGGTCAGAGCTACGTATGATAATAGGGTTCTTAAAGCAGATACAAAGGGGAAAACCATCGTTTCGTAGTGCGGTTGGGAACGTAACCGTACGCAAAGGAGAAATTTGTTACGAATTTAGAACAACATTAGAACGATGGAAATGTGTACCTCAGGATGCTTTATTAGAAACATCAGTTTAATGGGAAAGACAGTTTAGTGAACACGGAAACTCGTGGCAGTATCACCTATATAAAGCCCACAGCTTCGATTTACCAATATCTGAACCATAATATATTTTAGATATTCTTAAATTTATAAACAACAGTTTAACTGTAAGTTTTAGTATAACAGTATAATACGATCCTCCTGATCTGGAACAGGATGAGAACAATCTGGGCGATAGTACGTTTTGTCTCCACTCGTGACATTGGATGAATTTCGTCGATTTCGTCGGCGACGTCGTAAACAACATTAAGGTGAATATGAGCACAGTAACCCCTGAGTGTAGACGCACAATAAAATGGCATTTAAAACGGGAAAACATGCAATTACATCCAGTCGAGTCGTAAACTTGGAGTATCTCTGTTCAGTATTCATACTGCAGACGTTACCGGAATATAGGCGACTTCCTTAAGCCGTTACATAGACAATTTTCTACTGCGTTTTGTGTTCCATCCAATAAAATTTGTTGTTGCAATACGTAATTAAAATTAAAATTAAACACAACACGCAGATTTAACGAACTATCAGGACACATTTAGTGGAAATAAGACAACTTATAGTTAAAGTGTTCAGCGGAAGATCTAAAGGAAGTTATCGTAAATAAGCGTAGTAGAGAAATTGTTACTTGTAATTTGTTACCAAAACAAATGTATTAAAACCACATGTCGTAGTTATTAAAAATCAGATTTGTCGTAGCTTGAAATTTAAGATCATATCCAACGTAATAAAGGACATATCGGTAGTTCCAAATTCTTCCTGCAAAATCACGTTTGATCTACCTTTCAAAAAGTGTTCTTAATTATCATTTAAATAATCTTTATAAAGTATCTGAACAACGGCAAAATCGCTGTATTTTACGAACATTTTTATAACAACATCAAACACAATTTTTACGTCGTATTTAGGATGTACTAAAGACTTTATTGGTATACGGAAAACTAAAACGCAAATTTTGGAAAACATTTGTACTCGTATGTATTTAAATATAGGCCTATGTGTTGTTTCTAATCACAGTTAATGGTATTTTTTATTACCAACACGGTCTTAAGTCTGCTATAGTATACTCCGTATATATCATATACAATTCACGATATACAATTTTAAATATTTTGAACTTATTGTTTCTACGAAAATTTCATGTAAACAATTGAGTGTTTCTAGCTTAACTCTTCATTAAAAAAGTAGTCTTTTGGTCAAATTAATAAATTTTACAATTACATGTACAACTATAAAACACAAAGAATTACAGCACCATAAATATTAGAAAACTTTACATAATAAAGTGTTTCATGTGCTGTTTCAAACTTGCCTTACAGTTTCTCTTCCTGCTGCGCTTGAGTTCTTTCTAGACTTTAGGCAAACAAAACTAACAACAGCATCCGCCTATATTCTTGCATTTATTCTAACTTTTCCACGACACTACTTTATCCTATGTTTCCTCAGTTCAAAGTTATCGCAGAATCAACTCCTATTCTCACAGCATGCATAACAGCAGACGTTTCTTTAGGGTATAATGCAAAATTATGCCATAGAAGAATTTATTTTGGGTTTTGGTCATGTTTTGTATACAGTAATCTCCCGTTATAGAAGACTAATAGGGGCTATGAGGTGTCCGATGTACTGACAGTCTGTTGTATATGGCGGGTAGGCCTTAAGATCTGGATATGACTCGTTTAAACTACGTGGACGAAAATAGTAACTACTTTTTTTATACTGTATTTAGATAAAATAGATAACAGTACAGCAATAACAAACAGTTATATCCATTACAGCAACAAAACTTAGTCCATTGTAAAGAACCATTTACATTTTTACACTAAATATTTATAATTATAGTAAACACTTTGTCTAATGTCTATCTTCTTCAAAAACAACTTGGGTATTGTGTCAGAATCATTTTCAGTAATTACTGGCTTAAAAAAATACCAATTTTTGTTTGAAATTGATTAGAGTAAATTGATTTAATCAATAACTCATGAAGTATTTAGTAGGAATAAACCTGTTTTAGTACCAAGCCACGTGTCCGTTAACTATATAAAAAATATATTGTACTAACCGTCTGTGACTTCTCGTATATGTTGTCCTTTCCTATTGCGACATGTTTCGAGACACTTGTCCCATTTTCAAAGCATAAAATTTGTAGCACATATCATTCACTGATATACTTGTCAAACGTTAAAATCCATGAGTTATGATGACCACAAATAGCACATTTTAACATAACGAACTATATTATTTTTTGTAACATGAATATGCACATCGGGCAAACAGTGTACACTGCGCAGCGACCCATCGCGCATTGACCACAATTGATTCTTGTTATCTTAGTATCTCAACGCGGTGTCGTACAATATATTAGATTTGAATAATAACTGGTCGTTCAAAATGTGTGGCTTGGTACTAGTGTCTATGAACGCTTTGTACACCTCAAATTCCTCGAGTGCGTTCATATAACGTCCCTTACTGCAAAAGTGGAGGGGTTTTAAATTGGTTCCAAAATCAGTGTAATTATGATTTTCATTAATAAGATGTTTGGCGAATTTTGATTTGATGGTATCATAGTTGCGACAGATAGTGGGTGGTTTGTGTTCGTTAAATCTTTTGAGGAAACCACGGCCCGTCTGGCCCACATAGAAAGCGTCACAGTCATTGCATGACAATTTATAAACGCCCGTTTTATTCTCAAGGCAAGTGGATTCGTGGGTGCGAAGATTATTTAAGATATTATTTGTAGTCTTGTAAGTGACTATAATATCACTGTTTTTGTTTATGAGTGATTTTAAAATGTTCTGCATAAAATTGGTGTATGTTGCGGTGATATATTTGTGTGGTTTTTCTCCCGTGCAGTCATTGATAATTGGTTAATGTTCCTTTTTCTGTTTTTATGTAAGATAACAAGAATCAATTGTGGTCAATGCGCGGTGGGTCGCTGAGCAGTGTACACTGTTTGACCGATGTGCATATTCATGTTACAAAAAATAATATAGTTCGTTATGTTAAAATGTGCTATTTGTGGTCATCATAACGCATGGATTTTAACGTTTGACAAGTATATCAGTGAATGATATGTGCTACAAATTGTATGCTTTGAAAATGGGACAAGTGTCTCGAAACATGTCGCAATAGGAAAGGACATCATATACGAGAAGTCACAGACGGTTAGTACAATATATTTTTTATATAGTTAACTCATGAAGACGCAAGTGGCCATAATAGAGCGATATGTTTTCATTTTTTGATTGCTACTTCCTTCACCTAGACCCAAATATTGGTAGGAACACTGTTATGACTGACGGTCAATTTCTAGAATAGGGAACAATGCGTAGGATATTAATAGAAGCCCGCGAGACAAGACCGTTGAAAACGGAATAAGTCACATGGCTCAACGACCCTAGACATCTAAGCCACATTTTTGAGCTTGATTGTCTTCAATATTTTGATAGTCCATGTTTCTTAGAGCTGTCCATTATAAGCGGGGTCCGTTTTAATGGGGTCCGTTATAAAGGCACTTTAATGCATATGGATGTTATGGGTAAGCATAGATGAATTCATTTTGAAATAATGATTATACGGAATTATGGTTTATTAAAAATTAATTACCGGTAATTGAAAATGGTTGACATTTAAAAGTTCTTGCTACTGATTTACTTTACAAATTAGCCTGTTCTCCAACAAAAATTTACTAAAATTAATTGTCTTTTATAGAGTTTTGGTCTTTAAATGTTTTTTAGAGTTAAAGATATGATGATAATATTAATCAGTATATTTTAATACACTTGAATGTCGACTGAAGTAGGATGTCCGTAGCTGGAATGTGTTGATTTGATGGTCTTCAGCTGACCTCCGACAACCATGTGGTATGTCGGAATGATTGTAAATGCGTACTTCTTTCTCTCAGGGTAGCTTTCGGGTTGCTACGTCCGAGGTGTATCGATATTACATTAATTCCAGTACATTGGAAGTGTCTTACCAGAATTAGGCGGATAATCTTCTACCACTACTCAAAGCACTCGGTTTTAACCTAGGTCGGACTATCACTAACGTACCACTATCGTAACCGCGAAAGCATCTCTGGATTATCTTTTCGACATCGACAACGTTCAATGCGGCGAATTCGTGGTTTTGTGGCCGTTTCCTCCATACTTATCGTTTGTAGGGGAACGCACGAACCAACCAACTATGTACTGCTCTTTGCTAAAATGCTAAAACTCTGATTGGTTAATATTTTGTTTAAATGGGGGGATTACATTGCGATCATGTACAGCTCGGCTTATTCAAGCCATTAATTGTTCTAAACCTGGAACAAAATTAACTAATTTGTTTGTTCTTTTCTTGCTTTCCAATTTATGAGTTATAGTACATGCATAAGAAAATATTCATATAAAGTGAACAGTACTTTTAATCACGGCAAGTTGTTTATAATCTTATCAAGTGCATTCTTGTCCAAGTCCCATCTCGAAATCGTAATTAATAACGGCGCTATAATTTTCTTTTACGAGACCCACGCACACGCGCACATTCTCTTATAATCATCAAATCACTTATTACGAAGGAAGGCAGACTATACGCGGTTACATTTGGTAAGAAACAAATCAAATATATTTTTATCTAAACTCTTCTCGAAGACTTAAAGGTTTCAAACTCATTGTATTTGTTACATTTGTACGATCCATATAAAAACTGAAGGCTTGAATTTGATTAACCAACTACAGAAGAATAACTTACAGAACTACAAACATTAAGCTATAGCTCTACAGAGGTAATTAGGCTTTATATTCGACTTCTAAGAATGGTTCTTTACAGAGTTGACACACCAGTAAACGGTAGACACTTTTAAACATCTATTACTTAATTTTTCGTACGTTTTCTTTAAATAACGTTTACAATGTTATTCATTTTAGGAAGGGATTTATGATTATAAAATTTGGGTATTAATCTGTATTGGTATTCTCAGTTCGATTTCTCAGGCATCATCGTAAAAAATATCTACGTGTAATTTTATTTTCTCCTAGGTCGACTCAGCCTGTGTAAATGATTATGGGATATTATCGGGTAATTAGTAAGTTAATAACGGGACAAAACATAATTTGGCCAGTCTCCTTTTGCACGGCTCAAGAAGGCAACCTCTCCCCGACTTTACTATCGTCGACGACGGCACAGAAAAGAGACTTTTGTTATTATTATTTGTTACTGAGAAAACATTTTTGATTTGCGTAATGACTTCACTTGTTTGCTAATAAAGCTTCAGAAAAATTACATAATTACAATCATAATATATAATTTTATATTGTGAGTTTTTATGTTTGATGCATTTACGTCATAGTGCAGGTGATCTTACGTGAGATTGAAAGAAAATCCAAATTACTGAGTCTAAGTGTCATTAATCACTTTTATCAACCTTACACTAAATTCAAAAATACTTCTTCACAAACAAATACGGACTATTCATAGTTCACCATATTCTGTATTAACGAAGCAATAGCTAAATGTAATTTCTAAAAAAAAAAAAAACGCTGAATATGTCACCGCAACACCCATTACTCCGTTGTTAACGCACAACTCAGACTGTATGTTGCATTGTTTTGTTGAAGCGGGGTGCCTTTGAAACCGTGTCTCAGTTGTAGTGTCTGGATTTGCAGGATTACTGTTACTGATGAATCGACAGGTGCTTAAGACTGGAATAAAAGCCGCCAGCACGATAGTTCGCTAGATGGCGGAAGATGTTGTCTTTACATCGTGGCACTGCTTCTATTGCCTATTCTGACTTCAGGTATCGCTCGTTTGCCCGTCTCAGAAATACGACTTTAGGCGTCGGTCCCTCCCGGCGAGGCAGAAATCCTCCGTGCCTGTGGCAAAGGCAGCAAGTAGTGTGTCTAGACGTGCTTGGATGGGATTCTCTGAAGAGAGAGGGGAATTCTGATTCCGTTTGGTAAATTCGATGGGAGCCGACCAGAAGTAGTGAAAGGGGATGGTTGTATGGCAGGCCATCTAGAATCGATTTGACCCGAATCGGGGGGGGGGTGGAGATTTTGATGTGATGATGGTTCCGAGGTATTGAAAGGGTGACATCACAGCTGCAGCAAAAATAGTTGTACTCGACGTCCGGACAAAGGCAAAAAGTGTGGGACTTTGGAGACCTCCAGAATCACGTCATATCTGAGAAACGTGGAGATCTCGACAAGGAAAGGAGGATTTTCTACTGGAATTATTCCAAATTACACCTGTCGACGGTCTACCAGAGAGAAAACCAAGCGAGAACGGCATAGGGCAGTACAGACCTAAGAAACGAAAGAGGTAAACTTTGTGCTTGCGACAGGAGAGCGTAAGTAAAGAGTTTCGCTCAGACCTTTAGCCTTGTTGAGGGTTTCAGTCACGTTTGCTTTGATGGTGGAGCCGAACGACTCTTTCCAAGCGATGGGCTTCCTAATGAGAGAGGCTGGCATCAGGAAATGGACTTACGAATGAAATGGATCGTCTCGGATTTCTCCGTGTTCATCACCATACGCCACTTCCTTAACCAGTCGGAAGTAGGTATAACCAACGCTACAGCTCTGTGTTCGCAAATCGCGGGGTCAGGGAGCTGCAGTGGTATGTAGGTCAGGGCCTACATAGCGTTATCAGAGAAGAGGGACAACGTGATTCCGGGACAGATTGCAAAGTCGCAGTGGAAATTCTAATTGTATATGGAATGTAGCAAACAATATTGCTATATGATAGCATATAAAGAAGTAGAGGCCTATATGAATAAGTAGATATAACATTGTAACATTGTTTGAACATTGTAAAATAGTTGATAGGAAACGCTGTGAAAAACGCTGATTTCAGGTATTTTTAGACTTGTAAAGTAACTTTAAGTGTAGTACAATACTGCGTAATGATACTAAGCCGCGTATGTAGTGTGCGTGTGCGAGGGTACGTAATTATTGTATGGAATATTCTTAGAAAACATGTTAATTTGAATAACTATCGAAATATGGGAAATGTTGATATGGGATTTGCATCAAAATACTAGTAATAAAAGGACCGTGGTAGTGATATCAGTAGTTGATTTAAAAAAACATTAACTGAATGTATGCGTTCTTGAGTAAACGGTTTTATAGCCCTACAATTGGTCATAAAATATTTCAGGTTTTTTTAAACATGAATTTTTCTGTTCCTAAACTTTTTGTATAGGCAAATCTGCTTTCTTTAAAAAGATCATGAGAATGGGTTACCGAGGAACCAATCAAATTGCAATAAATTCAGGTTGAAATAAGACTGAACATACAGTTGCTCTCGCTTCGAAATCGATAAGGATTGGACGCTGCGCTGGTCCAAGACGTTTGTTTGCCAGTTGTGACGAACGTGAGCTAAAAAATTCAGTAGTTTTAGTGCAATAGTTATTATAGGCTAATTGTGAGCAAGTGCAAGATAGTCCGCTTAGGAGTATATAGACACTTCAAGCTAACTGGAAAGGTGTGAACCTAATACGTCAGTTTGAGCAGTAACAGAATCGGTTTGCGGTGTGAAATTATATGTAACTTTGCCCACGAGAACAATTTACACGCCCGGAAGCAACCCTGAAGCCGGACAGAGTAAATTGACTCACGTATTCCTACAGATAGTACCAACCCGTCGTCTGAAGGATCTGCAGTCGACATTACATGAAAGTGAACTTGTATTATATTATGCACACTCATAAAACTTAGTTAAAAGAAAGGCACTAGTAAAATTACATTAGAAAATATTTTATAGCTTAGATAACACAAAAACAACGTTTTAAAACGCAATTTATTTCATTATACAAAAATTGAATTTTAGTTTGTGTTACTAAGATCAACAGAGACAAAATTAGTTATCTTTTGTAAACTGTATTAAAGGCACAGTAGGTTGTCTGATAAATTAATAACATCACTAATTTAATTCCAATAACCTCTGTCTCGACTGCTTATTCTATGCAACCCTTATACATCACAATATATATATATATATATATATATATATATATATATATCAACTTCAGTACTCTCAGTTCACGTGTCACATTGATCATCACGTAATATCAGTGAATTAAACGTTATTGACTATACTGTACGCCGATGAAGGCAATATTTCTCTTTTTCCGTATGTAGTATTGTATCAAACCCAATACCACTTTTATTTACACGTTTCGAGTCATAAATGAAGCAGACTGTACTTCGACTGTTCTAACAGACAAGGGAGAATAATTGCCCAGGCACGATACACTGAAGTGCAATGGAACGTTTGTTATCAAAAATTTTTAAGAATTCGCTTGCCCGTTATCGAAACATTGTAAAAAATCTAAACATCATACGGTATTTTTTAGTTTTATATATACTTGTGTTTTACACTTTGTTCCTAGTGACTACTGTATTTGTAACTGGTACTGGTATTGCAATGAGAGGTTGAAAACTGGGTATTGAGTTTTCAATAAATTCAATCTTCTGTCGATTCAGAGATGTATCTCTAAACCTGAATAAAAATATAACAATAATTCGTGTTCCGGCGTTATTCACCACAATATTTTTTTATTACAATCTTGACGGTATGTACAAAATTCAAGTAACGCTTAAACACAATTGAGTACATAAACATTGTATAATACTGATATTATGAAATAACGTCAAATAAATACGCTGCAAGTAGGTTTATTTTCACCTGACACACGTTTCACAGAAATTATTCTGTATCTTCACCGGTTTGTTTGAATTTTAATTAAATGTTTCGCTTACAATATAGTTAACGGATAATCGATTTTACTTCGATTGAATTTTCGACTGTTTTAATGTTTATGTAGTTACCTATTTATTATATACTTATTGTTCAAATAATAACAAAACAAGACGTTTTATTTAAAATCATACATTTAATAGAATAATAAACAGTAAATATTATATAATAAATAACTGGCTACATACACATTAAAACAGCCGAAAATAGAATCGAAGTAAAATCAATTATCCGTTAACTATATTGTAAGCGAAACATTCAATTACAATTCAAACACCTCTGAAGATACAGAATAATTTCTGTGAAATGTGCGTCAGGTGAAAGTAAACCTACTTGCAGTGTATTTATTTAAAGATATTACATAGGAAACTCAATGAGTTACTTACAAAGAAATTATAAAAAAACATAATAATAAATGTCGTGACAATATTAACATAAAAAAATGTACAACAGAAAAACATTCTGTAATGTAGGCAACGATTTTTAAATTGCTAGAACTAAAGCGACATTAAAGGCTATAAAACAATTACAGATTTTAATAGTCAATTTAATTCACCTTACAGTTTAATTCAGAAAAATGCAAATTTTAATAGTTAGTTTGATATAACTCAGAGTTTAATTCATAAAGCCTTTTTCATTAAAACACTAAATGACAAAATCAAGTAGAAATTAAATTTCACTTCCCATATATGACTAGTCACGATGAGTAATCGCTTTAAAATGATTTGGCTTCACTTCGAACCCGTTAAATGTGTATTGGCTATATCCGAGGTCACCAGTCATTCACAAAATAATTCCGGTGCCGGCAGTGTACTATCGATAAATACACGGCGTTCTTGAATATGCTATTTATCGATCTTTACCCACCAAGTAATTAGTTCATGCGTAACTAACTTATATTACATAATCAACTTAGCCTAGAGAAAATTGTTATCTTACAATTATAGTCTGCTGCTTTAGGGCTACCACGTACTGGTGACTTTTTGTCATGTAACTGTTTCTCACCACTGGCACCATCAAGTGTAAACGTTCTTATTTAGTTACGTGCACGAAGCGACGTGACAGGAAACCGACTTTTTGTCATGTAACTGTTTCTCACCACTGGCACCATCAAGTGTAAACGTTCTTATTTAGTTACGCGCACGAAGCGACGTGACAGGAACGCGACTTTTTGTCATGTAACTGTTTCTCACCACTGGCACCATCAAGTGTAAACGTTCTTATTTAGGGGACCCGGAATGTCCTATGCCTGCAATGTTAAATGTAAGGTACATTATCTCCTAAACAGTTAGCACTAGAAAGCTGATTTTTTTCCTGTATCTTATTACATGCTTTTAACACTTTGTATCATAGGGATTTCTGTATAATTGCATTTTTCTTAAAAATAATAATTTTTTTGTACTTGAAGAATTTTTAACACATTTTTTCACTATATTTTGCAACATAAAATTCGTAGTTACTAAGATATGGAAAAAAAGCCTATGACACAAATTGTAGTTGGGCATTATATACAAACCCTGAAAATTTGAGGTGTCTAGCTCTTATAGTTTACAAGCAAATGTTCCTTATATATCAAAAAAATAAACTTACGGGAATCGAGGCTCAAAGTTCCAACTGCATATTTAGTGAAGTCCTGGACCATAAGATGGGTTGTCAGAGTCACTAGACATTTCCTCATGTAGTTTTCTCTTTATTCCTTCCATCCTTTGTCTGGCTAACCTCTCACACTCCTTCTGTTTCCTTTCAGCATTCCTCTTCCTCTCATTGTCTACCGATAACATAGAACTAATCATGAATTTTCCCGGCATTACTCCCATCCTCTGTAGCACTTCACACTTAATTATGTTTCCTCTGTTGTACGTGGCAATGGCATCATATACTCCAAAGTGTAAAGTATTTATTTGGACAAACACATTTTTCAGGATTCTAGTCCAGATCACATGGTTCACGCTCTCGTTTTGATTTTGTGTACGGCCATGGAGACATTTCTTCAGAAGTTCAGTTTGAGACAAATCTCTGAAAACTGGCTTTATAGTCTCCATGATAGCGTGTGGCACATTGTGGTGATGTTTATATATTTGTTCAGATCCCTGATACCTGTTATATTTGCACCAGGAATCAGGTCCCGTTGGGCACAGTCCATGTTCTGGCTTCTCATCGGTAGATGAAGTATGAAAGTATAAAGCCCATACAGCTTTCTTCATTGCCTCAACACTCTGGGTATTTTGTCTTATTGCTAGCCCGTAATCTCTCTGCAACCTGTTGATTACCTCATCAGTCAATCTTTTAGTACCTCCCAAAGGTTTTCCATCGCTGAGGGCCTTACCTTTCATCGTGGTTTTCAGTCGACGCAATCTTGCTCCCATACGTTTCTGAACATGTCCTATACACTCCTGTTTTTTGATAGTGACATCGTTTCCATATGGTTTCAGTTCAGATACAGCAGCAAAAGACTTTGAATCCCCATCACCTAGGTAGTTTATATACCTGACATTGTACCATTGGAGAGAGCGACTGAAAATATCTTTGACACCAGCAACTTCCATGCCCCCACTGGACCCACTGTAATTCTTTTGGCAGTTATGTACATGCTCACCTTTTAGTCTTTTAGGACATCTACAATGTTTAGATTTTATTGCAACATCTATAACCTTTGTAGTATCAGCACTTGTTGCTGTTATTACCCCATTATGTGATGTGTGCCCTCGCTTCTGCCACGTACCATCTAATGCAATAGTCAAGTCTCGAGGGTTAGCAACATCAGGATTACCTTTGTTTTCCTCAACAGCTTCTTCTACAGCTTCCTGCATACTTTCCTGGGCAACATCTTCAACACAGGATGCAATTTGAAAGGCATATTTTTCAAATTTTCTTGGTGGTGGTGGCAGATTCATTACACCACAAAACATTTCACCTGGAGCAGGGCCTTTACCTATTGAACGTAGAGCATACACAAATCTAACATTTGAACAGAAATATTTATTTTTGTAAGTATCACCTAATTCCACAGATTCTGAACTCCAAAATGTAACACTCTGTTGACAGTTTGTACAGTAAAGAGCAATTTCTGCTGCAAGACCAACATGTCGCTTTATACTTAGGGACATACTCATTTGAGAACATTCTTTACACAATACAGAATTTTCAATAACTTTTGATAGCAAAGATATGTTTATAATTTCATTTACATTTTGTTCATTACTCTGTTCCAATAAACTACAATATTTTTCATTTGACCCATGCAATTTCTTGCTTGTACTGGAATCAGGAGTAGAAACTTTTTCACACCTAACCTCACAATTTTCAGATATACTTTCTTCACTTATATGAGAAGTTGTTGCGGTTTTATTATTTCTATAATATCTTCCTGGAGGCTTCTTCTTTTTATAAATGTGATTATTGTAGCGAGGCATCTTTACAACACTAAACAATACTACACTACACTACACAATGAAAACCTTTACACACAATGTACACATTAGAATTAAAAAAAAACAGTGCTTGCAACAAATAAATATCCCTTTTAATTCATGTTAGCCAACACAAGAAACGTCCTACACAAATATATTCTCTTTGGAAGAAGCGGGAGATTTGAATGAAGCTATTCTTTCTGGACACGAATCTATGGAAAACTGACATGACGTGTTACGCTCATTTTATAATAGACGAGTATATTTTGTAAAATATTTAAAAATACTTACAAGTAAGCTACAGACAAGATAATTATGTCATTTTAAACAGGAAAGTCTCTATTTTATAATACATAGAAAAACTCAAAATCCATTTTTTCATCATTTTTCACCTTCCGGGTGCCCTTTAGTTACGCGCACGAAGCGACGTGACAGGGACGCGACTTTTTGGTTCCGCCGGCCGGTGACTTTTGAGTGACAAAACTGGGTGCCACGTCTTTCGTTTGCAATGAGTGCGAGTATACAGGTCACATTTTTAACACCACTATGCTACCAGCATTCCTTGAAGTTGATACGCCATCAGTGTAGTGCTACACGGATTGCAAATCGACTATCTGCTTCTGTACCACTCACATCGCCAAGTCCACAAAGCTCTTCATACGTTACCGTAACTTTACTTCAAAAAAATTCACAACTAATTTAAATAAAAGTGAACGAGAACAATTTTTCTTAATTGGTCGTGTACATTTCAGTTAGTCTGTACGTCCTGGTTTTTTGATATGTTTTTCTTTTTATTTCATTGTTACTATATTACGTAATCATGTTCTAAAGAAAAAACTTTTAGGCCTATTTTGAAATCCGCAAATGGAAAACGTTTGCTTGTACAATTTTATAATTTATAATTGAACGAGAGAAGCGAGTTCTCAGTTCAACTCGACTGTTTGGGATTTGTCTGTCTGTTTATCTGCCTGTCTATGTTTGCGCAATAAAATTGCAAAGCTTCAAACATGTTAAATTTTTTCTTTTACACTACATTCTATGAACCCAAAATCATTTTTTATTTGATTTTTCTTATGCCGTATCACCAGTGTACAGACGATGGCTGCCTTCCGAAAATCCTCATCAACACATCGGCTCGTTCTGTTTTGAAACTAAAACAATTATCACTAAAAGCCAAGAAAAACAGTGAGTGACAGTTGACAGTCACTCATCGTGTGCGGATTCCTTGAGGTCGAAGTGACGGGAGGACGACAGTGACAACATAGTTGCGATACAAAAAAGTCACCGGTGCGCGGTAAGCCTGATTTTGCTTTCCATATCACTGTCACAGTATATTCAAGAGTACAGTGAGATTATCAGATTATATTAACTAATAAAAAAGTAATAGTCACAGTTTTATTATGGCTTTTGTCAGAGATCGCATATACAATATCTATTGCACACTGTTCCCTCTCAAATAGTGATATTTAAAAAATAACCAAAGGCGCTTCGTAATTTCGAATTGAAGAAGCGTATTTACCTATTCACACGCCCTCTCACTCTCTCTCTCTCTCTCTATCTCACACACACACACACACACACACACACACATCCTGTGTTAGACAATTTTATGCTGATACAATGAATAACAGTTATAATTTCGTGTACTTTGTAAATACAAAATAAAATGCAGATTGATTGTATGTTTATGTTGTGCCATACTTTATTCAGACTCAAGTGGCGTGTTCTACCTAGGGCCAGAAGATGATTATGAGCGCACCAGAACAATTGAACCTGCTAAAGTGATACAGAGTGTTGTGATTTATATAACTTGTGGTCAATAACGATTAGAAATTGTAATACAAACCAAATATAGGAAAAACGGCATACAGGGTATAGATACATAACGTGGGCGATGAGAGGCGACAGGCAAAAACTACCGGCAGTTACTGTCGAAATAGAAGTAGAATGTGAGGTTTAGAAAGAGTCCTCAATGAACAAATAAAAGCAGAATGGAAATAAAATACACTATAACGGGGCAGAATAGACGGCAAACACCTTATATTGTTTGATCAGCTATTGAGGTGCCCCAAAAAATTGCTAGAGAAACCTCAGTTTCTCTCAATACAGAGTAGAGACACAGCCCATTTTAGCGTAGATAGGGTACCCCATATACCCATATACAGCTAAGTACGACCCTGAAGTAGATTAAGGTATCCAGATAGAATGCGATTATACTCTCTCGAATTATCACAGAACTGGCTTAGCGAGAGTATCTAGTCTACAGTTAATGGATCATTCAGGATGTCTTTATGACATAAATAATAGTAAATGTAATATTTTTGGAAAGTGCATGTGTGTGAAAAGAAGAGCGAACGAATTTTACGTTATTATACGTGGGTTTTAAATTGAAAATAAAACTATGTTTTAGCATTGATTGAACAGGCGGTGCGTGGCGACAAAGCTTTGCGCTGTAATTGGTGGAGAACAACTGGCGGTGACATCACTGGAACAGCTGTTCCCACAGAGACAGGGTACAGGTGTGTCCGACACATGAGCACCGACTTTGTGGTTAGCAGTGGTATCCTGATTACAGATATGTTGCGAATTTCTCTGCCGATTATAATTAATTTGATAACTATGAATATCCGTATTTGGTTTTAGTTTATTTTCCTCTGTACATGTATCTACATTCTACATTTAAAACTCTAAACTTTGAGGAACTGTATCAAGACGTACTATTTTAATTTCTATTGTGCCTTTTTGATCACTTTTCAAAAGCAGTTAAGGTATTACATTGCAGACTGCCGACAAAAAATACTAGGAATCTTATCAAATCATCGAGATCTATGTACATTGTCTCAACAAATATTTTTGTAATCTATTATTATTACTTAAATGACCAAATATACACTCGAATGAAGGTACACGCTGCTAGGAAAAAGTGATTTAATTTACGTGCCTAATCAATAACAAAACATACGGTATTAATGTAAAGCAAGTATATTCTCATAATTCTACAGTTTACTAGCACAGGCACTGTATTTATTAATACTTAAGCCGTTACGGGTGGAAACAGAGTGTTTCGCTTCCATATTTTTAGCATTTCCTCTTCTTCTTTTAATATTTCATCCTTTCAAGGTTTTCTAAGTTTTGTATTTGTTACCCTTCTTTATTGGTCTCGCCTCAAACACTTTTCTCTACCCTCATTCTTTCTTCTTATGTGACCGAATCGTCTTCGTCAAGTTTCCTGTCTTGTGCATTTTCCAGGTTTTGCTATTTTCTGTCTTTTAAATTATTATACATTTTTGGTAGTTTACACTGTAATATTAAGGAAACTTTAACAATGTGTCTTTGGATGAAAAAATTTAGCACATTAGGCTAAAAATTTGTAACCCTCCATGGCGTTGAATCATATTATAATGATTATATAAGTTGGTAAATTAAAAACTTACTGTTAAATTACTGTTAATTACTGTTAACGCAGAAGCTAATTTATGTGATTTGTTATCTTATAATTGTATGAGGTACCGGTACTTTAATCGGTGGCAAACGAGATAATTTATTGAAAGTAAAAGTATGCTGTAACCGATATTTTGTAAAAACGCCGATTAACGAAACTCATAAGAAATATCTTACTTATATTCCATTTCATTGGCAACATTTCACATCCATTATAATAAGCAGGTGTAGCTGCAAGAACAATAAAATGTTGCTGGCAACGAGAAAATATGTAACGTATCCAGTAAACGTTTCCCAGATATCAGAGTTTTTTACATTCTGCTTCAGTCTATAGTTGATTATTTTCTATAGCTAAAATAATGTGTTATGTAGCAAATAACGGGCACCATTACTCCAGTAAAAATCTGGAGAATTTTACCCCTTTGAAATCAACATTCTCTGAAGGACGAAATACGCACATAAGGTAGTCTGAAGTGGAGAAGAGGGTCCGATGTTTGGATACCAGAAATAGGAATCTAAGATCAGTTTGAGGACCTAACCTAACCTATTACGTCCTAACCCAACTGCTAAAATTCATTTTTTTACTTGTAGCAACATACAAAATATTTTTTTTGAAATTAATAGAGCTGGACTGCTGGAAACGTTCAGTTGAAATTTCGAGGACAGAACGTCGAACAAAACAAATAGCTAGAAGGCTCGAGAAGGCGCAGTGACGACTGTTGTGGTCAGCTCTACTAAGTAGAAGGAATTCGGCAGTCTAGAAGAAAAGACACTAAGTGGTAGAAGCAAGGGAGGAGATTAGAGAAAGTTTTGAAACCGATATTAATGATTCAAACAAACATATTACTACAAAATACGGTTTGGGCTGTAGAAACCTCGCATCAAAGTAAACACTAAGTAAACAATTCTACCATCTGGCTCATGAGCTGTATTTATTTCTATTGTTGATTGCGTATATTCGTTTTGTATTGTTTGGTGTAACGAATATTGTTTTACTTTCCAATAAACCAACAGTTTCGTTCGTACTACGATGAAGTATCATGAGTCAGAACCGAGACAAAGTTTTGACATACCCCTTTTTATCCAATAAACCCAACCCACAATGTTAAAAGCAAGTCCATAATTTACAGCAAAGTATTCCACGTCCTAAAGCCCAAAAATGTCAATACGTTTTAGGATTTTAAACACTATAAACAATATTTAACACAATATTATATTACAATGTTACAACACAAGAAGGTAAGAAAACAAGGTGACAAGCGTTTTAAGTAAGGCGACAGAGCCATTTCAATAAAATATAATGATTGTGTTGTAACGTTTGTAAAATTTTATTGTGTTAAACATTTTGTTGTAACATTATGAGTGAAACTTATTGTGTACATAGGGGTGGGCTAAGTCGAGAGACTGAAGATGCCTCATCGTACTAAAGGTGAAAGGTTTGGTTTAAAAGGAAGTAAAAAAGTGTTGTTATTAACAATAAAAATCACGACAGCTCATGAAGGAGTTTGTAGAATTTTGTTCACTTACTGTTTACGTTTATGCGAGGATTCTACAACCCAAACTGTACTAGCCTATCATGCAATTTGGTTTTTTGTATAGCCATATGCTTGTTGGAAACGTTAATGTTAGTTTCACAACCTTCTCCGACCTGCTCTCTTGCTTCTCCCATTTGGTGTGACTGTTTTGCCCGACACTTTCCTTGCACTTGTTGGCGAAACGTTTGGTTGAAGTAAAAACAAAGCGACGTGTATTAAGCCGAAAAAAGTATTATTATTAACCAATTCTACGGCCAGTCTTTTGAAATACTTCGATTAGTTTTTCTGTTTAAAAAAAACTGTTAATTTATATTTTCTGTTACAAAAACTGAGAACGGCTTTCATGTGAGGTTGTCACGGTTCGCATGCAGTCTCACAGTTTATACTTTTTGATATTTTGGCACATTCTATGATACCACGTAATATCTGATGAGCTACTCTGTATAGTTTACAAAGAGTCAAAGAGGTCACAAACCGTGTAATTTTAAATTACAGCATACTATTAATACAATACTATAGATACTATTCAGTATTTAAAATTTATATTTATATTACCTCAAGGTGTTATTTTTCCTTATTTGGAACATGTTTCGGGTACCATCTTGTACCCATCCTCAGCCTTCCGGTTTTTGTGTCTGGTGAAGTACATATGTGTAGGTTGACTATTATTATTGTGACTTCCTGTTGGCTTCTGGTACTTCTGGTACTGGTTTTATTGTGTGTGATTGTGGTGTATGTGTTAGTTTTTTGTGTATTTTCGATGTTGAGTGCTTTGAATATTGTATCATGTTTTGTATTGATTTGTATTTGTTCAGGTATTAGTTTGTTTTGTGTTTTATGTTTGTATATTTGTAAATTTTCCCAAATGTTCATTATGGTGCCTTTGTGTGTGGTATATGTTTTATTAGTGTCACATTGGTTATGTCTGGGAATTCATGTCCTGTGTTTATTGCATGTGTGGCTAAATTGGATTTATATATTTCTGGTTTTTTGTATGCATTTAGGTGTTCAAAATAACGTTTTTTCAGCTGTTTTTTTGTTTGTCCTATGTAACATTTATTGCAATCTTGGCATTCAATTTTGTATATACCGTTAGTTGTTGTATTACCTTTGTTGTGTGGGCTATTTAGTTTTTGTAAATTATTTTTATTAGTTTTGTATGCTATTTTTATATCTGTGTTTTTAAACAGTTTTGTTAGCTTTGTCATTTTATTATTTATGTATGTGAATGTGGCCCATTTTTTGTTGTTGTTATTATTTATGTGTTGTTCATTTTGATTAATTCTTAATTGTTCAGTTTTTATTTTATATTTGATTTTATTTTCTATTTTGTTTACAGTATTTTTATTGTATCCATTTTCATAAACAATTTGGTATATTATATTTCTTTCTTTGTCAGTTTCTTGTTTGTTTAGGGGAATTTTGTACATTCTGTTAAATAACGAATAGAATGCTGCCATTTTATGTTGTGGTGGGTGGTCAGAATGGTTAGGTATTATGATGTCTTGAGGAATATATTAAAAATAACATCTTGAGGTAATATAAATATAAATTTTAAATACTTTATATATATCAAGAAACGAACTGTAGCAGAAAGTGATTGAGATAGTATTCAGTATACTCTGCTGGGGTACATCTAAAATGTACCAATAATGATTATAGTAATGATACAAACAGTGACAGAATTTTTATCAAATGAACACAGTAACCATATATATTTGTTCATTTCAGTACGAAGTTAGAACAGTTCGTCCATTCAAGAAGGAACATACTCAGAAAGGACTACTAAGAGGGTTAGAATTAGTTAATTCACTGTGAAATGATAAACAGAGAAAATACGAATTATTTTAACACATTATGATCTCAAGGAACTTGTAATTAAAAAAGTTGTTCCGAGAGGAAGTTATTTATTTCCGAGATAACTATGTATACTATGCGGCAAAGTTTGAGGTAACGGTCCAAAGTATTTGCAAAAACATTTCACAGTAACAACTACAGCGCGGCGAACGCAACGTGGTTGGAACTAAGTTTTCACTTACTTCACCGATACAGACAAGCAGGTCATTTGTTATTCTGACGTATTCTCGCGCCACTATTGGTTTGTATTTAACACTAGAATTCACTACGTGAAATAATTTTGATATTCTGTTGATTGCGTTGATCAGAACTTTACATCGAAACTTGAAAACTATTGATCTACGAGGAGACTGGATTGTAAGGTGTTCAAACTTTGTTCATCACTGTGACTGGTTTCGCATCAGTGCGAAGCGTGATAAACCCGACACCATCTTCACAGCATGTGAGTAAGATTTTTTTCTTATTTGTTCAGCTTAACAGACTTCCGACGAGAATTTTGTCAGACGAATTTTCTTTAACGGTTACACTGTTAACACCTTCTTCTTCCAACATATACATCAATCCATCAATTGATGAGTGCACTTTTTGAAGTCATCAGCTTGTCCTGTGTTAATTATGTTTTGTCCAAAACCTTTTGTCACTGCAAAACCCCCAAAACCCCTTCCTCAAAAGCGTCTTTCATGGCGTTTACGTCAACATGTTTCTCGTCTGAGATTGGCCGTGGTGCATTCTGTTAGCTATACCACGCCACTTGGGTTTGATCCCGCTGCGGGCTGCTACACGGTCACTATCCTCACGTCGCGTGTTATCCCTGCCCAATCTACCATTCTTCTGAGCCGTTTGTAGTTAAAATTATAGTTCATACATACTTGTGAAATAACTGATTCTTTATGTGAACGAGTGAAATAGACGTAGCCTATACATAACTAAACGGAACAAAACAAAATTCAATGAATATATTAATTGTTTTTTTTTTATTCCTACGAGCATGGGTTTGAGGGCAATGAGAAGTAAAAGTGAAGAGCAAAGTGAGGAATTAAACGGATTTATAGACGTTAAAAGTAAACAGACAAATTTTCTATTTTCGTTCTGGAAACGTTATACATGTATTTTTAACTAACATGAAAACAAAAGTTGAAATGACCCGGAAATATACGGGAAGCAGTCGGAGCCCGTATAAACACAAATTCGTATTGAAGTGTGTATAAATTGTTTGTTGCATGTACTAATATTTATGTTAGCGTGAGAGAAAGAGAGATATGACAGTTGGCGATGAAGAGGGGACGGGCGTGCAGACAAAAATGAAGGCGTATTTAAAAGAGACTAAAATTGTAATCTAGGGTTCGCCGGGTGGAATTGAAATTTTTCATCGGTTTAATGTGATCCAGGAAGATGCATAACTTAATTCGTGTATAGGCAATTGCACTGCCTGCAGCTTAATCTAATTTTTGTTACAAAAATGGTACAGCGCATCATACTGCCACCTGTATCGCTGCAAGCTCTTCGTCGATACACACGCATTTTATAAATATTTGCCAGCATCACATTTTTCCATCGTACATCAAATGGCATTCACCGTACATCACATAACGTACACGCCAAAGGCGCATGCCACACGATGCGACGAATGATCCGTGTTACTCGTTGCGGCAACTGTAACAGCTGGCTCGACGACATGTGGTAACCGCCTAAACACTTTTGACTACGGTACTTCGCTCTTGTGCCATTCGTTTTCTCCGTTTTCAATAATGACTACTGTTTTCTGCAGGAAATTAAAAGAAGATTACCTATAAACAGAATAGCAACAACAAAATTGACATCAATGCGAATCAAACTATTCGAAAGACAGTAGAATAAATCAAGGTTAATACCTTTGTATTGCAAATTAACACCTATGCGTCGGTAATATGAGTCATATGGCAGACAGTTTGAAAAATAATTAAAACATTTTTATTTTGTAACTCAACAACATATTTTCAGGCTGTCAATGGAAGAACGTAGAAAGAATATTTCCATATTACAGATACGAGATAAGTTATTTAAACAGTCAAATGTAACCGTGCTATTATAGATAGATGGGTTGGAGGACAGACTAAATGAAAAAGTTTGTTGTCAGAAGTAGTATAAACGGTAAAATAACTAGAAATAAACGGGCGGATAGTCTTACAGACGAAACGGGGTATTCAGTACACAACAGAATACAATTGTACCGTGTATGTAATAACAAATAACAATTATTTATTGAAACCTACTAGTAGGTCTGCACATAAAAACTTGACACGGGTAAGAGAACTGAAGGCGGGTAGTTATCTAACCAAAGAACGCCTTCTAACAGGATAAGAAAACAGGAGTTCTCTGGAGTCTTAGCGCCCTTGATTGTATGCTTTGTCGCGGATCGAAGAACGCGAGTTGCAAGGGTTATGGTGTCGCAGCACAAGGAAGTTTGGACTCCCTTGTACAGCTACGCCGATGCGGATCGCTCCCGTCAGGAGACAATTGTACAGACTTGCTCATGGATTCCTGGTATTGATATACAATACATATTTTACCAGAATCAGAATATTTATCAGGGAGACCGCAAAATCTCAAAGGTTTAGTGAGGTTCGATCAAATTGCAATACTCGCTGTAAAACAACTGCCGGGCTCTTGGGGCGTGGTCCAACATTATTAAAATTATCGTCGCTATCGAAAAGTTGGTCCATGACAGCAACCCTCCCAACATAAACTACATATAACGTGTTGGCGAGGGATCCTACTCCCGCTGTGGTACGGAAGACGGGCGCCAACAGTCTTCCTTGTCCGATGAAGTTAAGGTTGCGGGACGTTGTTACGAGGCTCTACAGCCAAGAATTTCTGGTCTCCAGAAGATCCACAAGGAGGATACACCGTTGCGTCCGACTGTGGCTGCCATTGAATCTTCAACGTATGCAGTGGCCACACAGCTTACGGAAGTGTTGGAGCCTCGCATCGGTCAGACTGAGTCTTATATTCAGGAACTCAACGCATTTTGTGTAGAATCTAAAGACCCTTGAGCTTACGCCTGGTGACATCCTTGTCAGCTTCGATCTGGTGTCTTTTTTTAAAGGAGACCTTGGAGCAGACTGACCAGGTGTTCCGGTGGACATCATGGCTCTCTTTCGCCAGGTCCTGACCAGTACCTATTTCCAGTGGGATGGTTCATTCCATGAGCAGATGGATGGTGTCGCTATGAGAATGTCTCTGAGTCCGATGGTGGCCAACTTTTACATGGAGAGATTTGAGGAAGTTGGATTGACTCCTGCATCCCGTAAGCCGACGTGTTGGTTCCGCTATGTGAACAACGCCTTCGTTGTCTGGAGCCACGTTGAGAAAGAACTTCTGTCGTTTCTTAACCATCTCATACAAGAATTCAGTTCACCACGAAAATGGAAGCGTATGGTAAGCTGTAGTTCCTAGATGTGTTAGTGCGATGAAAAGGGCCATGGAAGCCTTGGTCACAGAGTATACAGAAAGCCGACGCACACTGATCGTTAGTTGCATGATGTCTCTAATCACCATCCTCGGCAGAACCACACCTTGATGATGACCTTGATGGAGCAAGCGAGACGCATCTCGCTTGTATCTGTGAGCCGTGTTTCCTTGAAGAGGAGCTCCAGCGTCTGTACTCGGCGCTGCAGGCGAACTGTCTGTACTCTGCTGCGGAGGTGAAGAGAGCATTGCGGTCTCATCGATCTGCCGGGCGGAAGCGACGGACTAGCGGCAGGTGATCGGCACCTGCATTCTTGCCCTAAGGCAGGAGTGTGACGGACCGTATTGGGAAATTGCTATAGCAGAGTGGGGTGCATGCTGTTTACTTGCTGACATAAAGATCCAACAATGCCTGCCATCGGTTAAGGAAGCCAGGGATCCACTGTCCTCTTGCGGAGTGTACAGAGTGCCGTGCTCTGTCGTATGGTGTACGTCGGCACCACGAATCGTAATGTGAACACACGCATCGGTGAACATAAGTGACACTGTCGTCTGGGCCAGTCCGAGAAATCTACCGTTGCCAAGTACGCCTAGCCCAATGAAGGCCACAAGATCTCTTTCGATGAAACCCAAGCGTTTTCTCCGACTCGGCGTTACTGTGCTCGTTGCTGAGAGAGGCGATCGAGATCCAACGCTGCGGAGATCGAAGCACGAGAAGAAGCCGTGACCGTTAAGAAATATTGGTTTCCTGTCTGACTGACTCTGGGCTGAGTGGTTGCGCGTCGCAGAGAAGTACCACAAAGAATCTGAGTTCCGAGCTGCCTTCAGGAGCTCCTGCCTCGTAGCCCTGCCCATGTAGGGCGAACTTGCTCTGTAGCAGACCGTTCTCGGCTGTTATGCTAGCCTACACTAACGCAGTATACACCGAGGTCGTTTTCACGAATCACCTGGACGTATACGGTACCTGCCCAGCACGGCTACAGGAGGATTGTCTGTAAACCTTGTCGCACATGCATAAAATTTGCGCAACGTATGACTATCAAGTCTACACATTACAACACTGTAATTGCGCGCGCGCGCGCTCACACACACACACACACAAACGCAATGGTTGTCACTAATTGCCTCTCACAAACGACTTCAATTTTACTGGCTGTTGTGAATTCACTCTCTTTATTTAAAACTGGGCTTGATTCCCTGAAGTAAATCTACCATCTGTCATATCCAGTCCACTTCCTTTTATATTCATCTACTTTCCAGTATGTATTAAATTTATTCAGATCGTTACGAGTGTCACCATCGCCCACCCGCATGTGCGTAGTAATCTCATCGCCAGCGGGTGTATGCTATCCCCGTCCCGTTTATTGCAGTACGTCAGTATTGTCACATATGGACTTTTGTGAAACTTTACTCCTATATCCGGACTCGTTTTGTATCTTCGCTACCACATCCGCGAAGTCAAATAAATCAAATTTTACGTTGGGGTAATTTTAATTTTAGGTTGGTTGCATTCGTTTCGGTACCTCAAACCGTAACCTTCGATCTGAAAAGATCTGGAGCGTTGAACCAGAAATCCGACCAAAATATGTTCTGAACCAAAAGTACTGAACTTTCTTTAATAATGATGCAATAAAATAGTAAGGCATTTTGCGAACCTATAGATTTAATTAACATTTTTTTTTTCATCGATTCAGAACCCACATCCATAACGTAACTCTATGCATGGTGTACACGTGCGTCTTCTTAACCTTCTTTTCTTCTTCTTATCCAACTTGCATGTTTATTTTATTTAACTCGTTATCTTAGTACTACAATAACATGTGACGTAATATTTTGAAGGAATCCAAACCTGTTTTCTGAGAAACTTTTATTTTACTCAATCAAATTAAAAAAAAAAAAAAATAAATAAAGAAAATTGTCCCCAGTGTTTCTAAATAGGGGTTTTAATTTCCGGCACAAAAAAGATTTTTTTCTTTGTTGAACTCGACTGTAATGTTAACTCTCATTGACATTATCACAATACATACAATAAACCAGTAACTTGTTTTATCGAACACTATTATCCAAATCTCCCTTAATTCAACAATTCTTTTTCACGATTACAATAATCCAAGTTTCCACTGGTCGTAATGTACACTGGTTTCTGTAATGTCGTAACATATGATTATTATGATATGATATTTCTAGCGGAAAGGGTCAGAATTAAGCTAGAGGCTAATCAATGAGCACTCGAGAGCCTGGCTCCTATGACGCGAGCGCAGGTGCCCTTTAAAACAGCGGATAAAAAATGGAAAATCCGCATTTATGATAACGATATAAAAAAAATATTTGGATAAGTTGGTAAGGACGCTATAATGAATTACCGGACACAGAATCCCAAAGAAATCTTCAATGGGCAACCCAAAGAGCAGACGGACGACAGGAATTCCAAACAAATTCTAAAGAGAAAGGTTAGATAAGGACGTCAGAGAAAGACGGAGCGAGAAGGGGGAAGGGGAGAGGGAGAGAGATGTTGAAGGTGATTTAAGGAATATTAAAGAAAGATGGATACCGGAAAAAGCTGTAGAAAGTAGAGAACCGATCTATGATGATGAACTGTGGATTCGCTCCTACTCATCCTTAAAGATAATTTGACCTACCAAGTCCCTCATAACCTATAGCGAAAGGTATATTATTATCATAATTACACTTTTCCTGTCAAATTCTGTGCAAATATATCTCCAGCAGCCCTCCATTGATTTTTCTTCAGAAAACACTTTGCCCAGTTTACTGTAACTTAGTACTTGGGGACCCTACCGTCTTAGAAAATATGCCATTGCGACCTCTAAGCGTCTCTTGCTCTTAGCATCGAATGTAGCAGCCTAACATTTTAGTAATCCTGTAAATGATACCAAGCCTTCCACTTTGGTGCAAATCGATTAATTGTTTCCTATCCCTCACTGATTCTATAAAATCGTTTCATATACAAAATTTGTGTTCACCATCGGCGTTTGTTCATTCTACATGTTTCTATGTTTCTAATCCATACCATTCGAATAAGCGCGCGCTCCCCCCCCCACACACACACACTAAAAGACGGTTTGGTATTATTCATAATGTTCTGGTGTACTTGTAATCACAATGCGGTTTTCATATAAAGTAAAATTTTCAACGGTTTAATTATCGGGAATCTGAAATTGAAAATTTTGAGAAGTAAAAAGAAAAGAAAATTTTAAATTTTAATTTAATAATTTCACAAAATGCCACGTCGCTGGATTATATCATGAACACAATGCAACAAACTTATTACTTTAGTAAACTGCTAAATATTGTTCTACGAGATAGACATATGCTAATCACTATAACCAACAGTGATGATTCATGTTAATGTACTACCATCACTAAGGTTCCTAAAGTTGTGTACTGTCTTACATATGCTAGAATTTTTTGTCAACGATATATAACTTGAGGAATGTTACGGCAACAGAAAAGGAATACCGACAATATTTAGACCTACGGACTGAGCTGTTAGCGACAAAATTAACAGACGATCTGAAATAGAAAAACATACACTGGACTATATACGTAGAAGAAAAGCGATATCTATTATACGGCTACTCAGACTCAGGCCGGTGGACAGTGGAAATAACAACTTGGTATCAAAATAATTAAAGGATTTTGGAGAAATGAGTGTAGCTGACATTTGGAGACTGGAGAACAGAATTGATTGGCGTAAAATGGTTAAGGACAAAAATAGCGACACCTGCAGGTATCCGTATTTATATACTTAATTGCTTCGACTTGGTTGTTCTTTCGCTCTGAACATTCTTGTAGTCAGTTTGCACAGTACATTAGCCGTACGTACAGAGTAATTGAACAAAAAATTAAAAATACATTTATTCAGCAGAATTTGAAGCCGACATTCATTTCACCTGATATTTGAACACGAAACAAAGTTCACTGTATATTCTTCTAATATCTTTGATCAAAGTTTATCATAAACAAAAATACTCTTGTAATAATCGTATTAAAACCTTACGCGATGGTATGACATACGGACAACACTAATGTTTTCAATAATAATGATGAAGAAAGTATCCGTTATTTTTAAAACTATTTTGAAATTATTCTTACAACTCTTCGTCTATTAAACACAAGAATGATTCAATAATTTGGGCAATATAAAGTCAGACAAGCCAAGTCGCCAAAATCACAGTTTATGAGTAGAAAGTTAGGTTTATGAAGAAGGTTAGGTTATACCTATGAAAAACCCATTGTCAAAAACTGACACGGAAACCCATGTAAACATGAAACTACGCAAAATAAGTCGATTTACTGCATAAAATCACAGATCGGTACTGAAAACAAACTTCTTCCTTAAAAATCTGTTCCGTAATCAATCTTCCGTAAAAATTGACTGCATAAAGCCTAACTCAACCTAGGAGACGCGACTCTGGATTTTGGAAAACCGTCCGGTATAAAACGTAATTAAAAAGCAGATAAACATGCTAGGCAACTAAATGTGAATCCTCTAAAAGAAGAAGACTGAAAAGAGAGCAAATAAGTGGTACACCCTCTTACGACCACTCGCCGTGAAGACAATGGTATTTTTGTACGTGTTAAATAAACACTGTATCTGTCAACTTTTCTTGAATCTAATTTAATGACCTAAGCGAGTTCTCAGTTTTAACTTGACCGTTTGGTGTATTCTGTCTGCGGATAGCTATCTGGTTGGGTTATGAATCACGGTAATTTTGAATGAATGCAAAACTAGATTTACGTAAAACTTCACATGCGTGTCCATATTTTTATCCTACAGACCTCTATTATTTTAAGGTTGCTCCTCCTCGAAAATAAAATTGCTGTATTTTGGGCGAGAGGCAAAAATGTGAGGAAGATAAGAAGCAAAAAAATAGGAAAAAATCAATGTTTGATACCAAGTTAAACGAAATTTTAACTAAAATTTGAGTACAGTGTTGGTTACAGAAAATTTTAAAATATAAACATCCGTGGGTCGTATCAAACTGAAGAGAATTTTAACAAAAATCTGAATTTAGTGCACAGTTTTAGAACTTTACAAATTTTAGATTTTAATATACCAAAAAAGGGATTAAAAATCCTAAAAATTGTGAATCCAGCCAGATTTAGACTACGTGGAACTTAAATTCAAATACGAATGTAGCGCTTAATATGGAAACGTTTTAACTTTAAGGGCACAACCAACCAAAAATGAATCTAAATTTTTTAAGAAAATTATAGAATTTTATGTTAGGGATCAAGTTATGGGCGATTTTGTTCAAAATTAAATCTTGATGTCTTTAATAATCTGGTAAAAATAATAATATATCTTAACATGCCTTGCAAATTTTTGATCACGTTCTAAAATTTTGTAAGTTGTATTTTTACAAAAACTTTATACATTACTATGAGTTATGTTTCTGAAAAGTATTAGATATGGGCCTACAGGTATCTATGGAATCACACATAAGCTTAAACGCTAAGATTAAAATTATTTGTCATTTACGCATTTTGGTTATAAATTTAACTACACAAAAACAAATTCAGTCTAATCGAGGTTTTGCAGTCTGTCTGATAATAGAAGAATGATCCAGTATTGAAATTTACTTAACAATAAATGTGTTTTGTTTAAATCTTGGCCGCTCGGAGAGCCTCTGCTGTACCCGTAACATCATATTCATCTCAATTGGATCGTATTTTGGATACAAAAGTTGCCAACCAGCAACGTCTACCCGCACATATACTGATCAGTTCATCTAGTTGTAGTTTATTATTATAAAACAATTATACCAAAAAAGGGATTAAAAATCCTAAAAATTGTGAATCCAGCCAGATTTAGACTACGTGGAACTTTAATTGAAATACGAATGTAGCGCTTAATATGGAAACGTTTTAACTTTAAGGGCACAACTAACCAAAAATTAATCTGAATATTTTAAGAAAATTATAGAATTTTATGTTAGGGATCAAGTTATGGGTGATTTTGTTCAAAATTAAATCTTGATGTCTTTAATAATCTGGTAAGAATAGTAATATATCTCAACAATCCTTGAACTTTTTGATCGCCTTCTAAAATTTTGTAAGCTGTGTTTTCACAATAAAATTTATATATTACTATGAGTTATGTTTCGGAGAAGTATTAGATATGGGCCTATAGGTGTCTATGAAACACACTTGAGCTTAAGCTAAGTTTAAAATTATTTGCATTTAAGCATTTTGGTTATAAATTTAACTACACAAAAGCCAATGCAGTCTAATCGAGGTTTTTCAGTCTGTCTGATAATTGAAAAATATTAAAACTTATTTAACAATAAATTTGTTTTATTTAAATCTTGGAAGCTCAGAGAGCTTCTGCTGTATCCATAACAACATATTCATCTCAATTGCATCGTATTTTGGATATAAAAGCTGCCAACACATCTACCCGCACATATACTGATCAGATCATCTAGTTGTAGCTTATTATTAATTATAGCTATTAATTAAGAGGCTATTAAATTTTCTTTTGAAAATAACAAAACACCAATAAGAAAGGGAAAATGTACGTAGATTAAGGAAAGCGTATTAACATGGCAGTTGTAGTCATACAGCTATGCCGAATATTTCATTTAAATAATTAATGAACTGATAATATTTAATGTGGGAATACATTCAATTTGACACAATAAAAATTTCAGGGCCAGGACTGAATGCAGTCACAAGTGTATCACTAACGTCAGTGTCATGTCAAGTTTGGCTGTTTGGGGGAATATTTGGCCTCACCCTTCCACATCCGAATTAGCTACTGTCATATCAAGACAGCGTTTTCCTGCATTCCAGGTATCGTCACATATGCGCGGTTTTTTACTATGCCGTTGCTCGCATAATTTCTCGCATATCAAACACCGTAGATTCGTAGATTCCAGATTTCACGGTGTAAAGTGTCTAGATTCCTAGACAGCTCTTCGACCCCTCTAACTCACTGAGTCTCTCTCTCCCTTCACACATACACACTCACACACACACCACCACCATAACATTTCATCAACACTCATCTACCCACTGCTGCGTAACTACGTCTGTTTTCCAGCATTTTCTATCAAATGAAAATTTTGTCAAATTTACTGTACGAAGGTAGGCTACTGATACACTATGGTGATGTTGGTGGACTGTTGATAAATTAACACTGTTTAGTGGGCCAACTTTACAAATTTAGAGCTACCCAAAAATTGCCTTAGCGTTTGGTTCCCATTTTTTTACCTGTAGTGATGTCACTATAATTAACTATCAATAAGACACATCTTAAATGGAATTATAATTTTCACTTTCTTAATCAAGTTGAATGCATTTTTAATTAGCCAATTACACTGAAAATTAATGTTACACTGAATGTAAAGTGTTGATATAAGGGTACAAACCTGTCGTATAATGTTGTTATAATTATTTTACTTATTAATTTAAGTATTTTTGGAACATTGTTTGGATATTAAGTTGTTTGATACACTTTCCATACAAATTTCGCATATTTGGAACAGAAGAACAATTAAGGGGATGCCTAACCAAAATAGACTTCATGAAATAATTTACAAAATAAATAAAATAAAATCGAGATGGACTCAACATTTGGCTAGCCAAGAAGAGGACAAGCGTTTGATGGATAAGGCACGAAAAGAAGCAATGCATATTGTTACGATCGTCCCTGATCGTCGTATGGTACATTGGAAAACAATATAAAAGACGCCAATGAAATCACTAATAACCAGTTTTATTTATCACATTTAACAGCTTGTAATCAACAAGTTATTCAACAAGATTATACTCGTACAATAATTAAAGTTAATTTGTCCACACAAATAAAGTCAACTATAAAGCATTCCGCACTACAATCGCTTTTCACCAATACACCACTTGAGACGCACTGTGTAAATCGCCGACAATAACTGAACTAAGCGGCGGCTGCCGTTGTTTAAGCAGATAGTGCAAGTGTTCCAGAATAATCCATAATACGCGTTGACACTACTAGAAAACACTTCTGCTTAATTGCTTGCAGTCTTGCACACAGTGCGCGCGGACCGGTGAAGTCTGGAACAGCCTCTGTTTGTTGACGAATGTTAAGAGTCACGCGCGCACACAAATATTACAGCTGGGCTCTGTTGAGATAGCCAAGAAACATGCAGAACCTTCCGTAATGGCGTCACAATATGTGCGCACACAACATTACAGCTGGGCTCTGCTGGGATAGCCAAGAAACATGCAGAACCTTCTGTAATGGCGTCACAATATGTGCGCACACAACATTACAGCCGGGCTGTGCTGGGATAGCCAAGAAACATGCAGAACCTTCTGTAATGGCGTCACAATATGTGCGCACACAACATTTCAGCTGGGCTCTGCTGGGATAGCCAAGAAACATGCAGAACCTTCTGTAATGGCGTCACAATATGTGCGCACACAACATTACAGCCGGGCTGTGCTGGGATAGCCAAGAAACATGCAGAACCTTCTGTAATGGCGTCACAATATGTGCGCACACAACATTACAGCTGGGCTCTGCTGGGATAGCCAAGAAACATGCAGAACCTTCTGTAATGGCGTCACAATATGTGCGCACACAACATTACAGCTGGGCTCTGCTGGGATAGCCAAGAAACATGCAGAACGTTCTGTAATGGCGTCACAATATGTGCGCACACAACATTACAGCTGGGCTCTGCTGGGATAGCCAAGAAACATGCAGAACCTTCTGTAATGGCGTCACAATATGTGCGCACACAACATTACAGCTGGGCTCTGTTGAGATAGCCAAGAAACATGCAGAACCTTCCGTAATGGCGTCACAATATGTGCGCACACAACATTACAGCTGGGCTCTGCTGGGATAGCCAAGAAACATGCAGAACCTTCTGTAATGGCGTCACAATATGTGCGCACACAACATTACAGCCGGGCTGTGCTGGGATAGCCAAGAAACATGCAGAACCTTCTGTAATGGCGTCACAATATGTGCGCACACAACATTACAGCTGGGCTCTGCTGGGATAGCCAAGAAACATGCAGAACCTTCTGTAATGGCGTCACAATATGTGCGCACACAACATTACAGCTGGGCTCTGCTGGGATAGCCAAGAAACATGCAGAACCTTCTGTAATGGCGTCACAATATGTGCGCACCCAACATTACAGCCGGGCTGTGCTGGGATAGCCAAGAAACATGCAGAACCTTCTGTAATGGCGTCACAATATGTGCGCACACAACATTACAGCTGGGCTCTGCTGGGATAGCCAAGAAACATGCAGAACCTTCCGTAATGGCGTCACAATATGTGCGCACACAACATTACAGCTGGGCTCTGCTGGGATAGCCAAGAAACATGAAGAACCTTCTGTAATGGCGTCACAATATGTGCGCACACAACATTACAGCTGGGCTCTGGTGGGATAGCCAAGAAACATGCAGAACCTTCCGTAATGGCGTCACAATATGTGCGCACACAACATTACAGCTGGGCTCTGCTGGGATAGCCAAGAAACATGCAGAACCTTCTGTAATGGCGTCACAATATGTGCGCACACAACATTACAGTTGGGCTCTGCTGGGATAGCCAAGAAACATGCAGAACCTTCTGTAATGGCGTCACAATATGTGCGCACACAACATTACAGCTGGGCTCTGCTGGGATAGCCAAGAAACATGCAGAACCTTCCGTAATGGCGTCACAATATGTGCGCACACAACATTACAGCTGGGCTCTGCTGGGATAGCCAAGAAACATGCAGAACCTTCTGTAATGGTGTCACAATATGTGCGCACACAACATTACAGCCGGGCTGTGCTGGGATAGCCAAGAAACATGCAGAACCTTCTGTAATGGCGTCACAATATGTGCGCACACAACATTACAGCCGGGCTGTGCTGGGATAGCCAAGAAACATGCAGAACCTTCTGTAATGGCGTCACAATATGTGCGCACACAACATTACAGCCGGGCTGTGCTGGGATAGCCAAGAAACATGCAGAACCTTCTGTAATGGCGTCACAATATGTGCGCACACAACATTACAGCCGGGCTGTGCTGGGATAGCCAAGAAACATGCAGAACCTTCTGTAATGGCGTCACAATATGTGCGCACACAACATTACAGCCGGGCTGTGCTGGGATAGCCAAGAAACATGCAGAACCTTCTGTAATGGCGTCACAATATGTGCGCACACAACATTACAGCCGGGCTGTGCTGGGATAGCCAAGAAACATGCAGAACCTTCTGTAATGGCGTCACAATATGTGCGCACACAACATTACAGCCGGGCTGTGCTGGGATAGCCAAGAAACATGCAGAACCTTCTGTAATGGCGTCACAATATGTGCGCACACAACATTACAGCCGGGCTGTGCTGGGATAGCCAAGAAACATGCAGAACTATCTGTAATGGCGTCACAATATGTGCGCACACAACATTACAGCCGGGCTGTGCTGGGATAGCCAAGAAACATGCAGAACCTTCTGTAATGGCGTCACAATATGTGCGCACACAACATTACAGCTGGGCTCTGCTGGGATAGCCAAGAAACATGCAGAACGTTCTGTAATGGCGCCACAATATGTGCGCACAAAACATTACAGCCGGGCTCTGCTGGGATAGCCAAGAAACATGCAGAACGTTTTGTAATGGCGTAAAAATATGTGCGCACACAACATTACAGCCGGGCTCTGCTGGGATAGCCAAGAAACATGCAGAACCTTTTTTAATGGCGTAACAATATGTGCGCACACAACATTACAGCCGGGCTCTGCTGGGATAGCCAAGAAACATGCAGAACCTTCTGTAATGTCGTCACAATACGTGCGCACACAACATTACAGTCGGGCTCCGCTGGGATAGCCAAGAAACATGCAGAACTTTCTGTAAAGGCGTAATGTGCGCACACAACATTACAGCCGGGCTCTGCTGGGATAGCCAAGAAATATGCAGAACGTTCTGTAATGGCGTAACAACATGTGCGCACACAACATTACAGCCGGGCTCTGCTGGGATAGCCAAGAAACGTGCAGAACCTTCTGTAATGTCGTAACATTATGTGTGCACACAACATTACAGCCGGGCTCTGCTGGGATAGTCAAGAAACATGCAGAACCTTCTGTAATGGCGTAACATTATGTGTGCACACAACATTACAGCCGGGCTCTGCTGGGATAGTCAAGAAACATGCAGAACCTTCTGTAATGCCGTAACATTATGTGCGCACCCAACATTACTGCCGGGCTCTGCTGGGATAGCCAAGAAACATGCAGAACGTTCTGTAATGGCGTAACAATATGTTCGCACACAACATTACTGCCGGGCTCTGCTGGGATAGCCAAGAAACATGCAGAACGTTCTGTAATGGCGTAACATTATGTGTGCACACAACATTACAGCCGGGCTCTGCTGGGATAGTCAAGAAACATGCAGAACCTTCTGTAATGCCGTAACATTATGTGCGCACACAACATTACTGCCGGGCGCTGCTGGGATAGCCAAGAAACATGCAGAACCTTCTGTAATGGCGTAACATTATGTGTGCACACAACATTACAGCCGGGTTCTGCTGGGATAGTCAAGAAACATGCAGAACCTTCTGTAATGCCGTAACATTATGTGCGCACACAACATTACTGCCGGGCTCTGCTGGGATAGCCAAGAAACATGCAGAACGTTCTGTAATGGCGTAACAATATGTGCGCACACAACATTACTGCCGGGCTCTGCTGGGATAGCTAAGAAACATGCAGAACCTTTTTTAATGGCGTAACAATATGTGCGCACACAACATTACAGCCGGGCTCTGCTGGGATAGCCAAGAAACATGCAGAACCTTCTGTAATGTCGTCACAATACGTGCGCACACAACATTACAGTCGGGCTCCGCTGGGATAGCCAAGAAACATGCAGAACTTTCTGTAAAGGCGTAATGTGCGCACACAACATTACAGCCGGGCTCTGCTGGGATAGCCAAGAAATATGCAGAACGTTCTGTAATGGCGTAACAACATGTGCGCACACAACATTACAGCCGGGCTCTGCTGGGATAGCCAAGAAACGTGCAGTACCTTCTGTAATGCCGTAAAATTATGTGTGCACACAACATTAAAGCCGGGCTCTGCTGGGATAGTCAAGAAACATGCAGTACCTTCTGTAATGGCGTAACATTATTTGTGCACACAACATTACAGCCGGGCTCTGCTGGGATAGTCGAGAAACATGCAGAACCTTCTGTAATGCCGTAACATTATGTGCGCACACAACATTACAGCCGGGCTCTGCTGGGATAGCCAAGAAACATGCAGAACCTTCTGTAATGCCGTAACATTATGTGCGCACACAACATTACAGCCGGGCTCTGCTGGGATAGCCAAGAAATATGCAGAACGTTCTGTAATGGCGTAACAACATGTGCGCACACAACATTACAGCCGGGCTCTGCTGGGATAGCCAAGAAACGTGCAGAACCTTCTGTAATGCCGTAACATTATGTGTGCACACATCATTACAGCCGGGCTCTGCTGGGATAGCCAAGAAACATACAGAAATTTCTGTAATGGCGAAACAATATGTACGCACACAACATTACAGCCGGGCTCTGCTGGGATAGCCAAGAAACATGCAGAACGTTCTGTAAAGGCGTAATGTGCGCACACAACATTACAGCCGGGCTCTGCTGGGATAGCCAAGAAACATGCTGAATCTTCTGTAATGCCCTAACATTATGTGTGCACACAACATTACAGCTGGGCTCTGCTGGGATAGCCAAGAAACATGCAGAACCTTTTGTAATGCCGTAAAAATATGTGCTCAAACAACATTAAAGCCGGGCTCTGCTGGGATAGCCAAGAAACATGCAGAACGTTCTGTAATGGCGCCACAATATGTGCGCACAAAACATTACAGCCGGGCTCTGCTGGGATAGCCAAGAAACATGCTGAACCTTCTGTAATGCCCTAACATTATGTGTGCACACAACATTACAGCTGGGCTCTGCTGGGATAGCCAAGAAACATGCAGAATCTTTTGTAATGCCGTAAAAATATGTGCTCACACAACATTAAAGCCGGGCTCTGCTGGGATAGCCAAGAAACATGCAGAACGTTCTGTAATGGCGTAAAAATATGTGCGCACCCAACATTACAGCCGGGCTCTGCTGGGATAGCCAAGAAACGTGCAGAACGTTCTGTAATGCCGTAAAAATATGTGCGCACACAACATTACAGCCGGGCTCTGCTGGGATAGCCAAGAAACGCGCAGAACGTTCTGTAATGCCGTAACAATATGTGCGCACACAACATTACAGCCGGGCTCTGCTGGGATAGCCAAGAAATATGCAGAACGTTCTGTAATGCCGTAACAATATGTGCGCACCCAACATTACAGCCGGGCTCTGCTGGGATAGCCAAGAAACGTGCAGAACGTTCTGTAATGCCGTAAAAATATGAGCGCACACAACATTACAGCCGGGCTCTGCTGGGATAGCCAAGAAACGCGCAGAACGTTCTGTAATGCCGTAACAATATGTGCGCACACAACATTACAGCCGGGCTCTGCTGGGATAGCCAAGAAATATGCAGAACGTTCTGTAATGCCGTAACAATATGTGTGCACACAACATTACAGCCGGGCTCTGCTGGGATAGCCAAGAAACATGCTGAACCTTCTGTAACGCCCTAACATTATGTGCGCACAAAACATTACAGCCGGGCTCTGCTGGGATAGCCAAGAAACATGCAGACCCTTTTGTAATGCCGTAAAAATATGTGCGCACACAATATTACAGCCGGGCTCTGCTGGGATAGCCAAGAAACATGCAGAACGTTTTGTAATGGCGTAACAATATGTGCGCACACAACATTACAGCCGGGCTCTGCTGGGATAGCCAAGAAACATGCAGAACCTTCCGTAATGTCGTCACAATACGTGCGCACACAACATTACAGTCGGGCTCCGCTGGGATAGCCAAGAAACATGCAGAACTTTCTGTAAAGGCGTAATGTGCGCACACAACATTACAGCCGGGCTCTGCTGGGATAGCCAAGAAATATGCAGAACGTTCTGTAATGGCGTAACAACATGTGCGCACACAACATTACAGCCGGGCTCTGCTGGGATAGCCAAGAAACATGCTGAATCTTCTGTAATGCCCTAACATTATGTGTGCACACAACATTACAGCTGGGCTCTGCTGGGATAGCCAAGAAACGTGCAGAACGTTCTGTAATGCCGTAACAATATGTGCGCACACAACATTACAGCCGGGCTCTGCTGGGATAGCCAAGAAACGTGCAGAACGTTCTGTAATGCCGTAACAATATGTGCGCACACAACATTACAGCCGGGCTCTGCTGGGATAGCCAAGAAACGTGCAGAACGTTCTGTAATGCCGTAACAATATGTGCGCACACAACATTACAGCCGGGCTCTGCTGGGATAGCCAAGAAACGTGCAGAACGTTCTGTAATGCCGTAACAATATGTGCGCACACAACATTACAGCCGGGCTCTGCTGGGATAGCCAAGAAACATGCTGAATCTTCTGTAATGCCCTAACATTATGTGTGCACACAACATTACAGCTGGGCTCTGCTGGGATAGCCAAGAAACATGCAGAACCTTTTGTAATGCCGTAAAAATATGTGGTCACACAACATTAAAGCCGGGCTCTGCTGGGATAGCCAAGAAACATGCAGAACGTTCTGTAATGGCGCCACAATATGTGCGCACAAAACATTACAGCCGGGCTCTGCTGGGATAGCCAAGAAACATGCTGAACCTTCTGTAATGCCCTAACATTATGTGTGCACACAACATTACAGCTGGGCTCTGCTGGGATAGCCAAGAAACATGCAGAACTTTTGTAATGCCGTAAAAATATGTGCTCACACAACATTAAAGCCGGGCTCTGCTGGGATAGCCAAGAAACATGCAGAACGTTCTGTAATGGCGTAAAAATATGTGCGCACCCAACATTACAGCCGGGCTCTGCTGGGATAGCCAAGAAACGTGCAGAACGTTCTGTAATGCCGTAACAATATGTGCGCACCCAACATTACAGCCGGGCTCTGCTGGGATAGCCAAGAAACGTGCAGAACGTTCTGTAATGCCGTAACAATATGTGCGCACACAACATTACAGCCGGGCTCTGCTGGGATAGCCAAGAAACGTGCAGAACGTTCTGTAATGCCGTAACAATATGTGCGCACACAACATTACAGCCGGGCTCTGCTGGGATAGCCAAGAAATATGCAGAACGTTCTGTAATGGCGCCACAATATGTGCGCACACAACATTACAGCCGGGCTCTGCTGGGATAGCCAAGAAACATGCTGAATCTTCTGTAATGCCCTAACATTATGTGTGCACACAACATTACAGCTGGGCTCTGCTGGGATAGCCAAGAAACGTGCAGAACATTCTGTAATGCCGTAACAATATGTGCGCACACAACATTACAGCCGGGCTCTGCTGGGATAGCCAAGAAACGTGCAGAACGTTCTGTAATGCCGTAACAATATGTGCGCACACAACATTACAGCCGGGCTATGCTGGGATAGCCAAGAAACGTGCAGAACGTTCTGTAATGCCGTAACAATATGTGCGCACACAACATTACAGCCGGGCTCTGCTGGGATAGCCAAGAAACATGCTGAATCTTCTGTAATGCCCTAACATTATGTGTGCACACAACATTACAGCTGGGCTCTGCTGGGATAGCCAAGAAACATGCAGAACTTTTGTAATGCCGTAAAAATATGTGCTCACACAACATTAAAGCCGGGCTCTGCTGGGATAGCCAAGAAACATGCAGAACGTTCTGTAATGGCGCCACAATATGTGCGCACAAAACATTACAGCCGGGCTCTGCTGGGATAGCCAAGAAACATGCTGAACCTTCTGTAATGCCCTAACATTATGTGTGCATACAACATTACAGCTGGGCTCTGCTGGGATAGCCAAGAAACATGCAGAACTTTTTGTAATGCCGTAAAAATATGTGCTCACACAACATTAAAGCCGGGCTCTGCTGGGATAGCCAAGAAACATGCAGAACGTTCTGTAATGGCGTAAAAATATGTGCGCACCCAACATTACAGCCGGGCTCTGCTGGGATAGCCAAGAAACGTGCAGAACGTTCTGTAATGCCGTAACAATATGTGCGCACACAACATTACAGCCGGGCTCTGCTGGGATAGCCAAGAAACGTGCAGAACGTTCTGTAATGCCGTAACAATATGTGCGCACACAACATTACAGCCGGGCTCTGCTGGGATAGCCAAGAAATATGCAGAACGTTCTGTAATGCCGTAACAATATGTGTGCACACAAAATTACAGCCGGGCTCTGCTGGGATAGCCAAGAAACATGCAGAACGTTCTGTAAAGGCGTAATATGCGCACACAACATTACAGCCGGGCTCTGCTGGGATAGCCATGAAACATGCAGAACGTTCTGTAATGGCGTAACAATATGTGCGCACACAACATTACAGTCGGGCTCTGCTGGGATAGCCAAGAAACATGAAGAAAGTTCTGTAATGCCGTCACAATATGTGCGCACACAACATTACAGCCGGGCTCTGCTGGGATAGCCAAGAAACATGAAGAACGTTCTGTAATGCCGTAACAATATGTGCGCACACAACATTACAGCCGGGCTCTGCTGGGATAGCCAAGAAACGTGCAGAACCTTCTGTAATGCCGTAACATTATGTGTGCACACATCATTACAGCTGGGCTCTGCTGGGATAGTCAAGAAACATACAGAACCTTTTGTAATGCCGTAAAAATATGTGCTCACACAACATTAAAGCCGGGCTCTGCTGGGATAGCCAAGAAACATGCAGAACGTTCTGTAATGGCGTAACAATATGTGCGCACCCAACATTACAGCCGGGCTCTGCTGGGATAGCCAAAAAACATGCAGAACGTTCTGTAATGGCGTAACAATATGTGCGCACCCAACATTACAGCCGGGCTCTGCTGGGATAGCCAAGAAACGTGCAGAACGTTCTGTAATGCCGTAACAATATGTGCGCACACAACATTAAAGCCGGGCTCTGCTGGGATAGCCAAGAAACATGCAGAACGTTCTGTAATGGCGTAACAATATGTGCGCACCCAACATTACAGCCGGGCTCTGCTGGGATAGCCATGAAACATGCAGAACGTTCTGTAATGGCGTAACAATATGTGCGCACACAACATTACAGTCGGGCTCTGCTGGGATAGCCACGAAACATGAAGAACGTTCTGTAATGCCGTAACAATATGTGCGCACACAACATTACAGCCGGGGTCTGCTGGGATAGCCAAGAAACATGAAGAACGTTCTGTAATGCCGTAACAATATGTGCGCACACAACATTACAGCCGGGCTCTGCTGGGATAGCCAAGAAACGTGCAGAACCTTCTGTAATGCCGTAACATTATGTGTGAACACATCATTACAGCTCGGCTCTGCTGGGATAGTCAAGAAACATACAGAAGCTTTTGTAATGCCGTAAAAATATGTGCTCACACAACATTAAAGCCGGGCTCTGCTGGGATAGCCAAGAAACATGCAGAACGTTCTGTAATGGCGTAACAATATGTGCGCACCCAACATTACAGCCGGGCTCTGCTGGGATAGCCAAGAAACATGCAGAACGTTCTGTAATGGCGTAACAATATGTGCGCAGCCAACATTACAGCCGGGCTCTGCTGGGATAGCCAAGAAACGTGCAGAACGTTCTGTAATGCCGTAACAATATGTGCGCACACAACATTACAGCCGGGCTCTGCTGGGATAGCCAAGAAACATGCAGAACGTTCTGTAAAGGCGTAATGTGCGCACACAACATTACAGCCGGGCTCTGCTGGGATAGCCAAGAAATATGCAGAACGTTCTGTAATGGCGTAACAACATGTGCGCACACAACATTACAGCCGGGCTCTGCTGGGATAGCCAAGAAACATGCAGAACGTTCTGTAATGGCGCCACAATATGTGCGCACAAAACATTACAGCCGGGCTCTGCTGGGATAGCCAAGAAACATGCTGAACCTTCTGTAATGCCCTAACATTATGTGTGCATACAACATTACAGCTGGGCTCTGCTGGGATAGCCAAGAAACATGCAGAACCTTTTGTAATGCCGTAAAAATATGTGCTCACACAACATTAAAGCCGGGCTCTGCTGGGATAGCCAAGAAACATGCAGAACGTTCTGTAATGGCGTAAAAATATGTGCGCACCCAACATTACAGCCGGGCTCTGCTGGGATAGCCAAGAAACATGCAGAACGTTCTGTAAAGGCGTAATGTGCGCACACAACATTACAGCCGGGCTCTGCTGGGATAGCCAAGAAATATGCAGAACGTTCTGTAATGGCGTAACAACATGTGCGCACACAACATTACAGCCGGGCTCTGCTGGGATAGCCAAGAAACATGCAGAACGTTCTGTAATGGCGCCACAATATGTGCGCACAAAACATTACAGCCGGGCTCTGCTGGGATAGCCAAGAAACATGCTGAACCTTCTGTAATGCCGTAACATTATGTGTGCAAACAACATTACAGCTGGGCTCTGCTGGGATAGCCAAGAAACATGCAGAACCTTTTGTAATGCCGTAAAAATATGTGCTCACACAACATTAAAGCCGGGCTCTGCTGGGATAGCCAAGAAACATGCAGAACGTTCTGTAATGGCGCCACAATATGTGCGCACAAAACATTACAGCCGGGCTCTGCTGGGATAGCCAAGAAACATGCTGAACCTTCTGTAATGCCCTAACATTATGTGTGCATACAACATTACAGCTGGGCTCTGCTGGGATAGCCAAGAAACATGCAGAACCTTTTGTAATGCCGTAAAAATATGTGCTCACACAACATTAAAGCCGGGCTCTGCTGGGATAGCCAAGAAACATGCAGAACGTTCTGTAATGGCGTAAAAATATGTGCGCACCCAACATTACAGCCGGGCTCTGCTGGGATAGCCAAGAAACATGCAGAACGTTCTGTAATGCCGTAACAATATGTGCGCACACAACATTACAGCCGGGCTCTGCTGGGATAGCCAAGAAACGTGCAGAACGTTCTGTAATGCCGTAACAATATGTGCTCACACAACATTACAGCCGGGCTCTGCTGGGATAGCCAAGAAATATGCAGAACGTTCTGTAATGCCGTAACAATATGTGTGCACACAACATTACAGCCGGGCTCTGCTGGGATAGCCAAGAAACATGCAGAACATTCTGTAAAGGCGTAATATGCGCACACAACATTACAGCCGGGCTCTGCTGGGATAGCCATGAAACATGCAGAACGTTCTGTAATGGCGTAACAATATGTGCGCACACAACATTACAGTCGGGCTCTGCTGGGATAGCCAAGAAACATGAAGAAAGTTCTGTAATGCCGTCACAATATGTGCGCACACAACATTACAGCCGGGCTCTGCTGGGATAGCCAAGAAACATGAAGAACGTTCTGTAATGCCGTAACAATATGTGCGCACACAACATTACAGCCGGGCTCTGCTGGGATACCCAAGAAACGTGCAGAACCTTCTGTAATGCCGTAACATTATGTGTGCACACATCATTACAGCTGGGCTCTGCTGGGATAGTCAAGAAACATACAGAACCTTTTGTAATGCCGTAAAAATATGTGCTCACACAACATTAAAGCCGGGCTCTGCTGGGATAGCCAAGAAACATGCAGAACGTTCTGTAATGGCGTAACAATATGTGCGCACCCAACATTACAGCCGGGCTCTGCTGGGATAGCCAAAAAACATGCAGAACGTTCTGTAATGGCGTAACAATATGTGCGCACCCAACATTACAGCCGGGCTCTGCTGGGATAGCCAAGAAACGTGCAGAACGTTCTGTAATGCCGTAACAATATGTGCGCACACAACATTAAAGCCGGGCTCTGCTGGGATAGCCAAGAAACATGCAGAACGTTCTGTAATGGCGTAACAATATGTGCGCACCCAACATTACAGCCGGGCTCTGCTGGGATAGCCATGAAACATGCAGAACGTTCTGTAATGGCGTAACAATATGTGCGCACACAACATTACAGTCGGGCTCTGCTGGGATAGCCAAGAAACATGAAGAACGTTCTGTAATGCCGTAACAATATGTGCGCACACAACATTACAGCCGGGCTGTGCTGGGATAGCCAAGAAACGTGCAGAACCTTCTGTAATGCCGTAACATTATGTGCGCACACAACATTACAGTCGGGCTCTGCTGGGATAGCCAAGAAACATGAAGTTCGTTCTGTAAGGCCGTAACAATATGTGCGCACACAACATTACAGTCGGGCTCTGTTGGGATAGCCAAGAAACATGAAGAACGTTCTGTAAAGGCGTAATGTGCGCACACAACATTACAGCCGGGCTCTGCTGGGATAGCCAAGAAATATGCAGAACGTTCTGTAATGGCGTAACAACATGTGCGCACACAACATTACAGCCGGGCTCTGCTGGGATAGCCAAGAAACGTGCAGAACCTTCTGTAATGCCGTAACATTATGTGTGCACACAACATTACAGCCGGGCTCTGCTGGGATAGCCAAGAAACATGAAGAACGTTCTGTAATGCCGTAACAATATGTGCGCACACAACATTACAGTCGGGCTCTGCTGGGATAGCCAAGAAACATGAAGAACTTTCTGTAATGCCGTAACAATTTGTGCGCACACAACATTACAGCCGGGCTCTGCTGGGATAGCCAAGAAACGTGCAGAACCTTCTGTAATGCCGTAACAATATGTGCGCACACTACATTACAGCCGGGCTCTGCTGGAATAGCCAAGAAACATGCAGAACGTTCTGTAAAGGCGTAATGTGCGCACACAACATTACAGCCGGGCTCTGCTGGGATAGGCAAGAAATATGCAGAACGTTCTGTAATGGCGTAACAACATGTGCGCACACAACATTACAGCCGGACTCTGCTGGGATAGCCAAGAAACGTGCAGAACCTTCTGTAATGCCGTAACATTATGTGTGCACACAACATTACAGCTGGGCTCTGCTGGGATAGTCAAGAAACATACAGAACCTTTTGTAATTCCGTAAAAATATGTGCTCACACAACATTAAAGCCGGGCTCTGCTGGGATAGCCAAGAAACATGCAGAACGTTCTGTAATGGCGTAACAATATGTGCGCACCCAACATTACAGTCGGGCTCTGCTGGGATAGCCAAGAAACATGAAGAACGTTCTGTAATGCCGTAACAATATGTGCGCACACAACATTACAGTCGGGCTCTGCTGGGATAGCCAAGAAACATGCAGAACGTTCTGTAATGCCGTAACAATGTGTGCGCACACAACATTACAGTCGGGCTCTGCTGGGATAGCCAAGAAACATGAAGAACGTTCTGTAATGCCGCAACAATTTGTGCGCACACAACATTACAGCCGGGCTCTGCTGGGATACCCAAGACACGTGCAGAACCTTCTGTAATGCCGTAACAACATATGCGCACACAACATTACAGCCGGGCTCTGCTGGGATAGCCAAGAAACGTGCAGAACCTTCTGTAATGCCGTAACATTATGTGTGCACACAACATTACAGCTGGGCTCTGCTGGGATAGTCAAGAAACATACAGAACCTTTTGTAATGCCGTAAAAATATGTGCTCACACAACATTAAAGCCGGGCTCTGCTGGGATAGCCGAGAAACATGCAGAACGTTCTGTAATGGCGTAACAATATGTGCGCACACAACATTACAGTCGGGCTCTGCTGGGATAGCCAAGAAACATGAAGAACGTTCTGTAATGCCGTAACAATATGTGCGCACACAACATTACAGTCGGGCTCTGCTGGGATAGCCAAGAAACATGAAGAACGTTCTGTAATGCCGTAACAATTTGTGCGCACACAACATTACAGCCGGGCTCTGCTGGGATAGCCAAGACACGTGCAGAACCTTCTGTAATGCCGTAACAACATATGCGCACACAACATTACAGCCGGGCTCTGCTGGGATAGCCAAGAAACGTGCAGAACCTTCTGTAATGCCGTAACATTATGTGTGCACACAACATTACAGCTGGGCTCTGCTGGGATAGTCAAGAAACATACAGAACCTTTTGTAATGCCGTAAAAATATGTGCTCACACAACATTAAAGCCGGGCTCTGCTGGGATAGCCGAGAAACATGCAGAACGTTCTGTAATGGCGTAACAATATGTGCGCACCCAACATTACAGCCGGGCTCTGCTGGGATAGCCAAGAAACATGCAGAACGTTCTGTAATGGCGTAACAATATGTGCGCACACAACATTACAGCCGGGCTCTGCTGGGATAGCCAAGAAACATGCAGAACGTTCTGTAATGGCGTAACAATATGTGCGCACCCGACATTACAGCCGGGCTCTGCTGGGATAGCCAAGAAACATGCAGAACGTTCTGTAATGGCGTAACAATATGTGCGCACACAACATTAAAGACGGGCTCTGCTGGGATAGCCAAGAAACATGGAAAACGTTCTGTAATGGCGTAACAATACGTGCGCACACAACATTACAGTCGGGCTCTGCTGGGATAGCCATGAAACATGCAGAACGTTCTGTAATGGCGTAACAATATGTGCGCACACAACATTAAAGCCGGGCTCTGCTGGGATAGCCAAGAAACATGCAGAACGTTCTGTAATGGCGTAACAATATGTGCGCACACAACATTACAGCCGGGCTCTGCTGGGATAGCCAAGAAACATGGAAAACGTTCTGTAATGGCGTAACAATACGTGCGCACACAACATTACAGTCGGGCTCTGCTGGGATAGCCATGAAACATGCAGAACGTTCTGTAATGGCGTAACAATATGTGCGCACACAACATTAAAGCCGGGCTCTGCTGGGATAGCCAAGAAACATGGAAAACGTTCTGTAATGGCGTAACAATACGTGCGCACACAACATTACAGTCGGGCTCTGCTGGGATAGCCATGAAACATGCAGAACGTTCTGTAATGGCGTAACAATATGTGCGCACACAACATTAAAGCCGGGCTCTGCTGGGATAGCGAAGAAACATGGAAAACGTTCTGTAATGGCGTAACAATACGTGCGCACACAACATTACAGCCGGGCTCTGCTGGGATAACCAAGAAACGTGCAGAACGTTCTGTAATGCCGTAACAATATGTGCGCACACAACACTACAGCCGGGCTCTGCTGGGATAGCCAAGAAACATGCAGATTGTTCTGTAAAGGCGTAATGTGCGCATACAACATTACAGCTGGGCTCTGCTGGGATAGCCAAGAAACATGCAGAATCTTTTGTAATGGCGTCACAATATGTGCGCACACAACATTATAGTCGGGCTCTGCTGGGATAGCCAAGAAACATGCAGAACGTTCTGTAATGCCGTAACAATATGTGCGCACACAACATTACAGCCGGGCTCTGCTGGGATAGCCAAGAAACGTGCAGAACCTTCTGTAATGCCGTAACATTATGTGTGCACACATCATTACAGCTGGGCTCTGCTGGGATAGTCAAGAAACATACAGAACCTTTTGTAATGCCGTAAAAATATGTGCTCACACAACATTAAAGCCGGGCTCTGCTGGGATAGCCAAGAAACATGCAGAACGTTCTGTAATGGCGTAACAATATGTGCGCACCCAACATTACAGCCGGGCTCTGCTGGGATAGCCAAAAAACATGCAGAACGTTCTGTAATGGCGTAACAATATGTGCGCACCCAACATTACAGCCGGGGTCTGCTGGGATAGCCAAGAAACGTGCAGAACGTTCTGTAATGCCGTAAAAATATGTGCGCACACAACATTAAAGCCGGGCTCTGCTGGGATAGCCAAGAAACATGCAGAACGTTCTGTAATGGCGTAACAATATGTGCGCACCCAACATTACAGCCGGGCTCTGCTGGGATAGCCATGAAACATGCAGAACGTTCTGTAATGGCGTAACAATATGTGCGCACACAACATTACAGTCGGGCTCTGCTGGGATAGCCAAGAAACATGAAGAACGTTCTGTAATGCCGTAACAATATGTGCGCACACAACATTACAGCCGGGCTGTGCTGGGATAGCCAAGAAACGTGCAGAACCTTCTGTAATGCCGTAACATTATGTGTGCACACAACATTACAGCCGGGCTCTGCTGGGATAGCCAAGAAACATGAAGAACGTTCTGTAATGCCGTAACAATATGTGCGCACACAACATTACAGTCGGGCTCTGCTGGGATAGCCAAGAAACATGAAGAACTTTCTGTAATGCCGTAACAATTTGTGCGCACACAACATTACAGCCGGGCTCTGCTGGGATAGCCAAGAAACGTGCAGAACCTTCTGTAATGCCGTAACATTATGTGCGCACACAACATTACAGTCGGGCTCTGCTGGGATAGCCAAGAAACATGAAGTTCGTTCTGTAAGGCCGTAACAATATGTGCGCACACAACATTACAGTCGGGCTCTGTTGGGATAGCCAAGAAACATGAAGAACGTTCTGTAAAGGCGTAATGTGCGCACACAACATTACAGCCGGGCTCTGCTGGGATAGCCAAGAAATATGCAGAACGTTCTGTAATGGCGTAACAACATGTGCGCACACAACATTACAGCCGGGCTCTGCTGGGATAGCCAAGAAACGTGCAGAACCTTCTGTAATGCCGTAACATTATGTGTGCACACAACATTACAGCCGGGCTCTGCTGGGATAGCCAAGAAACATGAAGAACGTTCTGTAATGCCGTAACAATATGTGCGCACACAACATTACAGTCGGGCTCTGCTGGGATAGCCAAGAAACATGAAGAACTTTCTGTAATGCCGTAACAATTTGTGCGCACACAACATTACAGCCGGGCTCTGCTGGGATAGCCAAGAAACGTGCAGAACCTTCTGTAATGCCGTAACAATATGTGCGCACACTACATTACAGCCGGGCTCTGCTGGAATAGCCAAGAAACATGCAGAACGTTCTGTAAAGGCGTAATGTGCGCACACAACATTACAGCCGGGCTCTGCTGGGATAGGCAAGAAATATGCAGAACGTTCTGTAATGGCGTAACAACATGTGCGCACACAACATTACAGCCGGACTCTGCTGGGATAGCCAAGAAACGTGCAGAACCTTCTGTAATGCCGTAACATTATGTGTGCACACAACATTACAGCTGGGCTCTGCTGGGATAGTCAAGAAACATACAGAACCTTTTGTAATTCCGTAAAAATATGTGCTCACACAACATTAAAGCCGGGCTCTGCTGGGATAGCCAAGAAACATGCAGAACGTTCTGTAATGGCGTAACAATATGTGCGCACCCAACATTACAGTCGGGCTCTGCTGGGATAGCCAAGAAACATGAAGAACGTTCTGTAATGCCGTAACAATATGTGCGCACACAACATTACAGTCGGGCTCTGCTGGGATAGCCAAGAAACATGCAGAACGTTCTGTAATGCCGTAACAATGTGTGCGCACACAACATTACAGTCGGGCTCTGCTGGGATAGCCAAGAAACATGAAGAACGTTCTGTAATGCCGCAACAATTTGTGCGCACACAACATTACAGCCGGGCTCTGCTGGGATACCCAAGACACGTGCAGAACCTTCTGTAATGCCGTAACAACATATGCGCACACAACATTACAGCCGGGCTCTGCTGGGATAGCCAAGAAACGTGCAGAACCTTCTGTAATGCCGTAACATTATGTGTGCACACAACATTACAGCTGGGCTCTGCTGGGATAGTCAAGAAACATACAGAACCTTTTGTAATGCCGTAAAAATATGTGCTCACACAACATTAAAGCCGGGCTCTGCTGGGATAGCCGAGAAACATGCAGAACGTTCTGTAATGGCGTAACAATATGTGCGCACACAACATTACAGTCGGGGTCTGCTGGGATAGCCAAGAAACATGAAGAACGTTCTGTAATGCCGTAACAATATGTGCGCACACAACATTACAGTCGGGCTCTGCTGGGATAGCCAAGAAACATGAAGAACGTTCTGTAATGCCGTAACAATTTGTGCGCACACAACATTACAGCCGGGCTCTGCTGGGATAGCCAAGACACGTGCAGAACCTTCTGTAATGCCGTAACAACATATGCGCACACAACATTACAGCCGGGCTCTGCTGGGATAGCCAAGAAACGTGCAGAACCTTCTGTAATGCCGTAACATTATGTGTGCACACAACATTACAGCTGGGCTCTGCTGGGATAGTCAAGAAACATACAGAACCTTTTGTAATGCCGTAAAAATATGTGCTCACACAACATTAAAGCCGGGCTCTGCTGGGATAGCCGAGAAACATGCAGAACGTTCTGTAATGGCGTAACAATATGTGCGCACCCAACATTACAGCCGGGCTCTGCTGGGATAGCCAAGAAACATGCAGAACGTTCTGTAATGGCGTAACAATATGTGCGCACACAACATTACAGCCGGGCTCTGCTGGGATAGCCAAGAAACATGCAGAACGTTCTGTAATGGCGTAACAATATGTGCGCACCCGACATTACAGCCGGGCTCTGCTGGGATAGCCATGAAACATGCAGAACGTTCTGTAATGGCGTAACAATATGTGCGCACACAACATTAAAGACGGGCTCTGCTGGGATAGCCAAGAAACATGGAAAACGTTCTGTAATGGCGTAACAATACGTGCGCACACAACATTACAGTCGGGCTCTGCTGGGATAGCCATGAAACATGCAGAACGTTCTGTAATGGCGTAACAATATGTGCGCACACAACATTAAAGCCGGGCTCTGCTGGGATAGCCAAGAAACATGCAGAACGTTCTGTAATGGCGTAACAATATGTGCGCACACAACATTACAGCCGGGCTCTGCTGGGATAGCCAAGAAACATGGAAAACGTTCTGTAATGGCGTAACAATACGTGCGCACACAACATTACAGTCGGGCTCTGCTGGGATAGCCATGAAACATGCAGAAAGTTCTGTAATGGCGTAACAATATGTGCGCACACAACATTAAAGCCGGGCTCTGCTGGGATAGCCAAGAAACATGGAAAACGTTCTGTAATGGCGTAACAATACGTGCGCACACAACATTACAGTCGGGCTCTGCTGGGATAGCCATGAAACATGCAGAACGTTCTGTAATGGCGAAACAATATGTGCGCACACAACATTAAAGCCGGGCTCTGCTGGGATAGCCAAGAAACATGGAAAACGTTCTGTAATGGCGTAACAATACGTGCGCACACAACATTACAGCCGGGCTCTGCTGGGATAACCAAGAAACGTGCAGAACGTTCTGTAATGCCGTAACAATATGTGCGCACACAACACTACAGCCGGGCTCTGCTGGGATAGCCAAGAAACATGCAGATTGTTCTGTAAAGGCGTAATGTGCGCATACAACATTACAGCTGGGCTCTGCTGGGATAGCCAAGAAACATGCAGAATCTTTTGTAATGGCGTCACAATATGTGCGCACACAACATTATAGTCGGGCTCTGCTGGGATAGCCAAGAAACATGCAGAACGTTCTGTAATGCCGTAACAATATGTGCGCACACAACATTACAGCCGGGCTGTGCTGGGATAGCCAAGAAACATGCAGAACCTTTTGTAATGGCGTCAAAATATGTGCGCACACAACATTACATTCGGTCTCTACTGGGATAGCCAAGAAACATGCAGAACGTTCTGTAATGGCGTAACAATATTTACGCACTCAACATTACAGCCGGGCTGTGCTGGGATAGCAAAGAAACATGAAGAACGTTCTGTAATGGTGTAACAATATGTGCGCAGCCAACATTACAGTCGGGCTCTGCTGGGATAGCCAAGAAACATGCAGAACGTTCTGTAATGGCGTCACAATATGTGCGCACACAACATTACAGCCGAGCTGTGCTGGGATAGCCAAGAAACATGCAGAACCTTTTGTAATGGCGTCACAATATCTGCGCACACAACATTACATTCGGTCTCTGCTGGGATAGCCAAGAAACATGCAGAACGTTCTGTAATGCCGTAACAATATGTGCGCACACAACATTACAGCCGGGCTCTGCTGGGATAGCCAAGAAACATGCAGAACATTCTGTAAAGGCGTAATATGCGCACACAACATTACAGCCGGGCTCTGCTGGGATAGCCATGAAACATGCAGAACGTTCTGTAATGGCGTAACAATATGTGCGCACACAACATTACAGTCGGGCTCTGCTGGGATAGCCAAGAAACATGAAGAAAGTTCTGTAATGCCGTCACAATATGTGCGCACACAACATTACAGCCGGGCTCTGCTGGGATAGCCAAGAAACATGAAGAACGTTCTGTAATGCCGTAACAATATGTGCGCACACAACATTACAGCCGGGCTCTGCTGGGATACCCAAGAAACGTGCAGAACCTTCTGTAATGCCGTAACATTATGTGTGCACACATCATTACAGCTGGGCTCTGCTGGGATAGTCAAGAAACATACAGAACCTTTTGTAATGCCGTAAAAATATGTGCTCACACAACATTAAAGCCGGGCTCTGCTGGGATAGCCAAGAAACATGCAGAACGTTCTGTAATGGCGTAACAATATGTGCGCACCCAACATTACAGCCGGGCTCTGCTGGGATAGCCAAAAAACATGCAGAACGTTCTGTAATGGCGTAACAATATGTGCGCACCCAACATTACAGCCGGGCTCTGCTGGGATAGCCAAGAAACGTGCAGAACGTTCTGTAATGCCGTAACAATATGTGCGCACACAACATTAAAGCCGGGCTCTGCTGGGATAGCCAAGAAACATGCAGAACGTTCTGTAATGGCGTAACAATATGTGCGCACCCAACATTACAGCCGGGCTCTGCTGGGATAGCCATGAAACATGCAGAACGTTCTGTAATGGCGTAACAATATGTGCGCACACAACATTACAGTCGGGCTCTGCTGGGATAGCCAAGAAACATGAAGAACGTTCTGTAATGCCGTAACAATATGTGCGCACACAACATTACAGCCGGGCTGTGCTGGGATAGCCAAGAAACGTGCAGAACCTTCTGTAATGCCGTAACATTATGTGCGCACACAACATTACAGTCGGGCTCTGCTGGGATAGCCAAGAAACATGAAGTTCGTTCTGTAAGGCCGTAACAATATGTGCGCACACAACATTACAGTCGGGCTCTGTTGGGATAGCCAAGAAACATGAAGAACGTTCTGTAAAGGCGTAATGTGCGCACACAACATTACAGCCGGGCTCTGCTGGGATAGCCAAGAAATATGCAGAACGTTCTGTAATGGCGTAACAACATGTGCGCACACAACATTACAGCCGGGCTCTGCTGGGATAGCCAAGAAACGTGCAGAACCTTCTGTAATGCCGTAACATTATGTGTGCACACAACATTACAGCCGGGCTCTGCTGGGATAGCCAAGAAACATGAAGAACGTTCTGTAATGCCGTAACAATATGTGCGCACACAACATTACAGTCGGGCTCTGCTGGGATAGCCAAGAAACATGAAGAACTTTCTGTAATGCCGTAACAATTTGTGCGCACACAACATTACAGCCGGGCTCTGCTGGGATAGCCAAGAAACGTGCAGAACCTTCTGTAATGCCGTAACAATATGTGCGCACACTACATTACAGCCGGGCTCTGCTGGAATAGCCAAGAAACATGCAGAACGTTCTGTAAAGGCGTAATGTGCGCACACAACATTACAGCCGGGCTCTGCTGGGATAGGCAAGAAATATGCAGAACGTTCTGTAATGGCGTAACAACATGTGCGCACACAACATTACAGCCGGACTCTGCTGGGATAGCCAAGAAACGTGCAGAACCTTCTGTAATGCCGTAACATTATGTGTGCACACAACATTACAGCTGGGCTCTGCTGGGATAGTCAAGAAACATACAGAACCTTTTGTAATTCCGTAAAAATATGTGCTCACACAACATTAAAGCCGGGCTCTGCTGGGATAGCCAAGAAACATGCAGAACGTTCTGTAATGGCGTAACAATATGTGCGCACCCAACATTACAGTCGGGCTCTGCTGGGATAGCCAAGAAACATGAAGAACGTTCTGTAATGCCGTAACAATATGTGCGCACACAACATTACAGTCGGGCTCTGCTGGGATAGCCAAGAAACATGCAGAACGTTCTGTAATGCCGTAACAATGTGTGCGCACACAACATTACAGTCGGGCTCTGCTGGGATAGCCAAGAAACATGAAGAACGTTCTGTAATGCCGCAACAATTTGTGCGCACACAACATTACAGCCGGGCTCTGCTGGGATACCCAAGACACGTGCAGAACCTTCTGTAATGCCGTAACAACATATGCGCACACAACATTACAGCCGGGCTCTGCTGGGATAGCCAAGAAACGTGCAGAACCTTCTGTAATGCCGTAACATTATGTGTGCACACAACATTACAGCTGGGCTCTGCTGGGATAGTCAAGAAACATACAGAACCTTTTGTAATGCCGTAAAAATATGTGCTCACACAACATTAAAGCCGGGCTCTGCTGGGATAGCCGAGAAACATGCAGAACGTTCTGTAATGGCGTAACAATATGTGCGCACACAACATTACAGTCGGGCTCTGCTGGGATAGCCAAGAAACATGAAGAACGTTCTGTAATGCCGTAACAATATGTGCGCACACAACATTACAGTCGGGCTCTGCTGGGATAGCCAAGAAACATGAAGAACGTTCTGTAATGCCGTAACAATTTGTGCGCACACAACATTACAGCCGGGCTCTGCTGGGATAGCCAAGACACGTGCAGAACCTTCTGTAATGCCGTAACAACATATGCGCACACAACATTACAGCCGGGCTCTGCTGGGATAGCCAAGAAACGTGCAGAACCTTCTGTAATGCCGTAACATTATGTGTGCACACAACATTACAGCTGGGCTCTGCTGGGATAGTCAAGAAACATACAGAACCTTTTGTAATGCCGTAAAAATATGTGCTCACACAACATTAAAGCCGGGCTCTGCTGGGATAGCCGAGAAACATGCAGAACGTTCTGTAATGGCGTAACAATATGTGCGCACCCAACATTACAGCCGGGCTCTGCTGGGATAGCCAAGAAACATGCAGAACGTTCTGTAATGGCGTAACAATATGTGCGCACACAACATTACAGCCGGGCTCTGCTGGGATAGCCAAGAAACATGCAGAACGTTCTGTAATGGCGTAACAATATGTGCGCACCCGACATTACAGCCGGGCTCTGCTGGGATAGCCAAGAAACATGCAGAACGTTCTGTAATGGCGTAACAATATGTGCGCACACAACATTAAAGACGGGCTCTGCTGGGATAGCCAAGAAACATGGAAAACGTTCTGTAATGGCGTAACAATACGTGCGCACACAACATTACAGTCGGGCTCTGCTGGGATAGCCATGAAACATGCAGAACGTTCTGTAATGGCGTAACAATATGTGCGCACACAACATTAAAGCCGGGCTCTGCTGGGATAGCCAAGAAACATGCAGAACGTTCTGTAATGGCGTAACAATATGTGCGCACACAACATTACAGCCGGGCTCTGCTGGGATAGCCAAGAAACATGGAAAACGTTCTGTAATGGCGTAACAATACGTGCGCACACAACATTACAGTCGGGCTCTGCTGGGATAGCCATGAAACATGCAGAACGTTCTGTAATGGCGTAACAATATGTGCGCACACAACATTAAAGCCGGGCTCTGCTGGGATAGCCAAGAAACATGGAAAACGTTCTGTAATGGCGTAACAATACGTGCGCACACAACATTACAGTCGGGCTCTGCTGGGATAGCCATGAAACATGCAGAACGTTCTGTAATGGCGTAACAATATGTGCGCACACAACATTAAAGCCGGGCTCTGCTGGGATAGCGAAGAAACATGGAAAACGTTCTGTAATGGCGTAACAATACGTGCGCACACAACATTACAGCCGGGCTCTGCTGGGATAACCAAGAAACGTGCAGAACGTTCTGTAATGCCGTAACAATATGTGCGCACACAACACTACAGCCGGGCTCTGCTGGGATAGCCAAGAAACATGCAGATTGTTCTGTAAAGGCGTAATGTGCGCATACAACATTACAGCTGGGCTCTGCTGGGATAGCCAAGAAACATGCAGAATCTTTTGTAATGGCGTCACAATATGTGCGCACACAACATTATAGTCGGGCTCTGCTGGGATAGCCAAGAAACATGCAGAACGTTCTGTAATGCCGTAACAATATGTGCGCACACAACATTACAGCCGGGCTCTGCTGGGATAGCCAAGAAACGTGCAGAACCTTCTGTAATGCCGTAACATTATGTGTGCACACATCATTACAGCTGGGCTCTGCTGGGATAGTCAAGAAACATACAGAACCTTTTGTAATGCCGTAAAAATATGTGCTCACACAACATTAAAGCCGGGCTCTGCTGGGATAGCCAAGAAACATGCAGAACGTTCTGTAATGGCGTAACAATATGTGCGCACCCAACATTACAGCCGGGCTCTGCTGGGATAGCCAAAAAACATGCAGAACGTTCTGTAATGGCGTAACAATATGTGCGCACCCAACATTACAGCCGGGGTCTGCTGGGATAGCCAAGAAACGTGCAGAACGTTCTGTAATGCCGTAAAAATATGTGCGCACACAACATTAAAGCCGGGCTCTGCTGGGATAGCCAAGAAACATGCAGAACGTTCTGTAATGGCGTAACAATATGTGCGCACCCAACATTACAGCCGGGCTCTGCTGGGATAGCCATGAAACATGCAGAACGTTCTGTAATGGCGTAACAATATGTGCGCACACAACATTACAGTCGGGCTCTGCTGGGATAGCCAAGAAACATGAAGAACGTTCTGTAATGCCGTAACAATATGTGCGCACACAACATTACAGCCGGGCTGTGCTGGGATAGCCAAGAAACGTGCAGAACCTTCTGTAATGCCGTAACATTATGTGTGCACACAACATTACAGCCGGGCTCTGCTGGGATAGCCAAGAAACATGAAGAACGTTCTGTAATGCCGTAACAATATGTGCGCACACAACATTACAGTCGGGCTCTGCTGGGATAGCCAAGAAACATGAAGAACTTTCTGTAATGCCGTAACAATTTGTGCGCACACAACATTACAGCCGGGCTCTGCTGGGATAGCCAAGAAACGTGCAGAACCTTCTGTAATGCCGTAACATTATGTGCGCACACAACATTACAGTCGGGCTCTGCTGGGATAGCCAAGAAACATGAAGTTCGTTCTGTAAGGCCGTAACAATATGTGCGCACACAACATTACAGTCGGGCTCTGTTGGGATAGCCAAGAAACATGAAGAACGTTCTGTAAAGGCGTAATGTGCGCACACAACATTACAGCCGGGCTCTGCTGGGATAGCCAAGAAATATGCAGAACGTTCTGTAATGGCGTAACAACATGTGCGCACACAACATTACAGCCGGGCTCTGCTGGGATAGCCAAGAAACGTGCAGAACCTTCTGTAATGCCGTAACATTATGTGTGCACACAACATTACAGCCGGGCTCTGCTGGGATAGCCAAGAAACATGAAGAACGTTCTGTAATGCCGTAACAATATGTGCGCACACAACATTACAGTCGGGCTCTGCTGGGATAGCCAAGAAACATGAAGAACTTTCTGTAATGCCGTAACAATTTGTGCGCACACAACATTACAGCCGGGCTCTGCTGGGATAGCCAAGAAACGTGCAGAACCTTCTGTAATGCCGTAACAATATGTGCGCACACTACATTACAGCTGGGCTCTGCTGGAATAGCCAAGAAACATGCAGAACGTTCTGTAAAGGCGTAATGTGCGCACACAACATTACAGCCGGGCTCTGCTGGGATAGGCAAGAAATATGCAGAACGTTCTGTAATGGCGTAACAACATGTGCGCACACAACATTACAGCCGGACTCTGCTGGGATAGCCAAGAAACGTGCAGAACCTTCTGTAATGCCGTAACATTATGTGTGCACACAACATTACAGCTGGGCTCTGCTGGGATAGTCAAGAAACATACAGAACCTTTTGTAATTCCGTAAAAATATGTGCTCACACAACATTAAAGCCGGGCTCTGCTGGGATAGCCAAGAAACATGCAGAACGTTCTGTAATGGCGTAACAATATGTGCGCACCCAACATTACAGTCGGGCTCTGCTGGGATAGCCAAGAAACATGAAGAACGTTCTGTAATGCCGTAACAATATGTGCGCACACAACATTACAGTCGGGCTCTGCTGGGATAGCCAAGAAACATGCAGAACGTTCTGTAATGCCGTAACAATGTGTGCGCACACAACATTACAGTCGGGCTCTGCTGGGATAGCCAAGAAACATGAAGAACGTTCTGTAATGCCGCAACAATTTGTGCGCACACAACATTACAGCCGGGCTCTGCTGGGATACCCAAGACACGTGCAGAACCTTCTGTAATGCCGTAACAACATATGCGCACACAACATTACAGCCGGGCTCTGCTGGGATAGCCAAGAAACGTGCAGAACCTTCTGTAATGCCGTAACATTATGTGTGCACACAACATTACAGCTGGGCTCTGCTGGGATAGTCAAGAAACATACAGAACCTTTTGTAATGCCGTAAAAATATGTGCTCACACAACATTAAAGCCGGGCTCTGCTGGGATAGCCGAGAAACATGCAGAACGTTCTGTAATGGCGTAACAATATGTGCGCACACAACATTACAGTCGGGGTCTGCTGGGATAGCCAAGAAACATGAAGAACGTTCTGTAATGCCGTAACAATATGTGCGCACACAACATTACAGTCGGGCTCTGCTGGGATAGCCAAGAAACATGAAGAACGTTCTGTAATGCCGTAACAATTTGTGCGCACACAACATTACAGCCGGGCTCTGCTGGGATAGCCAAGACACGTGCAGAACCTTCTGTAATGCCGTAACAACATATGCGCACACAACATTACAGCCGGGCTCTGCTGGGATAGCCAAGAAACGTGCAGAACCTTCTGTAATGCCGTAACATTATGTGTGCACACAACATTACAGCTGGGCTCTGCTGGGATAGTCAAGAAACATACAGAACCTTTTGTAATGCCGTAAAAATATGTGCTCACACAACATTAAAGCCGGGCTCTGCTGGGATAGCCGAGAAACATGCAGAACGTTCTGTAATGGCGTAACAATATGTGCGCACCCAACATTACAGCCGGGCTCTGCTGGGATAGCCAAGAAACATGCAGAACGTTCTGTAATGGCGTAACAATATGTGCGCACACAACATTACAGCCGGGCTCTGCTGGGATAGCCAAGAAACATGCAGAACGTTCTGTAATGGCGTAACAATATGTGCGCACCCGACATTACAGCCGGGCTCTGCTGGGATAGCCAAGAAACATGCAGAACGTTCTGTAATGGCGTAACAATATGTGCGCACACAACATTAAAGACGGGCTCTGCTGGGATAGCCAAGAAACATGGAAAACGTTCTGTAATGGCGTAACAATACGTGCGCACACAACATTACAGTCGGGCTCTGCTGGGATAGCCATGAAACATGCAGAACGTTCTGTAATGGCGTAACAATATGTGCGCACACAACATTAAAGCCGGGCTCTGCTGGGATAGCCAAGAAACATGCAGAACGTTCTGTAATGGCGTAACAATATGTGCGCACACAACATTACAGCCGGGCTCTGCTGGGATAGCCAAGAAACATGGAAAACGTTCTGTAATGGCGTAACAATACGTGCGCACACAACATTACAGTCGGGCTCTGCTGGGATAGCCATGAAACATGCAGAACGTTCTGTAATGGCGTAACAATATGTGCGCACACAACATTAAAGCCGGGCTCTGCTGGGATAGCCAAGAAACATGGAAAACGTTCTGTAATGGCGTAACAATACGTGCGCACACTACATTACAGTCGGGCTCTGCTGGGATAGCCATGAAACATGCAGAACGTTCTGTAATGGCGAAACAATATGTGCGCACACAACATTAAAGCCGGGCTCTGCTGGGATAGCCAAGAAACATGGAAAACGTTCTGTAATGGCGTAACAATACGTGCGCACACAACATTACAGCCGGGCTCTGCTGGGATAACCAAGAAACGTGCAGAACGTTCTGTAATGCCGTAACAATATGTGCGCACACAACACTACAGCCGGGCTCTGCTGGGATAGCCAAGAAACATGCAGATTGTTCTGTAAAGGCGTAATGTGCGCATACAACATTACAGCTGGGCTCTGCTGGGATAGCCAAGAAACATGCAGAATCTTTTGTAATGGCGTCACAATATGTGCGCACACAACATTATAGTCGGGCTCTGCTGGGATAGCCAAGAAACATGCAGAACGTTCTGTAATGCCGTAACAATATGTGCGCACACAACATTACAGCCGGGCTGTGCTGGGATAGCCAAGAAACATGCAGAACCTTTTGTAATGGCGTCAAAATATGTGCGCACACAACATTACATTCGGTCTCTACTGGGATAGCCAAGAAACATGCAGAACGTTCTGTAATGGCGTAACAATATTTACGCACTCAACATTACAGCCGGGCTGTGCTGGGATAGCAAAGAAACATGAAGAACATTCTGTAATGGTGTAACAATATGTGCGCAGCCAACATTACAGTCGGGCTCTGCTGGGATAGCCAAGAAACATGCAGAACGTTCTGTAATGGCGTCACAATATGTGCGCACACAACATTACAGCCGAGCTGTGCTGGGATAGCCAAGAAACATGCAGAACCTTTTGTAATGGCGTCACAATATCTGCGCACACAACATTACATTCGGTCTCTGCTGGGATAGCCAAGAAACATGCAGAACGTTCTGTAATGCCGTAACAATATGTGCGCACACAACATTACAGCCGGGCTGTGCTGGGATAGCCAAGAAACATGCAGAAACTTTTGTAATGGCGTCACAATATGTGCGCACACAACATTACATTCGGTCTCTGCTGGGATAGCCAAGAAACATGCAGAACGTTCTGTAATGGCGTAACAATATTTACGCACACAACATTACAGTAGGGCTGTGCTGGGATAGCCAAGAAACATGAAGAACGTTCTGTAATGGTGTAACAATATGTGCGCAGCCAACATTACAGTCGGTCTCTGCTGGGATAGCCAAGAAACATGCAGAACGTTCTGTAATGGCGTAACAATATGTGCGCACACAACATTACAGCCGGGCTGTGCTGGGATAGCCAAGAAACATGAAGAACGTTCTGTAATGGCGTAACAATATGTGCGCACACAACATTACAGCCGGGCTGTGCTGGGATAGCCAAGAAACATGCAGAACGTTCTGTAATGGCGTAACAATATGTGCGCACACAATATTACAGCCGGGCTGTGCTGGGATAGCCAGAAAACCTGAAGAACGTTCTGTAATGGCGTAACAATATGTGCGCACACAACATTACAGTCGGGCTCTGCTGGGATAGTCAAGAAACATGCAGAACGTTCTGTAATGGCGTAACAATATGTGCGCACACAACATTACAGCCGGGCTGTGCTGGGATAGCCAAGAAACCTGAAGAACGTTCTGTAATGGCGTAACAATATGTGCGCACACAACATTACAGTCGGGCTCTGCTGGGATAGCCAGGAATCATGCAGAACGTTCTGTAATGACGTCACAATATGTGCGCACACAACATTACAGCCGAGCTGTGCTGGGATAGCCAAGAAACATGCAGAACGTTCTGTAATGGCGTCACAATATGTGCGCACACAACATTACAGCCGGTCTCTGCTGGGATAGCCAAGAAACATGCAGAACCTTTTGTAATGGCGTCACAATATGTGCGCACACAACATAACATTCGGACTCTGCTGGGATAGCCAAGAAACATGCAGAACGTTCTGTAATGGCGTAACAATATGTGCGCACACAACATTACAGCCGGGCTGTGCTGGGATAGCCAAGAAACATGAAGAACGTTCTGTAATGGCGTAACAATATGTGCGCACACAACATTACCTTCGGGCTCTGCTGGGATAGCCAAGAAACATGGAGAACGTTCTGTAATGGCGTAACAAATGTGCGCACCCAACATTACAGCCGGGCTCTGCTGGGATAGTCAAGAAACATGCAGAACGTTCTGTAATGGCGTAACAATATGTGCGCACACAACATTACAGCCGGGCTCTGCTGGGATAGTCAAGAAACATGCAGAACGTTCTGTAATGGCGTAAAAATATTTGCGCACACAACATTACCTTCGGGCTCTGCTGGGATAGCCAAGAAACATGGAGAACGTTCTGTAATGGCGTAACAATACGTGCGCACACAACATTACAGTCGGGCTCTGCTGGGATAACCAAGAAACGTTCAGAACGTTCTGTAATGCCGTAACAATATGTGCGCACACAACACTACAGCCGGGCTCTGCTGGGATAGTCAAGAAACATGCAGATTGTTCTGTAAAGGCGTAATGTGCGCACACAACATTACAGCTGGGCTCTGCTGGGATAGCCAACAAACATGCAGAATCTTTTGTAATGGCGTCACAATATGTGCGCACACAACATTACAGTCGGTCTCTGCTGGGATAACCAAGAAACATGCAGAATCTTTTGTAATGGCGACACAATATGTGCGCACACTACTATATAGTCGGGCTCTGCTGGGATAGCCAAGAAACATGCAGAACGTTCTGTAATAGCGTAACAATATGTGCGCACACAACATTACAGCCGGGCTGTGCTGGGATAGCCAAGAAACATGCAGAACCTTTTGTAATGGCGTCACAATATGTGCGCACACAACATTACATTCGGTCTCTGCTGGGATAGCCAAGAAACATGCAGAACGTTCTGTAATGGCGTAACAATATGTGCGCACACAACATTACAGCCGGGCTGTGCTGGGATAGCCAAGAAACATGAAGAACGTTCTGTAATGGCGTAAAAATATGTGCGCACACAACATTACAGTCGGGCTCTGCTGGGATAGCCAAGAAACATGCAGAACGTTCTGTAATGCCGTAACAATATGTGCGCACACAACATTACAGCCGAGCTGTGCTGGGATAGCCAAGAAACATGAAGAACGTTCTGTAATGGCGTAACAATATGTGCGCACACAACATTACAGTCGGGCTCTGCTGGGATAGCCAAGAAACATGCAGAACGTTCTGTAATGGCGTCACAATATGTGCGCACACAACATTACAGCCGAGCTGTGCTGGGATAGCCAAGAAACATGCAGAACCTTTTGTAATGGCGTCACAATATGTGCGCACACAACATTACATTAGGTCTCTGCTGGGATAGCCAAGAAACATGCAGAACGTTCTGTAATGGCGTAACAATATGTGCGCACACAACATTACAGCCGGGCTGTGCTGGGATAGCCAAGAAACATGAAGAACGTTCTGTAATGGCGTAACAATATGTGCGCACACAACATTACATTCGGTCTCTGCTGGGATAGCCAAGAAACATTCAGAACGTTCTGTAATGGCGTAACAATATGTGCGCACACAACATTACAGCCGGGCTGTGCTGGGATAGCCAAGAAACATGAAGAACGTTCTGTAATGGCGTAACAATATGTGCGCACACAACATTACATTCGGTCTCTGCTGGGATAGCCAAGAAACATGCAGAACGTTCTGTAATGGCGTAACAATATGTGCGCACACAACATTACAGCCGGGCTGTGCTGGGATAGCCAAGAAACATGCAGAACGTTCTGTAATGGCGTAACAATATGTGCGCACACAACATTACATTCGGTCTCTGCTGGGATAGCCAAGAAACATGAAGAACGTTCTGTAATGGCGTAACAATATGTGCGCACACAACATTACAGTCGGGCTCTGCTGGGATAGCCAAGAATCATGCAGAACGTTCTGTAATGACGTCACAATATGTGCGCACACATCATTACAGCCGAGCTGTGCTGGGATAGCCAAGAAACATGCAGAACGTTCTGTAATGGCGTCACAATATGTGCGCACACAACATTACAGCCGGGCTCTGCTGGGATAGCCAAGAAACCTGCAGAACCTTCTGTAATGGCGTCACAATATGTGCGCACACAACATTACAGCCGGGCTGTGCTGGGATAGCCAAGAAATATGCAGAACGTTCTGTAATGGCGTAACAATATGTGCGCACACAACATTACAGCCGGGCTGTGCTGGGATAGCCAAGAAACATGCAGAACGTTCTGTAATGGCGTAACAATATGTGCGCACACAATATTACAGCCGGGCTGTGCTGGGATAGCCAGAAAACCTGAAGAACGTTCTGTAATGGCGTAACAATATGTGCGCACACAACATTACAGTCGGGCTCTGCTGGGATAGTCAAGAAACATGCAGAACGTTCTGTAATGGCGTAACAATATGTGCGCACACAACATTACAGCCGGGCTGTGCTGGGATAGCCAAGAAACCTGAAGAACGTTCTGTAATGGCGTAACAATATGTGCGCACACAACATTACAGTCGGGCTCCGCTGGGATAGCCAGGAATCATGCAGAATGTTCTGTAATGACGTCACAATATGTGCGCACACAACATTACAGCCGAGCTGTGCTGGGATAGCCAAGAAACATGCAGAACGTTCTGTAATGGCGTCACAATATGTGCGCACACAACATTACAGCCGGTCTCTGCTGGGATAGCCAAGAAACATGCAGAACCTTTTGTAATGGCGTCACAATATGTGCGCACACAACATTACATTCGGACTCTGCTGGGATAGCCAAGAAACATGCAGAACGTTCTGTAATGGCGTAACAATATGTGCGCACACAACATTACAGCCGGGCTGTGCTGGGATAGCCAAGAAACATGAAGAACGTTCTGTAATGGCGTAATAATATGTGCGCACACAACATTACCTTCGGGCTCTGCTGGGATAGCCAAGAAACATGGAGAACGTTCTGTAATGGCGTAACAAATGTGCGCACCCAACATTACAGCCGGGCTCTGCTGGGATAGTCAAGAAACATGCAGAACGTTCTGTAATGGCGAAACAATATGTGCGCACACAACATTACAGCCGGGCTCTGCTGGGATAGTCAAGAAACATGCAGAACGTTCTGTAATGGCGTAAAAATATTTGCGCACACAACATTACCTTCGGGCTCTGCTGGGATAGCCAAGAAACATGGAGAACGTTCTGTAATGGCGTAACAATACGTGCGCACACAACATTACAGTCGGGCTCTGCTGGGATAACCAAGAAACGTTCAGAACGTTCTGTAATGCCGTAACAATATGTGCGCACACAACACTACAGCCGGGCTCTGCTGGGATAGCCAAGAAACATGCAGATTGTTCTGTAAAGGCGTAATGTGCGCACACAACATTACAGCTGGGCTCTGCTGGGATAGCCAACAAACATGCAGAATCTTTTGTAATGGCGTCACAATATGTGCGCACACAACATTACAGTCGGTCTCTGCTGGGATAACCAAGAAACATGCAGAATCTTTTGTAATGGCGACACAATATGTGCGCACACTACATTATAGTCGGGCTCTGCTGGGATAGCCAAGAAACATGCAGAACGTTCTGTAATAGCGTAACAATATGTGCGCACACAACATTACAGCCGGGCTGTGCTGGGATAGCCAAGAAACATGCAGAACCTTTTGTAATGGCGTCACAATATGTGCGCACACAACATTACATTCGGTCTCTGCTGGGATAGCCAAGAAACATGCAGAACGTTCTGTAATTGCGTAACAATATGTGCGCACACAACATTACAGCCGGGCTGTGCTGGGATAGCCAAGAAACATGAAGAACGTTCTGTAATGGCGTAACAATATGTGCGCACACAACATTACAGTCGGGCTCTGCTGGGATAGCCAAGAAACATGCCGAACGTTCTGTAATGCCGTAACAATATGTGCGCACACAACATTACAGCCGAGCTGTGCTGGGATAGCCAAGAAACATGAAGAACGTTCTGTAATGGCGTAACAATATGTGCGCACACAACATTACAGTCGGGCTCTGCTGGGATAGCCAAGAAACATGCAGAACGTTCTGTAATGGCGTCACAATATGTGCGCACACAACATTACAGTCGGGCTCTGCTGGGATAGCCATGAAACATGCAGAACCTTTTGTAATGGCGTCACAATATGTGCGCACACAACATTACATTAGGTCTCTGCTGGGATAGCCGAGAAACATGCAGAACGTTCTGTAATGGCGTAACAATATGTGCGCACACAACATTACAGCCGGGCTGTGCTGGGATAGCCAAGAAACATGAAGAACGTTCTGTAATGGCGTAACAATATGTGCGCACACAACATTACATTCGGTCTCTGCTGGGATAGCCAAGAAACATGCAGAACGTTCTGTAATGGCGTAACAATATGTGCGCACACAACATTACAGTCGGGCTCTGCTGGGATAGCCAAGAAACATGAAGAACGTTCTGTAATGGCGTAACAATATGTGCGCACACAACATTACATTCGGTCTCTGCTGGGATAGCCAAGAAACATGCAGAACGTTCTGTAATGGCGTAACAATATGTGCGCACACAACATTACAGCCGGGCTGTGCTGGGATAGCCAAGAAACATGCAGAACGTTCTGTAATGGCGTAACAATATGTGCGCACACAACATTACATTCGGTCTCTGCTGGGATAGCCAAGAAACATGAAGAACGTTCTGTAATGGCGTAACAATATTTGCGCACACAACATTACAGTCGGGCTCTGCTGGGATAGCCAAGAATCATGCAGAACGTTCTGTAATGACGTCACAATATGTGCGCACACATCATTACAGCCGAGCTGTGCTGGGATAGCCAAGAAACATGCAGAACGTTCTGTAATGGCGTCACAATATGTGCGCACACAACATTACAGCCGGGCTCTGCTGGGATAGCGAAGAAACATGCAGAACGTTCTGTAATGGCGTAACAATATGTGAGCACACAACATTACAGCCGGGCTCTGCTGGGATAGCCAAGAAACCTGCAGAACCTTCTGTAATGGCGTCACAATATGTGCGCACACAACATTACAGCCGGGCTGTGCTGGGATAGCCAAGAAACATGCAGAACGTTCTGTAATGGCGTCACAATATGTGCGCACACAACATTGCAGCTGGGCTCTGCTGGGATAGCCAAGAAATATGCAGAAACTTTTTTAATGGCGTCACAATATGTGCGCACACAACATTACAGCTGGGCTCTGCTGGGATAGCCAAGAAATATGCAGAACCTTTTTTAATGGCGTCACAATATGTGCGCACACAACATTACAGCTGGGCTCTGCTGGGATAGCCAAGAAACATGCAGAACGTTCTGTAATGGCGTAACAATATGTGCGCACACAACATTACAGCTGGGCTCTGCTGGGATAGCCAAGAAACATGCAGAACCTTCTGTAATGGCGTAACAATATGTGCGCACACAACATTACATTCGGTCTCTGCTGGGATAGCCAAGAAACCTGCAGAACGTTCTGTAATGGCGTCACAATATGTGCGCACACAACATTACATTAGGTCTCTGCTGGGATAGCCAAGAAACATGCAGAACGTTCTGTAATGGCGTAACAATATGTGCGCACACAACATTACAGCCGGGCTGTGCTGGGATAGCCAAGAAACATGAAGAACGTTCTGTAATGGCGTAACAATATGTGCGCACACAACATTACATTCGGTCTCTGCTGGGATAGCCAAGAAACATGCAGAACGTTCTGTAATGGCGTAACAATATGTGCGCACACAACATTACAGTCGGGCTCCGCTGGGATAGCCAAGAATCATGCAGAACGTTCTGTAATGACGTAACAATATGGGCGCACACAACATTACATTCGGTCTCTGCTGGGATAGCCAAGAAACATGCAGAACGTTCTGTAATGGCGTCACAATATGTGCGCACACAACATTACATTAGGTCTCTGCTGGGATAGCCAAGAAACATGCAGAACGTTCTGTAATGGCGTAACAATATGTGCGCACACAACATTACAGCCGGGCTGTGCTGGGATAGCCAAGAAACATGAAGAACGTTCTGTAATGGCGTAACAATATGTGCGCACACAACATTACAGCCGGGCTGTGCTGGGATAGCCAAGAAACATGCAGAACGTCCTGTAATGGCGTAACAATATATGCGCACACAACATTACAGCCGGGCTGTGCTGGGATAGCCAAGAAACATGAAGAACGTTCTGTAATGGCGTAACAATATGTGCGCACACAACATTACAGCTGGGCTCTGCTGGGATAGCCAAGAAACGTGCAGAACCTTCTGTAATGGCGTAACAATATGTGCGCACACAACATTACAGCCGGGCTGTGCTGGGATAGCCAAGAAACATGAAGAACGTTCTGTAATGGCGTAACAATATGTGCGCACACAACATTACAGCCGGGCTGTGCTGGGATAGCCAAGAAACATGAAGAACGTTCTGTAATGGCGTAACAATATGTGCGCACACAACATTAACTTCGGGCTCTGCTGGGATAGCCAAGAAACATGGAGAACGTTCTGTAATGGCGTAACAAATGTGCGCACCCAACATTACAGCCGGGCTCTGCTGGGATAGTCAAGAAACATGCAGAACGTTCTGTAATGGCGTAACAATATGTGCGCACACAACATTACAGCCGGGCTCTGCTGGGATAGTCAAGAAACATGCAGAACGTTCTGTAATGGCGTAAAAATATTTGCGCACACAACATTACCTTCGGGCTCTGCTGGGATAGCCAAGAAACATGGAGAACGTTCTGTAATGGCGTAACAATACGTGCGCACACAACATTACAGTCGGGCTCTGCTGGGATAACCAAGAAACGTTCAGAACGTTCTGTAATGCCGTAACAATATGTGCGCACACAACACTACAGCCGGGCTCTGCTGGGATAGCCAAGAAACATGCAGATTGTTCTGTAAAGGCGTAATGTGCGCACACAACATTACAGCTGGGCTCTGCTGGGATAGCCAACAAACATGCAGAATCTTTTGTAATGGAGTCACAATATGTGCGCACACAACATTACAGTCGGTCTCTGCTGGGATAGCCAAGAAACATGCAGAACGTTCTGTAATAGCGTAACAATATGTGCGCACACAACATTACAGCCGGGCTGTGCTGGGATAGCCAAGAAACATGCAGAACCTTTTGTAATGGCGTCACAATATGTGCGCACACAACATTACATTCGGTCTCTGCTGGGATAGCCAAGAAACATGCAGAACGTTCTGTAATGGCGTAACAATATGTGCGCACACAACATTACAGCCGGGCTGTGCTGGGATAGCCAAGAAACATGAAGAACGTTCTGTAATGGCGTAACAATATGTGCGCACACAACATTACAGTCGGGCTCTGCTGGGATAGCCAAGAAACATGCAGAACGTTCTGTAATGCCGTAACAATATGTGCGCACACAACATTACAGCCGAGCTGTGCTGGGATAGCCAAGAAACATGAAGAACGTTCTGTAATGGCGTAACAATATGTGCGCACACAACATTACAGTCGGGCTCTGCTGGGATAGCCAAGAAACATGCAGAACGTTCTGTAATGGCGTCACAATATGTGCGCACACAACATTACAGCCGAGCTGTGCTGGGATAGCCAAGAAACATGCAGAACCTTTTGTAATGGCGTCACAATATTTGCGCACACAACATTACAGCCGAGCTGTGCTGGGATAGCCAAGAAACATGAAGAACGTTCTGTAATGGCGTAACAATATGTGCGCACACAACATTACATTCGGTCTCTGCTGGGATAGCCAAGAAACATGCAGAACGTTCTGTAATGGCGTAACAATATGTGCGCACACAACATTACAGCCGGGCTGTGCTGGGATAGCCAAGAAACATGAAGAACGTTCTGTAATGGCGTAACAATATGTGCGCACACAACATTACATTCGGTCTCTGCTGGGATAGCCAAGAAACATGCAGAACGTTCTGTAATGGCGTAACAATATGTGCGCACACAACATTACAGCCGGGCTGTGCTGGGATAGCCAAGAAACATGCAGAACGTTCTGTAATGGCGTAACAATATGTGCGCACACAACATTACATTCGGTCTCTGCTGGGATAGCCAAGAAACATGAAGAACGTTCTGTAATGGCGTAACAATATGTGCGCACACAACATTACAGTCGGGCTCTGCTGGGATAGCCAAGAATCATGCAGAACGTTCTGTAATGACGTCACAATATGTGCGCACACATCATTACAGCCGAGCTGTGCTGGGATAGCCAAGAAACATGCAGAACGTTCTGTAATGGCGTCACAATATGTGCGCACACAACATTACAGCCGGGCTCTGCTGGGATAGCGAAGAAACATGCAGAACGTTCTGTAATGGCGTAACAATATGTGCGCACACAACATTACAGCCGGGCTCTGCTGGGATAGCCAAGAAACCTGCAGAACCTTCTGTAATGGCGTCACAATATGTGCGCACACAACATTAAAGCCGGGCTGTGCTGGGATAGCCAAGAAATATACAGAACGTTCTGTAATGGCGTAACAATATGTGCGCACACAACATTACAGCCGGGCTGTGCTGGGATAGCCAAGAAACATGCAGAACGTTCTGTAATGGCGTAACAATATGTGCGCACACAATATTACAGCCGGGCTGTGCTGGGATAGCCAGAAAACCTGAAGAACGTTCTGTAATGGCGTAACAATATGTGCGCACACAACATTACAGTCGGGCTCTGCTGGGATAGTCAAGAAACATGCAGAACGTTCTGTAATGGCGTAACAATATGTGCGCACACAACATTACAGCCGGGCTGTGCTGGGATAGCCAAGAAACCTGAAGAACGTTCTGTAATGGCGTAACAATATGTGCGCACACAACATTACAGTCGGGCTCCGCTGAGATAGCCAGGAATCATGCAGAATGTTCTGTAATGACGTCACAATATGTGCGCACACAACATTACAGCCGAGCTGTGCTGGGATAGCCAAGAAACATGCAGAACGTTCTGTAATGGCGTCACAATATGTGCGCACACAACATTACAGCCGGTCTCTGCTGGGATAGCCAAGAAACATGCAGAACCTTTTGTAATGGCGTCACAATATGTGCGCACACAACATTACATTCGGACTCTGCTGGGATAGCCAAGAAACATGCAGAACGTTCTGTAATGGCGTAACAATATGTGCGCACACAACATTACAGCCGGGCTGTGCTGGGATAGCCAAGAAACATGAAGAACGTTCTGTAATGGCGTAATAATATGTGCGCACACAACATTACCTTCGGGCTCTGCTGGGATAGCCAAGAAACATGGAGAACGTTCTGTAATGGCGTAACAAATGTGCGCACCCAACATTACAGCCGGGCTCTGCTGGGATAGTCAAGAAACATGCAGAACGTTCTGTAATGGCGAAACAATATGTGCGCACACAACATTACAGCCGGGCTCTGCTGGGATAGTCAAGAAACATGCAGAACGTTCTGTAATGGCGTAAAAATATTTGCGCACACAACATTACCTTCGGGCTCTGCTGGGATAGCCAAGAAACATGGAGAACGTTCTGTAATGGCGTAACAATACGTGCGCACACAACATTACAGTCGGGCTCTGCTGGGATAACCAAGAAACGTTCAGAACGTTCTGTAATGCCGTAACAATATGTGCGCACACAACACTACAGCCGGGCTCTGCTGGGATAGCCAAGAAACATGCAGATTGTTCTGTAAAGGCGTAATGTGCGCACACAACATTACAGCTGGGCTCTGCTGGGATAGCCAACAAACATGCAGAATCTTTTGTAATGGCGTCACAATATGTGCGCACACAACATTACAGTCGGTCTCTGCTGGGATAACCAAGAAACATGCAGAATCTTTTGTAATGGCGACACAATATGTGCGCACACTACATTATAGTCGGGCTCTGCTGGGATAGCCAAGAAACATGCAGAACGTTCTGTAATAGCGTAACAATATGTGCGCACACAACATTACAGCCGGGCTGTGCTGGGATAGCCAAGAAACATGCAGAACCTTTTGTAATGGCGTCACAATATGTGCGCACACAACATTACATTCGGTCTCTGCTGGGATAGCCAAGAAACATGCAGAACGTTCTGTAATTGCGTAACAATATGTGCGCACACAACATTACAGCCGGGCTGTGCTGGGATAGCCAAGAAACATGAAGAACGTTCTGTAATGGCGTAACAATATGTGCGCACACAACATTACAGTCGGGCTCTGCTGGGATAGCCAAGAAACATGCAGAACGTTCTGTAATGCCGTAACAATATGTGCGCACACAACATTACAGCCGAGCTGTGCTGGGATAGCCAAGAAACATGAAGAACGTTCTGTAATGGCGTAACAATATGTGCGCACACAACATTACAGTCGGGCTCTGCTGGGATAGCCAAGAAACATGCAGAACGTTCTGTAATGGCGTCACAATATGTGCGCACACAACATTACAGTCGGGCTCTGCTGGGATAGCCATGAAACATGCAGAACCTTTTGTAATGGCGTCACAATATGTGCGCACACAACATTACATTAGGTCTCTGCTGGGATAGCCAAGAAACATGCAGAACGTTCTGTAATGGCGTAACAATATGTGCGCACACAACATTACAGCCGGGCTGTGCTGGGATAGCCAAGAAACATGAAGAACGTTCTGTAATGGCGTAACAATATGTGCGCACACAACATTACATTCGGTCTCTGCTGGGATAGCCAAGAAACATGCAGAACGTTCTGTAATGGCGTAACAATATGTGCGCACACAACATTACAGCCGGGCTGTGCTGGGATAGCCAAGAAACATGAAGAACGTTCTGTAATGGCGTAACAATATGTGCGCACACAACATTACATTCGGTCTCTGCTGGGATAGCCAAGAAACATGCAGAACGTTCTGTAATGGCGTAACAATATGTGCGCACACAACATTACAGCCGGGCTGTGCTGGGATAGCCAAGAAACATGCAGAACGTTCTGTAATGGCGTAACAATATGTGCGCACACAACATTACATTCGGTCTCTGCTGGGATAGCCAAGAAACATGAAGAACGTTCTGTAATGGCGTAACAATATTTGCGCACACAACATTACAGTCGGGCTCTGCTGGGATAGCCAAGAATCATGCAGAACGTTCTGTAATGACGTCACAATATGTGCGCACACATCATTACAGCCGAGCTGTGCTGGGATAGCCAAGAAACATGCAGAACGTTCTGTAATGGCGTCACAATATGTGCGCACACAACATTACAGCCGGGCTCTGCTGGGATAGCGAAGAAACATGCAGAACGTTCTGTAATGGCGTAACAATATGTGCGCACACAACATTACAGCCGGGCTCTGCTGGGATAGCCAAGAAACCTGCAGAACCTTCTGTAATGGCGTCACAATATGTGCGCACACAACATTACAGCCGGGCTGTGCTGGGATAGCCAAGAAACATGCAGAACGTTCTGTAATGGCGTCACAATATGTGCGCACACAACATTGCAGCTGGGCTCTGCTGGGATAGCCAAGAAATATGCAGAACCTTTTTTAATGGCGTCACAATATGTGCGCACACAACATTACAGCTGGGCTCTGCTGGGATAGCCAAGAAATATGCAGAACCTTTTTTAATGGCGTCACAATATGTGCGCACACAACATTACAGCTGGGCTCTGCTGGGATAGCCAAGAAACATGCAGAACGTTCTGTAATGGCGTAACAATATGTGCGCACACAACATTACAGCTGGGCTCTGCTGGGATAGCCAAGAAACAGGCAGAACCTTCTGTAATGGCGTAACAATATGTGCGCACACAACATTACATTCGGTCTCTGCTGGGATAGCCAAGAAACATGCAGAACGTTCTGTAATGGCGTAACAATATGTGCGCACACAACATTACAGCCGGGCTGTGCTGGGATAGCCAAGAAACATGAAGAACGTTCTGTAATGGCGTAACAATATGTGCGCACACAACATTACATTCGGTCTCTGCTGGGATAGCCAAGAAACATGCAGAACGTTCTGTAATGGCGTAACAATATGTGCGCACACAACATTACAGTCGGGCTCCGCTGGGATAGCCAAGAATCATGCAGAACGTTCTGTAATGACGTAACAATATGGGCGCACACAACATTACATTCGGTCTCTGCTGGGATAGCCAAGAAACTAGCAGAACGTTCTGTAATGGCGTCACAATATGTGCGCACACAACATTACAGCCGGGCTGTGCTGGGATAGCCAAGAAACATGCAGAACGTCCTGTAATGGCGTAACAATATATGCGCACACAACATTACAGCCGGGCTGTGCTGGGATAGCCAAGAAACATGAAGAACGTTCTGTAATGGCGTAACAATATGTGCGCACACAACATTACAGCTGGGCTCTGCTGGGATAGCCAAGAAACGTGCAGAACCTTCTGTAATGGCGTAACAATATGTGCGCACACAACATTACAGCCGGGCTGTGCTGGGATAGCCAAGAAACATGAAGAACGTTCTGTAATGGCGTAACAATATGTGCGCACACAACATTACAGCCGGGCTGTGCTGGGATAGCCAAGAAACATGAAGAACGTTCTGTAATGGCGTAACAATATGTTCGCACACAACATTACAGCCGGACTGTGCTGGGATAGCCAAGAAACATGCAGAACGTTCTGTAATGGCGTAACAATATGTGCGCACACAACATTACAGCTGGGCTCTGCTGGGATAGCCAAGAAACATGCAGAACCTTCTGTAATGGCGTAAAAATATGTGCGCACACAACATTACAGCCGGGCTGTGCTGGGATATCCAAGAAACATGCAGAACGTTCTGTAATGGCGTCACAAGATGTGCGCACACAACATTGCAGCTGGGCTCTGCTGGGATAGCCAAGAAATATGCAGAACCTTTTTTAATGGCGTCACAATATGTGCGCACACAACATTACAGCTGGGCTCTGCTGGGATAGCCAAGAAATATGCAGAACCTTTTTTAATGGCGTCACAATATGTGCGCACACAACATTACAGCTGGGCTCTGCTGGGATAGCCAAGAAACATGCAGAACGTTCTGTAATGGCGTAACAATATGTGCGCACACAACATTACAGCTGGGCTCTGCTGGGATAGCCAAGAAACATGCAGAACCTTCTGTAATGGCGTAACAATATGTGCGCACACAACATTACATTCGGTCTCTGCTGGGATAGCCAAGAAACATGCAGAACGTTCTGTAATGGCGTCACAATATGTGCGCACACAACATTACATTAGGTCTCTGCTGGGATAGCCAAGAAACATGCAGAACGTTCTGTAATGGCGTAACAATATGTGCGCACACAACATTACAGCCGGGCTGTGCTGGGATAGCCAAGAAACATGAAGAACGTTCTGTAATGGCGTAACAATATGTGCGCACACAACATTACATTCGGTCTCTGCTGGGATAGCCAAGAAACATGCAGAACGTTCTGTAATGGCGTAACAATATGTGCGCACACAACATTACAGTCGGGCTCCGCTGGGATAGCCAAGAATCATGCAGAACGTTCTGTAATGACGTAACAATATGGGCGCACACAACATTACATTCGGTCTCTGCTGGGATAGCCAAGAAACTAGCAGAACGTTCTGTAATGGCGTCACAATATGTGCGCACACAACATTACATTAGGTCTCTGCAGGGATAGCCAAGAAACATGCAGAACGTTCTGTAATGGCGTAACAATATGTGCGCACACAACATTACAGCCGGGCTGTGCTGGGATAGCCAAGAAACATGAAGAACGTTCTGTAATGGCGTAACAATATGTGCGCACACAACATTACAGCCGGGCTGTGCTGGGATAGCCAAGAAACATGCAGAACGTCCTGTAATGGCGTAACAATATATGCGCACACAACATTACAGCCGGGCTGTGCTGGGATAGCCAAGAAACATGAAGAACGTTCTGTAATGGCGTAACAATATGTGCGCACACAACATTACAGCTGGGCTCTGCTGGGATAGCCAAGAAACGTGCAGAACCTTCTGTAATGGCGTAACAATATGTGCGCACACAACATTACATTCGGTCTCTGCTGGGATAGCCAAGAAACATGCAGAACGTTCTGTAATGGCGTAACAATATGTGCGCACACAACATTACAGCCGGGCTGTGCTGGGATAGCCAAGAAACATGAAGAACGTTCTGTAATGGCGTAACAATATGTGCGCACACAACATTACATTCGGTCTCTGCTGGGATAGCCAAGAAACATGCAAAACGTTCTGTAATGGCGTAACAATATGTGCGCACACAACATTACAGCCGGGCTGTGCTGGGATAGCCAAGAAACATGCAGAACGTTCTGTAATGGCGTAACAATATGTGCGCACACAACATTACATTCGGTCTCTGCTGGGATAGCCAAGAAACATGAAGAACGTTCTGTAATGGCGTAACAATATTTGCGCACACAACATTACAGTCGGGCTCTGCTGGGATAGCCAAGAATCATGCAGAACGTTCTGTAATGACGTCACAATATGTGCGCACACATCATTACAGCCGAGCTGTGCTGGGATAGCCAAGAAACATGCAGAACGTTCTGTAATGGCGTCACAATATGTGCGCACACAACATTACAGCCGGGCTCTGCTGGGATAGCGAAGAAACATGCAGAACGTTCTGTAATGGCGTAACAATATGTGCGCACACAACATTACAGCCGGGCTCTGCTGGGATAGCCAAGAAACCTGCAGAACCTTCTGTAATGGCGTCACAATATGTGCGCACACAACATTACAGCCGGGCTGTGCTGGGATAGCCAAGAAACATGCAGAACGTTCTGTAATGGCGTCACAATATGTGCGCACACAACATTGCAGCTGGGCTCTGCTGGGATAGCCAAGAAATATGCAGAACCTTTTTTAATGGCGTCACAATATGTGCGCACACAACATTACAGCTGGGCTCTGCTGGGATAGCCAAGAAATATGCAGAACCTTTTTTAATGGCGTCACAATATGTGCGCACACAACATTACAGCTGGGCTCTGCTGGGATAGCCAAGAAACATGCAGAACGTTCTGTAATGGCGTAACAATATGTGCGCACACAACATTACAGCTGGGCTCTGCTGGGATAGCCAAGAAACAGGCAGAACCTTCTGTAATGGCGTAACAATATGTGCGCACACAACATTACATTCGGTCTCTGCTGGGATAGCCAAGAAACATGCAGAACGTTCTGTAATGGCGTCACAATATGTGCGCACACAACATTACATTAGGTCTCTGCTGGGATAGCCAAGAAACATGCAGAACGTTCTGTAATGGCGTAACAATATGTGCGCACACAACATTACAGCCGGGCTGTGCTGGGATAGCCAAGAAACATGAAGAACGTTCTGTAATGGCGTAACAATATGTGCGCACACAACATTACATTCGGTCTCTGCTGGGATAGCCAAGAAACATGCAGAACGTTCTGTAATGGCGTAACAATATGTGCGCACACAACATTACAGTCGGGCTCCGCTGGGATAGCCAAGAATCATGCAGAACGTTCTGTAATGACGTAACAATATGGGCGCACACAACATTACATTCGGTCTCTGCTGGGATAGCCAAGAAACTAGCAGAACGTTCTGTAATGGCGTCACAATATGTGCGCACACAACATTACAGCCGGGCTGTGCTGGGATAGCCAAGAAACATGAAGAACGTTCTGTAATGGCGTAACAATATGTGCGCACACAACATTACAGCCGGGCTGTGCTGGGATAGCCAAGAAACATGCAGAACGTCCTGTAATGGCGTAACAATATATGCGCACACAACATTACAGCCGGGCTGTGCTGGGATAGCCAAGAAACATGAAGAACGTTCTGTAATGGCGTAACAATATGTGCGCACACAACATTACAGCTGGGCTCTGCTGGGATAGCCAAGAAACGTGCAGAACCTTCTGTAATGGCGTAACAATATGTGCGCACACAACATTACAGCCGGGCTGTGCTGGGATAGCCAAGAAACATGAAGAACGTTCTGTAATGGCGTAACAATATGTGCGCACACAACATTACAGCCGGGCTGTGCTGGGATAGCCAAGAAACATGAAGAACGTTCTGTAATGGCGTAACAATATGTTCGCACACAACATTACAGCCGGACTGTGCTGGGATAGCCAAGAAACATGCAGAACGTTCTGTAATGGCGTAACAATATGTGCGCACACAACATTACAGCTGGGCTCTGCTGGGATAGCCAAGAAACATGCAGAACCTTCTGTAATGGCGTAAAAATATGTGCGCACACAACATTACAGCCGGGCTGTGCTGGGATATCCAAGAAACATGCAGAACGTTCTGTAATGGCGTCACAAGATGTGCGCACACAACATTGCAGCTGGGCTCTGCTGGGATAGCCAAGAAATATGCAGAACCTTTTTTAATGGCGTCACAATATGTGCGCACACAACATTACAGCTGGGCTCTGCTGGGATAGCCAAGAAATATGCAGAACCTTTTTTAATGGCGTCACAATATGTGCGCACACAACATTACAGCTGGGCTCTGCTGGGATAGCCAAGAAACATGCAGAACGTTCTGTAATGGCGTAACAATATGTGCGCACACAACATTACAGCTGGGCTCTGCTGGGATAGCCAAGAAACATGCAGAACCTTCTGTAATGGCGTAACAATATGTGCGCACACAACATTACATTCGGTCTCTGCTGGGATAGCCAAGAAACATGCAGAACGTTCTGTAATGGCGTCACAATATGTGCGCACACAACATTACATTAGGTCTCTGCTGGGATAGCCAAGAAACATGCAGAACGTTCTGTAATGGCGTAACAATATGTGCGCACACAACATTACAGCCGGGCTGTGCTGGGATAGCCAAGAAACATGAAGAACGTTCTGTAATGGCGTAACAATATGTGCGCACACAACATTACATTCGGTCTCTGCTGGGATAGCCAAGAAACATGCAGAACGTTCTGTAATGGCGTAACAATATGTGCGCACACAACATTACAGTCGGGCTCCGCTGGGATAGCCAAGAATCATGCAGAACGTTCTGTAATGACGTAACAATATGGGCGCACACAACATTACATTCGGTCTCTGCTGGGATAGCCAAGAAACTAGCAGAACGTTCTGTAATGGCGTCACAATATGTGCGCACACAACATTACATTAGGTCTCTGCTGGGATAGCCAAGAAACATGCAGAACGTTCTGTAATGGCGTAACAATATGTGCGCACACAACATTACAGCCGGGCTGTGCTGGGATAGCCAAGAAACATGAAGAACGTTCTGTAATGGCGTAACAATATGTGCGCACACAACATTACAGCCGGGCTGTGCTGGGATAGCCAAGAAACATGCAGAACGTCCTGTAATGGCGTAACAATATATGCGCACACAACATTACAGCCGGGCTGTGCTGGGATAGCCAAGAAACATGAAGAACGTTCTGTAATGGCGTAACAATATGTGCGCACACAACATTACAGCTGGGCTCTGCTGGGATAGCCAAGAAACGTGCAGAACCTTCTGTAATGGCGTAACAATATGTGCGCACACAACATTACAGCCGGGCTGTGCTGGGATAGCCAAGAAACATGAAGAACGTTCTGTAATGGCGTAACAATATGTTCGCACACAACATTACAGCCGGACTGTGCTGGGATAGCCAAGAAACATGCAGAACGTTCTGTAATGGCGTAACAATATGTGCGCACACAACATTACAGCTGGGCTCTGCTGGGATAGCCAAGAAACATGCAGAACCTTCTGTAATGGCGTAAAAATATGTGCGCACACAACATTACATTCGGTCTCTGCTGGGATAGCCAAGAAACATGCAGAACGTTCTGTAATGGCGTCACAATATGTGCGCACACAACATTACATTAGGTCTCTGCTGGGATAGCCAAGAAACATGCAGAACGTTCTGTAATGGCGTAACAATATGTGCGCACACAACATTACAGCCGGGCTGTGCTGGGATAGCCAAGAAACATGAAGAACGTTCTGTAATGGCGTAACAATATGTGCGCACGCAACGTTACAGCCGGGCTCTGCTGGGATAGCCAAGAAACATGCAGAACGTTCTGTAATGGCGTAACAATATGTGCGCACACAACATTACAGCTGGGCTCTGCTGGGATAGCCAAGAAACATGCAGAACCTTCTGTAATGGCGTAACAATATGTGCGCACACAACATTACATTCGGTCTCTGCTGGGATAGCCAAGAAACATGCAGAACGTTCTGTAATGGCGTCACAATATGTGCGCACACAACATTACAGCTGGGCTCTGCTGGGATAGCCAAGAAACATGCAGAACCTTCTGTAATGGCGTAACAATATGTGCGCACACAACATTACAGCTGGGCTCTGCTGGGATAGCCAAGAAACATGCAGAACCTTCTGTAATGGCGTAACAATATGTGCGCACACAACATTACATTCGGTCTCTGCTGGGATAGCCAAGAAACATGCAGAACGTTCTGTAATGGCGTCACAATATGTGCGCACACAACATTACATTAGGTCTCTGCTGGGATTGGCAAGAAACATGCAGAACGTTCTGTAATGGCGAAACAATATGTGCGCACACAACATTACAGCCGGGCTGTGCTGGGATAGCCAAGAAACATGAAGAACGTTCTGTAATGGCGTAACAATATGTGCGCACACAACATTACAGCCGGGCTGTGCTGGGATAGCCAAGAAACATGCAGAACGTTCTGTAATGGCGTAACAATATGTGCGCACACAACATTACAGCCGGGCTGTGCTGGGATAGCCAAGAAACATGAAGAACGTTCTGTAATGGCGTAACAATATGTGCGCACACAACATTACATTCGGTCTCTGCTGGGATAGCCAAGAAACATGCAGAACGTTCTGTAATGGCGTAACAATATGTACGCACACAACATTACATTCGGTCTCTGCTGGGATAGCCAAGAAACATGCAGAACGTTCTGTAATGGCGTAACAATATATGCGCACACAACATTACAGTCGGGCTCTGCTGGGATAGCCAAGAATCATGCAGAACGTTCTGTAATGACGTCACAATATGTGCGCACACATCATTACAGCCGAGCTGTGCTGGGATAGCCAAGAAACATGCAGAACGTTCTGTAATGGCGTCACAATATGTGCGCACACAACATTACAGCCGGGCTGTGCTGGGATAGCCAAGAAACATGCAGAACGTTCTGTAATGGCGTCACAATATGTGCGCACACAACATTACAGCTGGGCTCTGCTGGGATAGCCAAGAAACATGCAGAACGTTCTGTAATGGCGTAACAATATGTGCGCACACAACATTACAGCCGGGCTCTGCTGGGATAGCCAAGAAACATGCAGAACCTTCTGTAATGGCGTAACAATATATGCGCACACAACATTACAGTCGGGCTCTGCTGGGATAGCCAAGAATCATGCAGAACGTTCTGTAATGACGTCACAATATGTGCGCACACATCATTACAGCCGAGCTGTGCTGGGATAGCCAAGAAACATGCAGAACGTTCTCTAATGGCGTCACAATATGTGCGCACACAACATTACAGCCGGGCTGTGCTGGGATAGCCAAGAAACATGCAGAACGTTCTGTAATGGCGTCACAATATGTGCGCACACAACATTACAGCTGGGCTCTGCTGGGATAGCCAAGAAACATGCAGAACCTTTTTTAATGGCGTCACAATATGTGCGCACACAACATTACAGCTGGGCTCTGCTGGGATAGCCAAGAAACATGCAGAACGTTCTGTAATGGCGTAACAATATGTGCGCACATAACATTACAGCCGGGCTCTGCTGGGATAGCCAAGAAACATGCAGAACCTTTTTTAATGGCGTAACAATATGTGCGCACACAACATTACAGTCGGGCTCTGCTGGGATAGCCAAGAAACATGCAGAACGTTCTGTAATGGCGTAACAATATGTGCGCACACAACATTACAGCCGGGCTCTGCTGGGATAGCCAAGAAACATGCAGAACCTTTTTTAATGGCGTCACAAAATGTGCACACACAACATTACAGCCGGGCTCTGCTGGGATAACCAAGAAACATGCAGAACCTTTTTTAATGGCGTCACAATATGTGCGCACACAACATTACAGCCGGGCTCTGCTGGGATAGCCAAGAAACATGCAGAACGTTCTGTAATGGCGTAACAATATGTGCGCACACAACATTACAGCCGGGCTCTGCTGGGATAGCCAAGAAACATGCAGAACGTTCTGTAATGGCGTAACAATATGTGCGCACACAACATAACAGCCGGGCTCTGCTGGGGTAGCCAAGAAACATGCAGAACGTTCTGTAATGGCGTAAAAATATGTGCGCACCCAACATTACAGCCGGGCTCTGCTGGGATAGCCATGAAACATGCAGAACGTTCTGTAATGGCGTAACAATATGTGCGCACACAACATTACAGCCGGGCTCTGCTGGGATAGCCAAGAAACATGCAGAACCTTTTTTAATGGCGTCACAATATGTGCGCACACAACATTACAGCTGGGCTCTGCTGGGATAGCCAAGAAACATGCAGAACGTTCTGTAATGGCGTAACAATATGTGCGCACCCAACATTACAGCCGGGCTCTGCTGGGATAGCCAAGAAACATGCAGAACGTTCTGTAATGGCGTAACAATATGTGCGCACACAACATTACAGCCGGGCTCTGCTGGGATAGCCAAGAAACATGCAGAACGTTCTGTAATGGCGTAACAATATGTGCGCACACAGCATTACAGCCGGGCTCTGCTGGGATAGCCAAGAAACATGCAGAACCTTTTTTAATGGCGTCACAATATGTGCGCACACAACATTACAGCTGGGCTCTGCTGGGATAGCCAAGAAACATGCAGAACGTTCTGTAATGGCGTAACAATATGTGCGCACCCAACATTACAGCCGGGCTCTGCTGGGATAGCCAAGAAACATGCAGAACGTTCTGTAATGGCGTAACAATATGTGCGCACACAACATTACAGCCGGGCTCTGCTGGGATAGCCAAGAAACATGCAGAACGTTCTGTAATGGCGTAACAATATGTGCGTACACAACATTACAGCCGGGCTCTGCTGGGATAGCCAAGAAACATGCAGAACCTTTTTTAATGGCGTCACAATATGTGCGCACACAACATTACAGCTGGGCTCTGCTGGGATAGCCAAGAAACATGCAGAACGTTCTGTAATGGCGTAACAATATGTGCGCACCCAACATTACAGCCGGGCTCTGCTGGGATAGCCAAGAAACATGCAGAACGTTCTGTAATGGCGTAACAATATGTGCGCACACAACATTACAGCCGAGCTGTGCTGGGATAGCCAAGAAACATGCAGAACCTTTTTTAATGGCGTCACAATATGTGCGCACACAACATTACAGCTGGGCTCTGCTGGGATAGCCAAGAAACATGCAGAACGTTCTGTAATGGCGTAACAATATGTGCGCACCCAACATTACAGTCGGGCTCTGCTGGGATAGCCAAGAAGCATGCAGAACGTTCTGTAATGGCGTAACAATATGTGCGCACACAACATTACAGCCGGGCTCTGCTGGGATAGCCAAGAAACATGCAGAACCTTTTTTAATGGCGTCACAATATGTGCGCACACAACATTACAGCTGGGCTCTGCTGGGATAGCCAAGAAACATGCAGAACGTTCTGTAATGGCGTAACAATATGTGCGCACCCAACATTACAGCCGGGCTCTGCTGGGATAGCCAAGAAACATGCAGAACGTTCTGTAATGGCGTAACAATATGTGCGCACCCAACATTACATCCGGGCTCTGCTGGGGTAGCCAAGAAACATGCAGAACGTTCTGTAATGGCGTAACAATATGTGCGCACACAACATTACAGCTGGGCTCTGCTGGGATAGCCAAGAAACATGCAGAACGTTCTGTAATGGCGTAACAATATGTGCGCACCCAACATTACATCCGGGCTCTGCTGGGGTAGCCAAGAAACATGCAGAACGTTCTGTAATGGCGTAACAATATGTGCGCACACAACATTACAGCTGGGCTCTGCTGGGATAGCCAAGAAACATGCAGAACGTTCTGTAATGGCGTATCAATATGTGCGCACCCAACATTACAGCCGGGCTCTGCTGGGATAGCCATGAAACATGCAGAACGTTCTGTAATGGCGTAACAATATGTGCGCACACAACATTACAGCCGGGCTCTGCTGGGATTGCCAAGAAACATGCAGAACCTTTTTTAATGGCGTCACAATATGTGCGCACACAACATTACAGCTGGGCTCTGCTGGGATAGCCAAGAAACATGCAGAACGTTCTGTAATGGCGTAACAATATGTGCGCACCCAACATTACAGCCGGGCTCTGCTGGGGTAGCCAAGAAACATGCAGAACCTTCTGTAATGGCGTCACTATATGTTTGCACACTACATTACAGCCGGGCTCTGCTGGGATAGCCAAGAAACATGCAGAACCTTCTGTAATGGCGTCACTATATGAACAGATTTTTCTGGAATACATCAGAAGTGTGGCTCAGCGGAATTGAAAATTTACCTACGGGAACAAATAACTGGAGTGTAACTATAGCCCATTTACCGCGAATCGAGAATAGTCGTTTCACAAAATAGCAGTAACGGACCAGCAGTCAAGATATTTCGCGTAGTGTTGTTTCTAAACATTTCCTAAAACTCAATTCTTGTCTACACATTTGTTATCGTTAAATTAAAAGTAAGAACACGCTTTTTACCATTATCATTGTCAGCGTGTATCTGTATTTATTACTTGAATTTTGTCTAAATTTAATTGTATTTTTATATTTTATTTATTTCTCAGTTCATAAATAGATATTTTTTAACTTACAATTTGTGTGTTCGCACACTGCAGTGTGTGTTTTGATCTTTTACGTCCTCCGCTAATATTATTCATTCAACCTCAACTCAACCGATCAACTATGGAATACAGGGAGACGTTCGCCTATAAATGGGCAGGATATTTAATGACGATGGTAGTTACGATAAAAAACGCGCGCGCGCGAGCACACACACACACGAGTTCAGTAAGCCAGTGAGTATGATCAAAACAACATAAAAATGAGTGCGTTTTTCAGCCTCTATGTCTAATTAGGCTGTAAAAAATGAGAACCTGGAATAACAATGGACTGGTCGCATTAGCTGCCTAACTCTAACATTAATTCGGACGAGCCGATACATAGGCCTATGTACAATACATGTAGGCTATATATACAAACTACATAGGCTAACGGCATCGAATGTGTGTGGGTGAGCGCGCACCTACGTGGCTGTGTATTATAGTAATAAAATAAAAATCCAAATAAGTACAATAACATATATTTTGGCTTATAGTGACTTAAAAATTTACTTGCAGAAAAAATATTATTTTGTTTATACAATATAACATTATGTATTAATAAAACACATGACAGAAATATAGGCCTACTGTTGTAATTGTAAATATAAATTTATTTATAATATTTATAGCCAACAGCGTACACATAAAACAAATATAGCTTATCAACATTTATAATTTTTAGTTTAATCTTTTTCTCGTGTTATAAAACTGCATATGCAAACGGGCCTAAAGTCAACACAGAGTGTTTAACAGAATATGAACGCCCCTCTAGCAACGAGTGAAAAAATCGCATTGTGTATTTTATTCTTTTATAAATAAATAAGTTTAACACAGCTTTCGTCGTAATATTGTTTATTATAACGGTAATAAGGGTTTACAGCTGGGTGATTAGTTGTACTGTCGACGGGGGAATGATTACCAGCTTATTAATCGCATTATGCGTTGTAATTTATGTATGCCCAGGGATTATAATTTACGCGGCCGTGCAACGCCAGCTTAATGGGTCTCGTTTAAACTTTTTGCTATCCAACAAACACCAGTGGCCTGCTAGTTACTGTATCTGTATGTTTATTACAAGCGAGACTATCCTGGTAAACAAACGGAAAAGAAAATTAGTTCCCGTTTCCTCTTGGTCGTTCTCTTTTGATTGCGATAGTATTTCATTTCTGTTATTTGTCGTGTGTATGTTTGTTTGTGCCAGCAGTGTATGTATTAGTTCGATGACTCGGAGCGAATAAAACATTAGTCCGATGTCGGACTACACATTCAATCGCCGCGTTAGAAGATGGTAAATAAAAAAAGGGACAAATAAAATATATGCGTATTGGAACATGAAAAGCTGTATCAATAAATATACGCGCGCGCGCAAATATATGTGTTTGTGTTACTACTGTATTTGTGTAACACACACACACACACACACACACACACACACACACACACACACTGCCATGAGACAAACATTCACTTTTTTTTTTTTTTTTTTTTTTTTTTTTTTTTTTTTTTTTTTTTTTATGAGATCTGTAATCTGTTCGACTAAGCGAACATTTAACAAATTGGCTGACAACACACATACAGGATATTATGAGGAGCTGACCATTGACAGCTCTTCTTGTTTTTGATAGTAGATTAAAAAGGTAGACAAAATACAAAACTAAATGATAAAACATGTAAACAAATGAACAAAAATCACTTCCACTTCCTGTTGGCATGATACAGTAAGTTCAAATGTTAAACACTGGGCCCATAAGGCACATATACAGGTTGACATTAACACTTATTAATGACACGAATACAAAAACATACAGAACAGATATCACAGACAGTACAATACAGAAAATACAGAGAATACATTATTAGTTAAACCTGAATTGTAATAATTAGTAAAATAGTTTACCTTCTTCTTGTCCGTCTGGTGGCCTTTTCTCTATATTTTATTCAACGCGTTTCAGGACATATGCCCCATCATCAGGATATCCCTTGTTGAAGTTCGTCGATCGTTAAAATATTAAAAACACTGTATATACAATTTTACACATAACAATAAATATAATATAAACATAAAAACACATAAAATACCCAGATTTGAGACACACGCGATATCGGTGGTGCGCACCACGACATGCTATAGTCGACTGCAGTGTTCATGTTGTTATATGTCGTGCACTATGGACCTTGTTCTGTATTCTTATCGCTGTGTCGTATAATAGATTGGACTGGAAATTCAGCTGATCGTTAAGGATGACTTCTTCTGTTTTTTTATTTTTGTAAGCCTTATATATTTCGTAGTCTTCGATAGCATTCATATAATTTCCTTTTCTGCATATATGGAGGGGTTGAAAGTTCGTTGTGAAATCAGTATAACTATGGTTGTTGTCCATCAGATGGCGCGCGTAATTTGACACTGACTTGGATGAATTGGTTTTTATGCGCCATTTATCAAGCCATAACTGAACGCTGTTTAATGATTCTTGTAGTATAAGAGATGCTATTGAGAGGTCGGAGTGTGTCGCTAGGATTGCTGTGTCATCGGCGTAGGTAGCAACAGAGGTTTCACTTGCTGACGGTAAGTCCGAGGTGAACAGGAGGTAGAGCAGAGGACCCGGGACACTACCCTGCGGAACACCCGACCCCACTGGTAATAGAGGAGAAGTAGCATCCGAGTACTTTACTTGAAACACTCTGCCCACTAAGTAGGAATGTAGAATACGGTAACAATTATGTGGCAGATTTTTCTTTATTTTGTATAAGAGTCCAAGATGCCAGACTTTGTCAAATGCCTGGGAAACGTCGAGAAACACACCTGAGCTGAACATCTTCGATTCCAACGATTTATTGATAACATTTGTTAGTCTGTGTATTTGATCTACTGTAGAGTGCTTTTCTCGAAAGCCAAATTGGTGATCCGGAATTCCAAATTGGTGTTGGCATAAGTCGTTTTACAAACAGCTTCTCAAAGATCTTACCAAGTATCGGTAGAAGGCTTATGGGTCGATAAGAAGGGGGCTCTTGAGGGTTTTTACCAGGTTTTAAGACCGTGATTACTTGAGCAGATTTCCAGAGAAGAGGAAAGTATTCAAGTCTGGGTATGGCGTTGAAGATGTATGTTATTGTGTGTGAATATATGGGGACATATTTACAATAAGCCTTAGTTAGTGTCCTATACAAAGGGGTGTGAATGCTATAAGACACTATTGTTATTAGAATAAGTACTGCATGTTAACATAGTTTAAGACAACAAACGTTAAATAATAAACAATAAAAAAAGCAGTGCAGTGTAGAGTGAAAGTGAGAAAGTGTTGTGCGCGTAACGAATTATATGAAGATAAATAACAGTAAGCCAATTAACAGACACAGTGTAAGTCATTTATATTAGTGTGCAAATTGGTTTAACTAATAGTAACTAATTATTTTATTATTAAATAAATTTTAATAGTATTTATTCAACTGACAAAGTAATTAGCCATGCAAGCCACATGCATTGATAACACGTGGATTGGTAAGGTCTAGAAACCGGGAATGCATGTTCATCGATACGTGGTCGATTTTCGCAATCCAGAACGTTTTAACGTGTAAAAATGACGTCATTACATAGCATGGGTGAGCCGTGAGTTACGCAGTTTATCTCTGGCAGTCTCCAATAGTCTCTAAGAAGGAGCCTCCCGTATTCTTTGGGAAGTCGGAGTGTATCTTCGAGGGAGCGACTGAATTAGACCACGAGTACATGCACGGCTTTCGAGATCTTCAACGAACGATGGCTGTCAACGAGGGCTGAATCAATAGCAACTTGGACGGACACAACGCCCACAAGGAAACTCTGAGATCGACATCCCACCGTAGGAGGACAACGGCCGATGTGAAAGCGTAGGAGCAGACTCGCGAGATCGTCCGGACTGATACAACTTAACCCAGCAAAACCAGGAAAGTGAAATTATAAAACTCTTTATAAAATATAAATCATGTAAAGAATCTTTCTGATTTGCCAACTGTCAGATATTTGAAAACTTATATATTTTTAAAACTTAAATTTTTTAGATATAACTGTGTATATTTTATATGAAAAAAAAGGAATAACCATTAAATGTAATGTAATAACCAATTATAAAAAAATGTATTACTCAATAAAAATTTATTTCTGCAAGTTCAGTTAGCTCCAAACGTGTCATCTTGTAACACACACACACACACACACACACACACACACACACACACACACACACACACACACACACACACACACACACACACACACACACACACACACACACACACACACACACACACACACACACACACACAACGTGCGCGCGTCCGCGGGTGTGTGTACGAGTATATGTGTCATTTTAAGAACTCGACCTGAAGGCAACGCATGGGGTTTTGTCGAAAAGTCTCGTCGTTACCGACATGGTCATTTTCCGAACGAAACATTGCCTCAAACGAAGCTAATATCCGTGAAACTAATAACGTGCGCGCGTGCGCATGGTTGTGTATTGCGACTTTACGTTATGGGGAGTGCGTGTTTATTGTTGAAATTATCTATTTAAAGTGGCATCATAATTTTAATACTAGCTCATGTTCTGCATATTCATGTCTTAAACGCTTACTTCCTTCAACCTGTCGTATATTGTAATCTTGCATAGTCTCTCCTTCCTGGTTGAAATCTCCAGCTGGTCTCTGACCTGTTGTAGGATAACGTGTGTTCCACTATCGGTTCTCAAATGATTCCTTAATCTGTTCGTAGCCTATTACATTATCTTGAACAATAGTTTACCATATGTCTCCAGAATCTTGAAAATGTTTACTGATAGAGTCGATCTTTTCTCTATCAGTAATATTATTTATTAAGTTATTTGCTCAATTTCTCTTTGTCAGTTCCGCAAAACTTCGATGGGATATGACCTTTGAATGCTAATTTCATCCCTTTCTTTCATGTGTGTCGGAGACACTATATTGTGATGGTTTTCTTTTTATTTTTGCTTCTAATTGGCCCACTTCTCCTCTCAAACCGTTTTTAAGTGGACCTATAATTATTTCACCAAAACGGTCTTTTATTTGTTTGTAGATTCTTCTACCGCAGTTTCCAATCTAGTATTTCTGGCTTCTTAATCCTGTGTTTTGATTATATTTTCTCATACTCTTCCGTGTACTTCTTTAATCTTTATTTCCTGTTAGGTTAGGTAATAATTTTTTTAATTCTTTCACCAATTTGAAATTTTGCTTTATAAATTTATTCTTAATTTTTAAAGCTTATTCATTGAGCAACTGTTGTGCCTTAGCTTCTAATGGTTATACTGTGCTATTGGTTTCATTGAGTTTTGGAGTTAATGGAGTTCATTGTTCTTTTATTTCTTCTGTATTTCCTCACTATTTTCACGTATTTGTCCTTATAGTCACGCGTTGACTAGCCTTTAACACCTTACTATTCCTTTTTAGTTCACGTTTGAATTCTTCACTTTCATTTTTTAATTATTCCTGCAGATTTTTAAACACAGGGTCAAAGGCGAACGCGTTCTGTTAAGACATCATTGTTTGAGTATAGTGATTATTTGTTGAAATTTAAATTAGTCGTTCTATGTAGGCCTGATTTTTGGTAAACCGTGATTCTACTCGTCATTCTCATTGATTAATTTTTATTATTATTATTATTTCATGGCATGTATTTTGTTCTCTGCGTAATTGTTTTGCGTGCGTCTTGTTTTCTAGTTTGTGTCGGCTTCACGCACGCTGATAACTTACACTGTTTAACAATGCACACAGAGAGTTAACCTTCATGACGTCACATCAGGTAACACACCGGTCCGAGATTGTTAGTTTAAAACCGTACAAAGTGTTCAATAAGTTTCCTATTTAATGTTGTTATAATTTACATATGCATCGTAGAATACTATTCATACAATTTGTACCGTTACACACACGCGCGCGCGCGTATGTATCGGTTGTGTGTTTGTGTGTATGTGTGTGTGTGTGGGGGTGCTTGTGTGTATGTATTATATTGCTGTATGATCAAGATAATGTTATAAAGAAAAGCAACAGTGACACATAAAAACTGTATATAATCTGTCATTACACTAACATAATAAACGACTTTTTAAGATAGTTAATTTTTCAAAGCGCTCTTGAAGTTGCGTCTTACATTCCTCGTTAGTACAACTGCACCATTTAGGCAATAACATAACTGCTGATCAACCTGCCATTGTTCTTTCAAGTTTATTGGTCTTGCATGTGTGTGTGTGTGTGTGTGTGTGTGTGTTTGTGTGTGTGTGTGTGAGGGTGGGTTTAAATTAAGTTTCCCAAGAAGGCAAGGAGGTTAGTATGTCCTGCTGCATACTTGTTAGTTGTGAGAAAAGCGAGAACATCGTGGTTCAGATAAATAACAAGATATGCAAAACATTATTTAACGCCAACATTTTTTTACGATTGTTCACGGATTTCTGCTTTACCAAATTCTTCTACTATTATCTTTATCGGATTTAAAGTGTCTGCTATACCTACGATATCTCCACTGTCCTGTTTTGCCACATTGATTGTATTTATACGATTGTATCTTATGCTTCGCGCGAGTGTCACTCCTTTCAATTTGAGGAAATCAAATATTCTGTCTGTAGCCAGAATAGAGACAACAAGATTAAAGGAAAATAAGAAGTGACCAAACATTTAGAGACAGCAAAAGTATTGTTGCTCCCAAAACTTGTAGTGTCAGTTGTCTATCATTATTTCTCAGCGTACTCTTCTTGTTGTTTCCTATTTTTTTTTTTTTTTTTTTTTTAATATGCTATATCTCTAAAATCTGAGCTTTCCGATTTTTTCTAGTTCCTTAGTTCCTATTAATTTATTATTATTTAGTGTCAGGCACATCCTTGCCTGGATTTGTGAACGTAGGTGTTGAGGGCTGTGTAGATTTAACGGAAAGATCTCAATGTTATGACTCTGGCGTATGGTTTCAGTTTTAATATAAACCAAATATAAAAAGATTAGACGCAGCTAAATCGGTTTTTATGCAACTGAAAATCTCGAAGCCGAATTTGGCATGTCTCACATTCGACTAGTTAGACTCTGGTTGGTGACCTATTCACGGATCTGGAATTTCACAACTTAATATAATAATCAGCAGAAAGATTATCAGAAAATACGGATGCAGTGAAGAGGGAACATTTTCAAGCCCACTCAGTGAAGCGAATCATAACAGAAATTGATCCGAGTATATTCACAAATTTCGCTGCATGTTAATACGACCTCCCAAATCTGGAACCACGAGAGACAGTTTGCATGCCAAAATGTCTATTATGTCTTTACTGATCAACCATTCACATTCACCTGATACGTGAACACTATTCCCCACCTCCTCTCATTCGCTGCGCGCGCGTGTGTGTGTATGTGTAAGAGAGACTCTATCTCTCCCCCTCTCTCTCACCGTTCTATATCACACACACACACACACACACACACACACACACACACACACACACACACACACACACACACACACACACGCATTAATTTAGAATAATTATCTGTCAAAAAAAATAAGGCATGTATATTGTAATTATATCAAATTAATATATTAGTAATTAGTTTCAATACATAACAGCAAATTGTGTAAACAATGTCATATTTAGTGTAGGCCTATATATATATATATATATATATATATATATATATCCAAGTTAATAACTGAATATTACATGGCATGCAGTCATATAAAATATGTTATCTAACGGTATGCACTATTACGTTTTATATAGCGTATGGCTTAATGAATGCAACAGCAATTGAATTAGTGTGTGTCGGTGGTAATATAGAGGTCACATATATAGTGAGGGGGAGGAGTAGGAGGATGTGTTAGCGCTCGAGGGGGTGGATGAGACTTTCATGTCCAACCCACCTAAACATCCCGATTCGACAAACCTGTCAATACCAGGTTTTTAGTGCAATTCGTACCACCATTGTTGTATTCGCTCGCGTTCAAAATCCTAACTTCTGTTTAGAACATGGGTACCAGTAATGGTATACTTTCCGAATCAAATTTCAAAAACACCGGAACATCAGAAGAATGCAAGCGGAGAGGTGGTAATTGCATGGTAATTAAGTTATTAACAGGTCTGCGAGTTCGGTATTGCTTTGAGTTTCCTTGTGACAATAACTTGGGGTTAGTAATCGTATACTGAAATCGTCTGACCTCCTGTGTAAAATCCCCGTACCTATCAAACCCACTATACAGTAATTAATACAAGAAACTCTTTCTTACCTTTTGTCTAGCACTTATCCAGATAATATTTCCAGAATACCAGAGGAGCGCAATAACTCGCTATTGAACGTTTTTCTACCTATATATGACTTCCCGGATCCAGTGGCAGGATCCGCCCTTAATTTGGGGGGGAGGTGTAAGAAAGTGAGTAAATCTTTGTAAAAAGTTCAGAAATTAAAACCAAACACATTCGCTAGTACACTTAATCTGAAAAACCACGGAAAGTACCATTAGTGGTAAAAAAATAAAAGAAATGGAATCTTCAATCAGCGAGAAAAGGCTGAGACATTTTATGTGAACTTACGTGTCAGCAACTTTGGTTTTACACGTGTGGAAATCTTTGACCCGAAACATCTATCGGTCGAATTACAGTACTCACTGCGGGCTGTTAGGCTGTGGTCCAACATAGTTGCTATCGAAACGTTGGTCCATGACAGCAACCCTGCCAACGTTGACAAGGGATCCTACCCCAGCTGTGGTACGGAAGGCGGGTGTCACCTCATTATATAGTCTTCCTTGTCGGATGCAGTTAAGGTTGCGGTGCGTTGTTCCGAGGCTCTGACGCACCGCAACCTTATGGTCTCACGAAGATCCATAAGGAGAGTACACCGTTGCATCCGCCTGTGACTTCCACTGGATTTCCAACGTATGCTCTGGCCAAACATCTTACGGAGATGTTGAAGCCTCACATCGGTCAGACTGAGTCTTACATCCAGGGACTCCATGCATTTTGTGTAGAAGCTAAAGACCCTTGAGGTTACGCCTGGTGACAACCTTGTCATCTTTGATCTGGTGTCTTTTTTTAAAGGAGGCCTTGGAACAGACTGACCAGGTGTTCCGGTGGACATCATGGCTCTCTTTCGCCAGGTCCTGACCAGTACGTATTTCCAGTGGGATGGTTCATTCTATGAGCAGACGGATGGTGTCGCTATGGGAATCCCTCTGAGTTCGGTGGTGGCCAACTTTTACATGGATAGATGTGAGGAGGTTGCGTTGAATCCTGCACCCTGAAAGCCGAAGCGTTGGTTCAGCTATGTGGACGACTGCTTCCTTGTCTGAAGCCACGGCGAGAAGGAACTTCTATTATTCCTTGACCATCTCAACAGCATTCATACAAGAATTCAGTTCACCATGGAGATGGAAGCGGACGGTAAGCTGGCGTTCCTAGATGTTTTAGTCCGATGGGAAGCACCGATGGTAGCCTTGGCCACAGCGTTTACAGAAAGCTGACGCACACTGATCATTACTTGCATGATGTCTTTAATCTCAATCGTCGGCAGAAGAACAGACCTTCTAGAAAGCCAATCGGCTTCAGGATTTGGAAAAGTGAATACCAAATCCTCCGACTTGTTTTCACTACATTACATTATTGGCTACTACAGGAATGCTGAGTGACTATCAAGTCCATACGTTCCAACACTGTAATTTTGCACGCACGCACAAACGCGTGCGCGCGCGTGTAATGGTTGTCACCAATTGCATCTCCAAAACGATTTCAATTTAACTGGCTATTGCGAATTAACTCTCTCCACTTAAAATTGGTCTTGAAAAAGTATGGGTAAACGGATGAAGAGGAATAAAACTGATTTCACTGTAATTCCTTATTGAAATATAGGTTGGTAAATGAGTTCAGTTTCGCACCTGAAACATACGCGCATGTCTCCAACATTGAACAGCGTCATCCGGCAGAAAGACTCCAAAACTATTGTAGGAAACGTATCGTATCACATTTATGATATCACATATATTATGATATATTTGACCACAATATCACGTGGGGTTTTTCTAATGTACCAGCACGTGTAGTTAATTTGGGATAACCTTAATTTTAGATTCTTCCATTCATTTCGGTACCTCGAACCATATTCTTCGACCTGATAGGATAGTATAGAGAGTTGCAGCAGAAATCCGACCAAAATACATACGGAACCAAAGTACTGAACTTTCTTTAATAAAGATGCAATAAAATATTAAGGCCTATTGTGGACCTATAGATTTAATTAACATTTCTTTCATCGATTCAGAACCCGCATCCATAACGTAACTCTATGCCAGGTGTACTCGCACGTCTTACTAATGTTCCTTTTTTCTTCTTATCCACCTTACATGTTTATTGCAACAGTACAAATAGGTTGAGTACTGTGCATTGCACCAAGTAATTTAAATAAGTGTTTGGAAGAAATAAATAATGCATTTTGATAATAATAAGAATTTAGCCTGCAATATAAATTGTAAAAGAGACGCCTGACTTGCAGGTTGGGACAGGTGATTTACGCCAGCTGCTCTTTGTATGTGTGTACACACGTAAAGGGTGTGTGTGTGTGTGTGTGCGTGCGACTTGTTCATTCCTGAAAAGCGCCACCCTTTTCAGTAACGATATAAATTATTGTATTTAAATTAATTTATAATGCTTGTGTGCATGGTAGCGAAAAACTAAAGACACCAAAATGTGTGGTTAAAAATAACGAACAAGTGTATAAAAAATTGTGAAAAACGAATGAAAAGTATAAGGATAGGAAGTTAAAAATCAATAGTAATTAGAGTAAGTAAGATAAGGAAAAACGGTTTGTGCGTGATGAACACCTAGAAATTACCGATCGAATGAATATCGGATAATGTGCCAAAGACTTCGCAATTTGCGAAGACGAGCAAATCAAGTGTAACAATAAAGCGTGGGTTAAGAGTGACGCTTTCGACACTTTCAAACATGCAGAATATTGTCGATACATGATTTTGGCGCCTTGGGTATAAATACGGGAACGCGTAAACATCTTTCTCTTTCTCGTCAGATCATCATAGCGGCCGGAGGCTATTTCCAAGGACTACAACTCGATTCTCGTTCAATCATCAGAACAGCTGGAGGCTGTGTCCAACACCTAGAACTTCTAGAATTGATTGACAACCATGGCAGCCAAAGTATCTACGTAAAAACAACAACTACCGTAGATCAACCAAAAGCAGAAACCAGAGTCTTCAAGACTACACATCCATTCGAGTGAGTAGTTGGAACCAGAGGCCATGACCAGGAACGAGAGAATCCAGTGAACCAGAGTACGAGAGACTACAAGACTCCTAGAATACCCGACTCCAGGACTTCCAGGACCGAAGAGGATCATCTGTATCCAGGACCGAAGAGGACACGCTTCAGATGTACTACACAAATAACAAGGTGACAAATAACCATGCATTTATCAGAAACCGAGACCGAATCAAAAGACTTTAAATATTAAAGAGAAAAAGAAAAAAATAATTCGATTCTAAGATGAGTCAAGTAACTGTATAGATGTAGATATGTTTTTGTTTGTACATTAAGTACAGTAATATGAAAGACTGTGTAACGATAACAGTTAGCAGTAGCTGTAATTTAAAAACTATAATTGTTAATAGTAAATGACGACCTCGTCAGAGAAATTAATAGAAAGCAATGCATATGCAGCAACTAAGAGAAATTAGTAATATAAAAAAAAAGAGTTAGATAATTGAAAGAGTAGATAATCAGTAAGATAATTGAGCTAGCTGAAAGCAGTATAGAAAATTTATAACACTGTATTAGCAATAAGGTTTTATAATATGTTTTTGTGTCAAATAAGACTACGAATTATACGTAGTAGGTACGTAAAAATACGAATCATTTAGAATCGTAAAATAAATAAGAAATTAACGTGTAATCTGAGATTGCAAATTACCCGTAATAAATATGTCAAAATAATAATGAGTTTCTAAACCGCAAAACAAATTATAAAAAAGTGTTAATAAAAATTGAAATGATTTATAAACCAATCAAATAGAATTATTATTATTATGATTACAACCTTCATTCTTGCACACACACGAGTTTAATGTGATGTAATGTACATAAAGATTTAACACACATCAATAAATAAACGCATTAAAATCGTTGTGATGTTGTATTATTTTGTGTTACTCGTTATCCTAGTATTACAACAAGACGTGATGTCATATTTTGAAAGACTCCAAACTGGGTTTCTGAAAAACGTTTATTTTACTCAATTAAATTAAAAAAAATAAAATAAAGAAAATTGTCCCCACTGTTTCTAAATAAGGGTTTTAAATTCTGGCACAAAAAAGAATTTTTTCTTAGTTGAACTCGACTGTAATGTTAACTCTCATTGAAATTATCACACTACATACAGTAAACCAATAACTTGTTTTATCGAACACTATTATCCAAAGCTCTCTTAATTCAACAATTCTTTTTCACGATTATAATAATCCACTGCACACCATTTATGGTATGATTCACTAAACCCATTGAAATTCACTAATTTCCAATTAAAATTAAACGTATAATATTACTTGGCGCATAATTGAAACGCCATTATATTACACTAACAACCATGTTCTATCGCTTAACCATGACGCTTTATATTGCATAATGTATACGGAAAGCAGAAAGATTAGAAGGTGCGAAGATGATAAACTACACGCACAAGTTCACTCATAGAGTATAATATATAATACATAATATATAATATAATATACAATATATAATATATAATATTATCAAAGGGGTTGACTTTAAAGCGGAAACTTTGAAGCGTTGGTAGCGATTTTGTCGATAAGTGTCATACGCTTATGTAAGGGTGTAATATCTGCACTGGCATACGAAAAAGCTGTAGTCATTAATGTTAATAACCAATCGCGGGTTTTAAGATCTGAATGTTTTCGAGATAAATAAAAAAAACACGTATCTCAAAAACAGTAAAATTTTAATACCAGCTTCTCTTGATGTAGTTAGTGATAAAACGCGACGTGGGTTGCGAGCCACAGCCCGCGAGCGATACAGTAACAGTAGATAATTGCTTGCACGTCACACGATTCGTTACCTGATTAATGTGCAACACGACTTTCAGATAAAATAGTACAAACGTTTGTTCGCCTCTAAAATAAAACACAAAATACATTTCCGAAGACTTGACTTTTAATTTACTGCTTATTTTTGCTGTCAATAAAACATAAATACATCATACTTTAGTAGATGATTCCTTCTACGAGGTGCATATTGTTACAACGGTCTAACTGATCGTCGTATGGTACAGTGGAAAACGAAATACAAGACACCAATTAAATCATTAATCACCAGCTTTAATTATCACAATTAAACAGTTTGTAGTCAACAATATAGTGTCTTACAACAAATCAAGTACAAATTGTTCACACGCAATAAAAATGTCAACTAATAGAGTCCCACACAATTATAAAACACAAAACTTTGCCACAATACTTCGAACCGCACTGGAATAAATCGCCACTAAAACTGTGAACTAAGCGCCGCTGAATGCCTATATTTATACCCCGCTGAAATTCCAGAATAATCCATACTACGCGACAGCGCTACACTAGAGTGTAATTGCTTGCGGGCTTGACACAGTGCGCAAAGTCTGGAACAGTCTTGCTTACACATGTTGAGATCACGTACGCACAAAACATTATAGCCGGGCTCCCCTGGAATAGCCGAGAAACACATAGCACGTTCTGTAATGTAGTAACACCTTCAACACCTTGTTCTGTTCTTGTTCTTGTTCTTGTTCTTGTTCTTGTTCTTGTTCTTGTTCTTGTTCTTGTTCTTGTTCTTGTTCTTGTTCTTGTTCTTGTTCTTGTTCTTGTTCTTGTTCTTGTTCTTGTTCTTGTTCTTGTTCTTGTTCTTGTTCTTGTTCTTGTTCTTGTTCTTGTTCTTGTTCTTGTTCTTGTTCTTGTTCTTGTTCTTGTTCTTGTTCTTGTTCTTGTTCTGTTGTAGTAACACCTTGTTCGTCCCGAACTGACAAACCATCTCTGAAGTAATACTTTCCCAGGCGATCTACATAGCTGGTCTACTTGCAAAAGGTAATTCTCCGGATCTTCGAATTCAGTCCCGTGTGACCCGAACATTAAGTTCCCAGGAATATGAGTCTTCTGCTCAACCACTAGTTTTTTGCGAATCACACCCGTTGCGTCATGTACTGATGACCTATACGCCATTAGCTGGTCCAAGTCTGATTGGTTCTCGTCAACAACCTCTTGCGTGACTTCGTCTTCAGCAACGTTTCCCCCAACTGCTTCTATTAATTCAAGAACAACCAAGAGTCTTGTCTCGACACTCATAGTTGGCTTTCTAATCGCTTCTTCTGTCGTTACTCTTATTTGTGCTTCCTCCGCTAGTTCCTCCTCCGCTTGCAACAGGAAGAGTTCCTCTTGACCAGACCTGTTGACTTTTTCTTCGGCCAATGCCACTTGCTTGATCGAATGGTTGGTAGACCCTGTCATTTTGACCATGCAAAGCTTTATCTTCTCTTGGCCAACCCTCAGGACATTCTCTCTGAATCCGTAAGCGTTCATCATATGATTCCGTAGGCATTCATAATGTCCGTACCAAGAATAACTTAATCAACAATGTCTGCAACGAGCATGTGGTGGCTAAACTCGAGAAGACCCAGGCGTACACGTACGTCTATCTTTCCTAACAAATTGACTGGGCTTCCAGTCACAGTCTGTATTGTACACGAGCTAATTTGAGGCTGTCGGTTGCTGATTAAGTCAGGGCGCATAATGGACACTGTTGCGTCTGTGTCAACTGTAAATGATATCGGTTTACCTCCCGCAAATCCGTTAACGATCAAGTTTCCATTGGTCGTAATGTACACTGGTTTCTCTAATGTCGTAACCATATGATAATTTTCTTGACTGTGACAGAGGGGCTGGATTCAGCGTGAAGTGTATATGTTTACCCAACATACTGAAATTATTATAAATAAATCACCTTATATCCGTCGTGTGACTTCGTTACGTCGATTAAAATGACGCGTTTCGGAACATCTGTTCCATCATCAGATAAAATCGCTCTATTGAAGTCGTTAAACGTTAAAAACACATGTTACACATAATTGTCCACTATGTAATTCACTTGCTTCCTAAATGGTGCGCACCACGACGAAGCCGATCGGACACTGAACTATTATCTGAGTGATTACGCCTAAGCAGGTTCAAAGCTGTATCGTATAGCGGGTTGGATTTAAAATTTAAGTGGTCATTCAATATGAAGTCTCGGCTGTTTATGTTATTATATGCTTTGTATATTTCGAACTCTTCTATTGCGTCCATGTAACGGTCTTTGTTGCACACATGTAGGGGTATTAAATTAGATAGTTCGAAATATAGATATAGGGGGGCAATAGAAGAGTTCGAAATATACAAAGCATATAATAACATAAACAGCCGAGACTTCATATTGAATGACCACTTAAATTTTAAATCCAACCCGCTATACGATACAGCTTTGAACCTGCTTAGGCGTAATCACTCAGATAATAGTTCAGTGTCCGATCGGCTTCGTCGTGGTGCGCACCATTTAGGAAGCAAGTGAATTACATAGTGGACAATTATGTGTAACATGTGTTTTTAACGTTTAACGACGTCAATAGAGCGATTTTATCTGATGATGGAACAGATGTTCCGAAACGCGTCATTTTAATCGACGTAACGAAGTCACACGACGGATATAAGGTGATTTATTTATAATAATTTACTGTTCATACGTGACTTGGATACCAAGAACTAATATGCATTTCAACATACTGAGTTCAAAGGTAACTGAAGCATTAACGATTTCTAGCGGAAAGGGTCAGAATTAAGCTAGAGGTTAATCAGTGAGCACTCGAGAGCCTGTCTCCTATGACGCGAGCGCAGGTGCCCTTTAAAATAGCGGATAAAAAAATATGGAAAATCCGCATTTATGATAACGATATAAAAAAATATTTGGATAAGTTGGTAGGGACGCTATAATGATTGTCCGGACACAGAATCCGAAAGAAATCTTCAATCGGCAAGCCAAAGAGTAGACGGAGGACAGAATTTCCAAACAAATACTAAAGAGAAAGGTTAGATAAAGACGTCAGAGACAGACAAAGCAAGAGGGGAGGGAGAGAGGGAAGAGAGAGATGTTGAAGTTGATTTAAGAAATGTTAAAGATAGATGGATACCGGAAAACGCTGTAGAAGGTAGTAAACCGTTCTATGATGATGAACTGTGGATTCGCTCCTACTCATCCTTAAAAATAATTTGATATTCCAGGTCCCTCATAACCTGTAGCGAAAGGTATATTATTATCATAATTACACTTTTTCTGTCAAACTCTGTGCAAATATTTCTCCAGCAGCCCTCCAGTAATTTTTCTTCAGAAAAAAACTTTGCCCAGTTTACTGTAACTCAGTACTTGGGGACCCTACCGTCTTAGAAAATATGCCATTGCGCCCTCTAAGCGTCTTTCGCTCTTGCCATCGAATTTAGCAGCCTAACGTTTTAGTAATCCTGTAAATGATACCAAGCCTTCCACTTTAGTGCAAATCGATTCATTGTTTCCTATCCCTCACTGATTGTATAAAATCCTTTCATATATAAAATTTGTGCTCACCATCGACGTTTGTTCATTGTACATGTTTCTATGTTTCTAATCTACACTTCATTGCAATAAGCACACACATTAAAAGACAGTTTGGTACTAGTCATAATGTTCTGGTATACTTGTAATCCAAATGCGGTTTTCATAAAAAGAAAAAATTACAACGGTTTAATCTAGAATCTGAAATTAAAAATTGAGAGAGAAGTAAAAACAAAAGAATGTTTAAAATTAAAATTTAATAATTTCACAAAATCCCACGGCAGCATATTATATCCTAAACAAACTACAACAAACTTATTACTCTATGAGATAAACCTGGGCTAATCACGAAAACCAACAGTGATGATTTGTGTTAATGTACTACCATCACTAAGGTTCTTATATTTATGTAGGATAGGATAGAGTTTGTTTCAAAGAAAGGTACTTGAGCAAAGTTACGACAACAGAAAAGAGAATAACGAGAAGAATAACGTCATAGACAGACGGGCTGAGCTGGCAGCGACAAAATGTACAGACAAATGGAAATAGAATAAGATACACTGGACTATATACCTAGAAGAAAAGCGATATCTATTATACAGATACTTAGACTCAGGCCGGTGGATAGTGGAAAGTCAGTTTGAACTGTACAGTGCGCCGTACTGTACAGAGTAAATTCAAAAAAAATTATAAATAAACTTTTTCTGAAATAAATTTTCAACAGAATTCGAATACGACATTTATTTCACCTGTTGTTTGAACACGGAACTAAGTACATTGCATATAATTTTAATATACTTTATTAAAGTTTATCACAGCGTTTCCCAAAAACCGTGTGCCGCGTGCCGAAAAACTCGGTGCCGCGAAATTATGGAAAAATAATAAAAATATAAAATAAAACAAAATGTTTAACTCCGCAAAAAAAGAAATCAAATTGCTGCTTCCCTTTTCTACGTCGTATATTTGTGAGTCAGCGTTTTCCACAATAAACCAAATAAAATAAAAAAATCGACTCAACTTCAAACACTGGAACACGACACGAGAATGTGTTTAGTCCACTATTCGACTGCGGAACAAGGACCTAATGATAAAACACCAATCCCATATATCGCATTAAAATTTGGAAGCAGAAAGACTGCAAAACCTATTTAATACTAAACAAACTTTAATCTTGTATAATTTTGTGTTTTTCATTATTTTGTGAGAAAATGTTTTTCCATGGCTTTTTGTAATTTCATAAATCACAAAAATCTAAGTTTGTTGATACATTTGCGTTACAGTTATGAAAGTCCACTGACATGACTGGGAAACCACAAGTAAGTAGTGAGGTAAGTGAGTAACATTCATTATTACGGTACATTACGCTGCACTGTGATTTTAAAAACATCGCAGAAAAGTACTGACGAAGGGGTCGGTATGTAGAGGCAGATAGTGTGCCGCGGCTCCTGACTGTTTATTCGTAGTGTGCCGTGGGCTAAAAAAAGTTTGGAAAACGCTGGTTTATCGAACAAAACAAAAATACTCTTATAATAAAAGCATACGCGTGCTGTGACATACGGACAACACTAACGTTTTCGATAATAATGATGGAAAAAGTCAGAGGACATACGTTATTTTTAAAATTATTCTTACAACTATAGGCCTGTCGAATACAAGAATGATTCGACATTTTGGACAAGATAAAGTCAGACAAGCCAAGTCACCAAAATCAAATTTTTATGAGTAGAAAATCAGGTAAGATACCTACGAAAAACTCTCTGTCAACAACTGAAACGGAAACCCACGTAAATATGCAATGCAAAATAAGTTGATGTACTGCATGGTTTTTCTGTAAAAATCTGTAATAAAGCCAATCTCACTCTGGATTGTGGAAAACCGTCCGGTAGAAAAAGTTGCAAAGACTACAGCTAAAAATACTGACAATTATGTTGGGATTTTAGTAGACAATATTTAACGATTATTTTTTTAGAAAAGGAATTCAAAAAAATTAGCAATGTAGGTCTACTGTGAAAGTTTAGATAAAGAATCAGATGGACAAGCTAGGAACAATGAAAAGACATCAAACAAGTGATAGGGTGAACGAATACACCCTCTTACGACCACTCGCCGTGAAGACAATGGTATTTTTGTACGTGTTAAATAAACACTGAATCTTTCAACTTGTCTTGAATCTAATTTAATGACCTAAACGAGTTCTCAGTTTCAACTTGACAGTTTGGTGTATTCTGTCTGCGGATAGCTATCTGGTTGGGTTATGAATCACGGTAATTTTGAATTAATGCCAAACTAGATTTACGTAAAACTTCACATGCATGTCCATATTTTTATCCTACAGACCTCTATTATTTTAAGGTTGCTCCTCCTGTCGAGAGGCAAAAATGTGAGGAAGACAAGAAGCGAAAAAATCGAAAAAATCAATGTTTGATACCAAATTAAACGAAATTTTAACTAAAATTTGAGTACAGTGTTGGTTACAGAAAATTTTAAAATATAAACATCCGTGGGTCGTATCAAACTGAAGAGAATTTTAACAAAAATCTGAATTTAGTGCACAGTTTTACAACTTTACAAATTTCAGATTTTAATATACCAAAAAAGGGATTAAAAATCCTAAAAATTGTGAATCCAGCCAGATTTAGACTACGTGGAACTTTAATTCAAATATGAATGTAGCGCTTAATATGGAAACGTTTTAACTTTAAGGGCACAACCAACCAAAAATGAATCTAAATTTTTTAAGAAAATTATGGAATTTTATGTTAGGGATCAAGTTATGGGCGATCTTGTTCAGAATTAAATCTTGATGTCTTTAATAATCTGGTAAAAATAATAATATATCTTAACATTCCTTGCAAATTTTTGATCGCGTTCTAAAATTTTGTAAGTTGTATTTTTACAAAAACTTTATACATTACTATGAGTTATGTTTCTGAAAAGTATTAGATATGGGCCTACAGGTATCTATGGAAACACACATAAGCTTAAACGCTAAGATTAAAATTATTTGTCATTTACGCATTTTGGTTATAAATTTAACTACACAAAAACAAATTCAGTCTAATCGAGGTTTTGCAGTCTGTCTGATAATAGAAGAATGATCCAGTATTGAAATTTACTTAACAATAAATGTGTTTTGTTTAAATCTTGGCCGCTCAGAGAGCCTCTGCTGTACCCGTAACATCATATTCATCTCAATTGCATCGTATTTTGGATGCAAAAGTTGCCAACCAGCAACTTCTACCCGCACATATACTCATCAGTTCATCTAGTTGTAGTTTATGTATTGCTATTACTTAAGAAGCTATTAAATTTTCTTTTGAAAATAACAAAACGCCATTAAGAAAGGGAAAATGTACGTAGATTAAGGAAAGCGTATTAACATGGCAGTTGTAGTCATACAGCTAAGCAGAATATTTCATTTAAATAATTAATGAAATGCTATTATTTAATGTGGTAAAAAAGTTCAATTTGATACAATAAAAAATTCAGGTCCAGGACCGAATGCAGTGACAAGTGTATCGGTGACCGGTCCGCTGGGCGTCACTGTCATGTCAGGTTTGGCTCTTTGGGGGAATATTTGGCCTCACCCGAATTAGCTACTGTCATATCAAGACAGCGTTTTCCTGCTTTTCAGGTATCGTCACATATGCGCGTTTTTTATTATCTCGTTGCTTTCTCGCAGATCAAACAGCGCAGATTCCAGATTTTCATCAACACTTCTCGTATAGAGTGTAAAGTGTCTAGATTCTAGCTCTTTGTCCCCTCTTACTTTCCTCTCTCTCTCTCTCTCTCTCTCTCTCTCTCTCTCTCTCTCTCTCTCTCTCTCTCTCTCTCTCTCTCTCTCTCCAAACACACACACACCAACATAACATTTCATCAACACTTCTCTACCCACTGCTGCGTGACTACGTCTGTTTCCCAGTATTTTGTATCAAATGAAAATCATGTCGAATTCACTGTACTAAGGTACTTATACGCTATGACGTGTACGGTGATGTTGTTGGACTGTTGATAAACACTGTTTAGTGTGGCCAACGTTACAAATTAAGAGCTACTCAAAAACTGTCTTAGCTCTTTGATCTCTATTTTGTTTACCTTTAGTGATGTCACTATAATTATTTATCAATAAGACACATCTTAAATGGAGTTATAATTATCTCTTTGTTAATCTCGTTGAATGGATTTTTAGTTAGCCAGTTACACTGTAAATTAATGTTAAAACTGAATGTAAAGTGTTGATATAAGGTTACAAACCTGTCGTATTATATTGTTATAATTATTTTACTTATTAATTTAAGTATTGTTTGCAGCATAGTTTGGATTTTAAACCGTTTAAAATACTTTTTCACACAAATTTTGCATTTTCGGAACATGAGAACAATTAAGGGGATGCCTAACCAAAATATACTGGATGTAAATCACTTGCTAAATTAACAAAATAAAATCAAGATGGACCCAACATTTGGCTAGCCGAGAAGAGGACAAGCGTGTGATGGATAAATCACGAAGAGACAGCGACGGATATGAAAAGATTTTACTGGCATACATCAGAAGTGTGGTTCAGTGGATTGGAAAGTGCCCCTACAAGGATAAATAACTGGAGAGTAACTGTAGCCCATTTACAGCGAATCGAGAGTAGTCGCTTCACAAAATAGCAGTTACTGACCAGCAGTCAAAACAGTTTTGTGTCTAATCTTATCCTATAACGCAATTCTTGTATACACATGTGTTATCCTTAATTTAAAAAATATGTGGTATCAGTGATTTAAAGATTTAAATAGTAAATTTAAAAATTTACCATTATCAGTGATAGTATATTTGTATTTATTACTTGAAATTTTGTCTAAATTAAAATGTATTATTATATTTTGTTTATTTCTCAGTTTATAAATAGTTATTTTTTAACTTACAATTTGTGTGTTCGCACGTTGCAATGTGTGTTTCGATCTTTTACGCCTTCCGCTAATATTAATCACACTACCAATCGGCTCTGGAATACCCCTGGAGACATTCGCCTATAAATGTGGACATAACGATGGTAGTGATGATCACACACGCGCGCGCGCGAACTTAGTAAGCCAGGAAGTATGATCAAAACAACATAAAATGAAGGTGCGTTTTTTAGCCTCTAGGTCGACTCAGTCTGTAAAATGAGACCCTGGGATAACAATGAACAGGTGAGAAATAATACTGGTCGCATTAGCTGCCTAACTCCAAAACTAATTCGGACGAGCCGATACATGTGTACTATACATGTAGGCTATATGTACAAACGCACATAGGCTAAAGACATCGAATGTGTGTGTGGGTGAGCGCGCACGTAAGTGTCTGTGTATTATAGTAATAAAATACAAATCCAGATAAGTATAATATAATATATTTTGGCTTATAGTGACTTAAATATTTACTTTCTGAAAAAAATATTATTTTGTTTATACAATATATAATTATATATTAATCAAACACATGATATAAATATACTGTTGTAACTATAAATATAAAAATTATATATAATATTTATAGCCCACAGCGTACACATAAAACAAATATACCTTATCGCTATTTATAATTTTTACTTTAATCTTTTTCTCGTGTTAAGAAATTGCATATGCAAACGGGCCTAAAGTCAACACAGAGTGTTTAATAGAATATGAACGCCCCTCTAGTAAAGAGTGAAAAACTCGTATTGTTTATTTTGTTCTTTTCAACATAAATAAGTTCAACACAGCTTTCGTCCTAATATTGTTTATTATAATGGTAATAAGGGTTTACAGCTGGGTGATTAGTTGTACTGTCGACGGGGGAATGATTACCTGCTTATTAATCGCATTATGCGTTGTAATTTATGTATGCCCAGGGATTATATAACTTACGCGGCCGTGCAACGCCAGCTTAATGCGTCTCGTTTAAACTTTTTGCTATCCAACAAACACCAGTGGCCTGCTAGTTACTGTATCTGTATGTTTATTACAAGCGAGACTATCCTGGTAAACAAACGGAAAAGAAAATTAGTTCCGGTTTCCTCTTGGTCGTTCTCTTTTGATTGCGATAGTATTTCATTTCTATTATTTGTCGTGTGTATGTTTGTTTGTGCCAGCAGTGTATGTATTAGTTCGATGACTCGGAGGGAATAAAACATTAGTCCGATGTCGGACTACACATTCAATCGCCGCATTTGAAGACGGTAAATAAAAAAAGGGACAAATAAAATATTTGCGTATTGGAATATGAAAAGCTGTATCAATATATATATATATATATGCGCGCGCGCAAATATATGTGTTTGTGTGAGTATTTGTGTAATATACATATATATATATATATATTGCAATGAGACAAACATTCACAACATGTGTGAATATATGGGGACATATTTGCAATAAGCCTTAGTTAGTGTCCTATACAAAGGGGTGTGAATGCTATAAGACACTATTGTTATTAGAATAAGTACTGCATGTTAACGTAGTTTATGCCAATAAACGTAAGATAATAAACAATAAAAAACAGCAGTGCTGTGTAGAGTAAAATTGAGAAAGTGTTGTATAAAGAAATGGAATCTTCCATCAGCTAGAAAAGTCACGGATTTCTCATGTGAACCTACGTGTCAGCAGCTTGTGGAAATCTTGGACTCGAAACACGTATCCCTTCTTACCTTCCTAATTATCAATGAATAACTAAAACACAAATGGAGAGAAAGGATTTAATAGGTAACAATTACAGATGGATAAAAAGAGAGTTCGTGGGAAGAGTTCAAGACAAAGGATGTCCGCGTAATGTGTCTCTAGGTGTTATGTTATAGCAACGGACCGATACAACAATAAATTGTATGAAAAATATTTTAACTATATAAAGTTTAAAAAGGGATTACTCTCTTGTAAAATTATGTGCTAAATTATATAAAAGTTTTAAAATATTAAGTGTAAAAAATAATGGTCGAAATTAGGTTTAATAATTTTATACTAGAGGGTGGCGCAGGGAAACGGGAAAATTTGAATTTGATATTGGCAGCCCTGTAGATGTAGCAGAAGTGAAACTGTCTGTCTAGCAGTAACGGACATTTAGTTACCATGGAGCAGTGGAGCGGTGCTGAGTGTGCGGTCGCCGTAAGGGCGTTTTACCGACACGGTGACAGTTTGACAGTTTGACAGCTGCACAACGAGATTTTCGGCGCCACTATCAGATCCCGCCCCGCGGTCAAGTTCCTTCGTTACACGCAATCGAAACGTGGGTTCGTAATTTTGAAGAGACTGGTTCAGCTTTGAAGAAAAAGGCTAGTGGGGGTGTACGGTCTGTACGTACCCCAGAAAACATTGATGCCCAGCTGCCATCTTAAGGAGTCCTCGTCGTTCGGTGCTAAAAATTGCCTCGTCATTGCAGCTCGGACGTCGGAGCGTTCAAAGAATACTCCATGAACTTCAATTTCATCCGTACAAACTTCAGATTTTGCAACAACTGAATCCTAATGATTGTGTATTGCGCCTGCAAATTTGTGAACAATTGTTGGCTAAAATCAATGAGGATGCTAACTTCATTCAAAATCTTTGGATGTCCGATGAAGCCCATTTTCACTTAAGTGGATACGGAAATAAGCAGAACTTCCGTTACTGGGCTCAAGGAAACCCTGCTCAGCTTCACCAGCGTTCATTACACAGTACGAAAGTTACCGTATGGTGTGCAGTGTCGTGTCATGGGGTGATAGACCCTTACTTTTTTGAAGATGAACAAGGGGCATTGCTGTAACTGTGACGTCTGAACGTTATCTCAACATGCTAGAGACATATTTGGCTCCAAGACTCCATACTTTTCCAAATCTTGACATTCAGCACACCTGGTTTCAACAGGATGGAGCCACCTCACATACTGCCAGACAGTCTATGGCAGCAGTGAAACGTTTCTTTGGGGATCGCATAATTTCAAGGAATGTTAAAATCACTTGGCCACCCCGATCTCCAGACCTTTCAGTCTGTGACTTCTTTTTATGGGGACATCTGAAGAGCATCGTGTACCAGACTAGACCAAGAACCCTTGCTCTGCTCAAGACACAGATTGAAGAGGAAATCGCCAAAATCCCAGGTGACACATCGCGCCGCGCTATGCAAAACCTACAGAAACGACTTACTAAATGTGTACGGCAAAATGGGCAGCATTTTACTGATATAATTTTTAAAAAGTGATGCCTAATGTAATTTCCAGTCTTGTAGCCATATTTTGAGCATCAAATAAAGTTTTGTAACTTTCCTTTATTTTTTCTAAGTATTTCAAATTTTCCAGTTTCCCTGCGCCACCCTGTATTTTTAAAATGTTACTTACTTTAATGAAGAAAGTTGTGTTAGTGGTTAAAATCACAAGCAGAATGTTCACTGTTGCACACCACTATATAAAAATTATTCCGCTTAGCGCTTTCAAGTTTCACAGCTCATCGTCAGATCGATGAGCCAATTTGTTTCATTTCCGATCTGACGATGAGCTGTGAAGCTTGAAAGCGCTAATCGGAATAATTTTTATATAGTGGTGTGCAACAGTGATCATTCTGCTTGTTACTTACTTTGTTATTAATCATATCACTCGATTTCTATCCTAATAAAATGGATTATTATTGTTCACGGTTAAATTTGTATCAGTTTGGTAATTAAAATCGTCTCGAAAGCCAAGCGAATTCATTTGCACACCCCATACCACCATCCTCTTACACTAAACACATTAATCACAGGATTACATCGTTACTCAGTAATTGGAGTTTCCCTTCTGACGAGCTTTTCATGCAGTTTTTTTTCTCACGTATTAACCATTCGATCATTGGTCATCATATTTATCTACGAAACAATCTGCATTGTCCTACAACACTAGATCTCAAAAGTCGTTCTTTGCGTCTCGCCCTACCCAATTTTTACTAATTCAGTGCCATATAGACCCATGGCCCATATAAATCTACACGAGACTTGAGATATGTTTTTGTTGTTCTGAGTGCAGTTCATCTTTACATCACTAACCTTTCCTTATTCATAAAATTATTTTTGACTAGATTTGGCCAAAGCTAATATCTGACTTGTTAATGTGAAAAATTAAATTGTTGATTTTATTCAAACGAAACAACAAAATTACATTGGTGTGAACACGCAAAAAAGATTGCCAAGGATTTATGGAACGGATCCCACCAGGAAGAACGTAAAGAGGAAGACTACCTGTCACCTCGATAGAAGAAATTCAGACTGTATTGAGAGAAAGAGAAATTGAAGATATTTGGATGAACAAGCAGCAGTGGAAGAATTAATTCTGTAATCTTTGGTTCCGGAAAATGTTTAAACATTGTAGAGCCGGAATAATAATAACAATAATAATAATATCTGACTTGAACAAACACTAAGAGTTCCAGTCTTAATTTAACGTTAATCTAAGTCCTGCCTTAAAGTTTCCTGCAATAATTGGACAATATTTATAGTTTTCCGTCCCCTTGCTATAAAATGGCGACTGATCGTCCAATGGGAACTCGAGAAAATTCGCTCTCATTTCTAAAACATTAATTACGGCAGAGCCGCTTTTGCTGTAACTATAATCGTTATGCTCTCTGCCAGCTTTCTGATCGCGAAAGGAAATCAGAAATCATGGAACTCACTGCAACTGAATTACGTTATTCTGTGGATATCGTTGTACACATTTATTCGTTATTTTAGTGGTAGACGGAGGAAACCATTTGAATTGTCTGTTACAGATAAAAGCTCTAAAATATCCATTTCCCTTGTGGAAAATTTTCATTCCGGCTCGTTCAAAAAAAAAAAGGTAATAAAACGATCAAATGTCCTGCGGACAATAATGGTTCGACGTAAAGTATAAAGTCCCGGTAGGGCGCTCTTATAGCTCAGCTCGCTTTGGTCGGCATGTTTATAAATTTCTATAAAGGTGTATATTTCGTCTGTGACCCGTTGGAAATGACAAACGTTTGTGCTTGATCACAGTCGTACACACGCTCGACCTTATAATTACAGTTGTGGTTTTACTCTATATTGCATGAATAACTAAAATATAATTTTCAATGAACCTATAAGTAGATGAGGCTGTTGATGTATTGAGCAGGAAAAATAAGATCATTTATGTCCGACGTTTATACGCCTCTGGATACTGTAAATCTAACCACAATCTAACCTGCTACATAGAGCCTTGCCGGTTAATTCTGGCCCATTAGGTATTACAGTTTTGTTAATGAATGCGAATTGTTCTCAGAAAATGCTTTTAATAAACCATAATTGCCATGAAACATTAAGACCTGTAGCCAAACTAAAGTCCCAACCATTTAATGTCAAGTTTAGTTTTGTATATAAAAGTTCGTCTGAATATACTTCATTAAGCCACCTAACTGTTTATTAAGGCATACTGTTATGATGTAGGTCTATTGATCTACATCAAACTACCTGAAATCCAATCTTCATGAATATACTCTATCAGACGAAGAGCCTTCTGAACACCTACGAGAACTACTACATCTTCTACATCTTCCAATTACAGGAACTACGATTTCCCGTGGCACAATAGTAAACGTCATGCATAATATGTATAGTCTCTTACAAAAGACTCCTACTTTCGGACTTCCGGCACTCACCCGTGCCGTCATATAACATTGGTCTGCTATATGAAGGTTGCCATATTTACTCAGTTTCTGTACACTTATTCGATATATTTAGTTTCACCAGTTATAGCCTATAGAAATTTTGATCGAGGTAACCGTATAGAAATGTTCCTATAAGGTTGCACAAATAATATCTGCAGTGAATGAAAGAAACTTGAAACCAGAGACAATAAAAAAGTCACCAGCTTCGTTAATACTTTTGTACAACTTACAGTTAAATCAACAATTATTTTCACAAAATAAATAACCCAATACTCAGACTTTAGAATTCAGATTCTTCTTACAAATAGACAGTTCCAGTTCATCTAATATATTCAGTTCATCTAATAGACAGTTACACTAATATATAACTTATTTATACAATCAAATATAAACAAACGCTGAATATCATTTCGCAGTGACCAGCCCTAATTCATTCAATTCACATTTCTTTGTGTGAGCCCAGACGTTGGCTGCATTTATTTTTACAGCCGATGAAGGTCATAAATTGTGTACACAAATCCCTGCGCTGTTAGAACATAGTCGTCGATGAGAATTTGCCTATACAATAACATACAAATATTTTCCGATGTGTGTATTCAGCAAGCAGGTTGGTCTGGCTATTGGTTTGGCTAAGCGCAACAAAATTAATTTTCGTTTCGAAGTGAATGACTCCCTGCGCTGTTAGTCTTTTTGTTAACTACTCGTTATGCAATACTACAAATTTGATTTTGCCTTCTGTTTGAAGTATAAAGCTTGGAAGACGTAAAAAGTTGTCATACAATAAAAGGCGGTTTTGTAATCAATAATAGAAAATTCAAAACTTTGTGTTTTAAAATGAACTCTACGTGTTCGTCTGTGCCTCTATGTTTTATCAGTGTATGTGAGTGCGCGTGCGATATGTAGAAACAAGTTGACCGTAGGTTTCGAGCACTAGTCTGAGAGAAATTCAGGATAAATCCACTAAGACGTCTCTATCACGACGCCAAAGTGATGATGTGCGTTCAATACTACAATTGAATGGTTTTTTAATTAATCTGTACAGCGTCAACAATAAATAGTGCCGATATAATTATTTTTGTAATCAAAAGAAGTTAATGTTGGTAAAATTCCTTCCCGGGTTGTTTGGCCGTGGTCCATTGTGTTTTTACAAAAACAGACGTTTCGGCAGTGCCATCGACTGCCATTTACAGTGTAAATCGAGTTTACGCTAACGTGAGGTGGTATACGTTAGTGACCACAGTACTGTGGTTAAGGCTCAGTACAAGCCTGCAGGCCGTACAAGGCTAATCCGACCGTGCAAGCCTACGAAGTACAAAAGACGTTCATATTCTTGGGGTTGTTCATATAATTACAAAAACCATACACTAGTGAACTATTCATGAAATAATATTTGAAAAATTATTGTACTGTAACACTGAGAATCGCCATGTGACAAGGAGAACCGGCCGTGGCAGTACTGATCACCTTTTCACACCTATATTCCTGGCTGTTCCTAACTGTTCCAGTTGTTTTTCGGGGCATCCAGAAGCCCCTGCAGCCTTCATTGTTTCTAGATACGGTTTGTTATTTTACTTGTATTACACCAGTTTTACTTTCGTTTTTTTTAATGCTTGTCCAGTTTGTTTCTTTTTAAATTCATTCAGAATTTTTCGCTAGATGTATTCACGAAGACATTATGTCGGGTGTGTAACAAAACTTTGTTTCTGCTAAGACAAACGTTTTTCCTAATATATGACGATGAACTCAGTTTATAAATACATTCATAAAAATAAGAATAATTGCAACAGAGATGGTAGTTACAAATCTATTTTGTTTGGAGACCCGTAACAGTTGCCTGTAACTATTATGACAAAATGTCCATGTCATAGTAATATTGATATACGCATTACTTTACTCTAACTGTGGTGGACTGTTTTTGACTAGCATGTTTAAAATTCAAGGGGTTGTTTGTAACAAGTGCGGGCGGGGAGTTATATTCTATAAATGGGGTTGCAGTAGTACAGTCACTCATCTCAGTTAAGATATTGAAGATGGCTTACCAAAGAATGGGCAAGATATTTGGAGTTAAAAATTAAAGAGAACTGAAATGATAAATAAAATTAAAAGAATTAAAAATAAACAGCCTTATTAAATATTTGACTATATTGCGTTCTTTCCCAGTGCAAATAGCCTTCACGCGATCAAACGGCAATGGCGTATTTTGCCGATTGGGTATGTAACGGTACTTTCTTGTGCCCATATTATATTCGTACAAGTGAATTTAAGTAACACAATTATACCGTTTATCTAATTTGATCGATCGGCATTTTGTATTGCAAACATAATACTTTATGTTCTCCTGACGGATCTTATACGAATACATCTGTTTTCCAGCCCAATGCATAAAACGTTCGGACGCTTTAAAATACTTGCCACCACAGAATGATGTGGATCCCATCACAAGAAACAGACGACTTGATATTAAGAAAATTCTCTATTAATTGTTTAAACAATCTCTTTTAAACTAATCAGCGAAGAATATTAAGTTGATGACTTCATTGACGAGGTAGTTTTGTGACACTATAAAGAGAGAGGGTATGGAAAAAGAAGAAGGCACTTATCCATCATTCTTCTGTACGATGTTTGTGTTTTACCAAACGTCTCATTGTGAGTTCAGACGAAAACAAAGACCACAGGCTTAACATTACAAACCCTAAATTAGAGCACCCCAAATCAACCGTCCCTACGAATACCCAATACTGACAGAAAAATAAGAAGAAAATAGATGTAGGTCTAAACAATAATGGTTAGAATATTTGTTTGTTGTTCCTGTGGTACGACAGTGCTTTCTTGTTCTTAACTTCCTTAAGTCTCATAACTCACATTTTTTCAGGACGAGGAAGCTACCGTTGATCTTAAACCCATATTTCTCCCGCTGTCTTCCGCTCTGATCCTACTTCCCAGTGGAATTGGCTACCAAAGCTTTCCACAGGGTTACTCAGATTTCCGGGATTTGCCAATGGCGATTTGCCATAATTGAAATTGGTAGGAGAGACCAAATAAATCTAACTTTCAGTAGAGCTATAAATTATTCATTATCAGCCCTTTAATTAACGTATCTTGGTACTATAGTCAATGAACAATGGGACCTCTCTCAAGAAATAAATAGCAGAATTGAAAAGGCAAGAGCAGTGTATACTAGAATGAGCAGTTTATTCAAAAGTCACGAGTTAACAATTAACACAAAGATGAGAATTTTACATTGCTACGTATTCTCGGTCCTCTTCTGCGGTGTAGAATCTTGGACTTTGATTGAAAATACAACTAAAAAATTGGAAACTTTCGAAATGTGGCTTTACCGTAGAATACTGAGAATTTCATGGACAGCACATATAACTAATATTAAAGTTCTTAGAAAGATGAGGAATGAAAGGGAAGTTATTAACACAGTGAAGATAAGAAAGCTTCAGTATCTGGGACAACTCATGAAAAATGAACAGAGATGTTACTTATTGCAGTCCATACTACAGGGAAAAGTACTTGGAAAGAGAGGAGTTGGGCGACCGAGAATCTCGTGGCTGAGAAATTTAAGGACCTAGTTTGGCATGAATAAAACTGACTTATTCCGTGCAGCATTACAGAAAGTTAAAATAGTCTGTATGATATCCAACATCCGAAACGGTTAGGAACTAACAGAAGAAGCTTAGCCCATTCGAACATCAGCTAAAACACTATTAACTTTTGGGCTCTATTGGTCCCTAGTTTTGTACAAAGTAGGCGGAAGACCAAGCCACTAGTTAAAAGCTAAATATTTTACTATAGAATAGGCAAATTTTGCAAATTTCCGTCACTATTGAATCTTTTTATTTTAGAATTCAAATTACAATGAAATTGGAGAGAAAGCAGTAATGAATAGTCATTTTGTGTACAATTACAATTACAATTCAAATTTGAATTTGAAATCTTTCATAAAAATATCAAATTATAAATTGCGAAAAAGAAGTTGATACTCGAACATACATAAACTGTTAGAGTCAAGTCGGTCGCTCTGACCTTTATTCATACTTAGCCACTAATAGTGTTGATTGTTTCCTTAAAATACTAACCACTCTGAAATATAAAAGTTTCTCACTACAGCGATTCACTACTGCTGATAGTGTCCACTACCTCTAGTAAAATGCAGATCACAAAGGATTTAGTTGGTGTGATGTACTAACCAGCTTCCAGGTCTGTCGTAATAAAGGCAGTTAGATGGTCGTAACGACGGGTGTCTCACGTGATGGGGTTAATCACCGTTAACTGTTTTAAAACTGTTTTTACGGTTTAAACGCATAAAATATTTTGCAATAAAACAGTGAAGATACACTATTGAAGACACACGAAGGATCTGAACATAGTTAACCATATAACTTTCTCGTTCAGCTGATTATACTGTTTATTTAAAAAAAAATATATAGTTGCTGATATATCACCATTACTTTGAGTGATCTATGTTAAAACTTAGATTTTGTATTTTGTTAAAACTTACAAAACGTAAGTTTTGTAAACTTAGTTTTGTTAAAACTTATATTTGTGTCGTAATTTTGTCTGATTTTGAGTGTTCGTGCACGCGTGTGTGTGTGAGAGAGAGCGTCAATGTCTTTAAATTAAAATAAGTTTTACATACAACTGAAGATAACCCAGGCAGAATCGGAAACCTGAGTAATTAAAAATAACTCATTAACTGGTATCCAAACGAATATTTCAAGCACATTCTAGCATCCAAAGGCCTGATTTAAGCACTAGAATATTTCCTGCAGTGTGTCCAAAATGCAAAAAATATTTTTGCTTGTTTGGGAAACACAAACTCACCTAAATGAAAACAACGAGTCGCGCGCGTTGGAAAGTTAGAGTGTTGTGTGACTGAACATCTGTGTAGAATAAGTAATAGTCTATTTAACCATACTTGAAGCGTAAACAGCGTATCCACTGGAAATAGCGTTCGTCCTCAGAGCTTTAAGTTACGGTCCCATCGATCATATCGGTTTTATTGACTAACTGTGAAAATCAGTTGTTTATCAAAAACATCATCAATTAGTCGACTGAGGACAGGGGGTGACAGTGTCTCAGACCGAACTGATACATCAACTTCAACGCGACGTAATCACGCACAGTACTGTTACTTTGTAGCTACTTTTATCTGTGTTCAAACCGAATCGATTTACAGATTTATGCCGTAATTGGGTTTAAGCCTATTGTTTTAATGTTAGATTGTAATGATGACGATAAAAAATGTGTAAGTCTATTATGTTATCCTTCTTCCACTTCTTGTGTTGGAGTAGATTACATATGGCAGCCTCTATTTAGATCTCGGTATTACAACATCAATTTTTGTTGATGTCGAATGATAATCAGGCTTAAGTGTAGAATTGTTTAGTCAGAATTAGTTGTAAACGAAGAAACCTTTGACTCCAACTAATTAGTGGTTTTTATTCCTGTTTTTATCTCCTGTAACGCCTTTTTTTTACCTTCATGTTTTATGGGGGCTCTAAGTTTAGCAGCTTGTTTTTTTACTTCCATGTTCCTTAAGGAAATGGAAGTATGGTGATGGCAAAAAAAATCGTGTTCGAGATTATTGAAGATTCTGATTGCACTACACTCAAAACATGAAAAAAGTCATTTTTCGAAAAGTGTGTGTGTGTGTGTGTGTGTGTGTGTGTGTGTATCTGTGTGTCTGTGTGTGTGTCTGTAGATTTTTTTCTATGACAAACGATAACAGCCGCAAATTCAAACAGAATCAAAACATTTTTTGCATACAGCCCTTATTTGTAGAGTACTCAAGACATATTGTTTTTGGTAAAGATCGGTTAAGGGAAAGGGGTAGTTTACCTGCAACGTTTTATGTTTTAACAAGGGTAATGTTTTTCTATGGCAAACGATAACAGCCGCAAATTCAAACAGAATCAAATAATTGTTTACATACATCCCTTATTTGTAGAGTACTCAAGACCTATTGTTTTTGGTGAAGATCGGTTAAGGGAAAGGGGTAGTTTACCTGCAACGTTTTATGTTTTAACAAGGGTATTTTCTATGGCAAACGATAACAGCCGCAAATTCAAACAGAATCAAATAATGTTTTGCATGTTCCTTAAGGAAATGGAAGTATGGTGATGGCAAAAAAAATCGTGTTCGAGATTATTGCAGATTCTGATTGTACTACACTCAAAACATGAAAAAAAGTCATTTTTCGAAATGTGTGTGTAGATTTTTTTCTATGGCAAACGATAACAGCCGCAAATTCAAGCAGAATCAAATAATTGTTTACATACATCCCTTATTTGTAGAGTACTCAAGACCTATTGTTTTTGGTGAAGATCGGTTAACGGAAAGGGGTAGTTTACGGGCAACGTTTTTTTTTTAACAACGGTAATTTTTTTTCTAAGGCAAACGATAGCCGCAAATTCAAACAGAATCAAATAATGTTTTGGATACAGACCTGAATTGTAGAGTTCGCAAGACCTATTGGTTTTGGTGAAGATCAGTTAAGGGAAAGGGGTAGTTTACCAGCAACATTTTATGTTTTAACAAGGGTAATTTTTTTTTATGAACGATAACTGCCGTAAATTCAAACAGAATCAACTACGTTTTTGCACACCTTTTTGAATTATAGAGTCTTCAAGGTCTGTTGATTTTGTTGAAGATCGGTTAAGGGAAAGGGGTAGTTTACCTGCAACGTTTATGTTTTAACAAGGGTAATTTTTTCTATGACGAACGATAACTGCCGTAAATTCAAAGAGAATCAAATAATATTTTGCATACAGCCCTGAATTGTAGAGTTCTCAAGACCTATTGTTTTTTTTGTGAAGATCGGTTAAGGGAAAGAAGTAGTTAACCGCAACGTTTTATGTTTTAACAAGAGTATTTTATATGGCAAACGATAAGAGCCGCAAATTGAAACAGAATCAAATACTTTTTTGCATACAGCCCTGAATTGTAGAGTACTCAAGGCTTGTTGTATTTGGTGAAGATCGGTTAAGGGAAAGGGGTAGTTTACCTGCAACGTTTTATGTTTTAACAAGGGTAATTTTTTCTATGACGAACGATAACTGCCGTAAATTCAAACAGAATCAACTACTTTTTTGCATACCTTTTTGAATTATAGAGTATTCAATGTCTGTTGATTTTTTTGAAGATCGGTTAGGGGAAAGGGGCAGTTTACCAGCAACGTTTTATGTTTTAAAAAGGGTAATTATTTTTTGACGAACGATAACTGCCGTACATTCAAAGAGAATCAAATACTTTTTTGCATGCCGTCCTGAATTGTAAAGAAGTGAAGGCCTGTTGATTTTGTTGGAGATCGGTTAAGGGAAAGAGGTAGTTTACCTGCCACTTTTCATGTTTTAACAAGAGTAATTGTTTCTATGACGAACGATAACTGCCGCACATTAAAACAGAATCAAATATTTTTTGCATTCATCCCTGAATTGTAGTGGACAGAGGGCCTATTGATTTTGGTGAAGATCGGTTAAGAGAAAGGGGTAGTTTACCTGCAACCTTTTTATGTTTTAACAAGAGTAAAGTACTTAATTTTGATAAAAATTATCCTGATAAGCTCATAATAATCCACTGTAGAAACGTACATGAAATATCTATAAATGAAGAGGTTAGGTGAACGGGGTGGGGGTAATTTTCTATTATTGAAAATTATAGTTGAAGATGGGGGGGAGACTTTTTTATATGTGTACTACGTTATCGGTTTTTTGTTAAAATTCCTTCCCGGGCTGTTTAGCCGTAGTCCAATGTTTTCTGTAAAACCAGACGTTTCGGCGGTGCCATCGACTGCCATCGTCAGTGAAAATCGAGTGCGAAAACGTGAGGTGGTATAGGTTAGTGACCACAGTACTGTGGTTAAGGCTGAAGCAATAAGTAGAAAGAAGTAGTTTCTATGGAAATATTTCATTTCGAATATGATTTTAAATATAAATCTTAGAACATGGAAGTCATGTACGGTTCTCCATACCGATATTTTTCTTATCTACGTTACAGACAAAAACTACATCTGTCTGGCGTAAAATAATGTGGGCATAACGTGACATAGTAATACTTTTCTGGTTCTATTATTTTAAATTTTTTTATCGATTCAAAAATTTACAAAACATCACTTATTTTACAATTTCGTGATACACTACACGAGCCTTATAACACTTTTCACTCTTTGACCTTAGCGAACAATTACCTCAAAGTCTATGAAAATATTTTTTATTTTTCTATGAACGGCGGTTCGAAGTAGATACTTTTCCTTTTAAGATTGAAAGCGATGCTCGTATGTACCCGTCTAGGGCTTGTCGCTTCGCCTTTATCGCGTCTTTCACAACGGTGTTCCACCACGGTACCTGTATCCTGGATGAGCGACCAGCTGCAGAAGTGGTAGCAGCTGTAAAACTGTACACCTTCTTCTACGTTTCCACTGGCATCTGTAGGTGGTACAGCAGCCGTTAAGCCTGTCCAATCAGTACGGTCTACGCGAAATCTTTTCGGCACGCGTATAACGTAATCTCTTAGGCGTTCGCGGTGTTATGAGCACTGGGAAATGGTCGCTCCCGTGAAGGTCTGGGAGCACTCTCCACTATAGACGTGGAGCAAGACTTGGGCTTCAGATCGAAAGATCAGTAGCCGAGTAAGTACCCTTCCAACATCAACATGTGTGCTCGCGCCTGTTTTTAAACTAAAACTAAAATATATTCTTATGTGTGAAAATGAGCAAAAGGGAGTGACAGGTGTGTAAACATAACGTTGTTGATGACTTTGAGCTAGGTTTATCATGTTTCTGGTTTATTCATTTTTGCGGTAACTTGAACCACAAAATTTATTTACTAATTTTTGGTGGTTCGTTTCCTATATTTAGTCATACCTAAAAATCTTGTTATTCTGCGACGTGAGTTTGGCTTTTTGTGACAGTCGTAGAGAAGTTCGATTTTAATTTTTATTTAATTTCTTTCAAATTTTGTATCCCATTTTATCCGCTGAGTTCGTAAAATTAATTTCTTTCTACACAATATAGATCGTTATACCTGGAGTGCACTAATGAGGTTGGGTGCTTTGTACGTATTATAAATTTTTGTGCTTTGACAACAATACAAAGTTAGAAGTAGTCTAAAATTCTTGAATTAGAATTCAAGTAACGATGTACAACGTTACAACTATCATTATTTTCACAATGAAAATAACAGGCAACAAAAACAACACCATCACTAACACCACCCGACAACAACAATAACAACAACAACAACAACAACAACTACTACTACTACTACTACTACTACTACTACTACTACTACTACTACTACTACTACTACTACTACTACTACTGCTGCTACTGCTACTGCTGCTACTACTACTACCACTACTGCTACTACTACTACTGCTACTAAATTTTTTTAATGAGAGGGTACACAATAAGCTTGGGACTCCCATCTCAAATGGACTACCCACTAAAACCTCTCATCTTAGTATCTTAGTAAATCTTTCTTCTTATGCCCTCTGCGCAATGTGCTACGCAGTTCCAGACGTACTCCCCTTTTAGCGTGGCTCCGACGTTGTCATCTGTGCCTGTCACTCCTATATCTTTAACCAGAGACTCTGTTCTCGTGGCTTACTTATCACAGCTGAATAAGATGTAGTCTGCGTTATCCTCTATACCCAGGCAGACAAGGCTTCATCCGTCTTATGGAGGTACGATCGGAATTATCCATGGCCAGTCAGAAGCTGCGTCAGGTAGACATCGACCTCCCCGTGCTATCTCTCAATCCACGGCGTCATGTGTTTGATCAGTACTGCGGTCCAGCATCCTATAGTCTCCGCGTCCCAAGCTATTTGCCTCTCTTGGTTTTTACCATCTCCTTTCCGACATCGGCTGTCTTAAGCTGCACAGCTCTCCGCTCCTCGGCAAGAAGATTGATAGGGATAACCCCAGCTCTTACCATAACAGCTGGTTTAAAGACGGTGCGGTCAGCAGAGATTATCCTCAAAGCTCCCTTCCTCTGCACCTGTTTTAGTTTCTTTCGGTTTATCTTCTTGTTCAGGACATCCGTCCTCACTTCTACGGCATAAAATAGAACTGACTGGACCGCCGCCATCAGCAGTCGACACCTCCAGGTTCTGGATCCATCCACTTTAGACATCAATCTGCTGAGGGTCATTATAAGTTTAGCAGCCTTGTCCGTAGTATGTCGTATATTCTGGAAGAAACTTACCTTCATAGCAATTAACACCACGGGGTAATTCGGTCACAGGCTTCGTCTCGACGATCAAGTCGCCGACCCGCAGAGGCATGATGGTTGGAATCCTCTTCTTGGGCAGGAGTCGATTTCAGGTTTGTTTGAAGCTAATGACAGTCAGTGCGCCGCTACCCAACTGCTCACGTTCCGTATGACTCTATTTAGTGTCTGGTCAGCAGACCGATGTTGCATCATGGGACATGTCTATTCGCAGCAGACTATCGTAGGCCACATTCCAGAGGTCCGGCACCTAGAACCGATCTCTGGTCTGCCCCAGACGTGACCGCCACTCACCTCTGCCCTTCTTAGTTTTGTAGAGTAGGGGCGCGATCCTTTAGATAGTCGTTCAGAATCCCCAAGAGGTAACCAGATACCGCGGAATAACTGAGCGAATGGATCCAGTATACTACTACTACTACTACTACTACTACTACTTACCTCTTTCTAACCTATAGGTCTACTGTGACAACTGTTATCGCTAATTATAAAGTAATAATTACAACAGCGACATCAACAATATTAACAAAATAATAATGTTGTTTTTATTGCTTAAATTATTATTGTTAATATTACTATGTACTTAAGTACTATATATTTACAGGTTTAGCCAAAACTATAATATAAATAAAACAATTCATCCCATTCGTTCGGAGGGGTCACATTTAATTACACGCTCTGTACAGTAGATAAGGTATAATTATAATATTAATTATTAATACTTTGTTTATTTTTATACTCATACTGTATACCCACGCTGAGTACACGCTATAATTATCTCATATTTGTTTTCGATATTAAATGTTACTCTTCTTCAAGCTGACTTTATAACAGTGTGAGTGAACGGGATACGTGATTAAATTATCGATTTTAATAATTAAATTCAATTAGCTGTGATATTCTCGCTGGCACAAAAACTTTAATTACTGCCAGCGATATTAGTTCTGTTATCAATATATTTGTTTTCAGTGTGTACACACTACATGCTCGGGCACGTACGCGCGCGCTAATGTATATGTGCGGTTATATTTACAATTTCAGATTCATTGTTTGTCTGTATCCTATACTGAATGAACTAAAGTTACCACATATTACGTTTTGTGATTTTGTTTCGTTTCACTCATTTCGAAACGTTTCTAGTTACATTGGTCAACATGAAAAATCTATCCAACTTTAAAATAATCATTTCTTATTAGTTTTCACGTGAGAAAAACGATTCTGGCATTTATATCTCTTCATTATCTCTTATTTTCATGAAAAACAGCAATTTCCTTGACGATTTAGTGAAGTATTCCAATATTGTTAAACAATTTTTAAGACCATCAATGGCAGATATGTGGACATCGGATGGTTATTACTATCTTATTCGGGATGCAGTTAAGGTATACCGCATATTACTGCTTTCATTGCATATGGTGTAGTCCTGATAGGTTTTCACACTACGGAAGAAAAACTAGCGTTAATGGATATTGTTGCAACAAGATATTCAGTATACTCCCTTAGTTACCCGTGAAAAAACACACTATCGCCTTCACGGTATTAAATACGGGATGATGAAAAAATTTTTGAAGGCCATGAATCAGAAAAGAAAATTTTTCAGATAATTAAAGAGAATTTCTACATGTGAGTGAAGCTAAGACCAAGGAAGGGGTGTTTGTTGGCCGGCTGATTTGTGAACTCTTTAAGGACGAAACCTTTAATTGGAGGGAATGAGAAAACAGCTTGGAAAGCCTTTAAATCTGCTGTTGACAATTTCTTGGTTAATGTAAGAGCTGAAAAATACGAAATAGCTGTTAATAAACGTCTCACAACATATCGAGAATTACGTAGCAATTGGTCATTTAAAATCCTCTTTATTGAATGAGATCTTTACTTCTTTCCGAGCAACTGCGGTACAGTGACTGATGAGTATGGAGATCGCTTCCACCTAGACATTTCAGTTATGTAAAAAGGTATCGGGGCAAGTGGAAATCATATGTGGTTGCTGACTATTGACTATGGAATATGACAAGCGATGTTCCAGAAGTAGTCTTCAAAACACACACACACACACACACACACACACACACACACACACACACACACACACACACACACACACACACACACACACACACACACACACACACACACACACACACACACACACACAGAGGGACGCCCGAAATGGTAGGTAAGAGTTCCACATATGCATATTTAATCTAATGGTAGGAATAAACTTATGTAGATACATAAGTTTCCATATCTTGATACCAAGAGTTGATAAAAGTGTTCTCATGTCATATTCTGGGTTTTCACCACATTTCTGGTTGGAATGGACTATTTTGGTGTACGAAGAGGACCAAGTTATTTTTTTTGTTGACAGTGTTATAAGAAATAACTACTCCACTAGAGGATGCTAGAACATAACGGTAAACACAACATACATAATTTCATCGATAGAAACATTTAACACTCGTTTTGATTTTAAAACGACGTGTGATCTTAGTGCGGACGATGGCAACGTTAAGTGCACCCATGGAGCGAGGACTTTCTGATGATGAAGCAGTTCAGTATAGAATCGGGGACTGGCGAAGATCAATCGGGGGAAAGTGAAGCCACAGGACGGGGAAATACTTATTTTGTATTGTCTAGTATAGTTATGGGGGAGGGGAGTAAGACTTTATTTGAACTGCTTCCATCGTAGTATTATTTTTCCTTGCTTGGATTTTCAATCTCTGGAATCCGGAATCGTCGTCAGAAGCTGCGAGTGGCGGTTGAAAGACCCTGTTTAAAGATCTAACGACCCAGTTAAGTCCTGTTGTTTGGTCTATCAACCGCCACTGAGGACGATCCCAGATTCCAGGGATCGAAACCTTAAGAAAGGAAAAATAATATTTCGATGGAAGCAGTACGAGTAGATGACTTACTTGTAAGAAATCACCATCCCTTAGAGGTTTTAAAGTATGGGTCAGTTGAATGAAATAAAGATGTCACTCGGAAGATCAAGCAAAGAATCTTCATGTAAAACGAATAATGTGCGCTCTAAAAGATATCAATAAACATTAAGCCAAACACAAAACTAACCGTGTGTAAAACTTCATACGACAGTCGTGTGTGGACGTTAAACACAGACTCTAACTAATGGAATGGAAAAAAGTGCTATCGGCATTTGAATGTAAGCTGCTAAGTAAGGTGGTCCAATAAACAAATTATAAATGATAATAATACAGAGATTATATTATGTTGAAAGTTATAAAAATATGACTGCTTCGGTGGGCAACTTTCCTGGCGCGAATGGACGATGACCGTCTATCAAAAAGAGTAACGAAGGGACAGATATTGAGTAATTAACGGTAGCGAAGGTTAAAGTTCCGCTGGCGGAAAATCATACAGTAGAGTACATGAGACTCGTTGGGGTCAGAAATTGTTAGACTGCAGCTCAGAATTGGAGATTGATTTACAAGTTGTTTTGCATATTCTTTGGCATTTTCTTAGCTGAACTTTGCCTTTAACCTCTAGTTTGGTGCTAATAATGTAAGCCTACAAAATTAAATTTCTCACGGCTGGAGACATTTGATGCCAGACTTAGAGAGGTTGGTAGCTGAAGTCGTCTTCAGCGGTGTGGTCGTCGTCATCAGACACCGAAACAAGTATGGAAGCGGTAAGGGCAATGGGAAAAAAGTCTGCAGTGAACGTCTGGTGTCTACAGTAGATCGTAGGAGTACAGGCCAGCAAGTTTGACGTAACATCTGTTGTCACGAAACAAACGTCAAATACTTTTTTTTTATCAGTTCATCGGATTCTTCTTTCTCTGACTAACTCAAAGACAAAACCTTATTTATGTCTTTATGTTCCACATAACACTATGTTGTTGCACATATTCATTAGCTTTCATTGCAGAGCGGAGATACTCCATTAGAGTTAAGGTTTTCCCGCACTTTTAGTGACGGTGTAATCATAACTGAAGTTGTTGGCATTAAAATTAGCATAGAGATGTCGACATTTTAAAAATCAAACAAGATTTATACCATTAAACAATGATAGATTTGGAAGTCGTTATTAACTAATGGGCCTAAACAAGCAGATGGGTGCGTATACTTTTGTTTGTGCCTCCAGCAACAAACTGAATTAAAATACTTATCTGTTTTTCAAAATAGAAAAAACTATAAATTGTTAAGGAGTTGCTTGTTTTTCATATTTTCAAACAAAAACTGTCATTTCACCATAAAATTAAAGACAATTTTCAACAATATTGACTTTTTCACAATAGCCTATATGGGAACCGTATAAATAACTTTCGCACATTGGAATACAAATCACCTAGAAGTAAAACAAAATACCCAAATTTATATTCGTGATATCTGCGGAAATTCTGTTAATACAACAATATCCTCTTCACAAAAAGTATAAGAAACATACAACGAAAACAATGTCAAAATAATAGGATTTCATGATACCCAGCTACTTATGGAACACAAAAAAATTGAACACCAACTCCGGGAATATACGTTCAGAGTAGAAATTCCAAATAATATCACCAACTACTGTGCATGTTTATCACAAAGGATTAATAAAACTCAGCAAACAATAAAAAAATTAAACGCGCGCGCGTGTGGGTGGTTTTGTGCGCACTAGCTTGCGTTTGTGTGTGTATAATAATAAAGGCCTTTGTTTCAAATCCTTTATTAATGGGCGTTAACATCACGATACGTGGAAGCAATGAATTGGTCTGCCCTAGGGTGGATTCAAATTCAGAAAGAGCAAAGGTTCCTAATTTTTGTATATTGCTTTATAGAAGCTCACACTAAAATACAACAGTTTTCAGTATCGTACAACATGAGATAGCCGCTACATGCATTATCTCACAATCAAAAACAAATAATCACGTCGCTTCACAACGGTCGTAATTAGCACTATTACGCTTTCTACACATAACTAGAGATCAGGCGTTAGCACATGCGAGCTCGTGTGCGTGTGTGTACATGTATTCATGCAAGGTTGCCATCTGCTAAAATAAACTCCTACAACAATTGCATTCAAAACCTAGGTCAATCCCGGACATGAAACCTGTTGGCCTATATTTAAAACAACAAAAACACCATACGTGTGATGTATATTTACTACGTCATTCATAATAAAAGTTCTAGGTTATTTAAAAATTGAAAGTTATTTTAAAAATATGTTTTGCTTTAAAAAAATGTTTATATTATAAAATACGCATAACGTCTATTTATAACAACAAAGAACGCCTACGTTTAGGCGTACAATACGCTAATATGTTATTATAAAATTTATTATAAAATAGTATCATTTTCATAACGGAAACAATATTTCTGTTAAATAGGAAAGAGTTATAAAATAAAATTTAAACATAATCGAAAAATAAATAGAAAAATAAAAATAGACAATTGCTTTTCTTTTTTTTTTTTTTAAAGATAACCACCACATTTTGTGCGCACACTCTTAAATAGAACTTTGTAGCATTTCAGTTTTTCAATCACATTTTCTTTTTTTTTAGACGAATAGTTTTTTTATGATGTACCATAAACACGAATTTGAGCTTTGGCATTTTGTAAATACTAAAGTAAATAATGGAAAGCCAAAAATAAAAGAAACTGATCTTATTTCCACATAAACGGTAAAACCACAACCTCAAAAATACTTATTGACTGAGTAACTCTGTGTAATATTCATGGCATACAAGCCAGTATGTTTTTTTTTTTTAATAAGTGTTACCAAATTCTTTTTTAAGGATTTATTAAATCCCCCCTTTTTAATGATTTGAACAGAATTCATTGGACGCTCCCTGGACGTATGGTGACCCTTATTTATACAAATGGTCAAAATCATTCATTACATACAATATAATCTTTGCTTTGCTAGGACGTCCCCAACTGTGGAAAGCTTTCTTTCTTTTGACAGTAAATTACTATTAACGTTCGATATCCTTCGTGGACGATTTGCGAATAAATCTACCATATCGGAACACTCACAGTTTCATAAATCACTTAACAACAAGTTATTCTTTGTAATTTTAAAAATACGAATTTACAGTTTGTATTCGTGAGTAAGAGTGAACTAATAACAAAATTTACTAAATCTTTAGTTGCTGACAAACATTCACTTAACATGAAGTCGTACATATGGCCACCGTACAAATCAATCGTTATAAAAGAGTTGCCGGACTAGACTAGAATTCTAGACGAATTTAAGCTATTGATTTGAATTATATCCTCGTTTATCTTTCTTTCTTCCCCCAAATACTCTACTTCAGACCCTGCAGAAATGTTTCTTGTGATTTGTGATATGCCGTGTATGCCATGTCGTTTCCAGTAACTCAGCCTCCTGTCATGCAGTAAGCGACAGAAGCCATATTAGTTGGTTCAGAAAGCTTTCGTCAACACTTAAAGTCCATTATCTGTCGCCAGTGTGCAAGATATATACATTACCCAAAGTGTTCTTGAATGTTGGAAAGAAAGCTGTCGAACTGATTCCGAAAAGTATCCTATGTTAACCAATATTTTCCTCTGTGTATAACGACTTCTTTCGCAGTATAAGAAAAGATTTGTTAAGGAAAGAACAAATACCTGAAAACAATGGATACTTTCAAGAAAGTGATTACTTTCAATATTAGTATACATTATATAATAGTGGGAGTGTACAGAAATTTATAAACAAAAATGTAACAATGGAAATTTTATATTTTTAAAAAATTGAGTGAGAGTAAAAAACACAAGAATAAATAGAAAAAATTTAAAGCGGTAAACGAAGATTAACAGAGTAAATTGTGGGAAAAGTAATAGTGAAGTACATTTCTATAAAAGAAGGAAATACAAGACTGATGAGGACAAATGAAAGAGAGAGAGACCAAGAGGGGTATGCCAGGAGGAAATTGTGGAGAGACAGTGAGCAGACGAGGTACAGAGATACAAGAGGAAGAAGGACGAAGGGAACACATTGTTAGACATTACGCAGCGGCTATAGTGTTTAACCCGTAAGGGTAGAAAAGGAGTAAGCATTGATAAGTAAGATGCCCTCCTCAAAATAAATGACTAGCAAGAACGTTAATGTCATATGTAAAAATGAACGTTTTATTAGCTTTAATTTGGTAACATTCGCAATTTTTGTAAATTAACAAATTAAACTATATTAAGCTACAAATGCTAAACTTCAGGAACAATTGTACAAAATCTAAAAGAACGGAAATATAATCACATTATCACATTCGAAAACAGCATTTCATCTAAACAAATAACCTATGGTCTTCAAATATAAAGCTAAACTAATATTTAAAATTGGCCTATATAAATTGGCGTTGGAACACTTGCTCGGAATATACGTGTGTTATCAACAAGATGATAAAACAGGTGCTCGCGGAAACACACACACACACACACACACACACACATACGACACAAGTATATACCAAATAAACAAGTACTTTGTCTACTTCATTCTTCCAGTCCTACTTAATTAATCTTACTGGCCGAAGAAGAGGGATTTTGATTGTTCCACAATTGTGTATATTGTAATATAACAAGTTTTTACAAGTATTTGTATTAGTATTTATGGTGGTAGGTATAGTTATTATAGATTCGTAGGTAGTGCAATAATATTTTATAACCCTTCTTAGTGGATCTTCACTCACTTCTGCCCCGCGATGGAGCGCCAACTTGTAACTGAACTTTATTAGATGTAGATATAAGTGGTGTAGTGTGAGTGCAGATACGCACCGGTATCTACGATGATGTTGTTTTTTATACACTGTCGTAATTATAACTATTATGGTTATTAGTGTGATTGTATTGTTTAATGGGTGCGTATTAATAGTCCACTTCTTTGATTTAAAATGTTTCGCGCACTTTGTTATATACCTCCCTCACTTACCACACGTGGATATTTTAGTCCTGTTCAGTGACGGTTCCGCTGAAATACATACACTTTACATACAGATAGATATTCAGGTTGAATATTTAATATAGTTACCACACACAATATAAATGAAATAATATCTAAGTAATATTCTGAATTATTAGATCTATTTAAACTCTTCCGCCACCTTTGGTAGAACTGATTCAGAATAAATGAACTAATTTAGAATTGAAATGATACTCTTTTCACTGGTAATAAAAGTGGAGGTTTATTAACAATTCGAGATATTATAAAATCTTTGAACAATGAACAATCAATGGCTAACAACCTTTTAGATAATAATTACAAATAAAAATTCAAAATAAGACTCTGTTCAGCCTCAAGGCTGGTAAACCTGTTAGTTGTACAATAAGTTAATTTCAAGAGGTTATGTTCTCTTGTATCAGTGAATTACCATATTCGTAAGGTTCTTTTAGGTAGCATGATACCAGGTACAAGATGTAATATTAATTAATAATAAACAAACAAATATAAAAATCGAAAATTAATACCATATATCTGATAGTTATGGTACTATCGTACGCGGGAATGCGCACGCAACTTATAGTACTCGTCTGACAATAATCAAGCTCGTTGGCTTGTACAGTTAAAATGTATCACTTTATTTTAATAATTCGCTTTGAGAATTATCTATTTGCAAGAGAAAAATTTATTAAAAAACTCTTGTTATTATTTCCATCTGGTTTGGACTTTACTTGAGAACAGATTGGTAACAGTGAAATCGGCAAGTTACCGTTACGATTCTAAGGTTATGTTATAACGGGTATTGTTATAATGGTTAACTATTTCTTAATATTTATTATTTCTTAATCTAAATATAAACACATTATTCGTAATATATTGATGTGTTATTATCAGGATTACATTTATTCTTTCGTATGAAAGCTAATAATGTTTACTTTAAAACATCGAAAAAATCAAGAAAACAATTTTAGTCAATTGAGTGACTATTGTTATTACTCGTATTTAGTAATAAATGCTTCAAACATAATTTTTTAATAATGATAAATAATTAAAATATTTTTTCAATATTTTAATAATTGTGAATTAATATTTCTTTTAATTCTGATAATTCAATCATGGTTTTTGATACTTCGCCTTTTCTGACTTGCGTAGTATCAAAATTATTTGTTTACGAAATTATTATTTCTGTTTCAATATTATTTAAATAAAAATTGTACTCCCTGTTTTTTATCTTTCACAACACTCGCAAGTACGATTAACATTATACACTAATCGTACTTGTTTAAATAAATAACTCCGCACATTTCACTCGTATATATTGGTGTAGTGTTAAGGTTATGTATGTTGGTTTACTTAATGTCACTGCCGCGCACAAATTCAAAATTAAAACTTTTTCATGTTGGCGAGTGGCGTGGCCTCTCCGTCGAAAGACTGATCGTGAACTGTGTTGCTTCTTCGAAGCGTCTCCTGCTCGTCTGCCTAAGGTTCATTCATTCTATTGGTTGAAAAAATTATACTCTCCAACCCAAAAGCCTTTGTTTTCTTAAAATATTTAATTTTTTAACAAATTCAGTTTTGAGTTTGAGGCTTTGTGACGTCAGCACTGGTACAAAAATTTAATTGAAAAGTTTAAAATCACAATAACTTTCTTAATCTATGTCCTATCGTTAAATGGTTGATGTCAGTGAATTGCGGACATCCTGTGCTTTAATTTAAGTTTAAGAATGATTATTTTCCGTCCATCACTTCTATCACTATGACGATTTTATTAATTATTTGTGGTGTATCTTATATTTATAAGTCTATTACACCAAATTTTACTTATTTATATTAAAACACTTTTTAAATAAACACTCTGAGTCCATATCTCAATTGGTTTGATTCAAAATTTGGGAATAATTGTTCCCTAAACAATATCTCGTTATGGCGTCTTTAGGCGTCCATATTTGATTTTTTATAAATGTGCTTAAAACTAATTTTTCTTATTTAAAACAGTAATATTGCAATCTAATAATACTAGTAACGTCTATTTACATAATTTTACACTAGAATATTGGTATATGACTGTGTTTGATCTACTATTTACATTGTTTTAGTCCCCTCCTATCTCTTATATACAATTGTTACCTTATTTCTGGTTTTCTCTATATAAATTGTATCATGTACTAATTGTAATTAGTGTACACACATTGTACCTAATTCATTATACATAATGGTTAGCTTTTAGCTAGTTCAGAACCCTTCAATTTTTCAGTAATGGGTCTGTTTATGTTGTGTCATATCATAGTAGTCATTTATTTTTGTTAATACAATAACTAAGTTATTATTGTTATACTTGGTTTGGGTTTCCAAAGTAGTATTAGACATTATTCTGATTCTTGATAATGTTTTCATTTACTTTTAAACAAGTTTACATGTTATATTTTTCATAAATAACTTGCTCCTCATGGTTTGTTTACATCTGGGTTCTTTCATTATAGTCATTTGGTTTTTAATTATTTGTGTATAAAATGACTGTTTTTATGGTCATAGTCTGTTCTCAAAGTAGCATTGGGATTCCCTCTTACTACTGGTAACAACCTTAACAATCTGTGTTCAATCTTTGATACAGTATTTTTCTTAGCTAGTTAGTTATACAATGGTTCAGCTTACTTCTGGTTATATGTACATAGTTAGTTAGTTTACAATATTTTGGTTACAATACTGTTATTATTATGTTCAGAATCTGTTCTCAAGGTAGTACCAGATATTTATCTCACTACTGGTAATACTTTTATTAACATTGGTATTTGTTTTGATATTGTATTTTGTCTAACTGAATTGGCATACTTGTTCCATCTCTACTATCTCTGTGCCATCATATTTGCTTTGTTTTATTTGCATTGTGCTGCAATATAATACATTGTCTCTTAGGATTTATTATTATTTATAACAAATTCTTGATTGATATCATAGTTGATGATCAATTATTTATATTAACATGTATGATTTTCTGTTTCATAGGTGTCTTCCCTATGGGGTTATGTAACAAATGTACCACATGTTTTAATGCAGTATTTTTCTACTACTAACATGACTTCAGTATGGTATCTTACTATAATATTTTAATTATTTTGTTACACATGTTTATACAACTCCTTCTTAAACAATAACACAAATCTTTTTGTATTAATTACAATATTTTTCTGGTCATTGGTTGAATTCAATTCCTGTCACTTTGTTTGATACATAACAAAGGTTTTTTATTTGTTGTCAGTTCTCTATGAACAATAACATAATTGTTCTATTTTATTCTATTCTGGTGGTCTTATGATTATCTGTATTGATCACAACCTTTATTAAATTAGTCACACTCATTGTCTGTGTTTATTTGACTATTTTAATTCTTGCTGTTTCATTATGAAATTAACATATTTTCTTACACTATAAACTTCATCACTGGGATTGTTTGTGTGGTTTATTCAGTTGAAATTAGTTAACTATTCACAGGTTTCACATCTATGTTAAGTACTCACTGTAATTGTTTGTGGTTCCTTAAATGTTAAACACTGGTTTTCTTTTCATATTTGATAATCATCGCTTCTTTTGGTCACTTATATAGTCTTTAGTACACGTGGTTTATGTTGAGTCCTTGCATGATCCATCCATCTTCTTCTCTCTTCATGGTACGCTTCCTTGTCCTTCTTCTTTCTTCTTCTTCAATATTTTCGTTGTAGTCACTATCTTTATTTATTTCCTCGCTGTTGGAGTTTATTGGTCCTTATTTTGTCGGTTCCCCCACTGTTGGATCCTATTGGGTCTGGTTACTGATATTTTGTTTTGGCTCATGGCATTTTCTTTCTTCATTTTGTATTTGATGTTGCTATGTTAATATTATCTTCTTCATCGTTGGATTTTTATATTAATATATTTGTAGATACACACTTTTATACACTTAGGTTTATTTATCTAGACATACTTCCATGCTTTTCTCTTACTTGACGTTATATTAGCTTATATTATGTAACTACCATATTTGGTAACGTTACATATGCCTTCCTATAAGAATTGATTAATTCTGAATTATTATACTATATTTTTCATTGAAGAATTTATCAATTGTTGTACATTCCATGTTGATTCACATGTTTTTTCCATATATCCCTTTCACTTTCTTCTATTTGAATCATATTTATTTCTTCTCTATGTAATCATCTCCCTTGTTTATTTAGTTCCCTAATTCCCTAACATAAGTTTAGCTGGGGCAGTTTAGAGCGGCTCACTATGGCTATTCAACTCTACTGGCCATACTAACTTCAATAAATATGGAGGCAAATCATCTCCTTCAATAATAATAAATGATTGCTGGCATTACTCATCAGTCAATTCATCTCAAATCATCAAAAAATAATAATAGTGGTCGTTCTTCCGACAAATAATAAATATCCTTGGGATTAATTCACGCATCTGCGGTTTATACATTGTTATACTCTCTTTTCTTGATTCAACTTAACGATATTCTTCACATATTATAGGGATAGTTTGTTTTACATTTCCTCACTGGTATACTCTCATGATTATCTTCGTTAGTATACTACTTTTCATTCTTCTTCATCATTGATTAATCTCTTCATTTTGTATCACTTTGAACGTCATTTCGTCATATTCTTCATTTCAGGTTTTATTCTTCTAGATATAATTCATAAGTACATTTATTTTTTCTCCTTTTTCATGGTTTTAGTTGGTATTTATATTCCATGTGGTATTGGCTTTTCTCTAGTAAAATACACTAGAAACAATGTGGTTGTGTGTGGTGGTTTGTCTACATTAATACATTTCTTTGGTTTTATTCTTCCAACTTCTCATTTGCTCCTTCTTCCTTTCTCAATAGTACGGGTATGGTGTTCTTATTACTTGTTGTCGTGGCTTTTGGAAATATTTATGCCATAGTTGTAGTGTGTCGGCCTCGTATATTTCTTTTTTCTATAGTACGGGTAAGATGTTCTTGTTTTACTGGTTGACGTGGCTCTTGGAATTCATATGTGCCTAGGATGTAATTTGTCTTTCTCGTATGTATTTTTCTTTTTTCATTAGTACGGGTAGGATGTTCTCATTTACTTGTTGACGTGGCTCTTGGAATTCATATGTGCCTAGGATGTAATTTGTCTTTCTCGTATATTTTTCTTTTTTCTATTAGTACGCTATTATTCATAAATACAATGTTCTGAATCCTTTACATTAATTCTTTGGGAGCATGTTTTCTCACATTATAAAATTACAATATATATTCAATGTTCAATTCATAGTTATACAGTTAATTCTCATTTAATATAAACACATAATAATTTTCATAACAATAATACATCCTTTTTCTTTAGTCAATATCTATTTTTATAATCATATTTTCATTTTTCACTTTTTAAATAACAATAATCTCCATGGCCACATTTCATTCTTCATCTTGATATAGTCAACAGTTATTCATAAGTATACTTTCATTTTTTATAACAAATATTTTCATCCTTTACATAATATCCATAATAAAATAATTCTTATCGCTATCTTTTCACTTTTAGTCCCATATTTTAATTGTCAATATATCTTTTCATTGAAGTTTGATTGTAAATATTACTGGTTATCATAATAGTCGGTCCCATAATTCAGTGTATATTTTATTCATTTTAACCGTAATCGTCGTTCTCCTCTCTTCTTGTCGATCGGACTTCTTTAGCATCCATACTCCTGTCCGTTCTTGACCTATATCGGGCTATCATCTGGTTTTTCCATTTGAAAACTATTTGGGCTGAGTCTGCCTTCCATTCTTCTGTCTTCTTTCTCTCTCTTTCTTCAATATATTTGTTTCCATTGTTCTCCTGGTGGCTGTCAGTACTGATGTTTGGTAACTCCCTCAATTTGGTTTGGGTACCGTCATCTATCTTCTGATTGGGTACTTCCGTTAATTGGCTCCTCTTCTTCCGCAGTTCTCTGATCTCTCTGGCGTATCCTTCGACAATACGGGCCCATTTCTCTTGGTAGCCTTCCTTTTTCTTAAAGTATCTCACTCTTCTTTTGGAAATACGTGGTTGAGATATTCTGTTAGTCATCTTCTTCTTTGTTGTTACCCAATCTTCCTCCTCGTCCATTTCCATGATACTTCTCCGATACTCCTTCCTGAAGACCCTTTCTTCATGGTTGATAATTGGTAAGTTGACCACATTAATCAGACCATTTCTAGTCATTTCAATTAATTCTTTTGTAACTCTTGCCTTCCTCGGACGTAGGGTTCTTCTTTCTTCCATCTTCATCTCTTCCTTTTCTTTAATTATTTGGATCTTCTTTTCTCCACTATCTTCAGGCTCTGGATCCGTCGGTTCCATGTTTTTATTTTCAGGTACTTCTTCAACTTCCATTTGATCGTCTACTATTAATTCTCTTCTTATCTTCTTAACACTCTCTTCTGCCTCTTGACAACATCGTTTTATTGTCTTTCTTGATTGCTTGTAATCATCCTTCACTACCGTATTTATTGATTCCACGATCTCCTTGTCATCTCCCTTTATCCTCTTATTCATGCGGTCCAATTTCCTGTTGATCTTGTCGATTTTTACTCCCAACTCTGCCGACAAATCTTCTTTCATTATGGCCATTTTCTTCTCCAACAATTCTTCGGTTTTCTTCTGCCCATCTTCCATCCTCCTGTTCGTCTCATTTATCTGGTTATTAAATTCTTCTTTTAATAATTCCATATTTTTCTGACTCTCCCTCTGGCCTTCTTCTATTTTTTGGTTCGTTGACCGACTGGCCTCTTCTATTTTACTGTTCAAGTCCGCCTTCAAATTTTGACTGTCCTCCTTGGTGGATCGTCTGGCTTCTTCTATTTTACTGTTTAAGTCCGCTTTCAGTGATTCCTGGCCTTCCTTCAGTGACTGATTGTCCTCCTTGGATGATTTCCGGCTCTCTTCTATCTTCTCCATCACCATTTTGAACATTTCCATGAAGTCGATTCCTCCGGGTACCATTGGTTGTTTGGGTTGGCTGATTTCCGGTATACTTTCCTGTAGTACGATTTCCGGCTCCTCATCTGGTTGTTGAACCCCCTCCGCCGGTTCAAGTGGTTTGTCCTTTATTTCCACTAAAATTTCTTCCACGTCTTCCGTCGACATAGCCTCCTTTTCTTCCCTTCTGGCCTCCTTCTCCGCTTCTGTTGCCCTCTTTCTCGACGTTGATCTCGACTTTGATCTCCTTGTGTACATCTTGATATGCTGGTAATGTACCTGCTGTCTCTTCACGGATTGGGGTGATTAGGTATATTTTCCCTAAAATATAAAATATTTTCCCTATACCACGCGGGTTATGGTATATTTTCCCTAATCCGCGCTCAGACGTTGGGCGCCAACTTGTAATATAACAAGTTTTTACAAATATTTGTATTAGTATTTATGGTGGTAGGTATAGTTATTATAGATTCGTAGATAGTACAATAATATTTTATAACCCTTCTTAGTGGATCTTCACTCACTTCTGCCCCGCGATGGAGCGCCAACTTGTAACTGAACTTTATTAGATGTAGATATAAGTGGTGTAGTGTGAGTGCAGATACGCACCGGTATCTACGATGATGTTGTTTTTTATACACTGTCGTAATTATAACTATTATGGTTATTAGTGTGATTGTATTGTTTAATGGGTGCGTATTAATAGTCCACTTCTTTGATTTAAAATGTTTCGCGCACTTTGTTATATACCTCCCTCACTTACCACACGTGGATATTTTAGTCCTGTTCAGTGACGGTTCCGCTGAAATACATACACTTTACATACAGATAGATATTCAGGTTGAATATTTAATATAGTTACCACACACAATATAAATGAAATAATATCTAAGTAATATTCTGAATTATTAGATCTATTTAAACTCTTCCGCCACCTTTGGTAGAACTGATTCAGAATAAATGAACTAATTTAGAATTGAAATGATACTCTTTTCACTGGTAATAAAAGTGGAGGTTTATTAACAATTCGAGATATTATAAAATCTTTGAACAATGAACAATCAATGGCTAACAACCTTTTAGATAATAATTACAAATAAAAATTCAAAATAAGACTCTGTTCAGCCTCAAGGCTGGTAAACCTGTTAGTTGTACAATAAGTTAATTTCAAGAGGTTATGTTCTCTTGTATCAGTGAATTACCATATTCGTAAGGTTCTTTTAGGTAGCATGATACCAGGTACAAGATGTAATATTAATTAATAATAAACAAACAAATATAAAAATCGAAAATTAATACCATATATCTGATAGTTATGGTACTATCGTACGCGGGAATGCGCACGCAACTTATAGTACTCGTCTGACAATAATCAAGCTCGTTGGCTTGTACAGTTAAAATGTATCACTTTATTTTAATAATTCGCTTTGAGAATTATCTATTTGCAAGAGAAAAATTTATTAAAAAACTCTTGTTATTATTTCCATCTGGTTTGGACTTTACTTGAGAACAGATTGGTAACAGTGAAATCGGCAAGTTACCGTTACGATTCTAAGGTTATGTTATAACGGGTATTGTTATAATGGTTAACTATTTCTTAATATTTATTATTTCTTAATCTAAATATAAACACATTATTCGTAATATATTGATGTGTTATTATCAGGATTACATTTATTCTTTCGTATGAAAGCTAATAATGTTTACTTTAAAACATCGAAAAAATCAAGAAAACAATTTTAGTCAATTGAGTGACTATTGTTATTACTCGTATTTAGTAATAAATGCTTCAAACATAATTTTTTAATAATGATAAATAATTAAAATATTTTTTCAATATTTTAATAATTGTGAATTAATATTTCTTTTAATTCTGATAATTCAATCATGGTTTTTGATACTTCGCCTTTTCTGACTTGCGTAGTATCAAAATTATTTGTTTACGAAATTATTATTTCTGTTTCAATATTATTTAAATAAAAATTGTACTCCCTGTTTTTTATCTTTCACAACACTCGCAAGTACGATTAACATTATACACTAATCGTACTTGTTTAAATAAATAACTCCGCACATTTCACTCGTATATATTGGTGTAGTGTTAAGGTTATGTATGTTGGTTTACTTAATGTCACTGCCGCGCACAAATTCAAAATTAAAACTTTTTCATGTTGGCGAGTGGCGTGGCCTCTCCGTCGAAAGACTGATCGTGAACTGTGTTGCTTCTTCGAAGCGTCTCCTGCTCGTCTGCCTAAGGTTCATTCATTCTATTGGTTGAAAAAATTATACTCTCCAACCCAAAAGCCTTTGTTTTCTTAAAATATTTAATTTTTTAACAAATTCAGTTTTGAGTTTGAGGCTTTGTGACGTCAGCACTGGTACAAAAATTTAATTGAAAAGTTTAAAATCACAATAACTTTCTTAATCTATGTCCTATCGTTAAATGGTTGATGTCAGTGAATTGCGGACATCCTGTGCTTTAATTTAAGTTTAAGAATGATTATTTTCCGTCCATCACTTCTATCACTATGACGATTTTATTAATTATTTGTGGTGTATCTTATATTTATAAGTCTATTACACCAAATTTTACTTATTTATATTAAAACACTTTTTAAATAAACACTCTGAGTCCATATCTCAATTGGTTTGATTCAAAATTTGGGAATAATTGTTCCCTAAACAATATCTCGTTATGGCGTCTTTAGGCGTCCATATTTGATTTTTTATAAATGTGCTTAAAACTAATTTTTCTTATTTAAAACAGTAATATTGCAATCTAATAATACTAGTAACGTCTATTTACATAATTTTACACTAGAATATTGGTATATGACTGTGTTTGATCTACTATTTACATTGTTTTAGTCCCCTCCTATCTCTTATATACAATTGTTACCTTATTTCTGGTTTTCTCTATATAAATTGTATCATGTACTAATTGTAATTAGTGTACACACATTGTACCTAATTCATTATACATAATGGTTAGCTTTTAGCTAGTTCAGAACCCTTCAATTTTTCAGTAATGGGTCTGTTTATGTTGTGTCATATCATAGTAGTCATTTATTTTTGTTAATACAATAACTAAGTTATTATTGTTATACTTGGTTTGGGTTTCCAAAGTAGTATTAGACATTATTCTGATTCTTGATAATGTTTTCATTTACTTTTAAACAAGTTTACATGTTATATTTTTCATAAATAACTTGCTCCTCATGGTTTGTTTACATCTGGGTTCTTTCATTATAGTCATTTGGTTTTTAATTATTTGTGTATAAAATGACTGTTTTTATGGTCATAGTCTGTTCTCAAAGTAGCATTGGGATTCCCTCTTACTACTGGTAACAACCTTAACAATCTGTGTTCAATCTTTGATACAGTATTTTTCTTAGCTAGTTAGTTATACAATGGTTCAGCTTACTTCTGGTTATATGTACATAGTTAGTTAGTTTACAATATTTTGGTTACAATACTGTTATTATTATGTTCAGAATCTGTTCTCAAGGTAGTACCAGATATTTATCTCACTACTGGTAATACTTTTATTAACATTGGTATTTGTTTTGATATTGTATTTTGTCTAACTGAATTGGCATACTTGTTCCATCTCTACTATCTCTGTGCCATCATATTTGCTTTGTTTTATTTGCATTGTGCTGCAATATAATACATTGTCTCTTAGGATTTATTATTATTTATAACAAATTCTTGATTGATATCATAGTTGATGATCAATTATTTATATTAACATGTATGATTTTCTGTTTCATAGGTGTCTTCCCTATGGGGTTATGTAACAAATGTACCACATGTTTTAATGCAGTATTTTTCTACTACTAACATGACTTCAGTATGGTATCTTACTATAATATTTTAATTATTTTGTTACACATGTTTATACAACTCCTTCTTAAACAATAACACAAATCTTTTTGTATTAATTACAATATTTTTCTGGTCATTGGTTGAATTCAATTCCTGTCACTTTGTTTGATACATAACAAAGGTTTTTTATTTGTTGTCAGTTCTCTATGAACAATAACATAATTGTTCTATTTTATTCTATTCTGGTGGTCTTATGATTATCTGTATTGATCACAACCTTTATTAAATTAGTCACACTCATTGTCTGTGTTTATTTGACTATTTTAATTCTTGCTGTTTCATTATGAAATTAACATATTTTCTTACACTATAAACTTCATCACTGGGATTGTTTGTGTGGTTTATTCAGTTGAAATTAGTTAACTATTCACAGGTTTCACATCTATGTTAAGTACTCACTGTAATTGTTTGTGGTTCCTTAAATGTTAAACACTGGTTTTCTTTTCATATTTGATAATCATCGCTTCTTTTGGTCACTTATATAGTCTTTAGTACACGTGGTTTATGTTGAGTCCTTGCATGATCCATCCATCTTCTTCTCTCTTCATGGTACGCTTCCTTGTCCTTCTTCTTTCTTCTTCTTCAATATTTTCGTTGTAGTCACTATCTTTATTTATTTCCTCGCTGTTGGAGTTTATTGGTCCTTATTTTGTCGGTTCCCCTCACTGTTGGATCCTATTGGGTCTGGTTACTGATATTTTGTTTTGGCTCATGGCATTTTCTTTCTTCATTTTGTATTTGATGTTGCTATGTTAATATTATCTTCTTCATCGTTGGATTTTTATATTAATATATTTGTAGATACACACTTTTATACACTTAGGTTTATTTATCTAGACATACTTTCATGCTTTTCTCTTACTTGACGTTATATTAGCTTATATTATGTAACTACCATATTTGGTAACGTTACATATTTATAATGCAAAATTCTATTCTACATGTGCTGCTTTATCTGCGGTATTCTAAAACGAAAGACTGTAGGCCTATTATGAATTTAAATAATAATAGTTTAAATTTTATTAAGGCGGAGAATAAATAGTAGAGAAAGATGTGTTATGGATTTTTATTATACTTTTCTATAATGTTGTTATTATTTTTAAGGACATATTTAGCTACATTTTACCGTTTCCAGAGAACAGCATGGAAAGGTAGTCTTTTATAATTTCCGAAAACCATTTTTGGGTTTTAATTATTTCTTTTTGTTTTTATTTTATTTTTTTAATAGTTTGATTATAATTTATATGAATTTTTTAGAGATAGTTTTTTATTGCGATTTATGAATGAAAGCTAAGTTTGGAAGTTTCCATAAACCTTCAGATTTCTTAAAAGGTTTAGGAAACGAATTGGTTATTTTCAAAAGAGAGGTTCTTCTCGTCTTTCCTTCAAGGTTGCGGGATATTCTATCAAATATGTGTGACCGTAGTACTCAGCGTCTTTTCGGAGATCGTTGATCAGTAAGTAAAACGAATGAGAATTAATGAAAAATAGTGAACGATACATAAATAAGCAACAACTTTACGATATCACGACATGGAAAGAACATTCTTTTGTAAATTAAATGGTGTAACAAAAGAAGCATGCTAGAAGTTAATATATTGGTTAGAATTCTTCAAATCTCCAGTTTTCAAATCGATTGGTGGTACTTTATAGGAAAAGAAGTGTTTATAAAAAGAATCAAATACTGAAAAAAAACGCTGACACACGTAAAAATTACTTATGGATGAAGCTTTCAATATTAGAAGCATCAAAATAGACTAATATTGTGTGCGTGTGTGTGTGCTCGCGCCCCCCATAACAACAAAATAATAGCAGCAAGGTAATAAAACTATCTTTATTGTTACTAGTAATAGTTATAATAAGATAAGGCATATAGCTAACGAAATTATATAATTATAATGTAATGTGATATAACAATTATAATTAATTATACTTAATTGTAATTAATGTAATTAAGAATATCTATAGAAATCTACAATTGTTTGGGATTTAGGCGCTAAGAATTTGGTTAAGTTAACTAAAAGATTTGGAAGTATATGTTGTTTTCATTTGCTTAGTTGAATTTCGTCAATATGAACGTTCTTTTTTTATTTAACTGTTAGATGAAATAAACGACTTATTGTTGAGCAAATGTAGACAGGTTTCCACGTAACAGTTTTTATAACTCATCGTTGCCTTCTGTGAAAATGTAACTGCTTCACACCTTGCTACACTTCCTGGAATCATTATGAATTTCCTAGAACCATCGTTTCTCCGGAGAAAAAGTCCCTACATTCGGCCTCCGAGCAATTGTCATTCACAGCAAGTGTCACAACTTCATATAAATTATATAAACATGAATTTGCCAGGAAGATAATCAGATAAACAAGGGTCACGTGGATAGATACAATATTACTGTCAATTAGACACGAATAAATTAATTTCTATGCATAAATAACGAGAAACGACTTACTTTCTAGAATCTTGTAGACCAGTAAGTGAAAACTAACCAACTTTAAGTTTTCTCTACAGCGGGAATCTAGTCCATGAGGCGTGATGTAGTGAGAAAAGGGCGCTATCACGGCCGTGGTCTTTTAATCTATATGATTCTAACTAACTGTCAGTAGGGAGTCGTGGTCAAATTAGACTTTGAGATGTCTGAGAGTCGACATGATGGAATAAAATAAAACGCTCTTGAGTAGATGTCGATGTTTAAGATGAAAACTTGAATAAACAACGGAGATGGTAAAGCAATTGCAAGGTTTATTAAAACACTGTACGCAACATTTTTCTACACAATAAAACAATCTACTCCGCACTCTATTACTCATAATTTACAAGTTTCAGCAATGACTCTATAAAAGTCACCGTTACTAGCAGATAGTAACTTAATATCACGTCAGAACGGTGCAACAACGGTCATGGCTGTGACATATACACACTGATGCACCTTCAACAAAGCTGATTAAAATTTCATAATTTTATATAATGTTTATCTTTGTTTCTTTTCCGAGATGATGATCTCTCACTTCTAAAAAATAAGAAATCGAATGACTAAGAAACAAGATTGTGTCAAACTGAGACCTGTTTACATGCGGGACAAGATCATTGCCTCATAACGTGCTGATCGTTGTTAGAGTATTCTATAGTCCAATTTGTGTAATGCAACTCTATGTCTAACCGTTCATTTCTGGAAGTGCGATTCTCTTCAGGGAAACGCTTCTCGGTATTTACTGCGCACTGGTATGTATAATGTTTTTTTTTGTCGGAAACAGTTATCGCAGATTGGGAAAAACGTTCCACACTACGCCAGAAAGATTTTTGAAATTAAATGTTGTTGCCTTAGTTCTCTCTCTACGTTGACGTCAGATATCATATTTATATATATTGGCGCCATTTGTCATGCGGCAAGCCTTTTGTCCGGAGACAAGTGGCGCCCAACGTGGGGCGACGATTATCTTGCGGATGCAAGATCCAGCCACGCCAGCGAGCTACCAGCCGGCATACCAATCAACATGGCGCCCAACAGACACCTCTACAAGATCCGGAGAAGAGCAGTAGGCTGGCTACCGGAGAGCATTCAAGACCGGGGGAGTTGTGGCAACAGCGATTCATTACGTCTGCTCTCCGGTACCAGCGACACGGCGCGTGACACCTGAAGAATACGAGGCGAGCCAATCCGGGATCAGAAGCCGCCGAGACGTGACCAACTACGTGTTCGGAGCGAGTTAATCAGCGATCCCGGTTAGTGCATAAAACCCGGGTCGGCAGAAAATTTTGGGCACTTCATCGCCACGCCATCGGACGCACTTCATCTCCTCTCTCGGACGACATCAGCGCGGAGTCAGCCGGAAGGAACGGCAGAAGAATAGAACCGGCGTTCTTGCGTCTTCGCCTTCCAGTTCCGCTCCAGCGATAGGACGTCGCTGGGCCGGCAGCCGACTCTACACCCGATGCCGAAAGAAGAGGAGGACTGCAGTACGCCACGAACAGAGGGCGCAGCCGCCGAACATCTCAGCGCGGCACGACCAACATCAGCTTTCTCGCCACCAGGTCCTTTTTAAGGCCACCAAAAACACTAGAGTGTACGATTGGCGCCATTTGTCATGCGACAAGCCTTTTGTCCGGTGACAATTTAAATTACGTATTAATTCTGAATACTATTCTAACAGATATAAGTATAAAACAGTTTTTTTGCTTAAGCAACAAAAACAAACTCAAAGGAAATCTGTTTTAAATAAAGAAACTTTTTAATTAAATAATCGAGTAAAGTAGATATTGAATGCTCATCCGGTTCGATCTGCATACAATGAAAATTATACTTATATTACAGGTTATTGTCGGAAATTTGTTTCCTCTCTCGCGCTTAGGTGTGTGTGTGCGCGCGCGCACACACACACACACACATATATGTTGGCTACTCACATAAAGTACAACAGTGGACAGAAATTTTAACTAAATTGCGAGCGACTGGCATGTAGAAATGCAGTTCGAACACGCCTAATGTTTCAAAGGCAGATGTTGCTACTGATTAATATGACAACGACGATGGTCGTCTAATACTGAACTCAGCGCTCTGGTAGTAGCTCTGAGCAGCCCGAAACCATGCAATATTTACCTAACCAACCTAAGTGGGGAAGTAATACAGAAAGCACATTTGTGATCATCATCATCATCATCTATGGCTCTACAACCCTTAGTGGGTCTTGGCCTGCTCGAAGAGTCTACTCCTTTCTTCCCTATAGCGTACCCTGGCTTTCCTGTTTCTTATGTTCAGGATTCTGAGGTCCTCCTCTATCTGATCTTTGAATCTACTTCGGGGTCTTCTCTTTTTTCTACTACCCATTGGTTTCTGGTAGAAGATATGTTTCGTAGGCTGTCCTTCCTCCATTCTCTCTATGTGTCCAACCCACCTTAGCCTGTATATTTTGATTATCTTGACAATGTGGTATAGATGTATTTTGATTATCTCTTTGTAAATATGGTATACTTCACAATTGTAGCGCCTGCGCCACATTCCATTTTATTGTACTCCTCTAAATATTGTGACATGAGAAGCACAATTGTGATACGAGATGATAATTATGCTATTTCAGGGGATAAGGGGTTAATTTCATGTTTAAGTTTACTCAAGTTTCTATAAGGAAACCTCATTGGCTTGACTGCGGCTGAGTCGAATCTCTGACCAGGCTCATATTCACATTGTAGGCCTACTCTACGTTCATAATTATTACTAACAAGGCTTTGGATATACAACATATTAGTCAAAAGCGTGGCATAAAGGTATAACATTAATACAACTACATTAATATAGTTACATATATTAATACTGTATAAAACAAGAGAACTGACTATAACTACAACGGGTTTAATATATTGTAACGCTATAATTTTAATTACAAATGGTTTCCAAACACTTTGCAATCTCTAACGGTTATTTCCGGTAAAATTATTCTCATTTTTATAAATTTGTATTGACTTTCTGACGACTTGAAGAAAATAGCGTTTGCGCCGGGTGTTATCAACCGTTTGCAGGTTGTGTTCTCAACCTGAATACAACGTTTGGCTTGCTGATTGCCTCCGTATCGTACATTCTTGTGAGTCTCATATGGCACCTGATCCTTGCATTCTTGTTAGTCTAATCTACATACGCGTTCGGCCATATAGGCCTACATATCTCCTCAGTTAAGCTGTACACCATCATCCGATTAGACACACCAAATTGGTATTTTGCCCAAGGGTAACTGCATCATTACCTTCCTGTTTGACAGGTCACTGTCAGGTCGTTAATTCATGATCTTCTTGTAACAACTGTAGGCAAGAACTGCTATATGTATTCACCGCATACGTCTCGGTATCAGATGGGTCATTAAGGATGCCTTGCCGTATAATGCACAGTTTATGTGTACAATGGCTACGTTTTACGTGCATAAATAGTAGGCCCATATTATGTATCTTTTTCTTTATAGCACAGATATTATTATTGAACGAGTTTTATTTGTAAAATTAATTAAGTAAATGAGGCACTGTAGTAGAATTAAGCAAATATATATTTATAAATAATGCTTGATTTAGTCCCTCCGCGTTACAGAACCGGATTCTAAAACACGGCACAAATGTACAATACGTGTTGGTGTATACACACACGCGCGCGGGTGGGTGTAGGCCTATGTTGCGTACCCACTGTCTGTTTACAAAACCCCGTATATATGAAATGCACTGTACGTTTGCTGCTAAGTCAAATATAATACACCCGTACCGACGTGTATGTGTGTATGCGCGCGCGCGTGCGCTACGACAGTTTGCATAGGTTAATTCCGTTCGAATCGATACAAACGTACGGTGTAACGCAGCCTGTTTGGAATCGTTCGTGAAAAGGAAATAACTTTAAATTAATAAAAACTAACTTCGCCTTTTTGAAGTTAGCATCTGAGATAAACTAATCCGTGTGTCTTTATTTCTGTCCGACAGTTAGCCGTTCTCTCTTCGACACACATACACACACGCACACGCGCGCGCGCGCACACACACACACACACACACACACACACATACACACACATTCCCTTTCCCTCTTTTCTCCCTTGTCTCGTGGCATTTAAATTTTTTCAGTTTCAGAATCGTCGTCCTTCCTGCTAGCGCTTAATTGAATAAATGACGTAAAGTATCTAGTGGCTGACGCTAACTATTTTACAGTACGCATATTACACACTATTGGGGAGCAAACGCAGTTACCTTATTTCGAATGTAAAGAGCAGACGATTAACTGTAGAGACTATGTAGAGTTTAGTTGCATTGCATTGATTCCTGTTTTGCAGAAAGTATCGATATATAACTAGGGTAGGAGGCACCCGCTGGTTTGCTAAATCCTTGCTTTGGCGCCTAGCGAAGCCGCGTGTTACAGAGATTTAACCCGCTATCCGCTGTAGAACGGTCACCCCTCTAATTACATAACTTCATAATTATTGTGGAGATCAAGTTATTTTTCACTATTAAGGTATAGAAATAAATGATATTTTTCTGAAGGAGTAGTAAAAAATAAAATAAATTAATGTAAATGTTAGTAAATATCTGGCAGAAGGACGTGGCACACCCATCGCCCAGTAGAAACCACTGTCCCTCGTGTACCAGCGCGAAAACGGAAGCACAGGGCATGGAGGAAATACCAGCCTAAACCGAACATTGGGCTTCCTCCAAGGCTCACAACTTGGCAGTAACTTGGTTGGCCTCAAGTTTTCATGTCAGGATTCACCAGGCCGTGTGGAGATTCATCAGGTTTTCTAAGGAGCTTCGGAAGTAGTTCCAATCACTTTATAATGAAGGTCTCATCATGATGGCAAAAATACGAAATACAATAGTGGTATGTGAAACTTTATTGGGGAAAGGAGGAAAGTGCTAGGAACTAGGCAGCAGCCAAAAATTTTGTTTCCTTAGGTCTCTAACGAAGCTAAAAAATAGCGGAACACCATTTTTTATTACCAATTTTATTCATTACGTTGAGAAGAATCTAATTATTACCTGCAACGGGGCAGAAACTTTTTGAAGACTAACACTTTGTTTTACTTTGACGAAACTATTAAAACTTCAGAACGGTTCATTCAGTTGTATATGGTGAGCGTGCATATTGAACGTGAAACAAACTTTACCCAATAATGTACTTTCTCTTGGAAAATAAACAATGCGAACAGTGAAACAAATCTTTATATATTCAGTGTTCTGATTGAGAAAGGACTATTCTCCCAAGACAATGCATGATACTAATTCAATTGCTGCTGTAATAAATGCCTTCCAGGTGTTGACGCTTCTTCACCTTCTTCTTATCTGGCGTTACAGCCTTTGGTGGGCTTTAGCCTCCTCAACAATACTCCTACATGCTTCCCTGTTCTCCGCCCTTCCTCTCCACCCTTGATTCCCATGCTAGCAAGATCTTCTACTACACTATCAAAGCATCTCATCCTTGGCCTGCCTCTACGTGTAGCAGTATATAGTCTTCCCTTCAGTATTTTTTAGGCATTCTTTCCTCACACATTCTTTCCACATGTCCCAGCCAACGCAATCTCTGTGATTTGATGAATTAACGTGTGACGTGGCTTGTCGTTTTTATTTGTTTTACTCTATGCTTGTTGCGCAAAAGTCTAAACATAGGTCTCTTAGTCACTGAAAATACAAAATGAAGTAGTACGTTAGACTCGCATGATGGTCGCAGCTATGGATCCCATGCCTGCTGATTTAGTAGAGGAATGTTGATTTAAGATTACGGAAATATGTTCAAATCATGCTAAACGTATTGAGTTTTTGAAATCTGTCGTGTCACAGTGGTTGGACAATGAAGATATACAACATCCTTTGTAAAATGTTTTGAGAGAAAGATGCAACAACGACAATGTGGTGGAAGGTTGGAACCGCAAGTGCAACGCGCTGGGAGGAATACAACAACCTGAGATATATTTCTTAGTGGACAAAACTTGAAACTAAGGCAGAGTATATTCTTCGTATTATTTAAATTAGCAGCCATCCTTACTATTTCTTTTATGAAATTGCTAAACTGCTATATTTTTATTATTTAGACAAAGCTTTTCGTCATCACTGACATCTTCAGGTCTTAAACAACCTGAACATGTCTCTCGTTGTTTAAGACCTGAAGATGTCAGTGATGACGAAAAGCTTTGTCTAAATAATAAAAATATAGCAGTTTAGCAATTTCATAAAAGAAATAGTAAGGCAGAGTATAGACCCATATAACAACTCCTACCTAAGCCGCTCAGGTTGGTTTTCCTGGATGAAAAGAAAAAGAAATGCATCCAACTTTATGAGCGACTGGAAACACTTTTGAGCCTGTTTTAAGAACAAGTAGACGTTTACAGATGTCTAAAAGCTCTGAAGTCTCAAAGCTCTGAGTAAGTGCTTTGACAAAAGCTTGACTAACTGAAGCGGAAATTCTGGTTATCAAATATGAACAAAAATCGAAAATAATAGTACTTAATAAAAAAATTGGGAAAAGTATAGAGAACTTCAGTGTCGGATGGCGAGTGAACTTAGCCAACGTGTAAAAGGTTGCTCGTATGTATTTGGAATAAGAGAGTTCTCTACAAAGAATCAAAATTAAAATAAAAGTGAACGGATAATTAAATAAGACGAGGACATAGTAGTGTGTACATACATTTAATTATAAGAAAGTGGTATTTACAATTAACATAAATAGAATCATATCACACGGCCTATTATTTCCATATAGTGTATACATATGCAAACAAAATGTACCAAATAATTTGTACAATGTATCAATTTGATTTACGCAATATTTAGAAGCACTCTTCATGAAAAACTAGGGGAGAAACTTGGGGGGGAACTCGGGGTACAGATAGATTAGTAGCAGAGATACTGCACTCCTAAAATTAAAATAAGGCTTGCGTCTGTGTTAGAAGACAAGCGCGTTATTCTTCTTCTTAATTGGCGATACAGCTCTTGGAGAGCCTTGGCCTCCCTGGACAATCCGCCTCCAGTCGTCTCGATCCTCTGCTCTCAGTCTCCATCTTCTTACACCGAGGCTGCGCAGGTCGTCCTCAAGATCATCCACCCATTATTTTCTGGGCCAACCTCGGGTCTTCCCGTAAAAAGTTTCTTCAATGTGGATGTCTCTAACACTCTCTGTAGATGCCTTGCCCATCGGCTTCTACTTTTCTTTATGTCAGTGACGATATCTGCTTCTCCATAGATTCGCTGGATTTCTACATTCGTCCTTATTCTCTAAGCTCCTTGGACGTTCACTGCACCAAATATTTTCCTGAGGACTTATCTTTCCCGCCTGTGGAACCACTCTTCCTCTGTCACTGTCATTGTCCAAGTTTCGGACTCGTACATGACCATTGTTTAAGAACTGTTTTATAGAGAAGAATTATGGTTGCTCTGCTTATGTTTTTACACTTAAATATTCCTTGTAGGGAGAAGTAACGTCTGTTTTTAGCAGAAAGCCTTTCTTTTATTTCTTCGGTCATAATGTTGTCCTCAGTAAGTAAGTAGTGAGCCCAGGTATTAAAATTGTTCAACATTTTGAAATTTGTGTCTCCCAATTACCAGGGATGCTTTTCTCTCTTGTATTTCATTGCCTGTTAACATGTACTTGGTCTTTTCAGTGTTTACTTTTAGACCTAAATTCGTTGCCCCCTCTTCTAGACTCAAGAAACCCTCTTTTAGGTCTTGTTACCTTTATGAGATAAGTATTATGTCATCAGCATAAGCTAGACACCACAGCATTCTGTTAAATATCGTGCCCCCCCCCTGGGTTTATAGGCACCTGCCTTACCGCTGTTTCGAAGGCAAGTTATACAGAACTGTAGAGAGCACATCTTGTCTAAGCCGCTTTTGAACATCAGATTCTTCTGTGAGCTCTCCTTCTACTCGCACCTTGCTCTGTGTTCCTTTCTGTGTCATTTTTATCAGGCTCACCAGTTCTCCTGGCGTACCAAATTCTTCCATAATTTTATTGTTCTTTGTCTTTTTAGGCTATCATATGCTTGTTTGTAATCTACAAACAAATGATGCAGCAAGGCTTGGTATTCATGCCACTTTTATATTTGTCGTATCAGGAAGACTTGGTCAGTGGTGGGTCTCTTCTTCCTTAAAGTACACTAATATTCTCCTACAACGTTCTCTGCAAGTGGCTCTAATCTGCAGGCTAATATTTTTGCTAGCACTTTGTACACAATACTTAAAAGTGTAATGCCATGATAATTCTCACACACTGATTTATCGTTCTTCTTATGCACCGGGCATATTACAACTAATCCCCAGTCTCTTGGAATCTTTCCTTCAATCAAGCGCGTTATTAAGCAACAGATTTTTTGTTCTTTTTCCAGCGACTTTCGTTCTATGACAACCCTAAGTTCTGTAGATCTTCTGTTTGCCAGGTTGAATCTGGTAAATATCCGTAGTAGATCGTCATACTAAGTGGCTATAACAATCTAATATCCAGCGGTTCCAGAGCCGTAGAGATTAGGATACATCTGGCAGGATATGTGTTGCTAAGCAATATAGCATCGCCTTCCCAGCGCAGATGAAGGGCTTACATCCCATCACATTAAAGAATTTGTCTGGATGAGATGTGTTTTCTACACACACACGCGCGCGCGCGCACGCGCGCGTCACCGTCCGTGATATAACTGGCGCCGGCAATGGAGCTGAACTCTGATTCAGAACTCATCTCCTGATTGTCGGGAATATTTATTGTCCCCATTGTTATTTTTAAGACGTCCCTCCTGGTGTGTTTGGGGTGGAAGTTATGATGAAGGACCTCCCGATGTCTTATCTCCACTGGATTTGGCTGGAGTCACAGCCACGAGGTTTATGCCCTCAAAGTGTGCGTACTTCAGGGTCGTTTCCACCAGTATGCCTGTCTGTATCAGCTGCACTGCCTTCACCTAGTTCAGGATTCTTATTTACTTCAGTACAGTCCATTAATCGTGTCACCGTATGTTGCATCTGTTTTATAATGGGAGCAAGCTATACTATAGATTTGACAACCTGTGCATACCTTTTTTTGACCTGATTGTCTGGGCACACAAGTTATTTATGTCGAGGTAGTTGGCTTTTCTCATGGTTCCTACTTCCTGAATTGCCATTCCATCTTTTAAATGGAACAATTGCTTGATCTAGTCAAATGTTGACTACCGCAATTGAGACATTTAGTCCGGGCACATCTTGTGGAAAGTTCCAAGCACTGAAAATATTGCATTGGCTAACGAATAAAAGCCCTCACACTCGGTCTATGAATGCCTGCTCCTATTTTTTCCAACATCTATTTTTTCCAACATCCAACTTTTTCTATTAACGGTTAAGATGTAGGACACAGATTGAAGCGTCTTTCTACTCTTACGCTTCTGACATGCTATAATTCCTTGTGGGGCAAGGTCCTTTGCAATTTCGCCTCAGGGAAGTTCCTTTCACACTACCTCTTTGTGGCGTTTAGTGTGGTATAGAGACTCAGCTCTACATTAGTCTTCCATATTTTCTGCAGCTTTAGCAACTTTGACCCTCTGTTGATTGTTTAGTGTGTGTCAGATAATCTACGGCTTTTCTGATATCTTGTACAGCTGATTCAGAGGAACCAGTGACAGCTTGTTCTATCAAGAAGGGACTGACTCACTTTTGTGTAGCCACCTTCCTTTCCCTTGACAGCTAAATATTCTGGCACCGCTGCCAAACTGGCAAACGATATAAGAAATCTCTCTGCATTAACTATGGAGTATTGATTCTTCCTTATCATCCTCCGTGGAAGGCATATTTCAAGACGAAGATTTTAAAGGGAGGGCTGAGTCCCAGCATTGGTTTGTGAAACTGACATTTGGGTCTCACAAGTGTCGAGGAGATAAACAGACCACTGCTCAGAGCCCTCGAGTACCGCATCTAGGACTAGGCCTAAATATAACAGGGTGCGTCCTGGTCCCCTGAGGCTATCTAACGTAAAGTCATTCACCAGTTGGCACCATCGGTCTCACGTGCGGCTTCCAGTCGATCATACATTGCTGTCAAACGTCAGTTACCACTTACCTCGTAGTCAGCTAAACACTGTTGCCTGGACCTCATGATGCCACGACGTTGTAGGCTCGGGGGTATGGTTGGATTTCCGGGTGGAGATTAATATTATTGTTACTACTGTTATTATTATTATTATTATTACTGCTACCGGTATCATCATCGCAAAATTAATGTTATTTACAACCTAATAAATCTTACTGTTCAGACCTAAAATGTGTTCAAACCATGATTCGCCTGTGACGTCGACTGCATATCGCGTTATCGCCCGACGAGCTAAGGTCGGTCCGCGCCCCCCTCCAATCAATCAGTCAGCTCACGAAGCTACAAGAGGCAAGAGCCTGTTCCGCTCGTGTGTTACGGAAATTTACTTTACGGCCGTCAATATGTTAATGATTTAATCAATTCAATTGCAATTAGCCTAAATTAATAGGTATGCAGTCGTACGGGCACGCGCGGATTCGAAGAATAGCATAAGTATAATTTAATCTGTTCTTTATAATAAACCGTTTTATACAGTCCACTTTTATCGTTTTATATTTTATTAAACCCAGCCTATGTTTTAAAGTGTGAACAGCCGTTAACCCCAAGGTACGCAAGGGGACAGCAGGTTCAACCGCAACATATGATCCACCAGGACCGCATTTAATTTCGATCTCAAGGTGCGTAAAAAACGTACGAGCAGTTTGGAGTGACGGACTTTAAGCGATGTAAGGGAATTAGTGCGTGCTCGTTTTCGGATATTAGTGCGGCATAGCTGTTGCGTCCGAGTATTATTCGGGCAATGAAACTGTTATGCGCAAGTTCCGCAAAATCATTTTGCTTGTAAATCAAATACGTTAAATTGCGGTAAGCAATAATTTCGCAAGTGTCTACCGGACAATCTATTACATGCAGCGCAGACAGAATTGGACAGGTACGACACACCTACGCAGAGGCAGAGAGACGCATCTTTATCTCACCGCATTGCACAAATCCGAAGTCACGAGCTGCCGCTATCTCAAGAGATAACAACCCGTTTAACTCAACGGAAATTACGTCATCCTGGTTGACGCTTATCCGCCATCAGATGATAATCTCTACAAACCGTATGTAACTTATTATCTCGAATCAGTGGAAACTCAAATAAGACGTTTTTGCCATGGACTATTATTCACTCATTATGTTATGTTATATTATTTATTTGCAATTATTCTATTTAACTATTAATACGTAGTTATATTGCTGAGAACTAAGTTGCCTGTTCTACTTTCATTCTACGTCTTAATACGCTCAATATGGCCGAAAGTAAACAGCTCATAAGGCAAAGGGCCGTTATTAAGGCCTCAATAACAAGAATTAATATTTTCGCGGATGCTTTCGCCATAACAAAAAATGACGTCCACACGTTGCATGTCAAATTAAGGTCGCTGGCGGAGCTTCAGCGTAAATATGACACAATTCAATCCGAACTCGAGGTGTCCGATGACGCTGTTTTGACGCGGATAGCGATCGAATCCAGGTCGAAGATGATTTATGTACAATCGAGTGCAAACTGTACAACCTTATAAAAAAATTATCGACTAATCATATTGAGAATTCTAATACTACTGCTAATGACAGTAGAGCAGGAAGATTCGCTCAAGTCACGCAACTGGAGCCCATTAAATTCCCAGAGTTTAGTGGAATGTCATGGAGTGAAACACTACATACACATATTCAAGGACTTGGTAGATTCTCGCTTGGATCTTACCAACATACAAAAGTTGCATTACTTACACAATTCGTTAAAGGATGAAGCGCTCCAAGTTATACAATCGCTGCCTAATTATGGCGTAGCCTTAGGGTTACTCAAGGCTAGATTTGACAATAAGCTAATTATTCCCATCCACCATGTCGAAGATATACTGAAAATCAATTCTATCGATAGGCAATCGGTGGGTAGCATATCTAAATTCTTTAACAAAATAAGCACAACCATAAACGCGCTCAAGGTTATGCCGTTACCCGTAAATATTTATGAGCTAATTTTCATTCAGCTATTAGTGTCGACATTGGACCCGAATACTCCCAAACGTTGGAAGGAGTCACTCTTTAACATCAACTTTCCCGATTTTGAAGGGTTGATTGAGTTGTTAAACAATAGGAGATTGGTGCTGGAAACCGTGGCGGCACATTCCGAGAGTGGTCGGGCAGGCAACTCAGCAAAGCCAAAACAACTGATAAAATATGTAAACAATTCAAAACAATTCAAGGTGGTCAGCTATCATGATAATTCTAAAAACATTCAATGTGCAATGTGCAATGCTAACCACCACTTATATACGTGTAAACAATTTGAGGGGTTAACCATTGAAAAACGTAAGGAGTTTTTAATTAAAACTAAATGCTGCTTTAACTGCTTGCGGGTGGGCCATTGTGTAAATAATTGTAAAAATAAGCACACTTGTAAAACTTGCTCTAAGAAGCACCACTCCTTAATATATTGTCACCGGACAAAAGGCTTGCCGCATGACAAATGGCGCCAACCGTAGACTCTAGTGTTTTTGGTGGCCCTAAAAAGGACCTGTGGCGAGAAGGCTGATGTTGGTAGTGCCGCGCTGAGATGTTCGGCGGCTGCGCCCGCTGTTCGTGGCGTACTGCTGTCCTCCTCTTCTTCCGGCATCGGGTGTAGGGTCGGTTGCCGGCTCAGCGACGTCCTATCGCTGGCGCGGAACTGGAAGGCGAAGACGCAAGAACGCCGGTTCTATTCTTCGGCCGTTCCTTCCGGCTAACTCCGGCCGATGTCGTCCGAGAGACGAGAGGAGATGAATTGCGTCCGATGGCGTGGCGACGAAGAGTGCGCAAAATTTTCTGCCGGGCCAGGTTTTATGCACTAACCGGGATCGCTGATTGGCTCGCTTCGAACACGTAGTTGGTCACGTCTCGGCGATTGCTGATCCCGGATTGTCTCGCCTCGTATTCTTCAGGTGTCACGCGCCGTGTCGCTGGTACCGGAGAGCAGACGTAATGAATCGGTGTTGCTACCACTACCCCGGGTCTTGAATGCTCTCCGGTAGCCAGCCTACTGCTCTTCTCCGGATCTTGTAGAGGTGTCTGCCCTTCTCCACTGTGTAAATCTGCCCGCCGAGGGTTGCGGCAACGCTAAAGGGATCTTCCCAAGCTGGCTCCAGGGTATCTCCGTCCTTCGGCTGGTCCTTGCAGTCATGGAGGTGGATCCACAGCGCCTTCTTGATCTCGCCGTTGCGCCGCTCGGTCGTGTTCGCCCTGGGATGGTAGTTGGCTGTAGTCCACGGTCGTATGTGCAGCTTGTCGCACATCTGCTTCTACTTGTGGCCCGTGAGCGGCTTTCCGTTGTCGGTCAGCAACGCCTCTGGGTATCCCCAAAGAGGTAACACTTCTTCCTCCAGGTAGCGGATAATGGTGTCGGCGTCTGCCTTGCGCACGGGCTCCGCGAGGTGTAGAAGAACTACCACTCCAACGAACTGGAGTGCTTGGCAGTCGTCTGGGCCATCAAGAAATACCGGCCATACTTGGAGGATCGCCATTTCACCCTAAGGACCGACAACAAGGCGCTAACCTGACTGAAGCAGGCGACCGGGCAGAAGACGAAGTACGCTCGCTGGGCTCTACTGATACAGAGCTTCAAATTCACCGTCGTCCACTGCCCGGGCAAGGAGAACGAGTTGCCGGACTTCCTTTCGAGGGAACCTGGGCTTGAAGATACCGCCAGAGTCCAAGAAGAACCAGGGATGCAGCCTGAAGAGAGGCCACTTCAAACTGTTACGGCAGCTGCACCGCGAAATCACGGCTGTCGGCATCCATCAGGCAGTACAGGAGGCGCAAGAAGGCGACCAGGAGTGCCAAGCTTGGAGAAACGACCCTGCGGCGGCTACAGCGAGAGGATACCGGGTGGATGGACAACGGCCTGGTTTGGAAGGACAGACGCAACCAGAAACCAGGATTGTACGTGCCGCCGAGTGTTCGCATGGATGTCATTAGACACTTGCACGATTCCCCTGAAGCCGGTTATCCGGGGACCGAAGAAACGTTTCGGGCCATCGGCAAGGACTTTGTCTGGACCGGCCTAACCATCTACTTCCGCAGATACGTTCGGAGTTGCAGAATATGCGCCCTCCATAAGCGCGGCGCCAATCCCGAACAGGACCAACAGCGACCTCACCGACCCAGGAGATATTGGAATACTGTCGCCCTGGACGTCATGGGACTCGAGCTGGCAACCGGTACATCGTAGTGGTCACGGATATGATGTCGAGATGGGTGGAAGCAAAGGCCGTGCGCAAGGCGGACGCCGACACCATTATCCGCTACCTGGAGGAAGAAGTGTTCCCTCTTTGGGGATACCCAGATGCGTTGCTCACCGACAACGGGAACCCGCTCACGAACCACAATTGGAAACAGATGTGCGACAAGCTGCACATACGACCGTGGACTACAGCCAACTACCATCCCAGGGCGAACACGACCGAGCGGCGCAACGGCGAGATCAAGAAGGCGCTGCGTAACCACCTCCATGACTGCAAGGACCATGGCGACTGGGACAAGCGTTTGTCGACGGTTCTGTTCTCGCTGCGGTATCGTGCAAACGCCGCCACTGGAGTGACACCGAGCGAGCTTCTGCTGGGCAGAGACCTACGCCGACCCGGCGACTGGAGTCGGCCACACGCAGAACAGGACGTCCGGCCAATTGATGAACGAGAAGAGGCGGCCAGGTCACACCAGACCAAGTATCAGCAACGGAGGTATACGGAACGGAGGACACAGGAACCTACACTGGCCGTAGGGCAGCTGGTGTACGTCAAGAGCCACACTGGACCAGCCAAAGGACGGAGGTACCCTGGATGGGAGTACAAAAAAGATGCCGAAAGAAGAGGAGGACTGCAGTACGCCACGATCAGCGGGCGCAGCCACCGTACATCTCAGCGCGGCACGACCAACATCAGCCTTCTCGCCACAGGTCCTTTTTAGGGCCACCAAAAACACTAGTGTGTACGATTGGAACCATTTGTCATGCGGCAAGCTTTTTGTCCGGTGCCAAGTGGCGCCCAACGTGGTGCAAGTTCCATGGCGCCCAACAAACACCTCTACAAGATCCGGAGAAGAGGAATAGGCTGGCTACCGGAGAGCATTCAAGACCCGGGGGAGTTGTGACGGCAGCGGTATGCGAACATCTGCTCTCCGGTACCAGCGGCGGAAACAGCGAGCCAATCAGCGATCCCGGTTAGTGCATAAAACCAGGGCCGCTAGAAATTTTCGAAGCACTCTTCATCGCCACGCCATCGGACGCACTTCAACTCCTCTTCTCTCTCGGACGACATCGGCGCGGAGTCAGCCGGAAGGAACGGCCGAAGAATAGAACCGGCGTTCTTGCGTCGTCGCCCTCCAGTTCCGCGCCAACGATGGATTTCGCTGAGCCGGCAGCCGACTCTACAACCGTTGCCGAAAAAGGAGGACTGCACAGTACGCTACGAACAGCGGGCGTAGCCGCCGAACATCTCAGCGCTGCACGACCAACATCAGCGTTCTCGCCACCAGGTCGTTTTTAGGGCCACCAAAAACAATAGAGTGTACGATTGGCGCCATTTGTCATGCGGCAAGCCTTTTGTCCGGTGACAACATACAGGACAGGGCATCTACTGTTCCTTCAAACTAACAACTAATAAGAACATACTATTGTCTACTGCGTTATTCAAATCCTTAGACAATTCTGGTAAACCCCGCCTTTGCAAGATTTTACTGGGCTCTCGTAGCCAGGCGAATTTCATTACACAGGGCTTTGCCAAAAAACTTAAATTGAACCTTGTAAATATGAGTTGCAAATTACAGGCATCAACAATGCGTCCTGTCGGTCCCACCACAGCACCACTATCACCTTTCAATCATTGTAGGAAAAAATCAATTTTAGCGTACAATACTCAATTCTGCCTAAACTTACTGACAATCTCCCCACGGAATCTTTGATCCTGCGTATTTGGAATTGCCCTAGTGTATATTCCTAGCGGACCCACACATCAGCACGTCCTCGAGCATTGACGTTCTGCTGGGCGCCCAATTCTTCTTAAGTTTGATTAAGCCCGGCAAATTTGTCAGGGACGGGAACTTCCCCATTCTTCAGGAAACTAGACTTGGTTACATTGTGTCCGGAAATCTTCCTTTCAAATTTAAATCTCCTTATCGTGCTTCGTCATTTATAGCGAGAAATGACAATAAAGGGCTCACTTCTATGGTTGAGAAATTCTGGCAGGTCGAGGAGTATCTTGTTGATTTGCCCTCAGCCGCCGACGAGTCATGTGAGGGACACTTTGTGCATAACACGCTGAGAAATAGTGACGGTAGATTTGTTGTTAGTTTGCCCCGTAGGGCTGGTGATGTGTCTGTGGGCGATTCGCTGGCCCATGCTAAGCAGCGTTTTCAGACTCTTGAGCGTAAACTCATGAGGAATCCTGGATTGAGGAATGACTATTCCAAGTTCATCAAGGAGTACCAACTGCTGGGGCACATGTCACCACTCAGTCCCAGCGACAATTTGGTTCATCGCTCCAAGGTGTACTACTTACCCAATCATGCGGTTTTCAAGAACTCAAGTCCAACTACAAAGCTGCGCGTGGTATTTGATGCGTCCGCAAAATCCGCTAATGACCGTTCACTTAATGATACGCTACTGCATACTCAGATTTAGGACCCACGTCTATGGCTTAACGTCCGATATCGAGAAGATATATAGACAAATTTTGGTCGATTCAAGCGATTGCAACCTCCAAGGAATACTTTGGCGGTATTCCCCCGAATTGGAGTTGAAATATTTCGTGCTCAGGACTGTGACTTATGCCACAGCCAGCGCTTCATTTCTTGCTACCAGGTGTCTATTCCAGGTTGCGAATGACAACATCAATCAGTTTCCCTTGGCATGCCGAGTTACTGATAACGACTTCTACGTCGATGATTTAATTACCTGCTGCGATGATTTAGATGAGCTCAAACGGTTGAGGTCGGATGTAAGCGAATTACTTCGACAATATGGGTTTCCCTTGCACAAATTGTTTTCCAACAGCCAAGAAATCATAAACCAAGGCGACACAGCCATACCCCTAAAAAAGGGTGAAAATGTGAGCACTTTAGGGCTACTATAGAACAAAGGTTCCGATATGTTTGTTTATAAGACAACGCTCAAATCTTGCCATGATTCGTTTACCAAAAGAACTGTTCTTTCAGTAATTGAGGGCATTTATGACCCGTTGGGTATACTTGGTCCCGTAGTTTTTCTATACAAACATTTCGTGAAGCAGCTTTGGCAAGCAAAAACGAATTGGGATGAGGTCTTATCAGATTCTCTTCTCCCCAAATGGAGGGAATTTTATAGTAAACTAAATATAGTCAATAAGATAAATGTGAACCGTTGCATAAAGTCTAACCCATACACGAGATCGTTTCAAATTCACGGGTTCGCGGATGCTTCCTGTGAGGGTTATGGTTGTTGCATATACGCAAGAATTGTATATGATAATAGGCATGTCTCATCTAATTTACTGTGTTTGAAATCCAGGGTAGCCGCCCTAAAACAAATCACACTGCCCAGACTTGCGGTTGTCTTCTGCTTGTCCGTTTGCTTCAAAAGGTTATTCGTACATTGAACATACATGCTCATGAGATTCATCTGTACTCTGACTCCATGGTCGCCTTCCACTGGATACACGGTTAGTCCTCCAGGTGGAAGACCTTCGTAGTTAATCGTGTGGCTGAAATCCAGCAGGGTTCCAATAACGCTGACTGGCATCATGTGAAGTCCCAGGATAACCCCGCCGATGTTCTATCTCGTGGTTGTCATTCAGACAAATTGCGGAACTTCCAATTGTGGTGGCATGGTCCGGCACGGCTTTTGCAAGATCCAATTCGCCACCCCAAATTCAGCACAAATGATTCGGCCACAATACGGGAGTGCCGATCTGAACAAAAACAATCGGAAATTCTTGACTGTATGGCTAGCGTCGTCGCTACCGATATAAGTGAAGACTTTTCCACTCTTCAGAGATTGATACGCGTTATCAGCTATTGCTTCAGATTTATCTATAATCTGAGATCAAATTCCCCTGGTTCGGGACATGACCTGCGACTGTCCAGGAAGGAATTAAACAACACTTTAAATTTCTTTATACGCCGATCTCAATTGATGTACTTTCACAAGGGGATCATTGAGATAAAGAATGGCAATCTATCCAAATCTAGCAAAATTATCTCTCTCCATCTTTCATCGACAATTCGGGGTTACTTCGGGTTGGAGGTCGTCTTCAACACTTCGATTTGCATTACGATACTAAGCATCAGATTATTCTGCACCAAAGGCCCACTTCACTAGATTAATAATAAAGGGTGAGGATTCGAGGATGCTTCACGCGGGCGTTCAGTTAACGCATAGTTCTGTTCCTCAACGGCAAGATTGTTGTCAGTTCTGTCATCCGTAAGTAGTGTGTTCGAGAGAATCCCAGGCCACTTACGTCACGATCAGCTCTTTATGACGTCACTGTTTTAGTAACGTCACTGGCTGTTTCAGTGACGTCATGAGCAGCTGATCGTGAGGTCGTTGATACGGTCACTTGACCGACACGTGTCCTCCTGGCCTAGGATTCTCTCCATGTTGTACGCGATGGCGGGGGAGGGGTGGGGTGGTGGTCTGTTGGCATGTATGTGTATGCTGGTGGTCGGTCGGCGCTGTTGATGACGACATGAGCAGCTGATCGTGAGGTCGTTGATCCGGTCTGTTGATCGACACGTGCCCTCCTGCCCTAAGATTCTCTCCGTGTTGTACGCGGGTGGGTGGAGCGGGGAGGGGGGTTTCTGTTGTCGTGTATGTGTATGCTGGTGGTCAGTCGGTGCTGGGTTCGGGCTTGGGCTCGGGCTCTGGGCGAAGCGTCGCTCGCGACTGTCGACACAAGACTGAACGGTATAGCTAACGAGCCCCGTTTATATAGACGGACAATGCCCCCCCCTGTTCTACTATTGAGTGTAACTACACACAATCCTGTCAACACTAATAGAATTGCGCCATACTGTTTCACAGTGATACGATGCAACAGTTGTAACTATACTTTTCCTGTAGCCGGTCGAGTATTTTGAAATACACTCATATAAATTATTATAGTGAATTTTATAATTAGGTCCATACATATCGTTGTGGTAATTACGTGTAATTAAACCAACGGTATGTACTCTCGTCATTTCCAAGCGACCTGGGAGGTGAGACAAGATACGCTTCGCTTTTTTTACGTGGTTTCCCCGTTTCACAATCAAACGAAACAGGTCTATTCCAGCGTTACCTAACACCTAACGCGCTAAGCGCTCAGAACCTTTAACGTGAACAGTGTCGAGTAAAGATTCAAACAGTACACTACACAATGCTGACTAAAGTTATTTTTTTTAATTAATTTTTTATTTTTAATTTTTTTTAATTTTTCTTCACTTAAACTAATAATTCGGTATACGGTTGGAATATCGAGAAGCGTCTTTTTCACGTACCACACACACACACACACACACACACACACACACACACACACACACACAGATTTTGTTAAACCGAGGCGAGTATACAGGTGTTTCCACCTTGCCAGTGACTCTTCTCAGACAACTCGACAACGTTTATGAGTATCTCTACCGCGACAGTGACGTAGCCGGTTACAATAGATCATATCTCTCTATCTCTCTCTCTCTCATAACGTGAACAAACTCAGACAACGCACCTCGATATCCTGTACGATACACAAACGTATATACTTAACTACTATACACATACTTATAATAGGAAACATCGCATTGTGTAGTGTAAAGTCACACACAAAAACACATTAAAATATTGCTATACATAACGTTCGTGCACAGAGTACACCGTTGTAAAGCACGTTGTTTTCTCGCGTTTACCAACCACTCGCTGTAGAAGAACGCTCTACGCAGCGCGCACTTGGCGAAACTTCCACCGCTGTCGTCGTCGTCGTCGTTCCGATGTTGCACGATAGGGCACTGTAACTAGTTCGGTAACCGGTCGCTTGCCGTCGGCGCGTTTATTTCGTTGAGATCAATAACGTTGCAGTGGTAGGCGCGTAGAAAAGCGGCTTATTCCGACCCTTTAATGTAGATCGCGATAAAATTCGAACAGATTTGCGCGATCGTACGCGACACGTCCGTGTACGGAATGTAACCGTCGTCCCATCTCAATCGGTGATAGCGTTGTTCCAACCATTCGTTGGTTCTTATCGTCTTCGCGGTGAGACGCGATAGTTCGTAAAGAGGCGCGAAAAAACGCCACTATAAAGCATCGTGTAGACAGGTCTACCGCAGCGAACGTCTTGACAACGTACTCGCTCTGCACACCGCGGAACGCTTGAAACGACGACAGCTGTTCGAACGTCCTCGTCCTCTCCTTGCGGCTACATGACGAGTAATTTAACTATTTTAACGCCTACGAGATGTTTTATATTCAGTCCGCCATTTTGTTTTTTGTTTCCTTCAACATTCTTCGTCCTGTTCAAGGTTTCGTATCAGCTCGACTACGGTATTATCCGGTATCACCGGTTCCGCTTTCCCGTACATAACGAGTTCGTCGTAAAAACGGTCGTACATCACGATATCACAAAACACGTCCGGTGGCCACACTTATCGTCCTCCCGCACTCGATACCACGCGATGGATTTCAGTTTAATATTCTCTTGTTCGCAAAACAGAAGCACTACGTACTTTTTAACTATCGGTATTAACCGAACAAAACACGACCACTCGCTTTCGTTCATTACGATCGAACTGTTCTTTTTATCTTTCAAATATACACATCCGCGTTTCACGTAAACACTTTTAATTCTGTCGTCTTCGCCTCCTTTGTTCTTGTCCTGAAACAACTCTAACTTAACATCGGATGAACGGGGATATTGAAGACCGTCGGTAATTCGTTCCTGTAAGAAAATCAACAAGTTCCAATCGGTGAAATCGAATAGCACGCGTTGCGGACGAGCATCATTCGTAAACGAAACGCACACATCGTGTCCACGTTCTTCATACACTCCGGCTGTTACGTATCGTCTGTACGACAACGGGTACGTTAGACCCAAGTATACGTCGCGGTTTATCGGTTTGCTATTGCTGTTGCTGTTGTTCGAATTCAACGATTGCCGAAGCCATGTTGTTAGGTAATAAAACACACAACGTTCACAGTAACAACAACAACGTACCCAGTCAACTGCAGTCTCTCAACTGACACATGATGATGCAACACTCGGTAATATGTATATAAATCTCGACTTCCTGTTGGTGGTGGTGGCGGGAGACAACTACCCCGGTGGTTGTGGTAGTAGTAGTAGGGGGGGCGAAATCAAATGCGTCTGTGTACAGTGTTGGAGAGCGGAGTGTATTCGTTGAGCGAATCGTGAAGTAACATGCAGAAGGCCGTGGTTTCAGCAGGGAAATTTTCCGAGGACTCGAATTCTAGTCAAAAGTCGACCGGTGAAGAATTGAGTGACTCGTCCTGTCTGCTACAATCGAAGACAAATAGAGGTGCTTTATCTCTGAACTCGACCGGCGATAGAAGTACGTTGGATTGAGTCCTATGGTAGTACGATTTTTGAAAACGAGAATACATGTCGCACAGCAGTGCGTAGCGTCCGTTAGCGATATTCAAGTTCAGGTTATCGTACGGGTAATACTTGTAGTTCAGAAAGAGTCTCGCGTTGGTCACCTTGCAGTGATCGAATTCGTCAGCGTGTTTTGTCACATCGTTCTTCCTGCCCGTCTGGAAGGTCAGTTGCGACGACGTCTTTATCGTCTACGTCTGCCTGCGGGTCGTCGGTAATGCCTTGTACTCGTGGCGTTCCCAACTGCGAAACGGTATGAACAGCGGTGAGTCCTTGAATTTTTTCGGTACGGACGCAGGTACAGTCCCGAAGCCGTTTTACGGTTACCTCCTCCTCCTCCTACTCCGTTCTGTCGCTGTCGACGTCGAATTCCCGATCCAGTCGTCGTCGTAGTTCTCCTCCTCCTACTCCTCCCGTTCGTACGAGCTGCCTTTTTCCGCTTGATGACCGCTCCGCTGCGATGACCACGACGACGTTTACGTCCGCAGCACGGTCCGCCGCCACAGCCTAACACCGATTTCGTTTTCATCCCTGCAGCTACCGCGGCCGCGTACGCTCGTTCACTGATACCCGGAGTTCAAAGCTATAACTTGTTCCCACGCCTTGCCGGCTAGCACGCGATCCGCTGCGCGTCTCTGCTCTTTGTCTTTGTACTTGGCGTATGCGATGTCGTGTTCACGACAGGCTTCGTCCAACTTGTTGATACCGCGTTCGCCGCGTGCCAATCTCTCCTCCAGTTTAGTTCCCGGTCCGCAGAACCTGTATCCGGGCAGATGCAGTTCCACCTGTAACACGTCCACCGCTCGATTGATCAGAGTCGGTACTGACTGTGTGACAAAGGTGTCGCGCTTTTAAACACTTTTCTGATAGGACCACGCCCCCTTTTTCATTTTTAACACCACGACCACGTAACTCGTACATGACTACTATTTATCGACCATGTAAATTTATCTCCAATATTTGTCCTTCCCTCCGGCCTTATCAAATTCTTCTATTAATTCGCTCGTCACCTCGTTATTAGCGTGTATCAACACTGCCCCTTCGGCGCCGAGTCTACTACGCACTGCGTGCGCGTGCAATTTATAGATGTTATAGATGTACGAAACTACTTTCTCCCTTCGTCTTTGGAACACGTTTGCGAGTTTGTACATTTCGCTGTTCGCGTACTGTCTCGCGTCCTCCAATTGACGTAAGTTTACGGCGTCCATGACCCGAACACTATCGCCAACGTTTAAAATAGTCTTTCCTTGCGCTTTGAACTACTGTAGTTTCCGTTCAACAAAGCGATCGTGTGCTCGATCAAAAATTCCAAGTTCACCGCGTCCTTATTGTTCACGGGCGGTGCTAACTGCGTTATCCGCACGTTCCCCACCGACAGGTTAGATTGTGCGTCCCGCGGTACAACCTTCGCGTCTACATATCCTTTGGTCGCAACGTCTCTAGAACAAATCGGTTCGCTGAGGGACTGTATGCGGTGGTACCGCGCGTCGACGACGGCCCCGTTCTTCTTCTTCGTATTCGGTGCCGGCGTTGTGAAACGCAAGCACGTGTAGTCTACGTACTGCTTGTTGAGGTCGGCTGGAGCTCCGACGTTGGCGTGCTTACGATCTTTTAACGTCTATTCTTGTGATGACACCGCCACCGCCACCGCCACAGCCACTGCCACCGCCTCCACCGCCGCCACCGTTGAAATCTTGCTTCGGATCGTCATCGACTAACAGACAGTGGTCTTGCACGAACTGCAGTGGAACTGCATCGTTACCGTCGAGCGGTTCGCCCAAGTTGCGTACTTTTTTCCCCGCTACGTCGAAGTGTCCGTCCTCCGTCAAACCAATACCAATATCCTACCGCAGACTACGTGGCGTCTTTTCGCACTGTGACGGTGCTCTGGTGTCTGCCGAATTTGTCAACGTTCATCGTGCCGATATACGAATGAAATGTGTTGACTCTGTACACTCGTTTATATACATATTATACATACTGGTATATCAAACCTATTTATACAACGATGTTGGCTTCACGCAGTTCTTCCACAATGGAGATGATTTCGTTCGTGTGACCGCTGTTTCCAGCGAGTTGGGATTCAATCAACAATCGCAGTCTGTCTACCAGTTCGTTTGGGTCGTCCCAGTGCACGTAATCGATTTTATCGTTTCCTCTTCTACTTACTTAAATGTATATGTCGTTTCCGTTTTGGACGTTGTTCACCTGTCCACATCCCGTACGTTTCGTTCGCAACAACTGACCTATTATCTTTGTATACTTTGGTCCTCTGTTCGCGTTTCTTCACGTTGTCGGTAAATAGTGTTGTTTGTGTGCGTTAGTCGCTTCCAGTATACGCTTGTATGTCGCCAGATCGTCTTTGTTATAAACACCGTTATCCGGACGTTTCAAGAACACCAGTTCGCAAAGTCCCGTCGTGCCTTTGTATTGTACAACATTGATAACAAAATTATCGTTACCATCGATTTCCACCTGTGAATCGCCTATCATCCATTTACCTCCTTCGTGTCTGACACCGTACGTATAATCCATCTTTTAAACACGATCAGTTCATGTGATCATGCTCATGTATTTGTACGCTAGTGAATTAGGTTCGTATTGGCTCTGAAAGTAATTACGTGCATCACGTCTTCCTTCGGGTGTATTCAACAGTCTTTCGACTGTTAAAATAGGGTCGTCGTCGTCGTCATCATCGTCATCGTCATCAACGTCCGTCGTCATTGTCTCGCCAACTACGGATGTGTCTAGGGAACGCTGTGAACTGTCATGTTTAAAGTCTACTAGCTGTTTATCCATCTCTTCCTTCTCCCCCTCCACCTCTTCTTCGTCTTGTTTCTTCTACTTCTTACTTTGCGGTATCATCGCCATCGGCTTTTAAGCCGCTTTACATTTTTTTTCAATCAACGCTTGCAAAATTGTTTTCGACGGTTCCAAGATCGGTTTGTAACGTCTTTTTAGCTTTTCTTCCTCTTCTTGGATCCCATATTTTAACGCGCGGTATTTCTTCCGTATGTTATTGCTGATCGTTTCGATATCGCGAATGACCCGTTTCTCCTTTTTGTCTATCTTTACAAACGCCAGTAGATCGAATATCGAATTGACTTCGGAACACGTGTATTTACGTTCAATCTTAGTCGTGGATATATATAAACCCCTTTACGGAAACGGTCAACGCTCGTTTACACAAACAGTCTACACGTGTTTGTTTATTCGTTCGGTGGTACTACTACTATGAAACGATCGAAACCGATGTTGTACCGCCCCTTATCGATGCGCGAGTCTTTGTTCACGACTAGGAAACCGTAGCGGTCTTCCCATGCTTCAGCGCACAAGTTCTTAAAACTTTCGTACTTCATGTCCGTGTTGACGTGACCGTTGTACGCATGCTTCAAGTTGAGATCGTCCTGTCTGAACAAGACTATGAGGTTGGCCTTGTCACGAATCAGCTCTTTCGGTATTTGACTGTACGTCTGGCACAAGTAGAAAGTGTCTACACCGCTGTGTCGTCCCATAGCGAAGTACTTGCATATGTTGTGTTGTTTTTCGCAAGACACGTCGTCGAACACCATAACGGAAGCGGTGTCGACCTCATCGGGACGTGGTATCTCTTCGTTTTCACTTTACGCGTGATAACCCAGTCCGTCGTCGACGGAAAGCTGCGTCATCAGAGTTTCGAACATCCTGTATTTGGGTTGAAACAGTGATTTTGAAAACACGTACAAGTTTGCGAAACGTAACCAGTTCACGTCGAAAAACTGGTCGAACATCGCATTCGTCTTGCACACGCGGACGGTCCGTAGATGATAGAACGTATAGAATCGGGCAGAAGAGGTACGTCCCTACTCCTCCTCGCTCCTCCTCCGCCCCCACCACCACCACCATTCGTGTAACCATCCGACAAGTCCATATTTTTTATTTTCAATTTTTGGGCTTGTTGTACTATCTTTATTTTCTTCTTCTTCTTCGTCAAACCACAGTCTATTGAGCAGTTGTATTATGTCGTAACACTCACCGGACACGGCACTGCACACGCAAGTGTCCGGTCCCTCCTGACAATCGAGATTCGACCACGCGCACTCTTTGTAGTGATCTAACGCGCCGTTCGTGCTACTCGGTACTCTTACACTGACTTCGGAATTTGTCACACGCTTCGTAACCCGTCGCCAATGTTCGTGTAGAGAGACGAATGTACGCATGCGTTCAACGTCTACGTTCGTCGTATTGAAGATGTACTTCTTGTACGCCGGATGTGAAACGACGTCTTTCAAAGTGTTCGTCGTCGATATGACGATGTTGTCATCGTAACGTACTGTCGCGTACAGGTGCCACGCTACGCGTTGATTCCGTGTTTTATATCAGATCTTTCTTGTGTATCCACGAATCGTGTTTACCGTCGAATCCGAGCCTACGCACGCGCACCCTGTCGCCTTTGCGCTGTAACACTTTCTCCACCAAGTAAACGTCGCCGACGCTCGACTTGTTGATTTCGTTGTAGAAAAAGCCGCCTCTCACCACTTCACCTGCGTGATCCTTAAGATGGTAAGTGATGGGAACGGTGGGTTTCACCGCGTGCACGGTGAAAATTTCGTTGGTCCAGTTGGGCGTGTACCATTTCGCGAAAGTCATTTTGTGTTTACTCACGCGAACACGGTCGCCCACCGTGAATTTCGGTTTCTTCTCGCTCGTAACGCGTGGCTGTGTGTTCTTCTTGATACGTTCCAACACTACGCGCTCGTTGCTTTCGTTCACCCGGTTGGGTTTAACCGATCGTTCTGTGAACGCTGTCGTATGCTTTCACCAGTCCGGGCAACATGTCTAACCAACGCTAATGTCCGTGTTTGCTAAATGCGCGATACATGCGCGTCTTCAACTTTCTGTTGAAACGTTCCACAATCGACGCTTTTTTCTCATTGAACGTCGGGTAAAGCTTTACCTTGTAGTTTTCAAACAAAGACTGTACAGCGCTGTTGTAGTATTCTTTACCGTTGTCCGTTTGCAGATATTTCATTCTGTTGGTTTTGAGTATCGGTTCGAGTGCGGCGCCGCTTCCGCTCACGTCTTAGTTTTCAACGGGACGGCGTACGCGAAATTGCTGAACGCGTTTATAACAGTCATAAGATAATTGTAGCCTTTGTTCACCTTAACGTGTAGTATCATCTCCATCAAATCTGCTTGGTAGAGGTCGTACAGTCCCTTCAGCTCCACCGCACGTCTCGCGAAATTCCTACTCACCTGTCTGTGCAGCTCCATTGCGATCGTCTTGCGAACCGTTTCCACATTTTTGTTGTTGTTGTTGTTGTTTTTCTTATTTTTCTTCATCGAGCGTTGCATACTTGTGTCTTCTTACGAGTTCACCAAAACGCGATACACAGTAGTACGGTACAGGATAGAACGTCAGGTTGTCGCTAAACTTTACTCTTCTCTTGCGCCGAGGTGTGTTACATTCGCCTTCCATCGTGTCACTGTCTTGAAACTTCCCGTGTCTCGGACAGTTATACCACTGCTGGACAGCTGATGATGACGTCAGTAATGTTAGTTGAGCGTGATGTCATGTTCTGGTCAGAGTTGATCGTGAGTCGTCTTCGTGAATCAGTATTCTCTCTCCGTGTTGCGCTGTGAGTCTGCGTGTATGTTGGTGTAGGTGTGGCTCGGTCGGTCCTCGGGGAGATGTTGCTCCGGCAACGGCGAACGATACACTGACCCCTGTCGACGCCGAATCGCTTGTATTATTGAGGTAGCGGTAGTGGAAGGGGAAAGAAACGAGGTGGGGAAAAATAACGCTTATAATGTTATTCGATACATGTATTATCAAAAACACATATAAAAGAGTGTTACAAAAGATACAGACATATAATATTTACAATTTTGAAATAGTAATGTCCGCTACACGATCCTTTTGTCCATTGAACTGTAGGTAGAGCGTGTCCGGTTGTACGCCTTGCAGTTCCTCATCCGTAAACAGTTTGGAGTATCTCTTCGGCAGGTAGGCTTTCAGTAATCTCGTGCCGTCCTTTCCCTTCGATATAACGGCCGCCAAAGAAGGTCCGTCCCGGGTCGTCTCGTTCTGCAAAGAACGAATCGGATACTTCGTACTCGTTTGTAAGTCGTGCCATCGTACGTATTCGTAAACGGTGACGCTCCCAAATTTCTGTATAAACGAATCCATTTACTTGCTTAGTAAGTCTGCTGGTTGCCAAGCGTTGCTTGCGACTAATCTACACAAGAGTGAACGGTATAGCGAACGAAACCCGTTTATATAGGCGGACAATCCCCCCTGTTCTACTAATGCGTGTAACTATTGCACAACATCCTCTCAACACGTATTGCACCATACTGTTTCATGGTGATATGATGGAACAGTTCTTCCGATTGAATTGGACCATACTGTTTCACGGTGATATGATGGAACAGTTGTAAAAATACTTTTCCTGTAGCCGATCGAGTATTGTGAAATACACTGACATAAATTTTTGTAGAAAATTTTATAATTAGTTCCATACATATCATTGTGGTAATTACGTATAATTAAAACAACGGTATGTACTCTCGTCATTTCCAAGCAACCCGGGAGGTGAGACAAGATATGCTTCGCTTTATCTTACGTGGTTTCCCCGTTTCATTGACGAATGAGACAGGCCTACTCCAGCGTTACCAAATATTTAACACACTAAGAACTCAGAACTTTTAACATGTACAGTTTTGGGTAAAACATCAAACGTACACTCCACAATGCTGAATAAAGCTTTTTTTTATAAATTAAAAATTTTTTAAAAAATTTTTGTTTTCACTTAAACTAATAATTCGGTATATGGTTGGAAAATCGAGAAGCGTCTTTTTCACGTATCACACACACACACACACACACACACACACACACACACACACACAAAGATTCTGTTAAACCGAGGCGAGTTTACAGTTGTTTCCACCGTGCCAGTGACTCGTCTCAGACAACTCGACTACGTTTATGAGTATCTCTACCGCGACAGTGACATAGCCGGTTACAATCGATCATCTCTCTCTCTCTCTCTCTCTCTCTCTCTCTCTCTCTCTCTCTCTCTCTCTCTCTCACATAACGTGAACAAACTCAGACAACACTCCTCGATATCCTGCCCGATACACAAACGTATATATTTAACTACCGTACACGTACTTATAACAAGCGACATCGCATTGTGTAGTGTAAATTCACACACACACACACACACACACACACACACACACACACACACACACACACACACACACACACACACACACACACACACACACGCCCGCGCGCATTATAATATATTGTTATGCATGACATTCATACAAAGAGTACACCGTTGTAAAGCACGTTGTTTTCTGGCGTTTACCATCCACACACTACGCGTCTCGAACGGTTATACCATCTCAACAGAACGAATAAGAGTAACATGATTTTTTTTCTTGCGGATGCGCAGGAACATAGGTACATGCGCTAAAGTGACTTTCTTTCACCCCGTCGCGCACTACACCTGATCCGTTGTAATACCGGTATTTAAACACGTTCGAGTCCTGAATCGCGCGCGCACGCGCATCAATCGCTTCCTATCTATATATCCTCTTCTTCCTCCTCCTTCTCCTCCGCCTCTAACGCTCTACACGCGTACCGAATCACGCTTTCACGGTGTGCGGTCCGTATTACGCTAGCCCGTTGAACCGTCGCGCGTTTCTCTTGCATCTCGCGAATTCTGTAAAGACCGTAGGCTAGCGTTCTCTGCCCGTCGTCCAAGACGTACAGTCGTACGGCGACAGAGACAGTTTCACTATCTGGCGCGTGTAGAGTCGATGGTCTTCGCTGCGTATGATCTGCGCGGACGTGTACGTTTGTCGGTTGGTCGACGACGGTGACAGCAAACAGCGTTTGTAATCCGCGTGAGTCAAACGGTTTTGTATAGCCACTCGCGGCACCCCTTTCGCTACGCGCTTCTCCTTTTTATCGCCGTCGTCCTGCAACACCAGCAGCGAATACGATTTCGCGCGCAACTCGACGAATTCGACGATGAGTTTCGCGTTTGTCTCGTCCTTGAACGTTCCCAAGCGTCTTTTATTTACTGCACTGTAACAGGAATGTGTCATGGGATATTCCGACGTATTCCGATGTAGGTTTTCTGTAATGTCGTCGTACACGTTATCGGTGCGTATATCATACAACAAAGAGTCCGTATCGGTCATACACAATCGAACATGCGGTCCGTACTTCGCGAGTATGAAATCGTAGTGAAAACTACATCACGTATTTACTAATGTCCAACACGGTGCATCCTACGTACAGCGGACGGTTGTGATATACGGTTCTCTTTTTCATCATCACACCTACCAAGTCTTTGTTGTACACGTTTGCGTGCAAGAATCTCGGGCTCGCACTCAGATTTATCATTTCGCGTTCGTTGGCTACTAAACAAACATCTATACGTTTCCGGAAGTTTTCTAACGATTTGCCGTACACCGCGATGATCATTAGTTTGAAGAAGTTTTTTCCGAAATCGTTCGCCGAGGATTTGAGTTTCTCCGTATTGAAGTATATGAACGGTTTCATCCACGAGATCTGACGGAACGCTAACAAGCGGTTGATGGCTTTCAATTCCATGCCGAGTTTGAGGTACAGCTGCAACGTTCTGTAGTGTACTATGTAGTTTTTCTTGTCCTCGAGGCTGGTGATTAGTTTTTCAACAGCGCCGGTGGCGGGCAAATGGAAGTTCTTCAAATAATTGAATCGTTTGCTGTACGCCGACAACTCGTGCTCGCCGACTTTTCTGCGTTCCGGCGCCAGCGTGTAGTCCGAATGTAAGTCGTGTAAACGGCGGGGATAAACTAGATCGACGTCGAGAATGTAGCCGATTTCGTCTTCCGCGCCTACCGTACTCAAATCTAACGCGTCGATTTCTTCGCGTTCCAGCCATTGGAATCCAGAGTGAGGTAACGGCTGTCTCATCGCGGTGCCGTACAAGTTTGTACAATCCAGGTAGAGGAGGTAATTGTTTTCCCGTTCGCGATCGTAGTCCGGTACGCAAGGGTTGTTGGCCTTGGCGTATCTGGTGGGTACCATCGCGTTACCACCTCTTACCTCACTCTCTGCGCACAGGTGTATGTCTATATACTGAAGTAGTTTGAGTCGAATTCCCGTCATTTTCAGCATCGCGTTCCACGCGAGTCCCAGCGCGGAATAAACGTGACAGGGATCTATCTCGTAGTACTGCAGGCTGACCTCGCGAAAGTTTTTAAACACGTCGGCCAACAGCAACATGTCGATTTCAAATAGAGGTCATGATATCGCCTAACGTTCGCATCCCGAACGCCGTCAAAACCTTTTGCGCGTGCGCGTAATCTTCGTCCGACACAGGCGTCTCGGCTAGGTGGTTGTAAAATGTTCCGGCGCGGGCAGAGAAGCGTCCTCGAACTTACTTTCGTCCGTCGTGTACTCGTACGGGTAGACCCCCTTCCTGACCAGCATTTAAACACGTTCTTCTTCTTCTTGTTCGTTTCCGTCCGTTCGCATGCATTGTCGTAATATTTTAAAATTTTCTTTCCGCATGTTCTTCACCAGCTTCTCCAACGACGTGTTCATAAACTGCGCGGAATCGAGAAACCGGAGGGGACCGAGGGACAGGGACACGTACCGCTCGCTGGTCGTGGCTATACACTTCATTTCTTCGTGTTTGAATTTCCCGAACACTTGGATGAGATGGTGGCAATCGTAATCTCGCAGGTTGTGAAAGAAGAAGGAAACGTGCTGTGGCACGATATAATTTAAATTGCACGCGTTGTGCGCGGCTCCCAGGTACTCGCCAGTCACGTGATCGTGGTTTCGCACTTTGTCCCACACGTCGCGCTCGATACTCTTCTTGCACAGATGACACGCGGTGGCGTTCTGAAACTTGCGTTCGTTGTCTTCTGTCATGCGGAGGGGTCTGTTGAAGTCGCGTTCGAATCGATTCACGTCTTCGCTCTTCGCGCAGAATTCGGTGAAACGACTCCACTACGTCTGTACCGCCGCGGTACAAGACGGGTTCTTTCACGGCTTTACCGGTCCAATCGACGATCACGTAACAGAAACTGTAAGGTACATGATGCGCGATGTCCTGCGAGTGCGATCTGTCCTCTTCTTGCGTACAACCGGACACGGGGCGAAGAAAAGGTTCAAAGTCCCCGTACACCGTGTACGGTACTCTGTGACACTTCGTGTAGTCTTTAAAATACATGCGACTGTATTTTCCGGTCGACAGTCCGACGTTATGGGCTCCGTGCGGCGTGGAGAGTATCTCGTGGTCTTTCAACCGTTTTCGCGCTTCCTCCGGATCCGTTTTATCGCGAAATCTTTGCGGACAGTAATTGCAGTAGAACGAAACCGACTTACTTTTCGTTAGTGTATACAGCAAACTAGACATGTGTCTAATAAAATAATATGTTTGGCCCCTTCATCACTGACCAGTAATAGAAGATTCACGTGCGTCCTACCTTTGTGCTCGGTTATCCGTATAGGGTACACTTCGTCTTTTCTGTATCCGAACTCGTTACTTTCGCTTTCATAACCGAACACGTTCACCAAAATATTTACATTTTGTTTTTGAAATTTTTTAATTTGAATCACCGGCACCGGATAGTCGATCCCCTCCATATTCAGCTCGTTTTCGTACTGTCTGTAGTGAGGCACGCGGTGCGGGTTAGAAGCGATCGGATGTAAAACGGATAGAACCGACCAGAGGTAGCATTTATCGTCGTATACATTCTGCACTTTCACTAACGCTTTGTTCCTTAATAATTTTGTCGGAGTGGAATGTACCTAGATCCGGCCAGAGGACGATATTTTAACAAGTTCACTTCGACGGCTACAATCCCGTTTTCGACTCATCCGCTACCTTCGCGAGTGAACTTCGATACCGATTCCAGCACTTTTTCAACGCACTCCCTCTACTGTTTGTTCACGCCTTCCGCGTCCGCGTACGCGAACGAAACTCTCCCGTCTGCTCCAGTTCGTGATCGGTTACTAGTTTTTTGAACAAGACGCGTACGGCCAAGCACCACTTGAAACTTTCCCCTATGTCGCGTGATTCCGCGCGAACGTCTTCCGGAATAATGTCCGCCATTCTCTCCAACAAGACGGATACGGTGTCTACTCCGTCTTTGAAGTCGTTATATTTTATTGTCTTTACACTCCCGTTAAGTGCGATTGTACGAGTTGCGTATACTGCCATGGTTCTGTACTCTGAAATATACGACCTTATTTAGAATAAAGCACACTTTTTTTAGGTTAAGAAAGCACAAGTTTTTGTCAATGTCTACTAGCACTTTGTAACAAACACAGTTAATATAATCGACAAAGTATCGTACCAGTGTTTAGCAGCGTGTCCACTTGGTAACTGAAGCGGTGGCAGTACCTCCACACAGTATATAGGGGCTAGCATCGTTGCGGGCGGGCAGCTGTTAGTGCGATGTGATATTTAGAAATTATGGAAATTCGTTAATTATGGGATATACGATATTTAATGTACAATAATTATGGAGATACGATGAGTTTTACAATGATTATGGAAATACGATAACTTTTAATACAATAATTATGGTAACATTATTACACAACCTTATACAAACACTTTGTAACAGACTAAAGCTTTGAAATCACTTCCGTTACAGCGAAAGAAGGTCCTTCTGCATTCGCCTGTTCCGGTTGAGAACAAAGAGTACTCTGTTTGCGTTGTACATTCATGTACGCTCAGCAAGAGGTCACACAATATTCATGAATACTCCGGAGGGTGAACATGTCATACGCTGTGCTTTTTTGTATTCTTGTGCGTAATGGATCTGTATTTTTGGTGACTGTGTTGTTGTTGTCGGGCACAAACATCGTCGGGCTAAATTCCTACCTTATTGGCTTCCAGCCGGTATTTTTCTTCATGATGCATTTACAGGAACAGCAACAGCAACAGGTTGCGGTAAGTCTAGAAGCTTTCTTTTTTAACATAAAATCGCCAACACAGCTGAATAGTGCTGCTAATATTTCATCTTTTACAGTTTGTAACATTATTGTTACAGATATTTTTTAAATACCACGCATTACAGAATTATTTTATTAATTATTAAATATTGCTTGAAATTTTGGTAAATAGAAACCAATTGTTTGATGGTTAATTTGGTTAAGTGATAAAGTTTATTTCCGAAACTGCTGATAGCACCAAAAGTATGTAATATGACAGAACTCGTGCGTACGTGTTTGGAGCATTAACAGATACTACATTTAAGTATTAAATTATTGGGGTGTATGTCGTTTTAGAAAACATGCATCCTGGAACATTTCTACATCGCTCTCTTTTGTAGATTATTTTAAAGGGGTCAAGTATATACGCTATATTATTAGCATTTATGAAGTGGAAGTAGCGTTTTCAGATTTAAATGAAACTGGCTAAAAATTAGTAGTAATAACATACAATTATGTTAGTTGTCGCATAAGAATTTTTACTGTTCCATCACCGTTTTACTGACAACAGGGTGTGGCTAACTTATAAACAAGCTCTCGTGTAACAATTTTAGTTATGCTTTATAATTTATACTGAGAGAACTCAAACACACGGTGAACGTCAATTAAGTTTTGAGATGACAGTTGCCCGTGGGGATAAAAACAACTTACGTAATTTTCAATTTTAGAAATTCAATATGTTTAACGATTAACTTGTCAAATAATAAGCCTTTCAATTTTTCATATTGTGATATTCTGTATTTTGTAGAAAGAGTGAGCCTTTAAGCATAATTTGTAATTTTGGCGAAGTTTATTTAACAATTTGAAACTGTATTTGAAGGCCTAGCAAGTGCAGTTTTATCCTTAGGAAACGTTCAGCATTTGAATGTTAGTTATGTTAATAGTATGTTTTGTTCACTGTTAACTTCACTGAAAAGTTCGGAGGTGCTAATATCATTTTGGACACTAGAGCGTACGATAAAGTATAAAAATAAAGTATAACGGTTGGTTACAAGAAAATATCACCCCAAATGTGCCAGAGGCTTCCGTAAATTTATGGCTATAAGAAATGTTTAATAAGCTTCAATAATCAGTGTTACGTTTTAATGGAGATTCATTAAATTCTTCATTAGTTTCAAGTAGGTTTATTTTAGTACCACAACCAAAGTTAATTTTTGTATTTAATTTTAACGCTTGACAGTTACAAGTTTTGCTGTACTGTCGAGAAACCGTACACCACTTCATTCATTCCCTCTCTGGTTCACCCCGCGTGCTGCCCCTCTGCGTCAACCCACAGCTGTGGACTGTTAATTGCCCGCACACGGTGCTTTGCACTTCTCGGGTGGGTTAGATTATCTTGCTTTCCCATGCGTGTGTCCCCCTCACCACGCTTTAGTCTCACGCTCTCTCTCGCACTGCAGTATAGCCCTCACCTGTGACTAGCCGATGACTTTCGTGGCCTGGTTTATTTATTTATTTTTTGGGACCGTTGCGTGCAATCCAGTTGTTAGAACTGTTGAATTGTATCACCGTGAAGCGCTATGGCCCAATTCTATTAGTGTTGACGAATAGCCAGGTATTTTGCTATGACACAATACACGTTTTATGATCGCAAATTGCAGTTTACTGCTTCATTATTTTTATTGTTTATAAATTAAATGGTGCTAACAGGTTTTACAGATATGATTTGAGTCGTTTGTTGGTACTGATGATTTATTACATAAAATATTCCTTGTATTAAATTATGTAGATATACGAGTTGGTTTTTCCCCTCCTCGTTCCTTTTCTTGCTACCCACCGTTTATACGAATGACAAAGCGTTGACGATGTCAGTGTTTCGTTGACCGCGGTCAGAGCAACATCTCTCGCTGACATTCGCGGATGTTTTTTTTTTTTTGAACTGTTTCTGTTTATTGCTTAATTATTTACGTGTTGTCGTGCAATTCTATCGATGTTTCCGAGTAGATAGGACTTTTGGTATGACATAATACACGTTTTATTAGCTCAAATTGCTGTTTATTGCTTAATTATTTTTATTATTTAATTGTTGATGACTTAAATGTTGCTACCTGGTTTGTTTTAAATTATTTTGGCTAATTCGATAATGGGGTTGTACAATTCCTGACGATGCACTTCTTACAGTTTTCCGTTTTATATGTGTTTTTGGTATGCACGTTATTTTCCCCCTCCTCGTTCGTTTCCCCCCTATCCACCATTTATACGAGTGACACGGCGTCGACAGAGGTCAGTGTTTCGTTGACCGCGGTTGGAGCAACATCTCTTGATGACTTGCGTGGACGGGTTTGGTTTTTATTGAATCTGTTGCTGTTTATTGCTTAATTAGTTACGCGTTGTTGTGCAATCCACTTGTTATAACTGTTCCATCATATCACCGTGAAACAGTATGGTGCAATACGTGTTGTGTAGTTACACTAATAGTAGGGGGATTGTCTGTCTATATAAACAGGGCTCGTTAGCTATACCGTTCAGTCTTGTATCGACAGTCGCGTGCAACGCTTCGTCCAGAGCCCGAGCCCGAAATTTTTGCGCACGCACGCACGCACACGCGCGCACCCACACCCACACACACGGTCAGGTAAGGGGGGTATCGAGCCAGCAAGCGTGACGTCACGATCTACTCTGATGACCGGATCAACGACCTGACGATCGGCTGCTCATGACGGCATCAACAGCTAATTAGCTGTTCATGACGTCAGCTGGTGACGTCACATACCCGTGACGTCAACGCCAGCTGTTCGTGACGTCACTACTTCCGGTCATCTGCTGATCATCACGTCACACTTCCTGTTTAGATACCCCCTCAAACACACTACTTCCGTAAGTGCATCAAATGCTTTCGCTTGAGAACCCACAAGCAAACGCAGCAACTTGGTCAGTTTCCATCGTCAAGAGTGGTATTGACCAAAGGCTTTTTTTCGTCTGCTGTAGATTACGGCGGCCCTATCGTGATCCGTCATGGCCAGCGATCCAAGAATACGTACGTACATATGCTTCTTTGTCTGTCTTGCTACGAAGGCGATTCATTTGGAATTGGTGTCTGACCTGACTGCTGAGGCATTTATTGCCGCCTTTAAACAATTCATTGCCAGCCGCGTCATTCCCGGAGAAATGAGGTCTGACAACGGCACTAATTTTAAGGCCGCGAGTTCCACTTTGCGCGAGTTATACAAATTATTCACCTCTGAGAAATTTAAAACGAGTATTCACTCATTCTCACTTGCCCAAGGTTTCAAGTGGTCGTTCATTCCACCCTCCTCACCGCACTTCGGCGGTCTTTGGGAGAGTGGTGTAAAAAGCGTCAAGCATCATCTGCACCGCACCATTGGTGCCACCATTCTTAACTTTGAGGAATTATACACGATCTTTTGTCAAATTGAGGCGTGTTTGAACTCCCGTCCTCTTTCTGCCATCTCATCTGATGCTAGGGATCCGCAGCCCCTTACACCCGGACACTTCTTAATTGGCTCGGCCTTGACAGCCCTCCCCGACACTGACCTTGCAGCCACTCCATGCAACCAACTGCGACGCTGGCAATTACTGCAGAAATTTGTAAAATCTATTTGGAGCAGGTGGTACAAAGACTACCTGCACCAGCTTCAACAACGTAATAAATGGAAGACACCCAAGGGGAACCTCGCGGAGGGTGATGTGGTCATAATTATAGAGGGTAACGCCCCTCCATTACACTGGAATTTGGTTGTGGTCACTAAGATTTTCGTGGGCGACGACCAGTTGGTGCGCGTCGTTGACGTCCGCACTCCCCGTGGTATATTGCGTCGACCTATTCATAAGCTGTGCGCTTTACCTGTGTCCAACGAATAAGGGTTGTCGTCACTCGTGTGGGTTTCACTCTATGCGAAAGGGTGTCATTGTTCTGGTCCTCAGTAATGCTGCCTTGTGCAGAGGACTTTATTCAATTTGCATACTCATCCAATTCGTGTAATTTATGTATTGCATTCAATTTATGTAAGTTATGCGATTCATGCATGCCATTAAATTTATGCATTGCAGTCAATTCATGTATTTTATTCAATCTATGTATTCTATTCAATTTACGTATTGTATTCAAGTTATGTGATTAATGCGATTCATGTATTCTATTTAATTTATGTATTGTATTCAATTTATGCGATTTATGCGATTCATGTATTCTATTCAATTTACGTATTGTGTTCAAGTTATGTGATTTATGAGATTCATGTTTATATTCAATTTGTGTATTGTATTCAATTATGTTACAACTAATTTATGTAGCCGCAGTTGGCGTCATGGGTGAGTAAACTGCTCACTTCATCAAGCTCGGGAAAAATCAAAATCTTCGATTTTTGACGGGCAGTATGTTCAGACCTAAAATGTGTTCAAACCATGATTCGCCTGTGACATCGGCTGCATATCGCGTTATCGTCCGACGAGCTAAGGTCGGTCCGCGCCTCCCTCCAATATATCAGTCAGCTCACGGAGCTACAAGAGGCAAGAGCCTGTTACGCGCGTGTGTTACGCAAATTTACTTTACGGCCGTCAATATGTTAACGATCTAATCAATTCAATTTCAATTAGCGTAAATTAGTAGACATGCAGTCGTACGGGCACGCGCGGATTCGCAGAATCGCATAAGTATAATTTAATCTGTTCTTTATAATAAACCGTTTTATACAGTCCACTTTTATCGTTTTATATTTTATTAAACCCAGCCTATGGTTTAAAGTGTGAACAGCTGTTAACTCCAAGCTACGCAAGGGGACAGCAGCAACCGCAACACTTACCTTATAATACGGTACGATTTTTGTCTTTATTAAAGCCCGATAGATCGTCATCTTCGTTGTCTCTGCTTTCTGTAAAAGCAAAAGAATTATCCGATTTATTATTTATGGTATTAACGAAAGATAATAGATATTTCCACAGTCTTTTGAGTAATTCAATATTATTGTTGTATCTCCTTGGCGTGATTACATTTTCCTTCTAAATCCTCAACCCCGTTTCACATGTCGCATATTCTGACACGGACATATGATGTCTTTCAGTTTAAAAGTTGTATTATGGAAAGCTATTCAGTTCTTCACTTCAGGTCAGGTCAATTCAATTAAGTTGAATTCTGGGCGGTACGGTGGAAAACGTTTAATACTGTGTCCCTTGGCGTCGTCGATAACGTGGTGAATATGCCGTGCTTGTTCTCCAATATTTGATCTAAATCATACGGCTCAACCTTTAATATGTCATTTTCAATCAACGATGCTCTTCAATCAAGGGAGATCTATTTGTTTTCGGTTTCTCCCACTTAAAACAATTAATTTAAAACTGTACGTAAGCTGTCTTTGCCCCCTGAGAAACAAGGCCTCTTTCATTGGTTAGTACTAGTGTTAATACTACGTTAATACTAGTGTGTATGGGAGCCGAAACGCACCCTTCAGTTACATACAATTTGTTTGAATTTTATGTTCAATTCATTTTTAGACGTACGGTATTTTACTGCTAGACCTTGTCAAAATCGTCTGAAACGGTTACGTTTTAGCATGACTTTTTTACGAGCGGACAGATACGAAGAAGATGGCGTTTCTAGATTGTTCATCTCTTTTCAGATTGTGCGTACTGATCATTTAGTAGCTTTTCCAGCACGTTTTAAAGTTTTTTTTGGGAATCAATAAAAACATTTTTAGAAACCGATATTGCTCTGTCATAAAATTGATACCAGATTATTATTTTTTAACATTCTTGGCTGTACTCAGTTTTGACATTTTTATGAAACTATAGATGACTTTTATTTGCACAAGGTAATTTCATAATGTATGCAAATTGAGACCCAAAATAGTGATAGTAAACAGCTCGTTAACAGTAGATAGTTTACATGAACTTTTAAAGAGAATTTTCAATAATATTGAACTCAGCGAAAGAATAAAATTATATAATACGTAGTACGAAATTTACGTTTGGCAAGTAAATCAGTCACTGTGTTTATAAGATTCTCATTTATACAGTGTTTAAAACTCACCATGTTGATAACAAACTGTTTACGTATTGTGTACAACTGCTGGTTGCTGCATGTAACATCGTACGCTGCGTGGAAAACATTGGGTACTTATGACTTAAAGTTCATTTATTTGGTACTATTGGTATGTGATATGTTGTTATGTCTACCGACAGTACTGTTTGGGTGAGGTGTGAAGAGCGGGATTCCTGAGTCACATGACGTCAGAGATCTTCAACCCGTAGTCAAGCTGTAGGCCTACCTTTCTCTCGGTAGGGCAGGGCACCACGCCGAAAGAGACCAAGTCAAAAGGGGCCACAGTCAAAAAAAAGAAAGAAAAAAAGGTATAGAAAACACGACTTATCTTATATTCAAGATGTATGAAGCTACGCGCATGTGTAGTTGACGTCATGACTGTTTAGTTGGTTACGTTTTATGTACGGTTTAACGTTTAATTTTTTTTTGCTAGTATTTTTAATTGTGAATTCTCGCTTGAGGTTTCTGCGGAAAGTTGCCTGAATTTTAGAATAAATTAAAATTTGCTGTGGTTGAACATTGCTATACACATACGAATGCGAGTAGTTAATCATAAACAAATTTATAAAGCAACAGACGGAACAGAATTCAGTAAATTTTAATTCAGGTCAAATGATTATAAAATAGCGTTCCGTATGTCCTTTGTCTTCCGTATGCTTTACCTACAAAAATTGTTTACGCTCTTTTGCATTTCAATTTTTTTAAGCACTCAATCAGCATAATAATTGCCATTTTAAACACACGACTAATGAGCAATTTTGATTTAAACTGCTACTTTATACTTCTAAGAGATACCGATTATCGTCTCTCAGCTTTAACTGTTAATACTAAATGTACTTTTTCCTTGTATATTACACAGAATTGCCCTTCTTTAATCGTCGAGTCTTAACATTAATAACTCAAAGTGTTTTCCCTTTGAGTCTTTGCAACTTGTCCCTGTTTCCTAATAGCATGACTTTAATGCTTCATAGCGATTTAGTTTTTCGTCACGTGTTTGAGAAGTCTTTGGATTCCGAGGCCGCGACCAATAATATAAAAGGGTTTTCCTCTTTGGGTCTATGAAGTACGCTTTTTCCAGCGGCTGAGTGGCTTAAGCGGTTTCTAATTTACTCCCATATTTTCTTTCCAAAATTTTAAAATTTGTCGGTCGGGAACATCATTTTCAAATTCCTGTGGATGTTATGGTTTCTGATAATCAAGGCGCGTCAAGGACGTTCCTTATAACTACACTCTGTATACAATACTGAATATTTTTGGAGCACCTACAAAAATGAACAGTTAAAATAACTCAAAAATTCTTTATAAATTAATTTTAGTTTTATGAGTATAATTAAATAATGTCAAATATTATATAAATATTAAATATTATATTAATATTAATGTATTGTAAAATTATAAATTTCTTCTGCAAGTAAATTCTATATTATTATTTCGATCTTACATATGTATCGGCGGAGATAATCTGCATCACCTCATGCTTAAATACATATGTAAGAGAAAGATTAGCCTATATCCGTCGAAACGTACACAATGTGCGGATAATAACATAGAATTTACTTCAAGAATAAATGTATTATTTTGCTAATATATTTTAACTTTAAAACATGAAGAGTTACTATCAAAGGAAAGATAAATAATTTTAATCCATAATGTAGGTTATTTTCCTAACCTTCATAATAATGACAGTTATCACTTCACATTCACGTGCAACACTAGTTTAATTTTAATTTACCTCCTGCCATAAATACTATTCCAGCATTCATAGCGTTTCAGGTATGGAGATCGATAGGATAATTCTTATATAAAATAAGTACTATAGTATCGGCATTATTCTGTGTGCTGCAACAGTGATCACTAATCATTATATAGATAAGGTCGAAGTTATACATGGTGAGAATAAAGCTAGAAGTGATATTTCATTATCCAGGATTTAGGCATTGATAGCCAGCAACAGTTCTACAGTATGAGAACTTGTTAAACACTGACAGTTTATATACTCCTCTATATGACACTCTGCATCTCGAGGACATACTTTCAGTTTCTCAATCGTGAACCAACTACGTTTCAGATCCGCTACTTTACGTTTCCATTTGTCTGTTGCTTATGAAATGTTAGTTACTTGGATAAAGTAGTCGACGAAGTGAATGAAACTATAACGGTTAAGGTCAGCCTGCGTCATTATGGGGGTCAGCAAACGTTGCCGGCCGGAGTTAACTCCGGAAGGCGGCATGACTTTAGCTTCCCTAAAAGTATCCACCCGCTGCGTACACAAAATCCACTTAACCGAACACGCCCTCTAATCTGAATGCGAGCGGACAGAGAGGATAACATAAACATTGGCTCACGAGTGTGTATAGTATTCCGTTACGTGTCTCCCCACCTCTGTCTGTACACACGATATGCATATAGCGTTTGGAAAATGCACTCTGTGTTTGCTGCTAAGTTAAATACAATACTCCCGTTCCACGTGTGCGTGAGCGCGCGCGCACGAGTACTGCGACAGTTTGCACAGGTTAATTCCGTTTGAATCGATTCAAACATACGGTGTGTACTCCAGGTTGTTTGAAAACGCTCGTGAAATGGAAATAACTTTAAATTAATAAAAACTAACTTGGGGTTTTTGAAGTTGACAAACTGAACAAAACCAATCCGCAGCGCTTTCTCTCCGGGCGCACTCCACTTTTTTTTACAGATTCAAAGCGATCGACTTGCTGTGCTGCCGTTGTATTGAATAAATGGCATAAAAATATCGAGTGGTTTGGGGATAATGATTTAAAAAACACGCACAGTCATAGATTGAACGCAATTAGTGTATTTGAAATACAAAGAGCGGGTAGATTTGTCGCTTAGTTTGTACCTACCTGCTCGGAATATTCCATGTTTTATGCACACACTAATTGTTCTCTCTTCCCCAGTTATTGGCATCATTCTCTGCCTCTCTCTCACTCTCCCTCTCTGTGCCGACCCATACCATGTTGTTGTCAACATAAATCATAAAAACATTATGTCCGAAACCAAACAACACAGAAACCACCAATAATATCGCCTACGGTCGCAGAAGTGATGGTGCGGTATTCGGTCATATCGATTCATCGAGCGGGCAGTGTATACCGTCCCGTGGCGTGATACAAAATCTATGTGTTGATGGAAAATAAAGCTTCGGGTAATTGGAATTCTCTATATTTTCCTTTCATGAAGTGGCAGGCCTACATATAAATATTATAAGATATTTTAATTTTAAAAATATAATTAATCTACCGTCTCTTCGCATATATCTTTATAATTAAGGCGAATTTACCAATATCATTATCTTTGCTACTAATTGCTTCATAATCCTATGCATATGTCGACTACTGTACTACTGAGTTACTTTCATAATCACCTGTTCTATTGTGCAGCAGGAATTGCTTTAGCTTATTTATTTTACATTCATAATTCCCTAACTCATTGAGTCTTAATTACTCTCTAAAATCCATGCAAGAAACCAATTTAATCTGGTGGATTACGTGATCACATTCATTAAAGATGCCTTTGATTTGAAAAAATCCGTAGCGGTAGTAAAAGGTCCAGTCTACCAATTTCTTCTGAGAGATCCAGTCATCGGCAAAATGCACAGGATGTTTCTACCTCTGGGTAATTCAGATTTTGAGAATCTGCCTAGAAAAACTGTCCATTATATCCATGCCAAAAAGATATTCTGTGAACTTCTGTGTACAGAACATTGAACTATAAGTCTGCTAAAACATGTTGCAAATTATTTGATTTTATACGTAGAAGTGTCATGGATACTACAGAAATAGTAAATGACGAATGATAGGGCGATTGGTAAAATATACATAGCGAGAAAAAAAGTAATTATTTTATGTTTTATGGAGAGATAGGAGATGGCCTTTGACAGAGTAAGTAGGGGAAAGTCAGTGAGTACAAAAAATAAAGGTAGCTTAGGATAACAAATATAGATAAAAGAGTGACACACTTTACCTATAAAAAAAAAACAAAAGGTAGCTGTGAAAATAACTGGTCTATGGTTTGATATTAGGTGGGGAGTGAGACAAGGATGTTCTTTGTCATAGACTTTTTGTATACAAAACATGATAAACATTATTTTATGTAGAAAAGAAGAAATTAGCATTGGAAAAGGGAAAATAATTAGAATTATCAAAAGTTTTCATTCTATCCTTTTAATCATCATCATCATCTAAAGGCCATGCCTTGTCGAGTTAGTCTCTCTCTCCCTCCATCATTGTCCTCTTTAAATCGAAGTTCATCTCCAAGTCTTTGAAGAACGCTGCTCTTTGTCGTCCTCTTGGATTTTCCCCAACACCTTTCTTTCAAATGTTCCTTAACATACATAGAATACTTTCCATATAGAACAAAAAGTATACGTAAAAGAAAAAACACAAAAGCCGTATTAACTAAAGATACAAGCGATGTAGTAACTGATTAAAGATATCATAAAAAAGTAGAAGAACAGATGGAAAGTATGCAAAAAATAGTAAAACGCAAGTGATGGAAGTATACATATGACGAAAGTTTCAAACAGGAGAATGAAGCAAATAAGTAGGCACAGACAATAGTGAGCGCATTCATTACGTTGTCTAAGGTGGGAACAGTGAACAAGGTAATAGGAATAGAATAACCATAGCTAAGGAACTGTTGACTAGGGAAAAATGAACACTTTATGGATTTGGAGGCGGTGGGTGGATAAAATTAGAATAAAGCCGTACTCAATAAATCAAGCCCGGTAGAACTAACTCTTCCGCGTGTTATCAAAGGAGGGATATCATACTGGACACGTCTTGCGGGCATATTAAATACTAGAAATTATTTCTGAGAACACAGTAAGGAGAAAGGAAAGAAAGAAGGAGGAAATTGGAGCTCTTGGATGGATGGCTGGCACTGTGGAGTAAGAGATTGAGTCCTGGTATAGAAACAAATGGAATAGGTGGTAGTGTCGGCTGGGATCTGCCACATAAGATTATTGCGTGCGTGCGTGTGTGTGTCTATGTATACGTACACATGTGATGCAATAGATGAACACAGAGGATAGTAGAATAAGGTAGCGAGCAGATAGAAGATTAACAGAATAGTCAGACAGGTGTGTCAGAGAGTTTGGCAACGGCGACTGTCACGAAAGCATAAGATGCACAAGCACGAAACGGTTTGAGAGAGGCCCGTGTACAGAAGTATCAAAATTGGGGTTATATAACGAATGATAACGATAGTATATAGTGATATACGTATGATATAGAGAAACACATTATCTTTGACGGTGATAGGAAGTTCCGAAATTAGAATCATCAGAAATGGCGGTAAGACAGTATCTGCTCAATGATGAAATCGGTAACGTCACGTAATTTTAAAATATCTGATCATTTTGTAACAAGAAATACTGAAGCATGCAGTTTTCATTGACGGCTGGTTTGGATTAGAGACGACCCGCCGCTAACAGAATACTTAATCTTCTTTTGTACTTGTTTGGAAACACGAACAATGATGAGTTGTAGCTGCGAAAACGTTGGACTTTCTGAATGCCAAATGAAGAGAAGCGTGACATTTTATAAAACAAACAGAAACGTGTATTTTAATACTTCAAAATCCGACAATATCAGTACAATGACCTATAACCTGCGATTGCCAACAGTCATATCAAAAGAAATCGTTTATTAATAAAAACCATTACGTAGCTGTCTTCAAAGAAATTTAATTTACCTGAAAATAAAGATTTCATTCATTATTACTTTTTTATTTTAAAAAACAGTAATACCCCCTTATAGCAACGTCAGTGAGTTAAAGAAATAAAGGTTTAGCAAGGTTTGCTCAATTAAGTGGAAATAAGTAGAAATGTGATGTATAATTGTCACTTCCAGCATCTGTATAAGGGTAGTAACAGGAACTATTGAATATGCAAATTCTGCGTGTTAGCGTCTGTACACTTTAGTGCGCGTATACACGTGTGTGTGTACAATCATACGATAGTATAAATTATTATGATGTTCAGTTACTTATTAAGTTAACACTGTACAATATATAAACACATTTTTTGCAATAAACAAAATTATAACAATAATTATATCATTAATTATAAAAATTAGAAGAACAAGAATAATATAAAGAAATATGAAAGTTGCACACACACACACACACACACACACACACACACACACACACACACACACACACACACACACACACACACACACACACACACACACACACACACACACACACACACACACACACACACACACACACACACACACACACACACACACACACACACACACACACACATTGCAATGGACATTCTATCTACATATGTAACGTAGCAGAGAATAGAGCATGTGATAGCATATAAAGACGCTATATGAATAAGCAGATATCGCAGATTTGAACGCTGTAAAATAGTTGACAAGGAGCATTGCAAAAATGTTATTTTTAAGTATTTTTAGACTTGTAAAACAACTTTAATTGCAGTCAAACGGTGCGTAAGGATCCTTAGCCGCGTGTGTAATGCGCGTGTGCGAGGGTAGAAAATTAATTTGGGGGGTTATTCTTAAAAAACTATTAATTTGAATAACTATTAAAATTTCCGGAGGGGCTTATATCAGATTGTTTGTAATAAAAAAGCCTAACTGATGATAGTAGTTATTTTCAAAATGAGTAACTGAGTGTATGCGTTTTTTAAGTAATAAGGTTTTATGACACATAAAATCGGTCGTAAAATATTTCATGTTCCTTGAACACGAATTATTCTGTACGATACATTCTTAGACAAGAACACTTATTACCTGTAAGAAAAGCATGAGAAGGGGTTACTGAAGAACCAATCAAATTACAAGAAGTTCATTTTCAGTTGCTGACTTCGCATATGTGAGTCAGGTTAATTTTTTTTTTTATAATCTATAAACGGAGTTTAACCATCACCACTGATTTAATTACCTTTTTGTGGAAGAAACGACGTTTCGACTATACCAGGAATCGGTTGTCGTCTTCTAAAAGGTATGGAGGTGACATCAGTTGACATGAGGTCGTCTCTAATCCCGATTCGCGATCCCTGTAGACTGGAGAAGACCTGCCAAGCAAATAATTCTAAAACGTGAAAACATAAATTACACTAATCTATCGCTCCCGTAATACAGTCACAAGATAACGGCAATTACATGAGTTACTAAATAACATGTATTCCTATGTTATGACGGGAATGTTAATTAAGCATTTATAAATTACAAGTACCTATATGTACAATCACATATGTTATTATAAGTGATTTATAAGTACATATAATTAACAAAATTGGGACCGCGTGTTGTAAGATATCTGCCTTACTACTTACAAAGATTGTATCTCTTAGAATCCCGTATCTTATATTAAAAAGTAAATGATAATCGGAAGCGCATTGTTGTTAAATACAATATGGTCTATATTACATCCAAAATATTTGCGACTTCATTAACCGACATTCATTGTCTTACCAACCATTAATTTTGATAACAATTATTTGTTAACAATAAGAAAAAATAATGCCTGAGGACTGAAGGATAATCTAAACATTCTTCAGGAAGGAAGTAAATAGAAAGGTTTTCCTTCTGTTATAAAGGTGTTCCTTCAACTGCCATTGTTATCCCTGAGGTACTGCTCTCACAGGACAATTCGATCCTGACGGTAATTATGCAAAATTGATATTGTAGTTTGACGCACAGAAATAACAAATTAATAAACAATCTATAGATTAGTGGAATGCTTGCTAAACTACAGTTCCATATCATGGACGAATAGCTATTTTTAATTGAAAGATTACAAGTGTGTTATCCGCCATTATTAGTCGATATGTCTACAATAGCTGCGGGAGGTGGAATTGATTATATCAGCCGCGCGCTCGAGAGATGGAAGACGTGGTTTTATAGCGGCACATACTTGTTGGCAAGGTGTATGTATCGATAAAGTAAACAGAAATTGTCAAAGATTGCCAATTGAACAGTGTACACAACTCAAACCACTAGCGGCATACCAAAGCACAACAGTTTACTCCAACTTCACATGATACATCGTCAATGCGGGGTCTGTGGTAAGGTTTTGAAACAGTATAAATATAGTACACACTATGCCTCACACCACAAACAGAAACGCTTTCCGATCATTATTACCGCATGCTCTCGTAAACTATGTTAGTAGACTGCCTCTTCCGCTCAAATTTCATCTGTTACTCTTAGCAGGAGTCTTCTCTCCATGGAATCTCATGAATCTCCATCTCTCATTAGGGTTTTTTCTAAACAGAATACAGTCATTTACCTTCCTAATTTGAATTGTCATTACATATGTCTTAGTTAATTTCGAAATGAAAAGTAGGCCTACTTTTATTTTTATGTATATCCATCCGTTATCCTTACATACAGTAGGAGTAAATCAACGTTTCTGGTATCGTATCATCATGCGAGTCTATCTGGTTCTTGGGCTTTCATCTGTTTCAACAGCTATTGTTATTTTTTATCGATACTTTTATTCGAAAGTAGTCGTATGTCATCACTTGTATGCACCTCGATTCTTTATTATTTCTTATCAGTGGGTCACTTTCATTCTAGTACGCAAAATTGCTTACGATGAGTTTTATAAATCAGTTTAGATCCACGGACGAATTTTGAGTTTCTCGCCGACCATCCGTCAGAAAGCACAGCGCTAGGCCGCGGAGGCACTCGATCAGCAGTAGACAGACAAGTGCTGTTGATATTGACTATTACCGACAGTTTTACGAACACCACAGGTGGTGAAGAATTGTATTCTAAACTACCCGAACTTGAGGAGAACAATTGAAGACCTCCAACGTCTTCAAGCTCAAGGTGCAAAGGAATTTCCTAGAATGAAAAACCGCAAACTGTGTTGAGATTCTTGATTAAAAAACAAAAAAAAAAAACAATAAGAAAGCAAAGGCACACTATTCCCACTAACCAAAGCGGTGTATGAGAACTGTCGTTTGCCGCAGAAATTTAAGCAGGCAGTTATGGTAGTATTGCCGAGTAAATTATAAGCCACAATATGTCTTAACTCCGGTCTATAAGTAGGCTATGTAAATTTATTATAAAATGCATATTACGGAATATACAACAAAATGGATTACAGCCTTGGGGAAGATTAATCTGTTGGTTACAAAAGGGAAAGCTCAAGGGATGCGTACGGTTGGCACGCCTGTGATTGCCGGAAGCATGAGACGAGTGAAGATACCATTGTTCATAGCTTTATTCACCGTAGAAAAGGTCTTTTACAATGTCATTTGAAGCACTATACTTAAGGCCTTAAACAAGACATTGAACTTGACAACAAATATAGACGATATAACATTAATGAATCAAGGGGGTCATGGCTTAGAGTTTAGCTAGTGCACTTTCTAAATCATTTAGATTTATGATGGGAAACAATTAATAGTTAGACGATTATAATACATGTTCTGAGAAGATAACAGAACAGGGTTTTGTAGAAAAACGTCATGTTAAAAAGGACACATAAGGAAAAAACTGTACAAAAGGAAATACCAATGCCTCAAGCGTCTAATTAGGAATAGCAGCCATGATGTGAATGTGGAGAAGGATGCTAAAAACCAGAGACAGGGTGATGAATTATGAAGTGTTGATGACAGTTGGCAAGGGCTGTAAGATTATTCTCATAATAAGAAGAAAAGAAGGCTCAGTGGGTAGAACACATAATAAGACGTAATTGTATCCAGTGAAGTAATAATACCGTGAAGGAAAGATCGAAGGAAATATAGGCTGAGGAAGAAAGAGGACGAGGATATTGGGTAATATGAAGGCTATTGAACATAACATGGGGACTACTATTCATTCTTACATATAAATAGACAGTTCCACTGGTGGAGAAGAAAGAGGAATAGTTGTTATCTATGAAGTTTGAGAAGAGGCCTTTGTAAGTCACGTCTTACGTATCGTAGGCCTATATGTAGCTTATCACACGATATTGTAATAGAGATGAAACAAATAAACTTGAAGCGAAACACATACTTAAATTGATACAATAATATGTTCGAATAATTACACTTCAAATTGTTATTACCATAAGGCTAACGTATAGGCTAATCTTTAGGTGGGAAGTAATATACGGGAGTCACATTGACTATGGTAGCACAATGAAGTCAATGGATTACTAGCTTAATTATATAAATTATATTTTTATGCTGCACGCGTTATAAAACGTGAGCGTAATTGTGAAATTAATTGCTTTTATTATAAACAGACAGTAATGACGCGATTAAAATTTTGTCATGAATTCGGGGCGCAGCCGTTAACGTTTATATGGTCGATTCGATCGGCGGCAGGTCGAGATGAATGTACGAGATCCTGTACACGGGAAACAAATTGGTTTGATTTTACGGGATACAGCTGCATGAAAACTGCTACGTAATTGCTTGTATCTGGGTCACATCGGTTTAAATGTCACTCTACACTCAACTTCTCGTTTTATACGTAAATTTATATTTAGCCATTGGGAATGAACAACTGGCGTTTTTCCGGGATCTCCTGTACTGCAGTTGACATGACAAATCTTATCAGAAAAAGGCTTCATCACAGTGTGTTCCAAATAGCTCAAGGTGCGCGTTGGGAAGCATTATGGAAGCTGTACCGTAAGGCAGAAAGTTTTTGCCTGTTAAAGACAAAATTATCTGTTAAATTCGTCTATTAAATAAATTGATGAGTTTTGTTTGTGATGTGATTTCGTGATTAGAGTGCGGTTAACTCAATTAAAAGCCTCAAACTTTACATTATTTTAATACGTCGTAGACAGTCGATAACGCTACAATATATTTTTCATCACATGGTTGTAGAATCCTATCTATGAAAAATAAATATTTCGTCTAAGAGAAGGGAATGGGGGAAGACTAAATGTTACGAGTATGACAAATTTTCTAACAGTACTTCGCACATCTGTGGTTAAGTTAGCAATTCTTTTGGTTAGTAAGTTATGAAATCGTAATGTATTCCTTTTCAGTTTTTATAAGTTTCGAAATACAGGATTACCTAAACGTTAATTTATCATTTCATTAATCCCATAGGAATTTTTCAAAACATGTCACGGAAGTGAGAAATTCGTTCAATCATAATATGTCAGTTATTTTATTATCCTTTCCCAAGCATCTGATGATACAACTGAAGTTAGGAAAGAACATTAATGATAAATGAAAGTCCCTATATAAAAAGGTTTTGTAAAAAAAAAAAAAAACACTTGGCTTGGTAAGTTTCACAAATTTTTTAATTAACTCTGACAACTGTTTCGACTAACTTAAGCCATTGTCAAAGAGCGAGTGAATGAAATTACTGAACACAGGATGTTAGTGGAGTGTAGGTGGTGGACATCTGTTTAGAGCGTATCTGGAACATCTGTGTTGTGATGGCGATGGGGGGGGGGAGTGTGTGCATGAGACAAGGGAAGGTCAGGTGTCTTTAAAAACTAAATACAATCATGAATTCAAAATATAAAATTAACTGAACTAAATATAAACTGAATGCAATAATTTAAAATAATGATGAACATTCAGAATAATATAAAATAAACTAAACTAAATAACAGATTTTAATAAAGGGGATACATAAAATTCAGTCTGTTCATTGGTTAAATTTTTGTTATTTTTTTATTGCTTTTTTAACTTCTAAAATTTCTAACAAATCCATTTTTTTACCTTTTTGTATGTTGTGGAGTAGTGTTATGTTTTTTGTGTCTGTGAAGTGATTGTGTTGTAAGCAATGATCTGCAAAACCTGTATTAGATGTATTAGTTAAAATCGCCTTCTTATGTTCAGAAATGCGATGTTTCAGAGCACGGCCACATTTTCCGATATAAATAGCATCGCATTCTGCACAGTGCATTTCATAAACTCCATTTTTCTCCAGTGTGTTAGATTTTTCTTTATTATTGACTAGTAGTGAAAAAAGATTACGTTTGTTCACAAAAAATTTGTGAAACTTACCAAGTGTTTTTTTTTTTTTTTTTTTTAATTTTACAAACCCTTTGTATTAATATGTTTCACCAAGTGCCCAACGAGTCATCAATTAATATCGTGAAAAGTGCAATCCTGTTTTGTATAGTTTACCAAAAATACATAAACCTAATTGTCCCATGCGCCCAGTTGTTTCATATGTAACTGCACCTGCATATAAAGTCTGTAAAAAACGTAATGAATTATTGCCAAAATATATTAACTTTAACCCAAAGTATGCTATTAAAAACACTTTACAATTAGTTAATAATATAAAAAATGTACATTTACCACTGAATGCAAAATTAGTTTCATTTGATGTTAAGAATTTATTTCCGTCTATACCTGTAGATGTTCTGTTGTCTATCTGTTCCTCACATATACAAAATACTTTAACCTTAAATAGTGATCAGAAAAAAGAATTATTCTCGGCCTTAGATATTTGCATAGGACAAAATTATTTTCAGTTTAATAATAAAATCTATAAACAATTAAATGGCTTACCTATGGGCTCTCCTTTATCACCTTTATTAAGTGAAATCTTTATGACATTTTTGGAAGAAAACATTTTTACATCCGATAACCCCAACATAAAATATGTTTTTCATTGGGCAAGGTATGTTGATGATATATTTTGTATCTGGACGGGAACAGATAGACAGCTTCATATGTTCTTAGATTATATTAATTCCTTTTATAGTAGCGTGCAATTTACACTTGAAACAGAAAATATGTAAAGTTTAAATTTTTTGGATCTTACCATTACTAGATCACAAAATAATCTTAGTTTTCAGATATATAGAAAACATACTTTTACAGATACCGTTATACATAAACAATCACTAACATCATGGCACATAAAATTAAGCAGTTTTCATGCAATGGTTAATCGTCTCCTTATAGTTCCTTTATCCAAAGAAAATTTCAATAAAGAGGTAGATATTATAAAAGCCATAGCACAAAATAACGGTTATGATGAAAGAATAATTAACTCTTTAATTTTAAAAAACAGAAAAAAATGGCTTTAAAAGAATTTTATTCCATAGAGACAGATCAGGGTAACAAAAAATTTCACTTAACAAATTACATTCCGTGTATAACAGACAAGATTAATAATAGGTTAAAAAACCATGGTCTTAACATGGTATCAGTAAACAAACGTTATCTTTTTTCACTACTAGTCAATAATAAAGAAAAATCTAACACACTGGAGAAAAATGGAGTTTATGAAATACACTGTGCAGAATGCGATGCTATTTATATCGGACAATGTGGCCGTGCTCTGAAACATCGCATTTCTAAACATAAGAAGGCGATTTTAACTAATACATCTAATACAGGGTTTGCAGATCATTGCTTACAACACAATCACTTCATAGACACAAAAAACATAACACTACTCCACAACATACAAAAAGGTAAAAAAATGGATTTGTTAGAAATTTTAGTAATTAAAAAAGCAATAAAAAATAACAAAAATGTAACCAATAAACAGACTGAATTTTATGTATCCCCTTTATTAAAATCTGTTATTTAGTTTAGTTTATTTTATATTATTTTGAATGTTCATCATTATTTTAAATTATTGCATTCAGTTTATATTTAGTTCAGTTAATTTTATATTTTGCATTCATGATAGTATTTAGTTTTTAAAGACAACTGACCTTCCCTTGTCTCATGCACACACTCTCCCCCCTCGCCATCACAACACAGATGTTCCAGATACGCCCTAAACAGATGTCAACCACCTACACTCCACTAACATCCTGTGTTCAGTAATTTCATTCACTTGCTCTTTGACAATGGCTTAAGTTAGTCGAAACAGTTGTCAGAGTTAATTAAAAAATTTGTGAAACTTACCAAGCCAAGTGTTTTTTTTTATATATTTTACAAAACCTTTGTATTAATATGTTTCACCAAGTGCCCAACGAGTCATCAATTAATATCGTCCCTATATACACCAATGAATACTTCAGTAGTGTATTTTTCTGATGTTACATTTATTGTATGTCTATCTGTTGTGGTCACCGCCAAAGTCTACATTTTTCCTATGTTTATCTTCAGTCCTACCTTTCCTGCCTGTACATACGTATCATCGTATTCTGTTCTTAACTTTCGCCCTACTGTACTGATTTCATCAGCATACAATATATATTTTTCTTTATATATAATTTTATCCCCCTGATCAGAACCATTGGGACAAGCATTCTCCTTGTCTAACTACGTTCGCTTTCTCAAATGATTTTATTGTTCTTTGTTGGATCTTAACATCCCCTATTCAGGAATTCATTGGTGCTGTTGTAAGTAGGCCTACTATGATCACGTTTGGAATTACGGCGTACTCTTCATATATATATATATATATATATGAATACATGTGTGTGTGTGTGTGCGTGCGCGCGCGCGCGCGTAAAAACGCTATATGAATAAGTAGAGGTTGCAGGTTTGAACACTGTAAAATAGTTGATAAGTAGCATTGTAAAAAATGTCAGTTATAAGTATTTTTAGATTTCTAAAAAACTTCAATTTCAGTGAAATGGTGTGTACTCAGCAGCCCATGCGAAAATACGAAATTATTTTACGGAATATTATTAAAAAACACGTTAATTTTTACAACGTTCGAGATATGGGAAATTTTCAGATGGGACTTATATCAAAATGTTTGTAATAAAAAGGCCTAAAGATGATAGTGGTTATTTTAAATATTAGTAACTAAGTGATGCGTGTTTTACGTAATAAAGTTTTCTAGCCCATAAAATATTTTAGGTTATTTGAACATGAATTATTCTGTGCGATACGTTCTTGGACAAGACCATTTATTATCTGTAGGAAAAGTATGAGAAGGGGCTACTGAAGAACCAATAAAATTACAAGAAATTCAGTTTCAAAAACAAGACTCTGATATACAGATGATACAGATATACAGAACAAAAAAAAGTAACCAACGAAGCAAGTGAGTTGCTGTATAAGTATAGTTACGCGAGGCGTTAGACTTTTCTTTATTATATTTGATACCATACTAATATCAGAGCAAATAAGGCTACTTAACGGAAAACGTTTCTGCGGGGTCAGTAAACAGTAATAACTTTTATGAATAACTATAACAATTGATGAGGCACGCACTATCGTGGGGTTTTAACGCATAGGATATCAAGTACTCTGCTGACTGATCCTCTGCACAGAGAAATGTATACTGGACAAGAACCCCCCCCTTCAAGCTTTGGAAGCGTAGTCACCATCGCGCTTAGTGCATGCACTCTGTTGTCCTTTCCGTTCGCTGGAACGAGATGGACCTTGATTATCTGCCGTTTCCCTTCCAAAATTACTAACCTAAATAGAAAATTAAAAACCAATATAATTAATCTGAAACACAACTACTGATATTGCGGATGGCGAATTAACTAATACTGCCGTTATTTCTGAAAGCAAACTTTCTGGTCCATATGAGATTAACTAGATGCCCTTGAATGTCCGCCACTGTTGTATTATATTCCTGTTATATACACTGTCAGTAATTTTCATGTTAGTAAGTTTTTGTACTGTAGCGAAGTCAGTTTACATTGTTACTTTTTTTTGTTACGAGGGAGACTGTGGAAAACTAATGTTTGCCGCAGTAGGGTCCGCACTCCTACTGTGTGTGGGACTCGCACCCACCAAAACGACACACCCTGTTGTCCACGGCATAGATCCACCTCGGGACTCAGCTTTCGTAATAGTTCAAGGAGGTGCCATTTGTACTTCCTCTTGTGTACGTTCCTCTGTTTTAAACCTTCAGCGGGTCCACGTTACCGTTTTCTGCTATTCTGTCAGCGGCCCTCGCAAGATCAACTTCGGCTTCCTTTTTTTGCCTTAGTACCTTCTCTGTGTAGGCTGCTACCTGATCTCAATGGTGTTCGCTCTCCAGCATTATTACGATGATTTTTTCGGGCGAGATCTGTCCCACTACGTTTGCCTCTTCTCTTTGCATCTATCACAGGTGAAAGACGTGTGATTCACATCGTCTAATTCCTGTTTACAGAAAATGCAGTTTGGTCTGTCTACTTTCCCCATCCTATATATGAGTAAGCCCGGAACAGGCCGTGCCCAGTTAGAAACTGGGTTATGAAATAATTAATCTCGCCATGTTTGCGGTCAGTCCACTCAGCTAACTGTTTTATGAGCCTAGCGGTCCATCTTCCCTTCGTGTCACTGGTCCATCTTTCCTGCCACTGAGCCATAGTACGGGCTCTGGCCCCCTTGTGAGCTTGTGCAGTATCTACTTGGGCCTTCCTCTTGTAAACCAGTTTCCGTTCCTGTGCCAGCAGATCGATTGGGATTATCCCCGCGATAACAAAAACCGCGGACTCCTGAACCGTGCGGTAGGAGCAGCCTCCACTTCGCTGCACTGCTGACATGCGTCTTCTGCTATTACTATTACTATTATTATACTACATGCGTTGTTACTGTTACTATTATTATGATTATTATTATCATTTTGCCTTATATTGAGATAAACAAATTATTCTTTGTGATAACAGGATTTAAAGCGGCCAGCCGTTTTCTAAAAGGAGTTTTGGTTTTACTATAGCCTAAGTAGTTTTTTAGGCCGTATTTGAAATCACTCATTGTCGCATGATTAGATTGCAGTTATAAAAATGTTGTGTATTCCAACACAAAACGAGTCGAATATAAAACTAGAGTCGTTTTTAACTTAGGCGAGGTGAAGTGTGTGTGTGTGTGTGTGTGTGTGTGTGTGTGTGTGTGTGTGTGTGTGTGATTTGTAGTGTATATGTGTTGTGTAAACTACGCGTGAAAACAAATTTTTATTGTTATATTTGTTTTTGATAGCTGAAATGTTATTCTTGTTATTAATCAGATCAATAGGTCGCTTTGACGCGGGTAACGCTCGCTGTGAAAATAAAAAACCATCATTAAAATTGTAGTACAAGCAACGCTCCATTTGGCTCGCGCTGAAAGGATAAATGAATCCGGCCGTATAGCCTACGCCTATAACGTTACGTTATTTCCAACCGACACTGACATTTTCCTCATCAACTATAACAAGGGGTAACACGGTTTCGGGCTTAGCGTTAAACACTAACACAAATACCGTATCAGCGCTGATCTTAAGGGGAAAGTGTCGCATCTCCCACCCCATAGAATGCGTACGTACCATTGACCAGAGTAGGTACTATAATTGTAAAAATATTCGTTTTTTATTAAAATTCGTCATTAAGATTATTAAATAATTGTAGCAGAATAATTGTTAGTAAAGTAGGCTATATAGAAATTAACGCTTAATTGGTTTACTGAATATTGAATATGACGTTTTTCTGGATGCAGTTCTCAGACTCTCAACCAGAACATTCCATATTGCTTTTTATGCTTTCGTAACTCATCTGTATGATTGAATTAATTTCTGAAATCCCAGCCTAATTATAATGAATGGATTACTTTTTTCTGTATTTGCTGCGGAATTTGTTCTCATTTAGGTCTACCTATAAAACGTTTTTACAGAAAAGTAAACCTTCGTTTTAATAATGCGCAGTTTATGAAAAAATATTAAATACGGTATTCATAATCCTTGTATACCACTTGGATAGGATAAGGTACCACTAGGTACAATATATTTATATATGTGTGTGTGTGCATGGGCGATTGTTTCTACTTTTTGTCTGTCTATACACAATTCCTTTCAATCTACATTTGTAATTGAAGACAAACTTTTCATACCTGTACCTTAAGTACGCTTATTTTATATGATGTATTTACATCCAAAATAATAATGCATTATAATCACCAGATGAATAATCGGCAAATAATTATAAAGGTAAACAAAATAAGTTACACTTCTAAAAAAATACATACGTACATTTTAAATCTTGTAACGTAATATCGCTCTTTTATTGTATCAAATATTTGAAACCGAATACAACTGTCAGAAGTTGTTTAACACTGTCATTCAATTAACTATGCTTAATTCAGCAATTCATTAGGGTTTACATACAGTAAACAACAAGAGTGGCCAAATGCATAAGTTTACTATATTTAAATTAAAAATAAAATTTTAATATCATATGGAAGTAGAAAATAATTTGGCATAAAACAAGTCGTTAACTAACACACTACTGAATCCGTCTCCACTTTGTATACAATGGTTGACGCCATAAAAACAGACATAAAAACATATTTTGTGCAAATTATCATATAAATTAAAAACAATAAGTTATTCACATATATATTTCTTGAACTTTGTTAATATCTAAACAAGAAAATGTTTAATTTTTGTGGCTTATCATTATGATTTTTAGTGATATTAATATTTTTAACGTAAGTCTGCAAACTCTTTTTGCAATCCACTTGGTAAGACAATAAAAATTTTTCGTAAAAATGAAACCTGGGATTTCTGATCCAGTTGAAACTGTTCATGCCATTAATTTATATTTTATAAACCACATTTATCAATATTTGGTAACACTGTGGAGTAGTTTATATAAATTTATTAAAGTTTGATTTATTTACGTAGATGTACAGATTACATTCAGTCTTACTATTGGTTGGTAATACAAAGAACTAGTGTTGATAGTGAAGTTTTGGCAACTGATAAGTTATCAGATTGATGACAAGACTCAGAATGGCCTTTACTATGCAACATGCAGCATCATCATATATAAGTTTTATTACTTTCTTAAATATTTTCTGTAAAAATTGGAAAAATAAAACAAATTTTTATAAATCTCTCTTATGAAACATTACTGCAGAATTCCAGTGCATTGTCCAGTGCTGTGTTAGCACATTATAAACATGTTGTATAGTTCATGAAAAACGTTTACATGTACCCAAAGCTTTGCAGAATTTTCTATGCTTTTACGCGGACAATTCCTTCGTTTCAATCGGTCCTTAATAAACACAGCGCTTCTAGCTATCATGCGGTGTTCAGAAATACGTTACTTATAAAGCATAATACTGTTTTTTGAGGATTCTTTGCGTTGCTCCTCAACAATATTCACAACTTTGATAGTTATTCTCTTACGTTTTCTTTATACCGTGACGATATGACATAGCCCTTCGAAACAGGTGTATAAAAGGACCAAAAGGTACCAAGAACAGAGTTATGCTGGCTAGGCTAGTATACTGATATTCCATTAACAACCTCTGAATCAGTGAATGGACGATGTGGTACAGGGTAAAGACACAGGAGTAGAGCTCCAACGAATTGACGTATTGATTTAAGAAAACAACGGAATTTTTGCTAATCGATAAAGGATCGTTATTTAAACATACTCGGCTCAGGATAGAGGTCACAGGAAATAACAAATTGACATTGCAACCTGTTACTATTACCGGCTTCACGAGGATACAGGGATAGTGGAGGAGGGGGAGACCATGCGTTTATAGGGTATAAACAAAGAGACCTTTCAGAATAATGTAAATCAAAACCGCACATTGAAGGCATAAATTACTTTAATTGCAGCTCTCACTCCTTTGTCTTGTTTTTTTTTATAATTAATACTAAATATCTATTAATCACATTACCTATTAGATTAAAATGCAGGAGCTCTCAGAAAAAGGAGGTCTCATAAAGATCTTACTGAACTGTATATCAGCACCTCGTTGTTAACACAAATCACACCCCAAACTCATACCCTTTTTTACCATTAACAAAATATCTAATCATCAAACAAAAAAGTGGAAAAAAGGGCTACTGCAGAGACAAAACTAGGAAAACATGGTAATTTTTTAATTGAGAAAGGACACTTCATGCGCGTGAATATTGTAGTAAGTTGTTTAGCAAAGTTTATTAAGAGATAACCATGCAATTGCCTAGTTCCACAAATTACAATGAATGGAAAAGGCAACTAAGAAATCATAATCATCCAAATTGTTACGGGCACGGGAAAAATTTAACCTAAAGAAAATAAAGCCTCATTAATTTAGTTTAAGTACACTGAAGAAGAAAATAACAAGAAGGAAAGAAGAAGAAGAGGAAGATAAATGGGAACAACTGAAACAGAAACAACATTATCCAGTACAAGGAGAAAATAATTTCTAACAACAAGAAGGAAGACGTGGATAAGAATAATAATTAAAAAAACAAGTACAAGACGAACTAGCACAATGAGGATACGAAAATGTACAAGAACAAGAAGACGGACATTAACAAAAAAAGGAAAATCATAGAAGATAACAACAAGAAAATATAGACTGTGGTAAATCATTGCTTGGTGTTTTCTGGGGGTTGTTAATTTATCTTTTATCAGTTCTTCGTACAAGATTCGCTCTTGGAGAGTACGTTTCCGTTTCAATTACGCTTACGTACGATCGCTATTAAAAATTTGGCTGGCAAAAGTATGGAGTTTGAGATTAACAAACTTATGCGCGCGCTCGTCAACACTATACCTAACACAATAAGTGAAATTACTCGGACAGTCATAAGCAGAGAACACCGCTTGTTATTCCAGTAATGTGACATTCATTTTAATACAGCCCGTGTCACAGAACGGGAACATTTTATTTTAATTTAAAATAAAAAAGCGCGTTTGAAGTAAGAAAGGTCACATTAATAAAATACATATTCATCACTGACGAGCTAAAACAGACACACACACACTCACACACTCGTATGTTTCCATAAAATACCATAAGGGGAGTCGACAAAGCCTGCGTAAAATATTATTCCACTCTACCATTAATTGCACATAGGCATGGAGATGGACAAACATACAGACAAACGGAATGGTACACAGCAAGTTTAATTAGTTTTTATTCCCCGGAGCTGCGAGAGTATTGCATCGTCTCGACATATGTGTTTGCTTTGTGAGTGTGTGTATGCGCGGTACAGTGCTGCCAACGATCGCCCAGTATTTTACTGGCTACACCGATACCACCACAGTACACTCCCTCTAACATACGAGTTTTTGTGTATGCACTTTTAGTGCATTTTTTTTGTGTTTATACTGATGTTCTGTTTTTATTGAAGTGTTACTTTTATCCCGATCTACCTGCACACACACACACACACACACACACACACACACACACACACACACACACACACACACACACACACACACACACACACACACACACACACACACGCCCATGCCGGCAGTAATTTTGTACTATTTTAATTAAATTGGATTGATAGTGACGCGAAAAAAGGATTTAAATAAATACAATTAAAAGTGTGGTGGGAGTTTCGGTCATGTAACCGCGAGAGTTTTATATAAAAAAATACATAAATATACCGTTTTCTGAAGCTATGGTCGAGCGGAATTATAGTTGACAAAGAATTACACGATGCGCAGGCGTTTGTGAGACTTTTTTAACCTCCGCGGTACTTCAATACTAAACAAACGTGGGCTATAAATAAAGCGAATTATGTTACTTCAGATTACTACGACGATCTTATGGGGAATATAACACTGAGGCGGGGCAGGTTTCCCTGCATGGGAGGAGACATCGAGCACTCAGATTATGTTACTTCAGATTACTACGACGATCTTATCGGGAAAATAACACTGAGGCGTGGCAGGTTTCCCTGCATGAGAGGAGACATCGAGCACTCCGATTTTAAATTTTAAAACTCTTCTAGCATACATCTACATCATCATGTAACTATATCATTGAATTTTGGCACTTTTTAAATACTTCAGCCTAAAAATTCTTCATCGATTTAATATATTGATGTCTACAGCAAATTTAAATTATGACCAGTGAATCCCAACAAAGAAGATCCCGATCCTGTGGGAGAATATATTAAGGTAAGCGTACAATTTTTGACATGTTCTGTAACTTGTTACTTATAGATCATAACATAGGTATCTGCTGAGTATTCGTATTATGGACAACACCAGTAGAAATTACATTTCGTCTCCGCATTACTAGCATAATATTTGTCATGACGCAACAGTTCCAACTAACATACTGATACGACAAGTTGAAAGACAACTTGTCTTTGCGTAACGTTAAGACAACTTTTACGTTACTAACGCTCTAGATTGGCTTTCCACACGTTCCTCGACTTGCCTCCCGCTAGCAGTCAGCACGTTGCGTTCAAGGTCGATTGTGGCCTAGTCTCCAAATTGTTCTGACGTCTGTAACTACACTAATTATTCTCGATGCGCAGCTCAGAAAATGGAAGATAATTCTTGAATCCCAGCGGGGTATAAATTTAAACATCCATTGGCTGGCTCAGATCAGTTGCAACCTAACGACTTTAGAAGTGCGGTTCGGAGTTATTGTGATGGTTTAGTGGGAAGCGATCGTTGTGTTAATAAGTGCTAAACTGTAATAAGGTAACAGTTATTGTAATTGTTGGATAAATTGAACTTGAATTATTGTACAAGAGCGCCTTTTGTTGATGTATAACCTCTGTTTGTGTCTAATCAGCGACTTCATTGGTGCGAGTTATTCTGTTTCCACTGTATTCACGACGATCCACTGTGACCGTCTTAACAATACGTAAACATCAAATCATTCCAAACACTGACTAATACTTTTTTGATACTCTCAGTAGCAGGGCCGCATTTAGGATTTAGGCGCCCCTAGGCACTTCAAGGGCCTGCGCCCCCACTCCCAATTAATTGTCGTCGTCGATATTTATTGCCAATTCTCACATTACACGCGTTTTTTAGTCTATTGAATGAGGACTGTCATTAGGCCTATAAATAAGTAATAGAATTGTATTTGAGTAATAATCCTTTTTAATTACATTTTGAACAGTGATCTATTACAAACTACAATACATAGTAATTAATTGTTTAAAAATCTACAAAAAACTACTAAGTCTATTAATTCATTATCAAAATTGTTTAGTCACAGCACTGCAATCTTATCGAGTAGAAAGTCCACGAATATCTACGTTACTTTTTAACGTTTACGTTGAACAAGTCCATTGGTGGTTTCTAATGCACAGTAAAAAGTATTTACTTTTTCAATTTTTATACTGTGATCACTTTTCTCCGCTGCTCGATTTTAACAAATTTCTCTATAACTTCTTGGAAATCCAGCGCTTCAGTCATGTCACTTTCGATCGCCATGACGGCTAGAGCATTCAGTTTAATTTCTCCCATTCAGTTTCGCAAATAGTTCTTAACACGTTTCATTGTAGAAAATGAACGTTCACCAGCGCAATTTGTCACGGCCATACTTAGAATAATTCTAAGGATAATTTCTACGTTCGGGAAAAAGTTTTGTAAGTTTCCTTCCCTAACTGTACGCAGAAGATATGAGAATGATCTTTTTTTCTTTTCTTTCTTCTCTTTCTCTTCTTTGTCGTCAGTTCCTGAACTTGGCTCAAAAAAAGTCGCATGAGGTGTGTTCTTCAGGAAGTATTTAAACTGTACACATTCATCAGGAAAAGTACCCTGCAAATCTTTGCTATATATTTTCACAAGCTCCCTGCAGCAAGAAAGGATATTTTTATCGTCAAGTGTTAGCAGGTTTAAAATAAAACCAAATCTCTTGAAGATCATTTCATATGCTACCGCTCTTCTTTGCAGCTCTCCAATTAACCTGTCAATTATTACACGATAAGTTCCTGTCCTGAAATACTCTTTAGCATCAAGATTAGAGTCAGAATCAGATGATTATTTTTTTTCGCCAAAGAACAGTTTGGGTTTTCGTTTTCGAGCTTCACAACTCCATTCATTGGATTTTGTTATAATATCACTCTTCTGTAAGTATAGAGAAAACTTGTCTCTACATAAAACCAAGTAATTTTCCAATGATGTGAACAGAGCAACAACATTCCCAATGTCAACATTTTCGTTTTGTAAAGCTTTACTAACTTTGAGAAATTTATTCAACTTAGCTTCTCTCAATATTTTTCCTGTTTCAAAATTTTGCGCTCTAGGCACGCGCCTAGTCTGCCTATTGGTAAATGCGGCACTGCTCAGTAGCCACCAAAACATCTGAACTTCAACATTGTAACAGGAGCATTCACTACCCATCAAATTACTAGTCTGTGATTTCTCACGATCTGTTACCTCAACAACCCTTTTGACGTTCCTCCTTACACATTGGTCGGGATCGATTTCAAAATGGTCTCATACAGTTTATTCTCCTGGGATACCTGTGACGTCCTTCCGAGAAACCAGTGCATGTGTACATAAGGTTAATTTTTATTACTATGAGTTTTATCCATATAAAATGTCTTTGCAAATATTTAACACATTCCGCCTGTGTCAATCGAGAGTTGTTTAATGTTACTGTTGAACAGTTGTCGCGTCTCAGGCTAAATGTTACAACAGTCAATTTGGAGGCGTTTGCTTTTGTCTCTAGCTGTTTAACCAGTATTCATGTCGTTTATGTTGTTTTGTAAGTTTTCTAAAGCAGTAGTAGCGTTTGTTATGCGAGGCCAGAATGCTGTGTCATCTGCGAATGTCGCCATGATAATTTACCTCATGACGCTGTGACGTTGGTATGTCCTCAGACATAGCGATTAGAGTACTGGTCCTAATACGCTTCCTTGCGGGACTTAAAAGTTTATAGTATGAAACTTGTATGTTCATTTTGGAATTTAACAAAAGACTATCTTTCTAAAAGGTACGGTTTTAGAAGGGCGCAATAGGGGTAATATTCGGGGGCGCAATAAATATTCGTGGTTATGTGGGTGTGACAATAAAATTGCATTATTTTGTTTCCCTTGTATATTGTTTGGAGGGGAGAAGACTTGGACTAAGACTAGATTTAAAGACTTAAACCATTTTAATGACAGAACTAAAAAACATGAGGCTTCAGGTACCCACATAAAAATAGTTTACAGTTAGCATTGTTAGGAAATACTGACATGCAGAGCAACTAAATCCTATACTATTAACCGAGAAATAATTGTTTGTCTGTAAATTTTTTTTCCGAAACGGCTCGTGGAATTTTCTTCTAAATCCCCATTTGGGGGTTTTTCTATACGAGGAATTCATTGGTCAAGTTCTTATTTTCGGGAAAATTCATTTTCCCGCTTTTCCGACCAATAATTTTCCGTCCGTCTGTAAATTTTTTTTCCCGTAACGGCTCGAGGAATTTTCTCGAAATTTTTACATTACCGAAATTTCATTACATTATTATTCAAAAACGTTGTGTCTGTTTGCTTATTCAAAGGTTTATTTAAAAATTATAGGTGAGCTATTTCAGAAATTAATCGATTTGTGTGATCATTTTCTTTGTCTTTTACAGTGATTTTATTCCAATCAGTTATTTAGTGTTATATTAATGTAGAATACGTTGGTAGTATAAAAGCCGTTAAATATCTTTATAAATATGTTTACAAGGGACATGACTGTGCATTTGTCAAGATAATTCAAGATCAACGAACATTAAATTACAATGAAGCAGAAACATATGTGCAAGGTCGATGCATCACACCTCTAGAGGCATGCTGGAGTCTCTTTGGCTATGAAATCCAGAAAAAAGTCACACTGTTCAACGTTTAGATATTCATCTACCTGGACAATATCGAATGGCAAATATTGAACAGACGCAGGAAGATTTAGCTGACGTAGGCCAAAGAGGCAACTTTAGAAGCTTACATTAGACATAATTCACATTCGAAGCAGCAACAACAAAATCAAGTCCACAATGAAAATCAACAAGAAATACATTATTATTATTATTGGCAGATGCCAGAGCACTTTAGATTGATAGGAAGTAACAGTGAATGGCAGCCCAGGGTCAGGCGCCTTCGAGTTATTGGTAGAGTTCACAACATAAACTTTGTTTCGCAACCAGAACTTTACCATCTACGGCTATTGCTCTACCACGTCAAGGATGCTACAAGCTTCGATGACCTTTTACTGGTAGAAGGAACAAGATACGCTACATATAAACAAGCCTGCCTAGCTAGAGGACTAACATATGATGACCAACAATGGGTTGAAGGTTTGAGAGAATCTGCCATGTCAAAAATGCCTTCAGTAATGAGAACACTATTCACACAATTTCTTATTCTTGGCGCTCGTGAAAATCCTAAGGCTTCATGGGATACGTTCAAAGAAGGATTGGCCGAAGACTTTATTAGAGAGGCCAGACGTAATAACACTTCTATTGAAGAAGCGATAAAAAGAGATTATCGGATCATTGCTTACAAATTGAACACAGAAGCTACAGAAGGTCGAAATTTCCGCTTCTGGGTACAGAGATACAATATGGACGATATAGACAATTACGAAAATCAGTTGAATGAAGAAATAGTAAACGTTGATGAATACGCAGAATTGGGGGAAAGCATGTATCAACGTCTTCGAGGAAGACAATTAGAAATTGTGAATCGAATTTTAAGTGCTGCTGAAGGTCAATCTGAGCAAAGATCCTTTTTTATTGATGGACCTGGTGGTACGGGAAAAACTTTTATTTATAAGACACTATTCCACATTCTTTCTGGAAGAAATTGTAATGTAAAGTGCATGGCGTTCACTGAAATCTTACTTCCTAATGGTCGAACAGCCCACAAAATATTTGGACTTAAAGTTCCTTTAACTGCTGAATCTGTTTCAAATATAAAACCAGGATCTTCGAAAGGCAGGGAACTCGCTTAAGTTCAAATTTTTTTATGGATGAAGCACCCATGTTACCTAAGTATGGAATGCTTAGTATGGACCAATTGCTTCGCGCTCTGGCAATCCACATTTACCATTTGGAGGAAAAATTGTTGTTTTTGAGGAGATTTTCGACAGTGCTTGCCTGTTCAACAACGTGCCAACAAAAGTGAACTCATAGATCTATGCATAAAAAGAAGTAACCTTTGGCAACATTTCCATCTCATTTCTTTGACTGAAAATATGCGTGCAGATCCAGAGCAAAGAGATTTTGCTGAATATTTGTTGAAGGTCGGGATCGGAGAGTTGCCTGTAAATAATATGGACGAAATTGAGATACCAGTAGATATTCTTTCTAATGGAAATCTAATTGATGAAGTCTTTGGAAACTGTATTACTAATAATAGATTTCAAGATATGAAAGACAGAGCTATAATTGCTCCTTTGAACAGAGACGTAACAAAAATTAATGCTGAGATCATTGAAAAACTACCTTGAGATATCAAAATTTATCACAGCTACGACTCTGTAAAAGATCAACCAAAAGGAGCTTTTCAATTCACTTCAGATTTCCTTAATTCTGTTGACATAGCCGATTTACCGCCACATGAACTTAAGTTGAAAAAGGATACTATAATAATGCTTTTACGAAACTTAGACATTACAGAAGGGCTTTGCAATGGAACTAGATTCAATATTACAGAGTTGTCCAATAACATTATCAAAGCTAAGATAATTACTGGAGAAAAATCGGGTCGAGAGATACATATCCCAAGAATTACATTGGATTCTAACAAAGGTCAACTTGGCTGTACCATGCAAAGACATCAATTTCCCGTAAGACCGGCATTTTCTATGACAGCTCACAAGGTCCAGGGTCAAACATTTGAGTACGTTGGTGTTGACTTACGAACACCAGTTTTTATGCACGGAATGTTATACGTCGCTTTTTCCCGAGTTAAAAGGCAAGGCAGTTTAAAAGTTCTTCTACCACAAGAAAATCCTCGACACACTCGTAATATAGTGTGGAAAGAAACATTGAATTATATTGATTCTTATAATAATGTACAGAATAATCTACAAATGGATACTGATGATGAACATAATTTTTTGGACATTCCAGACAACTTGGATGATTTCAACATGACTTTTTTATAAAATATTGTACAAAATTAAATTTTTAAATATATTACTATATATATATATTTTTTTTAATATATTATGTTTGTTAACCTACATGATGAGTTATAAGATTAATATTATTTTAGTTTCCCAATTTCATAAAATTCATTTCCAATTTCTAAATTAATATTGTAAAATGCATGTCTGTTTTTCTTTTGTTATGTAAAAAGAAAAATGTAAAATCTTATTAAAAAAATTATTTTTTATTTGAAACCGAGCTAAGCTCGGTCCCCGGGTACTACAGCTTATAAGAGAACACAATGAACAAGTTAAGCAGAATAGATATGTGCTAAGTAAAGTTATCAACTGTCTTCGTTTCTGTGGTGTGTTTGAGCTAGCTTTAAGAGGCCACGATGAGTTTAAAGTATCAAATAAAATAGGACTTTTTAGAGGGTAAATAGATTTTACTGGAGAGCTAGATAAAGTATTAAAAAACCATCTTGAAACTTCAACTGTATTAAGGGGGACTTCTAAAACCATTCAGAATGAATTACTACAAATAATGCTAGAACTCTGTCACGACAGAATTTCAGATAACATTAAACAAGCAATGTTTTAGCTGGTATTGCTGACGAAACCAGCGATGTGTCTAATTTATACCAAGTAGCTCTTACCTATAGGTACCTAGTAAAAACAGACCTGTGGAAAGATTTTAGACTTTTCTTAACCTTTCTCGTTTTGATGGGGCCTTAGCATTATGTATTCTTGATGAGTTAAAACACCAAAAAATAAATGAAACTCCCCAAAAGCTCATTGCACAGACATATGATGGAACGTCTGTAATGGCTGGAACTTCTAGTGGTGTACATGGAATTGTACAAAATTGTTATGCCGATGACCAGTATGTTCATTGTCATGAGGATCAGCTGAATTTAGTTGTAATGGAGCTGCCTTATTAAACAGGGAAGTTTTGAGTTTTCTTTGCCAATGTTCAAGGTCTTTGCCCTTTTTTCTCTGTTGGTCCGCAGAGAACATCAATACTAGATGCAGTAGTAAAAAAGCGGTTACCCAGATCTGTATCTACCAGATGGAATTTTCAATCAAGAAGTGTCACAACAATTTACGACCACAGGCAGGACCTAATAGAGTGTATGAAAATAATATTAGATTCTGATCACATAAAAAAATGACAGTATTCTTTCACAGATTTCTGGTCATTTAAAAATTTTAGTTAAGTCGAAACTTTATTTTGTGCCTCTCATTTTTTCTAAAAATTGTGCCGCTTACTGACATACTCTTTAATCAGTGATCTCACATTGATCTCATAAAATGGTCTCTTTAAAAGTTTTGAAGAAAATGTGTTAAAAATCATAAATAATATTGACACAGACACTGTAGAGCCACAACAGTTATCACAAAGTTCACCTCCAAAGAGAAAGAAGATTGACAAAACTGAGTGGAAGGGACAGGCGAAGGAAGTATGTGGTGTGAGTATATGCCAAATAAAGGAACGGTTTAAGTTCAAAACCATCTCGTAGGAGCATCCTTGTTCATGTCAGAAAAGTTTCCAGATTATGATTCTAAATTTCCATAAGACACTGTAAAAACTGTGTGCAATGTTTACAATTTTCTCAATTTTAAAAAACTTTGTACGGAACTCGCAACGATCTATAGTGCAACTGATTTTAGAAGACTGCCAGGTGCTGTTAGTTTGTACTCATTTTTCAAAGGCAATAAGTTAGAAGAAACTTTTAGTAAAGCTGTAGACCTCTTAGGAATTTTGATTACGATACCAATGACCTCTTTTGATGCAAAAAGATGTTTTACGACGCTTAAAAGAATCAAGACAGTTCTAAGGAACACCATGTCGTAAGACAGGTTGTCTGCATTGGCCATATGCTTTCAATAGAAAGCGACCTGATCATGGAAATTCCTGATTTCATTCAGAAGGTGATTTGCCCATCTGAAAGAAAGGCGGATGGATTTTTTTTCCAAATAAGTATAAGTGACAGAATAACCTCTAAGTATAACTGTATTTTTCAATATTATTATATATACACAGTAAAATAGTTTATCTAAAGTGAATTAATACTAAAATAAATACGACTATTATTACATTAACTATTTTCAGAATAATTTAAATATATTTTGTGGACAGTGTTACACAGAAAATGTTACACTATCGTATAAGTCATAATTTTGAATTAGATAAAACGATACTAACTTTATTATTCGGTCATATAAACTTAGTGATATTTTATCATTTTCTGTTCAGAGAATAAAACAATTTAATACCATCCAACCCAAATGCAACCCCCAAATTTTTCAACCACCAGCCGCCACTGCACATATATGATTGCATCTATCAATTTGTTAATCATAGCTGTCAATTGTGGGAAACATCACACCCATGAAAATTAGGTTGATTCCGTATCATCTGTTATGGAAACAAAATTAGACTACATCAGTAGCATTCCAGCACGCAGGTCTACGTATTAGTAGTAACCGATGAGCAGAAGCCGAATTTGGTTGATTCAACTGTATTCGAAATATTGCGCGAATTATTGTATTCAAATGTAGGTGCGCCTTACCAAGGTCAGGTTACTCCGGGCTACGATCGCTGTACGTTATATAATTTACAATATTACCACTGTAAATGACAGCATCACAAGACTGCAGAATATAGACTAACAAGGTTTTTGGTCATTGCGTTATGGTAGACGTTGCACTCAATACTATAAATCAATTCGTACGCAGTGCGTCATAGCCAACCTCATCAATGTTCAGCGTAATTAGATCACTATTATACGAAAATATCCTGTTACCTCTGAGGTGACAACTGTGGGCGAGAGTTTAGAAACAGGGCCGGCCTAAGGCGTGTGCGACGTGTGCGGTCGCACACATGCGATTTTGGGAGGGGCGCCGAAATGAGAAAAAATATAAAAAAATAATATGGTAAAAATTTAAATTTTGATGTAATTTTGAATGCAAATTAACCATTTGAATATGTTAATAACTTTTGTTCAACAAATAAAATGTTGCTTGAAAGTACAGTAAAGAAAGGTCAGTTAATTCATAATTGTTTTGGGTTCAAACAAAATTATTATTTTTTTGGAGGGTTTTCTATACCCATTTTCATTGTAAGGGGCGCCAAAACTCATTCTTGCACACACAGCATTTTGCTTTTAGGCCGGCCCTGTTTAGAAATGTCGTTCTATGCGAATAGCATTTCTCTCTCTCTCTCTCTCTCTCTCTCTCTCTCTCTCTCTCTCTCTCTCTCTCTCTCTCTCTCTCTCTCTCTCTCTCTGTCACACACACACACACACACACACACACACACACACACACACACACACACACACACAGAGAATTATATACAGATATGAAGCCTTAATTGGCCCTGACAAACCCTGCATTGTGTAAGACAAGCAAGATAGACATGTCAGTAGACCATGGAGGTACCAAAAACGTGGGGAGACAGAATCGTACATGATAACGTGATAGCTTTTAGTAAAACCATAATCTGTAGGCCTACTATTCTTAAAACTGCTTCCCTACGGCTCCAGTGCGCCAGTACAGACAGGACAGCTATCTCGGACACACCACACACCAACGCAGTTATGATTTTACTTCGACGTTTCGATCTCTGAAATCTAGTAGCTTCTTCGTTAATACACCGTCTAATAATTAAAATCACACACATGCCAGTAGCTACAATGACATTAGCTGCGTTACATGAAAAAATTACATCCAACAACAGAATCATAAAAGAATGAACAAGTGAAGCAACGTCTATGTAATTTTAAATACGTATATTGACGAGCAGGTATGTGTCACATAAGAAAATAGGAAGGAAAAGCTTGTATGACTCATCGGAATTACAGGGTTCTGAAGAGGACAGCGCAGCCCTCATGTACAAGTGTTAAGTATTGCACATTTCTATCCACTTTTTGAGTACAAACTCAATGTTTGTAGGCTTATAGGTTGTTTGACGTTCAGTTAGGTATGTTCTAGACAATCTGTGGAACAATCAACCGTATTTTTAAAAACAAGATACGTCGAGATACAAAATTAAAGTTCTACAAAGCTATGGCAGTACCTGTACTGTGCTATGGGTGCGAAGTATTGACAACAACCAAAAAACAAGACAGCAAAATACAGGCCGTGGAAATGTCATTCCTAAGAGGAGTTAAAAGGTGTTCTAAACTTGACCTTACAAGAAATGAGGCCATAGGAGAAGAGTTACAAGTTTTTAACATGAATGAAAAATTAAAATAGTTCAAACAACTGTGGAAAAACACTTAGAAAGAATGTCAGATTCCAGACTAGCTAAACTAGTCTGTAAATAGAAATTCATAGGGCACAGATGTGTGGGTAGACCCAGGAAGAGATGGCTGGAGGATTTTAGGCAGCACCTTGCCTATGCCGTGTGTGAAGACGATGATGAGTACAAACTCAGTAGAATTACTTACAAGACTAAGGTACCGCCAGATTACTAGAAAAAAAGATCGAATAACTTTATTACGCTACGCTCTACTACATAATAATTTCAGAATTGTTTATCATTATTCAGAATATATTATCATTTAATTATCGTACGAATTTAATATGAGTTACAGTTATTGGTGTACGTAAATGTGTACATTAAATTGTTTCCATTATGAGAACGTTCAGGGTTGCATTTATCCGAGAACAATCAATTGTTTTACGCTGCGTTTAAAAATTTGACTTTACAAACAGTTTCTTGAAGTGTTTTTAATGTAAGGATGTCTTCAGCTGGTAAGATGTTTTGTTCGACACTAATTATTGAGGGTGCTCGAGGCGTTATCCTGTCGTGTCAGCGGAACACTAGTACGGCGGGCTCGTTTTCGCCGTTATCACCTCTGCGAATTGCTGATTACTTTTTTATCTGTCATTATTGGAAAATTTTTCTCTAATTAATTATGTAGCAAATTCTTTGACCTATACGACTATTGCTTCTTGAAGATAAGAAATTAGAATCGGCGTACGGCAAGCCGGATTGCTCGACGTATCGGATTACAGAAACTGCACTGTATTGCACTGTATGCGATAAATACTTGCTCTTACACACACACACACACACACACACACACACACACACACACACACACACACACACACACACACACACACACACACATATTAAAACGTGTGGATTGACTTCATTTTTTTAATGATTATGTTATTATACGCTGTTATTTTTGTGTCTTAGTAACTAACTTTACTGTGACTGTAAGTAGATTTTTTGTCTGTGTATTCTATGTGGCATTGGAATTATCTCAGGTTATGTTTCTACATGCCAGAGACTCTGAAAATCGTGGAGAAGTTTCGGCTATACAAAGTTATTTCCATACGCAAGGCAAAGTAGTGGAAAGCTCAGGACGCAGTTCGAGACTCAGAGTTACGAAGGTAGCACGGATTTTTCAGTGGAATAAATTTTTGGAACACTAGAAAATTTGTTACAATTGAATACAGGTTTCAATAAACGGTCACACTCGTATGCAACAATTTTTCAAGTTCGCGATTTTCCAACATACACTAAAGTACAAATAAAAAAAATATCACCTCATTAACACTGTCGCAACAAATAAGTCACAAATGTCACATTACGCTAAATCGCAAATCACAACAACTACACTCTCTATCATTTCCGTTCCCTGTGCCCAGTTTCAGCTACGAAAAATTTGATTTAAGCTCGAGTAATCTTTTACTACAGGAAAAGTTTACTTTTCAAAGTGTTTTCTGGAAAGTGCCTTAGTGTCTATTAGTAGCTGATAATACTCTGTAATCTTGATGCCGGAGTGTAAATTTCCTGGAGATTAGTTTATTGTTGCTAGAATTTTGTTATTATGTAGGCCTACAGAAGGCCGGACAGAATATGAAAACAAGTAAATTATTACAAAACAAAAAGGCAGAAGCAGTGGCGCATCCATGAGCAACGGAGGCTACAGCCCCCTCTCCCCGAACGCTTGTAATGTAACCAAACTTTAAGCGTGTTCCCTCTTTATCGGGAGTGCATGAAATGTACCGTGGTCTCCGTCAAGACCTCCTATGGAATGTAGAGGCCATTTTCTCACTCAGTGTACAACCTAAACCTTTATAAAATATTTTGAAACAAATAATTATTGTATAAAAGTTAATTAGTTAGTCACATAACAATCTTAAAACAATTGTACACTGATACTTCTTAAACGCACAACCAGAATCTGATCTCAGCTGCTTGCCTAATGGGTAAATTAGCCTCGTCAGCTGTTATAAGGTTCCTTGTCATATTTATGTACCATATAGCTGGGAGTATAGCTTTGGTTTTAGTATACAGTAAGTACCTTATCAAAAAGGGGTCAAAGAGATAATTTTGACTTTAAATTGAATTTTATTAAAACAATGGTTTATATGCTACATCGATTTGGAGTTTCCGTTTATTTTCAACGATTTTCCTATTATACTTATCCCATTCGCAATCTTATGTGTATACTTTGTTTTAGTGGTATTTGAATATTTAACACATTTCCTGACAATTTATACTCGTATTATCTGCCTATAATACAATGTTGAGACGATTTGATACAACATTTATATGGAAATGGCATAGCTGTTGTGAGTCACTTAACTGGCAGGCACTATTACGCAAATTATACTTGGCACCCAACGTAAAGCGTTGGAAACTATGTGGTCGATTATTGCTAAAAATCGGTAGCGATCAATAATAAACAATAAAGTAACTATACTTCGATGAAGGGAACAACGTGGATCAATTTAATAGGATAAATTTTAGATGTTTGTCTGAATCCGTAAAACAAATATTTGTTCAAAGTCCGAAAACTTGAGATGGCTGCAGACGTCGAACAACAATAAGGAAGGGTAATGCTTACAGCCCTGTACCGATGGGTAAATAAATTATATTTCACAAAGTAATTATAGAACTGAAGTTTAAATTGAGGAAGGAATTAATTAATCAGAGCACGCGGAGGTACCGGAGAGCTGTGCCGAGGCAAACTTGCGACAAAATAAACTTTCAAGGTACACAAAGTAGAGCGGAAGTTACGCGCAGAATAAGCAAGTGTATCAGTAAAACATCGCATAAAAATTAATCGTAAACGGTGTGTAAACATAAAATGAATGTTTGTCTAATTTGTTTAAATGATGTGATATCTAAAGAAGTAAATGAGTTACAATAATGATAACGTATGATGGAATGATATGGGACAAGCACAGTAGGGTTCCCAAATGACGAATCCTTGAATGGTGTTAAGAAAGGTAGTGTGATTATCAGTAACCAGTAGCTACTCTAGCTACTCGATTTTTTGGTCTTTAACCAGGCAGTTGTAAAGCTATAGGGGTACCACAGACAAAAAATAGTTCCAGTGCGTATGCGCTGGCTTGGCGGAGAAGGCTCTCACCCCACCATGTCCGTTAACAAACTTGACGGCTGTGTAAGCGGCCGCAGCGGGGACTATGTTATTCAGTTAGATGTTTATACATATTTATGAATAATTTGAGATTTTGTTTAATATATAGAATTTCTTTACAAATAGCCTACAGCAAAACATCCATTACCCGTTTTAATTCGGAATGTGCAAAGCACGGTTGTCAGAAAACACGGTTAATCCACTGATCCTTCCATGTGTCGTTGTGGCTCCCGGAAATTGTAACGATCAGCATAATTGCGTCCACTATAGGATCGGAACTGATCATCATGTGTACACATATCCACCGCATACTTGCGTGCATAATTTACACGTACTGGACGAACGGGTAGTAATTTTTAACAAAAATATTTGTGAGGATGAGAACAAATAGGTATTGTAAATAATGAAAAGAGACGTAAACTGATAAAATATACTTTATTTCGATTTATGTGATGTGTAATTTTGTTAAAATAAACGTGTGCAGGAAAAATGTTACGTATGCAAGAAAAGAATATTCTAAAAACACGTGTACAGAGAAAACGAAACTTATAAAAATCACAAAAACACTACGAGCTTTTCCATTAAATTAAAACGGTAATAATTTTTCAATACCGCAATTACACCCTGATTCAAGGACTCACAAAAACTAAAGAAAATTGAATTTAAAAACAGCTTTTATTTCATCATCATCCAATAATAGATCTGATTATAATGGGTGGAGAAGGACGTTATCAATTAATAAAACTGCCTTATTCAGTAAACCGAATGACAGCTGTTTAAAACCATGATTTTAAAATGTGTCTGTCCATATGAACACCTTTTTTGATGATGATAATAATGAACCACCAAAAGACTTGTGTCAATTTCGTCAAACATAAGCTGCTTTTTTGCTTTCTCTAAAACTTGCAGTTTTAATTTATGCGTACCGGCAGCGATAGTAGCGCCTTAAATAGTATTTCTCTCTTTGCTGATTTTGTGTCAAACAACGTTTTTTCGGCAGCAAAAGTGTTTTTACGACATACGATGATGATTGAGAATGTATTTAAATTATTAAAGTAGATATTACATTGGCAAAATTTCAGTTACTGGTTAAAAACATTTAACTGTGAAAATACATCTATTCTAGACGAAATAATTCGTGCAAAAGGCCGTATTTCACTTTGTCTGGCTCATTACCATCTCGATCTGAATCCTACAGACCTCGTGTGGGGAGATATTAAAGGAGAACTTGCACGTAATTGTAGTGAATTATCTTTAGACAAAATGCAGAATTGTTGTGAAAAATATTTGAAAATTGTACAATAGTAAAGTTGAAAAAGTATTGTGCCTATACAAAAAAATTGAAGAACTGTAGTGGATTATGGACGATTTTATAGACGAAGAAATGGACAAAATAATTATTTTTATGAGAGAAATTCACATCCAAGTACAAATAATAAATATTCAGATGACGAATAGGCAAGAAAAATGAATACCATAAATATTTATCAATTATTTTTCTTATTATTAATAATTATAAATAATTAAAGTTAGTTTATCATTTAAAATGTTTAATGAACATTAATTTTTGCTACTGTGATAGGGCACCTTGATTTTACACAGGCGGTTGCTTTATGAATTGTTTTTAAAGTATGCCTTACATAAATTTTAGGGTTGTGTTCTATTAATATTATTTTTTAAATTATGTACAGAAAAAGGATTTTAGAATTTGTTAATATATTTTATAGGAACGTGCATAATTATATTATGATTTTGTTACTTCCATAGTCTGTTACAAATTAATAGTACATGTAAGTTACCGCACACTAGGAACGAGTTATTGCCGGTATACAAATATCACGAGTAAAATACTGCAGTAAACAGTGTGACTGATGACAATGGAGGGGGTAACGTTTCCCCCTTCGTTGTGACGCGGTTGTGGCGGCAATCCCTACTCCAACTATTTTTTGTTTGCGGTCGAGCTATATCTTGATTTTATGGAGTTGCCTGCCGTGGTTGGAATCAGGGTCTTTACATTAGCAACAAAGCACCAAACGTCCCTACTAAGACCCTACTTACACTGACGTAAACTAGCAGAGATTTGTTACTTGCAAATAATGTAATTTTCTTCGGAGTCTGAATTGCGTAGTGGTCAGTAGATTGCCTTGTAAAGTGGAGCCTTACGTATCAAGGATAGACCAGTTAATACTGTTACGTAATACGGAACGTTCTACAAGTATCTCGGCTATTCCAAACAGAGCCAGTTGTAATGTGTGTGTGTGTGTGTGTGTGTGTGTGTGTGTGTGTGCGTATTGCTGCTACTTTTGAGATGAAAGACAATTACGTGACACTTATCATGCGTCAACAAACGGGGCTATTCCAGACCGTACCGGTCAGCGCTCTGTCTTCAAGGACACTGTTTCTAGTGGATTCAAGAACGCCTGTTTGTTTAACACGTCATCCAAAGTTACCGATTATTCTGGCATCTCAGCGAGGTATAAATATGGGCATTCAACGGCGGTCATTTCAGTTTAAGTGGCGATTTATTCAAGTGAGGTTCAAATTATTGTTGCGGAGTGTTATTGTGTTATAATTGTGCGGGACTCTATTAGTTGACATTGTTATTGCGTGTGGACAAATTTTATTTAAATTATTGTACGAGTATAAAACTTGTTAAATAACTTGTTGATTACAAACTGTTATTTGTGATGAATTAAAACTGGTAATTAGTGGCTTCATTGGTGTCTTGCATTTTGTTTTCCACTGTACCATACGACGATCAGTTAGATCGTCGTAACAATACGCAGGATGCTACCATCCCTAAAGGATAATGGAGTAATTATCATCGCCTGAGGAAGTTAAAGGTGACTGAAACTTAATACGATATTCATCATAACTTTCACGGCCGGGATCAACTTCAGTAAAAATATTTTCCGTGCTGCTGAACCGTGGTCGTCTTCTTATAAGAAGAACTTTCGACTGCAGCTGCGAGAGTCACTTCAGTGACTCGGGCAATCACATAAGAGCCCGGACTCAGACGTCTATATAAATGCGAAAATTTGGAATACCGCGTCGTCAGTCGCCGGAGGAGCAGAACGGTAAACTAAAGACCTACTGAAGATAACTTCTGCAGCTTGGGTCAAAACGTCTGCTGTACCACGAATCAACAGCTCGGAAAACAATTTTACTGAAGTTAATATTCTTTCGTTCCTGCAGCTATCTGTTTACTGGGATAAAGTAGAATTGTAGCGTTTTGTTTGTAAATAGACCATGCTTTATATATATTTTGTTTTATATCTAGTAATCACGAGCTATCAGTTTGCAAAGCAAAATTCTTAATTTTTAACTGCCGGACTAGGTGCCTTTTAACGTCTCAAATTTCATAAATATTGCTCAAATTGGACGAATTACTCGAATTTACAGTAGAAATTTTTTAGCACTTTGGTTCATGTTGGTTATAATAACAACAGGTAGGCTACTGCTGAAAGAATCCATGATTCTTCTCTAGTTTTGAGGTTAACAATTTGGACGTCTCATAAGATGCGATTAAATCTTTATCCTTTAAATTATCCGGTTTTTGAACAAACATTTTCCCCTGTAAATGTAGTTAAAAAAATGCTCTTCAACGCTCAAAAGTATTTATTCCACCTGCTAATACTTCTTGTTTTATCAAACGTTTCTAGTTGTTTCTAGTTTTATCTGAAAATTTAGTCATACGCATCAAGTGCATAGGCAATGTACGATCATATGATGTTGGAATCCAAAACCAAGTTATTCAACTGAGTACTGTTGACAGTTTGTTGTTGATCCGGCAACAGAAAAAGAATCGAAATTCAGTACAGATGTGAAGTAATTTTAACATTAACAGAATGTAGAGTAGCGTACAGAAAAATTAACATTACTTCTCGGAAAATTACATCCGAATAAAAGCAAATTAGTGGTAAAATCTGAGCCTATAGATCTTTACAGCTCGAAGCAACTGAACACAGCAACCGCGAAAGCAATAGCAGGCGAATAGACATGGAAGTTACATGAAGAACTTTAGCAAGCAGTAACTGTCCTTCCTAAAGTAGTAATTCCGATAAGAGACAACACCAGCACTGCTGCAGCCACACACCTTGTTTATGACAAATGAGAGGCGGGTAGCTTGTGCACGCAACTGTGGAAGGGTGAAGGAATGGGAAAAGACGGTGGCGCAGAACGTGCGTCGTCATCCATCCATGTCGAAGATCAGTTCTCTTGCAACAGTCTGCCGAAGGCTTCTGATGCGCCCCTGGCTTAGACGCTCTTGTTGAAGCAATTCCTTGAGTGGAAAAAGAAACACGTGTGGTTTTTATTCTACTGTCATCAGTATAATAGCCTATACTATAATTTGCTTCGCTTTGTGGGTAACTATCGTTCTGCGGTAGCCTCTCTCTTACGCCCTCTCATCTGTTGCCCTCTTGATATATCCTGGGGTCCCCAATAGGCCATACGGCCCCAGGTTAGGACCGTCGGTATAGGTTATACAAGTGGTTAACATGCAGTATACCATCGTTGTGGGGTAGAACGTAATACTGGTGCCCTGGTAAAGTGTTCCGACTGGATACATTCAGCGATGCAGTACAAAATCTATAAATCTATATGATTTTGTCAACAGAGAATATTTTGTCAGTGAGGACAAGTGATGAATCAATCAAAAATGCCTATGATTCCGAAAACGATTCTGTTCTTGCAGTTTTGTTCAGTTATTTCTTCCTTACGTAATTAAATGTGTTAATAAAACACTTGTATTTATCGCTGTATCATAAACAAACTGTCAACAGACAAATCACATTTTCATACTTTTAATACTGTCTTCATAACCCGAATACTTTGCGAACACTTTGAATTCGCAAATCCGAACAGAAGGAAAATTCGAACTGATGTCGGTCCCACTTAGTTCGGATTAGGGACTCTTCACTTAAACAAGGTAGATACACAACCTTTCACAGTATTTCGGTTGGCAACAGTGTTCCCTTGGAAACTTTTAAGCTTACTCAGAGGCTTCGTTTTGCCACCCACCTGAGTCAACAAACTCAAGTTGGCCCGTTCTGTAATTACTTATTTGTTGTAACAATGTATTATTAAGAAGAAGAAACAGTGTTGTCTTTCTTTATAGGTTCCAGTGACAAAGCTAATAATATTTTCAGACGTAACTCATGACTTGCAGATTTTTATAAACCATTTGAATGAGATATTTATTTTGATTTTTGTACACCTATTCAATTGCCTTTCTTGCAACTTTCGAACGAAAAAGTTGAGCATTTCGGGCTCACAACCCATATTCCGGTTAACATCTTGGCCACTAACAGTTCGTTGTTAACGACTAAATTCATAATACACACTTATCACACTTGCATTAGTGTTCCCTGTGCGCAGTAAGTGAGCTGTTGTGAGCTCAGTGTGTAGTTTTAAATTACCAACAAACTTTTGGAAGGTGACAATTTAACATAAATCTGCGTTGACACCCCAAAACTCATCGGGAAGACAATTGAACAGGTAAATATTTACAGTCAAGTTGAAGAGCTGGCAGTGAATTTTTTTACACAGTAAAAGTTAAACCCTGAAGTCAATAAAATATTAATCTATTGGTTGTCAGCAAACACTATGACGTATTACCTATATTAAATCACAGAAACGAATGTGATAAGAGACTGTAATGATGGACACTATGATATTTATGAACGTATTTTAAACTTATAATTATGTACTTAAAATTCACCTTTAATTTTTATCTTTTTAGTTACCTTCTGTGAGTTATCCGTAGTCTAGTCAGTCCACTGTTAAGTCAAGTCTAAATAAAAAGGACATTAGCAACAGGTTGTTAACACATTACATTTTGCATAACTTCAGAGCAGATTTGCCAAGTAGTTTTTAATAGCACCTTTTTTAATAGAATCCGATTGATGGTCTCACGTCCTGTATGAGGATTCGCGGTTTCGAACTCTTTTCAAGATGAATCGTTTTTACATATGCACCTGATATTTTATCAGTTGGAGAAATTAAAAAAGCGTCTAGTGTCAATGCTTGAAATTTGCTTTATGGCTTAATTAATGTAGCATGACCTACATCTAATACCTTTCAACAGTGTAGAAAGGGCTACATTAGCTTTCAATAATTGATTTTATCTTCTGTCATCCCTCTAAAATTTGTTCCTACGAACTTGGATAATTCAAACTTTTCCTGGACACCTTCCATTATGCTACATAAATAAAGTATAAGAACACCTTTTAATTACAATTTTATTTTAATAATTTTAGTTACTTCGAATAATTTTGTCAATAAAACTAAAGATTGTTTGCTGGTGCCTGGTAAACAAACAAAGTTTACGATCTATTTAGGCCTATATTTTTTCACGTACATATTTCATGTAGCACTACTGTAATTAATTTCGTATTCACCTTTCCTCTGCCCGTCTATGAACAATACAGGAATTAAAATTTTGAATAATTTACTCAAAACCTATAAACTAATTCCAGAATATACGAAAACTTTAACTTTTAAAACAGAGTAATTTCAAGTTCTCTCTATTCTATCAATTTAGCGTCTTTCATTTGTAGCTTAATCAGTGTATAACGTTACAGGGTTTATTTGTTCAACGTTAGTTTGAATACTTTGTCTCTTATTAATGTTAAAAAGATGGGGACAATTTTTAATTTGACAGCTGAAGGAGGTTCTATTCTCCGAAAAATAATAGCTTTCAAAAAGAACGGTTTTTGGTTCATGTTCTGTATGGGTAGACATCATTTAATTAATACTACTCAGTTCAGCGGAAAGTTTTTTATATATTAATCCTTTACGTTGAAAAGTTACATGATTACTTATACCATAAAAATTTGAGAACAGCAGTTTCACGGGATTACGGGCTGATCGACTTGTGATAAATGAAGCAACACGATTAATGAATTTATAACAATACAAGTTTATAATATGTTCATAAATTACAAAAACTGTTGTAAAATTACAAAAAAGTTTATTAATAAGTACAATAAAATATTATTTTGTAAGTTTTATATAAAACTGTATGTGAATAAAATCCAAATTACTATAGTCCATTGACTTTTTTGGGTGATTTCGAACCTAATCCCTAAATTCGTGTTTAATTATTGATTTAATTTACATGGTATAAGTGCACGTTATAGGCTATAGTAACCATTCTCTCTCTCTCTCTCTCTCTCTCTCTCTCTCTCTCTCTCTCTCTCTCTCTCTTTCTTCCTACATTACTATACAGTAACTTAAACAGACATGTATGGGTCTGTACACAGATCTTTATTGGTTTGCACAAATTCTATTTATACGTATTATTGATGGTCCTTGTAATAACGGAAATGTGGGTGGATAGCCTTACGCACTGCGTCTTTAGTGGGATTAGTTTAGAATAATTAAATATTTACGAAAGGAAAATTATTATATGATGTATTTGAAGTACCATAAGGTTTGAAATACGTTGCAGTAACCGCGTATGTAGGCGATGCACGAGGCATGAAGTGTGTCAATGGCGATCACTTAACAACAAATCGAATTAACCTTATAGTATTTAGTGCTTCTACTTATCCGCTAATATTTATTCATGTTTTCCTGGTCGTTAATTTGTCGGCCGAACATAACTTGAACCGTTCAGAGACATAAATTTACCGTTAAATTTATACCTGAGTATTTTTGGTTTGAAATCGTTTCGCTTCACTTATGATTTAGTAATGGGTGGAAGCTAATGCCGTATTAACTAGTGTAGTTTGTGTTCCGATATTGTTTTAAGACACCGAAACAAATTACAAATTTTGAAATCTTGTGACGGCGGGAACGGCTGGTCCACTGTCTCGCTACTCTCCGCCTTCATGACTTGGTCTCCACACAAACCCTTATCCAGAAATCGAGTTGCTTAGACCGTGACATGTGGATGATAGCAAAACACCATTACTAAGGAAAAGGCAAGTTTAGAAAATAAATAAAGCAGTGATTGTCAATACTGTTGAAATTGTTATCATCAGCCGGGCTGTTAGCCCGTGGTCCACAGTTATAGCTGTTGACAAAGTTTGCCCCCCCCCCATCGGAGGCCATCACGGTGTCTAAGATTAGAAGGATGTGCGCCAATTGATGTTAGAGATGAGGTAGAAACTATGTATTTTGCTTGATTTTGCCGCTTATAAAAACTTTGCCACTTAAAAAGGCAAACTTCAGCCCTCATCAGCCAATATTCAGCCGTAGATTATTTCAGTGATCACAGTTTTAACAACGTTTAATATCTAAAATGCATGTTGGTTCTTGGTATCCAAGTCACGTAGGAATATAGATTATAGATAAATAAATCACCTTGTATCCGTCGTGTGACTTCGTTACGTCGATTAAAATGACGCGTTTCGGAACATCTGCTCCATCATCAGATTAAATCACTCTATTGAGGTCGTTAACAGTTAAAATCACAATTAACTGTTAACAGTTAACTGTTATATCACAACCTCCACATTTAATAAATTGAATATTACCGCTACCTTCAAAAGGAACAATAGTCTATTAAAAATACTACGTCATAGAAAACCCATACCTTTAGAAAAGAAATCCGGTATATATAAATTATCATGTAACGACTGCTACAGGTTTTACATTGGTCAAACGGGGAGAGGTTTCCTCAAACGATTTAAAGAGCACACACCAAAACCTCACCTAAATAATCTCACTTTGTTAAATAATATCAAGTCCAACTTTGCCCGCCAGTTAATCTTACACAATCATAATTATACCGATTTCAAATCTAATTTGATACCCCTACATGTGTGCAACAAAGGCCGTTACATGGACGCAATAGAAGAGTTCGAAATATACAAAGCATATAATAACATAAACAGCCGAGACTTCATATTGAATGACCACTTAAATTTTAAATCCAACCCGCTATACGATACAGCATTGAACCTGCTTAGGCGTAATCACTCAGATAATAATTCAGTGTCCGATCGGCTTCGCGGTGGTGCGCACCAGTTAGAAAGCGAGTGAGTTACATTGGTTGACAATTATGTGTAACATGTGATTTTAACTGTTAACGACCTCAATAGAGTGATTTAATCTGATGATGGAGCAGATGTTCCGAAACGCGTCATTTTAATCGACGTAACGAAGTCTCACGACGGATACAAGGTGATTTATTTATCTATAGTTTAATATCTTCCTATAGCCTTTAACGCAATGCTACGATGGAAGAGACTGTGAAAGAGAAGAGGGACGAACTCTAATTGAAACACAGAATCGACATAGGTTTTTTTTCTCGATTGCCAGTACAGGATAAATCGTGATCTTGGGAACGTTTATGTCTTTAATGGGAGCAAAGTTTTTGTAGCTGAACACGAAGCGAGAATTTACCAACACAAATGTATTCAATTCCCACACAAACTTTAACAAGGACGCAGAAAACGGCCAAACTCATTACTGGTGTAATGTGTGACTATGTACGTGAACGGCTGCAAACTGTAAATTGTAAGTTAGGTATTGTTAGAAGCAAATTAATTATTGCTATTTTAGGAAATTTTAATTGATAACGTAATAAAATCAAAACAAGAAGGTGGAGTGGCGTAGAATTGGTGAAGGTAGAGTGCCAACTCGACCAGTCTTCTCGCTACTTTTGGGTAGAAACACTCTCAAACGTATAAAAAGAATACACATAGCTTAGAGAATTTATATGTATAATGCAGAGGAGCTGTAAATAAGTGACAGACACACATAAGAACTTAAGATATGAAAATGGTTTCTTGGCGACGGCGTTATAAAATAACAAGATTGGACAAAATTAGAAATGACGAGATTGCAAGAAGAGCATAAGTAGATCTTAGCATAATTGAAAGAGTCGGACCTATGAGCTACGGATCAAACAGATTTTATTTTTTGGGGGGTGGGGTACGCAACAAAAGTGGAGGAGATGAATATTACGGTCACCCGTCAACATTTCTATAGACACGCATAATAAATGTTATTGCATATTATAAATAATATTTAAACTCAGCTTATAATGACAACAAAATGATACATTATTATGGGTTTTTGGCTGAGTGCTACGTATTGTGGGTGTTTCAACTTCCAAAATCCTATATGCCTACGACCATGGTATGAAAACGTGCCGCAAAAAACCAAGAAATGAGCCTCAAACGTAAGCAAGATGGGACAAGGAAAGAACATGCTAATCTAGGAATGACAGATTGGCTAAGGCGATGGAGGATAGCTGTCTACAAGAGAAAGTCTGGATAAATAGATTACAATTTTACTTGGGACACGAAAGACACGGGATGGTGTAGTAAAGAAGAAGAAGAAGAAGAAGAAGAAGAAGAAGAAGAAGAAGAAGAAGAAGAAGAAGAAGAAGAAGAAGAAGAAGAAGAAGAAGAAGAAGAAGAAGAAGAAGAAGAAGAAGAAGAAGAAGAAGAAGAAGAATCAAGAATTAATCGCAACATGTGCAGAAGGCTTATGTGAGTTTTCGGTTCTGGAAAAATCATTTGCTATCATATGAATAATCGTGATTACACAATTTGGCTTTTATAGTATGTTTATAATGTCCTAGGTCTGCAGGACATTACACTTTACGACGTTCCTTGAGTTACTAAACCATATATGATTACCATTTAAGCTTTAGAAAATTATCATTTGCGTTAAAATATTCCTGTATTCTGATGTCGTAAATGCTAAAGTAATATAAACTTTAGTTTAATAATACGCGCCTATCTTATTACCATAATCCAGCCTTCGTCCTAATTTCTTTTTGTCCATTAGTTCTCCCTTCCAGGGTTATCTGCAGTTCATCATATTCCTTGCTCCTGAACAAAAGCACTAAATAGTAGGTCTTTCTACGTTTTATGTTGTTAATAATATTTCTCTATGCACTTAGTTTTTTTAATATCGCAACTTTGCTTTCTCGGTATGTTTGCTTATTAATTTTAAGCGCTCTTCGGTACAGCTGCGTTTCGGCGTCCGGAAGTTGTGACGCGCCCTGTTTGTTGTGCGTCCAACTGTCCGAACATAAATCGTAATACTCTCCGTTGGATGGACATCAACAGCGTCAGATTAACAGGATTGTCGTAGGCCTACAATTGTGAATCTTGTTTTTGGACTTGCTTAAATGATTTTAACAGTGCTGACTGTTCCGAGTATCGGACGATCACTTCTAATGCCAATAAGACGTTTCCGTTCCTTACTTACTGCCCCATTAATTGTTGCTTTACGTAATGTTATGCTGATTGCGTACACCGGAAAATAACGGCAGAAGATTCTACAACGAGGAAACGTTCATCAGTCATTGTCAACCGACAGCGTAACTTTATTTTTAGATTTTTTCCCCGGTTTTGATTAATTCCGTTCTATCTTCGTATGCTTCCGTATCCGTCAGATATGTATTCCAGTATAAGTTAGATATAATTTAAAGTATTATACGGCACAACGTTTGTTACAGCATCCATGAAGCTAGTTCTTTCCTGCTCTGAAATTTTTATTTAAATCTATACATCGCGTTGAATACAGTCCCAGTCCACTAGATTAATATTTTATTTGCACAAGAACGTCGTCGTTAACCTTAGACAGGGTGGACATATCGTGATTACAGCATTCCACAAATGTTCACAATAGAGGACAATGTAACTTTGACAACGGCAGAATAAACTAAAACAAGCTGAAGTGCCTATGACTGCTACGTTTCCTCGGCAACACGACACGACGCAAAACCTACGTTTGTTGCAAAAATACAAGAAATTACGTTACATTAGTGAAACACAAATTAAAAACAATTATGTTCATTCCAGGACCGAATAACGGGTCGAATGAGTGATTAACATTTTACCCGAATATTTTCTAATAATCCCCTTTGACATACCTTTATGTTTAACTACTTTTGTATTTTATATTCAATTTAATTTTTAATTGTTAAAATTATGTTTGGTGTCATCCTTTGTGAATTTTTGTTATTTAGTGCTTCAGTTGTTTTCATTTGTACGCGTACTTGTCATTTTTTAAATTCCATGAAGATTACGTTAACGTTTTTATAACCACATAATTTATATGTGTTTTACAGTATGATTAATTTCATTTCTGCATAAAATTCACCCTTTATTTGGATTTAATAACATAAGCTTTGTAAAAAGATTTCTGATAATATGACTCGCGTATTAATTGGAAATAATGACAGTAAACAATAGAAAACCGATAATTTCAAAATAGCGGTACTTGGACGTACAAACAAAATCAATCAACTATTCAACCGCTGGAAAGCCAATAAACGGCTCTAAAACACAAGCAACAAAATATTTAGTAATTTATTATTTTTTTAATAAAAAGTAAGTAATGGAGGTATATATAGTCATATAATATAACATAGGAATACATAATAACTGGTACACCGAAGAAACTAGCTGCTATATTATCTTTCTAAGCACCTCTGCAGCTCAGACAGAGAATTGGAGAGAGGATATGAGGAAAGAATTGAAAAAATAAAATGTCATTTGTTACGGGACGGCCATAGTTCTGGGTGTGAGCGGCTTGAAACTGAAAATTGTAAACGCTCTGTTATAATAAAAGGCTATAATTTTTTTTATTATATGTAAGTTTGTATAGGATATGAAGTGTACATCGGTGAAGATTGCACGAAATCAGTAGGAGAACAATAGTGAGCGGAAGAAACAAAGTGATATAAAAACTGCGAACTTTATAGTGAATGTGATAAAAAGTATTCTAAGAATGAAGAGGAGAGACAGGAGAGGACTTAAGCGGACACCCATCGAAAACAGAATAGACTATATAATACACATAATTATTAAGACGAATCGTAGGCAGGCAGTATATTCGGGTAAGTGATAAAATAACAGATGGTTTCAGAAGTCGCTGTATCGGAAACCAAAATGAATCAAACCCGGGCTGTTGCAGGTTGAAAGGATGACCTAGTCATAGTCTTTACTATGAGGAGATATCACGAAAGGACTATCGGTCAGCAGTGGCCAGAAAAGTGTTGCTGCTGTTAGCGCTGATTACGATAAGGCAAACATTGAAAGTACAATAATAAAGCGCTTAATATGAAAACATTGCGCGCGCGCGCGCGCGTGTGTCTAATACTATATAACGAAAAGTCATGTGATGAAAAGTGGACCCATTTGCGTAAGGGCTTTAGCAACATATAGGTAGTGAAATGTTTCCAGTAGTCAGACCCTCAGCTCTTATTTCATATTTACTTTTTTTGTACGTTACCGTTACAATGAGAGCTTCAGCCTTTTGTCGAGTCCGCTTTATACAGCAATTACTCGCTGAAGGGGACTAACCCTCAGGGCTCACTGGGGACATGTAATTACCCTCATCCTCCTCTCGCCGCCATTTCTTCACAAACGTTGATAGTAAATTTTGAAATCTGTACGATTTAAACAAAAACCATACTACCTACGCGAGCATAACATGCATTTGTAGCACGCTGAATCCAAAACAAACCTCTTTACCCTTATTATCCGTTCAAAAACGAATCAAGGATACTATGCTCTGTATGATGATGGTTGGCGTGTAGACCCTTAGCCTACCTGCTGCCTCTTACCTATTGTAATACTTCCGCCCGGGCTCGACAGCAGCTAATTGCCGCGTGAATCACCTCACTGTGCGTCCAGTATGAAACAATGTTTTTTGCCTCGCCCAATACTGGTAAAATTTTGTTATATTTGAAATCAGCGAAATAGTACGATGAAAATGACACCAAACACGACTAAGGAATATTAAAAATTGGGCGTTATAAAGCACTATGCACTGAAGATGTGTATTAAAGTAGTTGTTGAGCTTTTACCTTGAAACACCTTAAAATTTAATATTTTTTAGTCGTGTTTGGTGTCATTTTCATCGTATTATTTCGCTGATTTCAAATATAACAAAATTTTACCAGTATTGGGCGAGGCGAAAAAAAATTGTTTCATACTGGACGCACAGTGAGGTGACTCAAGCGGCAATTAGCTGCTGTCGAGCCCGGGCGGAAGTATTACAATGGGGAAGAGGCAGCAGGTAGGCTAGGGTCCATACGCCAACCATCGTCATACAGAGCATACTTCTCATTTAGATTGTATAAAATTTTATTTCGTTACCTACGGTTAGGTTACTACGTGTTTGTAACCTGGTGTATTCGAAACACAGAAGATGTCACAACGAAGTTTGATGAATTTCGACTCATTCAGTTATTTTTACTTAGCATGTCTTCATAAGAATTTGGAAATATATTTTCCTTAACGAATAATTGGAAGTGCGTTTCTCTAATAAATAGGCACTTATATGAAGTAATATATCATCATTATGGTTTATAATTGCCTGCTCACCGCTGAGCAAATGCCTCGCCAATAATTATTCTTCAGTGAGTCGGTGACTTGTCCATTTCACTATATATACTACTGGACATAATCAGTTCACCCCCTGTCTTGCCGCGGCCCGATATCGTGGCTTCCTAGCCTGGTGATGTGCCAATGTGGTACTTTCGTGACCGTCTATTCCAGTTTTTTGAACACCTGTATCGTTTTTCATTTTACAGTCTCGCCTGGTTATTTCTAGCATAGGGGTTTTCAGTGTCCGTAACTGTTCAGTTCACAGATTTTGACTCATTCTTAGGCTCTTAGTCATAGTGTGTACACGTGTGTGTGTGTGTGTGTGTGTGTGTGTGTGTGTGTGTGTGTGTGTGTGTGTGTGTGTGTGTGTGTGTGTGTGTGTGTGTGTGTGTGTGTGAGGGGGGAAGAGAGCTTCAAGTTCCCTTGGAGAATTTATATGGTATTACCTGCTGATACTCAGTGAATTTCTCGTAGACGTTTCGACGTCTACCTCTGGACGGTCCTTCTTCTCTGCCTGCCAGAGCCCGCTTCTGGGAATGAACAACAGAATTAATAATCTTGTATTCTCTTTCTTTAGGCAAAAGACCGAAATGTCCAGCATAAGACGTCTTGGAAGTTATAAAAACGAAACAAAAATCAACAAAATTAAAACAATCCACACGCGCGGAAATAAAAAATAATATAAAATATTTAATGATGCGTACAGAGGAGTATGTAATATGTAACACTTCAGATTACACTCAGATGATCCTGGAGCTTCACTGTATAAGCATTGGTTTGTTATTTCAAACATACAGCGAAATTTCGTTATTAAAACATTTCCACGATTGAAAGGATTATCGGAATGTTTTGTATAATATAAAAAGCAAGTGTTATAAAACAACTACCAAATGTTGAAGTGTTGTGTCCGATGGCAGATTAAGATCAGCGTGACATTCTAGAGGGGGTTGTTTCCACCTGACGGAAGTGTTATTGTTATTAAGCGAACTGCATCCGTTTCTCCATCCCGAACGAAACTGTATCTTCTGTACGTTTTGATAGTAGCATAACTTAATATGACAAATAACTACCGTTAGTCGAATAAAACTAGTGGAAAACAGTCTGCTGGGGTAATGTAAGAATTACGAAAATACTAAAATTCCTAAAACGTTAAAATTCATTTCCTGAGATAGGTGTATCCTTTGTACGTGACAGCCAGGAATTGGTTAATATTTGAGGGGCAAAAATCGCATCATTATTGCGATTTCTAGGTTATTCAATAGTTTTGTTGAAAACGGCTATAACGTACGAATCCAACAGTTATCTCGAAATTCTTTCAAATATTCTTTGATAGGTATTCATATGAAATAAGATCATTCAATGTAACTTATAAGCAATAAATAATAAGTAAATAAATAAACAAAAAAAAGTATTTTGTAGAATATTCATCAGTGCTGAAGGTTAGGATAGGTTAGGTTAGGTTAGGTTAGGTTAGTTTAAACCAAACAAAACACCTCAAACCAAAACACCAGTTATCTTAATTACAGCGATAATTACATACTGAAATATATTCAACACATTAAACATATTAAATTATGTGTCAAACAGATACAAGAAATTCCTAAATTAAAAAATATGTTTATCCATTAGTCTCTGGTCGTTTTTCGTCACATACCCTAGGTGAAGATTATCCTGTACACAATTAATTCCATTCATTCTGGGCGTTTCTCTTTCTGTTCTTTCAACCACTTCCGTCTGTCCATTCTGATTAGCGGTAATGTCCAGATCCCCATAAAGTATACATACAGTCTTCAGTTCATCATTAATCTCCACATTCCACTTAACATGTTGTCATGTGTGATTTCTGAGCATTTTCCTTCCGTATCTACCAACTGTTGCTAGTAAATCTTAAATAACACATTAGGGTCCAGTTGAGGCTGCCGTGTGTCATAATTGTCTGACTAGGACTTTCTCGTATGTAACAACGATATACACAACTTTACGTAAGACCTGACTAGTTCTGTTCTCATTTGAGGGTGGATATTTCTAAATCTGTATTAAGCAGATTGCTTGTGACGATACTGGGTCGCTCCAGATTTGAATACTCAGATTATCTACAATGTCCAACCTGCCTAGGTGTTCACCTTGGTTTATTTCGTATTCCATTATTTAATTCTTTCACACATTTCACACATTTTCACTATATTATATTTCAACGTTCTTTGTACAAGTTATTATATGAATTTAATACCAGTTTTCCAAAGAACTTATTTTAAGTGTGTACAGCGCTTTCCGGGAGCGGCCATGTCGCCTTGGACAGTGCTTGGAAAGAATAGAACTGACTAACCTGTCTTATCTTTTTCTGAATCCTCCTGTAAAGAGTTTTATGGCGTGAAGATGTCAAACATGGTGTCTTGCCTCTGCTCTCGGCATGTTAATGTGGTGGCTATCGTAGATTATATCATACGTCGTGCTGGTCCCATTCTACCAACCTCAGAGGCTTAATTCGACACGTCGACCGTCTTCATTAACGATCAGAGCAGTAGTCTCCCCTTGAAGTCTACGTAGCGACTCATTTCTACTGAAACTTCAATCTTCATCGAGCAGTTAGTGACGTAATGAAATACGGTGCGATAATTCGCAAGTCCACATTTTTATTGGTCCACATACGACTGCGTAAACAAGTTCTAGCCTCGCCTTTACACATTCTATACGCTTTGATCACGTGTTGGCACGTATAATTCCATACACTATAATAGTCGGGCGACGTGACTTTAATTGTATGTGTTTTATGCAATATTTTAGTCCAACTTTATACACTAGTAATAAATTTTAATACAGTATTGGAACACATGTTATTTTGTTTAATTATAATTTAAATTAGTTGTTTGTAATATCTACAGGTATTCCGTATACTATTAAAACTAAAAGGTAATGATGTGTCGTTACTGAATGGCCAAGACGGCGCGCGCACACTCGTTTTTACCGTCACTACACTGCTGTTTTAGTACTTTAAATGTCTTAACACATCCTCACCCTCATGAATAATTACCACGGATCGTAACAAATAAGATCTCTTTTATAACAGACTCAGTGTGCAATGCACGTCACTTTGCAATGTACATTATTTATTTATTTTCACATAAATATTAAACAATTATGGGGGGATTATAATAGCCCTACTTAATAATTCTTACAAATTAATAGAAACATAAATTTTATAAATTATTATAAATGACTACACATTTTTATGTCCTAATTATTTAGGCCTATTTCATTGGGCATTAATAATTTGATTTTAATTAGAATTTTGTATACATCAAATCCGCAGATATTCTAACAGCAGATTTGGGTCATATTTTAAAAATGATTTTCTTTACACTTTGGATAATGGATTTATCCACTTAATGTAGATAAATGTTAAATATATTTACTATCTTAACTAATTTACTAATAATTTTAATAAATTTACTATATGTAGTATCATTTATTTCTAATAATATTATTACTAAGATGAAAACGGTTTCTACTATTTTTGCCAAAATAATTTAGAATTCAGTTATATTCGTGTTTTTGCTGGCTTTATTGAAAAATATTTTATTATTCCGATAATCAAAGCAAATTGAATTTAATAGTCTTTGATGAACTAGGAAATTGTTGATTAACAGTATTATATTTCTTGATAATCACATAAAACCCTTTTCTCTTTTACAAAAGATTATTCTACGTTTCATATTTTTCTTCCTATCCCAATGCAGCGGTTCCATCCAAAATCAAGAATGCCTACCACTTACATCATCGTTTATAAGTTTCCCAAAAACATGTCATTATTTGGTTATAAAATTATATTTTCTGTCAGTGGTTTTATCACTCGTCACTTGTCACTGTTATTAATAATTTAGTCTTCTCCATTTTATCGAAACGTTTAAAACATTTCTTCGAAGGCTTTTACGGCCGGAGTCAATGTTGTTAAATTGTGATCCCGGGCTGTTTGGCCGTGGTCCACTGCTAAAGTTGAGTTCCCGGGCTGTTTGGCCGTGGTCCAGTGCTAAAGTTGAGTTCCCGGGCTGTTTGGCCGTGGTCCAGTGCTAAAGTTGAGTTCCCGGGCTGTTTGGCCGTGGTCCAGTGCTAAAGTTGAGTTCCCGGGCTGTTTGGCCGTGGTCCAGTGCTAAAGTTGAGTTCCCGGGCTGTTTGGCCGTGGTCCAGTGCTAAAGTTGAGTTCCCGGGCTGTTTGGCTGTGGTCAGTGCTAAAGTTGTGATCTCGGGCTGTTTGGCTGTGGTCAGTGCTAAAGTTGAGTTCCCGGGCTGTTTGGCCGTGGTCCAGTGCTAAAGTTGAGTTCCCGGGCTGTTTGGCTGTGGTCAGTGCTAAAGTTGAGTTCCCGGGCTGTTTGGCTGTGGTCAGTGCTAAAGTTGTGATCTCGGGCTGTTTGGCTGTGGTCAGTGCTAAAGTTGAGTTCCCGGGCTGTTTGGCCGTGGTCCAGTGCTAAAGTTGAGTTCCCGGGCTGTTTGGCTGTGGTCAGTGCTAAAGTTGTGATCTCGGGCTGTTTGGCTGTGGTCAGTGCTAAAGTTGAGTTCCCGGGCTGTTTGGCTGTGGTCAGTGCTAAAGTTGTGATCCCGGGCTGTTTGGCCGTGGTCCAGTGCTAAAGTTGAGTTCCCGGGCTGTTTGGCCGTGGTCCAGTGCTAAAGTTGAGTTCCCGGGCTGTTTGGCTGTGGTCAGTGCTAAAGTTGTGATCCCGGGCTGTTTGGCCGTGGTCCAGTGCTAAAATCTCTAGCAAACGCTTCGGTCGTGCTATTGACGACCATCAGCAGTGCAAATTACGAGCTTGCGCTAACGTAAGGTGACACACGTTAGCGACCACAGTTACGTTACTGTGGTGACGCTGGTGATCAGATTTACAGGACCAACGTTTACTCTCTTCTAAGCTTTATTTTTTCTCTTTCTTCCCAATGAAATGTTTATTTCACTAAATTGAAACAATGAAAGGACAACGTGCGCTGTGCTAATTAGTTGTTACTCTATTGTTCTTACTATTTCATCTTTCTATGTATAGTTACATGCCTTCTTAGCTCGTGCTTTATTATCGATTTTTTTAATATATGCGTATACGTTAGCTGGGTCTGAGATAACGCACGCTTGGATGACTAAACGTGTGATTTTCAAAATGCATTCATGTTTCCATCCATTGCAAAAAGAAAAAAATAAAGTAGGTTAGAAGATCATGATGAGTTAAAGAGTAGAAGATCATGTATTAAGCCTGGCGGCAAATATGTCGTCTTCTGGAACAAGAAGACAGCAAGAGAGTGTGCAGTTTACCATAGATAACATAGAGTTACATATTTTTGGAAAAGTACTTATTCAGAAGTGATATTTTTTACAGGAGACAAGGAAGCAAAAAAGTTGAGTGACAAGGCTTATTTTGTGAAAAAAATTTCTGAAATCTAATATGACCACACACAATAAAAAAATTAAATTGTATGAAACTACAATGTGAATAATTATTATAACGTATAAAAGTGAGGTGTGGGAATGTAAATACATTATTAAATTAATATGGGGCCATTCACGAAAAAAGATTGTACTCTAAGGCGGAGGCAGATTCTGCCTCGAAGAAGTTGTCTGAAGGAGATACAGACGCTCGTTGTAGGGTGTGGCGAGAGATTTAAGGACGATTGGAGGATGTTGGCGAGCGCAAGGGACGGCTAGAAGCTAGGCCAAGGTATACATCAATCTACCTAGCACTCGATGCTATCAAAATTAACACGTTTTTGCTATGAAATCATTAAAAGTTTGCGCATTTATTACGTGTTGTCGTGCTGTGGCGATGTTATTAGCATAAGCTACGGAACAATTTTTGAAACGGTACGTGCTGTGTGTGCTTAAAGTTTTGATAGGCTAATAAATTTGTCAGAATCTCAGCTTTCCAACGCGTTGCTCACAATCGCTACACATTATTTAATGCACTTCATGACATGCTTGTATTAAGTGTGTGTGTGTGTGTGTGTGTGTTTATTTACAGTTACTGTCCAAAACGTTATTGTTATCATACAATGGCGTTGGGAGTATATTTAAAGTAATAATTAAATTTTTTACGATTTTCTTTAACTTTTGTATTTTGTTTTCATTTTTGGTCGCATCCGTGTTATCCTTATTTTTCCAGTATTTTTTCATTGCTTTATACCTGGTTTGTCAGCACCTCACCCTTTCTTATTTCTCTGAATTTCTGATTTCCAAATTCGTCTTAATGGGCGTGTATCGTCCACACTCTGTATTCGGTGCCACTAACACAATTAATTGTCTTCCTTCAACAAGTTCAAACGTACAGTGCTTCATCACATAACTTCTAATTCCTACATACGTCGTTCTATATATCTTTGTAACGTCTACGAGTCTTCTTAGAAATTCCGTCATCATTGTTACAGCATGGATTTTGCTTTCCTGTTTTCACTAAAAATCCATGATTCACATTCAAAAAATTAGTATAGTTCTATAAATTATCATAAATACTGCTATCTTTGTTTTCCGGTCGACTTCCGAATATAATATAAGAATGTTATGCATGGTAAGAGTTTCTCGTGTTTTTTTTTTCAACTATATTCTTGCCTGTCACGTCTAGACGTTTATTTCTCGTCTATTGTCACTCCCAGGCTTGGAACTTTCCTTTTACTCAAGTTTATCCTGTAAATTTCATTCCTTATGTCTCATTTTCTCATACAGCTTATACTTAGGCCTTAGTTTTCCTTTTCTTATTTCCCATTCTGTTCTCTTTCAGTACTGTGTCCCCTAAATCTAAATTTTCCAGTCTTTCAGTTCTTACTCCCTTTGAGGCGTTAATACCACATCGTTTGTAAACGTCCGCTCAGAGATGTTTACGCATAACCGTACTAATCTTAGTGTTTCCTTTTCGCTATTCAGACCTCCTTTTACAGTTTTTCCTAAAAAGAGTTTTTGATTGTTTTCTACTTATTATTATTATTATTATTATTATTATTATTATTATCATTATTATTATTACACTTAAGGAGTGTTAGAGTAGCACAGCATTGGACCATATAACGACGTTCGAAATAACAATGAAGCTGAAATTAATGAGGAAATATAATCTACTTGTAATGAATGTTAAAAAAGTCACAACGTAAAATCTATTGATATAATATCATTGGTAATTTTCAGCACGAGGTCTTGTAAACAAAACCTGGTAACTAGTCTCCCTCAGCTACAATTATCTGTTGATAGTAGCACAGTTAAATTAAAAAATCAGTCATTATGGAACTATGCAGCCAAGTCCGTACATTCTTAAACAAACCATCATTAATAATAATCATAATTACACACCAATAACAAAATAAGTTTAGGGTAATTTAATTTTAAATATTAAAGGATATATTCTTTGTTTACTGAATATTATGAGTTATATCTCAAATGCTATCGTAAGTCTTCTGTGAACGTTAAATTTAGAGGTTATATTTGAGTTACTGTATCTCTCGAAACAGTGGTGCGGTGTATATTAGACATTTGCTAATGTATTAACTAAAATTTAATATAATAGTTCTTTGAGCGTATAAAACCTAAGTAGTCTGCGAATTTGAAATTTCACCAGCTTTAAATATAAATGTGATAATAAAACTTATTGTTAAGAATGAAGCTCATAACTTACACAGGTTTATCAAGAAGCATTATTTTATAGTGTCTCGCAGTAAATTAGGCCTAAGAAAGTTCGGTCACTTCATGTTTTTAAGAAACAAATTTTACTTAAACGATATTATTGTAGTAAAAAAATTTTATATTTCCATGTGCATTTATGTTCTTTTTTTATGTACTTCAGTTTTTCTTCTATGAAACGTGCTACCAAGTGTGTAATAAACAAATAACACCAAGTATTTACACTATAAACGAAACAAACAGAATTATCACTGTTGCACACAGCTATAGTAAAATTATGTTTTTTCTATAGTGGTGTGCAACAGTGATAATTCTGTTTGTGATTATAACCACTAACACAACTTTCTTAATTAAACTTATAAACGAAACGTGTGACGTAACAGGTACTCATATTATTTAATACAAATTATACACTGCTTGCGATATTACTAATACAAAACAAATACAATCTTGATGCAATGTGTGTTAATAAAAAATAAAGCCATGACACTGAGCCATTAAGTTTTCTAGTTCATTAATGTAACATACTATTATTAGACAACATATGAAGATAGTAGAATGTAAGATAATATAGCATAGGATACATTTATTACTCTCAGGCAGGTAATACAAGATAATATATACTGATATTCATAGTAATATAATTTGAAATACAAATTGTTTCTAATTTGTTACTGAGAGTTAATGAGAAAGCAGTAAAAGAATCCTAACATTGGCAATACTGAAACGCTGTTTAGGCTGAAAAATGTTAACAAATTTTTGCTGCAACGTTCCGAGAACATTCCCAACTTAGTATTTACTTGGCTTTTGTTGTCCACGATGTGTCCGCGTAGCAAACATTACGTAATGCACATTCCTGACAGTGATTGCGTTACTGTGGCCTGATAGGAAACATACGGAAATGACCAAATGAACAGACAGATTAAACCACACGCAACGATCTGCTAACCAATTCAAACAATGGCTTTACTTTCGCAACCGGAAATGACAGCGCTCTTAGCGGCCGTCTCTGACGAAGGTCAGGTATAGCTCAGACACAAGTAAAATGGGATTATAATTTTTCCTAAAAATTCAAAAATTGGGAAAGTGTGTTATATACTGTCTAACATTTTAGTAGACTATTATTGTAGGGACACACAGACATTCACGTACGCGTGCGCACAAAAATCGGATTGTGTATCAGCGTGTTTCTTTGTCTTCAAGACGGAAATGAAACAACAGATATTTTCCGAGAAGTTCAACGTGTTATTTGTTTTAAAAACTCTTTCTCTCGCGCATAGAAACAGAACAGAAATCAATACAGAAGCGAGTTATTTATAATTATTTCATTCGTAGAATTTTGCCGTTATCACCATTAACAGTAACTCTATTCTTCGATTTTACACACAGCTTATGTTTCTCCTAATCAAAGGGTTTGCCCGTTTGATGGGATAAACATGACCCACTCAGTTTCAACCGGGCATCTGAGGATGCTTTATCGTAGGGTGGGAGAAAATTTTGGTGTTAACGTGTGTAAACTCTAAGATCGTTTTCTTTTACTCTGAATTACAATTGATAATTAAAAAGTTTCATATTATATATTATATACATAAAATTATAAATTGTAAAGTAATTCCGTGCTATGTTATACATTGTATTACCGCATCATATGATAATTTTCTTATCGTTTAGTAAAATAAAATACAAATTAAGGTTAAAAATTAAGATTGGCTGTAAAAACTACTCTCTGGCCTGTGAGGTCGTGGTCTACCATTTTTCGACAACAGGCGTTTTAAATATTTTTTTAAATATTGGAGGCCATTGGAGGCCGTTATCCAATGGAGAAATTGAAACGTCTGTTGTTGAAAACGGAAGACCACGGCCTTACAACCCGGACAGCAGTTACGATTGCGGTCGTGAAAGCCTAAGGAATCGGTTAAGATTGGTTGTTTAGCAGCTTTTGTGATACTGTTTGCACTACCTCAGGAAGGTATGTAAACTTAACTAGCACTATAATAAAACAAAATTTTAAAACGTTAATACATTAAGTAGTATGCTGAACAAACATCTGTTGTTTCCAAAAATTTGAACTAAAGTTACTCCTAGTCAGCGTAGCTCAGGCAACATTAGCCTTTCTTAAGGTATAAAAGTAGTCTAACGAGGGGAGTAGTACGCCTTGACAGTCTTCAACTGATGAGGCAATGGGTTCACATTGGGTGGGTCAAGTGTCCAGCCGGATGTGGTGAGATGGATTCGAACCCACAACAACGTCCTACTTTATCAACTAGCGTTCTGTCAACCGCGCAAACCAGGACGACCTGTACTCGAAAATAACTGTCTTGTTTGTCTCGCAAATTATTAAGAAGGGAGAACAATATTTACCTAACGGATATTACTTTTCATGTGAACCGTTTCCAAGAAAATCTCGTCGCTAGAAAATAAATTCCTATTTCATTGAAGTGTTTTCATTCTGTTATAAGATGTTGTTTAAGAAATTAATTTCAAATGTACACGATTTTTCTTTAGGTTTGAGTATATTTTATATTGTCTTCAGTTTTAGACGACAGTAAATATTGTTACACGGTAGACGATAATATAATTGATTTGCGAGCATTTTGAAATGAACTCTATTTGTCTCAGTTCCTGTCAAACTCATCGAGTTATGTAATTTAATTTAAATACAGGTTACAGGTCGATTATGATACGAATAATAATTGATTATACTAATAGAATAATAATAAAATATGGTATGAACAGAGTAACTATAATAATAATTATTATTACATATATAATGTATATACATATTAGACAATGCATATTATATAATAACTATTATTCATATTACAACAATATGTATTTAATTCCTTAAAATTCAACAAAATTATCGTCATCACCTTTTCCTCTTCTCTGAAGCATCGGGGCTATAGCATGTTGCGGCCTTTGCCCTTATCACGGTAACTATAGAACACGGTAGGTGACACGTCCAGTCTGCTGTTAGTTGATGACGTCACATGAACCACTCGCTCAGCGTGCCACAGTAGAAGACATGAATGTATGTATATTACACGAGTAATCATAACAAATGGTAGTTTAAATATAACGTCAACAAATATACTTATCTTTTTCCGCGTCTTCAGTCATAATGGTGAAATTTATTTAACCTAGAGACTGTATCGTATACGCTCACTTGTGTTGTTCTTTTAATATAATTGCATAACACGTTTATACACACTGTTTCTTCTTTTTAGCTAAAAGGGTAGTTTGTTTTTCCGGTTCTTGGATCCTTTTGCCCATTTTAGTTCATTCGTAGAATGACTACGAATAGAATAGTAGAATATTAGACTTTTTAACATAAGACACAGTGTCGAGAGTCAAACAGATGTATTACGAGGGAATAGTGATGCAGTGGTAGCAAGTATGGAGATAGGAGCAAAGACTGTTAAAAAAAAAACACAATAATTTACTTAAACTAAAGCACTATTTGTGACATACAGTGGATACGTTTTCGATAGGCATTTCTTGAAACTAGAGGAGAAACGACTTCAAGAGACGGTAGAAAAACGTTCAATTCCCTTCCCCACCAGACACTATCGTCTGGACTATAAAGCTTACTGGTTTCTGACAAGTAAAACACCCTATAGCCCGAAGGGGGTGAAAGGTAGATTTTAAGTTGAACGTTAGTTAGAAACGAAATTGCTTTGGAACGCTTGTATTGCTCAAAGCGTATTTATAAAATTTCCCTTTGAAACGCTTCTGCCATAAAACGGATATCTGCTATTAATTAAGACATCAGAGAAGATAAGTAGTTTTGTGAAATGACAACAAGTTGTAAGAATTTTTATAATAAACAAAAACTACTAAGCTTATCTTATCTAAGCGTGTCTAAGTTAACTTTTTCTGTTGATTTTCAGGCTACCACTGCAATTATACCTTATCACCATTTAAATATAAATTTTCTCTATTAATAACTGCGGTGGTATGATTCTACCTTTATATCTCCACGAGTTCACAAGTGTAGTCTTGTTTTATTCCCAAATGATTATTATTTTATTTTTAATACTAACCAAACTTTTCACTTTACTGGGCTGATACCATTAAAGTTGAAGGCTCCTCAGTGAAAACAACCTCACGGTTTGGAATTCTGCTGCACAAAGAGGCTCATAATTAAAACATCCTGTACTGAACAAAAGGCAAACCAGTTAATCAAATAACCAGCTTTGTATGGTAATCTGGTAATCAAAGTGAAAACACACGAACATAAAAATGTGTATAAAATAAACGTTTATTGTATATACTGGATAAATAATAATAGGGTAAGCGGTTCTAGCTAAATACAAAGTACTCCTGCGGATAAATTTTATAATCAAAGGGAAAAAAAAGAATTCCAAGAAAACTCTCAGACCCTTCTGTTTAAAGCGCAGTTCTTAATCACAGGCCGTGAAAAAAAGTAACTAGGATCAAGTAGACGCTTTCAAAATATGATGCTACAGGAATATACTAAATATTTAATGGAGAAGTAGGTTAAGGAAATTATTAAATATATATGAAGATACAAGACGAACTGAGAATGTTGATACTCCTCATCAGGAACATGTATGAGAACCTCACTAGCAAAGTTTGTGGACTGTGGGGAGACTCCTAAAGCAAAGCCAACAAAGACGTTCTTGAATTTGTTGGCTATAAAAGTGAATTGTTTCAAGTATAGTGACATTGTGGACGTAGAACGGTCAACAGGATTCATTATAGGACTTCAGCCATATGGTCACTCAGCGAAACACGAAACTGAAGTTGTAAGGATGACAGAGAATACATACAACATACAAAAAGAAATTGTATTTACAAAATCCTCTACAATAAGGAGTGCAATTAGAGTTATAATTAAATTTCACGAGAAATGCGTATAGCTGTATCTGCTATTAGGACTCGCACACGTTCATCTTACAGTTGTCTTAAGAACATGTGACCAGAAGTCCTTAAACACGTGTGTGCTGGTTTTATTGTCATGTGTAGTGGATCATCTCATGCCGCGACGTTAGTATCAGATCATTGGTTGAAAAAATTTATCGGATTAGTGCAATGGTTTTATGAGCACACTCGACTAGGCGGGCGTCTTCCAAGAGGTAAGATCCGAGACATAAACTAAGATCGGAATCCTTCCCGGCTGCGAAGAACGTTAAATGAATTAAGGATGGTATATAGTATATGTGAATGGGGGGGGGTGGTCATTCTGTGATGTAGAGTAGAAGGAAATGGCGTTAATCGTGTGTAGCATAATTAAAGTAGCTTTGTTTATTAAAGTTATGCCTGCGTGATAAGTATAAATTTATTGTTGTGTATTTTATGTTTGTTTTCGTCTTTGAATCACCCCAGAAGATTTTTTCCGTCTTTCAATAAATTTCAAACAGCTGCTACTATATACGTCTCATAGAGGAAATTTCCTTAAAGAATAATACTTTTATAGGATGAAAACCACGTTTTAATGATATGATTGTTAATACCAAACATTTCACCCATTCTGAGATGTGGCATCGTCAGTGGTATGGCTTTGTGAACGATATCTCTTTGAGTTCTTCACAGGTCCCACTTATTTTTTCCATGTATTGGCTGCTCAGTAGACCAGTTGGTATGACACCTGGCTACTAATCTAGAGGTCCCGGGTTCGATTCCCGGGCCCCACCAGGGTATGTTTTTCTGCCCCCAGGTCGACTCAGCCTGATGAAAATGAGTACCTGGGATAACATTCTGAGGATAATAATGGGCGACTGAAGATAATAATGGTCACACTGCCTTCCTTGTATGGCGTACGGCTCGCATATGGCAGCCTTCCCTGCCTGACTCCCTAAGCTGCTTCGGTGGTACACATGGAAGCCGTTATTATTATTATTGTGCGTCATTGGTTTTACTTTGCCGTACCACTGTAAAATGACATCCAGTAATCTTGCTACTGACCGTGTCTCTTTCATTTTTCTGCTATCTCCTGATTTTCTTATTTTATTCTCGTGAGCAACCTGCAGACGAATTTTACTGCAAGCGAATTCGTACTCCGAAGTAGGTTAAAGCGTACCGCTATTAAACTGTTCGTACTCACATAACAAAATAGCCTAATAACGTTATTTGACTTATACAAATACATTTTTACCTACACGTGTTTTAATTTGTGGTTTTTTGTTTTCTCTGTATCCCTTATGTCTTCTTTACATTTCGTTTTTTTAAATCTCCAAACCCCTTTGTGCGCTACTGGAATAATCACGCTATTTCGGTCTCAATATTTCGTCATATTCCTTAACTTTACCAGTAATTCAGTTTTGACACTTGTTTATCTCTTCATTAACATGGATATTTCTTCATTTTCAAGAAGTATATATGCAATCTCTACAGAATTATATGTTAAATTCTGTATTCTATGAATGCATTCTTTTGCAGAAAAATCGCTTAATGGCCAACAGAACTTGGAGAATGTAACTTCCTTATTCGATTCATTGTTCTTGCAATTTTTTAATTATATATGTAATTCTGAAGAGGACAGGTCACAGCTTTGCCTAACTGCACTGACAGTTTCTAGTTTAATTCACATTTACATTACTACATGCGGGGGAGCGGCTAATGTGTGTGTTGCTGGCTAGCTGTCAAGCTAATGTGATTTCAAAGTAGCCATCTAATACAATTATCCGGCTTTGGGTAACTGTACAGTGACAAGACACCGATACAGCATTAAAAGGGTTATGGCCGTGTATAATTTTAGAACGTGTGGAAAATACAAAATAGCGTATACGCTTGAATTAATAGGTCAGTAATATACTGTAATATACCCTGCTGTCAGCTTACACATAATTCGGTGATGACAATATGAATAGCAAACGATATCTAGTTTGATTCTGAGGCAAGCTAGAAACGAATTATACGTGCCAAAAAGTTGTCCTGCCGCGTTCTTTGTTCGCCTAACGGAAGGTCAAAACGGTTTTGGGGCAAGATAGTGTCTCATCACATCGATATCAAGTCCTAGTACCTACAAGATAACAAAGTTAAGAACATAATTTAATTTTCTTCACATTTTTTTATTTCACATAAAACTTCTGCACCAGTTACGTTTACTTGAAGCCGATAATCAACTCGTTTTAGTAAATATGACTAGTCGAAAGTTTTACAGGAAACAGACTAGTTCTAAAAGTTTCATAACCAGACGTAATTATGGCAGTTAAAAATTGAATTAAAAATAACTACATAAACTACTGAATTAACGATATATATATATATATATATATATATATATATAATGATTTAGTCATAAAAACAAAAGCAAAGGACAAGAATTTTAATAATCGTAACTAAACGCCTTCAATAAAATTTAATATAGACTAGTATAGACTATAGACTACTAGAATATAGACTACTAGTATGCTCCCTGAGCTGCAGAACTGGCTCACTAATTTTAACAAAACTCATTTATTATTGGATTGATTCTAATATTACATAATCTTTAAACTAACATAAAATCCACGAAAATTCAGATTATTTGTTGTTTAATATTTAGGTCTAATTTTTTTGTTAACAAGGAAATCTTGTAACATTTTGTTGATAACAGTAAAGCAACCACTAGTGGAACAACCATACAATAAACACTAATAATTTTAAACAGAAGGATTTGCATTAAAATTCACATTAGTCAGATACCCGACTAGAGTTTTACAATTTGTTCAAATTTTTATCCAATTTTTGAACCCTGGTGTCAAGAAATTTTGAAATTCCCAAAACTGTTCACTACATTAAGGTTTTGGATAAAATTCTCTTTAATTTGATATCCCACATTGAATTTGCAATTCTATCAAACGTTTTTCCTACTTTTTGGCTCTGAAGTCCAAAAGTGTTGAAAAGTCCAGTACCTAACACTGCATTCAGATTTTAGCTAAAATTTCTTTTAACTTAATACGCCACGCAATTTTTGCGATTTGTGATATCTGTAAATACTGGAATAAAGATCTATTTTTCATTAATGATAATACGTTTCTCAGGAATTCTTTTACTTTCAAATTAACGTACAACGATTTTACTTCGTCGATTTCAATGTACCACCGCTTCGCCTTGGGCCGTGTCCTACCTAACCCTACTGGTTATTTGTTAACAAGAGGTATGAATGACAGGGCCAAGACATCGCTATGCAGAGAATTTGGAATAATAAAAATTATTATGAAGAATAACAAAATGCTCTTACATTTAATGAAAAGCAATGTATTGGAAATAACAAAACTTTGGCACAGAAAACATCAAATTGATGCTTAACAAAATGTACGTCGTTAACAAACCTACAAAAACAAATAGAACGAATAGACAACAAAAGTTCATCACAAGGTATAAGGACAACTTGGTTGAGAACTATGATGTGGTGAACTGGACAATAATTTCTATTGAACAGAAATTACTAGAGAACTGACCAAGCAACGATAGTTATGTGGCTACCCACCAGTTCCACAGAAGCTGAGGTTTCAAGAAGACACACACACACACACACACACACACACACACACACACACACACACACACACACACACACACACACCTTGTATACCTTGGTGCAATCATATATACATCTAAACGTATTTATAAGGGAGGTACAATTAAAAAAGATATTGTAACTGGACGGATATTGTAACGGTATAAAAGAATCTTGGGATCACCAGGAGAAATTTACAGGGGATCAGAAGGTGTAAAGCTAACAGACTGAATATCTAATGGAATATCTAGAATTGGCACAGCCCTTGTTTACTGTGTTATCGGATGAGGAGACAACTCAAACTCTATAATTTAGTTTAATATCTCCAGAGCGCAGTGTGTGCTGATGCACTCTGATTGGCGGTACAAATAACGAATTGACTTTGCTTGGTGTAGTGCTTCTCAGCTGCTGCACTAACCACATTTACTGTTTACAATTAAATATAATTTCATTTTATATATAAGTAAGTTAATAAAGCACGAATTGTTAAAATGCTGTCTTTTTTCTTTTGACTTACTGTCTCTATTCAACAAATCTTAATTTTCTTCGGTGTACATATAGGCTAAGCTTTACGGTGTAGCTAATTATCAAACACAGCAAATAAAAGCATGCAGATTGTCAGGCGCGTTAAAATAAAGTTATATAGAAAAATAAGTATTTAAACGCCAAAGTTAAAACGAGTGTATTTAAGATATACAAAGTACTTTAACCTACGCATGAGAAACTAAAATAAATTAAAGAATCAGAAAATTCCAAACACAGAAATCAGTGAAAACTCTGCAAAAAATTTGGAAAAATAAAATGAAACAGAATGCAAAGGAAAAGCACCAGATATCAACGTGGAAGGAAGGAAATAAGCGTGGAATGACCACCTTGTACGAATGAGTGAGCATATTGATAAAAAAATCGCCATTTGATTGAGGATTGAGGATGTAAGGATCCAAGGTCGTCAGCGGTAAAAATTCATAGAGGGAAAATGGGGGTTCAAAGCCACAAAGGAATGCCGCCTTCTTAAAAAACACTAAAACACATGATCTAAGAGATGACGCCGCCACCGCTGGACCCGCAGCATCCCGATGGACCACAGCACCGCGAATTTCCGCGAATAAATTTTTTTATTTTTTTTATTTTTTTTATTTGGTTTTTTTTTATTTTTTTAATTAAATTGATTTGCATATCAAGGGGTGGGATGAGGTTCAATGGACCACCAGCATCCGTGAATATAATTTTTTATTTTTTTAATAAAGTTGATTTGCATATCAGGGGGTGGTGGTGGGTGGGAGGTTTTTTTATTTCATATCAGTGGGTGGTGGTGGGTGGGAGGTTCCAACTCGATGCATTATAGTGTATATTAAAATATATGATCAGGTGTACCAACCTTTGCATGAGTTCAAATTTGTCGCGTGTTATAATGTATATTAAATCTATATGATCAGGTGTACCAAACTTTGTATTATTATTATAGTGTATAGATATTTTTTTTATGAGCAGGGTTGTCAACATTTTCTGTGGCGGGAGGAGGGAAATTCAAATATGTGTTATATAGTGTATATATTAAAATATATGATCAGGGTTACCAATCTTACATTATTGTGTGTATAGAACAGATCTGCCAACATTTTTTTCTCTTCTGTAGTGGGAAATTCAAACTATATGATCATACTTGTTACTCTCTCTCTCTCTCTCTCTCTCTCTCTCTCTCTCTCTCTCTCTCTCTCTCTCTCTCTCTCCTCTCTCTCTCTCCTCTTCTCTCTCTCTCTCTCTCTCTCTCTCTCTCTCACATTTGAATGTAAGTAAAACTATCTCTCTCTCACTCTCTCTTGTTATCAAACGTTATGTTCAAACCGTTTTCCTCCTCTCCCTCAATCTCTCTTTCTCTCTATCTCTCTCTCTCTCTCTCTCTCACTGTGTACATTGAGTAAATAATTTTAGCTCTCTCTCTCTCTCTCTCTCACTCGTTGTGTATGTCTCTCTCTCTCTCTCTCGTTGTCAAACGTTATGTTCAAACCGTTCTCCTCTCTGTGGTCATTACCGCGCGCATGTATATGAAATTAGAAAGTTTATATTTATTCGACAAATATTAACGCCCTCTATCTCTCTCTCTCTCTCTCTCTCTCTCTCTCTCTCTCTCTCTCTCTCTCTCTCTCTCTCTCTCTCTCTCTCTCTCACTCGTTTCAATTGTGTCAACAAATAGTAACGCCCTCTCACTCTCTCTCTCTCTCTCTCTCTCTCTCTCTCTCTCTCTCTCTCTCTCTCTCTCTCTCTCTCTCTCACTCTCACTCGTTTCAACTGTGCAAGGTTTCATACCGTTTCTCATGTCTCTCTCTCTTACCGTGTACATTGAGTAGTCGGTGTGATGAGTAAATAATTTTAGCTCTCTCTCTCTCTCTTCTCTCTCTCTCGTCTCTCTCTCTCTCTCTCTCTCCTCTCTCTCTCTCTCTCTCTCTCTCTCTCTCTCTCGTTGTCAACACATCGTCTTCATTTTTCAATGTATTAAATAATTAATTAATAGTTTTATAATGCAAGTCAGTGTGATTGATCCTTGTTAGAAATATATATATTTGGCAAATATTAACTATGTATGTGTGTTGTTGTCAATGAACTACTTACCTGTGTGCTGTTACAGATGGACAAATCCATACGTTAACGGCTTAGCAATCTTCAATACGCTCTTCTTCATGTGGTACAATACTTCTGTTTAATGGGTACAGTTTACACACGCACATAGGTTTCAGTGGTTGTATAGCGAAATAAATTAAAATTATACACACATGAAAACGGTGGGGGTTGAAATTCATACAAATCTTCTGATGTAACAGTTCCCACAAGTAATACAGTTCACACAAAAAAAAAAAATCAATTGTACACATGTTCAGAGGTGTATAGTGAAATAAAATAAAGCAATAATTTTTTAAATGATTAAATATATTTTAAAATACACAATATAAAATTCACAATTCATAATTAAATAAATACATTATAAAATTGATATTTTTTCGAAAGTTTATATATAATTGTGTCGTACTTGTAGGAGAAGCAACCTGCAACATAACAATACAACAACATTAAAATCATGTTAAATAGCACACACAACACACACACACACACACACACACACACACACACACACACACACACACACACACACACACACAGGACGCACACGCAACGTAACCACACACGCAACGCGCGCACACACAGACGCACACGCAACGTAATCACACACACACATACAACGTGCACACGTTTGAGTTGAAACATGTAATTGTTAGGTCCAATAAAACAGATAACAGATTTAAATATGCTATAGTCATTGTAAGACGTTACAATCCTTGAAGTGTTTAATAAGTAAATTGTATGTATATATCACTGAATAATAATAATATAATCGTTCTAGTGTTAACGTTTGCTGCAACAGGTAACGCAGTTTACAAATAATTACATATAGGTTCAGAGGTGTATAGTGAAATAAATTAAAAATAGAAATTAATTCCTCATAAGTTAATGTCCTTTCAAATAGTATTCATCAAAACTTTGTAAATTAGAATCTGCACTACAGTCAAACATACGTACACACAGTGATAAAAGTTGTTTATTAAAAGTAGTTTGTTACCTTAACAAGGTCTGTTATCCTACGCCGTTTGGGTCCTCATGCCTCGAAACACGAGATGTAGGTCGCTGGGGTTTTATAAATTGTTTATCAAGTCTTTTATAAATGGTCTTATAGTCGAGCTTGGCCTGTCTGTTGACCTATTGCTTTTAATTTCGTAATTTCTCCAGGTGTTAACCTTTTCGGTGAAAAAAACCATTTATGGAGAAGACGGTCCTCCTCCTGTTTTGATGACATGTTTATTCTATGATCCATCCTTCTTGTTCCTATAATAATAATAACAGTACCTGCTTCATTATCATATACATTATGTGCTATATACACATAAGGATTTCAACACACACACACACACACACACACACACACACACACACACACACACACACACACACACACACACACACACACACACACACACACACACACACACACACACAGCACATACCATAAATCCAGAACAGGAAAGGTATTATAACAAACATTACGAAAACAAGTACGTATGGTCATGTACATAGATCAACGTTTAAACAAACAGATTAATACCTGAATAAATTTTTAAAAACAGGACAGCGTATTATCTATATAACGCTCTGTTTCAGATAATAATAGTTTGAATATAAAATGAAAGGGTACGTTGTATTTTGTTATGAGAAAATGCATTTCTACATTTTGTTACATTTGTAAATTACAGAATTGTTCTTCAACTACAGCCACAATCGTTCAGTTTCATTAACATTTGAAAATTGATGGATTTGGTACTCGATATATTCTACTCTCACAGTATTTTCATTGATACATTTCAGAAACTGAGTACAGAATAAATCTACAATCACCCAGGCGGAATCATTAAGTTTTACAAAAGATCTTATTGATCAGACGTATGAGTAATTATATTAATCCTTATGTAGCAAATACGCACGCATTCATAAAATACAGCACTCAGGTGTAGGGCAATTAATCCTTTTTGTATTGAACGTATTTAAGTAGGCCTACTCGTGATATCATTAATCCTTATGTAGCAAATACGCACGCATTCATAAAATACAGCACTCAGGTGTAGGGCAATTAATCCTTTTTGTATTGAACGTATTTAAGTAGGCCTACTCGTGATATCAGTAAATTCTGTCTAAATGTCTAGTACATAAACGTACCCGGTAATCGCTTCTTGAGTCGTAGTCATTATTAAACTCGACATAACTACTTGTGTTACGCGATTGATGTTCATGTTAAACGATTGGTGACTCATGTAATAATACAGATTAACCTCGTATAATAATAATAATGACAGGACAGCGTATTTAGAACACTTAAAATTGGAAATCTGCAAACACATCAAAAATATCTGTCAAACCCCTATCAAACAAAAACCCCGTTCTTATCGAGAGACAACAGTAACTGACCTAAGCACATGTGCTTCATTAGGCAACAGACCAAAAAATCAAATAGACGACTATAAGCTCAATTTAAATAAAATCTGAATATTCAATAAAATTATGTTTACTTATGAACATATGCAAATCTTTTACTTACCTCTTAAATGTTGTTGTTATACACACAATAGTCGATTGTACGATGAGTGTCTCATACAAATGAGAAATAGTGACATGTCGTCTTGTGTGTGTGTATATATATCATACGGCGGTAGCGTACACGTTTGAAAGTTGATGCACATTAAATTGTCTCTCTCTCTCTCTCTCTCTCTCTCTCTCTCTCTCTCTCTCTCTCTCTCTCTCTCTCTCTCTCTCTCTCTCTCTCTCTCTCTCTCTCTCTCTCTCTCTCTCTCTCTCTCTCACACACACACACACACACACACACACATTTCTGATTACTATAAAAATAATTGCATATATGTTCAGAGGTTTGGTGTCTAAATCGATTCATTTTACTTTCACTTTCTAATTTGACACATGGCTTACTTTCATACAGAAATAGCTATCGCCCGTGTCCGCCGTCTACAAGTTTTGCTAAACGAAATTAAAAATGCTGTAATACATAACGTCCTGTGAAATAGGTATGGTATGTTTTTAGGACAGCCAATGTCATTAAGATGTATTATATGATGATGGATTATTTTCGAGAGCGGAGTCGCCACCAATTAATTTGTCACGTATCCGATAATGACTGTACGCGAGTGTATCACAACCATTGTCTAGTATATAGCGCTTATCATCATACGGTGACAACGCTTGCTTTCAAAGCGTGTAGGTCCGTCTGCATACAAGTCAGGTGTTTGAATACTATACATCAGACCGTCAGTATCTGTCATTAGCAAACTAACGTTACGACCGTACTTGCCGACAGCATAACGATAATACGTTTGACAACGAGAGAGAGAGAGAAACGGTTTGAACATAACGTTTGACATTGTATATTGCAAGCATGAAATTATTATAATTTAAATCTGTTATCTGCTTTGTATGGAAGTCATCTATAAATATCAAGTCAGTGCGACACAACATGTAACAATCGTAATTGGATTTGCTTTCAACCAAAACGCGTCCGCTCGTCGTGTGTGCGTGCGCGTCGGATCATGACATAGTATTCGTAATGACCAAGGCACGTCCTTTATTGCATGAGAATATTCAGGTAGAGCAGAGCAGACACGTTTACGCAATATCAAGTGCACACACACACACACACACACACACACACACACACACACAAGAATCAGATTTTTTGTATACGTTCTAGGTGAAAAACTACTGGGGTGTCTCTGACTTTAGTTGGAAATAAATAACATTACAGATATTGATATGGTACTATGAGTAGCCTATACGTGAATACTACACATCAGACTGCATGTATCTGTCATTAGCAATCTAACGTTCCGACGGCAGCATAACGATAATGAAAGTCATTCATTATCGTTTGCTAACGTTTGTATTTTGTCTAAGCTATGTTAACTTCACACACACACACACACACACACACACACACACACACACACACACACACACACACACACACACACACACACACACACACACACACACACACACACGGAAATGGAGGAAGAACTAGCATAGGAAATACAATTAAGTGTAACGATAAAAGAAGTGATTGGAAAGCCAACTGTAGGTGTCGAGACAAAACTCTTGCTTGTTCCTGAGTTGATAGAAGCGCCTGAGGGCAAAGTGGTTGAAGATGAAGTTACGCAAGAGGTTGTTGACGAGAACCAAACAAACTTGGATCAGCCAGTAGTGTTTAGGTCATCAGTACATGACGCAACGGGAGTGATAGGTCCAATTAGGTTTGTTACACGTTGTGTCGCACTGACCTGATATTTATAGATGAGCTCCATACAAATACAACAGCATAAAAATCATGTTAAATATCAAATTATCACCCGCGCGCGCGCACACACACACACACACACACACACACACACACACATGTTAGGTTAAAATGCAGTCTACTTACGTTTCACGTTAGGTTAAAATACAAACAAACACACACACACATACACGTGTTAGGTTGCAACCTAACACGTGTGTATGTTATTTAAATAATAATTTAAATAACATACACGTGTGTGTGTATGTGTGTGTGTGTGTGTGTGTGTGTGTGTGTGTGTGTGTGTGTGTGTGTGTGTGTGTGTGTGTGTGTGTGTGTGTTTGTTTGCATTTTAACCTAACGTGAAACGTAAGTAGACTGCATTTTAACCTAACATGTGTGTGTGTGTTTGTGTGTGTGTGTGCGCGTGTCATAATTTGATATTTAACATGATTTTTATGCTGTTGTATTTGTATGGAGCTCATCTATAAATATCAGGTCAGTGCGACACAACGTGTAACAAACCTAATTGGACCTATCACTCCCGTTGCGTCATGTACTGATGACCTAAACACTACTGGCTGATCCAAGTTTGTTTGGTTCTCGTCAACAACCTCTTGCGTAACTTCATCTTCAACCACTTTGCCCTCAGGCGCTTCTATCAACTCAGGAACAAGCAAGAGTTTTGTCTCGACACCTACAGTTGGCTTTCCAATCACTTCTTTTATCGTTACACTTAATTGTATTTCCTATGCTAGTTCTTCCTCCATTTCCGTGTGTGTGTGTGTGTGTGTGTGTGTGTGTGTGTGTGTGTGTGTGTGTGTGTGTGTGTGTGAAGTTAACATAGCTTAGACAAAATACAAACGTTAGCAAACGATAATGAATGACTTTCATTATCGTTATGCTGCCGTCGGAACGTTAGATTGCTAATGACAGATACATGCAGTCTGATGTGTAGTATTCACGTATAGGCTACTCATAGTACCATATCAATATCTGTAATGTTATTTATTTCCAACTAAAGTCAGAGACACCCCAGTAGTTTTTCACCTAGAACGTATACAAAAACCTGATTCTTGTGTGTGTGTGTGTGTGTGTGTGTGTGTGTGCACTTGATATTGCGTAAACGTGTCTGCTCTGCTCTACCTGAATATTCTCATGCAATAAAGGACGTGCCTTGGTCATTACGAATACTATGTCATGATCCGACGCGCACGCACACACGCACGCACGCACACACGACGAGCGCACGCGTTTTGGTTGAAAGCAAATCCAATTACGATTGTTACATGTTGTGTCGCACTGACTTGATATTTATAGATGACTTCCATACAAAGCCGATAACAGATTTAAATAATAATAATTTCATGCTTGCAATATACAATGTCAAACGTTATGTTCAAACCGTTTCTCTCTCTCTCTCGTTGTCAAACGTATTATCGTTATGCTGTCGGCAAGTACGGTCGTAACGTTAGATTGCTAATGACAGATACAGACGGTCTGATGTATAGTATTCAAACACCTGACTTGTATGCAGACGGACCTACACGCTTTGAAAGCAAGCGTTGTCACCGTATGATGATAAGCGCTATATACTAGACAATGGTTGTGATACACTCGCGTACAGTCATTATCGGATACGTGACAAATTAATTGGTGGCGACTCCGCTCTCGAAAATAATCCATCATCATATAATACACCTTAATGACATTGGCTGTCCTAAAAACATACCATACCTATTTCACAGGACGTTATGTATTACAGCATTTTTAATTTCGTTTAGCAAAACTTGTAGACGGCGGACACGGGCGATAGCTATTTCTGTATGAAAGTAAGCCATGTGTCAAATTAGAAAGTGAAAGTAAAATGAATCGATTTAGACACCAAACCTCTGAACATACATGCAATTATTTTTATAGTAATCAGAAATGTGTGTGTGTGTGTGTATGTGTGTGAGAGAGAGAGAGAGAGAGAGAGAGACAATTTAATGTGCATCAACTTTCAAACGTGTACGCTACCGCCGTATGATATATATACACACACACAAGACGACATGTCACTATTTCTCATTTGTATGAGACACTCATCGTACAATCGACTATTGTGTGTATAACAACAACATTTAAGAGGTAAGTAAAAGATTTGCATATGTTCATAAGTAAACATAATTTTATTGAATATTCAGATTTTATTTAAATTGAGCTTATAGTCGTCTATTTGATTTTTTGGTCTGTTGCCTAATGAAGCACATGTGCTTAGGTCAGTTACTGTTGTCTCTCGATAAGAACGGGGTTTTTGTTTGATAGGGGTTTGACAGATATTTTTGATGTGTTTGCAGATTTCCAATTTTAAGTGTTCTAAATACGCTGTCCTGTCATTATTATTATTATACGAGGTTAATCTGTATTATTACATGAGTCATCAATCGTTTAACATGAACATCAATCGCGTAACACAAGTAGTTATATCGAGTTTAATAATGACTACGACTCAAGAAGCGATTACCGGGTACGTTTATGTACTAGACATTTAGACAGAATTTACTGATATCACGAGTAGGCCTACTTAAATACGTTCAATACAAAAAGGATTAATTGCCCTACACCTGAGTGCTGTATTTTATGAATGCGTGCGTATTTGCTACATAAGGATTAATGATATCACGAGTAGGCCTACTTAAATACGTTCAATACAAAAAGGATTAATTGCCCTACACCTGAGTGCTGTATTTTATGAATGCGTGCGTATTTGCTACATAAGGATTAATATAATTACTCATACGTCTGATCAATAAGATCTTTTGTAAAACTTAATGATTCCGCCTGGGTGATTGTAGATTTATTCTGTACTCAGTTTCTGAAATGTATCAATGAAAATACTGTGAGAGTAGAATATATCGAGTACCAAATCCATCAATTTTCAAATGTTAATGAAACTGAACGATTGTGGCTGTAGTTGAAGAACAATTCTGTAATTTACAAATGTAGCAAAATTTAGAAATGCATTTTTTCATAACAAAATATAACGTACCCTTTCATTTTATATTCAAACTATTCTTATCTGAAACAGAGCGTTATATAGATAATACGCTGTCCTGTTTTTAAAAAATATATTCAGGTATTAATCTGTTTGTTTAAACGTTGATCTATGTACATGACCATACGTACTTGTTTTCGTAATGTTTGTTATAATACCTTTCCTGTTCTGGATTTATGGTATGTGCTGTGTGTGTGTGTGTGTGTGTGTGTGTGTGTGTGTGTGTTGAAAGCCTTATGTATATATAGCACATAATGTATATGATAATGAAGCAGGTACTGTTATTATTATTATAGGAACAAGAAGGATGGATCATAGAATAAACATGTCATCAAAACAGGAGGAGGACCGTCTTCTCCATAAATGGTTTTTTTCACCGAAAAGGTTAACACCTGGAGAAATTACGAAATTAAAAGCAATAGTCAACAGACCAAGCTCGACTATAAGACCATTTATAAAAGACTTGATAAACAATTTATAAAACCCCAGCGACCTACATCTCGTGTTTCGAGGCATGAGGACCCAAACGGCGTAGGATAACAGACCTTGTTAAGGTAACAAACTACTTTTAATAAACAACTTTTATCACTGTGTGTACGTATGTTTGAGTGTAGTGCAGATTCTAATTTACAAATTTTTGATGAATACTATTTGAAAGGACATTAACTTATGAGGAATTAATTTCTATTTTTAATTTATTTCACTATACACCTCTAAACCTATATGTAATTATTTGTAAACTGCGTTACCTGTTGCAGCAAACGTTAACACTAGAACGATTATATTATTATTATTCAGTGATATATACATACAATTTACTTATTAAACACTTCAAGGATTGTAACGTCTTACAATGACTATAGCATATTTAAATCTGTTATCTGTTTTATTGGACCTAACATGTACATGATTCAACTCAAACGTGTGCACGTTATATGTGTGTGTGTGATTACGTTGCGTGTGCGTCTGTGTGTGCGCGCGTTGCGTGTGTGTAATTATTTGTAAACTGCGTTACCTGTTGCAGCAAACGTTAACACTAGAACGATTATATTATTATTATTCAGTGATATATACATACAATTTACTTATTAAACACTTCAAGGATTGTAACGTCTTACAATGACTATAGCATATTTAAATCTGTTATCTGTTTTATTGGACTTAACATGTACATGATTCAACTCAAACGTGTGCACGTTGTATGTGTATGTGTGATTACGTTGCGTGTGCGCTCGTTGCGTGTGTGGTTACGTTGCGTGTGCGTCTGTGTGTGTGTGTGTGTGTGTGTGTGTGTTTGTGTGTGTGTGTGATATTTAACATGATTTTAATGTTGTTGTATTGTTATGTTGCAGGTTGCTTCTCCTACAAGTACGACACAATTATATATAAACTTTCGAAAAAATATCAATTTTATAATGTATTTATTTAATTATGAATTGTGAATTTTATATTGTGAATTTTAAAATCTATTTAATCATTTAAACAAATTATGGCTTTATTTTATTTCCCTATACACCTCTGAACATGTGTACAATTGATTTTTTTTTTTTTGTGAACTGTATTACTTGTGGGAACTGTTACATCAGAAGATTTGTATGAATTTCAACCCCCACCGTTTTCATGTGTGTATAATTTTAATTTATTTCGCTATACACCACTGAACCTATGTGCGTGTGTAAACTTTACCCATTAAACAGAAGTATTGTACCACATGAAGAAGAGCGTATTGAAGATTGCTAAGCCGTTAACGTATGGATTTGTCATCTGTAACAGCACACAGGTAAGTAGTTCATTGACAACAACACACATACATAGTTAATATTTGCCAAATATATATATTTCTAACAAGGATCAATCACACTGACTGCATTATAAAACTATTAATTAATTATTTAATACATTGAAAAATGAAGACGATGTGTTGACAACGAGAGAGAGAGAGAGAGAGAGAGAGAGAGAGAGAGAGAGAGAGAGCTAAAATTATTTACTCATCACACCGACTACTCAATGTACACGGTAAGAGAGAGAGACATGAGAAACGGTATGAAACCTTGCACAGTTGAAACGAGTGAGAGTGGGAGAGAGAGAGAGAGAGAGAGAGAGAGAGAGAGAGAGAGAGAGAGAGAGAGAGGGCGTTAATATTTGTCGAATAAATATAAACTTTCTAATTTCATATACATGCGCGCGGTAATGACCACAGAGAGGAGAACGGTTTGAACATAACGTTTGACAACGAGAGAGAGAGAGACATACACAACGAGTGAGAGAGAGAGAGAGAGAGAGAGAGAGAGAGCTAAAATTATTTACTCAATGTACACAGTGAGAGAGAGAGAGAGAGAGAGAGAGAGAGAGAGAGAGAGTGAGGGAGAGGAGGAAACGGTTTGAACATAACGATTGACAACAAGAGAGAGTGAGAGAGAAATAGTTTTACTTACATTCAAATGTGAGAGAGAGAGAGAGAGAGAGAGTAACAAGTATGATCATATAGTTTGAATTTCCCACTACAGAAGAGAAAAAAATGTTGGCAGATCTGTTCTATACACACAATAATGTAAGATTGGTAACCCTGATCATATATTTTAATATATACACTACATAACACATATTTGAATTTCCCTCCCCCCGCCACAGAAAATGTTGACAACCCTGCTCATATAAAATATCTATACACTATAATAATAATACAAAGGTTGGTACACCTGATCATATAGATTTAATATACATTATAACACGCGACAAATTTGAACTCATGCAAAGGTTGGTACACCTGATCATATATTTAAAATACACTATAATGCATCGAGTTGGAACCTCCCACCCACCACCACCCACTGATATGAAATAAAAAAACCTCCCACCCACCACCACCCCCTGATATGCAAATCAACTTTATTAAAAAAATAAAAAATTATATTCACGGATGCTGCTGGTCCATTGAACCTCATCCCACCCCTTGATATGCAAATCAATTTAATAAAAAAAATAAAAAAAACAAATTAAAAAAATAAAAAAATTTATTCGCGGAAATTCGCGGTGCTGTAGTCCATCGGGATGCTGCGGGTCCAGCGGTGGCGGCATCATCTCTTAGATCATGTTTTTTACTGTTTTTTATTGTTTTTTAAGAAGGCGGCATTCCTTTGTGGCTTTGAACCCCCATTTTCCCTCTACTTATTTGGATTAGACAAATCGTATCTTATTGCAGAGAGGGAAGAAGAAAATATTTTAAACTTACGCAGGTTACCAATAGCCTTGAACTTGAACTCGGAAGCAGGTGTGTAATGCCTGGAGAATATGGAAACAAATGCAAATCGGAATTCACTGCAGCCGCCCTTTGTGAGTACAGCGCGTTAGCATACTTTCTGGGCTACATTCTGGAAGATAAAACGTTTCTGATTCACGACGATACCCTTTCTTTAAATCGTTAAAGGCCTCGTTAGACTCTAAAGAAGGCACCAGGGAAGCTAAAGTGAATACTAATGTTACAGCTTTCCTAGTTCATACCTAGAACGTAGATAACGCTTCTTACCTGTCTGAGACTTTAAATGTGCTAAAACATTAAAGCCTACATACGACTTCATGATTTTGAGCTTTCTGTTAGTCGATAACAAGTGTCGGTTGATGTGCTGTAAGTTATTTTTGGTGAAAATTTTGTGTTATGAGATTTCACAATGTTTTATATCGATTCCAATTTGTTTGGTTATTAATTTATTTGCAATTTATGTTTGTAAGTGAACAGTCTTCCAGGCATTCATAATTATATCCTTGTGCGGTGTACGTTTTATTAATGTACACATTAATAACACATTCAAACACAAACAATGGATCTTTACTGTTCTGTTATTGTAATTATTTTAAAAATTATATTATTACCACTTAATTATTTTTTAAATGTAATTCAAAATCTTCAACATTACATTGTAATAGATTCACTTTAACAGTTTCTATACTTAAGTCATACAAATAACTAAGCGTTCATAACAAGACTCGTAGAGAAGTCTGGGGAAGGCTGTCATTTTGTAGCTCTTCAGGCGTGTTTCTTTACTGGTCGAATTTAGAGTTCTAATGATTTTCCTGCACATATGGTTGAACTGATGTAGCTTATTCACCATGTCATTGTTTGTAATATAAAACATATTATATACCAGATATACGAAATTGCGTACATGCTCCAGATTAGTACCATCTACAACAATTGCGTACATGCTCCAGATTAGTACCATCTACAACAATTGCGTACATGCTCCAGATTAGTACCATCTACAACAATTGCGTACATGCTCCAGATTAGTACCATCTACAACAATTGCGTACATGCTCCAGATTAGTACCATCTACAACAATTTTTGGTCGTATAGGATCAGCTCAATGAAAAGCCATCGCCATAGTTTACAATATGGAAATCTGTAATCCGAAATCCTTGCAGATTCGATGTGATGTATAAGCATAATAAATAATTAAGTTAAAATAAATAATATAATAATAATCCAGTACTGGGTTAAAATTTGTATAAATTAGTGTACGATTACGGGCAGGTAGTTTTGGAATAAGGGTGAAGGAGCAGCGCGTTGAAAGGCGCATACGGAAGTCGTGGTTCAGGACTGTTCATGTGGGTGTCAACAGACCAATGAAAATGCAGAATTGCCATTTGCGGTATCGGTCTTACGACGTCACTCGTCGCCGCGTGCGTTGAACAAGTATTGAACTTTCAATAAGAACAGTTACTAAGAGAGATTACTTTTCTGATCGGAAAGAACGGAAAGAATCACGGAGGAAGATAGTATCACAACTTCTGAAGTTTTCTGCGTTTGCTGCTACCCAAACATACTGAAAGCAAAGGCAAAACCGGAGTATGATAGTAAACAGTGAATGAGAGGAGAGAAGGGGGCAGGGGAACAGGAAACGCCGTAAGAGACGGAATCCGAAATCGTCTATATTCACCGAAGGAGGTGGGAATATAATTATTTTATATTAATATCGAATAGAATAACATTTTAAACATCTTTAAAAACAATTAACTTATTATAAAGACTGTACATTTGTGAACAATTTGAAGACTATTACTTTATATAGTTCATCAAAAGTGTGTAGTGTATTAAGTCAAACTCGTATATTTTCATTTTGTTATTTAATTTCATTAAGTATGCCTAAATTCACAACAAAAGTTTAACCAGTCAATTACTTAAAAAATTTAATTCCGTTAAAGATCTCTGATGTTTTACTTTAAACATGTTGAGACAACAATATTCTTTAAATTTAAATAAACTATTGTAATAACACCAGATTTATTTCAAAAAGAATATAATAGATCGTATTTAGGTCTGTAATTTTTAACATCAGTAAACGTTTCATCACTCTGAAAAACGTTTGGAGATTTATAAGCAGTCCTCGGCCTGTCATATTAGAAATCTGCCTGTCATGTATATGTGTTTTGTTGAATTGTAATTCTTACTATTCTTACAGTTGTGCTCAAAGTAAGCCGAAAGAAATGAATTTCTTTCAAATATGTAAACATTATTGTAAGTAACAAAGTTTCAAAGTTGCAGCATCAGATTATAATATCATAATCTGAGAAAACATTTCACCAAGAAAAAAAAATATAGCCTATATATATATACATATAAGATCGATGAAATAAAGAAATAATAATTTGAAGCCGTATATATATAAATCTATGAAGTCCCAGACATTAAATAACAAACTTAAAATTTTTAGAATTACACAGCATTAAGTTAATTAAAAGTTCACTAAAACGACTCAAAATACATATACTGAGAAAATTATAATATGTGTACAAACATAGTAGCAACATCATACTGAAGGAAAAATTTTAATAAAATGATAATAGTTAATTTAAAGTTTGAAATGTTATTAACAATAATTAAAATAATGAAATACATAAACAACTAATCAAACAACTACCTATGTAGACAGACTTTAAAATATTTGAGTCACAAATCGATTATTTAATTATTTGTCAATGCTCTCAGTACAATTTTATGTGCGTGTACATGTGTGTTGCTTTTTCCTCATTTGATTTCCCTGTTTAAGTGACTTTATTATCTCTTCGACTCTCTGATAATGTGTTTTTCAGGATATTCTGCTTATTGTATTATCAGAAATGACGCGCGAAAAAGGAAACAAGTTTTTATGGTAGTTACAAAGTAATATTTGAAAATTTGTTTTCGCCGTCTCAAACAATCAATTCTAGCCAGTTGGTCAGACAAATGGTCGCAAATCGATCGAAGAAGACACGCCGAAGCAATCGAAACGTCAGTGAGCGCTTATTAAAGCGCTGCACAACCAGAAAAAAAACAACATTGAAATTTTGAACCACCGATAGAGGAAGATGAATCAATGTGTGTGTGTGTGTGTGTGTGTGTGTGTGTGTGTGTGTGTGTGTGTGTGTGTGTGTTTTCTCTTGTAGCCTCAGTGCGATATGTATTATTGGTGTTTGTCACTTTCTCCCTTCACATTTCTTTATCTACATTTTGACATTATCCCTGATGTCGTCTCACTAGTGTGACAGCCATTGTATACTCTATTCAAAACATGTTACTAAACATGAAAACATAGAAATATAATGGTGAGGAAGAACACTCCAATTTGTGTGTGTGTGTGTGTGTGTGTGTGTGTAAAAACACAGAGGAGATAGTGAAATGTAGAGGAATATTAAGAATGCGGTCTGAATTTGGACAACACCGGCAACAACATGAAAATACAGAGAGCTGTTAGAGCACACACACACACACACACACACACACACACACACACACACACACACACACACACACACACACACACACACACACACACACACACACACACACACACACACACACACACACACACACACGCACACGCACACGCACACGCACACGCACACGCACACGCACACACACACACGAGGAAGATGAATCAATGTGTGTGTGTGTGTGTGTGTGTGTGTGTGTGTGTGTGTGTGTGTGTGTGTGTGTGTGTGTGTTTTCTCTTGTAGCCTCAGTGCGATATGTATTATTGGTGTTTGTCACTTTCTCCCTTCACATTTCTTTATCTACATTTTGACATTTTCCCTGATGTCGTCTCACTAGTGTGACAGCCATTGTATACTCTATTCAAAACATGTTACTAAACATGAAAACATAGAAATATAATGGTGAGGAAGAACACTCCAATTTGTGTGTGTGTGTGTGTGTGTGTGTGTGTGTGTGTGTGTGTGTGTGTGTGTGTGTGTGTGTGTGTAAAAACACAGAGGAGATAGTGAAATGTAGAGGAATATTAAGAATGCGGTCTGAATTTGGACAACACCGGCAACAACATGAAAATACAGAGAGCTGTTAGAGCACATCCCCCTCCACACACACACACACACACACACACACACACACACACACACACACACACACACACACACACACACACACACACACACACACACACACACAGGTAATGTATTTATTAGTATCTTTATATACCTGGAGACGATCACTGGTCCAGACTCAATTACTTTATTCAAAGTTTGACGTTGGCAGGTATCCGGGACATTATTCTTTGACGTAAATTTGATTACCACAGATCATAGACGTAAATCCTACCGCAATACCCGTTAGGACACCATAACGTTATACCGAATCTAGGACAGATGCAAAACATTACAGCCAATATAGCTGCACGTACACATGATATAGTAAAACACAATAAGAACGAAACCCTCAGGAAACAATAAACTGACTCACCAGTTCCTAATATAATATAGGAATATCAGTTTTCAGAGCGTAAGTTTAATTTTACAAAGCAGGAAGTACATAATAATGGTATACACACGCGCGCGTGCACTAGTATATAGGCCTTTGTGTGTTTGTTCAATATTAAATGGAACTACTTTCACTTAGGCCCCTTTTATGCATCCGATTTATATCATATGATAAAGTATCGTACGATACGTTTTGCATCCGATTTGACTCCGATTTCTGTCACGCGTAAAAAATATCGGAAGCGGTGTGAACGAAGTCTTTCAGCGCTGCCATCATCGGTGCTGAAAATAGATCCGTGCGTGTTGTATGCCGCTTATTGGTTCGTTGTTATAATCTTCATAAGCGGGTCCCATAGTGCTCTACTCTTTCGGATTTCGTCAGTGAGTCTTTCTCTATTAATGTCTTCCATATTGTAACGTCACGAGACGTCCCATAAAATAATAACCCCATAAGAATTAAGAAATAACCTTTGTAAGGGACAAAATGTATGTCACAATGTCTCAAGAAGTAGCTCAGATAAGGGCATAAAAACAGAATTGTTACAGAGTTATTCAATTATTCAAATTGAAACCAATGTATGGTTAAATAGATCAAATACAATTACCAAATGGCTTAGATCCATAATTAGAATCATAAAAAATTGTAAACAAATATTAGAAAATTGCAATGACAAATATGTAATGGGCATGTGACAAACACCCAGAATAATGAAAAAATCAATTATCATAAAACAAAAAGATAGTGATGTCTAAATGTCAAGAAGATAAGGATGAACGTTTTATGTCAAATAAAGGAACTTTTAAAATACCTAAAAGTCAGAGAAAATATTAAAAAACCATGTCAAAAGAGTTGCAGGTACTATCCATCTAAAATGATTTAAGTTATTACAAATATATTACCAAAATGCAACCAAATTGCTTTTAAAAGTTGCACAAGAGAGTAAAGTCAATAGACCTAGAGATATCATTAGATAATAAACCAGAATGTATTAGATATATCAGAAGTTACCTTGACCATAGTGTAAACCTGTCAAAACAGACAGAGGAAAAGGGTCATAATTAAAATATTTGATGTTTACAACCCTAAATTATGGGCAAATAAGATGTAAATAAATGAAATCAAGCTACAGTAGAATAAACCTGCTCAGTTGATGGTAATATCAATTCGATAAGAATTATGGAAAAAGTAATGGTATTATTGAACAAATTCAAATGATTATTCCAGATGAGGGAAAAATGATGCTAACGAATAACGCTCTTAAAAATAGAATAGAAAACTTTATATTATGAAACAGGAGGCGGTCATGATAATAAACCAAAGCCTAAGCTAGAATTGAACACCAAGAACAACCTGTTTCATAAGACAGTAATGTTACAAATTAATAATTACTAATGTAAAAATTGTTAGGCCTAAGTCAAGGTCATTGTTTATTCACAATTATTCTTATATTGTGTTATTGTAAAGATATTAATTTTGTTGTATAATTACTCACATTATGTATCCATGTTTTAGTAAGGTGTAAGACACCTAATCATCCAAAATAAGTGGATAAGGATGAATTATTGTAAATCAACACAAGGTAGGTTTATAAACTTGTTGTATTTTTATAAAGTTAACCTATCCTAAACCAGGCTTAACTAGTATCAAATTAATCAGTTGATCGCAGGGAATTCAATAATAATAATCAGAATGATCACAGTTGCACACCACTATATAAAAATTATCCCGATTAGCGCTTTCAATGCTAATATATGCAAGACATTTCATAGTAGACAACCATAAGTTTGTTAATCCTTTGGAAGAATGCGAAATTGTAAAAGTAGTAAATAACACAGTTGAAAGGAAGCTTAGAGAGGAGTTAGAAATATTAAAAGAAAGAGAAAAAGGGTTAGACAATTTAATTAATATTAAAATTAAATTTGATAATGAAGAAATATTTTATAACATGATTAAGAAGTAAATGATAGAGGACAGATAGATAAGATTAAGAATTATTTGCATAGTACTAATTGGATGGTTAAAATAAGGGTGTGTGACTGACCCATGTGTGTGGAGAGGAAGTAGGGTAAGTTTAAAAGGATGCACACACACACACACACACACACACACACACACACACACACACACACACACACACACACACACACACACACACACACACACACACACACACACTGAAACACAAGGAATTTGCTAGAAAAATATGTAACTGTACAGATGGTGTGGGACAGGGTTTAGGGGGTGGGGAAGGGTCATTTATATTATAGCTTGTTGTGTGTGAGCAGGGTTGGGGAGAGGGGTGAAGGGTTTGTTTTTAAAATAATTTCTGCCTATTCCGATCTGACGATGGGCTGTGAGGCTTGAAAGCGCTAATCGGGATAATTTTTATATAGTGGTGTGCAACTGTGATCATTCTGATTGTGATTTCAACCACTAACACAAATTTCTTCATTAAACGTCTGTTAAGATGTGCAATCGACTACAGGTAATGGGCAACAACAATGAGGTAATAAACGACAACAATAAGGTAAGTAAAGTTTTTAAATATCTTAAGTTAAAAGTTAAATTGAAGAGGGTTTTAAGTAAAATATGGTTTAATAAACAATGTCTGGATAATAATGTCATCCCAAAGTACGCTCAAGTTAAAATTAAAAATAAGAACAGTGTAGCCAAAAAAGTAAAAGAACAAAGCGAGAAGCTGTGGATAAAACTGGAAATAAGGTCACTCTACGGCTTAATCAATAGATATAATAGGGAATTATATGACAGACACATAGAATTGTTAAGAATATACTCGTATGTAGAGTTAGAAGAAATATTATATAATTTTGGTTTGGGGTACGTAGAAAAGAAATTGAAAAATAAAAATAAAAAAATGGTAGATAAGTTAAATAAATTAATAAGAAAGAACGAAGTAAAAAAGGAACACCTCTCTAAGAATAACTATGAAAAAAGAGTAATAAACCTTACAGAGGTGAATTTCAATACAGAAGAAAAAGAAATGTTAGCAAAAGGCTTAAAATACGCACCGCCACCAGAATTAAATCAAGAAAAAACGATTATTGAATGCGAAAGCATAATACAAAAACTAGGAAATGAAAATGATAAAAAAAGAATAAGGTGGGAAGTAGGGAATGTAGTAGATAAAATATTTAAGAAAAGTTTGTATAATTCAAAAAATGAACAAAAAATCAAATCAACTGTAACTAAACTAAAGAATAAAATAAAGAAAAATGATATTATAGTTACGAAGGCGGACAAAGGAAATACAATGGTACTACTGAGAAAGGACGAATACATAAAGAAAACGGAAGAATTTATAAGGGAAGGACCATACAAGGAAATAAAGTATGATTATACAAGTAAGTACCAGTCAAGGATAAAACAAATGATGAAACGGATAACATTTATAGAAGAAAATAAGAAAAAGTATTTATTGGAAAGTAATCCAACAGCACCAACTTTTAAAAGTCAGGTTAAGATACATAAAGAAGGAAAACCAATTAGACCGATTGTTTCTTTTATTAATGCACCTATTTATAAATTATCAAAGGAAGTTAGCAGAGTACTGAGAGAGAAATATGAATTTGGGACAAAATACAACATAGAGAATAATGTAAAATTGATAGAAAAATTAGAAAATATTAGGATTAATGTAAATACAAAATTGATATCACTGGATGTTAAGGACATGTTTACCAATATCACGGTAAATAAAGTTATTAAGTTAATAAACGATAATAATATGGGAGAATACAGGTATAAAAAGCAGTTGATGAAAGTAATTAAAGAATGTGTAAATCAGAACTATTTTAGGTTTAATAACAAGTTTTATATACAGAAAAAAGGTTTACCTATGGGGTCTTCATTATCCCCTATTCTTGCTGAAATATACATGAATGATTTTGAAAAGCAATTAATAACTTCCACTAAGTATAAAGACAATATAAAATTATGGTCTAGATACGTTGATGATGTATTAGTAATTTGATGATATATTAGTAATTTGGGAAGGAAGCATAGAAGAAGTGCATGAGTTTATAAATGAGGTAAATAATAAGGATAAAAACTTACAATTTAAAGAAGAGATAGGAGGTAAGAAAATAAATTACTTAGATTTGAACATAGAAATTAAGGATAATGAGAAACTACAGTTTGGGATATTTAGGAAAGAGTCGTATTCTGATATAATTATACCAAGAGAGTCTTACCACCCATATAGATATAAAATGGCGGCAATCAATACATTTTGTTACAGAGCTCAGAAGTGTTTAAAAGAGACCGAATCAAAAGTTAGGGAGTTAAAAACGATAAAGGGAATTGTAAGGAATAATAATTATAACACCAACATAGTGGATAAAGTTATGAAAAGGGTTAACATAAAAAAGCTAAAATAGAACCAGAACAAAAGAATTATGCAGGGTCATTGACATACATAGGTTCACATACTAGAAAAATTATAAAATGTTTTAATAAATATGGAGTAGATATAGCTATTAAAAAATGTGAAACGGTATTTGATAAGATAAGGAATAAGAATATAGAAAAAATTCCAGTATTACAGAAAAGCGGAATTTATAAATTAAAATGTAAAGACTGCAACAAAGTGTACCTAGGTGAGACAGGACGAAAATTCGTATGCAGGTTGTCTGACCACAAACGTGGAGAAGGTAATAGAACAACCAATTCGTTATATGCAAGACATTTCATAGTAGACAACCATAAGTTTGTTAATCCTTTGGAAGAATACGAAATTGTAAAAGTAGTAAATAACACAGTTGAAAGGAAGCTTAGAGAGGAGTTAGAAATATTAAAAGAAAGAGAAAAAGGGTTAGACAATTTAATTAATATTAAAATTAAATTTGATAATGAAGAAATATTTTATAACATGATTAAGAAGTAAATGATAGAGGACAGATAGATAAGATTAAGAATTATTTGCGTAGTACTAATTGGATGGTTAAAATAAGGGTGTGTGACTGACCCATGTGTGTGGAGAGGAAGTAGGGTAAGTTTAAAAGGATGCACACACACACACACACACACACACACACACACACACACACACACACACACACACACACACACACACACACACACACACACACACACACACACACACACACACACACACACACACACACACACACACACACACACACACGCACGCACACACACACACACACACACACTGAAACACAAGGAATTTGCTAGAAAAATATGTAACTGTACAGATGGTGTGGGACAGGGTTTAGGGGGTGGGGAAGGGTCATTTATATTATAGCTTGTTGTGTGTGAGCAGGGTTGGGGAGAGGGGTGAAGGGTTTGTTTTTAAAATAATTTCTGCCTATTCAGATCTGACGATGGGCTGTGAGGCTTGAAAGCGCTAATCGGGATAATTTTTATATAGTGGTGTGCAACTGTGATCATTCTGATTGTGATTTCAACCACTAACACAAATTTCTTCATTAAACGTCAATAATAATAGTCAAATTTACATTGTAAGTAGTCCTGTAAAGTTATCTGAAAACAACCAGAATCAAATAGGGAATTTCTAATATTTAATCAAAAAGGAAGAAGAAGAAGAAGAAGCAGACGCTATGGAAGCTTTGGGGGAAATGAAAATTGTTCTATGATGTTCGATAAAACATTCTAGAAATTCTCGAAGAAATGTTTCGTCAAAACAACGGAAATACGTAAATTATTAATAGAAAAATGACGTAATAAGCGTCATGTAATGCAATGCATTTGGCTAGGGTATATAAACGGCACGCATCCAAGCCGAATCATCAGTTTTATCTCAAATTTCAATCAAGGCAGATCAGTTTTTTATCAAATCTCACACAAGGCGGAACAGTACGCCGATCGACTCTACAAATTTTCAAATATATTAGGAGAAAGAAGAAGTATCATTGAACCAAGTGCGTGATAATTAAACAAAGTAAAGTTCTTTTTAACGACGAGTGATAAAATAATCTACGACAACGAACTTGCAGAAGAAGATAAATTGACTACCAGCAACGAAGCACATTTGTGGTTAGAACGCCGAGTTATCAGCAATACGTGAAGAGAACCGACGAAGAATAAAATTTTATTAAATCAGTGAAGTGAATTGTGGAGTGTTAGTGAGAAATTTATTTATTTAAATAAATTAAATTAAAGGCAGTAAAAGAAAATAATTTCAACGGACACTGTAAGTTTTTAACCAAATATTTAAATAACTATCTGGTGTATGTTTTTCCAAATAACTACACTACATAACGAACAGTATATTTATAATTCATAACCAAATAAAGAAACAATCTTGGTAGTTAAAGAACTTTGACGGTTAATTAACCAAAAATATTCATAGTAATAAATCGATAGGCAATACGTCAGTCAAATACGAAGATTGTTCATTTATAAAGTTTAGACTAGTTTAAGAAATTTTGTAAGGCATCATTTTGATAAATCTTGGAAGTTAAAAGAATTCACGACCTTGTGATATTGTAAGGTAATTAGACTCAACCGATCAACTGAGAAAATTTTTAGCCGATGGTATAATTAAGGGTTATCTAGAATATTGAACATTGTAATTTATTGAACCAATTTTAAAAAGTGTTAACTGTCCTTCAGACAATTTTGAATTTTAATAAATTGAATTTTTATATAACTACAACTCAAGCTGTTTTTATTCATAGAAAATTACTTACGAAATTAAGAATCGATTAGTTTTTTTTATAAATAGATTTAATAGTTCAAACTTCCGTTGATTCTTTTTTCCTGGACCAGTGTTCAGGTGGCGCCCAGATTTAGCATAAATGTGCGTTTTTGTATTACAGGAAACACCAATTACAGGACTCAAGGTCAGTATATTTAAACCAAAAAAATATAATAATCCAATTAAACCCCCAAAGCTAGGTACCCCCTAAACTCCCTTGTTAACGAGTTGATTCTTCCCAAAGGACATTTAACACCTGCGGTTGAAGGCAACGAGTGCCATAAACTAATAAAAGAATAAATATTAACTTTTTCAATATAAATAAAAGACTCCCAATAAATAAATAATTAAAAGAAAATTAAAATTAAATTACATCCAGAGATTTTTTCGTTGTATTACAATATTTACAATACAAATTAAGAAAATCACACTACCACGTGAATATCACTGATTACTTGGAACAGCTGTCTCGCGACGTTAGGATGATGTCTGAAAGTACAATACAAAACTCACGCGAGTGCATAAACGGAACCATGTATCTAGACAACTCGTCCGATTTTTTATCGGATACGTTTCCTAGGACACGACGATATGTTTCTGAGTTCGGAATGATAAACGTATCGTACGACAGTGCATACAACGGCCCGTTTGTTTCTGTTGTTCTACATGTTGTACAAGTTTTTATCGTTGATTATCGTACGATATAAATCGGATGCATAAAATGGGCCTGTATCTTTTGTCGTCGTAAAGAAACCAAGTTCTGTGTAGTTATTTTTTGTCAGACAGAGAATTGATGTGATAATTGGTGTTTCGTCCGGCAACTACATCTTCTTATTTGTATCTGTTCGAGAAGAGCGAGGTGATGTTACATCTCACAAGTACATCTTCCTTTAAAATTTCTAAATGATTTCAAAGTGGTGCGTGTAACCACACGATTATGTCTTTTTGCTGTATGTGGGTGCAGTCAGTAAGTTATCTATAGCATAAACTTGGTTAGTTCGTGTTATTTCGAATTTCTCTTTCTTGAATTGACGTCTTCATCAGAAGAGTGGCTTATTAAATTTCACAAGTTACATTAACTGTTTAGATTACATAAATTTAAAGTAAACTATCTCAAATTCCGTTACCTCGACCCACAGTCTGCGCAGTTTAAAACCTCGTTTTACATGATGTTGGGTATACTGTCTGGGTCCGTAGTTATGAGTCTCTGCGTTGATGCCGGATTTGACGTATGTGTAGATTTTAATTCTCGGACGACGATTCCGGTTGCAGCAGTACTCAATCAACTTAATTACAATTTACCTTAGAGCTCTGTCAGTAACTCGACACCTTCGACTTGTGTCTGTAGTAAAATCGTTCTTCTTTCAACATCTGTCGGCTATGATGAGTCCAATACATTACGTACTAACATCTCATTAGTCAGTGCTGGAATCTTCGGATACTAATTTTTCTCTCCCGTACCATCTCATGGAATAAATTATTACACATCGCTAAATCCGTACTCCGAGTTTAGTCCACGATTGTGAAATAAAAGCTGTGCTGTATTTAAAAGTTATCTGATTTTTTACACGGATTATTCGTAATTCAACAAAAATTGTATACAGTTAGATTACAAAAAGGAAAAAATGCTAGGATTGTAACAGGACACATTAGAAGTGGCGAGGTTTTGTGTTTAATCGCAGATTCGCGGCACTTCTAAATTTGATTATAATATTGTGTCTTATTATTTAAAAGTGAATCTTAATCATTCACACAACAGTCAATCATGTTTAAATTACTTAAATTATTAGTTTAATACAATGAACAACTGTCGTGTGAACAGTTTGACACACGCATACTGGCGCACGCATTTGTGTGCTAATTGTACCTTGACGTTTCTTACTAAAAGATAGGACAAAACATTTGTAAAATTATAAAAGCCGATTTTGATGAGAGTTAGCAAGCTCTTGTGAAATTGATTTTTGTAGTTTACTTGTGACTGAGGAATTTATTGAATCGTGTTTTGGAAAAAATGTTTTATGGAGGATGCGTTTTAGAGATTCATAGAGTGTGTATTGTGTGTCTGTGTTGGATGGAATTTGTGTTGAATAGTGTCGCGGATATGCGTGCAAGTACCGAATCGTTTTTGCCTTCATTTCGTTTGTCATCTATTCGAGATGGTAGTCTTAATTTTACATTGTGAAGAAATTTAGGAGAAAAATCGCACTTTTTTTTTCTATTTTCGTCATGAACTGCATGTCCTTGTGAGTGCTGTTTAAGTGTATGATAAATGGATGCAGCTGTTTTTCTCCTCGTGAAAATATGATGAAAATGTTATCGATATATCTGAGCTATAAGGAGGGTTGTTGTGAAGCAATCCGTAATCCTCTTTCTCTGAGGACTTCTATAGAAAAATTGGCAACCACCGAAAAATGGTGGCACTCTTTTCATTTAACTGTATTCTTTAACGCCGTGAAGAATGCAGATGCTGCATTGTAATTATATTATCAGATAGATAATCGTTGTTAAGATTGGGGTTTCGTTTTTGTTGGAAAGTAGCGAGACGAAGTTAAAATTCATAAGTACATCTTCATTTCCAAATTCTAAATGATTTCTATGAATTGTGTATAGCTATAGGATCGTGTCTTTTTCCTGTGTGGTTGTAGGGGCCATGTGATGTACGTGTACGTGTTGTTTCGATTGTTCGTGTTATTTCTAATTTCACTATAATGAATGTTTATTTTTGTTGTTTTGATATGTTGTCCGTGACGCCTTCTCAGAAGAGTGGATTTTTTTTCTTTATGTGTCACTCAGTTTATTCTATATGCTTTTGGGGCAATACACAAAGTTATATATATATATATATATATATATATATATGTATATGTATATTGCAAGGTAACAGGTTATAGCCCAGACCAGACTTGCAGAAAAGAATGCTCCATTAGTGATTAATATACATTTATTGTCTCTTTCTTTACAGTAACGTGTATTAAAAATGTTTCTTGTTATTTTAAACAAATTATACAACTTTAAATGTTCAAATCTTCTTTCAAACTTCTAATTGAAATAAATGTTTCTTTATTTAAACAGTGATATAAATTGTAAATGTTCAAAGTCTTCATTAACAAAATTGTACTTGAAATAAATGTCTTCTTTACTTTAAAATGCTATAATTCAAATTTCAAAAAGTTCTTTTCTTTTAAAAGCTTTATTGGTGAAGAACAAATTTAGTTTTAATTTTGCTTTCCTGCTTTGTCGTCTTCGTTGTCTTCCCGGTCGATGATCTCGGTCCAGGTCTCCAGCGATCCGTCGTCCGTGATCCACGTTCCAGCCACCGCCTCCAGGAACTGCCTCGCTCTATGTGTCCGTTTCAGCCGCCACGCTCAGCAAACGAAGCTCAGGAACGGTAGTAGACGATCTCTTACTCCGTAGTTGTTCCCTGCCGACACTCGCTGCTTCCTCGACTCCACGGGCCCCAAGGACTGCCTGGAATAGATGTTGAACTGGACGCTGACTACACTGCGACTGCTCTCGCTTTGTGCTGTATGCAGACTGCTCGCTCTGAGCGCTACATGAAGACTCCTCTACTGCTGACTACAGACTGCTTTTATAATCTAGTACAAAGAATGCTGCAGCGCTGTAGAATGACGTCACAGATTATCTGCGCACAGGCGTATTCCCTATACATTCTATGTTAAACTAGGGAACATTCTGGACTCGCCACGTGTTCATAGACTCCCGTCATCTCGATTTCTCTAGAACACGTTTAACTACATATGAATAAATTTCCTTAACCTTCTGTTTGATACGTGCACAACACAACACTTCGCTCACATATTAAACTATATCTTCATAGTCTTTATAATGTCTTATTACTAATTTATACAATTATTCTTAATTGTTAGCAATATTCTTACATTCAGACATACCCCAATTGTCCTGGACATTCGTTACCATTGGTCATAATTATGTTCTATACATTCACATACAGTGTGACTGCCTGTCACATTGCAATATATAATGTATATATGTGAGAAATATACCTACTAAGGGTCATCAAGTGAACGACGAAAATAGGCACACTGAAATCCACAACGAGAACAAGCATATAAAAAACAATAATTAGATCGGGATGCAGAAGAAGAAACGTTAGATATTATATTGCAATACATGAGAGCGCGCACGTGTGTCAGAGAGAGTGTGAGTGTGTTAGTGACTGCCGTTTGGGGCTTACTTTTGATTTATAAATTATAGTGTTTAAAAATTTTTAAAATTTATAATTTTGTGATCAAGAGGTACGCTCACACACACTCGAGTTAACAACCCAGGCCAGTGTCGTAAATAAGGACAGTTAGGCACACGTCAGACCCGACGCCAGTGAAGAAACAATGAAGAAACGTTCGACTACACGTAACAATAGAAATTGGGAACATCGTTGACAGGACGAACTCAGCTCCGATTTACAACACCAAAACAAACCAGACAAAAAGACAGAGCCCGGTAGCCCGCCTACGCAGAAGTTAGACGGAACACATGCTGTGGGGTTAAGTTGTAACGCGCGTACGTATGAATGAGATACTCAATAACAAAGGGTGCAGAGAGGTTTTGACGAATATGTAGACAATGGGACGGGTATTCAGTGAATACGAGATATGTACTCGGCCCAGCGTGAAAACAAACCAGGATGACAAGTCAGATTTACAACTAGAAATCGATGGACCAGTCCAGGGATGACGTCCAGCGACGAGTTGGTAATTGACGGAAAAAACGAAGGGTGAACGAACAATGGACCAAACACTGCAGATTGTTAACAAAGGCAATAACAGAGAGCCTCGACAACAAGGAAACAAAGGATTGATGGACAGGCAGGCAATTGCTCCACTTTCCGAGAAACAACGCAACGTTCGTCGCTGGGGTACTCCGGGGGATGAGCAACGACCAACCAGAATTTGGCATCTTCCAAAGGAACTGGTGGAGAGAGTAGTGACGACTTGGACGACGAATCAGGAAACCGATGACCATAGATCTGCAAGGTGGAAGGAAATCCTGAACCTATCAACAACGGCCATAGGCGTGGACGTGAGAAAATTGCATTCTGGTAGAGGGTGCTTGATAAAAACGTTTACGAGGACGCGGAGCTCAGTAGTAGTAGTAGTAGTAGTAATAGTGAGAGTAATAGTTGTAATAGTTTACTCGGTAGTTTTACTCAGTTCTTACTCCGACTTACTCAAATTTTAAATCAGTTAGTCAGTCAGTGACACAGTTATAACTAAGTCTCGGTCATAGTCGAACTTAGACATTTTCAATTCAATCTCAGTTTTACATAACGTTGTGTTCGATAGATCATCCAAGTTACCGAACTTACCGCAGTAACACGCAGTGCGAATGTACATAAACATCGTTAAAATGTCAAGTGTATACGATAAACTTTAGAATACGTTCGGCTACGAGTGAATTAACATTTCGACGGTAGAACATCGTGCGACAATTTCAGACATTATGAAACATTATCCAATCATAATCATTCTAATTTTGAGCACATGAACTAAGTGGATTAACACTCATGAACACTAATGCATACATAGCGTCCATCACGTCCAAGGTAGACGAAAATATGTAGTTACCTGAATCACGCTTACAGTAAACACTTAAGCAAACTACAAAAATAATATTGATTGCATTTTACTATATAAAACTGTAAAGACACTTATTCCTAGCGGATAACTCCGACATCACACTACACAGAACGCGAGTGGGGATTATCGCGAGTTAAAATGTCAGTGTACATCCATCAACAGCAACAACCACGTACATGGAACCATCAATGGATAGGATACCACACCGATGGAATTGTGGATATGCTTTTCCGAGTTAAGTCCTTGTGTTCTTAATACTAGTTAATACTTACTACTGCACTGTCTCTTTTCAAAGAGCTACACCCGAGAAAATCTATATAAATCGTAAAAATATAATAATGTTAAATAGTAAAGTCACTCATCTGAGGGCATTAATGAACGCATTTAGCTTAGAATGAAGTATATTTGATTGTTTATTGTTTGTGCATATTTATATCATTGTGTGTTATATTTTGTAGCATTGTATGTCTTGTTTTTCAGGGAACAACGAAATGAATATTATTATGATTTATGTTATTACGCGTTTTGTTTGAATGTATTTACAGGACATAATTTCATTTGTATATCAAGAATTTATTTATTCAATAATGTGCAATAAACAAGTATTTATTGCGTTATGTATATCTTGCGTTCATTATTGCAATTAACCTCAAATAATTAATTTGTCATGTTTCAATAAATTCTATCTTATTGCTTATAATGATAATTAAGAGTCTCATTAATTATGCTAATTAAGAGTGAATATACTCAATCACCCAGTAAATTGTCAGAATAATATTTTCGCGTGATTATATTGATTTGATAAATATTCAACTTAATTGAATAATTTAATAATTTACATAATTAGCATAATTGCACTAAATGTAAATGGCTCCCAAAAAACGTGGGGCACGACAAATATAAATTACATTCCAATTTATTAAAAAATGACCAAGATCTTTAGAGAGGAAGTCGACTGGGCAAGTTAGTAACTGGCACTGCAAGGAGAGCCCATTAATTCTATCAATAAGTATAAATGCTTAGAGATTACTTTAACGGGCTCAGTGTCACGGCAGAGAGCAAGCAGAAACAGTTAGTTTAATTTTAATAATACATGCGTGAATTTGTTTGTTGAAAGCAACTTACCTGTGGACAGTTTTCAGCGAGGTTTGTCGTGGGATATATGACGTTTCGCGTGAATTATCTGCACCAGTTTGTAGTGATATCAACAAACTAGTCCAGCGGTCAATTTATTACTGATTTTGCGTTTGACGTATGAACTACTACATCAATACAGCAGTTGAGTTATTTTTACTGAATACAGATGACGCTGGTAAAAACATGGAACACTCTTTAATTTAAATTTAAAACTTTGTTGTAACGGAATTCGGTTTTTATAGAATCGACGTGAGAGAACCGGAGCCATTATGATTCCGTGTTGTAATTAATTTTCCTTCGAACGCTCTATCCGCGCGTGCGAACGCGAAAAAGTAATTTGCTAATTGCAGTGTACGATAAAAACAACGAAATCTCAACATCAGAATCAATTAATATTAATTTGAATCAGTAATCTCAATTAGTGGGGTACACAGTATTTGAGATATACTGGAAGTCGCCGTTATTGCGCACACTATTAGTAATTTTTTGTTGTTTCTAGGAGACAGATGAGTCCTAAAGTATTTATTGTATAGGTCTACGTACTGAATGTTTTACGTGTTTATTCGGACGTTTCAAGATAAAATAGAAAAAAAACAAATCAAAATTAGGAGAACTGAAAATATGGAATAACAGTAAGGCAGGGCATTATTGGAAACGTTCATAGTTCCGCAGAAAACATTTTAGCTAAGATAAGTGGCAACAATGGGTTTGAGATAAGGTATCCAAGGTGACGTTAGAAGATAGTATGCTACCTTTCAGGTTGTTGTAACACTCACTGATTTTCAACAGTTCCCTATTAAAATAATATTTTCCTTCTTCTTCTTTATCATCTCATTTTTCCTATCCTTCTGCTACATCTGTCTCTTCTTTCTGTTTTTTATTGATTTCATATTTTACTTTTTCAATTCCTACTCCTCTTTCTTCTTCTTTGTACTTTTCCTCTTATTCTTGCTCTACTCCTTTGTTATCCTCTTCTTCTTCCTCCTCCTCCTCCTCTTTCTCCTTCTCCTTTTCGTCTTCATATCACTAACGTTACACGTATCTTCCTGTTACTTCAGTAAATCCCGTAAGACATTTGAGTTACCAAGCCTGTAGCACTCCAGGGGCAACGAAGACACTTAACCATGAATGATACGTCCTGCCTTAAACACTTCATCACTGCTCATTCTATTCTTTACAATATTATCTCTACATTCCTTCAGCACCATATCTGTAAATCTGTTAAATTTTTTGATATTTTCCTCCCAGTGGTGCACAATTCAGAGTCATACCGAGCTGCGGTCCACACAACGACTTTATGTGATATGAACGCCGTTATTTCGTTGGTAACGTCTGCATAACTGCCAAACAGTTAAGAAATCGGATAGCAAATGGATTAAGGTTGGTGTTACACGGATTCATCAAACAAAATGTAACTTAAAATAAAAAGTTCTTTGAAATTTTTATTGTTGACACTAACTCTCGTTTGAAATGATGTACTCGTTGTCAGAGACAATAACCGTTTTATAATAAATTAGAAAGATAAAATACCTGGATCTTACCACTTTGATAAGAATTGAAGTGATAAGTAGACAAATAGGGCAATGATATCAGTCTTGATATTATTAATGTTATTACTATAAATAGCACATTAATTCAAAACGTTATTGTTGTCTATTTGTTATTGATTTTGCGTTTGACATATGAAATGCTACATGAACACAGCAGTTGCAAAAACCACTTTATAGACAAAAGTGATAAAGTTAAAAACAACAGGCATTAATAACGAATCTTACAAACGAAAAACGGGAATTTTGCAGTCCTCGCTGGTAGAGCATGTGGAAACCACACGTACAGACAGATGTGAACAAGTAATTAAATATTACCTGAGTAGTCCGTCTTGTGGTTCACTTGTTTTATATTAAAACACAACGCGTTTCCGAACAAAAGTTCCATCCTCAGGTTATTTTCCTAATTAGAGGTCGTCACAACATTAAGACACAAAACACAAAAAACAACAACATTTAAAACACATATATAAAACAATCATTAGCGCGCGAGAATAACGGTGCGCACCGTGAGGAAGCTACAACGACACTGCCGTCTCTAGTCAACACATTCACTGTCTTATCTGTGACGCAAGTCTCAGACGTTCTGAGGCTTGTAAAGCCGTATCATATAGCACATATAGATGTGAACACACGAGGCGAATACTTATAGACGAATATAAGTATTATCAATATGTAGAAGTATTCTTATACAAGCGACAGAGTCCCCTGTTTAATATTTCTAGTTACATGTAATTTAATTTTGTGCCTGACAACAGCTGAAACATCGTTTTCGGTTTTTTTCGGCCGATACATCACCTTGAAAAACGTAGATTAATGGTAAACGTGTTTAGGTGAAAACGATATCACTACGTCACGGATTCATTTCAAAGGTTTCAAATGATACTGTTACCTAATTAAATTAGGTTTGCATAACTGTTCTAGAATTGATGATTACGTTCCCACTAAAACAAACTTTGACTAGTTTTCCAATTACTGTAACAATTTTAATTATACAGAACACTTAAAATATTAATTACATAATAAATATTCAGTTCAAAGTGCGCCACCATCCGCTTCCTCTCGGCTCAGCTCTACAGAGTCACATAATTGTATACGATTGTCGTTCCTGTGAACCGTCTAACGGATATTGGAAGAAACAGCAAAGGAGGTTAAACAGGATAAATATGCAACACGATCAAAATATATGGTAAAACGGTGACAATTTATAGGACTCAGAGTCTGGCCAGATGTGGACACTTTACACTAGTGCCATCGACTTCGAAACTCACTTTTAGAAGCGAAATCGGAATCTGAATGTTCGTTCTTTTCTTTAAAAAAATAAAATAAAATAAATAAATCGTTCGGCTGGAGGAGCGTCCCAGTTCATGTTGTACAATATTATTGTTTTCATATTTATGTCACAACCAGAATTTTCGTTTGTTTATATTTCACATTGTTTACTTCTAATTATTATAAACAACGATGATAAAGCACTATGTGCAAAACTGCCGAAACTACTACAAGTAGTAATAGAGGAGACAGGTGTTCCGCGCCACCGACTCTTCCATCATCATCATTTCTCACCGAGCTACTTGAAATTTACCACCTTATATTCATGCAAAACAAACAACAAACATTTTGCAGGCGACCACACGGTTCCATCCATCATGCATACCTCCTACAGCTGGCGTTAAGTTTCAATAAACATTGCGTCCCTCCATCCATCACACGTATTTCCCCTTTCACGCGTGAAGAAAGCTATAATTTAATTTCAATATATTACACTCGCCATTACAGTACAACTAGGATACGTTTTTATATACTGTGTAAGGTTTTATTCTTTAATACAGTGGTGGAAGCTATAGGGTTAACGTTCGTGACTACTAATCAAGAGATGGTGGGTTCGATCTCGGTAACATAATCAAAAGAATGTCGTTATTTTGGATGCCCTAAACCGACTCTGCCTGTGTAATTCTGTACTTAGCTTAACATTTGGGACATCTGGCCGCATTATGTCAAATTTCTGTGCACTGAAGTGGAAGACGTGCAAGGACACGTAGAGGAAGGAATGGACAGGATTGTGATTGAAAATATGCAACGGGTAGTTAATCTGACGTTGAGTTTGTATTCCAAACTCAGCAAATCTTAACAAGAAAAAAGATTTTAAAGAGTTTTTTTTTTTAAACTAGAAAACGTATTCTCTTTATATAAAACCTATTATTACTTATTAGTATAATCCTTTAATATTAAAAGTGTTAAATAAGATTAATCTTACAGAAATAATTGTCCTTAAAAATATTAAGTTATTTTTAAAAGCTGAAAATATTGAATTCATGAAAACAATATTTTAGTATTTTTTTAATTCGTATTTGCTATTGAGTTTTATCTTTTCCAAAGTATGGTGGTAATGGGAAAGATACTGGATTGTAGCATGGAATATATACCGGATTTTTGTGTGTATAATGCGCACCCCCATTTTATTGTAATATTTCGCAGAAAAAATGTACAATAATTGTATATAAAGCGTATCCGTATTTGTGATGCGAAACAGTTGACAAAATTATTACGACGTAGAAAAATATACATTGTTTGAATATTATACTGTGCAGAAAAATTGTTTCGTACAAAATAATAGAAAAACGTACTTACCACGCGTATTTCTTTGTAAACACAAAGCAGGAATATTAAAATCATATAAAACTTCAAACAACGTGAAACTTTAAGTCATAGTTATTGTTTATGTTATGTTTTTAGTTTTTCACTGGCACATGACATTTGCATTTATTAACATTCTTCATCTGTTTCTGAAGAAGGCAGTATTGAATTACTCTCCTCTTCTGATTCTTCTAATGCACCCTTGTTTGTCGTGTCTTGGTGATCTGGCACAGATTTCGCACTTTTCCATCAATACTCGTGGCCATTGGTATATCGCAAAAGATAGTACACTGGTCTGCATTCTTAACTTGAGACTAACCAAAGTTGTTCATATGCCTCATTTATGCGATAAATCGATGAAACTCGATGATTTTCTTTCGTAATGAAGGTAAACATTAAGCCAGAGTAGTTTTTCTTCGAATCGAAAGACTGTTTCTGCAAAGTAACCGTACACACCAACCAAGACTGGGACGAAATTGTATGTTGTCTATTTCAAGACGCTGAGCTATTTCCTATGTTGAACCTGTATCGCTACAATAGCACCAACTCTGCCATACACTATCTGACTGTGTGCAGATCTACAATTTAGTATGTAAATTATACTATTCATCTAAAATGCGCACCTACATTTTTGGGAAGAAAATCTGGGGAAAAAGTGCGCATTATACACGATAAAATAGGGTATTTGACAGTTTGGGCAAAAATTAAATAATAGTCTTTTAAATGTTGACTATACTTGAGTGAGCACTTTCTCCGCTGTCCACACATTTTTGTATGGAGAAAACTCTCTCAACTGGTGCACTACTGTGACAAGAGCCCAAAGTATTCTGATAGCATAGGTAGAGTTCACATAGTATGAAGCTTTGCATTGAATTGTAACATCCTTGGAACTTTTTGTTTCTTCATTATATCTGGTTATTTAATTGACTCATATCATTGATTTAGAAAAATGCAATTTATCTCCTTTCAAAGCAGGAAAATTATGCGCTCACTGTGAAACTCCGAGGACACATTAGCGCAAAAGCAGGACATTTGGTCATATTACGTATTGCTCAAATACTGTATCCATCTTGCCTCCCCAACACCAACGTCCCGGGAGCAGAATGGATACTATTGTAGAACAGCTGTCTCTACACTCTTTAGCAAAAACCGTTCAAGCATTACAAGGGTATAATTTAATCATATATCAAAATCTTCATTACCCTTCCTCCGCACATGGTTCTCCCTGACGTCATCGATACTGATGTTAGTTTTTGAGAGCTTGACATCTAACACGTCCTTTATTAATGTCGTCCTAGAGAGACGCGTAACAGGCACGGGAACATTTTAGTACCGTATAGGCCCGAATGTAGGACGATGATTTATTCCTAAAACGCCCTTCCGAAAACTGTACGCATTTTATGTGCTCAACTTACCATACAAAAATTTCGCGTATCTACAGACCTACAAAAGTGTACCGTATTTTGTATGAATCGCCAGCTTCACAGGCTTACCACGTGCTAGCGTTAATCTAGAGGCGCGGAGTTATAATAAGCCCACGGTAAAGACATGGCGTCAGGGGACACGGCTGATTCCGTTTTACCGCATTCCATGACAGATTGTCCACGAAACACACCACCGTAACCACCAGGAAGTTGAACGAATTCGTTTTGTTCGTAGAATTTCTACTAGATTTTAGACAAGTCCCCCGCTCCGTGGTCGGGGAGTTTTATGAATCCATTTGGCCGGATTCGTTCAAATATTTTCTACATAACTTAAAACCATTTTTCCTCTTTCCTTTTAGAAGAAATTAACGAACCGTTTGGCCTGATTCCGGTTCAGATTTTCCGGCCAACTGCATGGTAATTCGCCACGAACCGCCTCGCGTGTTTCTTTAATATATCGGCTACCGATCGCTGTACAAACGCAAGGCGGGTACCGTTGTCTTAGGTAGAACACGCAATTATCTGATTCCCTCAAAGCCAAAGAGAGGCGTGCGGCTACGCATGCTTCCCCGATAAATCGGCTACCGACCGCCATACGAATGCGAGACTGGTAAATTTGTCTTAGTTTTTAAGCCCCCTACAACCTTCAATATGCCGTTTCTGTAGACAAGGGGGGTGAAAAATCGATTATAGTTAGATCTGCAGGCAATGTAACTTCACGCATTACTGTGATAGTAGGGGTAACTGCCGATGGTATAAGACTTACACCATACGTCATTTTTAAGAGAAAAATGCTTCGAAAGGAACAGTACCAGCTGGGAGCTGGGATTGTTTATAGAGCACAATAAAAGGAAAGGATGACTTTAAAATGGAAGAGTTTATGGCAGATCGGCTTAAGTTGTTTGAGGACGTCGACCAGGTGTTATACTAGGGCAAGAAGTCCTGTTAATTCTTGACTCTTTTCGTGATGAAACAACTGAGAAAATCAAGAAGCTAGTTGCAGAAATGAACACTGATATGTTATAATCCCTGGGGAAATGTCTTCTCAGCTTCAAGTTCTAGATATAGTTGTTATTAAACCATTTGAGGACTACTAACAGTGACAGAATGGAAAGCATGAGTTGAGTCCGACAGGCAAGTTGAAGAAACCAAGCTTACAGCTACTGCCCCAGTGGTTAATCATCCTGGGAGAAAATGAAAACTGGATCGATTGTCAAGGGATTTAAATAATGTAGTGTTGCTAATAATATGAATGGAAGCGTGGATGACATTTTCTGAAAGACTCCAATTATGGCTCTGATTCCAGTAGCAGTACTTAAGATGAACTTTGAGACGAATATGACGACTGGGGCTAAAAATAATAAGGCAATTTAATAATTATAATTTCATCTTTAATGTAAAATGGCCATATTTATTTAGTTTCACCTTAATGGATGGCATTTAGAATATTCTTCTTCATAGAAATCCTCAAAAAATTCAGAGTTGTCTTGTATGCAGGCTCTTTTTTTTTTTATAAAACACCTTCAAAAATCTAGGTCGTCTTATATGTTAGGCCGTCTATTATTCGGGTTAAAACTGTATGTGAAGGCTTTTCTGCAGTTAAATGGTTCTATCCCGTGTGTCGAAAATTATTTATTTTTGACTTTTATATAATACATATGTATTGACTTTTAATACACTTATTGACTTTTAAGAATATCTGCCGTGATCTTTTATTTATTAACCCTTTCGTTTCTTTAACTTTCGAATACAGTTGATATTTCTTTTGTCTTTGATGTGCGTTTAAAAGGTACGGGTGTATTTTACAATTGCTTCTGTTAGTGCACTATTATTTTCGTAGTTTTGTTGAAGCTTCGTTACTGTTTTTTTATTGCAGTTAATTTTCACACACGCACAAGCGCCCTTTCAGGGATTCACAACGATTATTTTCTATTAAATGAAAGAATTAAACAAAAATTTAAATTTAGTTTTACGGCTCATTAGTTTATTCGACAAGTGACGAATTGTTTTTGAAGGGGGGGGGTTCGACCTATTAACTAGACATTATTTAAAGTATTTGTGTCTACTTTTCGATAAAATTAATTGTCATGTTTGACGATTGCTCTGAAAGGTTTATAATATTTTCCTTTCATGGGCCTAACTTTTTTAATTTTTGCAGCCTTTTTTGTTATAAAAGGAAGTGTGTGTGTTTTCGCGGTCCGCTGTTGTTAGATTGCTAGTGTAACTGGGTTGTCCTCTTTATTCTTTCTCCAAGGGTTGACGTCTACACTGACACCTCCATCTGAAACGAGTATCGGTGTTCTGTATGAGCGGTAACCTCTTGATTGGAAGAATTAACGGGCAAGAACGCAATAACATACGAGAAACCAAAACAGAACAATTAAAAATGTACGTGTGTTTGCAAAACTGTAATTTTCACTGCACTTTTGCACGAGTATTCAACTTGAAGTTAAGAATGAAGTTAAACAAAACCCTAACAAATGCATGTTTGCGGTATCTGTCTCACTCCCATTCTAGTCGGTGAAAAATAATTTGCTTCTGTAATAATTAATTACTGGAATCATGGTCTGTAATAAAAGCATGGTGCTGCTAATATTTCATACAAATGAAATATTCATTTTATTCTTATAAGCTGTGCACAATTCATTTAATTTCGCTTGTACACGTCTTCCACAACTGTATACATTGCAGTAAGATAGATGACATTTTATTATTGCAACCGCAATGTTAATTTGTTACGGTGCCAGCTTTTTATTTTCTGCTTAGTGACTTAAAATTAGGATCGACAGATGCACTGCAAACGATCTAAAAGATTTTTGAATTGATTCAGTCAATGGAATTTGTGTCTTGGGACTATGTCGCATATTCAATTTTTACTCATGGTCCATGATACTAATGCTTATAGAAGATCATACAACATAATGTAAATTCTAATCTATACGCTTTATTACTTATAGGTCTACATTACTTATATATACTGTACTTATATATATTACTAACTTGCCTTATATAATTATAACGACTATTATTTACATCGACTAAACAAATTTTAAAAATATTTTTGCAGTTTATTAGTCAATTCTCCACGTGAAGAAATGTTTGGGGAGGTTAATTGAACCCAGTTTAAAATATTTATGTCGACGTTTCGACAATATTTGTTGTCGTCTTCAGGACAATTCAAGGTCGCACGACACACAAAGGACTATGTAATTTTTCCTTTCATGTGGCCAACATTTCTTGATGTTATCCACCTCTTTTTCTTTTTTTTTATAAAAAACTGTATGCCTCTGTTTCCTCACAGATAACGTCTACTGTATATAGTCTATGCACTGAGACTCGCTCAGGTATTTAAAAAAAATTAAAGGTCTTAACCTGGAACATTAATTTTACTCGAATTATTTCTGATCAATATTACTTCTGTTGTAGGCCTACTCTAGAAATAAGTAAAAAAATAGAAAAATCATAAATTTTGTATTCATGAGCACGTGGAGATTTTAAGATTCTCCAATGAAATCGTATAAATTAACTTTATTAAAAGAGAACAAAATTTTTATCCTTTGTAAAAACCGTTATTTTGATGATTACCCGACTTCATACATACTCAGAAAATATATCTCAGCATGTTTCAATTTATTGTATTGTACTGATATTTTCTATTTTTTCAGAGTCCAAGTGACTCACGGTATTTCATTAATCGCTTAAAGTCCGGGACGTCAAAGGTCGAGTTCGCAAACGTCAAACCTGATACCGGTTTCAGGTACTGGTTACGATTGTGTAGCCTTATAATGATTGTCTGGCAAGACAACTTAAAGAACACTGACTAAACATGTAGCCGCATTGCTATATCATATAGGCTGCTTCACGGCTATAACCTGGACCTATAGGCCTATTGTCACTAACACTGTATCGGGGAGTGTCATCTGTAAATTTCTCAGTAGCGCCGGAATAAATAGTTAGGTTTTCACTCATAGATCAACTTTACAGTTAAAAGCTATTAAGTAAGACAACTTCGTCAGGCAACAGTAAGCGGCGTAGTACTGGCCATGCTATCCTGCGGTTTAGGTGAAGACTCTACCTTTCCTTATACGGAATCAAGAAAGGACACTACAAAAATATACTGGCTATTTTGTAATGATAGTGTACAACAATAATCCGCGCGCGCGCGCGCACACACACACACACACACACCCACACTCAGATATATAATGGTAAAACGTAAATTCATTCATACCGAAGTACTTACATGCATGTGGGGGTAGCTGTGTTGCAGTGGGTGACAGGGAACCTTTCGTTCTGAGGGTAACAGCGTTTACCGACAAAGATGAGATGAACTAACAGGAACCATGACTGCAGTAGAAATTATAGTTTGAAAGTAAATATGTAAAATTTCAAGGTCATGATGGATAATTGTCTCAGCAAGAATCGGACCAACGGCTATCAGATGGCAAGTAATAAAATACCAAATCATTGTGCATATTAAGATACATAACAACAGGGGCTGCAGTAATGAAATGAAGAGAAGATTAACTCGATGTGAAGAGAAGCATATAGAATGCGAAGTGAAGTATACTCTCTCCCTGAGCGGAAAGATCGGAGAATACCGATAAATTGCGTAAAATAAGTCAATCGACGGCTAAGAGATTACCAAGGCGCAAACGTGTTCTTTTATAAGGGCAAAGGAAAACCACCTCTCGGAAGACCAAGGAGTGATGTCTTGAATTTTCTGACCGGAACAGGTGGTATCACCTAATTCATTTTGGCTGAAGAAGGAGGAGTATAATATTAGTTATAACCAGAAAATAGGCAACAAAGTAACAAAAATGTAGACAGAAAAGTAAAATATAAAAATACAAGAAAATATAAACGTACAAATTATAACAATAATCTTTTAAATTACCGTTTAAAAGACAGTGACTGTTATGGTGTCTATTATTTTGAGATTATCAGCGGTCATTATATGAACCTAACACGTAGACATTAAGACATACAGATTTTAACTATGGGTTCTCAGAATGTTATATACGGAAGTCAGAACGAGTGCTTCCATATTACAAGAAATACAGATACAGAGTAGGCTACTAAAACAGAATGATTAAGAATACCTAAGCTAAGTTGTAGATAGGCCTACAATCGGAAAGTATAGACGAAATATTATAGTAGGCTGCAAAGTATAAGACAAAAGACGTGGAGGTACGTCTTTAGTGATGCTGGAGAATAACTTTAAGGAAGCGACGAGACTCACTGTACAGTCCAAGAAAGAGAGTTCTGAAAACAAGTAAACTGTCGAACCTAACAAAATCAGAAAATTTTCACGAGATTAGAAGGAGAGAATTTGCAACGGATCTAATAAAGGGAGAAAGAGAGGTGGAGAGATAGGGGTTGAGAGAAAGGAAGAGAGAAAAAATGAGCTAGTGTGTGCTAGATCATGGGTTGAAAAATTCCTTTTATTCTGGTCTTCGTTGTAGTAAAATAATGATCAAAATGAGTCAGTTGCTTAACCTTACGTCCCCGAAAGAATGAAACTACTATAAAAAACGACGTGTATGGATAGGTAGAGAGAGAGAGAGAGAGAGAGAGAGAGAGAGAGAGAGAGAGAGAGAGAGAGAGAGAGAGAGACAGACAGACAGACAGACAGACAGACAGACAGAGAAAGAGAGAATGTTTGAGAAGACGGTGGGAGGGAAGTAGTCACAGAGCTTTTCGCTGTTGTGGAAATAAAACAAGGAATAACCATTTTGATTAAGATCGTTAGAGTATTAATAGCCAAGGGGTTGCTAAGCAACGATTCCCAATTAGTAAGGTGGAAATGGAACGGCGCACCGCTCACACACACACACTACACACACCGGAAGCTGTAAAATAAATTTGGTTCAGCTCCTCTGTAATCATTTTATGCGAACCGTGCACGTCTCGTGCAACGGGGTCGAGCGCAGGTTTTACTCTGTGTATTGCTTTGCGTATTGCGTTTTGGATGCGTTGACCATTTTGGATAACAATTAGTGTTAATAAAAACTTAGAAATTATTAACACTTTATAACAGTTGCAATTTTTTTTTATTTTGCTGTTCTATTGCAATTTATATTCTGCAATTCTGTTGCAATTGCAATTCTGTAAATATCGTATTGGCACATCCTTGTATTCGTGAAACAATCGTATTCCTTCTAAAAGGGAATCGGATGAATTATCAAATTTTTACATGAACACAAATAAACACTCGAATGGTTTCATCGTTTTATTAATTAAAAACGCCACTATATATGATTTCAACACGCGATTCTGGTTTCTTGAAACAAAACGGTGCGCCCATTATACCGTGTGGCATCCTCAGTGACCAAAGTGCTCTACCCTTCTTTCTGTTCTAATTGATGTGAAACCTAACAGTTTTGTTTAAAGCTGCCATAATAATTATATTCTATCAATATGCTGAAAATTCATGTTCTGCACAAGTACATAACGCCGGCCAATACGTGTAACGCAAGATACAGAAGGGACGTGATAAACATATAATCCACACTCAGACTCGATGTCGACAATGATTCAGGATGCTACAAAGTTTAATTGACAGAACGTCTTGTATTAATAGGAATAAAACGAGTGTTTAGCAGTGATGTTTATTTTAAGGTTTGAAATGACTATAAAACTTTCACATGGAATTAGTTTTGCAGCTTCTGTGTAACGCTTGTTCCAAGTTTTACGCCTCTGTGATTGCAACACACTGAGTATCGCTATCCACGTAACAACACACATACTATATACTTTAGTAACGGACGCCGACACCTATACGAATATATGTATTAATTACTTATATTCAGTTTACTTGAATACCCAAGTTCAGTTGTGTTGAAACTAGCTGAGCATCCAGTTTCCTTGACGTTATTCACAGTTAGTACAACATTGTTTTGTGGTGCAATATATAATTTATTTTCCTCTACGCCATAAGTTCCACTAATTATGCAATGAGGCATCGTCAGTAGATCGACTGTCACGAAGAGAACAAAACGTTTGTAATGTAGAAAAAAAGCTGCTATAGATAGAAACAACAAAAGTTTACAATTACTGTCACTGGCATATTATTGTACTCACAATTCTGTTTATATTAATAAAAACAACAAAGTTTTTATACTATAAAATAAAGACGACTTGTATCAAATCTAGTTTGATTTCTCAACTCTTTTTGGGATCAACGTCCGAAATATTGGATTTTACGTTGTCATCACGACTGCCTCTATTATTAGAAAAATATATTCTTAGGGCTACCAATCGGTAACAAACGTTTGTAAATTAACCATTCACTTAGACATTGCCATATACTAAATTTTATTCGGATTGTTTCTAGATAGGCCTACTGCTTTAGACTGAGCTCCAAGTCCCTGAGAGGAATATGAACAGACAGAGAGCGTAGACACGCGGACTCGCAGTTGCGTTAAACAAACAGCGATTACTGAGAAATGCCGATTCACATTACATTATCAAAACTTGCCAACGCTCACTTTCCTCTCATTGAGCATTAAGACAAAAAAATGTGACGCTGTGTTGTACAATAATTGATTTTCATAAAAATTATGAATAATATTTCTTACTACTTATCGAAATCGTCAAGAAAAAGTTTCCTTTTCTCATATGTTTTACGTTTTTTCCCCGGTGTAGGAAGTTTTCCTTCTGGACTGCATTATCTTTCCTTTATCAAGTATTTAACGAAATATTCCGATTTATTACAGTAACACTTAGCTCGTTTCGTAGCTTGGATCAGTGTGTATGTCAGTGAGTTTCGTTGTTTTTCTTCATCACATTTTTCAATGATATGACTAATTATTTCGTAACCTTCATTGCAAACAACGAAACTTCGTTTTCTTGCTTCCGATGATCCTTGAAGAGACATTGTGAATAGACAGCTACACATAAAGAAATAACAGGATAATTCACTCACTAACTGAAAGAAACTAAAAGTACACTAATCCTAAACGATAGTTTACAAATTCGTCTTTTTAATGTTACTGTAACACAACTACTAAAAAAGCACTAAGTTGTAAACACAAGACTAATAATACGTAGTTTTGAACTCACTTAATACCGAAACGGTAAAAAGCAGACTGCAATAATATTATAACCTGTGGTGTAACGTTTGCCTTTGTGAGGGATGTCAGTTTGCACAGTGAACAGGGCCATGAAGTTGTCATGAATCATTGGCCTTGACAAGCAACCGATACCAACACACACACACACACACACACACACACACACACACACACACACACACACACACACACACACACACACACACACACACACACACACACACACACACACATACACATTTTATCCCCTCCATCAGAGACACAGAGTTCAGTCTGATACAGTACTCAATTCCATTTTATGTTTGCTATGTCCCTTCCCAAAAATCCGTCTGGCTATTTCTTCTTTTGATTTCGCAACAATACCATTTTCCAGTATAGGGCCGTCAAACCTAACCCCAAACCCCAACCTGGAGGGCCAGGAACTTTGATCTTGGGCTGTTCGCCTCCCAGAGCCTTACGTTCATCTTGGCTAACGAGTGGTCTCTGCCGGGTCGCAGTAGGCTACCTAACTCAGCCCATGTGTGCAGCCGTTGGACTACTAGAAGCTCTTCCTCCTCCACACTAAGTGCGCATCCTGCTGCCAATGTACACCATTCTATGCCATTGATATTATGGTTCATCCGCCGCTAGGAACAGTTTCAAATTCTAAGGACAAGAGAATGCCCTGTACCTTTACCAGCTCATCCGCCCTCCCAAGAGGCCGTTGGCACTTGGAAGAGAGGGACAGCTTATACCGGCTGACACTCGGTCTTCAGAGTCGCGTTCGCCACCATAAGGTGCCCATCCCTCATCACGTGGAGGTGCGGTTGGAAGTTTCTTTTCTTCAAGGTTTGGGACCCATGAGACCACCTTGTGAAAGCAGAGTTATTAAGAAGATATTTAATGCAAACTCAGAAAGTAAAAGGTAAGTTGGAAGACTAAAACTGGGATGGAGGGACGGGGTGAGCCATGACATCAGTACTCTTGAAATTAGTAACTGAAAGGATATAGCTATGAATAGAGAAGAAGAGAAGAACTAACTTATTAGTGCGATATATTGACAGCGCGGTTCGAGAGTTATTGTCGGGCGAAATTACTGTGCGCGTTCAAGTTGTTATTAGTTAAGTGTTGTGTTTTATAATCGGACGGTAATTGTAATACAATTGTGTTTGATTTTAGTGGACATTTTATTGCGTGTGAACAATTTTTATTTGATTTGTTGTAGAGACTGTGTTGTTAATTAGGAACTGTTAACTGTGGAAATTAAAGTTGGTAATTAGTGACTTAATTGGTGTCTTGTACTTATTTTGTTTCCACTGTACCTACGACGATCGAGTAGACCGCCGTAACAATATTAAATGCGAGTGTAGATATTCTGTTTTGAGTATTATTATTTAACTTCAGTGGTCTGTGTAATAACCAGAACTACTAAATTGAATAACCAGTGTAAGCTGTTTATAAGGATTCAGTATTCGGATTTACCAATTTTACTTCCATTTTCCATAAGGAAATGGAAGTATGGTGATGGCGAAAAAATCGTGTTCGAGATAAGGGCAGATTCTGATTGTACTACCCTCAAAACATGAAGAAAAAATCATTTTTCGAAAAGTGTCTGTGTGTCTATGTTTGTGTGTAGTTTTTCTATGGCGAACGATAACTGCCGCAAATTCAAATATTTGTTTGCATACTTCCCTGAATTGTAGAGGACTCAAGGTCTATTGATTTTGGTAAAACTCGGTTAAAGGGAAGAGGTAGTTTAGCAGCAACGTTGTATGTTTCAACAAGAGCAATTTTTGCTATGACAAATGATAACTGCCTTAAATTTAAACAGAATCACATAATGTTTTCTATGTGCCCCTGATTTATAGAGGACTCAAGGTCTGTTGATTTTGGTGAAGATCGGTTCAGGGGAAAGGGTAGTTTACCTGCAACATTTTATCTTTTAACAAGAGTAAAGTACTTAATTTTGATAAATAAAGTATCCTGAAAAGAAGGTCATAATAATCCATTGTAGAAACGTAGATGAAATATCTATAAATAAAAAGGCTAGCTCAAGGGGGTGGGGGAAATTTTCTATAAATGAAAGTGATAGTTGAAGGGGGAGGGGGTAATTTTTATTTATGTGTCATGTATACTATGTTATCGGCAACTAAGAAGTAGGTTGTTGTTAAAATTCCTTCCCGGGCTGTTTGGGCGTGGTCCAATGTTTTTACAAAACTAGACGTTTCGGCAATGTTATCGACTGCCACCATCAGTGAAAATTGAGTGCGCTAACGTGAGGTGGTATACGTTAGCCATCACAGTGCTGTGGTTAAGGCTGAAGCACGAAGTAGAAAGAAGTAGTTTATATGGAAATATTTCATTTCGAAAATTATTTTAAATATAAATCTTAGAACATATAAGTTATGTATGGTTCTCCATACCGGTATTTTAAAATCACGGCATCCCATTCATTCTTAACCAATAAATTTAATGTCAATCGGACGCCCATTAGAATGCCAACGGTAAATGCAAAATAAGTGTACTGACTTGTTTAAAGATTCGATCGACTAATTGACTAAAATACGACTTAGGTTCTACCGAAATGAAACACGATATGAGTCGGGAAAACGTGCAATGTGTGGTTTGGCAAAATAACAAATTACTGAACTAATCTTATTGCAAGGTGTAATGTGACGGACCTTCACCGTCGACAGACACTAGATCCCAACATGACGTTTCTACAACTGGTTACAAACAACCAGTTTCAGTTGCACACACACACGCACGCACACACGCACACACACACACACACACACACACACACACACACACACACACTCTGCGCGGTGTAATCCTGTGATTATTATATAGCCCATTTAATGGCGCGCGACGATATTAAGCCAACAGTGTCAATACAGTGATATCAGTGTATGAGAGTCTACATGATTCGACTTGATCATGCGTGAACCAGATTTCATTATTAGTGTTCAAACCAAGGGATCGCTCAACAATTTAATTATAATAAGTTTGTTTAATATCTGAGTTCCGTGTTACAGGGATCTCAAAAATCAGTTTCAATCAAAATAGCGGTATCTAGAAATCGTAGTCATCATCATCATCATCATCATCATCATCATCATCATCATCATCATCATCATTGGGTCGACAGCCCTTTGTATGCCCTGGCCTTCATCAGAAAATTTCGCCATTCTTCTCTATTCATAGCTATATCCTTTCAGTTTCTAATTTCAAGAGTACTGATGTCATGGCTCACCCCGTCCCTCCATCCCAGTTTTAGTCTTCCATCTTACCTTTTACTTTCTGAGTTTGCATTAAATATCTTCTTAATAACTCTGATTTCACAAGGGGGTCTCATGGGTCCCAAACATTGAAGAAAAGAAACTTCCAACCGCACCTCCACGTGATGAGGGATGGGCACCTTATGGTGGTGAACGCGACTCTGAAGACCGAGTGTCAGCCGGTATAAGTTATATTTGTCACTACAAGACACTAAACGTTTCGTCTTGTTGATAGTGCTCAAGACTCAGTTGATGTAAACTTATTTTAAATAATAACACTGATTTTGCAAATAAATGCCATTTAAATCAAATGCATAAATTATCTTTCTTACATCGCATTCAAATTTACGTTTGATCACTGGGTTTTCTGGTGACACACGCCACTTCCACTTCGCTAGTTTGAGGACAAATGTGTAACACCACTTACATCACTGTCAGAGACGGCTCTAGCCTATCCGGCGTCCGGGTGCGAGGACTGCCATGGCGCCCCCACCCACGGCCCAATCCTATCTATCAACCGTACAATCGAAATCTATCAACCCATCACCAACACCTTCCCATATCACATCAATCTCATAGATATGACCTTATAATTAGCAGTCTACGGTAATCGAACTCGGGACCGTCGGAACAGCAGTCTAGTAGGTAACATTAGTAGGTTACTACCTAGTAACTCTACTAGGTAGCAGTCTAGTGGACCGGTTTATTCCCATTGATTGCCACCATACTGGGTGGATGGGAAATTGGGAGTAAACCGTTATTGAGGATTTCCGGGGTTACATAGAAACTAACTATTGTTACTTATGGTAAGCAGTTTATTGCGTCATTTATATAGTATATATTTTGTAACAAAAATATAAAAATTAAATTATTAAGTAATGTTTGTTTATGATAAATAACTAAAATAACTCACACATTTACAAAATTAACTTTTCTTGCCTTTGCATTCGCAAAATCTGTAACAATATCAGTGATTTCAATATGAGTTCAATACTAATTACAGATAAATTGGTTAGTCTGCTTTACGACATTGCTGACCTGAGATAATTTTGAATTAATTTTAATTTTGAAAAAAAAACTTTCACTGTAAGCCACTGTGACTGGTAATGTTAAATAAATTCTTAGCGCGATTGACAAATTCGGAAATACTGAAATTAAACTTTTTGAAAACAAATACTTCAAAATATCTAACGGGGTTGTGCAATCGTCAACGAACGTTGGTAAAAGTTTGATTTCATTGAATAAATCGTCTCCATCAATGTCCAATTCTGGGCCATTACTCAATTTCTGCTGTAAATTTAAACAGAACGTTCTTTTTTTCCCAAAATAAAATTTTTCCTATTGTTAATGTTTTGTAAAAAGGAAAAAGAGATTTTGTTTTCATTTAAAAGTTCGAATCGTTCGTCTAATTTTGTTATGGCGGTGTCCAGCAAATAATACTAGAAATTTATTTTAAAATTGATTTCTGGTTCAGTGGTGGGTTCATCCACAGTCTTATAATTAAAAACTCTTTACTGGGACATAGACAGGTAGGTACTGGAAATTCATTTTCGGCACTAACTTCTTCGGAAACAGTTTCTGCGTTACTAATCATTTCCTTGAACACGGACTCAGTTCGAGTTTTGATTAAATAGTGTTTGACTTGAGATATTACTTTGACTGCCTCTGAAAGAGCAACGTTAGATTTTTGTAAAGCTTTTCCGACAATATTAATTTTGGACAACATATCGTACCAAATAATGAAAGAGCAAATGAATTTATACGACTTCAATTTTGATATTAACGAACTGGCTAAGTTTTTTGGTATTATATACTGTATATCATATTAATTTTATCCCTGTCAAGTTATAGAAAATGTTATACCAAATAAAATTACAATACAATCTTTAATAAAGTACAAGGATAAAAATGTGAAAGAGCATGAACCATAAGAATAAAACGATTACTTTTCCAACAAAGATATATTGTTTAATTTAAATTAACATACCATATTTTTGCCCGAACTCTGTTGCAAATGATTCTGTTATTAAAAGCGTTCTTGTGTTTATAGGGAATATGTGGATCAAAGTCAGCCAATCGCTGCACTTCTTTGTAGGACGGTGCTTGTGTCTTTGTTATGTCAAAAGCTGTGTCTACACGTCAAAGCCGAAGCACGTGAGCTAGTTTATGCTTACAACTTCTGCTTATAATGCAGTCATTAGACAAAGGAATCACATATAATCGAATAAGCCGGTTAACGAACGTTAATCTGGAGAACAACTTACAGAAGAGTAGAGAGAGCCGTTATAGTAGCCGAATCACTTTGAGAACAATATAGTAAGCAAATAGAAAAAATCGTACTTGTCAAACTTATTTTTTCTTCCTTTGCCTTGTACAGTCAACCATTATGAAAGACTGGTTCGGAATTGTCTGCATATTCCCTTGGCGTCTGCTAGGATATATTTCCCTCGAGGGGAAATACTTCTGCATTTTCGTGGAAGTGAAGCCTTACTTCATGCTTCTTCGTAAAACTTTTAATCTCTTCTTTAGTTGGTGGAATACCTAGATCTCTGTGGATATCGGCGTTTCTAACATACCATGGTGCATTCACCATGGTCCGGAAAAATTTGTTTTGGAATGTTTGCATTATCCTGAAGTTACTATCTTTCACGCACCCCCAGAGTTGAATTCTATACAGCCAGGTGGGTTTAATTATCTGATTGTAGATCACAGTTTTACTGTATAAAGACAGGTTGGAATGTTTTCCTACGAGCCATTTATATTGTCGGAATTTTATGTCAAGTTCCTCTTTTTTCTTTTTTACATGCTCTTTCCATTTCAGTTTGATATCCAATGTCATAATGTCATACCTAGGCATTTGGCTTTGTTTTCATAAGGAACTACCATTCCATTTATGACCAATGATGGACGATTATTCAGTCTTTTATTGGTGAAATTAATGTGTGCCGATTTGACTTTGTTAAGTTTAACTTTCCATTTTTGGGTCCATTCATATATGGTATTGAGCTTACTGCAATAATCGGGTTGAAATAACCTCATCTTGCCATGTTGTAAGCAAATCTGTATCGTCAGCAAAAGTAGCCAATTTTTCTTGTTCTAGTTTTGGTATGTCACTTGTAAATAATACGTACAAGAGAGCCTCAAGAACCTGTGGTCCTCCCGCCACCACGTTTTTTAGGTCTGAATATGCTTCTCCTTGTTTAACTCTAAACAATCTATTAGATATGTACGAGGTAAGGATTTCTACATATTGTCTAGGTAACATTTTGTTTAACTTGTACATTAATCTTTCATGCCACACCTTGTCAAAGGCTTGTGCGACATCAAGGAGTATTGCTGAACAAATTTGTTTTTCTTCTAAGGTTTTCTCAATTACATCTGTAATTCGGTACACCTGGTCTATTGTCGAATGCTAAAACCGAATTTATGGTCAAGAATTAGTTTAGCATTCTGTATAATTAGTTTTAATTTCTTAAGAAGGAGCTTTTCAAATACTTTTGAAATTACTGGCAAAAGCGAAATCGGTCTATAAGATTTCACTTCATGAGGTGTTTTTCCTGGCTTAAGACTCATGATAACTTCTGCTACCTTCCAGCTGGCAGATACATGCTCTAGTTTAAGAGCCGCATTAAAGAGGTATATTAGCATAGCAATTCCTTTTCGGGGTAATTGCTTCAAAATTTGAGCAGTAATTAAATCAAAGCCCGGTGCCTTCTTAGGATTCAGATTTAATTTTATTTCTTCTGCTACTTCTTTTGGAATGACAGGAGTAATTTCTTCTGTTATAATATTATCAATTTCTTCAAGGTTGTTATTATTCTGCATATCATTTGGTGTAAAAAACTTCCTCTAGATATTCAGCGAATAAATCTGATTTTTGTTTATTCTTTCTTGCCCAGTCTTCTTGACCTTTTCTCATTGGAGGATCTGACATGATTGGCCTTTTGATTGCTTTTGTGGCTTTCCACAATGAATAATCAGTCTCTTCGTCGGCTGATAAGATTGTTAAATATAGTTCCATAGATTCATTTTTGAATTTACGAATTTGTCTTTTTAATTCTTTAAAATATAATGCTAAAAAAACGTATTAGAAATGAGTTAATGGCCAAACATCACAACATCGTAAGCCCCAGACTGTTGGTACCAATTAGGTACTTTCTGATGGGACAGGCAAGTTCAAGGCGAGACACAATTTATAATTACGTTACATGAGCTCCGCTAGAGTTTGATGAATTATATTTGTTTGATTTAATTCGTTCTTGACCGTTTTACAAGTATTTGTTATCTAACACCTACCTTTTAATAGTAATAAAATATACATTATTATATCTATTAAATAATAATAGATCCGAAAACAATAAAATGCCTCTATTACGGATTCTACGGAAGAAAGACATTTTACGTTATAGAGAAATTCTCACCTCGACTGTTCGAATATAATAAAGTGATAGTAATCTGCAGAGTTAATACACTTTTCAAAGAGTTTTGAATACTGTAGAAGCACATAAACGTACCTTATTTTACATACTCATTGAAAACTACAAGAATTAACTTTCGAAACTAACCGTAGTGTTTTTCCTTAATAAGAAACGATGAATTTTTAGTTTTATGTAATATGAATCTAGAAAAATCACAGTGTTTTAATTCAGTGAAACGTCTTTCTATCCAAAACAGTTGTCCGGTATTGATGTAGATAATAACTGCGCACGTGTTTCAAAAGTTATTACTCTAGGCCGTTATAGAAAAATTTTAGCATTTCCTTGTTGATTAATGAAGAGGCTAACATATTCATAATCTATTTACAATTCATCCACTTGTCAATCACATGTGTCACTAGTCACCGCACTAAATACCATCAGGTGTTACAAATTCTACATTAGACGCTTTTCATTTATTTCGTTTCTTTTGAGAAGTTTCATAAAACAAAGATTGTGCAGCCCAAAGGCCGGCTGTGATGAGTTGTAGGCACTACAACAGGAAGCTTTCAAAAAAACATTTGTGGTTTTGAATAAATTCAAGCAGCTGAAAAAAAACGTATATTTGTAAAAATAAAATATCACAGCTCTTGTTGTTTTTTGCTTTATTTGGCGTTGTAGAGACGAAAGGATTCACAATAAGATACATGATTATGCGTTTCGCTTTGAAGTGTTGTAAAGTAGCCCCAGAACGGGTGCGGGCGCGGCCTGCGTTTATTTAGGCTGCAGCGCGGTTGAAAAGCGACGCGGGCCCTCTCATTTCCTGAATGTTCTGCCGCCTTTACCATGCAAATCTCTCGCTAACGAACCCAAACATCAAGTGTACTTCTCTGCCGCACACCCTTCTTTACAATACAATCGAATACACACAGTTTCCGATCACCGTACACCGAGGAACGCGCTACACAACTTTAGCAGCCGTTCACGATTCACGTTCCTACAATTGATCACTTTTAAAAATGTCTAGTTTACTTTCTCTGTAGCTTTAATAATAAATGTGTATTCAAATTTAAGTACAGTTTGTAAGCCAGTATGGCGTATGGCTACCAGCTTTGCACCGGGTTCGCTTCTTTTCAACGCCACATACAGGTATAGATATATCACAAGTCACGTCGACTCAACTGTGGAAACGAAAACTTGGAATATCATCCTCGACTAGCAATGGGAGGCTACGGCAAAGTACTGGGCACAATATCTGTCTCGGTTGCTTCACGAATTTACCTGCGCTACTTTGACAAACTGGAGACAGTTCAAGAGAAGCATGGAAATAGGACCATGTTGGAAACGATAAACAGAAGTAGAAAATTTGTGAGTGGATGCGTAAACAAACTCTGCATATGATGATAAACAAACAGGACAAAATAGATGAGAAAATCCATGAGGTAAATAAATGATTAAAATTGTGAGAAGACATTTTGGTTAAGCTGGAATAGGGGATGCAGCTACAAATATTGCTAGATTAAGGCATCCAGCATCCAGAGAGGTCAATGGTAAAACTACCAAAGTCCAAGTTTTAATGATGTTCAAAAATCTGAGTTTCTTATGCATTTATATTTTCTTCTCATTTTTTAACAGCTATATAATCAATAATTAAACCCTTTTAATAATAAAAATTAACCTTGAAAATCAGTTTGATAATTTTATGATTTATCATATCACAATACCTTTATTTTCAGCTTTCCGTAAATTTACCTGAGTGGACTTGGGTAGATTTACCAATAACCCCACGATATATAAGAGACAAAGGACGAACAAGGTTGGAACGACGAACTTGTTGATTTCTATGGTGCAGTGTACCGGATAATATTTTCTGTTGAGAGAATTAATCGAATAATGCTCTTACTGAGAGAAAAATTTTTGGATAACGACTAGAGAGGCACTACCTCATCAGTAGTAGATACAGAAAAGAGTATAATGATGTTGAAGAAGAAGAAGAAGAAGAAGAAGAAGAAGAAGAAGAAGAAGAAGAAGAAGAAGAAGAAGAAGAAGAAGAAGAATGATGATGTTTATTATTATTTTTTTTACGTTTATTTATGCAATCTGTTAATACATAACAATAAGTATAATAATTGTTTACAGAATACATGGCATGAAGAGAACTAGCCCATTAGCTAGTTCTCTGTATGAGTATTTAAATGTAACATATTATGTATAATATATTTATAGTGTTAGAGTCCAGGTAAGTCCAGAGGAGATGTTAACTTTAAACGTCTTGTCTGTAGGCTGTTGTCTAGTATATTTATCGCTAAAGGATTCGTGTGATCTTCAAGCAGTTTCACATATCTGTCGTTGAACATCGGAATGGTTTCACTGACTGTGGGCAGGTCCAGGTCTCTATAGATGTCTTTGTTGCTGATGAACCACGCAGCCCCTTGGTCTGAAACCTTTCCATTATGGCGATATTGGATTTAGATGCAGTTCCCCAAAGCTGTAATCCGTATGTCTACACAGGCTTGAAGACAATGTTGTACTCCAACAGCTTGTTTCGCATTGACAGTAATGATTTTCTGCCCAGGAACCAATAATGCTTGCGAAACTTGGTGTCTATTATTATTAATGGTGATTATGACGACGACGAGACGACGACTATGACGATGATGATGATGATGACGATAGTGGTCATGATGATATATGAACATGAAGATAGACACGAAATTACATCGTTCATTAATGCTGCACGACAACCAGTTAAACATTTCACATAGGTGGCCGTCAGTGCGCGCATTGACATTAGTTGTATAGTCGGACACTAAGCTTCAAAGAACTCCCTTTGTTAATATACAGCTCTACACATTTGCTGTAATATTAATAATTCTTTGCATAGTAGGATGTTAACATGTATGCATAGTTAAATTTCTTTAAACTTAAGCTGTTTAACGAATATTTCTATAATCACATATAATCTGAACAATTCACTCACTCACTCATCACAGTATCTCCTGGCCAACAAAAAGTAGCACCAAGAAACTTGGTACATAGGTTTCTGTTAGGTAGTAAACCTACCTTGGCTAAAAGAGAATTAAATCGAATGAATCAAGATGACTGGAGTCTCCTGCTTTCTGAGTTGCCAGGGCTGTAATTGAAAGAAGCATGTTTTCTAGTAGGAATTTAAACACTAAATAGGAATCATGGCGACAAAACGCGTATAGTGGTGAGAAATAACTCCTAACTCGGGTACTACCTACAGAGGAACAAAAGACAGCAAACTAATTGCTAACTGTTTATTATAATAAAATGATTCAGAACATGTTTTTCCACATATTTCTTTAAATGTTAAAAGTCAGTTAAGTGATGAAATTTATGTATTTTTGTGGCAGGGCATTTACAGAATTAAAAATAAACTGTATTCTTATTATATTAGGCTTATACATAAAACTTTGAAGAAAGAGTTCAGAAATAATTTTTTATAATTATTTCTTTCTTTCTTTATTTCTGAAAGAAAGAAATAATTTTGTAATAACTTTGATGGCTATAAGTGTCAGAAAAAAAGTTAGCAAATTTTCATTATTTATGCGTAAACTAATTATTAATATATATTTTTTAATTTTTACTTAGCACTGCAGCAAATACATTCGAGTCTAATGTTTAATGTACTCAAATTAATGCATATTTATGTAAGATATTGATGCCATATACTCCTTCACCATGGAGTAGAGCACAAACCCACTTGAAGTCGTAATATTGCATTGTTTTAAATCATTAAATTATTACAAATTAAAAATTCCTTACTGTATTGTAAAATTCCGTGGGGTTTTTGTTTTCATTTCCCTGCCCTAAGGTAGAAAGAATAAGACGTCATAACATATTTCCTGTCCGAAGAATGTGTAATTGAATTTATATCTAATTCAATTCATATCTAATTTATATGCATTATTGTGTATACAGTATAAGCTCATCAGTTACTGTTATTTGTATTCGTTACTCACAATCGTTATTATTTACTTACTTGCATTCTTAAGAATTTAAACATGTATGACTACCATATCAATTGCACGTTAGTGGTGCTTAGAAAACACCAAAAATCAATTATTAACAATAACGTAAAAACACTCTGACAAAATATAATCACATGATTAGAAATGTATATGACCGATACGCGTATTCGGGACCAATACGGTGAGGGAAATGCCGCATTACAATGTAATTTTCCTCTAAGATCGGGTAAAAAGTGTAATATCGCATCGGTCTACATATTGTAACGATAGGTTTATAGAGATGCTCTGTTCGTTACTTCTTTAAAGCCTCACTTTGGATTCGTCAATTTATAACAAATTTTATAAATGTTGCGGGCACTTAAATTATATACGCCGCCCGTTGGAAACGTCAATTAGTAACAAATGTATATGTATTAATTACCTTCAACCACACTGTTGTTGTTGTAATAATGTTACTGTTAATAATATATGTTGAACGGCGAATGATTTTGTAATCTGCCGCTCGCTCCCACTATACGTACCGTTTCGATGACGTTACCCACCGTTGCCAACCGTTGTGGTGTCCGCTGTGCTCTGTGAACTTATTTTTTAAATGGAACAGCAATAATAACGACGCAAATATAACAACAAACATATATCTTTGTAGGAATCATTTATTCAATAAAGCATGGGTTAACTGTTTCTCGTTTCTTTTATAATAATCACAATCGTGGCAAAAATTATGTGTCTCCTTTACCAGTTGGTACTGTAGTTGTAATTCTTATTGCATTCAGACCAAAATAAAGCGTTGGTTATTATTTCTTATTAGAAATAGATCATCTCAGGGCGTATATGGTTCGGGGATTACAATTAAACGAAACGTTATTCTATAAATCAAAGTACAAATTTTACAGTTCAAGGATATTACAAAGTTTAGAGTGTAATGTGCACGCCTGCAGTTGAATCGTGGCTGCTAGTTATTATAGGTTATGTCCAGTTCATGTGTTTATTAATTATTATTGAAATCAAAGGTTCTTGTGGTGTTTTAAAAAAGGTGTCAAATCTCAATTCGTGTTATTAGTGAGTGTTCTTAGTGTTGGTGTGATATGGTGTCTGTAGTTTAGTTGCTTAATTTTTAAAAAGTTGTGTATGCAAAAGTTGGTGTTGATGCATAATATAATAAAATGTCAAAGTCACCAAATCCTCTTCTTTATATGGTTCTTGGTCGAAGATAGGGCCCACGTCTGCTTCTGTCCTCCTCCCTGGTTCTTGATTCTTCTATTTCCAATGCTAGTTGTTCCTCACTTGGTTGAAATAACTCGTATTATGTGTATCTGTCGGTGTTAAGATGTCTGGAACGTGTTTTCACAATTTATAGTTAATTATGTAAGACGTTTTGCAAACGCGTCTGTACGCTATGACCGTTGTTAAAGAAGTCTCATTTTATTTATCCGAAATTTCTGGTTGCTATGGGTAAACTTGGAATCTGGTTGGTTGATTCGGATATATATTGTCATGTAATTTCATTATTTCAATGTCGAAATTTGTTCAAAACCTTTAAATTATTATAACTTTTCTGTACTGATTGGGAATTTAAAACTATTATCAACCTTATTTTGGTCTTTACATTTGACACACATAGACACTAAACATGCCTACCTTTACTTAAGAAATACAGCTGTTACAATTTTGTTATTTGAATTTTTCATAGATAGCTTAAAACGAATTATTTTGTTTCTAGATTTGTAGTGTATACTATTAACTATCAATCTGTTCATCCTTCCATATTTGTTTCATAAAATTCCTAACAGTATCATTTAAAATTTACAAAAGTTGGTTTTTTACGTGGCCTATGTACTGGTGTTATCTTCATCACCATGTTTATAAACATTTTACCTTAATGTCATTTTCCATGACTGATATCTTAGTAAACCTTTAACAGTTAAATTAACTTTTAACAACCATCAAAACTGTTTAACATATAACACTATCTTAACAAAACAAAAAGGATATACTATCCTATTAGTTTAATCTCATGCCCACATGGCTATGATTCTACTGAACATTTGAACAAATAAACTGCTTTTTACTTAATCTATACAATTGTTTAACACTTAAATTTATAACCTTAACATAACTTTAACATAGCTTTAATATAACTTTAATATAGGCTTCATCACCACTCAACAGAATATGACTTACTCTTAGTGCTTATTTTAACAATTATAACTTTTGCACCGTTCTATAACATTAACATTACCATCTCCTCTGCTTTCTTTATGCTATCATAACACTGCTTATAAACATTTACTATATAAACTTACTATTTAAACATTCATAACAATAACATCCTTAATAACATTAGAGGATTTTTATCCTGAATACAACTATACTATTAAGCTACTATCAATTCTTACTATAATAACAATATTTTGATTACTCTTCATTTTTTACTACTATTTTTTACTACTACTTCATTTGTTTATTCCATTTTTTGGTACTTTCCACCCTTAAACATAGTCATATTCCTATAGGTTTAAGGAATTGGGAATATAAACAAATATTCTCTCAATTGTCATCTAGGTAGATCCTTAATATTAGCACTTGACTGGTGATACTTGTTCAAAAAACACTTGGTTTATTACTATATCACTGGTTAGTATTGCACTGTTTGGATTCTATTTGTCACACTTATAAATAATTAATCCATCTAGTTTTGACTGTTTGATTAATTATTTGTTATCTTCTCATGTATATATTATTTCCACTTTTGTCATGTAATCTTACATATAGTATTTTCTTAAAATTAATGTACATTAGTTTATTTATTAACTGTATTGTACTTCAGTATCATATTAGAATGGTTTTGTTTTTATATTTATTCTTATTGGTTCTTATGGGTTTTTACATTTTATTGTCCACTCTAACCTTTATAGGCCTATGAGTTCTGATTTATAATTCTTGTGGTTTATCTCTATTTTGGGTTAATCTTGCACTTTGTACCTTTTCACTGTACTTTAGTGTCAATAGTGGTTATTTCATAATATTTATTTCTTTTACTCATTTCACTTTGGTGTACCCACCCTTATTAAATTGTCACTTGGTAAATCACTTACTAACTACTATTATGCACTCTTGTTATAAAATGTTACTGTGAATAAATTATTATGTGTTGTTTTCTAGACAAACTTATGATCATTATTTATTACAATTAGTGGTATGGTTCATTGTATCTATAATAAGGTTTGTTATATTTTCATTACATCATTCAAATCAATCACTTACTACTATTTCTCTTTACATAGTATTGTATGTTTGGGCCTATTATCCCTCAATTTGTATTTTGATTACTTTGATATTATAACACATTGAATGGAACCATTTGTTTCCTTATAGCGTTGATACATAATCCGTCAGTCTTTATAATACTTATTTTGTCCTTATTTAAAGTTCATGTCTTAATCGGGGTTGGATGTATTTTGCATCACTTTGCCTGAATCATTAATTTGGGTACGGTCAGTAGTATTACTAGTCAGTCTGAAATATTTATTCGTTCCTCTTCACTATCATCTTGAAAGATATACTTCTTCTGGTTTAGCTTCTTATCCATTGTCTTTAATAAATCGGGTACGATATTAAGTGGTTCAAATGTAATGTTACATATTACCCTGCCATCAAATTTGATTAATTTAATAAAATATTGTTTTTTGTTGAAATTATCAATTATCTTATCCTTCACATTATCATTTGTTATTCTTTTTATGATCTGGTATACTCGTCTTTAATTATAAGTGTTCTATCCCTGGAACATGTTGCTTCCCTAACAAATTAATCACCATATATTTTGGAATCAGTCGGGGGGCTCTCTTGACCTAATACCCCGCTGTCCTTACAATACATAATACATAAATAATATTGATTGGTGGAGCTATCTCATCAGTCAATCACATTTAATAATCACTAGTCTATTCACGACTAAATCAAATAAAATAATATAATAATATATTCTTGGGATGGTTCACTCAGTTAAACTTCTCAGATCTAAATATTTCTTTCCATTGATTCTTTCAGATGTTTATTTCCTTGTGGCGATATTAATAACATTTCTTATTTTCAATTGGTACTATCTTCTTTCCTTTTTTATCAGTACTCCTTAATCTTCATTTTTCATTCACTATCTTCATTCAGTTAAAACATAACAAGTATCTGTATCTATAGTTGTTGTTGATTCTCTCACAATCATGATAGGTTATTTGTAATAAATTCGTTTCTAGGCTTGTCTTATTTCCATCGTCGACTGTCTACATTTGTCTTTTCTTATTCATTTTATAGCACTATGGTTTCTTCTGATTCACGAATGTTACATCCTTCTTTTATATTCCAATAATAAGTTCATAACTGTGTTTAATAAGAGGTGCTTATCTTGTTTAGGATTTTGAAATTTATTCACATTCGTTTATTCACTTGATTCATAATAACATCATTACAATGTGCTGTAAGTTGTCCTTACTATTTATTTGAATTTTTTGATATTCAAATTTGTTTATTTTGGTTTCCTTTAAAATTATATTCTGGATTAGTAAAGTTGGTAAGATGAGCTTACTATATTCTTTTGAATTTTGAGGTATTATGATAATAAATTATTCAATTCCATGTTAATTTTCATTAATAATTAATTGTAAGTTGATCTTACAATTTCTTTAGAATTTTGTGGTATTATATTTGTTTATTGGGTTCATAATACATTTTTAAGGAAACTTGGTTGTATGTTCCCTTAATCTTTTTTGTTTCCACATCACTAATTACATAAGTATTATTGTTATTGTTTGTTACAATAATATATGGTCCATTATACAATAACAATAGCTTTTTTGCTATCCCTTCCTTAGAACTTGGCAATTCGCGGTTTTTTAACAATACTTTGTCTCCAATCTTGTACTGGATCATTTTCTGCTGATTGATTTTGTACTTTTTCCTTCTTCTCTCCACCTGTTCATTCAGTTTGCTGTGGAATCTCACGTTGTCGAACTGGTAAGCTGGGTTGTTTGGGAAGTTGATTATTTCACTAATTTCTCGGGGTGGTAGTCTTTCGTGCATTATGGTATATGGAGTATCTTGTATTGATTCATGGTAAGCTAAGTTGATAAAGTTTTCTGTTTGTGTAATGTATTCACTCCACTTCTGGTGTTTATCAAATCAATATGTCCTGAGGATACGGCCAACCTCCCTCAGTACTCTTTCCGCCGGGTTGCTATTTGGGTGATAGACAGATGTTTTATATGTCTTGACACCTAGGTCTAACAAACTCTCCTTCCATACCTTTCCTCGAAACTGAGTTCCGTGATCAGTAATAATTGACCTTGGAGCTCCTAACTCTGGTATGTATTGTTGGATCACTATTTGCAGAATCTTTTTTGTAGTCGCCCGATTAATGGGGTATAGTTTTGTAAATTTGGAGTAATGGTCGAACATGATTATAATAAACTTATACTGTTTTCTCCCTCCACTACGAGTTAACGGTCCACACACATCTAAAAATACTCTCTCTAGTTTACCAGTTGATGTAATTGGTTGCATTATTCCTTCTGTTTTTTCGTTATTGCATTTTGCCAATTGACAGATGTGACACTGCCGAATACATTCTCTAACTCTCCGGTTGATATTCTTAATGTAAGTATGTTCCTCAAGTGCTTTCATTACTTTTAATGCACCCATATGCCCATATCGACTGTGGTAGTCCAGTATTAATTCTGTTTCTAAAGCTTTAGGTATCACCACCTTCCATGAGCCTTGGTTATTATTTGGTTTGTAAAATAGTATGTCTTCATGTAGACAATAATATGCAGTAATTTTTTCATCCTGTTGGATCAGTCTTTGTCTAAAATTGTTGATTTTTGTAACCTCTGTTTGTTGTTGTGAAATTGATTTCATGATGTTTTCCAAATCTGATTTGTTTTTTATTATCGTATATACCTTGACGATTGTTTCTTTTTCCCCTTCAAAAGTTTGTTGTTCTATGTTAATCCGGGACAATATATCTGCAGCAATATTCTGTTTTCCTGGAACATACTCCCAATTTATATGGTATTCCTGCAGTGCGAGTATCCACCTTGCTAATCTTCCATGGTTAATCTTGCAATTTTTTAGGAAAGATATTGACTTATGATCGCTCCTCACAGTTATCGTGTATCCAAGAATATAGGTTCTGAATTTCCCACAAGCGAATACAACGCTTAGTAACTCCTTTTCCGTTACACTATAATTGCGTTCACATCCATTAAGTATTCTGCTTGCAAAACTCACCACCTGATGGTCTCCCTCACTATCTTCTTGGTATAATACAGATCCTAAACTTATATCACTGGCATCGCAGTTCATAAAGAAAGTTTGATTGAAATTAGGATGTTTTAATGTAACTGAACTTAAGAAATTATGCTTGATCATTATGGGGGTAAGTTGTCTTGTTCCTGTCCCCATAACCATTTGTTCTTAGAGGATAATTGTGGAGAAAACTTCGCTGTCATTTCAGAATAATTTCGCTGAAACTTCCTATAATAATTGCAAAGTCCCAGAAATGATTGAAGTTGCTTTTTATTTTTAGGACTTGGGAATTTCTGGATAGCTTCTATCTTTTCATTGGATGGTGTTATTCCTTGTCTTGTTAAGTTAAAACCCAGGAATTGGACTTCACTGGCGATAAGTTTGGATTTTTGAAGCTTTAGGGTAACGTGATTGTCTGATAATTTTTGTAATACTTGCCCTACTCTGTCACAATGGTCTTCCCAATTCACTGAAGTAATCAACAAGTCATCAACATAGACTGTGGTATATGGAATAGTATCTGGACCCAACACCTGGTCCATACATCTTACGAATACAGCTACTGAGTTTACCAGTCCAAACGGTAGGCTCTTGAACTGGTAATTCCTTCCTTCGAAAATAAAAGCGACGTACTTTCGACTATCTGGGTGTAACTCCACCTGCCAATACCCACAAACAGTATCCCAGGTGCTGATAAATTGTATGCCATTAAATTTTTTCAATATCTCCTCAATCTCTCCGGGAGATGTTCTGTCATTAACTATGATCTTATTGATCTCTCTAGCATCCAAACAGAGTCGTACTTTGCCATCTTTCTTGGGAACGGCTATTAACGGACTTGTATATGGGGAACAGCTATACTCGATGATATCTTCTGCTATCATTTTGTCTAGTTCAGTCCTCACTGCTTCTTTTAATGCATAAGCAACGGGATATGATTTCTTATTAAAATTTACAGGCTCCTTGAATTGTAGTGTAAATTGATAATTTTTTACTTTGCCAGGTATATCAGAGAAAACATAGCGGTATTTATTATATATGGATATCAACTTTTCTATTTGTTGTGTGGTTAAATTACATTCATTTTGTTCTGACCGAAATTGTCGGATCTCTTCTAATTTTTTCAACCATAAACTATCTTCACTCCCAAAGTATTCCCTTCTTATATTCCATGAATCATCTTGATTATTGTTGAATTTTCTTATACTATTGCATAAAGGTACATTTTTATTTTCTACTAATTTTGCTGTCCATTCTATATTATCCATTTTTAACGACACTATGGCCTGTCTCATGTCAATTATTGCTGAGTATTTTCTCAAAATATCACAGCCTATTAGTAGATTAAATGGTAGATTACTAGCTATTAGAAAAATCATAGGTATAGCTACGTTTCCGCTGGTTACTGTTAATGATACCTGTTTTCTTATTGACTTGTTTTGCCTTCCGGTGGCCCCGATTAAAATTATATTCTGAATTGGTAAAGTTGGTAAGATGACCTTACTATATTTTTGAATTTTGATGTATTCATTATCATCAATTAATGACACGTTTGCGCCCGTATCTATCATGAATCTTGCGTCTAGTCCATTCACTTGGGCGATAATATAAGCGATCTCATTATTCGAACTATTGTGTGTGATCGTGTCTTAGTTCAGTAGTTCTTCTCTCACATTTTTTAAGAAGTGATTGTGCACTATCGTCATTGTATCGTCAGTCATTTTGTCTCGTCCTAGTAAGTACCCAAATTGTCGGTTCAGTGATGGGACCTGATGGATTTTCACTGCCGCGGTCCGTTTAAATCAGTGCTGATCTCCTCAGTCCTGTTGTCTGATTGACCGGGTCTGTCTCTATTTTGCAACTCTTGTACCTCACTGGTGTTATTATCGAACGTCACTGAGTTTCGGTTATTCCTATTGTCGTCGCAGCTCCTACTTCGCCTATGTTCATCACGGTAGTGCTGGTTACTCTCCTACTGAAAACTTCTCCCACGGTTCCCATTATAATTCGTTCGTCCCTGGTACGAACGCCTTCCCACATCTCTATCGTCAATGCTTACATAATTCACATGTCTTCGATATGTTTGGTTTTGATTGTTATTATTGCCGTTATTATTCTGTCTGTATCGGTTATCATAGTTGTTGTTATAACCTCGGTTGTTCTGGTAATGGTGGTCTCTGTCATTGGCACGCTGGTATCCATTATTGTTATTATTTGTAGGAGAGCTACGGTAATAGTGGTTGTTGTTATTGTTGTTATTATTTGCCGCATTATTTCGTGGGTAGTTGTTATTGTTGTTGTGGTTTTGGTAACCGCGTTGATAGTGGTTACCGTTGTTGTTGTAACTATTGTTCGGTCTTTGCTCGTTGTTTTCATATTGGGCGTCGCGGCGACCATTGTTTCTATTTATTTCGTCGTTCTTTCGTCTGTACTGGAGGAAGTTCTTCTCCTGTTCCACCTCCGCTAATAATGTCGACATCTCCTCGATGGTTTGGATACGTCCGTTTATTCGGCCTCTTGTAATTTCCCCGCCATAGTGGTAAGCTAATAGCCTCACTAAACATTCGGTAGGAATAGCAGGCTCTAAATGTCTGGCTATGTTTATTTTTCCAAGAAAATATGCGGTCGGAGTTTGCTTGCCGTGCAGGTCATATCGGCCCAATCCTATGTCACTTCTTATCATGTGTTGCGTGGCATCAGACCAATACTTAGCTTTGAATTGTTTTTTAAATTCTTGGAAGTTTTGTATACTCGGCCGCATCGCCGTCCACCAATTGTCATATACTTTTCGGAACATTTCGTCCAGCATACTCCTAATCACAAACCATCTGTCTTCTCCGGTTTTGGCTATTTTCTCTTCTACTCGTTCTAAAAATAGCATGGGGTTTCTTCTATAATTTTGGAAATCGATCACTTCTCGATTTTCCTCACATGTGGTATGGGCACCGGTACATTGTCTGTTTTTTAGGGAATTAATTTCATCTCTATGGGCAGTTGTTTGGTCTTGTACTCGATTAAGACTAGTACTCATACCGTCTAATCTTTCTCCCATCACTGCTTGATTGGTTCGTATGTTTTCTATCCGTCCATTCGTTTCTTCCCGGACGCTCAGTATCTCTTGGTTCATCCGCTCACACTTTTCCTTGGTCTCGGATTCTACCCTTTTCATTTCAGTCACCGGTTCTTCCAGCTTCTTGTCCCATTCTTCCTGGAATTGCCGGTTATTAATTTCCATCTTGTTATTCCACTCTTCTTTTAATGACTCTTTGTGTTCATCCAATTTTTTCATGGTTTCCTGGTGATTTCCCTTCAATTCTTCCCTCAGTGCTCGATTATTTTCGTCTATTTTCTCCTCCATTTTACTGCTATTCTCCTTCAATTCTCGGCTCAGTTCCTCCTTTGTTTGTTTATTATCACTCTTTATTTCCTCCATCTTCTTACTCAAGTCTTCCTTCAATATTACTAAGTTCTTATTACTGTTCTCACTTAATTCTTCCTTCAATTCTTCCATAGACTGTTTATTGTCCTTTTTTAATTCCTCTATAGACTGTTTATTGTCCGTTTTTAATTCCTCCATCTTTTCTTCCAGTTTCTTTTTACTCTCCTCCGTTTTCTTACTACTCTCCTCCATTTTCTTACTGAAATCTTCATGACTCTGTTTTAAATATTCCATAATGCTCTTCATGTCAATGCTCTCTGTAACTTTGTCCGGTTCTTGTCTATCTCCTTGGTCCTCTCTTATTATTGCTTCTACTTCCTCGACCGGTGTTGCTTCTTTGTCTTCCATGTTTAATTCGTCTACTTTCTTAGTTTCGGCCGCTCGTTTTCGCGATGTTTCCCGCTTCCTAATTTGTTTATTTTTGTTTGTTTGTCTATAAATTATAATTTAATTTATATTAAATTAAACGCCTCACACGTTGGTTCGCCAATTTGTAACGATAAGTTTATAGAGATGCTCTGTTCGTTACTTCTTTAAAGCCTCACTTTGGATTCGTCAATTTATAACAAATTTTATAAATGTTGCGGGCACTTAAATTATATACGCCGCCCGTTGGAAACGTCAATTAGTAACAAATGTATATGTATTAATTACCTTCAACCACACTGTTGTTGTTGTAATAATGTTACTGTTAATAATATATGTTGAACGGCGAATGATTTTGTAATCTGCCGCTCGCTCCCACTATACGTACCGTTTCGATGACGTCACCCACCGTTGCCAACCGTTGTGGTGTCCGCTGTGCTCTGTGAACTTATTTTTTAAATGGAACAGCAATAATAACGACGCAAATATAACAACAAACATATATCTTTGTAGGAATCATTTATTCAATAAAGCATGGGTTAACTGTTTCTCGTTTCTTTTATAATAATCACAATCGTGGCAAAAATTATGTGTCTCCTTTACCAGTTGGTACTGTAGTTGTAATTCTTATTGCATTCAGACCAAAATAAAGCGTTGGTTATTATTTCTTATTAGAAATAGATCATCTCAGGGCGTATATGGTTCGGGGATTACAATTAAACGAAACGTTATTCTATAAATCAAAGTACAAATTTTACAGTTCAAGGATATTACAAAGTTTAGAGTGTAATGTGCACGCCTGCAGTTGAATCGTGGCTGCTAGTTATTATAGGTTATGTCCAGTTCATGTGTTTATTAATTATTATTGAAATCAAAGGTTCTTGTGGTGTTTTAAAAAAGGTGTCAAATCTCAATTCGTGTTATTAGTGAGTGTTCTTAGTGTTGGTGTGATATGGTGTCTGTAGTTTAGTTGCTTAATTTTTAAAAAGTCGTGTATGCAAAAGTTGGTGTTGATGCATAATATAATAAAATGTCAAAGTCACCAAATCCTCTTCTTTATATGGTTCTTGGTCGAAGATAGGGCCCACGTCTGCTTCTGTCCTCCTCCCTGGTTCTTGATTCTTCTATTTCCAATGCTAGTTGTTCCTCACTTGGTTGTAATAACTCGTATTATGTGTATCTATCGGTGTTAACATGTCTGGAACGTGTTTTCACAATTTATAGTTAATTATGTAAGACGTTTTGCAAACGCGTCTGTACGCTATGACCGTTGTTAAAGAAGTCTCATTTTATTTATCCGAAATTTCTGGTTGCTATGGGTAAACTTGGAATCTAGTTGGTTGATTCGGATATACATTGTCATGTAATTTCATTATTTCAATGTCGAAATTTGTTCAAAACCTTTAAATTATTATAACTTTTCTGTACTGATTGGGAATTTAAAACTATTATCAACCTTATTTTGGTCTTTACATTTGACACACATAGACACTAAACATGCCTACCTTTACTTAAGAAATACAGCTGTTACAATTTTGTTATTTGAATTTTTCATAGATAGCTTAAAACGAATTATTTTGTTTCTAGATTTGTAGTGTATACTATTAACTATCAATCTGTTCATCCTTCCATATTTGTTTCATAAAATTCCTAACAGTATCATTTAAAATTTACAAAAGTTGGTTTTTTACGTGGCCTATGTACTGGTGTTATCTTCATCACCATGTTTATAAACATTTTACCTTAATGTCATTTTCCATGACTGATATCTTAGTAAACCTTTAACAGTTAAATTAACTTTTAACAACCATCAAAACTGTTTAACATATAACACTATCTTAACAAAACAAAAAGGATATACTATCCTATTAGTTTAATCTCATGCCCACATGGCTATGATTCTACTGAACATTTGAACAAATAAACTGCTTTTTACTTAATCTATACAATTGTTTAACACTTAAATTTATAACCTTAACATAACTTTAACATAGCTTTAATATAACTTTAATATAGGCTTCATCACCACTCAACAGAATATGACTTACTCTTAGTGCTTATTTTAACAATTATAACTTTTGCACCGTTCTATAACATTAACATTACCATCTCCTCTGCTTTCTTTATGCTATCATAACACTGCTTATAAACATTTACTATATAAACTTACTATTTAAACATTCATAACAATAACATCCTTAATAACATTAGAGGATTTTTATCCTGAATACAACTATACTATTAAGCTACTATCAATTCTTACTATAATAACAATATTTTGATTACTCTTCATTTTTTACTACTATTTTTTACTACTACTTCATTTGTTTATTCCATTTTTTGGTACTTTCCACCCTTAAACATAGTCATATTCCTATAGGTTTAAGGAATTGGGAATATAAACAAATATTCTCTCAATTGTCATCTAGGTAGATCCTTAATATTAGCACTTGACTGGTGATACTTGTTCAAAAAACACTTGGTTTATTACTATATCACTGGTTAGTATTGCACTGTTTGGATTCTATTTGTCACACTTATAAATAATTAATCCATCTAGTTTTGACTGTTTGATTAATTATTTGTTATCTTCTCATGTATATATTATTTCCACTTTTGTCATGTAATCTTACATATAGTATTTTCTTAAAATTAATGTACATTAGTTTATTTATTAACTGTATTGTACTTCAGTATCATATTAGAATGGTTTTGTTTTTATATTTATTCTTATTGGTTCTTATGGGTTTTTACATTTTATTGTCCACTCTAACCTTTATAGGCCTATGAGTTCTGATTTATAATTCTTGTGGTTTATCTCTATTTTGGGTTAAACTTGCACTTTGTACCTTTTCACTGTACTTTAGTGTCAATAGTGGTTATTTCATAATATTTATTTCTTTTACTCATTTCACTTTGGTGTACCCACCCTTATTAAATTGTCACTTGGTAAATCACTTACTAACTACTCTTATGCACTCTTGTTATAAAATGTTACTGTGAATAAATTATTATGTGTTGTTTTCTAGACAAACTTATGATCATTATTTATTACAATTAGTGGTATGGTTCATTGTATCTATAATAAGGTTTGTTATATTTTCATTACATCATTCAAATCAATCACTTACTACTATTTCTCTTTACATAGTATTGTATGTTTGGGCCTATTATCCCTCAATTTGTATTTTGATTACTTTGATATTATAACACATTGAATGGAACCATTTGTTTCCTTATAGCGTTGATACATAATCCGTCAGTCTTTATAATACTTATTTTGTCCTTATTTAAAGTTCATGTCTTAATCGGGGTTGGATGTATTTTGCATCACTTTGCCTGAATCATTAATTTGGGTACGGTCAGTAGTATTACTAGTCAGTCTGAAATATTTATTCGTTCCTCTTCACTATCATCTTGAAAGATATACTTCTTCTGGTTTAGCTTCTTATCCATTGTCTTTAATAAATCGGGTACGATATTAAGTGGTTTCAAATGTAATGTTACATATTACCCTGCCATCAAATTTGATTAATTTAATAAAATATTGTTTTTTGTTGAAATTATCAATTATCTTATCCTTCACATTATCATTTGTTATTCTTTTTATGATCTGGTATACTCGTCTTTAATTATAAGTGTTCTATCCCTGGAACATGTTGCTTCCCTAACAAATTAATCACCATATATTTTGGAATCAGTCGGGGGGCTCTCTTGACCTAATACCCCGCTGTCCTTACAATACATAATACATAAATAATATTGATTGGTGGAGCTATCTCATCAGTCAATCACATTTAATAATCACTAGTCTATTCACGACTAAATCAAATAAAATAATATAATAATATATTCTTGGGATGGTTCACTCAGTTAAACTTCTCAGATCTAAATATTTCTTTCCATTGATTCTTTCAGATGTTTATTTCCTTGTGGCGATATTAATAACATTTCTTATTTTCAATTGGTACTATCTTCTTTCCTTTTTTATCAGTACTCCTTAATCTTCATTTTTCATTCACTATCTTCATTCAGTTAAAACATAACAAGTATCTGTATCTATAGTTGTTGTTGATTCTCTCACAATCATGATAGGTTATTTGTAATAAATTCGTTTCTAGGCTTGTCTTATTTCCATCGTCGACTGTCTACATTTGTCTTTTCTTATTCATTTTATAGCACTATGGTTTCTTCTGATTCACGAATGTTACATCCTTCTTTTATATTCCAATAATAAGTTCATAACTGTGTTTAATAAGAGGTGCTTATCTTGTTTAGGATTTTGAAATTTATTCACATTCGTTTATTCACTTGATTCATAATAACATCATTACAATGTGCTGTAAGTTGTCCTTACTATTTATTTGAATTTTTTGATATTCAAATTTGTTTATTTTGGTTTCCTTTAAAATTATATTCTGGATTAGTAAAGTTGGTAAGATGAGCTTACTATATTCTTTTGAATTTTGAGGTATTATGATAATAAATTATTCAATTCCATGTTAATTTTCATTAATAATTAATTGTAAGTTGATCTTACAATTTCTTTAGAATTTTGTGGTATTATATTTGTTTATTGGGTTCATAATACATTTTTAAGGAAACTTGGTTGTATGTTCCCTTAATCTTTTTTGTTTCCACATCACTAATTACATAAGTATTATTGCTATTGTTTGTTACAATAATATATGGTCCATTATACAATAACAATAGCTTTTTTGCTATCCCTTCCTTAGAACTTGGCAATTCGCGGTTTTTTAACAATACTTTGTCTCCAATCTTGTACTGGATCATTTTCTGCTGATTGATTTTGTACTTTTTCCTTCTTCTCTCCACCTGTTCATTCAGTTTGCTGTGGAATCTCACGTTGTCGAACTGGTAAGCTGGGTTGTTTGGGAAGTTGATTATTTCACTAATTTCTCGGGGTGGTAGTCTTTCGTGCATTATGGTATATGGAGTATCTTGTATTGATTCATGGTAAGCTAAGTTGATAAAGTTTTCTGTTTGTGTAATGTATTCACTCCACTTCTGGTGTTTATCAAATCAATATGTCCTGAGGATACGGCCAACCTCCCTCAGTACTCTTTCCGCCGGGTTGCTATTTGGGTGATAGACAGATGTTTTATATGTCTTGACACCTAGGTCTAACAAACTCTCCTTCCATACCTTTCCTCGAAACTGAGTTCCGTGATCAATAATTGACCTTGGAGCTCCTAACTCTGGTATGTATTGTTGGATCACTATTTGCAGAAACTTTTTTGTAGTCGCCCGATTAATGGGGTATAGTTTTGTAAATTTGGAGTAATGGTCGAACATGATTATAATAAACTTATACTGTTTTCTCCCTCCACTACGAGTTAACGGTCCACACACATCTAAAAATACTCTCTCTAGTTTACCAGTTGATGTAATTGGTTGCATTATTCCTTCTGTTTTTTCGTTATTGCATTTTGCCAATTGACAGATGTGACACTGCCGAATACATTCTCTAACTCTCCGGTTGATATTCTTAATGTAAGTATGTTCCTCAAGTGCTTTCATTACTTTTAATGCACCCATATGCCCATATCGACTGTGGTAGTCCAGTATTAATTCTGTTTCTAAAGCTTTAGGTATCACCACCTTCCATGAGCCTTGGTTATTATTTGGTTTGTAAAATAGTATGTCTTCATGTAGACAATAATATGCAGTAATTTTTTCATCCTGTTGGATCAGTCTTTGTCTAAAATTGTTGATTTTTGTATCCTCTGTTTGTTGTTGTGAAATTGATTTCATGATGTTTTCCAAATCTGATTTGTTTTTTATTATCGTATATACCTTGACGATTGTTTCTTTTTCCCCTTCAAAAGTTTGTTGTTCTATGTTAATCCGGGACAATATATCTGCAGCAATATTCTGTTTTCCTGGAACATACTCCCAATTTATATGGTATTCCTGCAGTGCGAGTATCCACCTTGCTAATCTTCCATGGTTAATCTTGCAATTTTTTAGGAAAGATATTGACTTATGATCGCTCCTCACAGTTATCGTGTATCCAAGAATATAGGTTCTGAATTTCCCACAAGCGAATACAACGCTTAGTAACTCCTTTTCCGTTACACTATAATTGCGTTCACATCCATTAAGTATTCTGCTTGCAAAACTCACCACCTGATGGTCTCCCTCACTATCTTCTTGGTATAATACAGATCCTAAACTTATATCACTGGCATCGCAGTTCATAAAGAAAGTTTGATTGAAATTAGGATGTTTTAATGTAACTGAACTTAAGAAATTATGCTTGATCATTATGGGGGTAAGTTGTCTTGTTCCTGTCCCCATCACCATTTGTTCTTAGAGGATAATTGTGGAGAAAACTTCGCTGTCATTTCAGAATAATTTCGCTGAAACTTCCTATAATAATTGCAAAGTCCCAGAAATGATTGAAGTTGCTTTTTATTTTTAGGACTTGGGAATTTCTGGATAGCTTCTATCTTTTCATTGGATGGTGTTATTCCTTGTCTTGTTAAGTTAAAACCCAGGAATTGGACTTCACTGGCGATAAGTTTGGATTTTTGAAGCTTTAGGGTAACGTGATTGTCTGATAATTTTTGTAATACTTGCCCTACTCTGTCACAATGGTCTTCCCAATTCACTGAAGTAATCAACAAGTCATCAACATAGACTGTGGTATATGGAATAGTATCTGGACCCAACACCTGGTCCATACATCTTACGAATACAGCTACTGAGTTTACCAGTCCAAACGGTAGGCTCTTGAACTGGTAATTCCTTCCTTCGAAAATAAAAGCGACGTACTTTCGACTATCTGGGTGTAACTCCACCTGCCAATACCCACAAACAGTATCCCAGGTGCTGATAAATTGTATGCCATTAAATTTTTTCAATATCTCCTCAATCTCTCCGGGAGATGTTCTGTCATTAACTATGATCTTATTGATCTCTCTAGCATCCAAACAGAGTCGTACTTTGCCATCTTTCTTGGGAACGGCTATTAACGGACTTGTATATGGGGAACAGCTATACTCGATGATATCTTCTGCTATCATTTTGTCTAGTTCAGTCCTCACTGCTTCTTTTAATGCATAAGCAACGGGATATGATTTCTTATTAAAATTTACAGGCTCCTTGAATTGTAGTGTAAATTGATAATTTTTTACTTTGCCAGGTATATCAGAGAAAACATAGCGGTATTTATTATATATGGATATCAACTTTTCTATTTGTTGTGTGGTTAAATTACATTCATTTTGTTCTGACCGAAATTGTCGGATCTCTTCTAATTTTTTCAACCATAAACTATCTTCACTCCCAAAGTATTCCCTTCTTATATTCCATGAATCATCTTGATTATTGTTGAATTTTCTTATACTATTGCATAAAGGTACATTTTTATTTTCTACTAATTTTGCTGTCCATTCTATATTATCCATTTTTAACGACACTATGGCCTGTCTCATGTCAATTATTGCTGAGTATTTTCTCAAAATATCACAGCCTATTAGTAGATTAAATGGTAGATTACTAGCTATTAGAAAAATCATAGGTATAGCTACGTTTCCGCTGGTTACTGTTAATGATACCTGTTTTCTTATTGACTTGTTTTGCCTTCCGGTGGCCCCGATTAAAATTATATTCTGAATTGGTAAAGTTGGTAAGATGACCTTACTATATTTTTGAATTTTGATGTATTCATTATCATCAATTAATGACACGTTTGCGCCCGTATCTATCATGAATCTTGCGTCTAGTCCATTCACTTGGGCGATAATATAAGCGATCTCATTATTCGAACTATTGTGTGTGATCGTGTCTTAGTTCAGTAGTTCTTCTCTCACATTTTTTAAGAAGTGATTGTGCACTATCGTCATTGTATCGTCAGTCATTTTGTCTCGTCCTAGTAAGTACCCAAATTGTCGGTTCAGTGATGGGACCTGATGGATTTTCACTGCCGCGGTCCGTTTAAATCAGTGCTGATCTCCTCAGTCCTGTTGTCTGATTGACCGGGTCTGTCTCTATTTTGCAACTCTTGTACCTCACTGGTGTTATTATCGAACGTCACTGAGTTTCGGTTATTCCTATTGTCGTCGCAGCTCCTACTTCGCCTATGTTCATCACGGTAGTGCTGGTTACTCTCCTACTGAAAACTTCTCCCACGGTTCCCATTATAATTCGTTCGTCCCTGGTACGAACGCCTTCCCACATCTCTATCGTCAATGCTTACATAATTCACATGTCTTCGATATGTTTGGTTTTGATTGTTATTATTGCCGTTATTATTCTGTCTGTATCGGTTATCATAGTTGTTGTTATAACCTCGGTTGTTCTGGTAATGGTGGTCTCTGTCATTGGCACGCTGGTATCCATTATTGTTATTATTTGTAGGAGAGCTACGGTAATAGTGGTTGTTGTTATTGTTGTTATTATTTGCCGCATTATTTCGTGGGTAGTTGTTATTGTTGTTGTGGTTTTGGTAACCGCGTTGATAGTGGTTACCGTTGTTGTTGTAACTATTGTTCGGTCTTTGCTCGTTGTTTTCATATTGGGCGTCGCGGCGACCATTGTTTCTATTTATTTCGTCGTTCTTTCGTCTGTACTGGAGGAAGTTCTTCTCCTGTTCCACCTCCGCTAATAATGTCGACATCTCCTCGATGGTTTGGATACGTCCGTTTATTCGGCCTCTTGTAATTTCCCCGCCATAGTGGTAAGCTAATAGCCTCACTAAACATTCGGTAGGAATAGCAGGCTCTAAATGTCTGGCTATGTTTATTTTTCCAAGAAAATATGCGGTCGGAGTTTGCTTGCCGTGCAGGTCATATCGGCCCAATCCTATGTCACTTCTTATCATGTGTTGCGTGGCATCAGACCAATACTTAGCTTTGAATTGTTTTTTAAATTCTTGGAAGTTTTGTATACTCGGCCGCATCGCCGTCCACCAATTGTCATATACTTTTCGGAACATTTCGTCCAGCATACTCCTAATCACAAACCATCTGTCTTCTCCGGTTTTGGCTATTTTCTCTTCTACTCGTTCTAAAAATAGCATGGGGTTTCTTCTATAATTTTGGAAATCGATCACTTCTCGATTTTCCTCACATGTGGTATGGGCACCGGTACATTGTCTGTTTTTTAGGGAATTAATTTCATCTCTATGGGCAGTTGTTTGGTCTTGTACTCGATTAAGACTAGTACTCATACCGTCTAATCTTTCTCCCATCACTGCTTGATTGGTTCGTATGTTTTCTATCCGTCCATTCGTTTCTTCCCGGACGCTCAGTATCTCTTGGTTCATCCGCTCACACTTTTCCTTGGTCTCGGATTCTACCCTTTTCATTTCAGTCACCGGTTCTTCCAGCTTCTTGTCCCATTCTTCCTGGAATTGCCGGTTATTAATTTCCATCTTGTTATTCCACTCTTCTTTTAATGACTCTTTGTGTTCATCCAATTTTTTCATGGTTTCCTGGTGATTTCCCTTCAATTCTTCCCTCAGTGCTCGATTATTTTCGTCTATTTTCTCCTCCATTTTACTGCTATTCTCCTTCAATTCTCGGCTCAGTTCCTCCTTTGTTTGTTTATTATCACTCTTTATTTCCTCCATCTTCTTACTCAAGTCTTCCTTCAATATTACTAAGTTCTTATTACTGTTCTCACTTAATTCTTCCTTCAATTCTTCCATAGACTGTTTATTGTCCTTTTTTAATTCCTCTATAGACTGTTTATTGTCCGTTTTTAATTCCTCCATCTTTTCTTCCAGTTTCTTTTTACTCTCCTCCGTTTTCTTACTACTCTCCTCCATTTTCTTACTGAAATCTTCATGACTCTGTTTTAAATATTCCATAATGCTCTTCATGTCAATGCTCTCTGTAACTTTGTCCGGTTCTTGTCTATCTCCTTGGTCCTCTCTTATTATTGCTTCTACTTCCTCGACCGGTGTTGCTTCTTTGTCTTCCATGTTTAATTCGTCTACTTTCTTAGTTTCGGCCGCTCGTTTTCGCGATGTTTCCCGCTTCCTAATTTGTTTATTTTTGTTTGTTTGTCTATAAATTATAATTTAATTTATATTAAATTAAACGCCTCACACGTTGGTTCGCCAATTTGTAACGATAAGTTTATAGAGATGCTCTGTTCGTTACTTCTTTAAAGCCTCACTTTGGATTCGTCAATTTATAACAAATTTTATAAATGTTGCGGGCACTTAAATTATATACGCCGCCCGTTGGAAACGTCAATTAGTAACAAATGTATATGTATTAATTACCTTCAACCACACTGTTGTTGTTGTAATAATGTTACTGTTAATAATATATGTTGAACGGCGAATGATTTTGTAATCTGCCGCTCGCTCCCACTATACGTACCGTTTCGATGACGTCACCCACCGTTGCCAACCGTTGTGGTGTCCGCTGTGCTCTGTGAACTTATTTTTTAAATGGAACAGCAATAATAACGACGCAAATATAACAACAAACATATATCTTTGTAGGAATCATTTATTCAATAAAGCATGGGTTAACTGTTTCTCGTTTCTTTTATAATAATCACAATCGTGGCAAAAATTATGTGTCTCCTTTACCAGTTGGTACTGTAGTTGTAATTCTTATTGCATTCAGACCAAAATAAAGCGTTGGTTATTATTTCTTATTAGAAATAGATCATCTCAGGGCGTATATGGTTCGGGGATTACAATTAAACGAAACGTTATTCTATAAATCAAAGTACAAATTTTACAGTTCAAGGATATTACAAAGTTTAGAGTGTAATGTGCACGCCTGCAGTTGAATCGTGGCTGCTAGTTATTATAGGTTATGTCCAGTTCATGTGTTTATTAATTATTATTGAAATCAAAGGTTCTTGTGGTGTTTTAAAAAAGGTGTCAAATCTCAATTCGTGTTATTAGTGAGTGTTCTTAGTGTTGGTGTGATATGGTGTCTGTAGTTTAGTTGCTTAATTTTTAAAAAGTCGTGTATGCAAAAGTTGGTGTTGATGCATAATATAATAAAATGTCAAAGTCACCAAATCCTCTTCTTTATATGGTTCTTGGTCGAAGATAGGGCCCACGTCTGCTTCTGTCCTCCTCCCTGGTTCTTGATTCTTCTATTTCCAATGCTAGTTGTTCCTCACTTGGTTGTAATAACTCGTATTATGTGTATCTATCGGTGTTAACATGTCTGGAACGTGTTTTCACAATTTATAGTTAATTAAGTAAGACGTTTTGCAAACGCGTCTGTACGCTATGACCGTTGTTAAAGAAGTCTCATTTTATTTATCCGAAATTTCTGGTTGCTATGGGTAAACTTGGAATCTAGTTGGTTGATTCTGATATACATTGTCATGTAATTTCATTATTTCAATGTCGAAATTTGTTCAAAACCTTTAAATTATTATAACTTTTCTGTACTGATTGGGAATTTAAAACTATTATCAACCTTATTTTGGTCTTTACATTTGACACACATAGACACTAAACATGCCTACCTTTACTTAAGAAATACAGCTGTTACAATTTTGTTATTTGAATTTTTCATAGATAGCTTAAAACGAATTATTTTGTTTCTAGATTTGTAGTGTATACTATTAACTATCAATCTGTTCATCCTTCCATATTTGTTTCATAAAATTCCTAACAGTATTATTTAAAATTTACAAAAGTTGGTTTTTTACGTGGCCTATGTACTATACTTTATGTATATGTACTGTATTTTATGTGGTGTTATCTTCATCACCATGTTTATAAACATTTTACCTTAATGTCATTTTCCATGACTGATATCTTAGTAAACCTTTAACAGTTAAATTAACTTTTAACAACCATCAAAACTGTTTAACATATAACACTATCTTAACAAAACAAAAAGGATATACTATCCTATTAGTTTAATCTCATGCCCACATGGCTATGATTCTACTGAACATTTGAACAAATAAACTGCTTTTTACTTAATCTATACAATTGTTTAACACTTAAATTTATAACCTTAACATAACTTTAACATAGCTTTAATATAACTTTAATATAGGCTTCATCACCACTCAACAGAATATGACTTACTCTTAGTGCTTATTTTAACAATTATAACTTTTGCACCGTTCTATAACATTAACATTACCATCTCCTCTGCTTTCTTTATGCTATCATAACACTGCTTATAAACATTTACTATATAAACTTACTATTTAAACATTCATAACAATAACATCCTTAATAACATTAGAGGATTTTTATCCTGAATACAACTATACTATTAAGCTACTATCAATTCTTACTATAATAACAATATTTTGATTACTCTTCATTTTTACTACTATTTTTTACTACTACTTCATTTGTTTATTCCATTTTTTGGTACTTTCCACCCTTAAACATAGTCATATTCCTATAGGTTTAAGGAATTGGGAATATAAACAAATATTCTCTCAATTGTCATCTAGGTAGATCCTTAATATTAGCACTTGACTGGTGATACTTGTTCAAAAAACACTTGGTTTATTACTATATCACTGGTTAGTATTGCACTGTTTGGATTCTATTTGTCACACTTATAAATAATTAATCCATCTAGTTTTGACTGTTTGATTAATTATTTGTTATCTTCTCATGTATATATTATTTCCACTTTTGTCATGTAATCTTACATATAGTATTTTCTTAAAATTAATGTACATTAGTTTATTTATTAACTGTATTGTACTTCAGTATCATATTAGAATGGTTTTGTTTTTATATTTATTCTTATTGGTTCTTATGGGTTTTTACATTTTATTGTCCACTCTAACCTTTATAGGCCTATGAGTTCTGATTTATAATTCTTGTGGTTTATCTCTATTTTGGGTTAAACTTGCACTTTGTACCTTTTCACTGTACTTTAGTGTCAATAGTGGTTATTTCATAATATTTATTTCTTTTACTCATTTCACTTTGGTGTACCCACCCTTATTAAATTGTCACTTGGTAAATCACTTACTAACTACTATTATGCACTCTTGTTATAAAATGTTACTGTGAATAAATTATTATGTGTTGTTTTCTAGACAAACTTATGATCATTATTTATTACAATTAGTGGTATGGTTCATTGTATCTATAATAAGGTTTGTTATATTTTCATTACATCATTCAAATCAATCACTTACTACTATTTCTCTTTACATAGTATTGTATGTTTGGGCCTATTATCCCTCAATTTGTATTTTGATTACTTTGATATTATAACACATTGAATGGAACCATTTGTTTCCTTATAGCGTTGATACATAATCCGTCAGTCTTTATAATACTTATTTTGTCCTTATTTAAAGTTCATGTCTTAATCGGGGTTGGATGTATTTTGCATCACTTTGCCTGAATCATTAATTTGGGTACGGTCAGTAGTATTACTAGTCAGTCTGAAATATTTATTCGTTCCTCTTCACTATCATCTTGAAAGATATACTTCTTCTGGTTTAGCTTCTTATCCATTGTCTTTAATAAATCGGGTACGATATTAAGAGGTTTCAAATGTAATGTTACATATTATCCTGCCATCAAATTTGATTAATTTAATAAAATATTGTTTTTTGTTGAAATTATCAATTATCTTATCCTTCATATTATCATTTGTTATTCTTTTTATGATCTGGTATACTCGTCTTTAATTATAAGTGTTCTATCCCTGGAACATGTTACTTCCCTAACAAATTAATCACCATATATTTTGGAATCAGTCGGGGGGCTCTCTTGACCTAATACCCCGCTGTCCTTACAATACATAATACATAAATAATATTGATTGGTGGAGCTATCTCATCAGTCAATCACATTTAATAATCACTAGTCTATTCACGACTAAATCAAATAAAATAATATAATAATATATTCTTGGGATGGTTCACTCAGTTAAACTTCTCAGATCTAAATATTTCTTTCCATTGATTCTTTCAGATGTTTATTTCCTTGTGGCGATATTAATAAAATTTCTTATTTTCAATTGGTACTATCTTCTTTCCTTTTTTATCAGTACTCCTTAATCTTCATTTTTCATTCACTATCTTCATTCAGTTAAAACATAACAAGTATCTGTATCTATAGTTGTTGTTGATTCTCTCACAATCATGATAGGTTATTTGTAATAAATTCGTTTCTAGTCTTGTCTTATTTCCATCGTCGACTGTCTACATTTGTCTTTTCTTATTCATTTTATAGCACTATGGTTTCTTCTGATTCACGGATGTTACATCCTTCTTTTATATTCCAATAATAAGTTCATAACTGTGTTTAATAAGAGGTGCTTATCTTGTTTAGGATTTTGAAATTTATTCACATTCGTTTATTCACTTGATTCATAATAACATCATTACAATGTGCTGTAAGTTGTCCTTACTATTTATTTGAATTTTTAGATATTCAAATTTGTTTATTTTGGTTTCCTTTAAAATTATATTCTGGATTAGTAAAGTTGGTAAGATGAGCTTACTATATTCTTTTGAATTTTGAGGTATTATGATAATAAATTATTCAATTCCATGTTAATTTTCATTAATAATTAATTGTAAGTTGATCTTACAATTTCTTTAGAATTTTGTGGTATTATATTTGTTTATTGGGTTCATAATACATTTTTAAGGAAACTTGGTTGTATGTTCCCTTAATCTTTTTTGTTTCCACATCACTAATTACATAAGTATTATTGTTATTGTTTGTTACAATAATATATGGTCCATTATACAATAACAATAGCTTTTTTGCTATCCCTTCCATAGAACTTGGCAATTCGCGGTTTTTTAACAATACTTTGTCTCCAATCTTGTACTGGATCATTTTCTGCTGATTGATTTTGTACTTTTTCCTTCTTCTCTCCACCTGTTCATTCAGTTTGCTGTGGAATCTCACGTTGTCGAACTGGTAAGCTGGGTTGTTTGGGAAGTTGATTATTTCACTAATACCTCGGGGTGGTAGTCTTTCGTGCATTATGGTATATGAAGTATCTTGTATTGATTCATAGTAAGCTAAGTTGATAAAGTTTTCTGTTTGTGTAATGTATTCACTCCACTTCTGGTGTTTATCAAATCAATATGTCCTGAGGATACGGCCAACCTCCCTCAGTACTCTTTCCGCCGGGTTGCTATTTGGGTGATAGACAGATGTTTTATATGTCTTGACACCTAGGTCTAACAAACTCTCCTTCCATACCCTTCCTCGAAACTGAGTTCCGTGATCAGTAATAATTGACCTTGGAGCTCCTAACTCTGGTATGTATTGTTGGATCACTATTTGCAGAATCTTTTTTGTAGTCGCCCGATTAATGGGGTATAGTTTTGTAAATTTGGAGTAATGGTCGAACATGATTATAATAAACTTATACTGTTTTCTCCCTCCACTACGAGGTAACGGTCCACACACATCTAAAAATACTCTCTCTAATTTACCAGTTGATGTAATTGGTTGCATTATTCCTTCTGTTTTTTCGTTATTGCATTTTGCCAATTGACAGATGTGACACTGCCGAATACATTCTCTAACTCTCCGGTTGATATTCTTAATGTAAGTATGTTCCTCAAGTGCTTTCATTACTTTTAATGCACCCATATGCCCATATCGACTGTGGTAGTCCAGTATTAATTCTGTTTCTAAAGCTTTAGGTATCACCACCTTCCATGAGCCTTGGTTATTATTTGGTTTGTAAAATAGTATGTCTTCATGTAGACAATAATATGCAGTAATTTTTTCATCCTGTTGGATCAGTCTTTGTTTAAAATTGTTGATTTTTGTATCCTCTGTTTGTTGTTGTGAAATTGATTTCATGATGTTTTCCAAATCTGATTTGTTTTTTATTATCGTATATACCTTGACGATTGTTTCTTTTTCCCCTTCAAAATTTGTTGTTCTATGTTAATACGGGACAATATATCTGCAGCAATATTCTGTTTCCTGGAACATACTCCCAATTTATATGGTATTCCTGTAGTGCGAGTATCCACCTTGCTAATCTTCCATGGTTAATCTTGCAATTTTTTAGGAAAGATATTGACTTATGATCGCTCCTCACAGTTATCGTGTATCCAAGAATATAGGTTCTGAATTTCTCACAAGCGAATACAACGCTTAGTAAAACTCCTTTTCCGTTACACTATAATTGCGTTCACATCCATTAAGTATTCTGCTTGCAAAACTCACCACCTGATGGTCTCCCTCACTATCTTCTTGGTATAATACAGATACTAAACTTATATCACTGGCATCGCAGTTCATAAAGAAAGTTTGATTGAAATTAGGATGTTTTAATATAACTGAACTTAAGAAATTATGCTTGATCATTTGAAGTAAGTTGTCTTGTTCCTGTCCACATGACCATTTGTTCTTAGAGGATAATTGTGGAGAAAACTTCGCTGTCATTTCAGAATAATTTCGCTGAAACTTCCTATAATAATTGCAAAGTCCCAGAAATGATTGAAGTTGCTTTTCATTTTTAGGACTTGGGAATTTCTGGATAGCTTCTATCTTTTCATTGGATGGTGTTATTCCTTGTCTTGTTAAGTTAAAACCCAGGAATTGGACTTCACTGGCGATAAGTTTGGATTTTTGAAGCTTTAGGGTAACGTGATTGTCTGATAATTTTTGTAATACTTGCCCTACTCTGTCACAATGGTCTTCCCAATTCACTGAAGTAATCAACAAGTCATCAACATAGACTGTGGTATATGGAATAGTATCTGGACCCAACACCTGGTCCATACATCTTACGAATACAGCTACTGAGTTTACCAGACCAAACGGTAGTCTCTTGAACTGGTAGCTCCTTCCTTCGAAAATAAAAGCGACGTACTTTCGACTATCTGGGTGTAACTCCACCTGCCAATACCCACAAACAGTATCCCAGGTGCTGATAAATTGTATGCCATTAAATGTTTTCAATATCTCCTCAATCTCTCCGGGAGATGTTCTGTCATTAACTATGATCTTATTGATCTCTCTAGCATCCAAACAGAGTCGTACTTTGCCATCTTTCTTGGGAACGGCTATTAACGGACTTGTATATGGGGAACAGCTATACTCGATGATATCTTCTGCTATCATTTTGTCTAGTTCAGTCCTCACTGCTTCTTTTAATGCATAAGCAACGGGATATGATTTCTTATTAAAATTTACAGGCTCCTTGAATTGTAGTGTAAATTGATAATTTTTTACTTTGCCAGGTATATCAGAGAAAACATAGCGGTGTTTATTATATGGATATCAACTTTTCTATTTGTTGTGTGGTTAAATTACATTCATTTTGTTCTGACCGAAATTGTCCGATCTCTTCTAAATTTTTCAACCATAAACTATCTTCACTCCCAAAGTATTCCCTTCTTATATTCCATGAATCATCTTGATTATTGTTGAATTTTCTTATACTATTGCATAAAGGTACATTTTTATTTTCTACTAATTTTGCTGTCCATTCTATATTATCCATTTTTAACGACACTATGGCCTGTCTCATGTCAATTATTGCTGAGTATTTTCTCAAAATATCACAGCCTATTAGTAGATTAAATGGTAGATTACTAGCTATTAGAAAAATCGTAGGTATAGCTACGTTTCCGCTGGTTACTGTTAATGATACCTGTTTTCTTATTGACTTGTTTTGCCTTCCGGTGGCCCCGATTAAAATTATATTCTGAATTGGTAAAGTTGGTAAGATGACCTTACTATATTTTTGAATTTTGATGTATTCATTATTATCAATTAATGACACGTTTGCGCCCGTATCTATCATGAATCTTGCGTCTAGTCCATTCACTTGGGCGATAATATAAGCGATCTCATTATTCGAACTATTGTGTGTGATCGTGACTTAGTTCAGTAGTTCTTCTCTCACATTTTTTAAGAAGTGATTGTGCACTATCGTCATTGTATCGTCAGTCATTTTGTCTCGTCCTAGTAAGTACCCAAATTGTCGGTTCAGTGATGGGACCTGATGGATTTTCACTGCCGCGGTCCGTTTAAATCAGGGCTGATCTCCTCAGTCCTGTTGTCTGATTGACCGGGTCTGTCTCTATTTTGCAACTCTTGTACCTCACTGGTGTTATTATCGAACGTCACTGAGTTTCGGTTATTCCTATTGTCGTCGCAGCTCCTACTTCGCCTATGTTCATCACGGTAGTGCTGGTTACTCTCCTACTGAAAACTTCTCCCACGGTTCCCATTATAATTCGTTCGTCCCTGGTACGAACGCCTTCCCACATCTCTATCGTCAGTGCTTACATAATTCACATGTCTTCGATATGTTTGGTTTTGATTGTTATTATTGCCGTTATTATTCTGTCTGTATCGGTTATCATAGTTGTTGTTATAACCTCGGTTGTTCTGGTAATGGTGGTCTCTGTCATTGGCACGCTGGTATCCATTATTGTTATTATTTGTAGGAGAGCTACGGTAATAGTGGTTGTTGTTATTGTTGTTATTATTTGCCGCATTATTTCGTGGGTAGTTGTTATTGTTGTTGTGGTTTTGGTAACCGCGTTGATAGTGGTTACCGTTGTTGTTGTAACTATTGTTCGGTCTTTGCTCGTTGTTTTCATATTGGGCGTCGCGGCGACCATTGTTTCTATTTATTTCGTCGTTCTTTCGTCTGTACTGGAGGAAGTTCTTCTCCTGTTCCACCTCCGCTAATAATGTCGACATCTCCTCGATGGTTTGGATACGTCCGTTTATTCGGCCTCTTGTAATTTCCCCGCCATAGTGGTAAGCTAATAGCCTCACTAAACATTCGGTAGGAATAGCAGGCTCTAAATGTCTGGCTATGTTTATTTTTCCAAGAAAATATGCGGTCGGAGTTTACTTGCCGTGCAGGTCATATCGGCCCAATCCTATGTCACTTCTTATCATGTGTTGCGTGGCATCAGACCAATACTTAGCTTTGAATTGTTTTTTAAATTCTTGGAAGTTTTGTATACTCGGCCGCATCGCCGTCCACCAATTGTCATATACTTTTCGGAACATTTCGTCCAGCATACTCCTAATCACAAACCATCTGTCTTCTCCGGTTTTGGCTATTTTCTCTTCTACTCGTTCTAAAAATAGCATGGGGTTTCTTCTATAATTTTGGAAATCGATCACTTCTCGATTTTCCTCACATGTGGTATGGGCACCGGTACATTGTCTGTTTTTTAGGGAATTAATTTCATCTCTATGGGCAGTTGTTTGGTCTTGTACTCGATTAAGACTAGTACTCATACCGTCTAATCTTTCTCCCATCACTGCTTGATTGGTTCGTATGTTTTCTATCCGTCCATTCGTTTCTTCCCGGACGCTCAGTATCTCTTGGTTCATCCGCTCACACTTTTCCTTGGTCTCGGATTCTACCCTTTTCATTTCAGTCACCGGTTCTTCCAGCTTCTTGTCCCATTCTTCCTGGAATTGCCGGTTATTAATTTCCATCTTGTTATTCCACTCTTCTTTTAATGACTCTTTGTGTTCATCCAATTTTTTCATGGTTTCCTGGTGATTTCCCTTCAATTCTTCCCTCAGTGCTCGATTATTTTCGTCTATTTTCTCCTCCATTTTACTGCTATTCTCCTTCAATTCTCGGCTCAATTCCTCCTTTGTTTGTTTATTATCACTCTTTATTTCCTCCATCTTCTTACTCAAGTCTTCCTTCAATATTACTAAGTTCTTATTACTGTTCTCACTTAATTCTTCCTTCAATTCTTCCATAGACTGTTTATTGTCCTTTTTTAATTCCTCTATGGACTGTTTATTGTCCGTTTTTAATTCCTCCATCTTTTCTTCCAGTTTCTTATTACTCTCCTCCGTTTTCTTACTACTCTTCTCCATTTTCTTACTGAAATCTTCATGACTCTGTTTTAAATATTCCATAATGCTCTTCATGTCAATGCTCTCTGTAACTTTGTCCGGTTCTTGTCTATCTCCTTGGTCCTCTCTTATTATTGCTTCTACTTCCTCGACCGGTGTTGCTTCTTTGTCTTCCATGTTTAATTCGTCTACTTTCTTAGTTTCGGCCGCTCGTTTTCGCGATGTTTCCCGCTTCCTCATTTTGTTTATTTTTGTTTGTTTGTCTATAAATTATAATTTAATTTATATTAAATTAAACGCCTCACACGTTGGTTCGCCAATTTGTAACGATAAGTTTATAGAGATGCTCTGTTCGTTACTTCTTTAAAGCCTCACTTTGGATTCGTCAATTTATAACAAATTTTATAAATGTTGCGGGCACTTAAATTATATACGCCGCCCGTTGGAAACGTCAATTAGTAACAAATGTATATGTATTAATTACCTTCAACCACACTGTTGTTGTTGTAATAATGTTACTGTTAATAATATATGTTGAACGGCGAATGATTTTGTAATCTGCCGCTCGCTCCCACTATACGTACCGTTTCGATGACGTCACCCACCGTTGCCAACCGTTGTGGTGTCCGCTGTGCTCTGTGAACTTATTTTTTAAATGGAACAGCAATAATAACGACGCAAATATAACAACAAACATATATCTTTGTAGGAATCATTTATTCAATAAAGCATGGGTTAACTGTTTCTCGTTTCTTTTATAATAATCACAATCGTGGCAAAAATTATGTGTCTCCTTTACCAGTTGGTACTGTAGTTGTAATTCTTATTGCATTCAGACCAAAATAAAGCGTTGGTTATTATTTCTTATTAGAAATAGATCATCTCAGGGCGTATATGGTTCGGGGATTACAATTAAACGAAACGTTATTCTATAAATCAAAGTACAAATTTTACAGTTCAAGGATATTACAAAGTTTAGAGTGTAATGTGCACGCCTGCAGTTGAATCGTGGCTGCTAGTTATTATAGGTTATGTCCAGTTCATGTGTTTATTAATTATTATTGAAATCAAAGGTTCTTGTGGTGTTTTACAAAAGGTGTCAAATCTCAATTCGTGTTATTAGTGAGTGTTCTTAGTGTTGGTGTGATATGGTGTCTGTAGTTTAGTTGCTTAATTTTTAAAAAGTCGTGTATGCAAAAGTTGGTGTTGATGCATAATATAATAAAATGTCAAAGTCACCAAATCCTCTTCTTTATATGGTTCTTGGTCGAAGATAGGGCACACGTCTGCTTCTGTCCTCCTCCCTGGTTCTTGATTCTTCTATTTCCAATGCTAGTTGTTCCTCACTTGGTTGTAATAACTCGTATTATGTGTATCTGTCGGTGTTAACATGTCTGGAACGTGTTTTCACAATTTATAGTTAATTATGTAAGACGGTTTGCAAACGCGTCTGTACGCTATGACCGTTGTTAAAGAAGTCTCATTTTATTTATCCGAAATTTCTGGTTGCTATGGGTAAACTTGGAATCTAGTTGGTTGATTCGGATATACATTGTCATGTAATTTCATTATTTCAATGTCGAAATTTGTTCAAAACCTTTAAATTATTATAACTTTTCTGTACTGATTGGGAATTTAAAACTATTATCAACCTTATTTTGGTCTTTACATTTGACACACATAGACACTAAACATGCCTACCTTTACTTAAGAAATACAGCTGTTACAATTTTGTTATTTGAATTTTTCATAGATAGCTTAAAACGAATTATTTTGTTTCTAGATTTGTAGTGTATACTATTAACTATCAATCTGTTCATCCTTCCATATTTGTTTCATAAAATTCCTAACAGTATTATTTAAAATTTACAAAAGTTGGTTTTTTACGTGGCCTATGTACTATACTTTATGTATATGTACTGTATTTTATGTGGTGTTATCTTCATCACCATGTTTATAAACATTTTACCTTAATGTCATTTTCCATGACTGATATCTTAGTAAACCTTTAACAGTTAAATTAACTTTTAACAACCATCAAAACTGTTTAACATATAACACTATCTTAACAAAACAAAAAGGATATACTATCCTATTAGTTTAATCTCATGCCCACATGGCTATGATTCTACTGAACATTTGAACAAATAAACTGCTTTTTACTTAATCTATACAATTGTTTAACACTTAAATTTATAACCTTAACATAACTTTAACATAGCTTTAATATAACTTTAATATAGGCTTCATCATCACTCAACAGAATATGACTTACTCTTAGTGCTTATTTTAACAATTATAACTTTTGCACCGTTCTATAACATTAACATTACCATCTCCTCTGCTTTCTTTATGCTATCATAACACTGCTTATAAACATTTACTATATAAACTTACTATTTAAACATTCATAACAATAACATCCTTAATAACATTAGAGGATTTTTATCCTGAATACAACTATACTATTAAGCTACTATCAATTCTTACTATAATAACAATATTTTGATTACTCTTCATTTTTTACTACTATTTTTTACTACTACTTCATTTGTTTATTCCATTTTTTGGTACTTTCCACCCTTAAACATAGTCATATTCCTATAGGTTTAAGGAATTGGGAATATAAACAAATATTCTCTCAATTGTCATCTAGGTAGATCCTTAATATTAGCACTTGACTGGTGATACTTGTTCAAAAAACACTTGGTTTATTACTATATCACTGGTTAGTATTGCACTGTTTGGATTCTATTTGTCACACTTATAAATAATTAATCCATCTAGTTTTGACTGTTTGATTAATTATTTGTTATCTTCTCATGTAAATATTATTTCCACTTTTGTCATGTAATCTTACATATAGTATTTTCTTAAAATTAATGTACATTAGTTTATTTATTAACTGTATTGTACTTCAGTATCATATTAGAATGGTTTTGTTTTTATATTTATTCTTATTGGTTCTTATGGGGTTTTACATTTTATTGCCCACTCTCACCTTTATAGGCCTATGAGTTCTGATTTATAATTCTTGTGGTTTATCTCTATTTTGGGTTAAACTTGCACTTTGTACCTTTTCACTGTACTTTAGTGTCAATAGTGGTTATTTCATAATATTTATTTCTTTTACTCATTTCACTTTGGTGTACCCACCCTTATTAAATTGTCACTTGGTAAATCACTTACTAACTACTATTATGCACTCTTGTTATAAAATGTTACTGTGAATAAATTATTATGTGTTGTTTTCTAGACAAACTTATGATCATTATTTATTACAATTAGTGGTATGGTTCATTGTATCTATAATAAGGTTTGTTATATTTTCATTACATCATTCAAATCAATCACTTACTACTATTTCTCTTTACATAGTATTGTATGTTTGGGCCTATTATCCCTCAATTTGTATTTTGATTACTTTGATATTATAACACATTGAATGGAACCATTTGCTTCCTTATAGCGTTGATACATAATCCGTCAGTCTTTATAATACTTATTTTGTCCTTATTTAAAGTTCATGTCTTAATCGGGGTTGGATGTATTTTGCATCACTTTGCCTGAATCATTAATTTGGGTACGGTCAGTAGTATTACTAGTCAGTCTGAAATATTTATTCGTTCCTCTTCACTATCATCTTGAAAGATATACTTCTTCTGGTTTAGCTTCTTATCCATTGTCTTTAATAAATCGGGTACGATATTAAGTGGTTTCAAATGTAATGTTACAATATTTACGATAATTTATTCTGATATATTATCTCGCTGGTACTGCTAAAGTAGAAAATAAAATTATACTAATTTCAAGCTTTGCTACTCGCTTAATTGCGATGCTTTAGGTGTTGAATAAAAAAGTTATGTGCGCGTATTAGTTAATGTGTATTACACGGTATGTGACTTATGTCTCTTCGGAAACAGTATTATAGATTTTATCTACCAGAGTAATTTTATATCGCTGAGGATTGTCTAATTGACGATGCTTATAGGACTTAAGGAGTAAGGAAATGGTGTTACGTGTAACGCATACTCTATTAATATACTGTATCCTATAAGGGTAACATTCTCGGTGAGTGGGATTATACGACTAATGGAGGTGTTCAGATTGCAAAATATATTTACTGATCGTCAGAATAAATGATCTGGCAATATGTATGTATGTATCTGACAAGATTATGTATGGCAATATGGTCCTTACGGTTCTCTAATTGACCTAAATATATAGGCTATCATAGAAGTTGAAATGCGCTGAAAGATCTGCACCACTGTCAGTCCCATTATAACTCGATACTTTTTCAACCACGATAACAAGTCACAGCCACATTATCCTATGTACTAGTGGCGTATGTGTGTGGTCGCGTCTTGTTGAGGATATTCCGTATTCAATGTACCATTAAATTGCACACGCGTCTGGCGTTCCCCAGATTATCACAAGTCGTAAAGTAGCGTACAGTTCGCAAATGATCGCTTACTCTGTATAAATCATTCTAACGCCATGCGTATTTCTAAGGAAAGATACTACAAAGGAAAATAGTGAAAAAAAGTAATTTTATAAATTTATTTTTTCTACTACCCCGATACTATAAAATATCTTCTAGAAGAGTATGTGACTTACTTTCACTTTTAATAGAAATTTCTTTACTACTTTTACGCATTTACTTAAAAAAAAAGTCACCTATAAAAAATTACTTGAGTTGCAAAAATGTAGAAAAAAATTTAAATATTATTTTTTATGAATTTAAATATGATGAAATGAAGTAAATGAACAATAAATAGATTATTATCTATATAGGGGACGGTTCAACGTATCGATCAGTGGAACTACAGTACAAATATAATTGTATTAGCTGTATTTGTTATTAACAATTTGATGATAAGCTCTTTAAATAAATGTTTATAATAAAAAGTATACACTTTTTCATATCTGTTATTGCTTTTAAGTCTAGAAAACATATTATCTTAAGGAAGTTGGTACATAAAATTATAATTCTCCTTGTAAGTTACAGAAACTGTATCATAAAACTGTACATGATTTAAATAATTACATGAAATTACTAGTATAAATAATTAAGAGTAACAACTTTTGGTTGTATTATAATAACATAGGCCTACATCTGCATAAATTTAAAAAAATTAAAAAGTTTGTATACAGGCAAGTTTTTATACTGCACATTTTTATTTAAATTAAAACAAACGTCAGTCTGATAAGACACAGGGTTTCGATACACGTTTTCTATAACTGTACGTTTAAACACTTATTATGCATGAAAATTTAAAAAAATATAATTACTTAGTAACTGAAAGAATAGGGCAACGCAGAATATGTTTGTAATGTGTGATCAAGGGAATTTGTTTTTCGATAAACTGTCCCCTTAGGGTCTGCTTAATTATTTGCATAATTTTAAGCCTTGTAATACAATATTATTCAGGTTTTCCACAGCTTAATGCGACATGTAATCATCATTAGGAGTATCACTTCTCTGACCATTGCTGAACGAATGCCTCCTCCAATAATTTTGTTTGTGTGTAACTCTTTTGTTCGTTTAGTAACAGTACTTAAGGTGGACACTGCTCCACCTCCCTTCGTCGTAGTTTGTTTGCGTAACCAGTCTGTCGCCTCAGTGACCAAAGGCTGACTTCTCGAGTCACTGAGTAACTGTCCGTCCGCTTCCATTTTATATTATTTATGCGGTACTAGTACAGTTTTGTTATAACACAATATAATTTTATTGTAATACGTATTATGACTCTCTCTCTCTCTCTCTCTCTCTCTCTCTCTCTCTCTCTCTCTCTCTCTCTCTCTCTCTCCCTCTCTCCCTCTATCCATATACAGGCCTATATGCAAAGAGAGCTGAAATATAAATAAAGCGACCGGCCTAGGTTAAAAGGCCTAGGTTAAAAATCTAAAAATCGTCTAAGTCAAAGACGTCGCGGAGGAATTAGCCTGAAGCTGGAAGAGATGAATCTACTGGAACTTTGTTGAAAACTCGTTCGGGAAAACGGCAAAAACATCACGGAACTCAACCCAAAAAATAGACACATCCGTGCCAAAAATTGTCACACACATAATGTAATTTATGTTACATGTAGTGTGTGTGTGTGTGTGTGTGTGTGTGTCTGGTGATCTTCCCGATTACTTGCAACTGTGTCCTCATACTTTAGGTATTTTATTGCTGTGAAATAAAACTGGGATGGGAAGGATTATAAGCACGCTAATTGTGTTCCGATTTACACAACAAGGGCCCGTGCAGTGTAACAACTGTGGGCCTGGTCCTTTACTGTCGTTTACCGTGCTTAGGCATGATTTTAGCTGCTTGAGATCACCTTTAACTTTAGGCATTTATTTAGGTCGTATTCAACCAGATGTACCCTTGTAGAACTTCTTGGTATTTTTGCTGTTAACCATATTTACAACGTGACCCATCCACTTCACTAATAAAAGAAATAATGCTAAGATCACCATTAGTTTGTGTGTAGCTGTACACAGTTCTGTCAGTATCCTGTTTCCTGGTTCTATTATGTCATATTATCCATACAGTTCACCGGAGCACTCATTTTTAGATCTAGCTTTGTCGGATCGGCCACCGACTTCTTAGAGTTCAGATCTTGCTGCCAAACATGTTTGTCAAATATCTCGACTGCTTTAAAATTTCTAAGCTTACTTCTGCGATACACTTGATATATATTGTATACGATATATATTTAATTCTGTCTATGACTCTAGGCCCAGCTGTAACATTAAATTCCTTCCATTATTCCTTACGCCATCTAATGAAGCCTTATATTCATAATATGCCCCTATTCCTATTCTCACCTCTTCACTTCACTCCAAGTGTTCCATAATAACATATTCGAAGTGTTAAAACTTGATAACTGCTTCAGAACAATAACTACAAAATTCATAATACTGGTTCTTATTACTAGTTATTTTACAACATAGTATTGCAGAATATTAATTGTTTAGGATAGTTAATTTAATAGGTATTTTTAACTGTCACTCCGTGTTGTCGGCTTTAAGTGAAAAAGTTGTAGCAAAACGTTCCTAGACATCGACGCCAAATTATCTCTTAAGGAAGGTCGCTCTCCGAATTCTAGCCAATTAAAGTCGGTATAAGAGCCTCACGTTACCGTGTCTCAATTGAAACCTTGAATTTGATTTTGAACGCGGGTTTGGAAACAACAGTCGATTTTTAATCCAGATACTACCTACAGCCCACTAATGCAAGTAACAGTTTAACTGTAATACAAAAGCAAAACGTTTTGGATGCACGTACACAGGTATTCAATTGTCTTCCATAAACAGTGATATAGTGCGTCTTAATCCAGAAATGCCACGCTAATTAAGGGCAAAATGGAGAAAAACTGAAGGCAAAGTGTTAGACCGAATGATTAATACTAATAAGAGAAAAGATCTGCGTCCTTAAGTCATGTGTAAATCGAATAACCAAGTCGCCTTCATCTGCTGGAACCCACGTTTATTTTTTTCTAAGCTATTTATTTTTAGAGACTCTTGGCTACCATATTTAATCATTTCAAACATGTGTACACCTATTTGGATTTGGTACTATTACAGTTCTGAGAAGAGAATTAACAATGATATAATTGTTCCTAAGAAAGTTTAATAACTTCTTATTTTTTGATTCAAACTAAACAATTTATATAAACGCCTACAGACAATAAAACTAAAATTTTAACAGCAACATTTTTGATCGGGATATTATTATTTGCGAATTATTGACGAGAAGATGGTCTGACGCAACTGCATATGTAACTGCAAAGTTATTAAGTATTTTACTTAACATCCATTTGTCATGTGAAACGCTAACACATGAATCTTAACTGAAATCGTTTAAAACAATACACATTTTAATCTGTATTAGGTGAGTAAATATGATTGATATAGTTGTACATCTCACCGAGTAAACTGGATGCCTACGAGGCATCCATGAGTTGGCGCAAGCCGCTATGCCTCTGTATTTCCCTGGTCCGTAATGGGAAACCGCGGATCCAGACGCGAAACGGTCGTAATTTGATGTGCTCTGAGACGTGGTGAACCACCCATAGACGTAGTATATGCCCGAAAGTCAGTCCTGAACAGTCAACTGCGCCGACCCACTGCATGAATTACCCCCACTTACAAGTATAGCTAGAGAGAAGAGAGGGGAGACGACGCGATAACAGTTCACTATTTCACTTCCATATTATCTCCCTCTCTGTCACAGACATACTTCCATTGTTCTCGCCAGTCTTGCTGCAGCCGATGTTCACACTATGAGACAATGTACAAGACTGACTTGTGCGCATGTGCGAAATAAGTAAAAATTTCGTTAGCCTCGCAACGAGGTGTTTTTACACTGCGCATCTCTATACCAGTATTCAATTTCTATCGTCAGATTTATAATACTCTGCTTGTCCGCCCTATCCTCTGATGATGTCTGGGATTGCGACGGACGTGAATCCACTGCTTAGCAAGCTGTCGCAATGTCCAACACATTAGCAGATATCTATTCGCCCTTTAATCCAGGAAGGAAAGGCCAAGATGCTGTAGATCTTGGTCTCAAACCTAGATGTATTCAACGGTACGTCTACGAATAAAACTCTGCTCTCCCCCACTGCGTGTTACGAGGACCCGTTACATTACGTCCCCCTCTACAATGAAGCACACGGCCCAGCTTTGGCCTGCGTAACGGACAGCACTCAAAATACGTCACTATTATCTAGCGGAACAGCCACGTATTCATGAATTTAAAATATCAAATGTTAACAGTTATGTCAGCAAGTCAGCAGATTATGCTGAACACTTCTGTCTAACAAGAAGTATTACATTGGGCAAAAGTCTTCCACAGGTACGGCTGATGAAACAGTAGAATTATTACCTATTTTTCAGTAAGTTTTATCAATAATCGATTTCAGTTTGTGCCAGCAATATTTTTTAATACAGAAAATTTCTTCATAAATGATGAAACTGTCAACATTTTGAACTAGAATACAAAAATAACAAGAGAAGAGACGTCATGGGTTGACGCGTATGCCGGATCAAAAAGCTTATTGTGCAAACATGTCGGCTGGTGGCTAATAATTAATTTATCCAGACTAATGCCTTGTTTATGCGGTCTCTGTGAGTGATGCAATACGTGAAAGTCGAAAATAAAAACACATCAGCCCCAGTAAAACTGGATTAGGCGCAAACCGGACCCAGTGATGGGGTTTGCGTGTTGTGCATTAGCAAACTGGTGGACATGTCGACCGCTGGTCAGTCACAGGTGCGTCTGATCGTCTAAATTTAGATCACTCGACAGATTTTGCCTCGACCCTATTATCGATAGGTGCAAACCGTTCGTGACATAACATACTTGTTACAGTGAATACTACCGAAATGAACGTGTTCAACGTACTTAATATCAAAATTTTAATAAAATGTCAGTGTTGTGTTTCCTTCAGAATAGAAATAATCTCTTTACAGGAATCTCATATAAAACAATAATTTTTATTCTAACATTATACTTTACTTGGAAAGCTATCGGCTGCTTTTTCACATAATGTGTAAATTAAAATATTGTACCTGTATCCGCCATGAGATATCCTTCCCCTTGTTTAAATGTATTCGGAACATGTTTCCATCCTAAGCTAAACACACTCGTAAGAGTCTTTATAATACTAAAATAAAATAATCTGTACTCAAATTAATTAGTTATTAACACCTTAAATGCGATGCACTCTACCGTTATACAAACCTATGTGACTTCACTGATAGCAACACGTAGAGAACTTCTTAGGTCCCAGGCAGTCAGGTTAGAAGAGAAAAATTATATTTATGAAAGAAACGAGGAGAGTAACCTTGGGATCACTTATCACAGATGATAAAAAAGTCTCGTGAAATCTATACTTGAATATCAGCAGGAAGCAGAGACTGTATGCTTTGGGCAGTGTCTTGTGTTCAAGAAATATAAAAAGAAAGTTGAAAATTAAGCTCTACAAGACTATCTTTAGGTCTATTGTAATATACGGAAGTGAGACATGGACGTTGGCAGTTAGGGAAGAGAGTCTTAAGCGATGGAAAAGAAAGATATTGCAAATGATTTATGACGCCAGGAGGGATGGAGGCATATGGAGAATACGCACAAACGAAGAGCTGGAGAGAATTTTCGTGGAGTCAGATACTGTTACTGAGATTAATAGAAATAGAGTTAGGTAGGCAGGATGATGTACAGCACATGACGAAGAGCTGGAGAGAATTTTCGTGGAGTCAGATACTGTTACTGAGATTAATAGAAATAGAGTTAGGTAGGCAGGATGATGTACAACACATGACGAAGAGCTGGAGAGAATTTTCGTGGAGTCAGATACTGTTACTGAGATTAATAGAAATAGAGTTAGGTAGGCAGGATGATGTACAGCACATGACGAAGAGCTGGAGAGAATTTTCGTGGAGTCAGATACTGTTACTGAGATTAATAGAAATAGAGTTAGGTAGGCAGGATGATGTACACCACATGACGAAGAGCTGGAGAGAATTTTCGTGGAGTCAGATACTGTTACTGAGATTAATAGAAATAGAGTTAGGTAGGCAGGATGATGTACAACACATGACGAAGAGCTGGAGAGAATTTTCGTGGAGTCAGATACTGTTACTGAGATTAATAGAAATAGAGTTAGGTAGGCAGGATGATGTACAACACATGACGAAGAGCTGGAGAGAATTTTCGTGGAGTCAGATACTGTTACTGAGATTAATAGAAATAGAGTTAGGTAGGCAGGATGATGTACAACACATGACGAAGAGCTGGAGAGAATTTTCGTGGAGTCAGATACTGTTACTGAGATTAATAGAAATAGATTTACGTAGGCAGGATGATGTACAGCACATGACGAAGAGCTGGAGAGAATTTTCGTGGAGTCAGATACTGTTACTGAGATTAATAGAAATAGATTTACGTAGGCAGGATGATGTACAGCACATGACGAAGAGCTGGAGAGAATTTTCGTGGAGTCAGATACTGTTACTGAGATTAATAGAAATAGATTTAGGTGGGCAGGATGATGTACAGCACATGACGAAGAGCTGGAGAGAATTTTCGTGGAGTCAGATACTGTTACTGAGATTAATAGAAATAGAGTTAGGTAGGCAGGATGATGTACAACACGTGACGAAGAGCTGGGGAGAATTTTCGTGGAGTCAGATACTGTTACTGAGATTAATAGAAATAGAGTTAGGTAGGCAGGATGATGTACAACACATGACGAAGAGCTGGAGAGAATTTTCGTGGAGTCAGATACTGTTACTGAGATTAATAGAAATAGATTTACGTAGGCAGGATGATGTACAGCACATGACGAAGAGCTGGAGAGAATTTTCGTGGAGTCAGATACTGTTACTGAGACTAATAGAAATAGATTTAGGTGGACAGGATGATGAAAAACAGACCTGACCACGTGAGAGAAGATGAAGAGTGGCACCCCGGAAAAGTTTTGAGTACAAGATGTCGAAAGACCTGCACTCCCAGAGAGCAGGGTAGTGGTGCAGACAAGCACAGTACAAAGAATAGTGGAGGGAAGTGATGTTGGAGGCTCGAGCTCTGCAGGGACTGTAGCGCCGAGAATCGTCATCATCATCGCCACGTGAATTCACCTGTTCAGAACTCATGTTTTGACCGGTTCTCATACTAATCAAACTCTTTATTTAACAGTATAAAGATTTCACGTGCAAGGTTAACTGAGAATGGAACATACGTTCCGTAAGCGTTTAACACAAGCGTCAAAGAAGTCGCACACCGGAGACATGTAATATATTTTAACTATTTATACTACGGCACGATGGATTTAAAAATACATAATCTTGCATATTGCCAACTCATTTGTTCTGACGATCAGTAAATATACTTTGTAATCTGAACACCTCCATTAGTCGTATAATCCCACTCACCGAGAATGTTACCCATATAGGATATATTAAAAAGAGTCTGCGTTACACATAACACCCTTTCTTACTCCTTAAGTCACTTGCATGTTCTCATTGTATTTCGTAATCTCACTGTGAAGGGATTAGTGAAATCGCTGTACATACTTTTTGTAATTAAGTGGGATATCCGTAGTTTTCCTAATTATTTCCGTACTGACTCTATCAAAAGCCTTTTCATAGGCAATAAATCCCTAACGCACTTCAATAAACAGTCCCGCCATGTTGGTTTATTAAGCGTGGAGTATACTGATTTATCGTTTAAGTTCTTCATTTTGCCAAATCATCTGAGTTATATCACCGTTCTAGACACCAACGTTATAGAATTTTTATATTTCAGAAAATACCGTCTACTTTAATTTTAAAAATAACTTTACAGTGCTTTCCTTTCGTCCCATAAATCGTTTCAGCTCATGCGAATTTAAATCATTCACTTTTTAACAACAATGCGTGTTTCTTTACGCCTCGAGTAGGCTAAATTAGACTTAGCGAAATTTGCCGCTGAGTTCTGAATTTTATATTTATCGGACGTCTCTCTAGTTTTGCTTCACAGAATTAAGATCTTGTCGTTGACTATATCAAGGGATGCAGGGGTTTTCAATCGATTGTGTCAATGTTAGTTTAAGTTAGTCTGGCTGGTTATGCTGTAGATATGGAGAGAAGAAGTGCGCAGGCGTCTGTTTGTATTTGTATTCTTGCTTGAAATTCTCCTCCTTCCACCTAATTCCGTGACTCGTCACTCCTTCCATTTGCTTACGGCGCTACCTTCAACCTTCTCTCCGAGCAAACATTTCAGCAGAACATATCCATTTACAGTTTAATTCGCTACTCGCTGGCACATATGCTCCACGTGTTATTGCCGCAGCCTTTTAGTACCGTTCGGGAGCCAACAATTACAACTCCTGACCGTTTTTTAAATTAACTTTTCTTGTTTTCCGCGTTTTATGTATTTTTTCGTTTGCCGTGAAATTGCGAGAACTCGTATTTTTTACCTGGCAGTCGGTAGAACTCGTATTTTTTCAATCGCCAGCCTTTGCTACGAAAAATTAAATTTCAGTTTAATTTTATGTGAGACCGACGTCTCTTTCCTATTTTGGAATCCGCATACAAAGTAGGGATAACAAGTATCGCGACGCCGGGAAACGTATGCTATCTAGATGCGTGCGTTGAGGGCATCCATATACTGTTCGTAGTTACGTAAGTACGTATATAAGTATTCAAACAAGATCCGAAACGTACGCGTTTAGAGTGTCGACTCTAAAGGATCTGTGAACATGTCTCAATAATTCTAGCATTATTGTTTGTTTAAGTTTATGAACATCCCTCATTACGGCTTTAGGCTTTCTGTCCATAAACGTATAACAAAACATACCATTTGTATGTACTGACTAAATAGTCTAAAAATGGAGTTTCATGCCACAAACCTGGGTCATTTATGGTTTTAGAGTTGAATATGTAATGGAACCTCTTGTTTCAGAATGCTAACTCACTTTATTAATTGATTAATTTATTATTGTTAGAAAAAATTAATTGATGAAAAGATTAGAGAAACAATAACAGAACAAAGCAATCGACCACGGTCAAACCGCCCGGATATAAATCGTTTTATCATAGACTCCGACCGTGATAAACTACGTAATAAACAAAATTAATTACTAAAGAATGTGTGCACATAGACAAATGAATTTCAGTATGTAGGTAGGCACAGCAGAAAGGTGTACTTTCTTTGAGATATTATCATTTTTTATTTTAAAAAATTGTAAGTCCCGGTCATGGGCCGCAACCAGAAAAATGTTTTTGAATTTTTTTGGAAAAGTGCCAGAAATTGTCTTTGCATTCGAAATTGGTCAAATCGATCCACCATATCGTCCAGCCACAATGTAACGAATCGTAGTAGCAGATCAACCTGTCAGTGACAGATAGTAATAGACAGATTTGCAAAATTTAAAATTGGAGCAAGTTTTATAAAATATAAATTTTTCCAAAAAAAAAACAAATTTCTAGTTTATGTTTATTACCAGAACTCACGATTTTTTAATATGGTAAACAATAATGATACTTCTAAGAGCTTTTGTGCTGTCTCTTCCTGTATACTAAAATTCGTTGGTCTAGGTGTACCCATTTTGTAGTAATCAACTTTCTTTCGTAATGAAAGTGAGTTTTCGTATGTAGTCTAAGAAAAGAAAAATCATTACATCAATTTTACGAAAAAAATGATCACATTCAGTTTTAAGAAAAATAAAATGGCCAGGTTTGTGGGACTTATTTTAAATACGGTTTATTAAATAAATGCTCACATTTTATTTAATAAACCGTAATTTGATAAAACTAAAATTTACGGGGCTATTAGTAATCAAATGTTTTGAGGTTTAAGATCACAAAATAACCGTCATGATTTATTTATTAAAGAACATTAATGTAAACCTGTGTACAAATTTCATTAACATATTTCAGTTTTTCCTTAAGATTTAAAATTCTGTTTTCAAAACACAAAAATGGGGGCCAGACGGAAACCAGGCTTTTTTCTGACCTATGTTTATAGTAATTTTTTTTTATAACTATGCCTGAAATCCGAATGTGTATGTTGAGGACAACCTTTACGTTACATACTATATAATTATTGTCACTTCAGACGCGCACGGGACTTAAATCACCTTTGACTTTGTAATGACTGATTTGTATAACTGTACAATCACTATATGAAACAGTTTTGCACTATCGTAGTGAGTTACACAATCTCGGACGATAAAGTCTATGAGCTCTATGCGCCACTTATTTGTAGCAAGCTTATTTATGTTGCTTTCAACAATGAATCGGTTTAATTCCAAACAGATAGTAATCACAGTATCGCGGGTATCACAGTACTAATCACCATCAACATTATCATCATTATCCTTTGTCCGTTCATTGATAAGCTAATGCCTCTGGCCTCTTCATATCCGTCTGTCACCAAACTTGCAACCAGCGAGAACATCTACCAGTTCCTCTCCCATCAAAACGCTCTGCCCATTTCCAATCTTTTGTAATAATTCTGCTGAACTTATTATATACAATTATTATTTAAGGCACTTTCACTTGTGAAAATCTTACTTGTTATTTCCTCAAACGTCGTTTCGGAGTGGTATTCTCCTTCCTCAGTGAGGTTTAAATGCGGAATGCGTCAAGTCGTTGGTAATCTTTTCCTTGACATTCCTGTATTTGTGGATGATGTACGCTCTGTTTGCGGTGTTAATATTATTTTGAATGTTCATCACTTCTTTCACGCGTTTGAGGAAATAACAACAAGTAAGTTTTTCACAAGTGAAAGTGCCTTAAATAATAATTGTTAAGTGCTGTGAAAGAAGTGATGAACATTCAAAATATTATTATATACTCTTGTTTACTTAATTAATTAATTTGTTGTTTCTATTTCACTTTGTATTTCTAGGATAGTCGTTGGCATCCATAACTTACAGCCCGATGTTTTTCTTTATTATTCTTTTAACCATTGGCCACGTTCATGACACATAATTATGTCATTATTAGAAGTACATAAAGATTTAAAAATTTTCTTTAAAAAATTGTCTGTTTTTCTTCATAACATTGTTCACCTCCCTTAAACAATATACCTAACATACCACCTCATTCGATTAACAATTTTTAGCACTGTATGTCCATTGGTTTTTGTTATTTTACCAAATTTTTACTGCATTCTTCTTTCCGGAATGGAATCTAAGGATGGAATCTAATTGTTTCCTTTGTGCTCTGTTCTGGATCCTTTTCATCTGGCCACGTACTGGATATGTTACATATCTTTGCAGACCACTGATTCAACTTTATTAATTATTTTTATTTGTCCTATATTTCTCTAAGACTACCGTTTTCACTTTTCTTGCTGAGTCTATTAATAATTTTCACATCTGGACTACATTTTTATTAATATTGTTACGTCATTAAAACACTTTAGGCTAAATCAGAAGGTTCCTTCCATAATAAGCAAAAAGCAATACAAATTGGTTTCCCGGACACACTGCAGACGGACTTGATGTATCGTTTGCTGTTTGTAGTTGACTTGTCGTTTTGTAACTGCTTTCAAACCTAATGTCAATCTTCTTTTTCTCCTCAAAGCAGAAGTTGGTGGCCTTCCAATTTCTTCTCTTCCCATCCGACGTGAATGTTGACTGTTAATTTCTCTGTTATTATATCAGCAATAATATTACTGAAAACTTCACACTCGATGCAAAATTTACACGCGCGCGCGCGCACACACACACACACACACACACACACACACACACACACACACACACACACACACACACACACACACACACACACACACACACTAGAAACTTTATCATTCGAATTAATTGTGACTTAATAATTCAGATTAATAGTTCTAAATTAATAGTTCAGATTATCGAAAGGCTCGAAATATAAAGAGTGTGGAATATCCACATAAGATGAATAACAGAAATTAATATTAAAAGCATATCCATTTTCTCAGAATTTGTTCATTTTTCACTGCACTATTTAGTTTGATAGGATATTGAAAAATAAAATTAACAATGGAATAGTCCTTTGTAAGCCTATAATAATAATAATAATAATAATAATAATAATAATAATAATAATAATAATAATAATGATAATAATAATAATTATTATTATTTATTAGTAGTAGTATTAGTAGTAGTAATAGTAGTAATAGTAGTAGTAGTAGTAGTAGTAGTAGTAGTAGTAGTAGTAGTAGTAGTAGTAGTAGTAGTAGTAGTAGTATACTAATAGTAGTAGTAGTAGTAGTTGTAGTAGTAGTAGCAGTAATAATAATAATAACGTTGTGCTTTCTACAACTGATCGTTTGTTTTTGTTCTGGGTTATTGTTTAAGGTTATTTTTTTGATTCGTTTAAGTCATAAGTTGATTTCTATTTCCTCAATTAATTTTTCTTATTTTACTGTAAAATTTATTTAAATTAAATTGAAACTACTACTATGCTCATTACACATTGGCACACGCAAGCAAATCTCTTGTTGGTAAATTTCATGTTGTAAGACACATTGTGTATCTAAGATTTTGTAACAGTCTGTTCAGACAAGGGAGATTTTAAAAAACCCTTTGAAGTACGTAGGGGAGCAGACTCAATTAGAGTTGTGTGGACTTCAGTGCGACCCCACTCTCAGTAACTGTTGCGCTGGAAATGTTTTCTCAAGGACTTTACCTACCTAAAACTGCGCTCTATTTCACGTCCGAGACAGCTAAACTAACTTCCAACGTCACTCTAATTACCTGTTACTTTATACATGTTATTTGCCAGCAAAGTATCAGGTGAAGACTTTATTCGCTCTCACACTCACACGTATACACCACCACGCACAAGTGTGTTGATTAGTATGAATTCTTCCGAAACGATTACGATGTTATGCGTTCAGTAAAACTTCTCGAAACCGGGATTCCTTTAATTCGGAATTCGATATAATTTACATCGTGTTTTAAAATAATATTTAATTACTTCAGTTGTTTTGTTCAGAGACAACAGAACTACTTTTCAAAATTGTAGTATACACTCTATGACGAAGCACAATAGAAAGCGGAGATTGTTGTTAATAACTTATACAAGGTTGCCAACTGCTAAACTAAACTCCGGAAAAGCACGATGTCGGTTATGAAATCACTACATCTATAACAACAAGGAAAAAGACAACATATTTTATGTGTGTTGATATTTAAGTAATATTCGTTGTAAGCCATTGATAATATAGTCGTTACATCTTAATAATAACTTTTGCTACAAAAATTTTAGTTTATGAAAGTATTTATAATTTTTTATATATAAAATTAAATTATATATTATTATAATTTAACTAAAATTAAATTGTTATTATTATAATTAATATACAAGTATACAATATGCTGCTGTGAGAAACAGTTTTAAATAAGATACAATAATTATTATGTACCGGAAAAAATAAATGAAAATATGATAATGCACAATTATTCCTTTGTTTCTGTTTGGTAATTCTTATTTCTTGTGCCTCTGTTAAGTATATTTTTTAATTCAATTATTAAACTGTAATCGTAAAACTCACTGGATTAAAATTTTTTTGAAGTTAAATTTCGTGTAAATTATTTTAGAAATAATTTAAAAAATAAATAAATAAAAAATTCGTTCCGTTTTGGCATTCTGATTCGGAGTAGCAAAGACCACTACATATTCGACGATCTTTTTAAGACTCTATATAACTCATAGGAAAAGCAATTTTTAAAGAAGTTTCAAAATGTAATGTGTGCAAATTCATGTGACGTTTGTCATACGTTGTTTTGGTTAAACAGGAACTTTTAAATATTTAACATACATTTTTTAAATAGCTGACAGCTACTACTTATTTACAAGCAATAATATTGTACTCTAGGCTTATTCAACTTTCGGCCGGCCAATTACGTCGTGTTCGTCAGAAAAGTCAATTAGCTCAAATATTTCTAACTGCTTGAGTGGAACCAGCCACAAGTTAAGAATCTGGCATAACTTTAAATTAAACACAAAAATCACAACCCAATAATGACAAAAGACACTCACCAACTGGCTAACCGCATATAATTTTATGCGTAGCCTACATTCTTAAACGTCACTAATATTCTCAATTATACTCCTTAAATTCAGCGTTTTTTAAGGATTTATAAAATCCCGCACGTTGGCAAACTCCTTCCCCCAGGCGTTACCCTACAACATGAAAACTAGAACATGTCTGGTAAAACCCCGGACGGGTAGCTTAAACGTAGCCAAACTGATGGGAACGTAGCGATATCAATAAACAACTACACATATAGCATAATCTTTGAATATCTTCTAGTATAAACCCGAAACTTCAGGTATTCTCTGATTAACTCTTCCCGGTATTTATTTACGTCACAGATGGCCTTGATTATTCTAAATAACAAAGGTCGAAAGTCGGTAATTTAGCGCGCGGATTAGAATGATTGTTTAGCAATTTTTATCGGATCGTTTGCTTGTTATTAGCGTGGATTTGTAAATTTATAGACTCACCGATTGATATTATTGTTTGGGTATAGCGAGCGAGTAATGAACACGTAACACTTAGTACGTTCGGACATTATTGTAAGAAATAAAACGGGAGTGATTGTTTCTACAGAAGTGTACCGAAACGAGTATTCTGCTATTCAGTAATAATTCCACAGACGTAAGATCACTTTCCACGCTAGGCTCATAGTCACATTTAAATTTGATGACTTGTCGCTCGTAATGATAAGTATTAACGTGTAGCAAATCTATTTTACGATGTTACGCAATATTACATTTTTGCGCAGGGCAAAATGTAAACCCATCGTGTCGTCAGCCATGTATAAAAGGGAATAGTACAAAATGTTACTACTTTGTTTTACAAACTGTAGCAAACGCCTGGGAACGTTTGTAAATTTTCAACAAATTTATAATATTAGGAATCTATATTAATTTTTAAAAATTTGGTGAATTCAAAAATTATTTCTCTATTTTTGCTACGTGAATGTCGTTTACTTTTACGAAACTATGAAATATCTAGGGAACGGATGTTTAGGTGCTACAAAAACTGAAAATATTTATTTTTTATGTGTTAAAAAGTCAAAAATATTTTGCTTCCAGTTTAACGTAATCAAACGGGTGTAACAAGAAAAGTGTTTATAAGTGCTCACCAGACGTCAAATCGTTAGTACATTTTTGAACATTCATTGGACAATAAATGCACAATAAACGTCATCTCCAAATCATCCATTACAAATTTATGCCGTTTATAACGGAACAAAGCTCAATATTGGGAAAATGATTGTTCTACGTCACATAAACACAGTCTGGCATACTTAAAGAGAGGAATGTCGCGTACACTTATGTTTTAAATTACTACTTGCTGGCCTATCGAACTTGGACAAGTTAACTTACAATATTTCAAATTCATTGATTTTTAACCACAAATATGAATTTATATTTGAAGGTTTCAAATTTTGATCTTGTCAGAGAACTGATTTTGCTTTTTACAAAATGTATTTCTGTTTCTGTTTTGAGGTTTGTTGTTTTTCGAGTTTTTATCGAATCGCAGAAGAAATTCAAATTAGCAGAAATATATGCCAATCCATTTCTTATACTCCCGTCTTTTAACAAATTTTTAAGAGTATCTACTCATGAATCATCATCTTTGTCTAATTCATAACAACTGATTTTACACTATTAAAATGAACTGCGTAATATAACACTGAAGAAATCCAAGTCCCCCTGTGATGACAGTGGCTTTAGACACATTGTTATAGAAGGTCAGGATTTTTGTTTTTGAGAAAATAAATTCTTGTAAGCAGTTTTGGGATTGTAGGAGCAGAAACAAACATACATAAATGACAAAAACGTAACATTCCTTCTTGCCTGGTTAGGTTTATTAATGGCGAGATTAAAATGAATCCCTAAAGTTAGCGTATGTTAATTAACACTTGCACGAAAAAATGTCTTGTTGAATGAAGTATCCCGTGGATATTTTTAATTTTTGTTTGACTGGATAACTGGAAGTTTTAATTTTTGCTATTCTGATAAAATAGCGTCTAACTCTTGCCACTTTTTACAAGTAACGGTATAGCCCAGAACATTCGGGTCGATGAGAAGAATGGATTAAGCCCAATTTATCTAAATTAGTACAGTCGTTTTTAAATTACTTGAAAACATCGAAACATCTGTCATACTAAACAACATTATTCTCTTTTTTGCGAGGTCGAATAAAAGTGAACAACTAGAGAACATAAGTGTGAGAGCCATATAAAAGATATTACGGACAGGAAAACTAATCTCAGTTGGTATTTTACAGCAGCTAACACACGTGGTTTCATATGCACACACAAGTTCTGAGGTCGTTCTATGTTCATAACTTTCTTCGTCAACAAATAATCTTCTATGGACTCGCAATCTAATGTGGTAAATACAGTCAGGAACATGACATTTGTAACAAGATAATTCTCTCGCATATTTAATAAGAATAAACGCTTCACAATTAGAATTATTTATTGAAATATTTAACTAGATCACAGATTGGTAGACAAAAGTAGATGTCTTATAACAGTCGTGTTTGTCCTAGAAACGTTCAAATTTCACCGTAGGAAAAAAGAATTAATTAGTTACTTGGCGGTTTGTCAGGTTTTCGTTGTATGTATTGCGACAATACAAGCATAGGCTGTACTGTTCATTTATTAAATAAAATAAATATTTAGATTAATTTTAGAAATATGTAATAAATAAGCAGGTGTGAGATTGAAAGCTGAGTTTATACGCAGGAATCAACATGCACGATCACGCGATTTTCGCTGAGAGTGTGTACACTAGTAAATAGAGTGTGTGCGTGAGGCCTGTTCAAGCCTGAAAGTTTGCAATCTCACCCCAAATAGATGCTAAATTATAGTTTTATTTAATTATAAGCAAACCATAAATGGTAGAAAAATTGCAAAGACTTTTAAATGTGCATAAAAATAATACACATGTGCAGTGCGAAAACGGTGTGAATAGGACGTTCAGTGCGAATTCTGTGCGATTTTAAGACCATAGACTAGTAATTACACGAATTATGCGAATCCGATGATAATTACATAGAATATGTGTAATTAAATCAGACAATGTTAGAACACCTTGAAATCCGCATTAGCCATTGCAATTGGGAGAAATGTGTGAAAATATGAAATTGGACGATAGTGGGGGAACAGACGCCACAAACAATTTCTGACATGCAGTATTCTGTTCCAACAGGTGTGGTTTCTTGATTGAATATAAATACGGGCACAATAGAACCAATTTTTACTCTCAATCAGTCTTCAGAAGCGGTGGGACGCTATGTTCAGTATCGACGCGATTTTTAAATAAACTGTAAAGTCTGATGGACGATACGTTCATCCAAGTATCAAACAGTAACTCTTAGTTTGATTTTAAATACGATTATCGAACATACTCTACAAGTCTACAACCACAAACGTTCAGCACTCAAGACAACCGACGAGGTCACATCAAGCAGAGGAACGCTATGCAGAGCAATAGAGGCGTCTGTTAGGACAACAGCAGGTGGTGCAGAGCAACATATCACTCTACACTACAGCAACCAGATGGGACCATGAGGGACGAGTAACTGAAGGATGACAAGTGGAACCGGAGAACGTACAGGGAACTACATTAGAAGAGGACCTACGGATTAACGGAGGACATGGGTACGATCTACAGAATCGAGGTGACAAATAACCAATTTGTAATTTGTAAATGAGAGAATAAAGACATTGAAAAGACACTTTAAAATTTAAAAATAAATAAAAGGTATGTAAAATGTAGACAGAGATAAGAGAATATAATTTAAATTCAATAAGAATTTTCTTTGATGATAAACAATTAATTTAAAGTTAATTTAAATCGTTGCTTGAATGATTAACAATTAATTTAGTAAATGTAAATTTTTATTTAAAGCTTGTAAAGTAATCAATGAGTAATATTACACGCAATGCATAAAGTAACGTAGTTGGAAGTTATATACAAAGAATAACAATTCTCTTAGTCAATTTAAACTTTTATCAATCATTAAGATGTATGCAATGCATAAAGTAATGTAATAAAAAAATATATAAAGAAAAGAAAACAAAACTGCTATAAAGCACACAGTCAGACTGAGCGGTCGAGAAATTTTAGATTAACAAATAAATCTTTAGCATATACTTTTGTTAATATAGGATATAAGATTTATTTTATGATGAATCTACTGCAACAATGAAACGTTTAAACAAACAATAATGAATATTTTATGGAAAAGTAAATGCCATTTTAAACACACTTATGATTTTTTTTTTGAATAAATTAATGAAAACATGTTACAATTCAATCAATGACTACTATTACACCCAAACTGCATTTATAAATACACGTTATCAGTAATGTTGTATGAACTATACCACTACACAATTTAAAATACATTTAAATTGGCAATTTGTATTGTTAAAGTATTGTCTCCCAAAAGCGTGGGGTAAACAAATTAAATTTGTAAGTTGTATTGTTATAGTATAGAATACCTGCGAGGATTATGCCTATATAGTTATAACACTTTTTGCTTGCCCGTTAGAATTGGGGTTATCTTTTAGGTACTATACAGACCTATCTATGAAAAGAATCAGTAAACGAGTCCACAGTGGATGATTACGTTCGATTTGAGGACGGAAATCACAGAGAAATGTACGGACGTTGTATTTAGCTTAATTAGTTCAGTATGGTTTATAGTGAATGATTAATACTGACTGTACTGGTTTACAGACGACTACGGAGTGTCCGCATTTTTTGCTTTTCATGATGTAAGCAAACAAATCTGTGAAATACCGTTTGCGTTGAATCCATTGTATATTAATCCTTCTCCTTGCAGCCTCATTCCAGAGCCTACTGATTCTTCGTAATGATCATCAAATATTGATCATCATTAGGTCATGAAATACTGAAATCTTCATAGCGTTCTCGTTGATCGCTCTCTATATCCAACGAAACACGTTAAACGAGTTTCTGGAGGCATGTCATTACCATTATTTCTTGCATCAATCTTCAGATTCCGTATTCCTAGTTTTGCTATATTTTGCCTAAAGTTTTGCAATTATTCTTATTTTACTACATTTACTTCAAATAATGTTTTTCACACTATGTGTCTTATATTGTCTTAAAGATTTTTTATTGCTTTTCTACACCAACCTGAAATTTTTTGTACTCTCCTGCAGCACCTTGTTTCAAAAACCCTAAAAATTCCTTGAATCTCTTCCATTATTAGAGCGGTGTAGAGCCACGCTCCACATAGATTTTATGTACCTAGTTTTGAATCCATTTATTCAAACGAATAACGATGTTAACAGTTAACGGATTCAAACGTTTACAGTTTGTCCTTTAGTTCGTCCTTTTTGCCTCATTTTGTCATAATTTACTGTTTCCGTGGTCTTTAACGTACTCCACTTTCTCATATTCGGGTACATAAAATTCCATGGCTATCACTTTTCAGTTTTACAACTATAAATAATCAGTTTTTTAATAATCAGTATCATCTTTGACTGCCATCCATTCTTTTCATTTCATCATTCACCTTAATACGCAATGCACACATTCCCTTTCCGTAACGAGCAGGTTACCCTATATATCACGAAATACTCAGTGTACTAATACAAAATAATTTTTTGATGTAATTTATTTATAAGTACAGGATAGAGCTATCAACTTCTGCAGTATATAGCGTGTCTCCAGGGAAGCCCTGTTTGTTAAGCGCCAAAAAATCTCCAACATCACACAGCGTTTTAACTTATAAAATTCCTCCATATTTTACACAATTTCTGCATTCTGAGAGAATCTGTTGGTAACCGGTAATAATTGGTTACCACTCACAAGTCGATTTCAAGTATATTTGTGGCTCAACAGACAGTATTCACCTCTCAAAATGTGTAGTTATTGAAAGTTATCTGTCGGCTAGAGGAAGCAAATTTTTTCTAGAGTAATCAGGTAATATTTCGAGTGACCTAGAACAAACAACTCCTGACGAAATTTAGAAATATTACATTTTTGTCATTTTGGACAAAATTTCTTACTAAATGTGTTATTATTAAAACATATATTAGCATTTAAAATTCCCCCCCTAGATTACAGGTTCATAAAACCACTTGTCCAAGGGATACTGCGCTTGGCAACAATCAGAAAGTCGAGAATTCGATTGATATCAGTGACCTGATATCAAGGGCATTTAGCACCTACATATTTGTTCCGCAAACGTTAGCAGGCGAGATACAATTTTTGTAACTGGGCAGCTGCAGCAGTGTTACCCACAGTATTTTCAAGTTTAACATACCGCTCACATAAAGCGGCCCGTCCAGCCTCTGTTGACTTATTTGGAGGCCTCTTTTATATTTGAGATTGCGTTCAGTTTTGGCGATGGTCAAAAACATTGGCGTACCGTCAAAAGGACTATGGGACTAGGGGAATAATCCTACAGTTAAATTATTTTGGGGTCTTTTCCATTAAGTGTCTACAAACAACTCTCGCAGCGTTCACGATCCCGCCGTGCTCCCCACCAACGTTCCCGCCAATCCCTACTCCTACAATAGCGATGTGAGGGAGGAGTGTTTAGCAAACAACTACACACATGCGTATGACGCAGGTACGCCTTCAATTCTTTTTATTTTGTTGCAATTTTTTGTTTCAAATTTTTCGTTTGGGTATTAAGTTCGTTTCGATAAACTACTTTTCCCATCTCTACTCTACATAGAAACGGTAAATGTGTTAGTGGTAGGTAGGAATGTAGTAGTAGGCATGAAGGCGTGTCGTAGGAGTAAGGACTGGCGGGTTGTGTACGGACTGCTAGAGTTGTTTGTAGACACTTAATGGAAAAAAAAAATACCCTTATTTTGTTTTAACTTCTACGAGACATTAACAAATAAAATTAGAAGCATTAGTATTTAATTATCTCTGTTTGCGTTATAACATGTAACGCTACTCATGTTTCCACTGATAACAGGATGGCATCGGAAAGGCTCGAATTTTATCGGCTTTCCAATAAAGTGCCTGCTGGCTACTCTGTATGTGCTGTTATGAACGTGCTAAGCTCCGGCATTCTGTGATAAGTTTTTTTTTTTATTGGAGATCTGTAATCTGTTCGACTAAGCGAACATTTAACAAATTGACTGACAACACACACACAGGATTATGAAGAGCTGACCATTGACAGCTTGTGTGTGATCAGTAAATATAATTTTCGTTTGGTTATTATGTTGTAGTTTTTAAGCTAACTAATTGTTCCCGTTATTGGAAAAGATCTAGTAAAGAGTACAAAAGTTGATCCTCCAATATAGTATGAGAGTGTTTCAAAGCGTAAAATATGGGAAGACACGGTCGAACAAACTGGTCCCTTACAGCAAAAGCTCTGACGACAGTGCTAAGATAAGCAGGCGGATTGAGTCAGAGGTGTATAGCAACACACTGTTCTCGACATCGCGTTGTTTGGAGGCCTCAGTTCTGAAAAAATCGACATATAGTACTAAATATAGACCACTAAAGATATTCCTGTTAAGAAATAAATGAAGAATATACTTGTAATTTTCAACAGACTACACCCCTAGTATTTCCATGTAAGCATAACTCTGTGCTTTATAATAATTCCAACTCCATTCGAAGGTTACTTAATGAGCCCTGTAGATTTAGAAATTTGTTTCTTTTAAATTTGATATGATGCCACCATTTAAAACAATCATAACTTTTTTTTACATAATGTAATTTGTTAATTTTAATGGGGAAGATTAATAGTCCTAGATCCAAGAATTAATAGTGCCCGCTAATTATATTAGAAGGAATCAGTAATGTACAGTATTATTTGACAGCCACCATGGAAACAATGATTACGATATGACGACGTCGACTATGATAAACGTGGCGACGGTGCCGACGAAGCGCTTAATGGCATAAACATAACGCTTGGAAAATATATTTATGTAAAACGCAATGCCGACGTGGAATCGGGAGCCCGGTTAGCAATGACTATGCCTCCCTACTACATGTGCTCTAATTTATTTACCTGTAATACTTAGTTTCCCTCCTTAGAGTTTGCTTTATTCGTGATCAAGTCGCGTCTGCCATCCAACCCTCAGACTAATTATTAATGAAACACTGACAGATGACAGAGACAGATAGAGCTTGGAAGGGGGACAGGCATGGGGATGAGTGAGCGTTGATGGGGTGAGGAGGCCGTGGAGTGGAAGCTAAAACTGGCACATGCGGCAGCCATTGACAAATGAATTACAAATTGTAACGAAGTTTTTCTTCTAATTAGCAAAAATATTTAAAATTATAATTTTATAAATTACAAATCGATTTAAATTATTTAAACTCAACCCTCCGTTTGACTTTAAATAATACGCCAGTGTAAAAGGAATTAAAAATGGAAAGTTACATTTTAGAATCATAGGCTTGGGTAATTTTTATATACTTTATATATTTAACACAAGTTTTATCAATGCCAAACTTGTCGCCTATTCTGCACCCGTAGATGCGCCATTGAGAATGATTAATTACAGAATGGATAAAACGTTTGGTACTTGAAAATTAAAAAGTATATTAAACAAAAAGAATAGTTTCACATCTGCAGGAAATATTATAAATAAATATTTGGCAATAGTTGTTAGTAGTGAAGCGTTTTCTTCCTCGAATGGAAGTCTTCGTGGATTTCAAGTTCATACATATTCCCAAGTTCCCCCATTTCAAGTTCGGTAGTATAGACTCAACTACAAGACTGTTGATAAACGGCAGTAAGAAGAACTAAATAAAAGAAAATATTAACTGTAAAGCACAAAACACAAATAATATAATACTGAAAACAGAGGACGTTTTACAGAAATTAACAACCTATATAGTATTCAGGTAAACAGACAATACGGTGAGCAACGTCGACACACGGTAAATACACTGTCCCGATTGTGGCAAAACGTAAAGAAAATGGATCAAACGCTCATTTATGTACTTTAACTACACACTTATTTATTAACAATATTATTTATTTATTTATTATTAATATTTGTATATGTTATTATATACTTTTACTTGTGCATCTGAAGAGCCTTGGTCCGCTCTTAACTTCCTACTCTGTTTGCCCTTAACGTGCAAGCGCGTGCTCGCGTGTGTGTGAATTTTTATCTCTAAAGTACAATTCATATAAAAATATAGGCCTACTTTATTTAAGTATTATAGAATTTAATTACAGTTGCCTGACTCTTTCTTCAGACGTGCTTGTCCTGTATCTCCAGAGGCTTGATGTTTACACATATAATCGATTTTCATTTCAAATTTCTTGTTTGAATTTTATATTATTTGTATATCCAGTCAGTCTTTGATTTGTTCCCTCATATCAAAAAATAACTCACCATTAATGCAAGCTTCAAAATTTATTTTGGTGTAGCTAGAATAATATTTGAATAACAAGTCTAAAATGTAGAAATTTTTTAAAAAATTATGTGTTCATATTCACAACAAAAATGGATTATACAGTGTACAGTACCAGGACTACAATTAATGCTATGTAGGACAGACTAAGAAAAAAATATTTGGTAGATTTTTCCCTAACCAATATACGTAGACGAGCTTTTTTGTTTCTATATGTCTTTGTATTAATTTAGGTACAAACCCATTAAGTAGCGAAAATCAATTTCCATACAATAACACTGGTAAATTACCTGTGATCAAAATTGTAAAGAAAGCAACGTAAATTAATAGAAATATGAATATATTTACAGTAACAACACAGAAAATAAATTTCGCAGATACCAGTGAAAATTAAACATACGATTTAGTTACTAGGTATAGCCTACGCTCTCTGAGCTGCAGAACTCGCTTATGTTTTGAAGGATTATTGAATTATATTACATACAATTAAATTACAATATATTGCATTAAATTACAATATATTGCATTAAATTACAGTACATTTGAAGTACATTTATCATTACCAAAATTGTCATATTAAATAGTTTTTTAATTATAGCAAAATTACAAAAATTCCTATTATTCTACTATTTCTTTAGTAATATAACAAATTTTTGAGCATACCATAAAAACACTGCAAATACGAAACACTCGGATATGGATTACATTTCCTTTTAATCTGATACCCTGCTAGATTTTCAACAATTCTTTGAAATTTTTGATCTCTCTTTGCGATCGTGGGGTACCAAAATTTTGAAATTTCCTAAACCTAACACTGCGTTCAGATGTTAGTTGAAATTCACTTTAATGTGATACCCCAACAAATTTTTGCGATTTTATCACAATTTTTACCCACTTTTTAAGCCTTGACGTCCAGAAATTTTGAAATTTTAACAAATAAACATAATATTCATCTTGTGGTTTAAATTCCCTTTAATTCGGTACCTCATATGGGCTTCTCTGATTTTTTTCACAACTTTAACTCCCGACATTTTTACCTCCTACTTCCTTATTTTGGAGGAACTTCCTTATTGTCTCAAAAACAATAGGGTTCTGTGGGTAAAAAGTGTGGACACTGGAGTAGCACATTAAAAACAATCAAAACCAAATCTAAGTACATTGTAAAGTTTTGGAAAATTTAAAATTTGAGAACACCAAAACCCAAAAAGGGGTTAAAATTTTGAAAAATTTGTAAACGACCAGTTGGGTGTCAGACAAAAGAGAATTTAAACCCAAATCCGAAAAGCTTTTAATATAAACTTTTTTTAAGTTTATGGGAATACGGGCATTAAAATATTGCTCGAAATTTTATGAAAATGGTAAAAGTCTGTTTGGGGGCTTATATTATGAAGAATTTTATTAAAAATGCAAAATTCGTGCGAAATAATTTGACCGAATTAATATTTCTCAACGCTCCTTACAAATTTTGGATTGCCTTCAAAAAGTTTATAAGCTATGCTTGCAAACAAAATTTTACATACTGTTTTCAGTTATGTATATTTGTGGAAAGTATTACATAAACCTATGGAACATACATCAACTGAAAATCTAGAATAAATTATTTTTACTTTAGGCATTTTGGTTACAAAATTAACAAAAACATTGCAGTAAATTTGAATTTTCAGAGTTTATTGTTTGTCTGCTTTACAGTTATTATTTCATGAATGTAAAGACAGAGTAATGAGGATTTCGTAATTTTTCTGATAACTGAGCAATTATCTAAATTGAAATTCACCTATTAAATGTATTTTGTGCACAACAGTGAGCGAGTTCTGCAGCTCACGAAACTTCCTAGTATTAAAGTAATTGAGAGCACTAAGCCTCAGCTACAACAACCGCTTGATGGATTCTCGAACATTAGGATGCGTACTTATAAAGCTAAAAAAAAAGTTAACTAGATCGAAGTTTCAGCTGGATTGTGTACCTTCTCGCCAGCTGAATTGAAATAAAGATTTTCGGCGCGACAGTGTTTACTCTATCTGCGTAGAAGCTTGTACAATTTTCTTGAACGCGTTATTCACAGTTCATTACCCACTGCATTGATGTCTGATAAGTTAGCCGTTACATTACGCAGTCACCAACAAGCTGTTAGTTGTTTTATTACGTTTTTCTGCGTAACCGATAACACACACACACACACACACACACACACTCAAATACAATTTGATTTGTTGTTTAATCAGATATACGTTGTGGAAGAATGTTTTCTAAATAAATTAATAACTAGGTCGGTTAATCTAACTCAAACTTTGAATCATTTACACCTATACGAATAAACCATTTAGTTTTCTTCAGCTGTGGTATCCTATTTGGCACTCATTAACCAAGTTTTGAACAAGTAGTTAGTTTGAGCAGCGTACTTTCAACGTTGCGTCAGTCGGACGGAAAATGAAAAAAACCTAATCGTTCTGTGCAAAGCGCTCGGTTAATGATAAAATTTAAGCCGAGGTAAAGCGGCGTTCCCACGAGGCGTTAATCACGACAGTTAACCACGCTAGTCAACTTTCGTTCGTGACACTCACGAAAGTGTGAATTTATAAAACGTTCACACGGTTGGGGGGTTCGTGCCGTTCACGCCTCGCGTTTCGACTAGTCACCATCGAAACATCGATCATGAATGATCTAGTTGTTGAAAGTTGTGCTGTTCTAAGTTCGTTTTTTGCTACTATCTTAGCAAAAAAGATGGAGTGCTTACAGGACACAATTACAAGAAAACGAAAAAAAAGACGTTTTTGGGTTAGAGAATGGATACAGCGAAGAAATATGTTAGGAGCGTCAAACTTGGTTAGTATGGAACTAAAAAGCAATTTTTCAGAAGATTTTAGAAACCTACTGCGAATGACTGAATTTCAGTTTGAATACCTCTTATTGCGTGTTACAAATAAAATTTCAAAATCTAACACTAACATGAGACAAGCAATTAGTGCAAAAACAAAATTAGAGGTGACGTTACGGTATTTAGCTACAGGTGATTCCTTCAAAAGTTTAGAATTTTTGTTCCGTGTTCCAAAAAACACAATAAGTAAATTTATTCCAGAAACCTGTGAAGCAATATATAATGAACTAGCAGAATTCATACAAGTAAGTACCTTCAAATTTCAAAATTGATTTCTTAATTATTAAAAAAACGAAAATAATATTGGTGTATAGATTAGGTGTATAGATTACAAATAAAATAATAATAACAACAATAAAATTATTAGTAACAGTGAACTTTTATTTGTTTAATTATAATAATAATTATAATTACAAAATTTGTTTAATTATAAATCTGTAAATAATGTCACGTAGTCGTCATCATTACTAGCCGAAAAAGTACTTAAATTTGATTGTCTTCCACTTGATGTTGCAGCTGTTGAATTATCAGTAATAACATATTCTGGTGGGCACATAGCATTTGTAATTTCATTCATGAATGATTGTTGTAATCGTATTGCTTTTGGTGGTCCTATACTTCTTAACATTGATGCGATATATTTCCCAAAATGATCATAACTATCCTCTTTATTTGTAGCGACTTGTGATGCGCGATTTGAAATTTCATGTAATTTGTCAATTGCGCTTGTCATAAATCCTATTTCATGATCATGAATAGATTTTTTATTTTTTGATGTTGATGGTTGTGGTTCAATCTTTCTTTTTATTATCTTCGCAGGTGTATCAATTTTCGATGCAATCTGTGTCACGTCTTCAGAGTTTTGGCTAGTACTGTATTCAAGGTTAGGTTCTGATTGTAGACTATTTTCTATTGAGGCCTCTTCAGAATTTTCTATAGGAAATATCTGTAATATAAATAATAATGTGTTAATATTATTAGTTTATTCATATTTTAATAATTTAATGTTTCAGGTCCCTGCAACATCAGATGAGTGGAAAAACATTGAATATGGTTTTAGAACGCGATGGAATTTTCCTGGTTGTGTAGGGGCTCTAGATGGTAAACATGTTGTCATACGAGCTCCTCCCGGAAGTGGTTCAGATTATTTTAATTATAAAAACAGTTACAGTATTGTGTTAATGGCCTTGGTGGATTCTGATTATTGTTTTTTATATGTTGATGTTGGAGCGAAAGGAAGAGGATCAGATGGAGGAATTTTTCAAAATAGCTCTTTGTACAACGCTTTAGAAACAAACTCACTAGCCATACCAAACAATTTCGTTATTTTGGCTGATGATGCATTTCCGTTAAAAAAGTATATAATGAAACCCTACAGTCGACGCAATTTAACCCCTGCAGAAAGGATTTACAATTATCGATTGTCAAGAGCAAGACGTGTAGTGGAAAATGCCTTTGGAATACTCGCGAGTAAATTTAGATTGTTTGACAAACCAATTTCATTAAAATTAGAAACGTTAGACAAAGTTGTCCTCGCATGCTGTGCAATTCATAATTGGTTGAAAAAAATAAACCCTCGGTATGTGATGGGAGATCTAATTGATTATGAGGATGAGGACCACCGAGTGTTCCCTGGATCATGGCGTCAAAATGATAGTGGATTACAGAATCTACCAGCAACTAACCACAGACATTCTAATATGGAGGCACAACAAATACGGAATAAATATCGTGATTATTTTAATAACGAAGGAGCTGTTCCCTGGCAAAACCAAATAACTGATGTGTCAAATGAACTAAACTAATAATAAATCTATACATATTGTACATTTATTTTTGTTTTCAACCGTGTGGATAATAAATATATTTACGTTAAAGATTTTTTTTTATGATTTTTTATACGAGTACAATACATTACTCATAGAAGATAAGATAAGATAAGATAAGATAAGATATTATAAACAGTAAAAACAACGCATTATTCGTACTAATTTAAATTTAAATTAATACTCGTATGTCGTTTTTAAACTATTTAAAATTATTTTTCATAAATAAACGATATATATTTTTATAAAAAAAAGGTAATTACCAGATTCGATTGTGTGGGTCGCTGTTGAACAAACGGACGAATGAAACTGTTCATCAGATCAAACCAAAATACTTTTGGCTTGTATATGTCATCTGTACCTTTTCCAGACCTTGCACTGTCTGATATTTTTTTTAACTCCTGACAGAAAGAGCTTCTTAAATTTTTGAATTTTGCTACAACTTCTTTTGGTCCAAATCCAGGTATATTTAATTCATGACTTATTCTCTTAGCTGCGGCGGCTCGTAAATCTCTATCACGGTATTCCTCCACACTTGGGTCATATAACACCTTTTCCATCGAATATAACTCCAAAAAACGCGTAGTTTCACTGTCGTTAAACTTAAATATAATGCCACGTTGCTGTGACGACATCTTGGCTTCACGAACGGTATATCACGACTGAAAATCAAACAGGTTTGATCTATCCACGCTTGAGTCGTGCGCCGTTCCTCACGAAAGCAAGTTTAACGACTATGCGTTCACACAGAAGTGTATTTCACGAAAGCGTGGTTCACTGTCGTGATTAACGCCTCGTGGGAACGCCGCTTTATGATGATGTCAACAAAATACTGCCTCTTAGGTGTAGTACCCATTATTTTAAATTAATGAGTAATTTCTTCTGCAATTGCCGAATTCAATATTATATACAGAAAAAATACAATGTGAAAATAATCTCTGAAGGATATTGGTTGAAGTTTTTATGTCGACTTTATTCTTGACAACTCACAATGCCACTAGTTGTATTTTTCTGGCAGTTTTGGTCTAATCGTTTAATGAAATATCGATCGAAACTTATTCATTTTTATAATAATAATAATACTAATGATGTGATGAGAAAAATAGTGTTACGATTACATCTGCTTCTGTTATATTCCTCTTACACTTCTCGCCAAACTACTTCTTGCTCCTACCACTACCACCACCACCACCACCACTACTACTACTACTACTACTACTACTACTACTACTACTAATACCACCACCACTACTACTACTACTACTACTACCACCACCACTACCACCACCACTACCACCACCACTACTACTACTACTACTACTACTACTACTACTACTACTACTACTACTACTACTACATAAATATCACCACCAGAGAGCATCAGTATGCATATAACTACATTCAGTGACGAGGCTGTATTGTGAGGAAGGTACGTGTTATCACGTCTACATGTATAACGTCTACAATAACTGTATTTACTTGTCAAGCGTTATATTTTGCCAACCACGAGTTTTGTTTCTTGTAAACGATAAATTAAACTGAAACATTCTTGCCTAACCTAACGATTTAATAGATTACCGTACGTATTTCTATATAGTACAGTCACTGAAGCCGAAAAAAAAATAGAAATTGCAAACTAAGTGGCTTCTACGATATTTTTTGCATAGGACTAGATAAAAAGGTAAGAAAGAATTTAAAAAAAGTTTACAAAAATTCAGTCGCGGGTTTTCGAAAAAAGGGAGGGGAAGGTACAAAACATTCATTTTTCGTGATTATCTAAAAAAATATTAAATTTATGAGAAAAACAAAAAATACCAAAAAGAAAGAGCATACAATTATGCATAAAAATGGTTATTAACATTTTTTTTGTCAGGGCGATACTTTTAGTAGAAAAATTAATTCAAATTTGGCAAAATTTTTCACATAAAATACAGTACAGGTTTACTTATTAGACATGCAATTTTTTCAGGAATATAAGTTTAAAAACTCATTATTATTCATTTATGTAGGCTATATATTATTATGTATAATTTTTACTTATTTATTACGCATTATAATAAAAATTTGATTAAAAATGCACTTTATAAATATATTCAAAAATAGCTGTTCTTCAAATCATTGAAGATTTTGACAATAAAATAACTTTTAAAACACATTTCTTATTTATACAAATTACTTATAACTTATTATAATTTACAAAATTATTAAAATATCGTTTTTTCTTCAATTTTATGGAATTTTTCACAATTATCAAGGTGGAAATTAACTTTTTAGTACATTTACTATTTATTTATAAAATTTAATTACAAAAATTATTTGTGTAATGATAAATATATTTAAAAATCAATTTCTTCTCCAATTTCTTGAAAAGATTCAGAAGTCAAGTATTCTATGTCTATTTCTCCCTCATCATACACAATATATGAAAAATTTGAGCACCAAAATTAAATCCTTTAATAAAATTACACAAAATCAATAAATCTATCAGACCTTTAATAAACGCTAGAACCGCACCAAATTATAAAATATCAAAATTACTAACACAAATCTTAAAACATAAAATTGAACTTCCAGCAAAATACAATATAAAAAATAGTATCGAACTCACGGAACATTGAATATCGAACTGCGTTAATTCAATATCTGTATGGCGCATGTACCAGCTCTCCTCGCTCTCCCTAAAATTCTTCAACTTTCAGGGTCTGTCCTTTTTATGCCCATGCACGGAAGAGAAACCACAAATATTGTAGTTTTACGTACAATAGTTACATTTTAATATTTTTTTTTAGTTTTTAACTATTAATATTAATACGCGCAATGAACATATTTCTACATTTATTAATAAAAGTTACATGTATTTAAATTTTACTAAATTTTAACAATTCTTTACACAACAGTCTTATAGAAGACACTTTGACCAATACGTGTTCGTAATTTTGTTAAAAAATATTTATTTTGAAAATTTCTGTAGAAATTTTAAGTTAAGAAAATGATGTATACTTGCAAACTCAAAAAATGATAAAATTTAAAACTCGCTCATTTTATTCCAATAAACCAATACTAATTTTTATTACTTTTTTCAAAAACCTATATATGTGAAGTTCATATTGTGAAGTTTTTTTAAATGTAAATACGTTTGTAATAAATTGTTAATATGTTTATGCATTAGTTGAAAAAAATAAAAAACAAAAAAGTTATTACTTTATTTTAAGTATTTATTAATAATTTAATTATTTGTTTTTCATTTTATGTAAACGTGCAAACATTTAGCTTTAAAATGCTTTTTTATTTTTGTCTCTACAACTATTATAACGGATTTTATTAAAATTTGTATGTTGCAATGTCAGAAAAAATTAGCCTTCCCGCTCATCGGGGCGGACTCCGACAATCAATTTTTTTCTAATATTTCAATTCCATTTTTCTCACAAAGTATTGGCCTGACAAAAAAAAATGACAAATAGGTTTTTTGTAGAGAATTTAATGCTCTTTAATGTTTGTGATTCATCTTTTTTCGTAAATTTGTTATTTATCAAGATAATTGAAAAAAACTAATGTTTTGTACCTTCCCCCTCCTCTTTTTCGAAAAACCGCGACGGAATTTATGTAAACTTTTTTTAAAATTGTTTCTCACCCTTTTATCTAGCCTTATGCAAAAACTCTCGTAGAAGCCAGTTAATTTGAATTTTTTTCCTTCAGTGACTGTACTAATATTACATTCAGCAATAAAACAATTTACTATTAGTACACTTCTTCTTCCTCACCGCATGGTGTATCTATACTCAAAACATCGAAAATGTAGTGTAGGTACGGTTATTGGGAAAGTAGCCAATTAACTTCACTGGAAGTTCATGCCGAGTACAGATTCCATATTACACATCACAATACTGCTCAATGTGATAATAAAAACCCACGACAAAGTTAGTTTAAAGTAATTAATATTAATCAGTAATTTACTTTTGAAATCTGCGCTTCTCTTTTTTTCTCTTCACTATTATACTTATTATACTCACTATTATACTATTTCACTATATCAACATGTAAACATATGTCTACATAATTATACTTAGGTAAACACACATACGGTACTTATACGTATATTTAAAACTGAGGTTGCCAATTTCCAAAAACAATTTAATATTCACTGCACATGCCCATCAGAGTTTTTGTTTGTTTCACTGCGAAAATTGATTTAAATACAAATATAAATATATTCAAAGAGATATAATATAAATCCTTCAAATATTCTCTTTCTTCTACTTTTCCATCCCTTCTGCTTTAGTGACTTCTGATGGGCAAGGTGTTTGACTTCTAACATCGTCTTCCCACTTTTATGAGGTAGCTTCTCGACTCGTGGTCTTCCTCTTCCTATCCCTTCTGCTGGGCACGCTTCCATGACGAGCTTCTGCTTCCCTCATTTCATTACCAAAATGCACTTCTCGCTTTTATCTCGACAAGTGATTCCTGCTGGAACACATTTCTGGTGATCATATTTCTAATTCGTTCTCTCCTACATTTTCCAGCTGTCCTCCTAGAAAAATCTCATTTCACTTGCTTGGAGTCTACTTCATGTTTCTCCAGCAGTGTGAGATTTTCTGTCTCGTGGATTATCGTAACCTTGGTTACACGTAGCTTGACTTCTTCCGAAATTTTCTTCTTACACAATAAGATGAGAAATGGGGTGTTATATTTGCCTTTTATTTTTGTTGCCTAAGGTTTATTTCCCCATGAGGCATTTCTTCAAATATCCTTGTAATCGTTATCAGTAGTGTATGTGTTTGTCGTTATTAGGTTCACATGTCAAGAACTGGTTCAACGTTTTCTGTGTACGTGACCTTGTGTAACTGAAGCTGTGATTCCGCGACAAATGTCTGTAAGGTGATCTATAGTATCTGGGAGGCACAAAAAAGTGCCTCGCGTTATGCGGACAATATCACAAAATCTTTCGTTCAAGCTCTTGCAAAATTTTGTTTACTTGTCCCTGTCATTAGTAACTCTTTCTATCTCTTCCTTTGTTACGTTACTCTTCTTCACATTAGAAGGATATGCTGTTTTCCGTACAGCCCTAGGACTTTCCACTTGTCTATTATTTGGAAAAGGTCCCTTCTTTTATATTCTTTTATGGCTTTCTTAACGTAAGTCCAGTACAGTTGCATGATCATCAGTTAATCGCGGTCTCTGTTCCTTCTACTTCAGATATTTTTAAAGGTCATAACTTGTTTATAAATGTTTAGGGTTAGGCGATTTTGGAAATGATTCGAAGGCAGTTGTTAATGAAGAATTGTTAGCGAAGGTTTAACCGGTGGTACCAGAGGTTTACAGATATTGTAATCTACCGGTTAAGATGCATCTGTAATGTGCGTTTTTTTATCAGAGTGCCGCAACTACGGGGAGATCAGTCCCTCCCTAACTCCCAAAGCGATTAAAAATTTAATAAAATTTCCATAATCAGTCAACGTAGGCCTATTTAAAAGGCAGTGGCGCGTGTTAAAATAAGATTTTAAACAACTGTAGAACTAAAAGGAATTACAATATTTATAAATAAATAAACAAATTTAGAGTTTTCTTAATAATGACATTCGTTCAACATTTCGTAAATAACGAACGTTTTCGCAACATATTACACGTCGGTTTACTCAAACACTTTGAGACGCAAAAAATTATAAAATGTATTTATAAAATTATATGGGAAGAATCATGAACTGCTCATTTCTCCCGAGAAGGTTAGGGTCCAACCTTCAAGCTAGTCTCATCCCTACTCCTAGGAGCAGCTCCTAGTTACGTCAATCGTTCTGATAATAGCATTTTATAACTTCCAATTACTTCAACTGTTATCGTTATTTAATTACTAGCTTTTATTCAAATCTAATTGAATGTTCAGCGCACAGTAACAAAAATGAGATTTAAATACGATGAGCCTGTGGAAACTAAAACCTGAACATTAATGGAGAATGACAGTTGGGAATTACGGCCATTGTTAATATGTGATGTACCACTCTACATTATCAAATTATGGCTCGCTCTTTATAACAAAGTGTGGTTTTTGTAGTTTTACTCACAAAATTTGAAACCTCCCACAATCCTTTATTAGAAAATCTTAGCTGCGCCCATTGATCACTAAGTATATTTTAAAAATTTCCTTAACTACTGGTTTGCTTCAAAACTTGGTTAAAAATGAAATGCTGAAATAAGCAAACCTAAATCAAGCTACTTAACATTTACCTGAAAGAAAAATTCAAGCCTATCAGTCTTCTTAAACACGTAGAAATAACTCAAGACATATTAGTAAAACATCCAGGTGTAACTGTTGGTAATAACTGAACTGAAGGGCGCTCACCGTCACCGTACAAATCATTAAACCGGAGACTAATTAATTAATTAAACAGAGAAATTAATCGATTGGCTTATTCAACGGATGTTCTATCAATCGGAAGGAATAAAATTGCTTCTATACAAATATATAATAATATAGAATCAAATATAATAATAATAATAATAATAATATCCCTTTTTTGTCCCATTGAAGCAGGTTAGAAGAACCGGGAGGCACAGACAGAAGGCAATTTGGCTCCTATGCTTGCGTAGTTAGATAATTCTACCCAAGTGGAGCATGGGATTGTGGTATCTAGCCTAACACTGCACACACACACACACACACACACACACACACACACACACATGCATGCATACACAAACATTTATATGTGCAAATATTGGTATTCAACAAACAACATAGTTTGTAATTGCCTATGTATTTCAATATAAAAAAATAAATAATTCACAAGAAACAACCAAACACCGTAAGAAATTTGAATGACAGTAATCTCCATTAGAACGAATCGTTCGATTAAAAAAAAGAACTGACAAATCGGAGATTAGTATCTTACCTATAACGTAATGAAACGGGCCTCATCGTTTAGGAAGGCCTCTGCCTGATTCCATGCTTACCAACGAGCACATTGACATACAGAACACAGTGATGCATCGTACACCAAATTTTTTAATTATACTTACTAATTTATATAATATTACATTAATAAAATATTTTATAGCTTTTGGATGTTGTTATACACTGTAATAAATAAAACACTCAAATTTATGTTTACAACATTTACATTCTTGATACCTTTAAATTTATATAATGCTCAGATTTCTGATTCAGTAACTAAAAAAATTCTGTCCCTTTAAAATAAACCTGCTGAACACTTGCACACTTCATCTTCAGTTCCTCCTATGTTTATTATGTACCCGTAAACATGTCTTACGCCTCATGGTGTTTCGTTTGTTGAACAGTGTGTAGCATGTTTGCTTTAATTAGTGAAGCACTCAGCTGAGAAAATGTTACCGCTTGAAGGGACACTTATAAGTTACTTTTCCCTTGCTAATTTCTAAAGTTTCTTATAAGTTTTTGCTTGACCAGAAAATGTGTTTTCTCCTATCTTCGTTAGTCCTCTAGCAGCTTTCAAGGCAACCGTCAGTTTTATCTATTTTCCTGCTAATCTCTTCAAGTCTAAACAATTCTCCATACACTAAGTCACCGCGGTCCGTTTTCAGTATCCCAATCCTCTACCGTTTGTTGTTTCTCATATGCTCTGAGTCACTATTCTCCGTGTTTTAAGATGAAGAAGTTCATCCTTCGTGGTTTGTGTCGGTGGTGTGCGTTAAAGTGTATCTTGAATATATGCCAGGAAACCTCTCTCTCCACTTATTGACGTTCGGTTAATTTGGTCCATTCTTAAACTTTCCAAAAGCCCTTCATCAATCTACTTAAACCTCTTATTCCGTCACATTTCAAACGCTACAACGCATATTCATTTTGATGCTCAGATTGTATAGCGTATGTTTGTAAACTATGTCTAAAATTCAATCCATTATCTATTGAAAATAATAATGTTTCGAAGTAATATTTTTTTCTTTCTTTCAGGTGCTAGTTCAATGTACGAGACGCAAGGGCCGAGCTTTAGCGTCGAACCGCTCGGTAAAGTGATAGTGACGAACACCCAAGGCGGCAGAGTGGATTGCGCCGCCCGCGGTAATCCCGCGCCAAGAATCCAGTGGACCGGCACGGATACGTCGCAGGTGCACAGCATACCTGGCATACGCACTATACTGAGTAACGGCTCCTTGTACTTTCCACCGTTCAAAGCTGACTCGTTTCGACAGGATGTCCACTGGGCCGTTTATCGTTGTGTTTTAACCAACAGCGTTGGTACCGTAGTCAGCCGAGACGTCATCCTCAGAGCAGGTACTGTACTTATCTTAGTTTCAGTGTGATATTGAAATCGAAGGTAGGTTGTAAGTTAATAATAAATTCATCAAACAACCGTCATTAACGAAGGCTCCTTCATCTGCGCATGCGCACACCATAACTGGATATAATCACCTGTTGCCTCCGATTCGAATCTTCAAACATGTCATCTTACTGCCGAAAATACATTATTGACAAATATCACATCAAGTCACTACTACTAGTGTATATCTGACCGACGTTCTCCACTCCAAGAGGCACCTAGCTAAATGCAAGTTTTAGATATTATTGTCTTCTTACTACACTCATACTATTGAGGTACACGTTCTCCTCGTGAGGCATTCGATGCGAATGTGTCTACAGGTCTACTACGATTAGGCAACAAGAACTGCTGCTGATAAGTGGGTAAGCCAATAATGGAAGATGTTATTAAGTTTCCTGCTTTGAGACAGATTCGGGGCTGTGAACACGTTCATCCACTTTACTCTTTCCTACAAATACTATCACAAGAGCTTCACGTTTTAGATCACCAATAATCATTGTCATGTAAACACATTCCTTTCCCCGTTATATTTCATTCCATTGCACTTTCCAACAGACGCCAGTAGTTGACTTTCTCTTCATTTAAACATGTCTTTGTGCTTCTCTTGTCACCTATTTTTCTCAAGACTGTACTGCCCAGCATTCTCTTAGTCAAAAATCTTTTGAAAATATCCAGATAATGTACTGTCTCACATTTGGTAATCGACGTTTCTGTAGAATACAATGCTCCGCTCCAGTTGTAGCTCGTCGTCAACACTTTCAGTCAAGTTACCTCTTTAACGCCCTCGATAAGTTTTTCATTTCATTGTTTTGGTACACTATTTGGTAATTCGGCACACACGCAGAGCATGTAGTTAGCACTACACTAAACCAATTTAAACTTTCTCAGTTTGCTCAGTCTAGACACCCAATGACGCAGAGTAGGACTAGAATATGACACGCTGACGTGAAAACAATTGAATAGATTCCAACCCGAAATTGATTTAAACCTTCAACCATTTGCAAGTGAGTTAGCTGACCACTGCATCACACAGTCTCTCATTAACTTTCTATTAATGCAATATCCAGCCTATTTGTTTCTAGAAATTGTTTTCGTATTGGTTTCCTAGCTTTTGTTTAGCTCTACACCATCAAAAATTTACTAACATGCTACTAAAGTGTTTCAATTGTTCTTCTGACTATTAATTGAATTTGTGTCCGCTTATTATAATAACAAAATATTTATCCCGTGTTTTGATAAGACATAAGTATCAAACGGATTTTTAGGTAAATAAATATTTTTATATGTAATAAATATTTTCATAATTATGTTATTAACAGATATTTTAAACATTTAAATGGAATGCGTTGATTTTTTTTACTTTGTTGCGTTCTATTTTTGTGGGCACATTTCTATTTCAAATAACGAAGAGCGGAAAGTTTTTTCGAGAATAACCTCTACGTGCCATTCACAGTGTTGCAAAGTGATGGTGTAATGTCTATGTAATTAACTTTTGCAAGAGAATGAGTAATTAACGTTTTATTCAGTCAAATGCCTGACGTTCGTATATAAGGCAGGTATTTCCTAATAGTTCATACTTCTGCACACCTAAGTATGGTGTCAGACTAAACACCATATATATTTTTGCAACAGAACAGGATGTAAGTTTCATATAATAGGGATACTAATGCTGTAACACATTTTCTGACGGCCGTAGACATGTTATAAATTGATTTCGTTCTTTTCTTTGTAAAGTAGTCATAAGTTTTGAATGAAGGAATGTTTAAAAACGTATGCTATGTCAAAATGTGCATAATTTTATACTATTTTATGTCAAGTGAAATATTTGTGTGTAAGTGCACCAGTGCGCGTGTGATTCACATTTTAATTTAATAACCTCGCTGATAATTGACATTTCTTTTTGAAACTTGTACAGGCGTCCTCATGGTTATAAGCTACACTTTCCATATACTCAATTCTACAAACTATAATTTTTATATGTTTTGTTTATGTAATCAGTTCTTCTTTTATTTCGTTATCTCCTAGAGAGTAATAAAATTTGTAGATTAAATCTAGACAGGCCTTTGGAGAATCGGACAGTTTTAACCTGATGTCTGTCTATCGCTCTGAATGTCTATGACGTTGCTAGATTTTCCACCAATCAAAGGTCTAAAAATTATTTGAGACGGTCTGTTCCAGAGAGCATATCGTCAGTTCGCTCCGAAGTCTTGTCATAGAAGGACGTACTCACTGTCGTGAGATTTTCGTGTCAGGACAAGTCGATTTCTAGAAGACTTAGTAGTTTGGTAGACGGTACGAGTTCATCGTAGTCGCAGCCATATCATAGAACTTAAATAAATTTAAATAGATCTTATTTTAGTGGTTTCTCGTGAAGAGTGGAAGATTTCCGGTCTAGGGGCAGAATATCTATCGTGGTATTCTGAATTAACACGAGAACATTTGAAGAAGCAGGAATTCCGTAAGCCAAATTACACACGATCTATTTCTACCCAGTTTGATCTCTGAGATTAAAGTATAAACAATAATAGTTTGATATCGCAGTGCGTGAGTGGGCGAGACGTGAATATTCGGCGTGGTGGTCTTCGAACGACGCACAGAGGAGCAGCGAGAGCGGAGCGCCTGGTGTTTACGTAACCAGTGGAATTTTACACACAAGTAACTTTATATGTAAAACGAACCAATAGACTCATTCATTTAAAGACAATTCCATAATAAACGATTTCATATTATAACGCAATAAGACAATAGTAAATTTTAATGTGTTAATTAATAAATTTTCCTACCTCCAGATATAGACTCTGTTGTAGTAATTTCAATTATACTATCTATGCAGTTATAATTTGTATCGTTGCAAAAAAAAAATATATATATATATAAAATAACGATTCATATTAGCGTCCTATCTGAGAGTTATATGAAAGTGTCTGACGGAGGGAGTATAGCAGCGTGAGCAAGAGAGAGAGAGCGTACAATCGCAGGCATCTCACTCTAACCTCGTCACAGCGACATCCGATACCGGTACGAACAGGAAAAGTTACTCAATACAAATTATCAGTTCAACCTGTGATAACTTAAAAACTAATAAATATACGGCAATTCTGAAAACAGCATTGTATTCAGCAAGTGAAGCTTTATAAGTAGCCGCAATCTCAGTTAATATAATTAACAATTGGAGAAGTTATACGGAAGACGTACGCCAAAAGGAATAACGAGAGAATTATGCTACGTAGGAATTAGGTGTTTTCACACACACACCTAAGCAACAATATTGTGTTGTCAGATCTTTGAAAACACGTTTGCAAATACCTGTAATAAATCGATTTGCAAACACAGGAAGTACGATTTTAACTAGAAATTCTCTGCAGTTTCAAACCTGTCAAGGGGTGTTTCGTCGACCTGTTCGAGATTGTCAAAACTGGAAAAACGCATGATTTATTTGAACAACCAATCAGCATCCCGTATTTAAAACTGACGCCAACTCAAAGCGAGGGGTAGCATCACTCTTCGTTCGGATCTTCAATGCGCTAGTCGTGTATAAATGACGTACAGAAATTTTTCAAATCACGCAAAAGCGTAATTAAGTTTCAAATTCGAGAAGTAGTCCGCAGTGAAGATGAACTAGTACCGTTCAACAACTTTCGCTGCGTAAAACAACGTTAATTAATTAAATGGTTAATTAATTATGCATCAGCCGTGAAGGACCTGTGCGACAGAAGGCTACAGCATCTGTAATTGCCAGGGCATCTTCTACAGCATTGATCAACATCAATTCTTCTGTGCAAAACCATCAAAAGGAGGACCTCTACGGATTCCTATCTTCGGTCAACGCATCAAACAGTAAGAAATAGATTCATTGATCAATGAAATAAGCACTAAACAAATAATAAAAGCAATAAACGATTTTTAAAAGACACTAAGAATTTCACACTTTGTATTTTAATTATAAGATTAGCTCTAACATAGTATAGGAGTGTTGAATGGAAAGTGAGGTGTAGTATTGGACGTGCAAATTATTGCAGACCTGTTCTTTAGCACTGGTTTGGGAGATAGCAATCTCTTAATCAAACCAGATAAGAGCTATAGGTCGTTTGAATGTCTTAATCGTTACTTTTCACACTCATTCAGTAATTATAAGTGTTAGGGTAGAAATAAGTCCTACCATTAGCATTTTCAAGTTTAAAAATAATTGATTAAAACGTTAATTAAAATAATCAAGCAAATATTAAAGTGTTATTTGTAACGATTCCCCTTGAAAACCACAATCACTGAACGAATCCTGAGAAAGAGTGTCTCCATGCGCTGAGCTAAGCTGAAACCGTGTCATTTGTATCTGGGATTTGTTCTGGCCCCCAGGTAAAGTAATATCACGGGTAAGTAACATTTTATCTAACATTCAAAATATTAGATAATTGTGTTAGATAAAAGGGAGCGTCGTAATATATATATATATATTTATATGTGTATATTGCAACAGTACGTATGTGCATGGTACTGTGCATGGCACAATTAGTTAAGATAATTTATGTAAATTAAAATAAATAATCAATATTGTCAGTAGTATAATAATTCCGATAGAGAGCTGTAAAGGTGGACAACGAATTTGCCTGCTCGAACAGGAAAGTCACGCCACACAAAGCTGCGTCTGTGTACACGTGTATATTACGTGTGTGAGTGCGGCCAGTTAATTCCTGCAAAACGTCATCCCTAAATAAACGTTAATCAATAAATAAATTATTTGAATTGTGATAAGTGTGTGTAAAATATCACAAAACAAAATACGCCACAGTGTGAATAATATAAAGACGCACGCGTATACAAAAGATTGTGCGAAAACAATAAAAAGTGTAAATACAGTGCAAATAAATGTAAATAAAACCTATAATAATTAAAATAGAGAAAAGCGGTTAACACACAGTTGTACATACAAAAATTACCGACCAGATGAATATCGGGTAATTTGCAAAAGACTTCGCATGTTGCGAAGACCAGTAAAATAATGTGTAAATAATCGTGTTTATAAAGGGACGCTACGACAGACTGATTCATGCAGAGAATTGTCTAGACATGATTTTTGCGCCCAAAAGTATAAATACGCGAGACACGCGGGCCTTTTTTTTTCTTTCTCGTTCAACCACAGCGGCAGCCGGAGGCTATGCCCGACAACTTCATCACTTTCATGAGATCACCACTGCAGCCAGAGGCTATTACTGGAGACGAGGGAGCATCCAACTGCATGGTATAGATTAAGCCGTACGGTACAAGTCATCGGACTACCGAGAGGATCCGGAGGATTGGGAGCGGACTCCAGGACTACACCGACTACGGAGGATCAACCAGGATCAAGGACTCAGGACCAGAAAAGGATACGCTGAGAAATCACCACCACGATTAAGGTGAAATAAATCCGTGTACTCATCAAAAACAAAAGACTCAATTAAAGACAATAAAACAATGTAAAAGAAAGACAATATAATTTCAAAAAGTGAAATTAATAATTTTTAAATGTAACTGTTTATTGTGTAATTTATAGTAATATTTGAATTTATGAAAGTATATTTTTGAAATGATAATTTAACGAAGATATTTAAATTAATTTTTAAAGTAAATAGTAATTTTTTTAAAGTAATTAATGTCATAAATAAGACATATGCATTATTAATTGAGATGCATATGCAACAATAATAATTTAAAAAGAAAAATTAGAGAATTTAATAAGAATTAAAGAAATTGAGGAAGTCAAGAGCAATATTATATCATAATCAATGTTATTTATAGTTATAAGTTTGTATTTTATGTCTCTATGCTTAATATGAGATATTACTTGTATTTTATTTACAAATATGTGTACTACAAATACACACATGCAAATACTAATGAAGTTTTTAACTCGCATATTTCTGAAATTTTTAGTTAATAAACAATTCATGTTGTTATTATTATTACGATTACACCAGTTGTAAATTTATAACATAAGTATCGTTGCAAATAAATTGTGCTACCAAACGTGTGGCTCGTTAACGATATAGACAAATCGTTATAATAGACCTATATATAGTCATTTAATGCTGAAGTAGTCTAAGTATTAAACATAAAAAGAATTTGTTTTCTTATTAACACATAATAGATAATTAACACAATTGGCTACTCTATAGCACTCGTGAAAATAATATTTCTGTTTATAAGCAATGCTGTAGTCATTACGTAGGGTGGGATCTAAAGCGCTAAACCAGCTAACTACCTAATTTGTTGTCTTTCTACGTCGGTTTCATATTCATGGCAGCGTTCTTGTCGCGTCGCGTTCATTCCTCGCCTGAATGTCTAAAGTAAAATGTAGTAAAAGTGCTGGGTTACAGATGTTTGTTAAACAACTTAAAGGTATATTCACTTCAGATGGAAAGATGCTATATTGTCAGCTTTGTCGAAATCAACAAAAAGCGCAAGCTGTAGAAATGATCACAAGTTACGCTTCAAGTTTTAGTTCGGTACAAGTGCTTTTAGGTAAAATAGGACCTTTTCCCTCCTCACTTTCGGGACTTAAGAAGTGTCGTGAATTTTGTTCTGATTTGTGCAGAGCTTTCATTTCGGCAGACATTTGTACAGACAAAGTAAACAATCCAGTGTTTAGAGATTGTCTTGTGAAGTACAGGGAATTAGATCACCCGGTATGAGTCTACATTTAGAAAACACTATCTTCCAGACTGCTGTGAAGAAACAGAAAATATTAGAGCGGCAGGGAATTAGATCAACCGGTATGAGTATACATTTAGAAAACACTATCTTCCAGACTGCTGTGAAGAAACAGAAAATATTAGAGCGGTGTGTGAAAATGAGAATGTATGAATAAGCGTTGATGAAACTACGGACTCGACAGGAAAGAAAGTAAGAAATGTAGTTATTAGAGTGCTTTTAAACGACGAAATACTTTTCGAACTTTCATTTTTGTTAGCCTGTAAAGGAATGTCAGCAGCAGACCATATTACAGTCGCTAGGTTGGTCGACGAAAGTATGGATTTGTTGTGCCCAACAGGTACTAAATATGATAATCTTTTGCTTTTTATTACCTATGAAGTGTCGTATATGAAGAAAGCAGCGGAAGCCCTTTGTGTCAGCTATCCGAAATTGATATATGTTATTTGTGTTGTGCATGCTCTACACAGAGTATGTGAGACTATCCGACCCTTTTAGCCTCATGTGAACAGATTGGTATCAAATGGAAAGAAAGTGTTTGTTAAATCCCATACGAGAATTGATCTTTTGAAAAACAAACATTCTGACCTTCAATTACAATGTATCTAAAGCCATTGTCACTCGCTGGGGGACTTGCCTTTCTGCAGTGTTCCATTATGCAGTTAATTTTGATAGTGTTAAATCAGTTGTTGTGAATTGTACAAACATGATGGTCCGTCAATAGAGACTCTTCGTATATCTGTTAAAAGACGGGGATATACGAAATGGATTGACATAGATCTCTGCTAATTTGGGTTTTGGTAAAAAACTCGAAAAAAACAAACCTCTTAAAAGAAACACAAATACATTTTGTTGAAAGAAAATTCAGTTTTCTCACAAGATCAAAAGTGGAAACATTGCAAAATAATTTCAAATTTGTGTTTGAAAAAAACAATGGATTTGAAGCTGCAAGTAAAGTTGCAAAAATTTTATAAGGTCAGCAAATAGATATTGAAAACATAAACGTAAGCGATGATTCTCTTTTTAAGTATGCCAGGCTGAGCTAATGTGACGTAGAATCCTTTTCCCAATACTGGGCTTGTTCCATGATAAACGCCATAGATTTGTAATGGACAATTTGGAGATGACGTTTTTTGTGCATTGCAAATCCAAAGAATTTTCAAGAAGGAACTGTTGACGTGCAAGTTGGGTGAGTACTTATATACACTTTTCTTATTACAACCCTGTTTGATTACGCTAGACTGAAATAAATATTTCAGTTCAGTTTTGACTTTTAACAAACGTTATTCCGTTTTTAACACAGAGAAATAAATATTTTTAGTATTTTAGCACCTAAAAATCCGTTCCCCTAGTCATGAGTTTGTTTCATAATATTTACCTGAATTCGATAAGTCTACTCAACATTTACCAATTTATGTAAGTATTCTTAAGTTTAATTTCACTTTTCTCCTTGTTATCTGTACACTTCACTATTAGGCATCTCCATTCTGGCATTACAGTAACTTGCTTCTCCGGTAGTAAAGGCTAGTTCAGTTAATTTTTTACTGCATATTGACATCGACACGAAACATCTTTTTTAATTCCGCCCTTATCACAACTACAAAGGAGATCTCATAGTACATTCCATGCTATATTTCATAGTAAATTCAAAAACTACTTTTTTGATTTGTACACAGTTTGGATTTGATTTGTGTATGATTTATTTGTAATGTATGAGTTGATTAATGTTTCGTCTTGGCTTTTTAATCAATTCTTGTTTTAGTTTAGTATTTAACAGGATTTGAAAATGACTCTTTTAAATGTTTTCTACTTAGAGATAAAATACGCATATAAAACTTTGTTGTAGTCTAGTTCCGTGTCCGGTTGCATCTGCACACCCAATTCTGCCTTCGTCGCCTGTACACTGCTAAAAAAATATCTTTTCTCTTGTCTATAATTTTTTTATTTGCATATCTCAGTACCTAATATTCTGTGCTATTCAGTAGTGTGGATATAACGGTCACTTGTGAAAACACCACCATAATAACGCCTCTCTCTAGGACTTTAATGTTCTTGAACTCGGTCATAAATCCCTTCAAATGATAACTTTTGTCTTCATTTCAAATTTATTTGTATACACAATTTATAAGCTCCATTATGGCTATTTAAAAGGACGCTATTAACAGTCTCAACGTTTTAAGATCAATAAAGAGGAGTAGAAAGCAACTGAACGTAGCTTATAAAGCCTGTTCCGGTTTTACAAATATCATATTAATAAAATACGAGTCCGTAATCTGAATATAGGCTCTTTTGAGTACTGCTTCCTATGTAATTGTTCAGCATCTGGTCATACATCTATTTATATTAAGGTACACGAAAGAAAATATTATGACTAAGGTATATATTTACAGTTAATTTTATATGAGCATATTAGTTGCCTTTAGGCAGTCAAGGGGAGCGGACGCGATCGGTGCTGTTCAATCGGTGTTTATTGTTATTCATATAGTTTATTACTTTGTTATCACTGTTTATATTCCTGTTATCTGTATCACAACAACTATTATCTAGTGAGCAAATGAATTCACTATTATAAACATAATCTTAATAAGCTCATACAGAATAAATGCAGATCATTTTCCGTAGCTTCGCGTGCGTGAGCCAGTAAACGAGCGGAAGTGTGCGTGTATTCCCGAGATGTGAGTCCGCTTGCCGGCTAGCGTTCTCATTATACAGAAAATATGGCAAATTAACAAAATATAGATTACAATTCAACCCAAAAAACAGAAGCAATGCAATTTGAAAATTACTCATCAATTGACGGCTTATCAACCGAAAGCGAGACTGAAGTTACACGAAATGTTAATTCTTGGCAAATGTTTTGTGGACATAAACGGAAACGTCGAAGAGTAAAAAAACCCAAAATTAATAATAGCCAATTCGCACCTTCTAACAAGTTCTCAGTCCTTGAAAGTCAAAATAATGGCGACAGTAACGCCATAAACCATACGCCTTCTGCATACAGGCAGAAAATATCACAAGACCACCACCAATTTTTGTACACGGTGTCATGGATTACACTGAAATGAGAAAGGCCTTAACGGATGTTGCTGAAGCTAAGCAATATATCACAAAATCGCTAGCAAACAATCTAGTTAAGATCAACACCAATACTTCAGAAACATACAGAAAACTAATTCACTTTATGAAAGATTCTAATATCATCCACCACACATATCAGTTGAAAGAAAATAAAGCTTATAGAGTAGTTATACGGAATCTACATCCCACAGTACCAGTAGAAGAGATAAAAGCATCATACAAAAAGAAGGCTTTCAAGTAAGAGCTGTAACTAACATAAAATTCAGAATATCAAAAAAGCCTTTATCCCTGTTTTATGTAAACCTGGAGCCAGCACCAAATAATAAAGTTATTTACAAATTTATTGATAACCAGGTAATCAGGGTAGAACCTCCACGCAAAAATTAATTCAATTGTGCAATGCACAAGATGCCAAATGTACAACCATACAGAAACTTACTGTACTCTCCCTTTTGCTTGCGTCAAATGTGGAGGACCACATGACACGACGATATGTAAGAAAGACAAAGCCCTACCTGCTAAGTGTGCTCTGTGTGGAGGCTAATTACCGTGGATGGGACGTTTATAAGAAACTGCAAGAAAAAATAGGCAGGGAACATCAACCAAAAGGAAGAACCACCCTACAGCACGCCACAACACAACCTAATGCAGAATCTACAAAATATGACATACCAACCACAGCAATATCAGACATACCAACCACAACAATATCCCCGTAGATCATATATTGAAGTAGTTAGCCGGGAATCAAAAACTCTACAACAAGAAGAAAGTTTAACACTATCTAAGTTCCTTGATGAATTCAAAACAATGTTTAATCAATTAATTAAACAAAATAATATGATATTAAATATACTATCCTCTGTCATCACCAAACTCATCCACTAAATGGCCCAATCACTGCGTATAGCATTATGGAATGCGAACGGTATATTACCAAAGCTACCGCAGGTGGAGTCATTCTTAAAAATAAACAATATTAATGTACTTCTTGTCACAGAAACCCATCTAGCAAGTAAAAATTACATTAAAATTCCGTACTATGACACCTATCACACTGAACATTCCGATGGTAAAGCACACGGAGGTACATCAATTATCATATACATCTCACTTATACACTATGAACTTCCTAAGTACGCAGAGAACTTTCTTCAAGCAACAAGCATACAAGCGCACAAACTTCCCACCCCAATTACTATCTCTTCTGTATACTGTCCTCCAAGGCATCGCATTAAAAAAGATCTCATCAAGCCATTTTTTGAGTCTCTTGGTAACACCTTTATCTGTGGTGGAGACTTCAACTGTAAACACACCCACTGGGGCTCTAGACTGACAACAACAAAAGGCCGACAGCTGTACAACCTCCTGAAAGAATCCAACTATCAACACCTATGAACTGGGGAACCCAAATGTTGGCCTCAGACCCGGGTAAAATCCCAGACCTACTGGATTTCTTCATCATCAAAGGGATATCAAACAACTTTTTGGATTTGAAAGTTGTCTAGATCTGACATCTGACCACACCCCTGTGGTAGCAACAATAAGCTCAACATTTATCAAAACTTCCCCAAGACCCTCATTGTATAACAAGAACACCTGCTGGAACAGTTTTAGGGAAATACTTTGTCAAAATTTACACCTAAATATAAGTTTGAAAACACCGTATGAAACAGATGAAGCCACAGAACAATTCATAAGGATAGTTTAAGATTGTGCATGGGCGGTTACGCCAACATCCGAAAGCTATCGTAAATAACATCCGAAAAAAAAAACTTTCCTAATGAAATTCTCCAGTTGGTTAAGCAAAAACGAAGAGCCAGAGCTAGATGGCAGCGGACTCGTAACCCCATAGAGAAGAACATATTTAATAGATTAGCAAACAACTTAAACACAAAATTAAACAGAATAAACAGGAAACATATCAATACTATTTAAGCAACCTATTTTGATAGGTCTGCTTTTGAGCAGACCATTCAATCTGAAAGGTGACAACCAGCCGCAAGAGGCCACAAATTATAAAATCTCCAATAAGGAAACAAAACAATGAGTGGGCCAAATCGGACAAAGAAAAAGCAGATACATTTGCTCAACACTTCGCTAAAGTTTTTACACCCCACTCAGACACCCAAGATACGCAAGATACGGAAATCAACAACTTTCTTGAGGCACCATTACAACTGTCCCTCCCAATCAAAAACTTCAAGTATTCGGAACTTAAATATGTAATTGATCATCTTAATAAAAAGAAAGCCCCAGGTTATTAACAAATAAACGGGAGGGTTCTGTCTGAACTACCAAATAAAGCAATTCAGTACATAAAACACTCCTTAATGCCATTCTTAGAGTTAAATACTGGCCACTACAACTGAAGTTTGCACAGTTAATACTCATCCCCAAACCAGGCAAGCCGCAGCATGAAGTCAGCTCCTATAGGCCAATCAGTCTACTTCCAGAATTATCAAAAATCCTGGAGAAACTAATCATTTAGAGAATACATGATGACAAACTCCTTGATGAAATTCTCCCTGATCATCAATTCGGTTTAGGAAGAATCATTCCACTATACAACAATGCCATCGGATCGTCTCGGAAATTAACAAAGCAATTAACTTCCAGGAATACTGCCCAACAGTGTACTTAGATGTACAGCAGGCTTTCGACAAAGTTTGGTACCCTGGACTCCTCTACAAAATCAAAATGAAGTTACCAAGCGAGTATTACCTGCTCCTAAAATCGTATCTCTATCGACGACATTTCGAAGTTAAATATAACTTTGAATTCTCTGACATCTTTTCTATCCAATCAGGAGTGCCACAGGGAAGCATCCTCGGTCCTTTGCTGTACATCCTATACACGTCAGATATACCAGCTACACCGAACACACAAATGGGCACATTTGCAGATGATACAGTATTACTATCCAGACACAAGGATCCACAGATTGCCACGGATAGACTACAACTACACCTAGACATGCTGCAAAATTGGTTACATAAATGGAGGATGAAGGTAAATGAACAGAAAAGCAACCATGTCACACACACCCTAAAACGCTCCGAATGTCCACCGGTATATCTAAATAATGTGCAGATTCCACATTCAGATGGAGCTAGATATCTGGGACTTCATTTGGACAAAACATTAACGTGGAAAAAACACATAATCAACAAAAGGAAGGAATTGGAGCTCAAGATGAGAAAAATGTACTGGTTACTTGGGAAAAAATCAACGCTATCCTTGGAAATTAAAATCTTGTTGTACAAAGCGATCATTAAACCAATATGGACGTATGGAATTGAGCTGTAGGGTTGCTCAAGTAAGTCAAACGTCAACATAATTCAGCGTTTCCAATCAAAAGCGCTTAGAACAATGGCAGGTGCAGAATGGTACATATCAAATCATACACTTCATACGGACTTCAACATACCCCTGGTAGAAGAAGAATGCAGAGCCAGAGCACAAAAGCATTATGACAGATTGCAGAGACACACCAACAGACTAGCATCCGACCTGACCACTACAGACATCAGAAGACGACTTACAAGAAAATGGCCCACTGACCTGAGAAGAGAGTACGGGCTACATCGATGGATGCAGCTCCGCCTCATGTCATGTATGGAGAATGGGTAGCCGGAAAATAAAAAGAATGAATGGGAGTGAAAACCAGAATAAGTCAACGGAAAGTCTGGTTGGACGAAGTATGAGAGGTACAGGAGTTAGATTATGGGACGACAAGATGTTGTGGGTGAAAATATCGGGAAAACTAAAACTCACCTTAGATTACGAAATCCACGAGTCACGAAGAAGATGAATCTCAATACTACGGCGTGTACAGATTGTATCGTAACTTTTGTGCCAGTAGTCAGTTAACATATTATATATAATAAATAATAATGACTCCCATATATACCACCGAAGTAGCTCAGGAGTAAGGCAGGGTAGGCTGCCTTATGTGAACCATACGACATAAAAGGAAGCCAGTGTGGCCAGCACTACGCTTCAGCCGCCCATTAGTATTCCCAGGATGTTATCCCAGTTACTCATTTTCAACAGGCTGAGTCGACCTGGGGGCTGAAAAACCCACCTTGATTTTATGGTGCAGGCCCAGGATTCGAACCCGGGGCCTCTAGATTAGTAGCCAGGTGCCATACCCCCTGTTCTACTGAGCCGCCACATATTATATATACATTTTAAAAAGTGACATAAATTTGTTCGTATACATTTTGATGAAAAATGTTTCCAATTGTTTAAAAAACAAAACAAAAAATTACCTGGAACAGTTGATGCCTGGGAAAAGTCATGAGGTCACGAAATTTGCATCCGCTGAGTTTATATTGATACTGAATGTTGTACTGCTGCGTCCGTGGGGATGTGTTATATCGATAAGTTAAATAAATTAAAAATTGCCGTACATAACGCGTATTGAAAGTGTTGTGTCCTTGTATCCCAAATATCATCCGACTCGCGGACAATTTCCAGAACAATATTCTAGGTGTTATATTCGTAACACTCTATTGCAGCATTTTCCAGCTAATCGAAAACACTGTCATTACTATATAAGAATCAGATGTATGGGGGAATAATTGAGAGTAATATAGGCAAATTTTGGGGAAAAAGCTGTGGCTTTATAAGTTGTGGAAAATAAGAAACGAAGACATTACAACAAAGACTGAGGTCCTTATGGGTATAACTGAACCTTTAGGGACAAAAAAGTTATTTGGCACTGGAATATAAAAAGGAGACAATAAGAAAGAAGAGTAAAGTTACGGAATTTTCAAACGCGGGAAAACTGAAAACCAAAGATAGAGTGAAGACAGCAATAAAGTACCATCAAATGGGAGAAGAAGATTAAGAAGAAAAACAGGAAGAAGAAAAAGAGGAAGAGGGAGAAGAACTGTAGTTTAAGGTAGAAACGGAAGATAAGAAACAAGGACAGCTTGGTGGTGTACGGAAATATTATTGACCAGTATAAATCAGATTGTACTTTTATAGATTCATCTTTACACTAAGAATCGATTTCTGCATGACGTTTGATTGTCAAGAAGCCCACAGTTTACTCGATGGCGGGGTCAATATAATGAAGAGCTATAGTCAATTTCCTAGGAAATATGGCTTTTCTCGAATTCCAGGTTCGAGCTGTGGCAAGTGTTTTTGGATTTGTTACACAATCCTGCTTCTGAAATATTTAAAAATTTGACCAAAATGAAGGAAAAAACAGGTCTTAAACTGCAGAATCAAACTATGACAAGACTGAAACCTTGTAGCAAAAGACCCACTTCGATAAATTAATTGTTATATGATCTTCAATGCCGAGAGTCGTTATCCTTAGTTAGGATTGTTTCACTTATGGCCACTATTGTACTGAATACTATGTGTGGTGAGATAGTTCTTGCGTTCGACTTTGTACCTACTCAATAATCTGTGAAAGAATCTTGTTTTGATTTTCAGTTCGTGTAATACAAATTGCAACTACAGTAGCTTAAAATTATATGCTGTGTGAGCTCAGAGAACGTTCAATCCTGTCTTAACGGCTTGGCTACTTTAGACACCAGGTTTTAGCATATCGTTGCTTTAAATCTCTATTTCTCTATTTGCAGTCTCATCTTTGCTAGAATAATTTCATAAACCCTAAAAGTTGTCGTTCTTATAATTGGTACCTTTGCCATATCCTGTTCAAGGTCTGGTAAGGTTACTTTTAATCTCATGACTGGCTTACTAATTAGTATGTTAATCTTAGAGCTTCTGATCTATTTATACTACATTTTCAAACGATTATTGGCTCCTAGTTTAGCGGATATAAACAGTATTGATAAGAATAACGAGTTGAAATGTATAAAAAAAAAGAAAATTAACCATTTTTGAAATTACTAACCGGTAAATTCTTATGATTTTTATAAAAAAGCAACGGTTGCAACAAACTGACTAGTAAATAAATTACAGTTGTTTTGAATCCATATATTTAACTAACATAAATATTACTAATTAATCACTAATGTAGGTATCATAAAGAAATTAGTACATTTGTGTATGCAGTCTGACATGTTTAGAAAATTAAAATAACTTTTAATAGAACTTCTCGTGAACCGGTACAATTGTTGACCGGTTGAGAAACAATGACTGAGAGCATGTAATAAGAATAAAGTGCCTTGCTGAAAACAGAAATGTAAGGAAATAAGAAGAGAAGAAAATGAAATTTTAATTTGATTTACTTTCTTACCATGTAAGCAAAGTCGTACACGGGATAAGAAGAAACGTTTATTAATCCTTAATTTGAAAATTTCTGTTTATTAATTCTAAATTTGTACCTCTATTTATTGATCATAAATTTGTTAGTGTCTGTTCCGGATAGAAATTAAAATTTGTTAAGTTGTTTTCTTACCCCGTGATGTCCGATGACTCCCACAGACGGGGACATGCGTCTCTCTGCATGCGTCTGTTTGGCACAGCAACTTTTCCCAGAGATACGTTTTGGCCTTACCAAACTGTTTCTGCCCTAGGAACCATTCTCCTTTCCCGAAAACCTATCCAATGGACTAGCGAAACATAGAGCGGCCAACCAAAATCTGAAAGATGAATAATTTCTCGGTGCCAAGTGCAACGTTATTGTCGGGCTGTAGGCTAATATTTGTACTACAAAGAAGCAATGAACGGTTCTAGCGCGGTCTCTTGTCAAGGTGTAATTGCGCCATAAAACAATCAGAATTGTTTACTGATTTGAAGAATGAATAGATTACTGAATTTGATTCCTCCATATCTGAAGGATGAATAGATTACTGAAGCAATAACTTATTAAGGACTAAAGTATTCTTTTTTTGTATTTGAATAAGTACTCAATACCAGGCTCTTGGGCTACTATAAGTTTATAAAGTTCGATAGTTTAGGCTGTTGGTATTTATGCTCAGCTCAACATTATTTAAGGAGGACGAGGCGATCGCCAGCTTGCTACAGTGCAGGGGACGCAGCTTTACACGAGATAAAGCAAACGGCTCTGGAGAGCTTCGTGATAAATCATATCCCCACCGCATCCACTGTAAAGACCAATTAAGCAGTGCTCAGTAAATCACAAACAAGCAACTAACAGGATACTGTACTCTCCTACGTTGCAAACTCATTATTATTTATTATTATTATTATTAATATTAAAGTTGTATAATATGCTTATAGTAATATTTCGTCCGAAAGGTATAAACCATTTAATTATGTAAATTTTACGTCACACGTTTAACATAAATGTTTACATAAAGCATCGAAACCTTAAAAAATATAAAGTATTGTAGATACATAAAGTAGAAAATACATCAGTGTACAATAAAATGTATAAGTTATAACAAGTATTTTTATTATTATTATTAATAATAAATAAAACTTTCTTAAACGAATATATTTTTTAAATATTAGACTGTTTTGATAGTATAAACTATCATGATATCACGATAGTTTATACTTCGAAACAGTGTAATATTCAAAAAATACAAAAAATGTATTTTTGTAAGAAAAGTTTTGTTTATTCTTAATAATAGTATAAAATATATATACAAGAATAGTGTGAGCAAATATGAATGCAAAAACAAGTATTAAATCATGTAACGATTAATAAGATAATGAGTGTAATATTAATCATTAATAAATAATAACGCATAATAATTATACAAAAATAATGCAATAGAATAAAACAATAATAAAATAATAGAGGAAATAAATGATCAACAACAAATAGATAACTGATAAAGCATTAATTTTGAACAGTAAAAAATAAAATTTTTCAATTTTCTCTTTAAATAAAGAAAGAGAAGAAAAAGTAAATAGTAGAATCTTGATATTCTACGATCAGTACTAGGAGTATCACGGAGGGACTGGCTAAGAAATAATGATAAAAGGAACATCCTTGGAATAGAAAATCTGAACGAAAGGATAAAGCAATGCAGACAGGATTGGACAGACCTTGTTGAAAGGATGCATAAGAACAGGATACCAAAACAAATTTTGGCTTATAATCCAAAAGGACGGCGGAATATTGGAAGACCAAAGTAAAGCTGGTCAGACCATGGAGTGCGCAACGGACCGTAAGGTACACAGCCTAAAGAAGAAGAACGTGACGTCGCTTCCTGATAACTTAATGTCTAATACACTGGAGCCTACACATTCTACGAAACCTTCTCTAGATGTCCATTTCCACTGCTTGGAGTTTCCGGGAGTTTCTTTCATTTGTCTCCCAAATTTCAGAGACTTAGGTGACTGTAGTTTCTAACAAATCACATTTTGCTTCTGTGGGTATTTTCCCATTTAAAAGGACAATTCAAGTGCCCTGTTGCAGCTGCACAAAGTATTGATACTTTAAGCAGGGTGAAGAAGATTGTCGTGAACTGGGAATTTTAATAATTTACTATCTATCTATAAACGAACTATCTCTGTTTGCGGATGATAAAGTCGTGATAGTATTAGACAAACAGGGTTTCAGATGTAGAGGAAGGAGCCAATATAACAGTAGCTCGAAAATTATTAAAAATTAGCGTTATTAAGTATATATTTTATTCGTATTTGGAAAATACCGAAAACTCGAATGTAACCTATAAGTTTTTGTTCAATTTGTCTGTTTTATATTTTGCTAAGGTGTGGTTAGAAATACAGTGGCTTTGTTTTTCATAACTTGTAGCAGAATAGGTAAGGAACAATGGTTACCGCTGCAGGAACACAACACAACTAAAATTGTATATGTTACATTTATGAGTCGTATTATACGGATGCAAGAATTACCCATTAAGCAGTGTGACGAAACCATCATTCGGGCAGCAGAAATGAAGCCCACAATGTCACTTAGATTCACTGTGATAACCTCAGAAGGTTGGGCATTTTATGTTAACCGATAGCGTTGGTGAAACCCAATCTGGTGGTACGCACACCACCTGAAAACGTGGGAAAGAGCGGTAGTCACGAATTCCCAGTGTATACCAATAGACGACCCAGTCTTGAAGAGGTTTTTTCCTATTTATTTTATTGAGACTCGGCTAAGCCAATTTGTCAAGTTAGATCTTCTTCTTCACTACACGGCTTGGGCTATAGCCCGTTCCGACTTCACAGAGTTTCTGACCAGGCTTCTACGATCTCTCGTTCGAGTGTTGTAATTCAAACACTCGTTACTGGAATACGCGTGTCTACCACGCGTTTCACATGTGACTTCCAATTCTGCCTATATTCATTTTAGTCTATCCAGAACCCACTGTAATTTCAAATCTTCTCTTATGTTGTCGTTTCGTAGATGCTCTCTCAAACTGCATTCCTTAAGTACTTCCTTGAAGCCTGTATTTTTGGAATATTTTTTCGCAGGTGAGTCCATGTTTCACATCCATACGTTAAAGTCGGCACAGCCACGACCTTATAGAACTTTAGCTGTGTCTCTCTCTGTGTTTTATTCTTCAATCGTCGTCTTAACATTTCATAGGCACAACTAAATTTATTTAAATTTTTTCTCAATATAGTTGTCCTTCCTATATGAATGTCACATCCCAATAATAAAATTATGACACCTGCTCCAAAACACTGTTATCAATTACGGTGTTTGATCTTACAAGGTTCTTCCCTAGGAAAGCAATGTTTTTGTCTTGGTATTTAAGACCTTAAAGCCGTATCAATTTATTTCTCATATAAATAATAAACATTGTATTTTTATTGAGATAAATAAATAACTCAATTTATTTTTATAAATAATAAAAAGGTATGGGATGACCGTCCTATGGCGCACTCCTCTAAAAACTAATACTTTGTTCATGTGAAACCTGTCACTTGACAAATTATATAAGTCAAATTCCTTCATTCTGTTTAGATGTTGCACAAGTTCATTATTGGCGCGAAGTTGCAGCATCTCGACATCCAGATGTTTATACAAACGTTTCTCATACTTATTGACGAAACACTGTCCTTCATGTTCGACTGCAACAATCTTCATATTCCTATGGAAGTCCTCATTTCGTATTTACTATGGGACATTAACATATACCTCAGTAGGCTACTTTGTTTGAAATGTCTGGATAATTTTCTGTAACTTTTTTCGTGCATCCCCAGAGTTGTACACCATAGGTCCAGACAGGTTTAAAAAGTTATTTATTAGGGTGAGCCAAAAACTATTTTAATTTTTTTCGATTTGCTATACTGCGGAAAACGTGCCCCTAGGACAGATAAGTAAAATAAAAAAAAGAAATACAAAATTGGTTAATATCTTCCGGTCGCGCGTAATCCCAGAAAATCATAAAAACTGATTAATTTTAACAATTTTTCATAATTAAAAAAAACCAAACTTTTTCTATGTAAGTCAAACGCTATAGCTTTAGATATGTAAAGAATAGCACAGGGAAGATAAATAAATTTAAAGAAACATACATATTTCAACTTTCATTCGTCGCGCATTGTACATGAAAAACACATTTTTAACGTTGCAAATTTTACATTTTGTGATAAAATAGTTAATGATAAATCTTACGAGCTATAGCATTATGTGAATAGTCTTTTACTCATTCTTTTTGGTACTTCCTATTTTAAACTCCGATTTGTGCGAAAAACGTGGCATGATGGATCGTGAAAGAAGCGCTGTTCTGATGAATCCATCCCTGGTCTTGGTACCAACGACTTTTTGTGACGCTTCTGTCACCAGCTTCACACCGCTCCACTGCTTGCGTATGACATGGAAACTTGTCACAGTTTCCACGATCGTAGAGATCCCCAACCGTCAAACCGTTATCGTATATGTCACGTCTACCACGATGCTTAATCTACTGCCGGTTAACTTAATAACTGAAAATTTTGAATCCGTTATCACTACTCTTTCCGCATGTTATTTGGATTGTAGAATTGAAAAGCTGTGAAAAAGTCGTGACTTTATGAATATTAAAAAAAGTGCCTGTTTTGTTTTCTTTTTTTTTTTTTTAATACGCATACGCAGCAGGCGTGATCGCTGTAACTAAAGTTTTGTTAAAACTGAAAATCCCTGTACAATCCGGAATATCGTTTTGTTAGTCGGCTAAGGTTAAAAACGAGTAAATAAATAGCTAAACAATAACTTCTATTCTGAAACCGACACAATCTATGAAATTCGTTGTGATTGTAGCATACCTTTTTTGTGTGGAAGCCATTTTAACCACGTAATATATGTAATACTATAAGTATTACATCCGTTTGAAATACAAACAAACGGAACTGGATAATTGTATTTGTCAAGAGTTGCGGTTGATTTGCATTAAAATTAATTAAAAATAGGGGCTTCATTTCTCAACGAGCGTAGTTGCTCGCAGACAATTTATAACGTCAAGTGAACACTAAAACCTTTACAAGCTAACATTCAAAACCCAACGTCCGGATATCAGTTTCAGAAATCGATGAAGAAAGATGGGAGTACTTTTACCACGTGAAGCACTGCATGTGCACGGACTGTTAGTGATAGAACAAATTTATAACGGAACAAGGTAAAGCAAACTCAGATTTTATTCACCTTAAATTTGCTTTCACTTAATTCAATAAATCAGAAAAACCGTATTGATGAACTACTAATTTTTCACAGTTCACAATCTTTTGCAATAGTGAACTCCAAATTTAATCGTTAAGTTTATTAATTAAGAATATTAGATTTATTAAATCAGCACTAAAAAATTGCTAATATATCGTCTCTGGACACGATTCATAAACCAATCGTTTTAATACAACTTAAGTGCTGCATCACAGGAAGGGGGGGGCGCGCGCGCAATGCACACACACACAGCGACTACACACATATAGGCCTACTACACACAGATGTATAATGTAAATTTGTATAAGTAATACATCTCAATTAGGTGTGAATATTACTTGCATTTTGTACTCAGTTTATATTTTGAGTTTCACGGTATGACTGACTGTTCGGAATTTTTTTTTCTCATGGCGTCTCTCTTAAGTATGAAGTACCTATATCACAATTTTTCTTATGTAATTATTAAGTAATAATAACAGAATATTATTGTGTATTTATTTAATATTATGTTATTGTTCAAGGCGGTTGAGTGCGGGATATATCAGTGTCCTTTGCATGTGGGCTACACGTGTTTAAAAAAAAAGCATGGTTTAAAAGCGCGGTTATGTATTAACAAAATTGGTGTCATGGATAAAAAAACTGAACCATGAAATCCTAACAATTTCACTAAAGAATATCAAGTTTCAACTAAACCGTATGAGACATTGTCTCTGAGCGAGAGTTGTTAAAATTTTAAATCAGTACCGACTCGGAACACAAAGTTTTTTATGGGTAAAAACCTGAACCAGTTTTCGCTTATTGTAAGGCTATAAGGTAAACCTTTTACGTTTTCACGCATAAAAAAACTTTGTGTTTCGAGTCGGTAGTGGTTTAATTATATTTAGTTAATCAACGGACACGTCATGGACAACGAAATCCAAGAAATTAACACTTTGTTACGAACCATTACTCGTCTCGACCAATGCCGGGCTTTAATTTGTGCTGTTTTACGTCGACTTGTTTAAGCTGTACGCGTAAACAGTTCACAGTGAAGCAGAGGAATTCTAAGCACTCAGCTCGATGGCGAGAAGGTGTAATTTTCTCCTACCTGTAACAATAACCGAGCTATACGGTTATTGTAACGGTTACGGTTACGGTAACATTCGAAGAAGTTACTGAAACACTTTCTGAAGCATAAATGAAGCAGATTTCCGCGCATAGATTTCTGCGTCTAGAGGCTTCTCCAGATCAGCGAGCTAACTACATTTGAAGCAGAGGCACCCAGAATCTAGACAATACAACACTTTAGATGAAATCGTTCAAGCATTAATACAATTTTATATATTAACAAATGTATTTATATGAAAACACAAAAACCACCTTACACTGTATCGAATATGGCAAAGGAAGGAATATAAATTAATAAAACTTTCATCATTATACGTTTAACAAGCTTGTGCGTATTTTTGTTTTGTTCAGAAGAGACATTTATTTAATTTATATTCTAGTTATGTTTACATTTCCATTTTACGTGCATGATTTTGTTTAGAAGCAATATGAATTGAATAAACAACTTATGTTGACATAAACCTGATTTTATATTGCTCGTTGGATATAATTAACTATATTTTATGTTTTTATACCAAACACTAATATTTAGTTCTTTAATTTATTGTTGTTATTACATTATTTACACTAATTAAATTAATATTTACATTACACAATTTTCATTAATCACACACACAAAACATGCACGCCTGCACTTTTAAATATAAATAAAAACAAATGCCGACAGTGATAAAAATCCGCTTGTAGCCTATAGGCCTATATACTAGCCCTTTTGATAAAATACAGTTAAATAAGTTATTCTGTCCTTGATGTGATTTTATAGTTTGTTCTGTCACATATCACAGCTAATTCATGTTAAAAATGTTTTATTCGGCACATTCTACTTTCACACTTCTTTCGGCAAGCGTAACTACTGTTATAAGAGGACTTGTTTGTTATATGTTGTTAGGACTTCTTGTTTCATGTGCTCACTCACACGTAACAAGTAAAATTACTTTTTAATTCCATGTTCCATAAGAAAGTGGAAGTATGGTGATTGCGAAAAAAATTAGTGTTCCAGATAAGGGTTGATTCTGATTCTACTACCCTCAAAACATGAAGAAAAGTCATTTTCTGAAATGTGTGTGTGTAGAATTTTTTTCTATGGCGAACGATAACTCCCGCAAAATTAAAACAGAATCAAATAATTTTTTGCATATGTGCCTGAGGTGTAGAGGACTCAAGGCTTATTGATTTTGGTGAAGATCGGTTGAGGGAAAGGGATAGTTTACCTCCACCGTTTTATGTTTTAACAAGAGTAATTTTTTCTATGGCGAACAATAACTGCCGCAAATTCAAACACAATCAAATAATTTTTTACATATTTGCCTGAGTTGTAGAAGACTCAAGGCCTATTGATTTTGGTGAAGATCGGTTAACGGGATGGAGTAGTTTACTAGCAACGTTTTATGTTTTAACAAGAGTAAAATACTTAAATTTGATAAATAAAGTATCCTGAAAAGAACGTCATAATAATCCACTGTAGAAAAGTAGATGAAATATCTATAAATAAAAAGGATAGTTGAAGAGGGACGGGGTAATTTTCTATACATGAAAATGATTGTTGAAGGGGAGGGGATAATTTTTTATATGTGTACTACGTCATCGGCAACAAAGAAGTAGTTTGTTGTTAAAATTCCTTTCCGGGCTGTTTGGCCGTGATCCAATGTTTTCTGCAAAACCAGACGTTTAGGCAGTGCTATCGACTGCCATCATAAGTGAAAATAAAGTGCGCTAACGTGAGATGGTAGACTTTAGTGACCGCAGTAGTGTGGTTATGGCTGAAGAAAGAAGTAGAAAGAAGTAGTTCTATGGAAATATTTCAATTCGAAAATGATTTTAAATATAAATCTTAGAACATGGAAGTCATGTATGGTTCTCCATACTGAAATTTTGATAGTCATATTATTGTATATAAAAATGTATTTCAGTAATATTACGTTCTTTTGCTATTGGTTCCCCGCGACGGTATGTTCCATGGTGACCTTAAACGTTGACAGTTCAGTATTTAATAAATTTTGTTTTTCAGTTGACTAAACAATACTAAGCAATGTTTACACAACCGCCAATGAGTAATGTTAGAATCGGATGTGCGTAGTATGTAGGATAGATTATCGTCAAAACATCTAGATTTGAAACGGTAGGAACATTGTGACACGCTGAGCTGACAAAAGTCAAGGCACGAGACCGTTGATCATTATGCCCGGCATTATAAAACGTCCGACATTGACATAGTTGCTAGCGAGTTCAAGAACGCATGTAACTACACAGATGTTTCACAAATGTTTCTCGAAGCATCATCCGGAAAGTGACAGATTATTTTCAAATCTCAGCGGGGTATAAATATATGTATCGTCAGCGGCCGGCCAAGTTCAGTTCTAACTAAAATATCGTTCGGCAGTGTAACTAACGACATTACAGTGCGGTTTGGAATTATTGTTATTGTGCCTTGGTGTTTAGTGGTATTGTGTTACTTAGTGCGAAACTGTAATGAGGTAACATTTATAACCTGTGCGTTGGAGAGATTGTAACTTGAAAAATTGTATAAGAGTGGCATCGTTTTTTTCTAACTGTAATTAAAGTTGTAATTAGTGACTTCATCTGCTGTCAGTTATTCTGTTTCCACTGTACAACACGGCGCTCCGTACGGCCACCGAAACGATATTATAAACGTTGTATATGTGCCAATTCACGATTCGATTAAGATAAGTAAGAAGAAATTAGCCTACTGAATCTGGAAATCTTTGAGTATGGAGTGAATTAGGAGGCAACGTAGGATTACGGGGATAGTTTGGATAATTTCTTTGTCTTCTTGACACCTTAATCAGAATTGTCTAATTCATATTTAGGCTTATAAAGTTCTCGAGTTGATCAGTTTTGACCTCCTTCTGCTGTATACTTTCTAGCCTATTACATCAACTACATTATCCAAGAAAATGCAACGTTCAGGTTTTCATTATTTCTGTTAGTCCCAGATTGTGTTGAGGACTAACCCCTTCATCTCCTGCGGTTCGGCTATAGTGCATGTACTTTCTAGTCGCAGAGACCGTTCTCGTGAAATGGCACGAATCCGAAACGAGCGGGATTAAGCGAGGGTAGTACGGGTGGGTTTTAAGACGGTGAGTTGTCGGTTGAGCTGATTACCGTCACTCTAATGTAGAGTTTTACTATGGGAAGTGGTGTCTTGTACGTTCTGAATGCTTGGAATTATGTTTATAGTTATTATTAAATTATAATATTATTATTAAGTTATATTTATGTTATAATTATTAGGGGTACAGCGTTAGAGAAATCGGGGAGAAACTCTAGCTACACAAATAATAAACCAGAGGAAGTAAAATGAATAGCGAATGGGTAGCGGTGATTAGTGCGTGTGTCCCAAAATTATGTTAGAAGTCGTGATGTGCTAGGGAGTTGTTTTGATTTTCTAAATGAAAAACAGTTTTTGAAAATGGCGAATCGTCTGGAATTAGTCGGTTTACAGCAGAAGCAGTTTATTGATAATTTGAACTCGATTGCGTAGTTAATTGCTTGCGATTTTCTCAAATTGGGATTTTCCAAGTAAACCTGCTTGGATGAGATTTTTTATTCTCCATTGACCACCACTTTGTCTTCTGCTCATTAACTTCCAAATCCACAACTACGATTTCTTTATTTAAACCTAAGAAGGCGCGCTTCACGAATTTCAGTGACCTGCCTGCTAATACCTGCATGTCACCTACATACCCCAGGCGGTGGGTAATTTTATAAAGAGGGTATCATTTAATTCTATCATGGTTTCTTTTTTAGATCTTTATCTACAATCAAGTTCAACAGAAATAAATAAGTTGGTCCGAGACTTTGTCAACAGCAAATTTACTTTTACCTGACTTAGAATTTTGGATCATCATTCAGTTGCAGTTTAGGAACTTCAGTTTTGTACTGACTGTTATTATCTTCTGTAGATTGTGCGCAACAGTTTATTATATTTCTATAAAATGGTTATCTAATAATCATTGCTATTTGGAAAAAATGTTTAATACAACTTATGATAGATCACAGTCCCTTTGAGCACACAAGTAATAGTTTTTATTTAGTTTGTTATGTTTTTAACGAGTACATAAAATTTGCATTTATTAACAGTTTTCATTTGTCTCTGAAGAAGTGAGTACAGTACTGAATTATTCTCCTCTTCTGATTCTTCTAATGTATCTTTTTTGTCGTGTTCTATTAACCTGACTGATACATATTCAGCACATATTTCATTAATACCCGTGGCCATTGGCATATCGCAAAAGACAAACCACTGGTCTGCGTTCCCAATTTGAGCCGAATCGAAATTGTTCGTATCCCTCGTTTGTACAATAAATCGATGAAACTCGATAATTTTATTTTCGTATTCTCGAGGTAAACGGTGAGCCAGAGTAGTTCTGCTTGGAATCGAAAGACCCTGTCTGCGAAGAAACCGTACACACCAATCAAGATTGGCATGAAATTGTGTATTGTCTATTTCAAGACGCTGAGCGATTTTCTAGCTTGAATATGTACCACTTCGATAGTACGGCATAAGCCATACTTTTATAAACTCGACTAGATGCTTTTCTACTTCTGGAAACTTAGCTGTTTTACCGCAGAAAGAACGGCGATCACGAGTAGTACCGGTAACATTTAATTTTTCTTTTTGTTTTTTCAGCTCCCGAATGTTTTTTGTTTCTTCAAATTTCGCTATGCGGCGTAATTACCAAATTTTTTAATGAATTTTACTGCTGATAATTTAAAATAAGCCGGATAGGATTAGGTTATTATGAATATACAATCTGTTTCTTCACAACACACGAAGTACCGGTAATGAACTACTGTAAAAGCCAACAGTTTGTCGCCGACAAACGAGTACAGTAACAGAATGCTACAACACATTACCGTTATAAGTCTACAATGTAAACAAATAACTGATGGAGAAGGGGTGAGAAATGCTAGCCAAATTACCTGTAAATTTCATTTTAATTTTGTTAGACTCAAGCCTGTCTTATTAGTTTAAGCGATGTTGAAAACTGCTATACACAATCTGCCCATACATGTGCAGATCTACAATTTACCACGTAAATTGTATTATTCGTGTAGGCCTATAATGCGCACCCTCGTTTTCGGGAAGAAAGTCGGGGGCAAACAGTGCGCATTATACAGGAGAAAATACGGTATGTCGTTATGGTCGATTTGATGGCAGTCTTGTGAAAATACGACTTACGTATCGACTTGTTACAGCTATATTCTTATCTCCCAGGTCCAAGAAGGAAATTGTTCTTGTGCTACTATTATGAGAATATAATGGATTTATAACAGAATTCAAACAATCCACATAAATTCAAATCAGGGCTGGTCATAGAATTTTTCTCCATTTCCATAAAGTCAAATTAGGATAACTTAAGTCATAAACAGGACAACAAAATCACCTGTATTTCATGGAAAATCCCACAATAATACAAAGGAAACTTTTAACGTTGTGTTTATGCTGATTAAAGGTTATGTACTAATTACTGTGATCATATTGTGTTATTGTGATTACGCACATTCATTATCATTAGATATTTTGTTTAACTTTACGCTTTAGCTTAACTTGATGCATTTCAAGTAATTAAATAACATTTTGAGCTGGGTAGAGAATGGTGACAGTTAAGAATACTTGGTCGGAGAGGAACAACGTATAAATTCACTTGGAAGTTGGTTACGACCAAAGGGGACGGTGAGTTTCTCTGTTTAAACAGCATGCAAATTTCAAGTTCGCTGGGGCGTAGATTAGACACTTTCAGTTTGTCTCTCGCTTCAACCAGCAGTTACGTTTGTTTTAAAATACGTAAATCGACGTCTCGGCGTCGCAAGAGGTCAACGGGGGCTGCTATTTATTGCGAACAGAGTTTTTGTAAAATACCAAATGCTTTACGTTGACGTAAACTGAATTCAAAAACTGCTCGAATTTTTTCTACCGTGACCTTTGTCAGTATTTGTCTTAAATCGAACGTATAGCAATTAGACATAAATTAGACGTACAACTCCACATTTGGACCTTCTCAATATTTTACGTGCAATATTAACCTCCAGAATTTTACAATCTAAACCACTGGAGAACACTGTTAATTCAGTGTCATTTAATACCTATCTCTATAAAAAATTTTCTGAATTTTACCAAACGATTCTAATTTGTATGTTTTATATTTCTGTATGTGTGTGACTCTGTGTGTGTGTGTGTGTGTGTGTGTGTGCTCTGTGCGTGAGAGAGAGAGAGAGAGAGAAAGAGAGAGAGAGAGAGAGAGAGAGAGAGAGAGAGAGTGAGAGAGAACAGGATTACTGTTGAATACATACAAATACTTACACTCTTAGCCAATGTTAGGTGAGTTACATGGCGTACTAATATATTTTAGAATATATTTTAGTTTTTATTTTGTTTTTATTTTTATTTTTACATTTTATATTTTTGGTTTTTATTTTACACTACTTTTATTTTGTTATTCTTTAAATTACTAATTCAAATTCAAATAAATGGTGTATACATTAATGGAGGTAATGTTTATTATTCTTCTAAACGTGTTTTGAACAAGACACTTATACATTTCACTTTCACATATTTTAACAAACACTACCCCTTAATTCATGTTATTCATGTTAATTCATTTAACTTAATACTTCATTAGACTAAGTCATTTACCTAATGCCATAATATTCCCCTTTATTCGTATCTTCACCATGGGTAATTATTATTTTTCCCCATAGCAAATCAGACCGCTCTACTTTTATTACACATTTAGTAAAATTATTGTCACATTGCTTTGTCTGTCTGTCTGTTTGTCTGTCTGTCTACTGCCTGCCTGTCCGTCTGTTTGTCTGTCTCTGTCTCTCTCTCTCTGTCTGTCTGTCTCTGTATCTGCCTCTCTCTCTCTCTCCCTCTCCCCCCTCTCTCTCTTTCTCTCTCTCTCTTCAAACACACACACACACACACACACGTGTACGTATATACGTTTCTGAGTTGAACGTATCCCTGATACATTTACATAACCAATAAGCCCGTGAAATTTTAGCTTTGAGTTACGTCCAAATACTACGTCAAATGTGAAAATTAATATTGTGGACAGGAGAGAGTATCGTGAGATGAAATAACTAAGTTCCATTTGAAAAGATTGATATTGTGTTTTATTTAAACCTGTAACATAACACTATCGGTTACAACTAGTTGTATAGTAAAACACATCGATGTAATTTATTAATATTAATATTAGTATCGTTAATAAATAAACATACAGATAAGAATTATACTGCATAGTCGGTATATAAGTGAGAGGTGTGTATGGGCGAGGCGACACATTGGCGCCGACCCAAAGTAAAATTGTATTGTAAGTACAACTTTCTATGTCGTAAAGATATAAAACTCTTTGTTTGCTAAAAAACAGCAAAAAATAGGCAGTACCGTTAGATTTAGGGTGTTTACGGCCTTCAAAATACAACGAGTGAAACGTCATAAACGAGGGTGGTGGAGAAAGCAGATTTCCTTTTTTAACGAGAAAACGGTCTCGCGGCAAAAAGTTCGCGTCTATAAGAATTCACCAATTACAAAAAGCGTCACCTCTGCGCGCGAAGTTATTTCGAGTGGTTACTGGTTAATTTCAAACTTACCGGCAACAAGTTCGAATCTCAGCCAATGATGGTAATTTTAAGAGTAGCGGCAGTAAGGGAAGTTTCGGTGAAACTATAAAAGTAACTGATGCAGGAACGTAAAGGGAGTCAATCAGTGGAATCAAGGCAGTCAGTCAGTGAAATCAAGTCAGGCAGTCCGTGAAATCAATCAGTTAGTTAGTTAATTATTCAGTCGTACAGTAAATTAGCCAATCGTCAATCAACCGCCAAGTAGTATTATTTATTCTGTGCGCGGCATCAAGTGCGAAGAAGTTTATTTATTATGTGCGCGACCGTATGAAAAGTCAGAGTTTCGGAGGACGTGGAGACGAATGATTCTCGCGAGTGTGGTGGATACGATAAAAAGCAGAGTAATACAAATTGTGTTGTGATGTGTAAAGTGTGGAACGAGCGAGACGGAGGAATGGATAAGCGATTTCAAGTAACTGTGTCACATTAAACGTTATAATCAAATAATTGCATGTCATATATTTGTCTACTCAGTTAACCCGTTTCATTCTAAAAGAACCGACGAATTGTTCAGATGCTGTAGAGTTTTATATCTTACGACTTAGAATAGGAGTACGAAGTATAAATATTTAATATAAATTTTGAATGATAGTTGGATAGTTCTGAAATGTTAGATATTAAGTCATTTTATTGATTAATGTTTATTTATGTTGAGAAAGAAGGAGATTTTCTAGTTTCATTAATATCTTGTTAATGATAAATAATATTTCACATTTGTTTATTAATATTTTATTGATGATTAATAATATTTAGTGTGTAATTAAGATCATAATCTGAAACCATAGTCAATGGACTAATTAAGTGGTTATAAACAGTAAATGATATTAACTGTATTCACGAATTTCTTATAATGATTAACTAAGGATAAGAAGTTAGTAGTAATTGAGAAGTAACTAGCCTGTCAAATTGAAATGCGGATAACATCATATGTTATATATATTTAAATGTATTAAAAAGGGTAAACATAATATCTATTAATTAGCATCTGAACATAAGAGTTGTTATTAACAACCCCCTGAGATTCCTAATTATCTCTGGCGCCCAGCAACAAAAATTTTATGTTTGTCACCAGAACGTGGAGCTATAAATTCCACACACACAAAATTTAATATTTGGCGCATCCAAACGTGGAGCACGAATCTCCAGAATTTAATATTTGACGCCCAACTGGTGGAGCTTAATTTAGTAACTTAATAAACAGTTAATAAGCTCGGTAGAATGAAACGGGGTAGACAATAATAAGATATATGTAAATGTAAGTAGATGTTAACTCGTAGTAAGAGTAGACAATTAAGGAAATTTAAATTGAATAATAATCATAAAAGAGAAATGGCAACGAATAACGGGGATAATAGTGATAATGAGGTGGTATTCGAGGTCAACAACCAAATGGGAGAGACCAGAATAGGTGAAGAATCGACCGACAATGAGACCCCGACGGTTCTTTCAGAGGCAAGGGGACTGCGAGAAGAAGACGTCCGCAGCGAAGTACAACAAACACAAACAAATATAGATATAGTAACGTTATTACAACAAATGACAGAAAGCTTGACAGAAAAAATAACAGAAAACAGTCGACGATTAGAACAAAAACTGACAGAAAACAATAAGCAAGTCACAGAAAACAATGAACAGTTAAAACAATTAACAGAAAGAATCGACAAAATCGAAAAGAATATGGAACTAAAATTCACACAACAGTTAAATGAACACAGAACACACGTAGAACAACAGATTACTGAATTAAGACAAGAAAACCAGGAGTTCACAACGAAGATAAGAGCCGAAACAAAGGAGATTGTCAGGGAGGAAATGGAGACGATCCAGGCAGAGGTGAAGGAGCACTTACAAACCGGCGACCAAGTGTTCAGAAAGCACCAAATCGTAGTAGCTCAAGAAATAAAAACCTTAAATACCAAAGTCAATAATAATAACAAAAAGAATGGAGAGCAGATCCAGAAACTCACCGAGTTATACGAAAACAATTGTACCTCGATAGACGTCAACTAACACAGATAAGGGAGGACGTGCGAGCAAGAATAATACAAATGGAGAGGTCACCGATGCAACGTGCGATGACGACAGAACACCTCAAGAACGTTACATTTAATGGAGAAGGGGAATACCCCATGGAGTTCGTCAAGGAACTGGACGAGATTCATAAAGAATATTACATGAGCGAAGGAGTGAGCTGGGTATCCAGACACTTAGAAGGAGAAGCTGCCATTTGGTGGAAATTGGTTAAGAATAATATTAACACCTTCAATGAATTCCAGGACGCATTCATAGCTAAATACTGGAACCAGATGGTACAAGAGGGTGTACGCGACCGATTAGAGTTCGGAAGATATCGGCCGGAGAGTGGACTTAGTATGGTACAATACATGGAGAGGTGCATACTCCAAAATCGACAGCTGATACCACCGATATCTGACCAACATCTGATACGGAAATTGGCGCGACACTACCACCATGATATAGCAGTAGCATGCATTACAAGGGGAGTAGAAAATATTATCGAATTTCAAATGTTGCTAATGGAATTTTCGACGTTACGTAAGAAGAAGGAAGATAGTTCTGACAACTATAGGACGCAGGTAGCGGTAAAACCGGAACAGCATGAGAACGAGAGTCGACCTTGGCATCACAACAAAAGTGACAGAAAGCCGACTTATCGACAGAAAGTGGGGTGGAGGCAGACAAATGGGCCCGAGCCGAAAGAGAGCGCAAAAACACAAAACAAACGTGTTTACGAAGCTCAGGTCAACGTTATTGCCGGAACGAGCGGTACACAAAGACCTTCACAGGTTTTTGACACCCCAGCAACAAGTTCAAAAAACTAAGTAAGTTTACTACTAGAAATAAGGTAGATGTAAGTTGTAAATATTCAGAAATTAGCACTACTTTCATAGAAATAAGGGACGCTTTGTTAGAAGAAGATTTAGAAATTAACAAGGCACGTAAATTTAAATGCCCAGAGCTAAGCATATGCATAAATGGAATACCGGTGGTCGCCTTAATTGACTCAGGTAGCCAAATTAATGCAATCTCGGCAGAGTGGTATCGCAAACACAAATGCCAGATGGGAAAACTAAATATATTAAAAGTAACGAATATGATAGTAAAAGGAGCGGTCGGTAGAAAGTCTAAACAAATAACTCAGCAATTATTGTTAGAAGTGAAGATTGGTCAGCATAGCATTGACGGGGTATTCTTAATAATACCTGATCTAATCCGGGAATGCATAATTGGAATCGGGTTGCTGCGAGAGAGTGGATGTGTCATTGATTTAAAGGAGAACCAGATAACATTTAATAGACAGGAAGCAGGGGAAGATGCACCTGAATATGTTGAAATTCTAGCTATAGAAGTTGATCAAGAAGAGAAACGGATTGGGGAGATGATTCGTGAGAAGATGGAAGAAATTACAGGAGTCGAGACGCAGGTGAAGAAGGAATTAGAGGAAGTATTGATAAGAAACCGCCAGATCTACAGGGAGCAACCAGGAAGGGTTACGAGGTATGAACATAAATTTATTGTGACAGATACCACACCATATTGTATGAAAGGTTGGCCAATTCCTCTAAAATATCAACAAGCCGTAGACGAAGAAATCAAGAAGATGGAGGCGTGCGGAGTGATCGAACGAGCTGCAAGTCCATTTATTAATCCGATCGTAACCGTCATCAAAAAGGATCAGTCGGTACGACTATGCCTGGATGCGCGGAGAATCAATGCCGTGACTGTTCCAGACTATGAAGGAGCGATGCCGATTAATGAAGTGTTGGCGAGCTGTGGAAACATCAAAGTGATGAGCAGTATCGACCTGACGAGTAGCTTCTGGCAAATGCAGTTAGCAGAAGAATGCCGTGATTTCACCGGATTCTTATATAAGGGGCGTTGCTATCGATACACTGTCACTCCGTTTGGTTTGAAAACTAGTCTGGCGAGCTTAACAAGGGGATTGGATCACGTGCTATCAGAAAGGGTGAAGAAGTTCACGATTATTTACGTTGGTGATTGCTTGTGCGTATCTGGAAGCATAGAAGAACATCTCATCCACCTGCAGTTGTTACTACAAGATCTCAAGAAAGCGAACCTCACAGTAAACCTGCGTAAATCGAAGTTTTTCCGAGAAAAAATAGAATACCTAGGGTACGAGTTATCAACAAAGGGCATCAGTGCGTCAGCAGAAAAGGTAGCGGCAATTTTAGAGTTCCCGAAGCCAAAAAACCCAAAGCAATTAAAGGGATTCCTTGGGTTGACCAACTTCTATAATAAGTTTACCAGCCGATATGCTGAGGAGACACGACCACTTTTACAGTTATTGAAGAAGGGGGTACGATTTAAATGGACTCCAGAGATAAATGAACAATTCGAAAGGGTGAAACAACTGTTTGTAGATACAGTAATTTTGAGACATCCTGACCCGAACAAGCGGCTTTATTTACAAACAGACGCCAGTAAATACGCATTGGGAGGACAACTTTATCAAATAGATGACGACGGACAAATCGGGGTAATCGCATTTACTAGCCGAGTATTCCGAGGCGCCGAGTTAAACTATTTTACGACGGAACTAGAATTATTGAGCGTCGTCCACTGTCTTAAAAAATTCAGAACGTATGTGCTAGGACGTCCACTCACGATCATTACGGATAATAAAGCATTGACGTTCATGCAGAAGTGCCAGTTAACATGTTCGCAAATCACGAGATGGATACTCGCGATTCAAGAGTACGATTTCGAAGTGATACACTGCAAAGGAAGTGAGAATGTTGTAGCTGACATACTGAGTCGATACCCAGTGGATTCGCAAGAGGAGATGAGAAAGGACGGAGAAGGAGAACTGGAGATTTGTACTGTAGGTATCAGAATAAGCAAACAGTTGAAAAATCAGCTCATTAACATCTCCCAACACCAGCAGAAAGACCAGAAATTGAAGGATATCATAAATCAATTACAAAATAATAATAATAAGCAACTATTGAAAATATATAAGTGGAATAATAACAAATTATATCGGAAGGAAAGGAAGAAATGGAAAGTAATGCTTACGAAAGAGATCGGCGAGGGATTGATTAAGGAGATACACGAACTATACGGACACTGTGGTGTAAAGAGGACGTACGAAGTGTTCAAAGAGTATTTCACAGGGGATCATTTCCATAAATTCACTAAACAAATGATCAAAACGTGTGGGATATGTCAGAGATGTAAGGACCACGGCAGGAAAGGTATTGGAGAGACACGGCCGATACTACCGAGAGAGAAAGGAGAAATGGTCAGTATGGACTATTATGGGGCATTACTTACGTCGACAGGTGGTGTAAAGTACATATTGGTAGTCATAGATAACTTTACAAAATATGTTAAGTTATACACGATAAAAAAAGCGACAACAGCCACCACATTAAACAAATTAAAATTGTATATTCAAGAAGTGGGTAAACCGAGGTCAATCTTAACCGACAATGGTACGCAGTTCACAAGCAGATCTTGGGCGAAGAGTTTAGGAGATCTAGGAATCAAACCTAAATTTACAGCCATCCGCAACCCTTGTACAAATTTGGCGGAAAGAGTAAACCGGCAACTGGGAAATATATTTAGGGTTATGGTAAGAGGACACCATACGAAGTGGGCGAAGTATGTCAAGACTGTAGAAAAATGTATCAATGAGACCTATCATGATACCATTGAAATGACGCCATATCAAGCGCAATGGGGCACCAAACCAAAAAGAGTATGGGAATCATACGTTGACCGGGAACTGATGAAAGAAGAAATGAAGAATCACCGAGAGGAAATATATCGAAAAATGAAAAGAAAGGGTGAACAAAGAGCACAAAGGAAGAATGAAGAAAGTAATAAATTAATGTTTAAGGTAGGAGATTTAGTCCTGGTTAGGAAAAACACAATTTCAGACGCGGTAAATAAAATAACAGCAAAATTTTGTGAGTTGTACCAAGGACCATATGAGGTAACCAGCATTAAGGGAGCCGCTACATACGAGATCTCAGAGGTCAACAAACCTAACACAGTACGAGGTATATTTAATGTTCGGCAATTAAAACAATACTACCATGAGTTCCGGGGAGTTGGGAATGTAATAAATCAACAAAAATTTAAAATTCCTTAATGCGATAAGAAAAAAAAAGAAAAAAATTTAATGTAATAGTAATAAGTAAATATAATAGAGTCAGTCATATATCAATAGTCAGTAAGCGAAATTTGTAAACAATAAGTAGTAGTTAGGGTAGTAAGATGTGAATGACCGACCATCAGCAAATAAAGAGGGGAAAGTGAAAGTCGACAATGAGGGGGACCTTCAAACAGATCTATGAAAGTGGGTCAGTGCGGGTAAAATAAACAAACCCTCGTTTAAATGACTATATATATATAAATCTATATGTAGAGGCATACAAAATGATTTTCCTAAATTTTGTTGTACAATTGTGGATAAATCTTTTGGGGGGACAATGTAACATAACACTATCGGTTACAACTAGTTGTATAGTAAAACACATCGATGTAATTTATTAATATTAATATTAGTATCGTTAATAAATAAACATACAGATAAGAATTATACTGCATAGTCGGTATATAAGTGAGAGGTGTGTATGGGCGAGGCGACACATTGGCGCCGACCCAAAGTAAAATTGTATTGTAAGTACAACTTTCTATGTCGTAAAGATATAAAACTCTTTGTTTGCTAAAAAACAGCAAAAAATAGGCAGTACCGTTAGATTTAGGGTGTTTACGGCCTTCAAAATACAACGAGTGAAACGTCATAAACGAGGGTGGTGGAGAAAGCAGATTTCCTTTTTTAACGAGAAAACGGTCTCGCGGCAAAAAGTTCGCGTCTATAAGAATTCACCAATTACAAAAAGCGTCACCTCTGCGCGCGAAGGTATTTCGAGTGGTTACTGGTTAATTTCAAACTTACCGGCAACAAGTTCGAATCTCAGCCAATGATGGTAATTTTAAGAGTAGCGGCAGTAAGGGAAGTTTCGGTGAAACTATAAAAGTAACTGATGCAGGAACGTAAAGGGAGTCAATCAGTGGAATCAAGGCAGTCAGTCAGTGAAATCAAGTCAGGCAGTCCGTGAAATCAATCAGTTAGTTAGTTAATTATTCAGTCGTACAGTAAATTAGCCAATCGTCAATCAACCGCCAAGTAGTATTATTTATTCTGTGCGCGGCATCAAGTGCGAAGAAGTTTATTTATTATGTGCGCGACCGTATGAAAAGTCAGAGTTTCGGAGGACGTGGAGACGAATGATTCTCGCGAGTGTGGTGGATACGATAAAAAGCAGAGTAATACAAATTGTGTTGTGATGTGTAAAGTGTGGAACGAGCGAGACGGAGGAATGGATAAGCGATTTCAAGTAACTGTGTCACATTAAACGTTATAATCAAATAATTGCATGTCATATATTTGTCTACTCAGTTAACCCGTTTCATTCTAAAAGAACCAACGAATTGTTCAGATGCTGTAGAGTTTTATATCTTACGACTTAGAATAGGAGTACGAAGTATAAATATTTAATATAAATTTTGAATGATAGTTGGATAGTTCTGAAATGTTAGATATTAAGTCATTTTATTGATTAATGTTTATTTATGTTGAGAAAGAAGGAGATTTTCTAGTTTCATTAATATCTTGTTAATGATAAATAATATTTCACATTTGTTTATTAATATTTTATTGATGATTAATAATATTTAGTGTGTAATTAAGATCATAATCTGAAACCATAGTCAATGGACTAATTAAGTGGTTATAAACAGTAAATGATATTAACTGTATTCACGAATTTCTTATAATGATTAACTAAGGATAAGAAGTTAGTAGTAATTGAGAAGTAACTAGCCTGTCAAATTGAAATGCGGATAACATCATATGTTATATATATTTAAATGTATTAAAAAGGGTAAACATAATATCTATTAATTAGCATCTGAACATAAGAGTTGTTATTAACAACCCCCTGAGATTCCTAATTATCTCTGGCGCCCAGCAACAAAAATTTTATGTTTGTCACCAGAACGTGGAGCTATAAATTCCACACACACAAAATTTAATATTTGGCGCATCCAAACGTGGAGCACGAATCTCCAAAATTTAATAAACCATAAATAGAAATTAAAAATTATATGCAACTTTTCACAAGTTTTATAATGTTATATGTGTTATGTTATAATCATATTATGTAAACACTATCATATTAATTGTGACGTCTCCCTTGTTAAGACAACACAAAAGTCGGGAACTAGTTCAATTAGTTACCAGTTAATTAAACTAGCTGCCGTTGTTAATAAAACTTCCTTACCAACAAATTACAACACAGTTTTTACATAGTATATAGACAAGGATTGCACAAATTTATTCACTCACTTGGTGTTAGCGAAAACATCTCTTTATTACTATTCAAATCTCATGTTTTACTTTGATTCTTTTAATGCTTTTAATGCTTTAAAGTTTTTCAAATTTTGCTTTTAATGCTTAAAAATATTAAGTGTATTATTCCTTTTATCTCAAAAAAAATACTCATCTAGATGTTTGTTTTAAATACCTCGGATCCGGGTCTGAACTTTGTTAAAAATTAATTTATCACAATTTTAACCAAATTATTTTAAGAATAAGATTGGTTGTACACTACAGAATTACCTTACATTTAGATATAGTGCTGTTACTACTACTTCATTACAAAAAATACAAATCTGATAAGTTATTCTTTACATTATTAAAAGTTCTTTAGTGTTCTTTTGTTACTTCTCTTATTGAAACGAATATGTACAAATGTTGTGTTTGGATATCACCTGAATTTAACATGAGGTTGTTGTTGGGTCCATGGTGGTCATCTCCTGTCGTCTTCTAGGGTGGAGTACGTGGTTCCTCTTGAAGATACATCGGGTTGATTATGTCTTGTAGTCTCGACGATCGGATTTTTACTTGAAGTTCATACTGTTGTAGTTAGATTTTTCTACGTCTGGAGTTTGTAGTTCACATTTTACATCTTAATTATAGTACTTACCTTGCAGTACTAATGTCTGGTAAGTTACATATTTTACACTTACAGTTTTATATTTTTAAAAGAGATGTGTTGGCTAAGTTTTCCTTTCTTTATATTCTTTATAACTCTACACACACTACATTATTTCTTTTTTTTTTTATTATTTTCCACACTACATTCTTCAAAATAAAATCACCTCAAACTGGATATGTTTTTAACGGCATACACCTACGTGTATGTGGACAACACAAAACTCACATCTTTACATGTCGAAGTTCTACTGGCGACTGTGTGCATAGTTTAGGGGCGAGGGGTCAGTAAGCTGGCGCGTATTTACGCACTGAGAAAATAGTTCGTTCTTTTATTTATTATTAATTATTCATTAATTAGAATGTAAATACTTTATGTTAACTTTGTTACGAATTAGAGATTTCCTTATTTATATAGTCGTATATTAAATAATTAACGTAATTATTATTATTATTTAAATAACACCTTTCTTTGCGTGTTGGTACGGGACAATTTCAAGTTGATTCAGGAATCTGGGTATAGGTAAGGGTGGATAATACTCTTACTTGTTAGAAATTAAAAAATTTTATTTTGTGCGATTATCGATATTTTTTAAAATCGTCATATCCTCCTGCACCTAACTATGAAAACGGGGTGGTGGGGTAATAATAGAAAATCTAATAAACACAATTATATTTGGACACAGAAGTTCATACTGAAATTTCTCTCTCTCAGATTATTTCTATTCATCAATTGATTATCTTACACTTACACAAAATATTTAAATTCTAATACATCTACTACACATAAAATACACAAAACGTAAATCTACCTTATTTTAATTCTTACATCTACTACCGGTTTTTTTTTTACTACGGAGTTCTACTCATGAGTATGTTACTAATAATAATCACGTATTGTAATAACAAGCGAATTACTTTTAGTTTACTGCGCTAGGGATTATTTTTCTTTCTTTCTCTCTCGTCATCATCATCATCATCGTCATCATCATCTGACTTTTCATGTATTATATCATTCTCGCAGGACATTAGCTAAGGTTGATCAGGCCTCGCTAGTATTCTTACGAGGGGTTTTGAGTTTATACTCACTTATGGTATAGGATGTTGCAAAATCTTATCGTATTTTTGTATAAGTATATACAACATATTTTTATTCTCAATACTTAAATAGTATTCTCCGTTTTCTATCTTTCTCGTAGTCTTTCTTCTGTATTTTGACATGAAAAACATTTTTTTATTTGAGACAGATGGCTTCTGCGAACGTAGTTTTCTGTATTGGGTTCATACAGAGATACAGTAACGGGGGTGATGAACTTATGAATTTGGTAGGGGCCACACCATCGATATGATAGTTTCGAAGTGGTCCTATCAACGGCTTTACTCATAGGATGAGTTTTATACATTACTAAATCACCTACTTTATACTTTATTTGCCTATTATTCTGCTCATGATACTTCCTTGATTTTTGTAAATTCGCTCTCAAATTTGCACGAGCTTCGTTCCATATTTTTCGTATGTTATTCCCATTTATGTCGCAGGGTAACAACTCATGGATTTTCCACTTTGTGGTTAAAGGATGGTTGGGTTTATACTTGTACAGTAAATCAAATGGTGTTGATTTATGTCCTTCATGATACGCTGAGTTGAACGCAAATTGTATCCATGGAATATTTTGATCCCAGGTTGTCTGGTCTTTAGCGTGATGATTTTAAGTTACGCAAGTATCTTTCTGCTAGGTTTCCTTGCGGTCTGTACTCGGTCACGGTAATATTATTTATCCCTAATTTAAAACACATGTCGTTAAATTCTTTCGACTTAAACTGGGGTCTATTGTCAGATATTAGGTTTAAAGGTGTACTATAATCTTTAAATAGTCTTTCTTGTAGAATTTTAATCGTCGTAGATGCTAATGCACGTCGCATAGGATACATCCACACGAATTTAGTGAAGGAGTCTACACAAATTAATAGCATAGTATTTCCGGATTTAGAACGGGGATAAGGTCCAGAATAGTCTATGTATATCTTCGAGAAGGGAGTGGTAGGTATTTCGGAGATTAATTTTCCGACTTGACTGATTCTTGCTGGTTTACTCAGGGCACAGATTTCGCATTCTTTCACGAACTTTTTTATTTCACTGTTCATGTTTTCCCAGTGATATTCCTTGCGAATACGATGTATAGTTTTCCTAATTCCCATATGAGCTCCAATTGTCGATGAATGGTAGTAGTCCATTAACATGGGTTTGATTATTTCCGGGGCGATTATTCTCAGTAATTTTCCGTTTGCCTTTTTAAAACAAAGTACTCTTTTACTCAAGTTATATTTGTCAGAGTGGTTTCCTTTTTCTATTTGTTCGATTATTTTGCACAATTTCGGATCTTGTTGTTGGTGATATGCGATATCCTTAAATGCAAGGGGAAAGTTGGTAATTAGCGTATTAACGGTAGTGGTTTCAATATTGTCTTCTCCAGATCTTGTATTGGGTAGTTGGAACATGCGGGATAGAGTATCGGCTACTACATTTTGAGTACCACGAATATGTTGTACTTTGAACTTGTAGCAATTCAATCTTAACACCCATCTTCCGATACGACCTAACTGTTTTGGGTGGTTCAATAACCATGATAAAGCTTGATTATCGGTTTCTAGTAGAAATTCTTTGTGTTCCAAAAATGGTTTGAATTTATCAAAGGCGAATACTACGGCTAAACATTCAAGTTCGTAGGCTGAGAACTTCCTTTCTTGCTCGGTCAACGTACGGGATGCATAGCTGATCGGGAGTCTAGTATTGTTTATTTCCTGGTATATTACGGCTCCTAATGCTACACTTGAACTGTCAGTCTGTACGACAAATGGTTTACTGAAATCCGCTAACTGCAATACCGGTGGGGATATTATGCTTTCTTTAAGTGTTTCAAACGCTTCTTGGTGTTGAGTAGTCCACTCGAATTTCGTTCCTTTCTTTCTTAAAGCATTCAATGGGGCTTCTATATCCGCTAAGTGGGGTATGTACTTATGAAAATAATTAATCATACCTAAAAATCGAGCTATACCTTTAGCGTCTCTCGGCGGTAAGAATTCTCGGATTGCGCGTGTACGTTCGGGATCGATGCTAACCTTGCCTTCGGCTGATACTATGTGACCTAAGAAGGAGAATTGTTTTACTGCGAAATTAACTTTACTCGGGTTTACGGTCAGTCCAGCTTTCTTTAACCTGGATAATACTTCACGCAAGTGATCAATATGTTGATCCATTGACTCACTATATACTACTATATCGTCAAGATAATGATATACAAATTTAAATTTAACGTCATGAAAAATTTTTTCTAACAGTCTGCTACATACTGAACTTCCTTGTGATATACCGAATGGTACTCGCGTAAATTGGTATAGATTAAATGGCACAGCAAAAGCAGTTAAATGTTTTGATTCCTCAGCTAGTGGGATCTGGTGGAATGCTTGGTTGAGGTCCATTATAGTGAAGATTTTCGCTCTTGTAAAATAGTGAAACGCGCTGTGAATGTCGGGCAGTGGTATCGATTCAAATTCTATACTCTTATTTAGCTGTCTATAATCCACGACTAGTCTATGTTTGTCAGTTCCTTTTGGTACTAGGAATGCAGGTGATGAGTATGGAGAAGTTGACGGTTCAATGACGTGCTGATCAAGGAGTTTGTTAATGTGGTTTCTCATTATTTCCATCTTGGGCGGTGATAATTTGTATGGGTGGAGTCGTATTACCTTGTTGTCACTAAGATTTATTTTATATTCGATTAAATGTGTTAATCCTAACTTGGGGGTGAGTACAGTAGAAAATTCTTTTATTAATTTTTGAATTCTTAGTCTCTCATTTCCTTTTAAATGACTCAGACTCGATTCTTGATGCTCTGAATTAATAGTTGCGGTTTCACAAATAGCGTCGTTACTTAACTCGGAGTCGAACTGATATTTTCGAGTACGATAAAATCTGAAGAAATATTGTTTTGCATATATATCAAGGATTAAGCCGGTTTTACTTATAAAATCCGCGCCTAATATTAACTTTTGTTCTAACTCTTCAGCTACTAGTAGGGGAACATACCAAGTAAAATTCTTTATTTTTAATTTCGCCGTAATACTGCGCGATATCTTTAGGTTTTGTTTATTTGCGGTGGCACACTTTATGTTCACCATTTGGCTACGTTTAATCAGATTATGATTAGCTAATACGGTGGCTAACTGTTTACTAATTATACTACGGGTAGATCCGGAATCAATTAAACCAAGGGTATTCGTTGCTCCAAGGTCTATGTGTACATAGGGTAGTTGGCATATACTTGTTTTACATGCACCAATAGAGTTGCACTTCTCGATAAATCTTGTTAAGTAAGGGTCTATGCGTTTATTTCTATTTATTTTTATTCGATGATTATTCTTGTTGTTACCTTTCCTTCTGGTGCTTCGGAAGACGTAGGATTTTCGTTCTTCCAGCTTCACATGTTTTTTGATTGGTCGGTTTTCTGTTGGTAGCGCTTTTGTTTACATACCTTGCTAATGTGTCCGGCCTTTCCACAGTTATAACATCTTCTTTCTTCATTTACTTCGCTCGTAGGTTGTCGGGGTTTTGGTCTAGAGTATGAACCATGGGGGTAGCTTTGGGTTTTATATGTACTTACGAATCGCTTATCGTGGTAGTTTCGGGTATCAGTTCCAATTGGTCGAGTTTGGAATGAATCTCTGTGTTGAGTCTGGGACATAGAAACGCCTCTGTTCTGGTCAGAATACCAGACGTTGGACGAATGTATACAACATAGTTCTAGTTTGGTGAAAGTGGTTGGTCGCTTCATGAGTGCTAGGCGAGATCGCTCCTCGGGAGATAGTCCTACTAAGATAGTGTCTACTAACTGTTGTTCACTCCATTTAACTTGTAGCAATAAAGCAGATTCTCTTACCTCAGATATATAATGAGCTAATCTCTCGTATGTTCCTTGTACACGAAGTACTAGGTTTCGCTTCAATTCTTCGTAGATACCGGTGGGAATGAAATGTCTTATTAGGGTGGTATGAAGTTCTTCTACAGGGTGATTATACCTTAGGAATTCTAACACTCTATCTTTTAAAGGAGGTCTACATTTAGGTAAAATTACTTGTAAAATCTGGTTATCTCTTAGTTGTTGCAGGTCCTTTAATTGTAAAATGTGCTTGAGAAAATCTAGGAGCTTTGTGCCCATCAGTGATTGGTATGTCAGACAAAATACTTTCTACAGGGTGGGTTATCTTTCCATATAGCTCGTTAGTTAGATTTACTTGAGTCATCATTCTAGGGTTTTCCGCAAATTGATTCGTCCGCAAGTGAGGAGGTAAATCGTAGGTACGGGTCATATTTTCTAGTTCATTAGGGAGTAACGTAACGTTTACGGGTTGGATATTTACTTGTCTATCAGTTAACCTTTCTTTAAATAGATCTATATTGGATTCCTGCAGAAGCTGAAGTTTTGCAGTACCGTTTGGCTGTTCTCGAGTCGGGGATTGGGTAGGGGAAATATTTAGTTTCGTCATTGCTTCTTCAATTTCTTCTAATCTAAACGATTCGGATCTTCGACGTAATTCGCGCATTATCTCGGGTAATTGTTGTAATGCTTCCTCGGCGAATTTTTGTACATCCTGAAGGGTAACTTTATCACCGGGCCAATTCAACAAATTGGTGATACGGCGGGTCAGATGTTCGATTCTTTGGGTGGTGCGTAAAATTACTGCCGGGGATTTTTCATCACGCAGGGTTTGTGCGATCGAAGTTAGTTCTGTATACTTATGATAGCATGTTTCTTTTTCGCTTTCAAAATCTAAAACACTTAAACTATTTAATAATGAGGGTTTGTCCGGTTTATTTTCACGTAACGTCTTGCGAAGTTCCGCGACAGTTACATTTGAGTAGGGAAGACCACGCAATAATGCTTCATAGCTTAGTTAGTCTTTCAACAACAAGTCGGGGTTAAATTGAGCCATTTTGTTAATAACAACTTTAAATACACGACGTATTACGAACGACAAATGTTATGTCATCTATTTTAAATTCGTTTTATAAGTATTTAAAATAGTTAACGTGAATTCATTTAAACACATATATATATATATATCTTATTACATATGGAATCTTATATTAATTAATCAAAATAACTTATCTCACAACAATTCAATTTTCTGTACTGTCATATATAATTAGTCAAAACAAAACGGTAATACCATTGTATAGTAGAGAGAAATTTCATATACGAAAAGTTCATTGCTTTAACAATACCACAAAGGGTCAGCTGTTTTGGAGGAGTCGTCTAGTTGCATAGGGTGGTAATTCAGGACAATACAAAACAGGAAGGAGCGTGTCTGAGGTGGTTTGTTTGGTTAGCGAGGGGAGGTTTTGAATGAGATGCTTACATACAAAAGGGGAGAGTTTACATTCCTCAACACGTATTTAACATGAACAGACTGGTTTCTACCGACAGGTTTAGAATGGAATACTTACCAGTGATGACTTGTTTATTACGGCAAAGTCACGATGCTAATATTATTATAACTTAATTAAAATTTTACTCATTTATTTTTTTTTATTTCAGAGTGAATAAATTTATGTTTGTCAAAGTTATTGTTAAAGAATTATAACAATATACAATTATTATTATTTTTACAAAGAACAGTGACGCAATTTTGTAGGCGTCACGATGCTTACAAACCTATTATATACTTTAGCACAACAGCAGAGTGGCGCAATTTTGTGACGTCTCCCTTGTTAAGACAACACAAAAGTCGGGAACTAGTTCAATTAGTTACCAGTTAATTAAACTAGCTGCCGTTGTTAGTAAAACTTCCTTACCAACAAATTACAACACAATTTTTACATAGGATATAGACAAGGATTGCACAAATTTATTCACTCACTTGGTGTTAGCGAAAACATCTCTTTATTACTATTCAAATCTCATGTTTTACTTTGTTTCTTTTAATGCTTTTAATGCTTTAAAGTTTTTCAAATTTTGCTTTTAATGCTTAAAAATATTAAGTGTATTATTCCTTTTATCTAAAAAAAAATACTCATCTAGATGTTTGTTTTAAATACCTCGGATCCGGGTCTGAACTTTGTTAAAAATTAATTTATCACAATTTTAACCAAATTATTGGAAGAATAAGATTGGTTGTAAACTACAGAATTACCTTACATTTGGATATAGTGCTGTTACTACTACTTCATTACAAAAAATACAAATCTGATAAGTTATTCTTTACATTATTAAAAGTTCTTTAGTGTTCTTTTGTTACTTCTCTTATTGAAACGAATATGTACAAATGTTGTGTTTGGATATCACCTGAATTTAACATGAGGTTGTTGTTGGGTCCATGGTGGTCATCTCCTGTCGTCTTCTAGGGTGGAGTACGTGGTTCCTCTTGAAGATACATCGGGTTGATTATGTCTTGTAGTCTCGACGATCGGATTTTTACTTGAAGTTCATACTGTTGTAGTTAGATTTTTCTACGTCTGGAGTTTGTAGTTCACATTTTACACCTTAATTATAGTTCTTACCTTGCAGTACTAAAGTCTGGTAAGTTACATATTTTACACTTACAGTTTTATATTTTTAAAAGAGATGTGTTGGCTAAGTTTTCCTTTCTTTATATTCTTTATAACTCTACACACACTACATTATTTCTTTTTTTTTTTATTATTTTCCACACTACATTCTTCAAAATAAAATCACCTCAAACTGGATATGTTTTTAACGGCATACACCTACGTGTATGTGGACAACACAAAACTCACATCTTTACATGTCGAAGTTCTACTGGCGACTGTGTGCATAGTTTAGGGGCGAGGGGTCAGTAAGCTGGCGCGTATTTACGCACTGAGAAAATAGTTCGTTCTTTTATTTATTATTAATTATTCATTAATTAGAATGTAAATACTTTATGTTAACTTTGTTACGAATTAGAGATTTCCTTATTTATATAGTCGTATATTAAATAATTAACGTAATTATTATTATTATTTAAATAACACCTTTCTTTGCGTGTTGGTACGGGACAATTTCAAGTTGATTCAGGAATCTGGGTATAGGTAAGGGTGGATAATACTCTTACTTGTTAGAAATTAAAAAATTTTATTTTGTGCGATTTTCGATATTTTTTAAAATCGTCACATAATAACTTACATTTATAATTAGGTGTCTTGTATTGACGCTTATTCAAATTAAAATTTTATTTACTTTGAGTGACTGGCAGGTCTTAGGCAATCAGTGACAATTAACAATCAAACTATTTAACTGAAAATTCAGCAATTTAAAATTCTGATAATAAAACTTTTTTTAATAAAATCATTTTAACAGCAACATTGTGCACGCAAAGAAATGCTAAAATGCTAGCATGCAGAATTAAATATTCATATTAAATTTCTCACTTTGTTTTCTTAAAAAAAATCGTTATATCATTTATACTATTTACAATTTATACAAACAATTTACAGATTTATACTGTTTTTACAGATTTTTGTTTTACGTTTATTGTCTACAATTTATGCTGTAATTTTGTTTTTAAAACAGTCAGTTCATCACCTCTTAATGATGTCGATGACATCCTGGTGTGTGTGTGTGTGTGTGTGTGTGTGTGTGTGTGTGTGTGTGTGTGTGGCCAGTCTCTGGGACGTATCGACAACATCGCTAAACACGCGAAGTTCACCAATGACCATCTGTTTCTGAGAGAGAGAATGGTTTATCAGTGGGTATATATAAGCCTAAATTCAATTACTGTCCAAGAATGATTAAACAGTTCAAATCTTGTCCCGTATTATCACAGCAGGTTCGATGCCACTTTCAACAATGTGCAAAATATTTACCTGTATTAGCGATGTTCATAGTTTCTGGAACACTCTTGCCAAATACAGCACTTGTTATTGATTTGTGACATTTTGTACTTCATTAGAGTGTTTTAGTTACTCCGTAATAATTTGCTTAACAGACTAATAAGCAAATAATTACTCTGACACCATGTACGAAAATGAAACGAAATCACCGCGAGTGCACAGGTCCGTAATATTGTGCACAACCCGGTGACACTCACTGTTATCGCGTGGTGTTAATCAGGTTTGCAAAATCAGGTTGCGCATGTAACGTTTTGCTTGCGTTACATTCATACCCGTACCGGTCTAACCCACTCAAACAATTTACCACTGTACGCATAGCTCTCACCCCTAATGACGTCATGTAACGCGTCTTATCCGAGATTGTTAGTTTTGAAGGACCGCGGTCAGTTGCGACCCAATCGTAAACTAATCTTACGTAACCTAACCTAACCTAACCTTACCTAACCTAACCTAACCTAACCGAACATAACGTAACAAGAATATTGGAAGAAAGAGGTTACATGCACGAATGAAAATTCCAGAATTAAAATCTCATCGTAGCCCACAATAGGAACCTTTCGAAATGACAGATTCGGTCAGTGTAAGTGCGAGGCGCAATTGACCGCGCGTAAGAACAGGTAAAAACGTTCTTTCGTAGCAACTGACCGAGACCGGTTGTAAAAACGTACGAAGTGTTCAATAAGTTTGTTCTATTTTGTGTTTGTTATAACTTACATATGGTTGTGTATAATTCAATTTGTATCGTTGCTATTTATACTACAAATCTGAAAACGATCTACCCCAATAAATGTATAGACATTTGCATGATTATAAATACAGTATTTATTAAGGTTTTTCATGCTCGAAAAACAATGTAGTGTAGACTGTTTTGAGGTGGCATCAAGGCGGACAGACAGAACTGAAAACATTACGATTTATTTTATTTAATATTTGGGTGTATTTCATTTCGACTGCCACTTCCGAAGTCATCGATTTTTGCCAGCTTTATGATATAAACTTCAACTTAAACGTACAGTTCAGAGGTTCGAGGAACGTGGTAAGAAATTCTACACCCGACACAATATTTGGACGACACCAGGCAGTTTGCCGATGAAATAATTGTTACCGATTAAATCACGACTAGCTACAGAATTTCAGTCAGGAAGCGCCGTAAAACGTTTGCTTAAGAGGTAAATAAATCGCATGAACGTTAGCCGAGTTCAGTTTCACGGCTCGTTAGTGTTAACGCAAACATTCTGTCAAGCGTAATACATAAAATCGTGATGGCGAAACGCAAGACCGCCAACAAAGCACAGCAGATTTTTCTCAAGCGTTTATCTTAACGTTCAGTTGTTTATCTTATACAGTGCCGGTCGGGAAAGAACGAACGTTGCTCGATAAATGTGTGAGCGTCATAAAACATTAACAACGTTTAACATTATCAGCCTTACATGACATCAGTGTGTGTGTACCAGTTCAATATAACGTGTAACAGTTTTTTACGACTTTATAAAGTAGTTTCAACAAATTTATTACGTCTTCGGGGTTTATTAAAAATTCGTTTCTTAACTAATTTTCCCGCTGCTGCGTGAGTTTCAGTTTTATTCAAATCTATGGTAATATGCTGCCGTAATAGACGTGATTCACTCACAAAAGCGCGCGCGCGCCCACACATACACATATTCTGATTCTGTAGTTTTGGTCGAGCAATCACAGGAACGCTCATGTCCCAGTTTAATTTGCTTAGGGTGGTTGTAATGAGATATACAACGCCTGAATAGAATACTGCTCAGATTTTAACTAGTTTTCATGAGAAAAGCGAACTTCACAATCATAGTACTATGTTCCTTATAATTACCACGGGTTCACTTAAAATTAATTTTTGAAATACTACAACAGAAATTACAAAGCCTACGCCCTCCCATAGATTTTAATACATGTACGAACTAATAAGTCTGTACTGTGTCCCAGAGGTCAAGAGGCTTTATTATATTGAAACAAACGAATGTGATATGATATATCAAACGAATTAAAACAACAGTTTTTAGGCCTTACTTACTATTTGTATTCAGTGGGAGTCTAATGGCCGATATTTCCAAGGTGACGCAGAAAACGAGTTAGGAAAACAAAAGGCAATGGAAAGAAGTAATACGAGTTTCGCATCATGATGTGATAAATTTGGACGGGTTTTAAATTATTCGTATGGTTCTTAGGAAGTAACAGAGAATTGTGAAATGTTCCAGACATAATAATCTTGACTGTGACATTGAAAAATATTAACCGGACCTTGATCGTATAAATGGGGGTAAGCCGTTGTTTGAATAAGACTAGCGAAAAATACTTATCATCATTCACTATCTCAGGCTCCAAATCTCATACTGAAGGTTCACCTTCATTACAGTAAAACCTGTAATATTTGTAGACAAAACACACACACAATATCCATTCTAATCTGTTTGTTTTGGATGGTAATCACAGTCGTATTCATGTCTCAGTATAATTTGCTCAGGGTGGCTGTAATGGGATAACGACGTCTCAGTAGTACATATGCAGGTCAAAGTTTAACCCGTTTCCGTAGCAACAGCGAACGCTGTTTCAGCAGTATTAGCATGTCGCAGATTCAGGGTAAATATCGACAAAGTCTTAGTAGTTTCACGTACACAAAACGAGGAAATAAATCCTTAGCTACACAGAAGTGCGTTCCATGTCACAGAATGAGCGTAGCCGTGAGCAGTACTCTGCGGATATAAGAACTATAACATACGTTGCTGTTTGTTTGTTTAATTTGCTTACGATTTTCATAACAAGCTGACAGTGATAGTAGGACAAGACTTGTTCCACAGTAGTTACAAATAATGAACACCCAGAAACAAGCTTGCTTCCGTATAACGCCAACGAGGTTCCGTATAAGCACAAACAAATTTACCACGCTTGTAGCATATTTATTCAGTATTCAGCGGTAAAAAGAAAAAGAATAGCATGCCGTTAGACTATATTCTTAGGGCAGTACAGAAATGGAAACCACTGAAATACGTGGAATAGTACTGAAATAGTAACTGCGTTATGGAAGGCGATGACGCTTCAAATATTAATGTGATGCGTGTTGGGAACAAATAGTGTGTTCCACTTTGTCAAGGGTGGACGAAAAATTAAAAAGAATACGTTATTTACTAATTGCGGGACAATCGTGTTTTGATCTGCAGTTGTCATGACATAAGAGGCTAATGCATCAATCTCTCCATGGGATGCTCATCACGCGCTTCCATCTTACGCACCTCTGGATGTCGTAAGTTTCCTGTATCATCAGAATCTACGTTTTGAGTTTCATAAAAAGTTATGAGGACAACCAGGCTGTTGTGGAGATTTGACTACTCTAACCTTGTTTGAGTGTTTAATCCTGTTAGATTCTACTATCTCGCCACAGTGTTTTCAAGCGTGATTGTACACGTTCTGCCATTTCAATACATCGCTATCGTTGTTGATCACCAAACACAATTAGTTAAAAGTACAAGGATGATTCCAGATTGAGTTCTACAGTTAAGGTGTTAGAATTATTTGCTGCTCTGAACAACAATGGCTGCTTTATGGAGTGTAATATTAAGCCCCACTTGAAGGCACCACATTCTACTGTTTTGTACGTCATTTCTTCTTAGTAGGCAATAATTGATAAATCTGTTATCTGCATGTCACATTTTTGAAATTGTTACAGTTAACTAATATTCCTATAGTTTTCCCGGCCATTATATTATAATAATAATTATTACTTTATTATTATAATAAATTTGCTGTATTGTATTATATATATATATATATATATATATATATATATATATATATACATATGAAGAGCACAGGGGAAAAAGGAATGTCCACTTGCCGTCATTCTGAGAAAAACAGATTTTTAATTCAGAAACGCTACATCTAATTTACAAATAATTTTTTGTGACTGGTGAGTATATTACCAGTTTACTGATATATTAGGCAATGAACTATTAATAATACAAAAACATTAAAATTAATTTACAAACTACAAAACATAAAAATAATTATTAATTATAACAAAAAAAAATTAATTATCACTGACGACAGTCCACTGAACACTAAATAGATAAACCTTAATTCTAATGATTTATATAACTTGAATTTAACGAAATGAGAATCTACTTTTATCAAAAATAATTATTTTACTCTATGAAAACATTTTTAAAAATATGAAAAGTATTTAAATATTTAAAACTACAAAAAACAATTTATAAAACCTATTAGGTAATTTTCTTAACCACTTCTGTCTACCGATTTTCAAATGGTAGGTTCACGAAGAATTCTTGTGCTTCTTCTCTGCAGAATGTTTTTAAATGCTGCAAATCTTCGTACTTAGCTCGGGAAATTGGCAGCTTACCCTCGTAAGCCAAAAGCGGTAGATGAAATTGTCCTTCCTGTAAGGCTGGCACTTTTCTTTTTGGTGGTAGAATTACAGTTTGCGTACTGTGTCCATTGTACGTATCGCGATGTATAGCGCGATAATTCGCGCTGTTATATTATGTATGTTAATTCGAGGATGCTCTTCAGTAACACTCAATTCCCTAATAGGCCGGCTAGCGAATGGGCATTTTTTGAAGTATATTCGAGATAGAAAGTTTGTCCAAGATCTAAATATCAGTTGATCGTCACATGGAATAACATTGTATGGATCTGGTTTTTTCCTGACATCTTCGATGACAATGTTCCACTCATTAGGCAATTCAACTAATGATTTTTGATTAATAATTCCCATGTTTCGGTCACACTCAAGATATGAGTGTCCACGGATAGGGAATATTACCAGAACAGTTTTTAGTCGCTTGACTTGGTGAACAATATAATGCAACATTCTGAAAATCGTGAAGTTTTTATTTTGCCCGCAGCAAGAATCGCAAAAAATCTTCAGTTCCTCAACTTCAACACTTAAGTGATTGAAAAGAAAGTCCCAAAGCATGGATGCAACATCATCAGCTCCTTTCTTGCCACAAGTTTCAGGATAAGTATAAAAAAAAGAGTCTGATTTGGACAAAACATGAATATTAAATAAATAAAACGACAACTGTCTTTTGTAATAAATGTCGTTTGTTGTTATGTTTGGTACTTGTAAATTTTTTTGGAAGTCCATCACAATGGCTTCTTTAGAGTTATGTTTTTGGGCTTCATATTTTGCAGATCTTTTGCGCCTGTAAAAGGTTTCTGCTTTTTTTAAGCGCAGTTGCTTTTCCAGCAGAAGGGCTTTCAGCTGTGAATTCAATTGTGCACTTTTTGTAATGTCATCTTTTTGTACTGTATTAATCTCGGCCTGTAACCCATCAACCTTCACCTTCACCTCATCACAGAAACTAGACGTGTCAGATCTAGGGTAGCTAAAGCTAATGTTGAAGTTTGTGTAAAAAATCTCCCTGTATTTTTCATACGACAAAACATGATTAGGATATTTCTCAGTGTACATAGAGTACATTTTCTTAACATTAAGTTCTGCCGGTAGAAAGATTTTCTTCCATTTTGACAGACTGTAATGGGAGTTCCGTCCCTTAAATGAAAGTATGTGTTCATTGACTTTTTCTAAAATTTTGTCAGACAGCTTGTTAGGCCTTGAAAAATGGCGACCGCGACCGTCTCTAGAAGCAGTACCTGTTGCCTTTAATCCCTTCTGTAATGTTTGTAACCGTTTAGCAGTTATGCCATGTAGTGACAGAAATGCTTTATAACAAACATCAATTTCAAATAATTTATTATCCCGTAGGATTCTGACTTTATAACTGTAAGAATGGGAATGCATTTCGGCCTCAGCTTCGCATTTCCTGGGTCGGTGGCGTAATACAGGTTTACAGGAAATTAAACCACATAAATAACTGGATTGCTCATCATAAGTTGGCAATTTGTTGAAAGTTAAAATAATCTGTTCTTGTTCGTTTTTATTAATGTTTTCAAAACATTTAAGTTTCAAACACTTACAGTCAGCACCGGTTTCGTGGGTAGATAACCTTAATTTCTTAGCAACGTCTTTCATTCTTCCATATGACTTTCGTTTTCGGCTAGAGCTCGATGAAAGTAACACCTCATTGTCTGATATTTCTTCTGACATAATGTCTGAATGTTTTTCAATTAATGGATTAACTTCACTCACAGCTCAATCACTCACTTCAACCACAATATTGCTCACAAAATCGCACACAGAAACAAGACCTACAGGCAACAGCTGCTTGCACGCACGGGTGAAAAACAATACTAGGTTAAAGGTTCTTTACCCACTGCAGCCAACAGTACGACTCCGAAACATTGGACTCTCATCCTTCTTCCATACAACGGCTGGTTCCCTCATCTTTTTTCCCCTGCACGGCTTTTAGTTAAATCACTATAACTTGCGACCCTCATTCTTTTTCCCCTATATGAATACACTACCGAATTCTACTCTAAAATACGCGCGTTATTATATCCACATTTAAAAATTGACAAAAAATGGACTCATCCTTTTTCCCCTGTGCTCTTCATATATTGCAGTGGACATTCTAATTGCATATGGAATAAAGCATATGATAGCATATAAAGACCCTGTATGAATTAGTAGAGATTGCAGGTTTGAACAATGTAAATAAGTTGAAAAGAAACATTGTAATACATGCTAGTTTTTACTATTTTTAGACTTGTAATAAAACAACTTTAAGTGCAGTAAGATGGTGCGTAAGGATACTTAACCGCGTGTGTAGTGTGCGTGTGCGAGGGGCCGTCATTATTTTATCGGATATTCATAAAACACATTAATTTAAGTAAGTTTTGAGATATCGGAAATTCTGAGATTGGACTTATATCAGAATACTAGGAATAAAAAGACTTACTTTATGACAATAGTTGTTCTAAAAATTAGTAACTGAATACTTTAAATAAAAATCTTCTGTGACCCATAAAATTTGATATAAAATGTTTCAGGTTTCTTGAACAAGAGTTATTCTGTACCGCAGCTTTCTTGCACAGGAAAGTTATTATCTGTAGGAAAGTCATGAGAAGGGGTGACCGAAGAACCAATCAGATTACAAGAAATTCAGTTTCAGAATTAAGACTGACATACAGATCAGTCTCTCCTTGGAGGAATCGATAACGAATAAACGCCTCTTCGGATAATGGCGATAGGTCTTCTAACCGCGAAGAAGGCAAGTTATAAAATTCCTGTTGAGTTACTGCAGTAAATATTCTAATTAAGTGTCATACGCGAAAGGACGAGATAGTCCGTTTAGGGTATACAGACGCTTCATGTTTACTGGAGAAATGTAAGCCCAATACCAGAAACAGTAACAGTATCGGTTTGCGGTGAAAGTGTATGCAACCGTATCCGTGAGAAATGTCTACACGCCCGAAAGCGATCTTTTCCAGTAATATTGAAATTTTCCAGTAATAAATGTAGTTTGTTCGAAATAATGAGCGAGTTCTGCAGCTCAGAGAGCTACTAGTTATAGTATTCCTTAATTCAAAAAAAAATTAATAAAATAAATGAAAACTGAAATTATTGAAGAGCGGTGTCTTTTCTAACAAAGTTTGAGATTCATAGTAGCTTATAGTAAATACAGCGTATACACAGTAAATATAGTATACTATAATGCAATTGTAGTATAGAGATGAATATAAAAATATATGGGTTACGAAAATTAATTCTCTGATAGATATAATTCATTTTACAACATTTACCCGGTTAGATCTCATTTTCGTACGATACATTGATACTGAACGAGGGTTAAACAGTCAGACGTAAGCAAGGATGATCTTACTGGTACGCCCAACCTAATAAGTAATAACACCATATAATTTGTTAGACTGTGTAACGTTAATCTGTTATTTTTCAATCTTTAACTATCGGCGTGGTGCGCTTTGAATCACAGCGCCGCAGAAAAGAAATGAAGAAATGGAGTGTAATTATGAGAAAAGAAAAATTTTTAACCAAGTTTCAACACGCGTTGAACGTGTTGTGTCATCTGGTGAGTTGAGTAAAAATGAGCTACAAATAACTCACTCCAGAAATAATTCTGTTTGTTCTGGAATTTTATTATCATTCGTCCGTCATAAGACTCGGCCAGGTCAATCGTTGACTAGATTGTCCGTCGTCATTCCAAGCGACCTCAAGTGTTTTCTCGTTTTTAATTTCGATTTAGTAAATTGAACGTCTCAAAGTACTGCTTATTATACACAGCGTGCGATACATATTATATCCACGAATTATTGCTGATATCGATCAGATTAGACTCTATGATATGAGATAATTACCACGATTAGACTCTAGTCATTAATCATTCTAAAACTGTGCTATCTAAACATCAAAAGTTGCTATCTAAACAGAATATTTTGTCTTGTTTGAGTCAATCGTTTGCTTCAAAGCAAACGAAAGGTTAAAATTGTTTTTATTTAATTAAACTGTCACTTATTCGTACCGGGAATTAACAGACGACGTAAGTTTTATAATAACGACACATAACATGTACTAACTATATGGTTTGGTGTTTTAACGCGTTCTATGAAATGATTAATAAAACTGATGACTATTTTATATAATCTGCTATTAGTAACGATTTATTTATTCTGGAAAAAAGGCAAATATATGCAAAAAGTCAATACCACGTAACATATTTTGTGATCAAAGAAGTGTAAACCTAATGATGAAATGTACGTACAGTAATATATGTAAAACTGTATATGTGTGCATGTATACGTATAGTACGTGTGTACACGTATACATTTATGTTGTGTAAATTACACAAATAAGTTATACAGGAATAAATGTGATCAAAGATGTGTAAACCTAATGATGAAATGTACGTATAGTAATATGTGTAACACTGTATATGTGTGCATACGTATAGTACGTGTGTACACGTATACATTTATGCTGTGTAAATTACACAAATAGGTTATACAGGAAATATTGTGATCAAAGATGTGTAAACCTAATGATGAAATGTACGTATAGTAATATGTGTAACACTGTATATGTGTGCATACGTATAGTACGTGTGTACACGTATACACTTATGCTGTGTAAATTACACAAATAGGTTATACAGGAAATATTGTGATCAAAGATGTGTAAACATAATGATGAAATGTACGTATAGTAATATGTCTAACACTGTATATGTGTGCATGTATACGTATAGTACGTGTGTACACGTATACATTTATGTTGTGTAAATTACACAGATAGGTTATACAGGAAATATTGTGATCAAAGATGTGTAAACCTAATGATGAAATGTACGTATAGTAATATGTGTAACACTGTATATGTGTGCATACGTATAGTACGTGTGTACACGTATACACTTATGCTGTGTAAATTACACAAATAGGTTATACAGGAAATATTGTGATCAAAGATGTGTAAACATAATGATGAAATGTACGTATAGTAATATGTCTAACACTGTATATGTGTGCATGTATACGTATAGTACGTGTGTACACGTATACATCTATGTTGTGTAAATTACACAGATAGGTTATACAGGAAATATTGTGTCCAAAGATGTGTAAACCTAATGATGAAACGTACGTATAGTAATATGTGTAACACTGTATATGTGTGCATGTATACGTATAGTACGTGTGTACACGTATACATTTATGTTGTGTAAATTACGCAAATAGGTTATACAGGAAATATTGTGATCAAAGATGTGTAAACCTAATGATGAAATGTACGTATAGTAATATGTGTAACACTGTATATGTGTGCATGTATACGTATAGTACATGTGTACACGTATACATTTATGCTGTGTAAATTACACAAATAGGTTATACAGGAAATATTGTGATCAAAGATGTGTAAACCTAATGATGAAATGTACGTATAGTAATATGTGTAACACTGTATATGTGTGCATGTATACGTATAGTACGTGTGTACACGTATACATTTATGTTGTGTAAATTACACAGATAGGTTATACAGGAAATATTGTGATCAAAGATGTGTAACACTTAAGGATGTAATGTACGTATAGTAATATGTGTAACACTGTATATGTGTGCATGTATACGTATAGTACGTGTGTACACGTATACATCTATGTTGTGTAAATTACACAGATAGGTTATACAGGAAATATTGTGTCCAAAGATGTGTAAACCTAATGATGAAATGTACGTATAGTAATATGTGTAACACTGTATATGTGTGCATACGTATAGTACGTGTGTACACGTATACATTTATGTTGTGTAAATTACACAAATAGGTTATACAGGAAATATTGTGATCAAAGATGTGTAAACCTAATGATGAAATGTACGTATAGTAATATGTGTAAGACTGTATATGTGTGCATGTATACGTATAGTACGTGTGTACACGTATACATTTATGTTGTATAAATTACACAGACAGGTTATACAGGAAATATTGAGATCAAAGATGTGTAAACCTAATGATGAAATGTACGTATAGTAATATGTGTAACACTGTATATGTGTGCATGTATACGTATAGTACGTGTGTACACGTATACATTTATGTTGTGTAAATTACACAGATAGGTTATACAGGAAATATTGTGATCAAAGATGTGTAACACTTAAGGATGTAATGTACGTATAGTAATATGTGTAACACTGTAAATGTGTGCATGTATACGTATAGTACGTGTGTACACGTATACATTTGTGTTGTGTAAATTACACAGATAGGTTATACAGGAAATATTGTGATCAAAGATGTGTAAACCTAATAATGAAATGTACGTATAGTGATATGTTTAACACTGTATATGTGTGCATGTATGCGTATAGTACGTGTGTACACGTATACATTTATGTTGTGTAAATTACACAGATAGGTTATACAGGAAATTTTGTGATCAAAGATGTGTAAACCTAATGATGAAATGTACGTATAGTAATATGTTTAACACTGTATATGTGTGCATGTATACGTATAGTACGTGTGTACACGTATACATTTATGTTGTATAAATTACACAAATAGTTAGACAGGAAATATTTGTTCAATATAAAGTAAGGAAAGATATGAATGATTTGAGTGAGCAGATGCCTTCATTCAGTTGGTGAACTATTATATCTTTTACGGTCACGAAAATTTACCTGTAACCACCCGCGTACGTTGCAGGGTAGCCAAGCTAACTGAAAGTTACACGTCAACTACTGATATACAAAAATGTATCTTTAAAGTTAGAAAATATTAGAGTAAAAAGACAAAACGCATGCATGATTAATGTAAAGTAGTTTTCAGATTTCTTTCAGATTTCTGAAGTATTTTTTAAACTTCATTTTCTGCAAAATTATCTTTCTGCTTTAAAGCTTAAACTTGGTAGTTTTGGTTATGCGAAGGGAACTACACTTTTACTATACAAATAAACTTTTCTATTACACAATCCAAATTTATTATTTATGCCCACATTAATCGGGTTACTAATTAATAAATAAATATCAGTTATTATATAAAATGTTCGAAGCCTGGAAAAAAGTAATAGTGCAAAACCATGGTATCTGATAAGAAAACATATCTTTGATAACACTTTACTTTATATGATTGAAAACGGTTTAAAAATAAAGAAACAATCATTGCCAATCTACCGCAATATGTTTAGTTAGTAAAGTCGTCAATAATTTATGGAGGTATCATTAATGTATAATAGAAAATTATGTTTTGTAGAACTTAATTACTTGTTTTGAAAATATTATAAATTTACTTATTTCAAAACTACGCTGCTTTGTCTGAGAAAACAACTGAGATAATTATCTCCCTATCATGCAACGCGAGTTATGATATTTTGTAACTGTAAGTATATCAAAAAATCGATTACCCATAAAACGTCAAAACTGATCTTTAAAGATGTATGTTAATTGTAATTCATTTTAAATTAAATTCTCATACTCTTTATACTGTTTTACTTTTTTCAGGTTTTAACCACAAATAAGCATTATTTGAATCTAAATACAAAAATACTTTTTGTTCCAAAAGTGTAAATTTTAAATTTACAGAGTTTACGTGTAAACACTTCTGTGTAAAGCTGACATCATCTTCTACAGGGCATTTATAGCATCAGACAAGGAAAAACTTTATTAAAATTTCGTAACCACGTCCCTGCCTAAATGTTATTTATAAGCTCCTCCTTTTCTTGTAACTCAGCCTTTCTTTTTTTAGTTATGTACACCGTGTTGTACAATTTCGTCTTGCATTTTATCCAGAGTAACGATCCTCCTACGTTTCTAATTAAATTTATTGCTCGTTTCGAATATGCTTATTAGGTTTTGATTACGCTCGCAGATATTTTTTTGTGTTGCATTTGCAAGTTACAAAGTCGTGTGTTAAGCTGATCTTAACGCACTCGGGTTCTCTCTCTAGCGTTGTTAGAGACATGCGCCGCTTCGTTGTTTTCTGATTTTTCGATTGTCCTGTGTGTATGTATTCTGTTCTTTTATTTTTTAATTTTTCTTCCCTTTTTAATTACGCTGGAGTGAAAACAAAGGGAAGCGTCGCACCAGACGCGCGTAAATAATTTACGCAACATTATTTCTTATGCAGAAATTATCCCAAATGATTTTTCGCACTGTTTGATCATTCCTTTGCTGCGTGACTAGCTCTTGTTTCGCCTTATTTATTATCTAGATTTTGCTGCCGTGCTGTTATTTTTGCTCAATCCCTTGCCGTAAACAATTAATTTATTGTTTCTACTTACATGTGTGTCGGATGCTTGATGTATCTTTCCATGATTTCACTCTAGTCATTAGTCATTCTAAAACTGTGTTCCTCGTCATTCTAATTCAAGAATTGCTGTCTAAACAGATCATTTTGTCTTGTTTGAAGCACTCGTTTTCTTAAAAGCAAACGAAAGTTTAAAAATTTCGTGTTTATTTTTAATCAAAACTGTCAATTATTCATACCGGGAATTAACAGACGACATAAGTTTTATAATAACAATACATAAATTGTCTGAAACTGCATGGTTTGTTGTTTTAACACGTTTTATTTTGAATAACACACGTTTCCCCCATTCTGAGACGAACCAACTTAGATCGTTAGTTTTTGAAATATTAAAACGTGTATTGAAATCTTAAAATTGTTTTGTTTATACTGAGAGGGAATATTTGTGAAAACACGTCAATTCGACAAGAAAGAATATTAGTGTAATTTAAAAACTGTCCGAGCTGTCTGTTGAAAGTCGCTAATCTAATTTGCAATGTTCGTTGTATTAAATACTTTCATTAGACCAAGTTAGAGGTAAAGTGTGCAGAGGTGATTTACAGTTGCTGGGCAAAAAGGGACCGAAATACGTATATATATACTTTTAGAAAAGTTTCTTTAAATTATAAGGAAATTGGTTCAAATACTCCTTTAAATTAAAATTCAATTTTGTATAAATTTATCTCCTGTTATATTATTTTAAAAACTTGCTATAATTATGACAAAGGTTATATAGGATTGAATCCAGACTTGCTCGTTAATCTATTTCACTGACGGTTCGTCTCTGCTATAATTATGACAAAGGTTATCTAGGATTGAATCCAGACTTGCTCGTTAATCTATTTCACTGACGGTTCGTCTCTGCTATAATTATAACAAAGGTTATCTAGGATTGAATCCAGACTTGCTCGTTAATCTATTTCACTGACGGTTCGTCTCTGCTATAATTATGACAAAGGTTATATAGGATTGAATCCAGACTTGCTCGTTAATCTATTTCACGGACGGTTCGTCTCTGCTATAATTATGACAAAGGTTATCTAGGATTGAATCCAGACTTGCTCGTCAATCTATTTCACTGACGGTTCGTCTCTTATTACACTTAAAGTATATTTGTTTCAGACGTTGGATTCCCTACAATACAGTGTCCTGTGTTTAGTTGACCTTAAAATCCTGCTTCGAGTTAATCTTGCCGAGGTCAGTCTCGACGCTTACAGACGTGCACCCCGTAGTTGCCTTCTGCTATTTCTTTATTGTCCTGTGTGTGCTTTTTATTTGTTCTCTTTTTAATTACACGGCAGTGAGAATGGAGAGGAGCGCCGCGCCAGACGCGCGTAAATAATTTATGCAACATTATTTCTTATGCTGAAATTATCCCAAAGGGTTTTACACTGTTTGTTCATTCTTTTGCTGCGTGTTTAGTCTACATTGGCGTTTGCCTCTTGTTTCGCTTTATTTACTTTTTACTTTCTTTACTGTGACGCTGTCGTTTACTTGGAACATATTTTATTCAGCTTTTTCGTTATTAAGTACTTTATTTATTTTGTATTGTATAATGCAAAGTTATTTTTACGAGATACTAAGAAAAACACTCAAATGCTGAACTTTTTTGTTGCATTTGACATTCTCAAACTGCATTTGCTTAAAACGTTACATTTTCATGAGCTTCTGTACATTAAATATTAACATCAAAAGTTGATTTATATAACAAGTAACGTCACTAGCAGTAACTTAACTTAATTCAAAGATTTGTTTTAAATTTTGTTGAAAGTTGATAGTTTAATTTTCTGTTTACTTAAAAACTGAGAATGTCGGATGAAAGGCCTTGGTGAACTTTCATCTCTCGATAAGTTTTCTGAGCCTTCAAATTTGGTGTTGGGGCAGAATACTGTACATCTCGTGGACATCTTTCGTGGTTCTACAACGAATAGGAAAGAACCAGAAATTATTAGAACAGTGACGAAAAAAACTTAGCTTCTTCGGATATATAATGAAAATTTACGTATACAATAATGCAGGTAGTTATTGAAGGTAAAAAGTCGAAGAGGATAACATCAGACAGAAAGCACTGACTAATATGCTGAGTTGGGGGTTATGATTACTGGTTCCCTCAGAGAATGTGGCACAAAGGCAGTAGCTATTCGTATTAATGTGTTTCGCATTGTAGTCACGATACAGTAGTGGTCCAGGCTTAGTTCGCGAACCTCACATTACGTCGGGAGCAGTTGCGCGCCACTGTATATTTTTGCAATATATTTTTTAAATTTCTATGATTGTAGTATCCCTATTTTAGTAGATGTCAATATGATTAAATTGCAGTATTCATTGAGAAAAGTTTCTCGGTGGGTTAAATCAATTTAACGAAGGTCTGGTACAAATAGCGGCATATCTGGATACGGGATTTCTTGTATTTGCTCCAACAGTAAGCGCTGGATAATGGATTCGTATTGCAATTCGTTAATGGGATTATAATTATTACTGGTGTTCCGAAACGTTTACAATGTACAATGCAATACGTTCATGGATGTACCAAAGAACTTTATAAATCACAAAACTTGATGCAACCCGATACGAATACCCGTCGCGTTGCTAAGAGAATATTGTTCTAGAAATATGGTCAACACATTTAAGTTTTTTTTTAAATTTTGTGTACGTTTACAATTTAATTAACAAAATTTTGCTTAGCGATGTTAAACATCTCAGTAAAGTTCGAATATGTTTCAATTAATTATTGAGACGGTGTATACTGGCTTCCACTTCTGCCATTTTCCCCCAGTAGTGTTATTCTAGTTAGTAGTCCTCTCGGCAGTCAATCCATCTTCAGGTCATTTACCAACCTGAAGATGGCTAGGTTGGTAAATGACTTGAAGATGGCTTGACTGCCGAAAGCGCTCGTCAATACCAAAGACAACATAGTGGTTTGTATAAAATTACTAGTAGAAATATTTGAGACCACTAACACTCCAATACAACTATAAACAAAAATAGTTAGTAGTCCTCTATGATTTCTTAACTCTGTCTCTTCTTGAGAGTTTCAGTCGTCTTATTTTTTTCCTTTTGGGTTTAAATTCCATATTATTAAGACCGTCTTTATTTTGGCAATCTTTTGATATACGCGTACACATTGAGTTGCTTGACAACTATCATTATGGCAATGTTGCTCTTTGCTCTTGATCTAATTTCTTCATTTCTTACTTTGCCGACCATATAAAGCCACGCTCTCTTCCTCAGGAATTAATCTTCTTCTTCTTCTTATATTGCTATTAGTCTAGCGGAGTGTATAGAACATGTTTTAACTAAGAAACATATTTAACCATAGGTAGATATTTGAAATATTCAGCATGGAAAAGGAACAGTAGGAAGATTTCTGTATTAAAGAAGAGAGGCGATTCATATAACCCAGGCAAGGAATTGTAATGAACCTTGAAGTGACAAAACGATAAAATCAAAGTGCACCAGTCTTAATATCTTCAACCGTACTCTACTTACTTAGTGAAGGGCAGCCCTACATTAAAATTCTCTTTCTTCTAGATTTTTTTAATTGAAATTTATATAACATGTTTGGGTTCCCGGGTTAAGTACGCGATTCGACATTGAATATTTTCTTCAGCCAGACTTTTTGGTCCCATTTGTCGTAGTTCCTATAACAGCGATGAACCAACTTTAGATTGTTACATAAATATGTCGGCTAATTTTTCTCTAAAGTAATATCATTACTTGGGCCAGGTTAAAGACGGCCACACAAGGGCGTATTCAGTTTCTGAAAAAAAATGATGATACATATAGTATTACGTCAAACGGTTTAGTCTATTAGGGATTGGTAGATAGTTGAACGATCGAAGGGCGTTGTTAGTTTTAAGTCGACCGTTTGGCATTTGCCTGTCTGTCTGTCTATCTGTTTGGAGAATGTCTCGCTACAATCTTAGAATGCACCATCTGACTGTCGTAAGATGTAGTATGGATGACCATATATTTAACCAAATATATTTTTTTTAGGTTGATCCCCACAAAATAGGTAAAAATATAAGGGACCAAGATATTAAAAAAATGGCAAAAATCAGTGTGGGTAACAAATTGAAGAGAACTTTAATTAAAATTTAAATTAGGTGTTCAATGCTGGAAATTTAAAGAATTTTTTACATATATTTGTAAAAAGTGGAACGAAAGTTTGTAAAAATCCATGCCGGTTAAATCCAAAAATTCTCTTCAAATTGTCCAGAAATCCAAAAATCCAAACTCTTCATAAAAATCCTAAAATTCCGGTGTTTACTATAAAAAATTATTTATTTTAATGGCACGTCGGATCAGAAATGGAAGTCTAAAGCTTATAAAACCTATGTAGAATATCAGATTATGTTCAAAATAAACGTTTGCTATGTTTAATAATTTGAGACAGTAATATCATCTCTCAACATACCGTGCAAATTTTGGACCGCCTTCAGAAAATTGGTATGCTATGTTTGCAAACAACTTGACATAGTGTCGTCAGTTATGTAAAGAATCGTTCATACTAAAACTTAACGCACATTATAAAAAAATTATATCTATTAATCTGATTTTATCTAATAATAAATGCAGTTCGTACCCTCCTTGCCTTTTTACAGCCGGTTAGTTTCCTTTTGCCATATCTTTATTGTCTTCTGTGAGTGTGTGTGTATCTATCTGTTTGTCTGTCTAGCTATATGTGTATTCCAGTTTTTCCTCCAGTTTCTTCCTTTTTAATTATACCGAAGTAAGAGCAGACAGAAGCGCCGCCGCGCCAGACGAGCGTAAATAATTCACGCAACATTATTTCTTATGCTGAAATTATCCAAAGGATTTTGTACTGTTTGTTCATTTCTTCGTTGCGTGTTTTTTGTGCACCGCGTTTAGCTCTTATCTTGCTTTATTTGCTTTTCAGTGTTCACCGCCTACAGTATTTTGCTTGGTGCAATCACGTTACACGTTGCTAAGCTCCTTACGCCGTGCAGAATGTTATTAAGTGATCAATAATTACTTGCGCTATTACGTATATATATAATTTGTTCTTATACTGTAATTTAGCTGTGCTTCCGCACGTAATGAATTTTATCAGAGGCTAAAAGTACGCACTCTTACTGTAAAGTGTTGTGGCACCACTTGTTATAAACGGCCTATTTGCAGTAATTTAGTGTTAGAACCTAAGACAGTTATTTTCAGAACAACTTCAGGATTTCCATGTTTTAATTATTTGCTTTTTTTACTGAACGTAAATTATATATCATTTGTTGATCATCAGTTCGCATGATGGTAAATATTCCATGTCCCATTATGCTCCACAATGATGCTTTAAAGATTAGTTTGTACACCTGATAAAAACTGCCAATTTAATTTCATTAATATTAGTTTTGTTATATTTTCTAGTAACAGCCAGAAAGATTCGGTAGTAAGACCGCGTAAAGGTGACGTATTATCTTCCTGAAATAAACGAAAATTCTACATGTTGGAAACATAGGTATGTCTATCTGTGGACATAATGGACGATAACACTAACTTTATTGTTTTGATGAATTGTATTCTTGTATCTTTTTTCTTCTTCTTCTTCTTCTATCCTCAATTCTAAGCTTGGTGGGCGACTTTTTTCTAAAGTTCTCAGCTTTCCCTTCTCCGTGATACTTCTGTATCACCTGTATATTCATCCTTGGTCTTCCCTTAATAATTCTTCCATTCAGTTCCTCACTAGTAGGGTAGTCCTATATAATTTGTATCCCTAATTACATACCCCAAACATTGGTGTTTTCTCATGATGATGCTTTCCGTAATTTTCGTTTTCATTTATCAATTTAAGTGTCTCGTAACTTCTTACCCGATTCTTCCATGCGATCTTCCCCTGCGCACTCCTTCTATACCATGTCTCAAAGGCAATTGATAAATTCGACCTCTGTACCTTTCAGACGTTCAGAAACCATTCTCTACGTTTCAGATCCATACAGAATCACATTCCATTCAAAATATTTTATGAGATTTTCTTAGTCTTGATACCAGCGTTCCTAGAACTTAGAACCTTTTTCTTTCTGACGTCGTCAGTAGGTCTATCACTCTCTGAATACGTGCTACCCAGACACTGAAAGTCCTGACTTGCCTCAACTTTACCACTCCCAATCGGGTATCATTGCGATTATATCACTAATCTAATCGCTTTCTTAGTATTAGAAACACTGTGTATTAATAAAATTATGAGTCCATTTTTTCACGTACTTATAGTGTGTATGGAAAGTGCATAAATTTTAAGAATATAATACATGTACTGAAGTATTGCCTGAAATTTTGAAGTATTACCCCCAGGATATACGATCTCTAGTAAAAAAAACCAATATTAATCAGTTATCTATGTACGTAAATGCGTTGTATGACACGTAGATTGATTACTATAATCGGGCACCTCGCCTAGAAATTTGAAATCTCCCGGAAAGGCCACTGTTATGTTTCAGGTGTTTGATAAGAAAAGAAATTTATTCACAAAGTAGTAAATTGCAGTTAAAATCCAGAATAACAGAACCTCTGAATACTTGTCTCCATGAGGTTTAAAACTTTCGAGGAAGGTATCAGATTACTAAAAAATTTTAAATCAAACATAGGTGTGCTATTTGTATTTTAAAAACTTCAAAACGTTTTCAAATATGATTCAGAAAGATATTCAGGTTTAAATTGAATTCAAAGTTTTGGATGCCTTAATCTCTTTAAGAAGCTGCCTAAGATGGGATAATTGTGCTAATTTTAAATAGCTTATTAAAATCAAAGTATCAAAGTTAAATTAGATTTGTATCAACTTTATAATACGTAGTTAAACGCAGTAATTAAACATGGGTATCAAGATAGTCTCTTATACAATAACGCTTACATAACGGTATACGTATGCCAATGATTGATAGTAAGGATAGACTGCTCTTAATGGAGTGAAATTTACAAAACAATGAAGATACATTGCAGGGAAGATACACAACAGTGAGGAAGAAGAGAAGTGGAAAGTTGGAACTCGATTACCAGAAACAGATTGTTGAGGATGCTGAAGTTTGGCTCAGGGTGAAAAAAGCTGCACCAAACCAGTCGAGGGAGTGATATGAGAGAGAGAAAAAGAGAGAGATGGAAATACAATGTCAGAGAGTATCAACGAAATGAGACTAGAAGGTTGGATTACATTTGGAAAGACAAGGAACATTATAGAGAACAATTTACTGTCCTCAAATGTGAAAATATTTTTTAGCAGTGTGTGCTTCCTGCTAAAACGTGTGGTTCAGAAACGTGGTCTACGGACACAGAAAATACAGAAACTACAAACTGAACAGAGAAGCATAGAAAGGACTATACTAGGACATGGGTTTGTAATCGCAGTAGAAGAGATTATATTATTTATTTATTTAGCAAAATAATGAAAACGGTAATTTAAATAAACTGGGGTAATAGACGACGGGGTGGCTTTTAAAGTGTTTGTAAAAGTAGCTTAGAATTAACGGGAGTACTTATAAAAGAATACTACATCATTCTATTCACTGAATAGTATATCTTACTACACCTTGAAGTGTACGATCTATTAGTTCTTAAAGAATACGCCACCTGTATTCCAATATTCGCTAAACATGTGTCCTCACCCACTAGAAAACAAAGGCAAAGCTTGTTAATCTACATTTATCTTTTTCGCCCAGACATGCCTCCCCTTACAGGGTTGTCAATGTATAATATCTCTATGGCTCGAACAGGTACATTATGCAACAACCTGTGAAGTATGTTCTACTATTTCTTTTTAAAAACGATTCTCTGATACACCTTAATAAGTATGTCTCACTTTATCATAAACAATAAGCTAATTGCCCCTAGCAGCAGGTGTTAACCCTAAAGACTTCACCCTACTACTTCTTAAACATCACTCACTTTAAGACTAGTCCTACTAGAAAAACTTGATGTTACGGGTTTGATCTATCTCAAAACATCTGCTTCCGCGTCTACACAAACTGCAGCAATTAGTAGGCCTATTACACGTGTAATATAACAATAGAGTATAACCAGGTAGTTTGTGCTTTACGCTCTACTAGTTTGTCCCGTCACCAAGGTAACATCGCACTCTCATTTCAACCCCATGCAAATTGCCCGCCTCACCCGCATAATCAACGTTTATTGTTTTATTCTGAATCGCCACTAATACATTCACTTGCTTGCCGCGGTCACTTTAATAACTGGATTCAATGCCACACTACGTCCCGTCGCTCATTTCGTATTAAACAAACCTTTATGAACGGTGATGTTAGAGGTGCTTACATTACTGTCTCGTCAGGCCAGGAGCGTTTACAATAAAAAAATAAGTGCAAATTGTGGAACCTATGAAAATAATGTAGATTTTAAGAGTAAATTATCCTTTTTATATGTTAGATTTTCTCAATTTTTTTATTTAACTTCATTGGAACTAGTTACAAACTATCTAGCAATTTTATTCTAAATGCATAACTTAACACTGTGTAAGATAAGCTCCCATTGGAGCATTCCTCAGTACAGTTAAACTTTGTTCGTGTAATGAGAATTACTATACATATAGCCTATAGTTCACTAGTTAAAATGGTTTCTGTCTCTGCAATCACCGAACGAATCCAGCATTATCAAGGAGTTGTAGCACTTCAATGTTTTCATGTTCACGAAGACTTGTTTCATAATTATCATAATATAAGCAAACCGTTTAATCTCGTCAGCAACCGTAGGCATTTGCAGGTCCCGATGGATGTCATCATTGCTTACGTGCATCAACAGTACTGCGAAGAACCTTATTTTGAAAAGTCCTTATTATTTAAATATTAGGTTTCTTAGTACGACCCCAAAGGTCTATACCATACACCCAATCTGGTTTCAAGATTTGTTTGTATAACAACAGCTTGGTATGCAGTGACAGCTCAGAGTATCTTCCAAGCAGCCACCACATTTTATTTAAATTTAATCCAAGTTCTTCCCGTTTCTTCTTAACATGTTCTTTCCACCTGAGTTTGGCATCCAGAGTCATTCCCAAATACTTCACTGAGCTTGCGTGTGGACTTCTGTGCTGATCGATAACGATTGGTAAATAGTCTATTTTCCCGTTGATTTTCTCAAGTAAGTATGTTTTTGTGACTATAAGTATATTCAGTTTCTGACATGTGTTCACAGTTCCGGTAAAAGCGTTCAGTTCTTTATGTTCAGTTATCGTTGGCGTCACAGGCGCCTTTGGTAACTCTGCTACATACATCCATCCATACATAATCAAAAATTGTAGCTGAATGATTCTCAAAGTTTGCTGCAGTAACCATAGTTGCTACAGAAAATCGATTCATTTAACAACTCCCTTGAAAGCAAGATCTCTACCCTTATAGAATATGTTTAGCCATTAATGTCGAAGTGTCTCTGTCTGTTTGAAGAAGTTGTACTTAACTCAGTACTGTTGCTGATTTGCCTGAGGCTCTTATTTTTTCCACCATTGTACGTAGAAAACACATATTACTGTCAATGTGTCCTATAATATTGTATAGGATATCTCTAGTTGAACCATCTTTATTACTCGAGTAGTAAGTGTGGTAATATAAAAACATATTGCAATATTCAAAATTATTTCACAAAAATGAAAAAAAATCATCTACTAATTTAGCATAAACCATTTGCCTTCATTAAATTGTATATTTTCATAAAATTTCCCTATAACTTGTTTTAAATAAAGGACCGTATTCATAATTAAGAACGTAGGTAGTTTTAGGATTATTTGTATTCACATGTAAAATAGTTAACATGATTTTGGTTTAACACACAACCAGCTTTTCCCGAGGGACAGTTTTGATCTCTCAATCTCTCAAGTTAAACGAATCTGTTGTTTTTTGTTTTTTGTTTTTTGTCTAACTGCTTGGTGTTTTTATAATCATACCTCATACAAAATACTTTAAATACATTGTAAACAACAATACATGAAGAAGCAGATTTTGTAAATATAAAAATAAGACAGTAAGCATGCCTATAATTTGATATTTAAGTAATAAAAGGAACAATAAAGATATGTTTAATTTAATATTTTATGATCTATATACACCATAGATATTTTAATCAACACATTATCGTTCCAACCTAACAGTTCAAGTATTAACAGCGCATTGCATTACATCGGAGAATGGTTTTCTTACATACAGTACTTGACTTTTTATTTTAACATGATAAAGTTTTTAGGCTGGGGGTCATTCCACAAAAACGTCATCGAAAAACGTGACGCTTCCACACTTTCGATTTCCCACAGTCTAGACATTTGAAATGTAAACGCACCAAGACAGAAATAATCGCTGCTGACATTGAGTTTAGCAAACGTTTTAATGAGAATAAATTTGGTTTTACATGCTCTGTTTGTGATCGTCTGTGGTTTGGAAATGATTTACGTAATCCACGAAACGTAATCCACATTATACGTTTCAAAAGCCTAAAAACATTATCATGCTTCGATGTTTCGGTTTCGTCGAAATTCTTTGAATGCTTAGGTGCAAAAATAGAGAGAGGGAGAGAGGGAGTTTACAGAGAGGACTTAGTTTTATTCCTTACCGCTAACTAACTCGCTGAATGTATAATCGTGTACAGTAGGGGTACAGTAGCGGACTAAAGGGGGCGTGGGGGGGAGACCGCCCCCAGATTTGGAAAATTAAGATTCTTGGTAATTTTTTAAAATTTATTTGCAAATGTTATATTTTTTCATGCTTTTGGTTCTAGTGTTAACATTTACACTGCTGTCACATAAAAGGTATCAGATCATAATCGGAGTTTCTGAAAAGATAAAGGGTTGGCTCCTCCTTGATTCATACGTGCGCACGCATATCAAAAAATTTTCACTAGTTTTTTCATTCCTTAGATGTAACAAAACACTGGAAATCGCTCAGTGCTTCTTGTAGCTATGAGTTCGCATCCTTTACGTTACCCGAGTTTGAGAAACAGTGACGCTATACAATAAGACGAAGTAAACTTTTCAATGGGGTAACATTGGGCGGCGTGCCAAATTGTGAAGTAACTGCCTAAGATTAAGGGAAGATAATTCTTTTTTATTTCTTGTTTATTCCAAACAAATATGGATACAACGATTTTATACTGCGTGACCGTGTAGTAAATTACCATCACTTTATAGTAAATCATGATGCTCCCTGTTCCTATTCCCTCAGAGAAAATATGTGCGAACCAATGGCGTAACAAGGGTGGGGGGGATCAGTCCCCTCAGAGCAATTAAAAATTTCACCTAAATACCGCAACCACTTAACGTATGTCTACTTCTTAGCAGTCTGTGTTAAAATAAAGCTTATAAATAATTGTAGAAATACAACTAATTACAGTGTTTGTAAATTAGTAAAATAAAGTTTCAGTTTTTTTTAATAAAGACAGTTACCCAACATTTCGCAAATAACGTACGTATTTGCAGCCTTAAAAAAATTACCCACTCGTCAGAAAACGACGGCAGAGCCTATTAATCTGTTTATATTCTTCGCCCAGACACGCTTCCCCTTACAGGGTTGTCCAAGTCATGAGGTCTCTAGTCGCATATCTCCATGGTTTGAACAGTCGTCTTTGTACAGGTAAACTGGTAATTTTTTGGCTGTAATTAAGAAAAACTATAATATTTTATTGCAAGATTTCACATTATAAATGCCGTCTTTTTTAACAGGAACTATAAGTTTCTCAAAACTTTCTTGAGAAAACATCCTTAAATTAAAGTTTGTAGGGTGATAAAATCGGGTTTTTAAAAACATATTCGGAAAGATTCATTTTCAAAAGATTAATTAAAAATAAAACTTTAGAATTGAAGTGATTCCTAATGACATAGGATTTATTACCTTTAATTTTAGTATCACTAATCAATATAGAATATACGTATTAAAACCAGCGTTTTCCACATTTTTTAAACCTTTACGTTGGTTTACTGATAAACTTTGTGACGAAAAGAATTAACAAAATGTATTTATAAATTAGAAGCCTTCTGAACTTCTCATTTGTACTTGTGAAAACAGGGGTTCAACATTCAAGGTAATCACATCCCACCCCCAAAGGCTAGTCTCATCCCTTCACTTTGATACCCCCGCAGGTATTCCCTGCTTGCTTAACAGGTTAAGCGACTGCACTGTTTGACCCTAACCCTGTCCCGAACAACGGGCCATAAGAACTCCATTTGTGCGTTTCACCATAAAGACAAATTCTTCGTTCATTACAAGAGCGTAACATTCGCTTCCATGTGACGAGTTTGGCAAACGTTTGAGTATACTCAGAACGAACCGAGATTATTTTAATACTTGAAAGAGTGGTTTTCTTTTGCACGTTATCGATTTGGCGTATAATCTGGAGTGTGAATGAATCTTAGCAGTGTTGTTACACTCGTATTGTGACATATGTTTGTCCCGGTCTTGTGATCTCCTGAGCAGCAGAGGTTTTTTTTATTTTTATTGTCTTCTTTCCTTCTGTTTTGCAGTTTCGTTTCCTTCTTCTTAATTATTCATTTTTGGATGAATTGTTTTTGTTGTCGCTTTAACAGATAGTTAGTTTTATATTATTAGATTAAGTTCGTGGTACATCTAAAGACAACCACAGTATATTAATAGTCGAAATAGTATGTAACGATATATTTAATCGTATACATTAACATGCAATTCAAATCAAATAGTTATAACGATGGCAACAATCCGTTTGAAACTCTCCAGATAATAGTGACTACTATCAAAAGTTACTTTTAATCATAGCGTTGTAAGCGGATGATAATAAATTAGTAATTCAAAACTTGGCAGAAGTAATTTTATACAATTTTATAAAATTTATATAAATGAAGATTTTCTTCTACAAATATGTTCATCTACCAACGATTAAAAATTAATGCAGACGGAGACGTCAATTCAGAAGGAAACCTAATCGTGAGTATTCATGCATCCTTCACGCATCAGTGAGTGTCAGCATTCTGCCCCGAGAGTTGACAAGTACACATTTCAAAGACTAAGAGCAGTAAAGAAAGATAAAAAACTATTAAACAGATACGAAGATAAACTAGATTTGTTGATAACATTCGCATATTTTAGATAATAGCATGGAGGTAGACAGGACGTTTGGTTAGGAGAGATGGCAAATGGTAACGGAGGATTCTAGAAAGCGCCAAAGTTTTTAAATCAACGGTCCTTGCAAAAAGGTGGTACGAGTATGACATGTATAATTGCTGTAGTACAGTGAAATTTGGCAAGAAAGACGTCACTGGGGGCTGAATGGTGAGGCATTCACTCGGCTACAGGTAAACTGTAACAATGATGTAAAAACATTTTGTTATTAAAATTATATATTTTATTAGCACCAGAGCGCTTAACTCTGAATCCGCAGTCAAGAAAAGAAATAAGCAACCAGTCAACATATTCACTCCATCTAACTCTTCTTCCTCTACTACTACTACTACTACTACTACTACTACTACTACTACTACTAGTTGTTTTGTTGGTTCATCCTCTTCATTCACGCACTTAATATTAGTGATAAATTTTGTAACTTTCCTTGTGAACACTTACGTTTCTTAAAGCCCTCGTATGTTGCGGTGTGTTATTCACCTTCTTCAGCGAGGTTTAAATACAGAATATGTATGTTCTGTATTTAAACCTCGCTGAAGAAGGTGAATAACACACCGAAACGTACGAGGACTTTAAGAAACGTAATTGTTCAGAAGGAAAGTTACAATTTATCACTTCTTCTTCTTCTTCTTCTTCTTCTTCTTCTTCTTCTTCTTCTTCTTCTTCTTCTTCTTCTTCTTCTTCTTCTTCTTCTTCTTCTTCTTCTTCTTCTTCTTCTTCTTCTTCTTCTATCCCCTTTTGCTGTTAAGCGTCGGCGTCCTTCAACCACTTCTGATATTCTGTATGAGGCCTTGATCTCTAACAGGGTCTTCCCGTTATATTTGCAAACTTCTCAACATTGTTGGTCAATTCCAATCTCGGACTCCCTCTTCCTCTCCATCCGCTTGCATGACGAGTTTCAGCTTTAATTTACTCATCGTCATCATGTGACCAAACCATCATATTTTTCTCCTCTCCACTATCTCACTAACTAATTCCTGCTGAAACAGATTTCTGATGGTCATATTTCTAATGTGTTTTCTCCTAGTTTTTCCTGCTGCTCGTCTCAAAAATCATTTAGCATAACTTATCATTATCCTTTTACAAGTATGCCACACTATACTACGAATGCAGTAAGGTTACACAAGAGACACATGTAACCAGTTGCCCTTGGACAGCCTTATTAGTCTTGTGTATGTTGGTTACTGTAACCTAGGCTACTTGGGAATGCTACCCTCTTTGTGATTTTAGTAGTTCCTCTGGGTCGAAATTTTACCGATATGCTCTTCTACAACTTCTTTAAAATTCTGCTACTATTTGTTGTCAGGATATGATCAAATTGCTTTAGCTTCTGTATCCTAACTTATGAGGTAAAGCTAAGATTGTGTTAAGAGTGATTACCTTAATAAATATCTGTTATTCCTCAATTTCCAAGTCTATTTATCACATGTTAGATGTGTTGGTAAATTTCCATTTGTTTATGAGTAATAGATCAGCCATCCATAATCATCAAGCTGGATTTGATAATGGTCCACGTATCGCTATCATATAATATAACTCTCAGGATAAGCGTATTATACATTCTAAGATTAGTTAAACAACACACAATCTTATGAAACGTATGACCTACCGGGTCGGAGAAAGACTGTTTCTTGAGAAAACTGACTGATATATTCTGTTAGATGCGACATTCTGAACGATCCTATTGCAATTCAAATTCTTTTACATGGGTTTAATTTTTTTGAAAGTATCTGAAATAATATAAAAGACTTAAAGATTGAACATTTTCTTGTCATCTATGCTTTTTGTTGGACTGATTAAAGATATTTTAACTTCATTTTTCATCATGCCTACCCGACAATTCCTTTAACCTCTTACTTCGTGACAACCTTCATCAATAGGCCTAATCTTGCAAATTTAACACAATTAGGCCTAGCTAGTTAAAGATCAGTACATAAGTAAGATTGTCTATGTTCACTTATTAGATGGAAGAAATAAAACGCTGTCTTTTTTTATAAAACCAACTCGAGACGCCGTAAGAGATCTTACGATAAACACTTTATTTCTTGTTAATTAAAAACAACACGGTATTAGGAATAACACACGTTCATTGTTTGTTAATTCCGAACGTTTCACACATTTAACGACTGAGTATTCTCACTGGCTCGACGGGGATGGTTATTGCTAATATTTGGCTCGAGTGAGATTTTTAATCTTTACTAGTTGCAGATTAACTTTGGGTTTCGTTTCGATCGAGTGACAAAAATTTGTCACGAAAGCAACAATGTCTCGTGGCGACGGAGTTGCTAATGTTAAAAATCAACATGTTTTGACAACGTGCTCTAAATATTCCATTGTACCGGACAGAGTACAAATTTATAGAAATTAAGATTTGCTTCTACAAATATGTTCATCTATCGACCAATAAAGATTAATACAGATGGAGACGTGAATTCAGGAGGAAACCTAATCGTGAGTCCATGATAATCTCACGATCATCATGAGTCATTGATAATCTGAGTGGGGGAGGTGAGTCATTGATAATCTGAGATAGAAAACGTTGAAAAAAATTAAATTAGTTCTTTTAATTTGATAACAGGTTAATGTGATGTTTAGGCAGCATCGTGTTGCATTGTTGTCACGTCATAACATATCAGCAGAATCTAATTTGCATCTCTTAATGAAAGTAACCAACATACTTACTCATTAAAAATATTTAACTCTGGCGTGCTCTATGGGATCCACGTTGTTGATCTCCCCTCCCCTACGGTGCACGAGATCTAGTTCAAAGGAGTTTACAGTCCGCCATTTGTGAAAAAACCACGTCGGCAATGTATATGTTGGTTGTTCCGTATTATCTTGTGCGCTTCTTTTTTTAATTATAACAGGACGCGAAGTGAGCGAGGGAACTCGCCAGAGACGCATAACCAAGTTTACGCGTAACACCGTTTGTACCAGAGGGTAGTTAGGCCTACATACTTTTTGTACACATTTAGCACTGCCAGATTATCAGACTTCTTGCGCATTGTTATATTTTATTTCTGCTGCTTTCCTTATTTAATGCGTTTTCTCGTGTTTTTCCTTTTTTTTACATTAAACGTTAATTATTTCGCCTGTATGATATTGTTTGCTTGTTTTCCATATTTTTAAATAAAATTTGTGCCTTTTTACGGAACTTTTTGTTTTGTTTTTTTAGTCCGTACATCTTTTTTACTGGTGCTGTCCTTCTCGTAGCGAGCAACATGTTACAATTAACAGGAAAAATTATTACGTAGATCACTAGTTTTCATATGACTACGTGTTACCACGTTCATATTAAAAAAAAGCCATTTCTTTTTTGACTCGTGTATAAGCTACGCACACGTAAGTCGTTACTTGCATAAACTTTGCAGTTTATTTATAACTCCTTTTTTATATTTGTGTTTGTTCCATTCCAATCTCTCTCTCTCTCTCTCTCTCTCTCTCTCTCTCTCTCTCTCTCTCTCCAATCTCTCTCTCTCTCTCTCTCTCTCTCTCTCTCTCTCTCTGTCTTTCCCTTTAGCTATCTCTCTCCTCCCTAACTAAATCTCCCTTTATCTCTCCGCATGTCACTCCTTCCCTACTTTCCCTCTCCATCTAGCAATTAATCGCGCATAATTTCCCAAAATTAATGAACACCATTCATTAAGTTTCCTAGCTATCAGTTCTTCGTCGGATGTTTCCATTCAGAAAAACCGTCATACTAACGTCTTGTCTAAAGTGTAACTGCTCAGAACCTTAGACGTTCCTAATTCTGTATCTCCGTGAAAAAAAATACATTAATTTGATTCTAATTCCAGAGTCATGTACCAAAGCATCTAACAGTCCTTGCCTCGTGTCACTAACAAAGGTTCGGAGCCAAGGTTAAAACAAAGAACATAATTCTGAATTTAATTTATTTCTATTAAATTCCTGTATTCTGAGATTATAGTTTTACGTTTGCCCAAGTTTCATTTTTCTTGCCAGCGTGGTCGTTTCGCTTTTCTTCATCTTTCTCTTTCCTTTGTGCGTTGTCTCCTTAAATACATTTTTTATGTATGCCTTTATCTTCAACGTATCTTTGTTTATTTCACTCGCATTTTATTGTGATCAGAGTAGTAGTAATTTCTATACAAATATGACTGAGAGCAAGTGAAGTAACTTATTTGCTATATAATATTTTCAGGAAAGCTGGAGAGATATTTAATTTTTCTTCCATGTTTACCAATGGAAAACTCGGTTTTATCTACACAACTGGTTTTGTTTTCTACTTGAAACACGCGTTTTTTTGTTTTTATTGTCATTATTTTTTGTGTAATTTGAGTTTAAAATTCCTATTCTGTTTTAAGTAACGATTGTAACTAACCGAAACGTGTCCGCGCGTACGTTTACGAACATGTATAACATACAAAGGTAAACATACGTATATAAAAAAACGTACTTATGAATACGCATTTATTAACTTTAACAACTAACTACTGAAATCTTGATTTGTTGACATAGGCTAAGATTACAGAACGTCGAGCAGTATGTATCAAACCGAAACAGATTTCATAACGTTTTATTCCTGTGTGCCTGAAGACAATTCCTGAAAGATTATGAAAGCTGTTTAAAATGGAATATAAGATATTGAAGGTGTGTGACTAAATAGTGACAACAGTTAGGCCACAAAATGAGATCCAGACAACCCGTATTTATCGGTTTACTTTATATTCATGCCTGGGTGTTTCTTGAAACTTCAACCATTTGCCTGTTACGTTCGTAAAAAACATAAATGAAAATTTAAAGTTTATAAAAATAAATATTGTAATTGAAAAGAGTATTTTTACAATCAGACGATAAGTATCGGTAGTGAAGAAAGTATGCGTATCTCTAAAGTCTGTTGTTTTCCGTACAGGAATGTCGTTAATTTTAACGGCTCAGCACGTGTAGTAAATTACGTTGGAGCTGGAAAACGTAAATAAAAAATATAAAACAGTTTTTTCCGAACTGTTCTCTTGTAGAATTCACGTTCGTTCAAACCTGCGTTCCTCTAAAATCCGCGTGTTTATTCTAATATAAATCTGGGCGTTCTTAAATTTAGCTAGAAAGTCCAAAGGACAAGATGATTGACTGCTGACTCCATGTCCAATCTAAGCAATATCAAGGTAACGTTTTGAGCCTGTGTCGGCAGAGGACATGTAATTGAGTATCTGGGATACGTCCCAATTAAAGAATTAAACAGAAAAGAAAAATGTCGGTATGGAGAACCATACATGACGCCCATGTTTTAAGATTTATATTTAAAATCATTTTCAAAATAAAATATTTCTATATAAACTACTTCTTTCTACTTCTTGCTTCAGCCTTAACCACAGTACTGTGATCACTAACGTATACCACCTCACGTTCGAGCACTCGATTTTCGCTGATGTTGGCAGTCGATGGCACTGCCGAAACGTCTGGTTTTGCTGACAACATTGGACCACGGCCAAACAGCCCGGAAAGGAATTTTAACAACAAACTACTTCTTCTTTGCCGATAACGTAGTACACATATAAAAAATTATCCCCTCCCCCTTCAACTATCATTTTCATTTATAGAAAATTAACCCCTCCCCCTTCAACTACCCTTTTCATTTATAGATATTTCATCTACCTTTCTACAGTGGATTATTATGACCTTCTTTTCAGAACCCTTTATTTATCAAAATTAAGTACTTTACTGGTAAAACCTACAACGTTGCAGGTAAATTACCCCTTATCCTAAACCGATCTTCACTAAAATCAAGAGGCCTTGAGTCCTCTACAATTCGGGTACATATGCAAAACTTATTTGATTTGGTTTGAATTTACGGCAGTTATCGTTCATCATAGAAAAAATTACTCTTGTTAAAACATAAAACGTTGCAGGTAGACTACCCCTTCCCCTTAACCGATCTTACCAAAAATCAATAGGCCTTGAGTCCTCTACAACTCTGGCATAGGCCTATTTGCAAAAAATTATTTGATTCTGTTTGAGTTTACGGCAGTTATCGTTCGTCATATAAAAAATTACCCTTGTTAAAACATAAAATGTTGCTGGTAAACTACGCCTTTCCCTTAACCGATCATCACCCAAATCAAGTAACCTTGAGTCCTCTACAATTCAGGAATGTATGCAAAAAATTGTTTGATTCTGTTTGAATTTGCGGCAGTTATCGTTTGCCATAGAAAAAATTCTACACACAGACAGACACACAACGCACACAGACACTTTTCAAAAAATGACTTTTCTTCACGTTTTGAGGGTAGTACAATCAGAATCAGCCCTTATCTCGAACACGATTTTTTTGCCATCACCCCATTTCCTTATGGAACATGGAAGTAAAACTGAATATAAGTCTTGATTGACTTGATTGAATAGAAAGAAACTTATTTTGTCTTAGGCTCTCAGGCCGGCGTTAACATTGTTAGAATTAGTGATAGACGGGCTGTTAGGTCGTGGCGTAGTGGTGTTCGTTACAGACGTTTCGGTTCCACAGTCGGAGACCATCTTCAGTGCTAAAAATTGTTTAGCAGCTGGCGTTGAAATGGAAAATAACATATTGAAGGTGTATGACTAAATGCTGTCAGCTGTAACAATGCCAGGCCACACAGTTATTGATAATGCAGGCAAACCGCTGCCAAATAATTGTTTGCACTAAAGATGGCGTCCGGTGGTGAGGTCGCAACGTCTGTAACATTAGACCTCGGCCTAACAATCAGACTGAACCCACCATCTAATGCCAACAGTTTGGTTGTTACGACTGGAAAGTAGTATAATCTACACAACAATTTATGCATATCAGTAGAAAAAGCCGTCACAATAAATCTGTTAAAAGCGCGTAATATTTCTGAACATTATTGTTGATGAACAAATGCAGTGCCAGTTTAATTTTATGTAAATATATCTCAATTGTAATCTATTACAATCCAGGAAATTGTAAAAAAAAAAATATTTTCCAAGATGTTTTTTATTTGCTTTACTGATATTAACAAGTATACTGCCACATGTATGGTGATCCATTTGCTAACATCAATTATAGAAGTAATTACAATTTTATAATTTAAGAGCTTTAATAGTTAAATTACAAAAGTTAAATGTAAGAAACCTTACATAGAATACAAATTCTAGTATTGCTGTGTAAAAGGAAGGGGTGTCGACATACAAAAACAAAATTGTGTAAAGTACGATATAAGGATGTCACTAGAAAAATCGAAGGTTATGGATAGTTCTTATGAACTGAAATGGTAACCACTAAGAAGACACTTGACGAACTTAGCGTCTTTAGACTTTAGTGTGTAGCATAGCCTATAACTTTAGTAACAATATTAAACTAAGTACACATTAGCGATGTGTTTGGTAAGCATGTGTTATTATGTACGTGTTAAGGATATGTGGAACAATAATTGAACTTCATGAAAACAGAACAAGAAAAGTTAGTCAACTGAAGTCTATCGTTTCCTATCTCTATATATGGAAACGAAATATGAATAATTACCAAAAGGAAGAGAAACGAATCCAAACTCAAGAAATAAAAATTCTCAAAAGAGTAAAGGGATTTAACAATTCGTCAGATGTCGAAAAAAGTATGAAAGAATAGATCTATATATACGCATTTAGCATTAATAAGAGAATTCAACAAAATAGAAAAAAGTGCTTCCTGTTGTTTTTAAACGGTGGCTGTATTCTAGACCATCAAAAGTTCTGTTGTTGTGATTGTGTTGGCAACAGAGGAAGTTTGTTTAGAGAAGTCTGAAACCCTGTTGCACAAGAATGGAGGCATATAAAGTAAGCTTTGAAGAGGCGAAAAATAGTGAAAAGGACAGAGGAACCATGTGACAGACGTATTGAAATAAATTTGTGCGCAAAGCGTCACTTAGAAACTGTTGTTTTCGTGCAACTCCTTCGGGAAGGAAACTACGTCGACGGAAAGGGAAATTAGAGGGAATTGTAAACAATCTGAAAGCTTACTGCCGACGACGACAAAGACGAAGGAACGGGACACAGAAACTCGGTGGAGTACCTTTAATTGCAATCTGTCCCAAAGAGCCACCACCACAGGGTGAGAAAGAGAGAGAGAGAGAGAGAGAGAGGAGAGAGAGAGAGAGAGAGAGAGGAGAGAGAGAGAGAGAGAGAGAGAGAGAGAGAGAGAGTGAGTGAGTGAGTGAGTTAGTGAGTGACGGGGTGAGAGTAGTGTAGAATGAAATATATTAGAATCGATAACTTGTAACTTAGTGGTTTTAGTATCAGTAGTTCAGTAGTGTTATACTTCAGAGCTACTTTCATAATTTCAACGATAAATTGTGTGTGTGTGTGTGTGTGTGTGTGTGTGTGTGTGTGTGTGTGTGTGTGTGTGTGTGTGGGTGGGTGCGCGCGCGCGTCTGTGTGTCTATTCTGCACTCTCTACTTTATATCTCCAACTATACGAGCATACATATAGATATACCTTCTTCTTTATTTGCACTAAACCCTTATGTAAAATTTGACCTTCTCACCTACTGTCCATCGTGGTCTCCTACTGACAGCAACTCTCCGCTGATTCCTAATTCCTGTATTCGTGAAATCTTTCTGTACGTCTTCCAACCACATCTTCCTTGGTGTTCATCGCCCTCTATATTCTACTGGCTTCCAATTAGTTACTTGTTTGGTACTTCCGTCCTGCTCCATTTGATGTACGTGTTTCATCTAATTCTTTGATACTTTATTAAACTTAAAATATAACCTATACATTTTCTCTTACAGCTGTAACTGCAACGTTGCTCGGACCCTCTAGAAATCTTCTTGATTTTTATTGTGTACACAGGAGAAAATACTCTCTTATTGAGTAATCTTCTCTCAACACTCCTCAGCATCTCCACCTTCTTCTTTTTCTGGACGGCATGTGTTCACTTTACTATAGGTCGTATGAGATGCTTAATTTTTACTGAGTGCCTATTATTTTAGAGCTCACTAATGATTTATTTGCATAACAACACTACTTTCTTTGTCATTCTGGGTTTACTTTATCACTTATGATAATTATTACACCTGGTCAGTAGTGATTACAGAGAAGAGAAGCTGGTTACTCTTTGAAAGATATGGACGCATATTTCTGGAGGAATGTTATTTTCAATTGCATTGTTTGTCGTTATCATGAGTTTAATATTGTCTTTATATATCCCAATCCTACCTATCCTGTCCCTCTTTCTAAGGGTACACGTAGACTGCAGGCAGGTTTTCGGATTCCGCCAACCGGCGCGACCTGTCTTTAGACGAGAGCGCGTAGTGGCACCAGGCACCGGTACACACGCACAGATACTTTGACTCAGTTTACCGCAAGAAATGTTAATTTTGGTTTCAGAAACCAAAGCCGGGTCGGAGCGTTCTGCAAGTGTTTTATTCATTTGAGTTAAGTTTCTTATTTTCCTCATTGCTACGGAAACCAAGAGTCTCAAGGAATATTCTAACCGGTTCGTTGTAGATGCCTATTGCCAATATATCTAAAACGAAATGGATGTTGCAGGTAAGCTGACAGAGATTAGTTTCATGGACACCACTTCTCTCTTGTTCCAGTTTTAAACCAAACCTTCTGAAGCAATGAGAAAACACAGAGCTTCCTCACTGCTTAACTCCATAACTATGACTAAATCTATAGTGTTTCGGAGCCTGTAATCTACCTTCACTATACGATCCTACCTGCGCTTTTCGGCGCAATCTGACAACCTGCCTGCACTCTACGCGCCGAAGACTTAGCGTACGGCATTCTCACTCCTTCCCTCTATTACAGTGGAGAACAATACCGACTCCTATTTGATTACTTGTCACAATTGATTATTTGATTAGTTTTCATCATCTTTAAAAGGTCCAGTGAAGACATTATTTGTTCTTCAGTGAAGTGGTCCTTCTAAGAACCAAACCATCTTCATCCGAGAAAAAAAATCCGCGAAACACAGAATCAAACATTTACACTATCTAACACTTGCACCTACAAATTTGGCTAATTATGTAAATGTAAACGCTAGCGCACGCGTGTGTTGCATAGTTTATAAACCAGAGTTTCGGGTTAAACATGGTGTAAATTCTACAGAAGGAATCTTCATTTGGAAGTTGAACGTAAAGCCGACTAACATATCCTGTAAAAAATGGAACATTGCAAAAATTTCAGTAAAGATAAAAACTGTATGCTTTGCGAACCGACTTACGATACAGATACGAATTATACAACATATTCATGCCTTCTCAATCGGTTTCCAAACTTTATTTGCTGTTACAGCCTGTTCTGTACTGGCGAGCAAATTCCTTTCTGTCATGCGCCCCAAATACCTTCATTTTTCGTGGTCGTTCCCTTTTCAGCCTTACTAATGGCGTGCGTGCAAGTACCATTTAGCCATTTTGAATCGGATTTTAAGTGTCTTCTGTCCACCGTTGTGTTCACTCTGTTCTTAATTTTTTCACTGGCACAATTTTTAATCTTGACACTCCAGCATTTCTTCGGATTCTGGCGATTGAGATGACAGTTCTCCATTATTACAATACAATACACACAACAATTTTAAAATTACTAACATACAAAATAATTAAAATATAATGTTAGTTATAACATATAAAATATCAAACACTGGTAATGATAGAGCATACATTAATTATTAAATGTAGGCGTGTCGTGCCCCACGTTGGACGCCAAAATTATACAACGATACATAACATAAATTCAATATACCGTAATTTATCTCTGCGTTCGTGGGGTGCAAAAATTATACTACGTTACAACTTTATGTGTTATATAACGATACCTTTTATGTATGAAGGTTGTATAACGATACCAGGTGTAACTATAATAAGAGTAGTAGATTTATGAGTAGTTAAAATTTCATGTTTATTGTTTTAACCAGCATTATAAATAATAAACTTTGTTAATAATCTCCGCTCAAGATATCACTCCTTATTAAGTGTTTTTCTCTTAAGCTATACGGTGTTACACACATTTAAAACACTCTTACATATAGACATGTTAATAATATTAATCTAGACATTTATTCAATGTGATTTACTAAAACAAAATAAAATTTAAATGTAATTTTAATTGAATTCATTTACTCAGATCTGACCTCAGCTTGCTCAGTCTATACCAATGTTTTTTAAAAATTAAATTTTAAAATTATATTATTTACTCTTAGACTGGCATTTGTTTCATATTAAAAATTTAAGTTATTCTTTTCCAAAAAATGCAAATATCAAATCATTTCAATTATTTTACTTTGATAAAAAAAATACTATCTCAAAATTAAACTCTCTTTTTTTTATATTTATCTATATGCGATCGCTCATTCTTACGACTAAACATTTACATAAGACTCTATTACCTTATTTCTAATTATAAACCTTATTTTGTTTTAATTCATTGTCTCTTTATATAGTCTTTACGAGCTCTTTAAAAAAAAATCATTTAGAAATGCATTATGCATGTCACCTCGAGTTTTGATGACCTTACGACTTATTGACGGGGTCCAGCGTTGTCCAGAGTTGGGTTTCCGTTACTCCTGGCTTGGCGTAGTCCTGGATATGTCCAGAGTCCAGCGTCGTTCTCCAGTAGTGTGTGGCCCGTCCCAGAGAATTACTATCTGCTGCGAGGTGGATCTCGTACGGCTGTTAGGCGTTTAAAAAGCATCTCTTAACGTCCAGCATCCCGCGTCGCTCTTGTAGCTTCTCTGTTAATACTCTGGATGACTTAAACGGTCCCGGTACTCTACGTTTCCCGTAACATTGTAAACATAATTACTGAACGTCTTTATTCGTTCATAGATGAGACTTATAATCAAAATAAAACTGTTCTGCCGACGGACAGCGTGTCCGACAGCAACTGTGTTTTGGAAAGAATAGAATGGCTTCCAGTCGAACCCTTAATTTATACCCTCTCGAGATTCCTCCCTGTTGGTTCCGAAATTATCCTGTCGAGACCTGCAGATCACATGCTAGCCCAAACTCCCGAATCTTTTCATATATTTGCAATTTTTTGCTAATGGCAATGTTTTGAAAGGAATCGAGATAGCACAAATCATAGCTAATTTGATTAAGCACTCACTGTATTAATTTGAGCGTCTTAGTGTAATTTGCGTATTTTTGGCACATTTATTTCACACTGACTTCGCGTAGTGTGTCCTATTAACGTCATTTTCTTACTGTGGATAACTATAAAATTTACACACACTTGGGTGCTTTTTGTTTGTTTATACACTAATTAGTTTTCACACAATGAATTAAAATAATTATTTTAGTAATTAATTGGGGAAGGTAGCTGAGATTCCTGTCTGTACATGCATCACTAACACACACAAGATACACGCGTAACACACATACAATCGAGCAGGTGTTCTTTGCCTGTTGGAACAGGTAAATTTCTCCCCTAGTATAACAATGAAACATTTTTACAATCCCAGACCTGTCCATTTACCCCAAACTTATAATAATTTTAAAAATTTTGTATTTATTTAAATCAATGCTCAATACAGCGTATGGCTGTATCGTTGCAAATGTGAGCCAAAAATCAGCTGTGTTGTTGCGGCAGGGTACTGTTTCCCAATGTTATTTAAATTACGATAAACTCAACTGCACGTCCAAGATTTCGCTACATAATAACTGGAGACTGAAATATTATTGTTGTTGTTATTTTTGTTGTTGTTGTTTTCACCTTATTTATTCTTATTACTTTTGATAAGTATTCATTTTGGTAATACTTCAGTAATTTTACACCAACAGAAGCGTGATTACATCGAACCGTTTTTAATACAGGAAAAGTAATGCTGATGTTTCCAGTGCTTTGAAATTTAGACGCCGAAACAGGCTGATCAAAAGAGAATCAAAACATTCGAATTCAGGGACCTACAGACTTTATTTGGAAATGGCGTGGATACGATGCAGAATAACAATTGCACAATACAATAACTTTAGATACAGTCTACATTAATATAAAACAGAGGAAATCTAAATTGAGCACAGACAAAAAATCGGCGAAGTGAAAAATTTGAGTGGAAGAGAAAACGGAAGTTCCTTGCAGAGCCAGAAATAGACCTCAGGTGAGCTGTATAATTGAAACGACTCCCTTATTCGTAGTACACGACATACTACGTCTGAAATATGCGAATAATTGGTTCACTGAGATGTGCGCATGCATCACAGGACATGTGCCATTCTGTCATCTTCCAGCGCACTTAAACCAAATAGAGATTCCCAGAATAATTATTGTGTCGCAGTATACAATAGGAGACTTCGGTATATCGAACACCCACATAACTGACCGTGTTGTAGATTTGTAGATAATAACAATAAAAACTAAACCGAAGGATGTTCAAAATTTTTATTAACCAACTATTAAAAACGTAGCAATAGTATTAATTTCACAGGACACGATATTTAATCCAACAATAAATTTATCAATCACTGGTCAATTTTAATTTTATTTTTTTCATTCTGGTTTCATTTTGCTTTTAGTCGTCGCCACGCGAATTACGATCTCATAAGATCATACCAATAGGATAGTCTAACATTGCAGTGTGAGTAGATGTTACGATGGTAATGACGGGAGACAACAGATGGTTTAAAGAATGCGATGCGCTAGCAGCTATCACAGGACAGATGATAAACTAAGGAAAGACAAAATGCATGATATGCTCACAGTCAGATACAAGGAAAGGTAGGCATATAACGAAAGGAGAACAAGTGTGCGTGAAAGTAAGTATTATACATATTTAGGAGTAGCGGCTTCTAAAAAAAAAGAAGACATGTTGAGGGAACTGAAGAATGTGTAGAAGGAAAGAAGCATACTGGAAATAGAAAAGTCTTGTGAGGGATAGAAATGTTAGTAGAGATACATGTACTGGCATATGCTTCCTAACCCATTATGGCTAACAGTCAGTGTTGAAATTAAAATGACGAGGTCTGAAAACAGAATAATAAGGAGAATTACTAGACCTAGGAAAACACCTTGTGGAATGTATAAAATGGTAAAAAGATCAAGGCTAAAACCTGCTGGACGGAGATATTATAATAAGGTACACGTGTTAGTATGCGCATGCGAAACCAGAAAGACAGAGGTGATGTAGAGACGAGCAGAGAAGAATAAACGTGATAATAAAGAAGGTAAATACATGGAGATCACTGAAGGACAGATCAAGAAAGAAAGTAAAATTTAGTTGGGAGAATCAGGTTCAGACGGATGTCACAAGGCTAGAACAGACTGCGAAATATTCGTAAGAGATAGAAAAGAAGGGTGAAATGTCTTGTGAAGAAAGTGAAGAGCCATAAAAACTTGACGTTAGAAAATAGATCTATCGGTATACCCATCTACAGAGTGTTTCAACGCGATGAGAGTCATAGAAGATGCAGAAAAAAAGGTCGCTGAATATTCAGTGAATGTATAAACTAATAAAAAACTGATAATAATAATAAAATAATAATAATAAAAGTGATTATTATTATCTTAATAATGATGATAACAGTGGTGATGATAATAATAATGATATTATCAACGACGAAATGTTAATTGAAATGTAATAATAATAATAATAACACTTGCCCCTAAAAATAAAACCTTACGCCCTGCCTACAATATCTTGGCCTTCGGGGGGGGGGGGGGTGCAACAGCTCTTTAGGTGGCTACCTAACAGGGCAGTAGAAGGTGAGTTCGACAAGGTCGTGTGTACCGCTTGACAGCACACCGTAACGAATGGTGGGACCGATCGTGCCAATGGGTGGATAGCTCAAAGTTAGTGAGTCGCGAACGATGGCCTCAGGGCACCAGGATGAACCCTGTTATATTTAGTCCTAGCCGTGGTACTCAAGGGCTCTGCCGCGCTGGTCTGTTATTTCCCCGGTACCCGTGGGACAGAAATGTCAGTCTCGTTTAATTATAATCCTGGGGTTGAGGGATCCTCTAAAAACCCTCATAATAAAAATTCTCCTCCTCGGAAGATGAAAAAGCAAAGGAATTATTTACAGGTTTAACCATTTGGTGACTTTTTCAGTTCGATAATTCAGCTACAGTATCTCGACATTGGTGTGAATGTGGAGTGTCTCGTCTTGCTTCGTAGCAACCACTTGTTCTATTTTATTGTAGGTGACTCAGATATGTATCTGATTTCTTCGAAAATAGCACTCAGAGTGTACAGCATATCTGAGAAATTTATTATGAAAACCTGACTTCTTTTCTATTTAACTCTTTTTTGCGCAGTTGTAGCTGTAAGCTCGCTGTCTACAGGCAACACTACACGTTTATGAAGGAAACATTTCTGCTCTATTGTTAGATGAGAACTTTTTCTACGAAGTTAATACGTTTTTGTATACTTAAGATCCAGTATGGGAGTCGCCATTGTGTAGTCGGTAGTGTGCTGGCTCCTTGTTGGCTCGTCACACTACGCGGTTTATTTCGATTCCCGCCGCGAAAAAAAAACATACAGTTACTCTCCATTTGCAAGACTTGGCAAAACTGAAGAGCAGTATCGTTGGGTAAAAATTCCTCTCTACTTGGTGGCCGTTTGGGAGCCGGAGCTAAACTGTACGTCTCATAAACCAGTGAAAGAATTTCCAAAAACACGCACACTCGTCAGAGAAAACACACGTATGCATGCGCGCGTGCACACAGAGATCCGTAATAATTTAAACACACATGCAGTGTAGTAACAAAAATCTGACTGGCGACCTAAGACAGAGAGAGAGGGAGAGATAGAGAGAGATAGAAAGAGAGAGAGAGAGAGAGAGAGAGAGAGAGAGAGAGAGAAGATCAATAGTTCTTTTCTTTTTAACGTATTCCACTATAGGAGCTAGATAACAATAGCCGTTCCAAGATCTTGTTGCATTGTTGCTGTATGGAAGGGTAATATTACATAACTTATTAAGGTGACGTGTTTATGTCTTTTGGATGCAAAGTGTAGGCTATATACTTACATTGGTTGAATTTAGTTTTATTCTTCTTCGCCACAACGGATAATATATTGTTGCTATCTTGCTGCAGCTTTCTAATTCTTGGGTAAAGACCCCTGATACCCGTTACATATTCATGTGTTCTGCGCTAGGCTTCTTGGCCTTTTCCAGCCTCATCCAAGCCGTAAACCACATCTCCCTCGTGACCTGTAACTGAGTCACCGCCCATCCACACTCACTATTACCCCCCCTGGACTGTAGCGTCCAGTTGCTTTCACAAGGACTGATGCGGAAGGGGTGGACATTTTTTTCTTTTATTCCACCCCATCCTTGCTTCGGCGTTACAATAAAATTCGGTATTACACCTACTATTCTTGATTTATACACCCCTAATGGACTACCACCCCTATCTGGGTGAAAATAGCCCTGTTCCAAAATTTGGTACTGAAAAACCAACAACTGTATCAAAACCATTTGAATTTTAATAGTTTGTTCTTGCGTTAGAAAGTTTTGAGTCACCATCAAATATACTGCAGAGAGGAGGTGCCGAACATGTAGGCCTAATATATTCTTACCCTTACTTGATTTCTATACTTCGACCAGCCTGAATTATGAGTTCCTTTCTATTACATCATACTACTCATCTCTAGTATCGGCAATTTTATGAGGTTGTAATAGATTGAGCCCTGTGCGTTTTAAGTTTTTGATATTTATTATTTCTAAAAAACCTCTACAATGTAGTTTCTTTAGTTTTTTTTTTCTTTCTAATTTAGTGCTCTAAAATTTTCAGTATTCTCTTACTTATCATTTTGTGCATAATTTTCTTCATTTTAAATTGTTAGTGTATACATTGGTTGATATTTTATCTGTCCAGGCCACTCTTACGATTTCTGTCAACAGTAGGCCTACATTTGGAAAGCGTCAATTTTCTTTTTAACTATTTCAGTGTCCAAAGTTCTAATCCAAAAGAAATTCTGAAAATATTGATTTCTTACAAGCCATCGAAGTGATCACGTTTTCCACATGCTTAACAGTTTCTTTGCTGTTGAATTTCTTTATCTGATTAACTCGCTTGGTTTGTAGAGTGGTATTATATTTGATGTATGGTATTATACAGTAGGTTATAATGCAGGATATATGTATAACGCGGATAGAACAAGTAATGAAACATTTCATAGGCTGTCTGTTTTGATAGGGGGTCTGTCTCAGTTTGGAGGCCATAAACCCTACAATTACACCAGATATGGGTGACATTTATCTCCGTTTACCAATGGTACATTTGATTACTTCATAAAAATTACGTTCAGCAGCATGAAGTTCAGCATGTTTGACGAGCGAAGAATATATCATGCTCAAAGGAAATTTATATTTTTATATGTATCTGTTAACAGATTATAACGAATTAGATTATAGAATTTTCTTCATGTTTTAGTCGAGAGAGTGGTCTCTAAGTGGACCAAAAACGTCTTACGCGAAGCCTGCACGGGAAAGCAATGGGAAAGCTTAGCTCACGACAAACAAATCCCTCTGAATCTCCCAAGAGCAGAAGCAGTCGCCAAATTCAGACTCCTAACTGGCCACGATTATCTACAAGCGCATCTGCATAGGATTGGGGTAGCCGGCCCCGACATCTGCCCACTCTGTGCCACCAGCAAGATGGACGGTCCGCACCTACAGCAGTGCACAGGACTGACGGACGTACAAGACAGACGCGATACATGTCTATACTGGGAGGCTCGTAGGCCAATGGCAGAGATGCCAAGAGCTGGCATTGGATAAAGTAAAGTAAGTAATGTTATACGTGTAAACATTTTCCCAATTTCTTCCTTGACAAGAAATTTTATTCGTGATCGAGCTTTAATTGAGTGATTCGGTTTGATTTACTTCTCTAAGAAATGAAGAGTGCAAACTATGTAGTGATAATGAAGCAAGGTCCTTACCTTGCTACATTGTTGAGGACCTCAGGCCTATTCATTACTCTTCTATCGCCGACGTAAAAGGTGTTCGAGCCACATTCGCTTGATGTCTTGATTCCCGGTTTTTGCTCGACACATTCCACCAATGAGAACAGCTGATGAGAACGGCGGAAGTCATGTCACAAACGGGGTGAGTGGATAGACAAACAGTTGCCGTTTTCCTAGAATCGGAAAAGGTTTTCCAATTCTAACGGTCAAAATAGACTACCATTCTAACCTTGAGAAATCATTCTCCACTATCGTCAGACGCATACGAGTGTTAGCTTCTTCCGCGTGAGAACTGATCTCCCTCCCAATACTGCCGGTGGTCCTCACTGTTCTCTCCTATTTTTCACCTACTGTGGAATCTAGCCCGGGCCGATCAAGAATCTGTAGTTTAGCACTCCCGGATTTCTACAGTCAACACGGCGGTTTATACTTCTGACTGTAGCGATAACTTGGCGGTCATACGATTGCAGTTATAGTTCAATACGTCCTTTGATAGGATCTACAAACGAAAAGAGATTGACTGATAAATGGTAACACGACCTAAAGCTTCGTGGAGTTTCTTCAAGTTCCGGAAATATGCGCAAGAATATTCAAATAGGATGAGCGTACTTTTCTTGGTTCAATGAAAACAAATATTTTTAAAATGAAAAATAAAGATAGCTTTATTTAGCTTTATTGGATTTATAATGACTCTTCAGTATATACGTTTTTCTGAAGTTTTGGTATTATTGGTAAGTGACTAATTGGACGATAAGGTGAAACGTCCGTGAGATTTTTTCCGCGGTTCGCTACTAATATTATTTGAGCAACTTTTAGTGATTTAGGTCAATATGCAAGACATAAAATAGTGTTGAATATGTACATGAGTTTCCTATGCCTTCTTCTGGCAATATTTTCAACATCCTGGCAGTAAAAAGGTCTTGATCATCGGATCACGTGACACACCCACGCTCAAGGATCTTACAAAAGAGTTTTCCGTAAGTCGTTTCCTTGCTTGTCTGCTGAGAAACTGACTCGGTATTTGTTATGTGTTTGTTTTCGTAATATTTTTTTCTTTTGTTTTCGTAATATTTTTTCCTAGCAAATATTGCGTCAGACGACTTCCTCATGAGCCAAGTACCGTTACACCTAGATAATTCTTGGAATCGCTCTCGCCCTATAATGTCAAAAATCTATCAAGCGTAGGTATTATAGTTTAACTGATTTTAAGAGGCGGTTCTGTTTATGAGGACCATATTGCGATTATTCTAAAACCATAAATTTTACAGCGCAAAATGTCATTTTTAGTGAGTAGGCCTACACCAGCATGGTCCGTTGTGAAAAGAGACTTCAGATACGTAACCGATACGTCACGCCGAAGGAGATATCCAACAATGGATCAGGAATTGGAGAAACGGAGCCAGGAATTTATTTATTAGCAGTCAGAATATAAATTCTAGGAGCTAATATGCTTATTAATGTACCAACTTAAAAAATGTACCTAATCAATCCAGTGATGTTACCTCACGGTCCTTAAAGGTCGAATGACCAAAGACTTCTTAATGGGGTTGTAGGGTGCACAAGTGACACCAGCAGCGGGGTTAGAATGATCGTAAAATCTTCCATGACGTCGGATGCATCTTTCATGAATGACTTCACAAACATATGGAAGGTGTAAGTCTGCATTTAAGGTGTACTTGGACACATACCTCGGGTCATCCGTGATAACTCGTAAGATTTTTTACTAGTGTTGCTGTGTAATGGCTATGTTACAGTTGATGGCGCAGCCCCAAAGCTCAATTACGTAAGACCACATGGGTTGGATAGGTAGTTTACTGTATATTTGTAGACAAGATTTTCTGCATGTCAGCCAGTTAATTTCTTTACAACTTAAAACTAATTGTTCCCTTTTCTGTTGTATGTTCTGTTTCCAGTTCAGTTTAGAATATATCTGCTGTTTATGTATCTGACTGCTGTTTGTTGCAGTATTTCAACATGGTTGAGATGTCCATAGTTGCCTCTCCCTAGGGTGAACGTAATATGTGACGATTTGGATTCCTTGGCCTTGATTCTTCATTTTCGTAGCCATCCTCTAGTGAGATGAGGTGCTCTTGAAAATTTGATGAGGCAACTGCAAGGTCTTCATTAGTTGAAAAGGTGTTTGAGTCGTCAGCAAATATACCAGTTGTCATGTCTCTGGTGCTTAGTACATCGAAAGTGTACAGGACGTACACTAGAGGTCCAAGAATATTCCTTAGAGAATTCCTTATTGTATTTAGAGACAACCAGAGGTTTTTCCATTGACTATGGATTCAACTTCACGTTTGTACAGGTAAGATTTTAGCAGATTAAAAGCAAGTTGAAGGATGGATTCGTCAGATTTTGTGTAATAGTCCCGGCTACCATACCACTGGCTGATGACCAGGAATGCTGCTGTGCAGTACTGTTCGTTCTCTAATACGTATTTCACTAATTACGTTAATTATAAGTGGCAGCGTTGTACTGTTGGGTGGACAAGACGAAAGCCGACCTGATAGTCACGGGTCCGGTCTAGTTTTCTTAGATCTGTAGTGATTCTTCTGTATATACTTTGTTCAGAAATTTTTTGCATTATTGGCAAGTAACTGATTGGATGATAAGATGAAACGTCTGTGAGATTTCCCGCGGTTCGCTAGTAATACTATTTGAGCAACTTTTAGTTATTCATGCCAATATGTAAGACATAAAATGGCGTTGAATGTGTACATGAGTTTCATATGCTTTTTTTTGCCACTGTTTTCAACATCCTGGCAATAATAGGATCGATTCCTCATGTGTTTTTCTGGTTTAGTTTGTTAATTTTGTAGAGGGTAAATATTGTGTACCTTCACCCTCATCTAGTTGAATTTTTTGTAGTAAATAATATGAGGCGACCGCGAACTTGAGTGGGTGTGGAAAGCCTTGTTCCACTTCGAAGTCGTGGTAGTTGTGTTGTGTGATACAGTGTGTTTCAAAAACTTATGAAAGATATTTACAAAGAGATTGGCTTTGTACTTGTTGCCTTGTACCTACGTATTCGAGGTGCCGACAGTCTCGGTTTCTCGCTGTGTTTTGTGGGCTTGCAGATGGAGTTGTCCCGTATAGTCAGGTTACAGGATACATTCTCAAAAGAATCGTTTCCAACATTTAGAATTTTTAATTTTAGCTTGTTGATAGCGGAAATGAAAAAGAAAATTATCAGAAATTATAAAATAACTCTTGATTCTTTTTCGTGGCAGAATAAAACTAGTAGTTCTTTATTCAGTGAACTACAGAACGGAAACAACGAATACTCAGAACGTCTTGTTTTTGTTTTTCTATTCAATAAAAATCGAAATGTTTTTCCGCTAATCAGTCTTAACCGCTGAATAAACGCGGATACGCGGTGAATATAAAATTGATTATAATAAGGAGGAGAGGAGAAGGAGAAGGTGGCGTAGCAACTCTAGTGTGTAATGTGTTGACACAGTACATGCTATAAAGACGGGTTTAAGTAAGTGAAGGCAGTTAGCTTATCAGTAGCGTGCAGCAATACCCTTCCACTAAGTAATAGACTATTCGGTTCTCTTGTTTGTTCGCTTCCAGCTAACCGCACGTAAAAACTGCCATCATTCGGCTTCTGAAGAGAAAAATTAAAATGTAGCTTATTTTAAATTGAAAACCTTGGTTGCAGTCGACACGGCTATTCAAGCAATGCGACTTCGATTTTGTCCTCTTTTTAAAGTGAAGTGATTGTATTTCGTTTTCCAGCCACCTGAATATAATATTTCCTTGAAAATGCATTTATCCTCTACAAATAAATAAATTCAATCACTTTCTGCTACAGTTCGTTTCTTGATATATATAAAATATTTAAAATTTATATTTATATTACCTCAAGATGTTATTTTTCCTTATTTGGAAATAAATAAATATGTACGTATGCATGATTTTATTGTAATATAAACTTTTAATACAAGCGTTTGTTTTATTTTAATTTGGAATGTACATTTTGTTCGTCATCGTCCTAATTAATATTTTATTTTATGTACGAGTGATTGTCAATTGAAGTAAAATTAAATATTATAAAATTTCATTGTAAATTAAATTGTAACTCCGACGAACTCCGATGATGTTAAACAAAATGATTCAACGAAATGTACGTTGAAATGGAAATAGAATAGTTTCACTGGAACTACACATTGGTTTATACTAAAATTTTATGTATGTATTGCGATGTACAGGGGTCGCATAGAAAAGTAGTTGGTTAATCGTATTGGAATGCTATTGGATTTATTTTTGAAATGATTACACGATCGCTCTATGTTGATTTTAATACAGTTTATGAAAAAATAACTAATTGTTCTGTCTCTGTTGACATGACTACAATTTAAATAATTTTGTCTTACAATCTATTATATCTAACCTTTCTTTACAAATTCTTTTGTCCTTTAGTTATAACTTTAGAAAAACATTACAAAAAAAAGTATGGAATACAGTTGTGAGGCGTTCACTCTGGATACAGGTCCAAGATACCGATGCGATCTTCTCCTGTTGTCCGGCGTTCCGGGTCGGGGTTTATTGTGCTTACACAATCCAGCAGACTTCAAGTGTGTTTTAATTCCTATACAGACAATCTTCTACTTTCACGGATAGCACTATTTAACAATTTACGGTATCATCAACTAGCGAACTTTCTAACTTGCGTTCGTACGCTTTAGTAGACTAAGCGTCTATACTCCAGCAGTACGTCCGCACGATTTCAAGTTCAGAGAGAGACTACACTGACTCACAAGAAATTAGATTTCAAATGAAATTTTGGCCTATTTCTAGTACGCTGATTGGCTAATTCGTAACACTTCTCTGCGTCTGAAGCTAAGATAAAATGATTTATTCTTGTACTAAACTGTTCGAAAGCAACTTACAGCTTGTAAAAAAAAACTAGTATGATTTTACGACTTATCTAATGGGTCCTAAAACTGTCTTTGTTAAAAAAGACATAGATTCGGCTCTTTACATTACAAACAAATACTGAAACTCGATAAGTCTTTATATTAGCCATATTCTGGTACAAGTCTCACGTCAAATTTTTATTATTAACGACAGTTATTTAATTTAATATGTTTTTATTATTATCCCGTAAAATTTACATATCTCACACACGCGCACTCGCAACACGTCTACGCATGTTTCCGCGCCATTTCACAACACTAACTTTTTTTCCTGTCTAAAATTTACTTAAACTAACAAATTGAACACGTCTCTTATTGCTCCATACCTGCAGTTTTTAACTTATACAAATTTTCATTTCAACATGATATCATATGTTCAGAGTTCCAGTACTAATTTATATGCATATTCTACCAAATGCAGTATATATATTATCTATACACACACATACACATGCGCGCGCGCGTGAGCAAGGTAAAGTTAAATTACTCACTTGTGTGCACACAAACACAAAATTTAGATCCCTTTTTAAACGTCGATGGGAGCGTAACATGCCCTCTGAATTCCACATTCATATTTATAGAGACAATTAAATATTGATATAATATGTGTGTGTGTGTGTGTGTGTGTGTGTGTGTTTGTGTTTGTGGATAGATATTATTTAATATCCATTCCAACTACTTTCTGTGTGATTAATTATGCCGTGTATCAATTTTTATGGACACACACAGTACATAAGTCTAAAACACTAAAACACACACACACACACACACACACACACACATATATAATATATATTACAGCATTAACGAGTTGTATGTGATGATGGTGTAATCGTAATAATAATAACACTATGTAATTTGGTTTAAAATCATTTAAATATTTATTAAACAAAATTCTTATTTGGTTGCGAATTAAAATATCATTATTATTTGCTTGTGTGTGTGTAGCCATAGCACACATCTAATTATTACGTAATAAGTGATACTCTCGTATTACACATAGACATAATATACAATCATACTCTAATACACATTTAAAAATTAAAAATTAAACCTCCGCTCAACAGTCCGTTAAGGACCAAGGCGTACCGCACGGCTTTTGTGTTAGTGTGACGGTGTATGGCTAGTACTACGCGCCACCAGCCGCTAGTTGCGGTATTCACAGCCAGGAGGCGGCGCTGTTATCTCAGCGCCTACTCAGTTTGCCTCACGACGCTGAGTGCACGCCGTACGGAACCTCCGCCGGGAATTGAACCCGGGACCACGAGCGCATCAATCGCCCGCGTTAGCCACTAGACCACCTGGAGGCAATACACATTTATAATTTTCTAATATTGCTCACGGCTTGCTCATTAGTGTGACAATTATTAGATTATCTAATTATTTTCTAATGATCTAATCTCTTTCGATTTTACTGCATATGCATTGCTTTGCTTTCTAATACAAATTTACTAATTACTTTTATCAATTTAAATACCAAAATTATAGATTCAAAATTATAGCTTCAAAGTTATTGATTCAAAATTATAGTTAAACATTCTTAAACTTTACTCTAATTATTATACAAAGAATATTTACATTTTGCAAAAATTATTAATTCATATTTGAATTAGATTGTCTCTCTTTTTTACATCGTTAATTATTGTCTTTGTGTGAGTCTCTGGTTTACAAGTACATGGCTGTTTGTCACCTTATTGTCGTGGTAACTCGGCAGCGTGTCCTCTTTGGTCCAAGGTCCTTGATCCTGGATGCTCCTTTGTCGTCGTGTAGTCCTGGAGTCCTTGATCCTCGTCCTTCGTCCGTCGGATTCTCGTACGCTGGATTCTACTGCATGTACTTGGCTGCTTCCTCGTCTCCCGTCATGGCCTCAGATTGCAGGTGCTCTCACGAAAATGATGAGTAGTCGTGAAGCCCCTGCCGGCTGCTGTGGTTGAGATAATAACCACGTTGTTGTCTCTGGGCAGAGCCTCCGGCTGCCAAGATGATTGAACGAGAAAAAGTTGTAGTTTTTGGGCAGAGCCTCCGGCTGCCAAGATGATTAAACGAGAAAGAGTTGTAGTTGTTGGGCAGAGCCTCCGGCTGTTAAGATGATTGTATTGAACGAGAAAGAGTTGTAGTTGTTGGGCAAAGCCTCCGGCTGCCAAGATGATTGAACGAGAAAGAGAAGGAAGTTAGCGCGTCTCGTGTATTTATACCCTAGGGCGCTAAAATCATGTTTCGACAATATTCTGCATGTCAGAGTCTGTCGAAGGCGTCACTTCTCACACACGATTCTTGTCACTCTTAATACGCCTGTCTCCGCGAAATGCGAAGTCTTTTGCACATTACCCGATATTCATTCTGTCGGTAATTTTTATGTGTTCACCATGTATAAACCGTTTTTCTTTATCTTAATTAACATATGTTTTATTTATTTTTATTTTCCCGTAATTACACTTTTTATCCTTTTTACACTATTTTTTATACACATGTGCGTCTTATTTTTATACACACTTTGATGTATTTGGTTTTGTGATATTATGCACACAATGTTTACAAAATAAATAAATTCATATAATTAATAGCGTTCCTTAAGGGTGACGCTTTTAAGGAATTGACAGGTTTCACTCACATATGTAACATACGCGTGTACACATAGACACAGCAAAATGGCGTGATCAACTTGTCTCGACATGAAAGTTTGGTCGTTCTTTATACAGTTCAGATTGAACGCTGAATTATTATTGCTAACAATATGAATTATTTATTTACTTTGAATAATTATTTTAATTACTTTGTGCAATGCACAATACCCTATACATTTGTACTGTTGCAGTATATATTATAACATAACAAATTATATAATGTAATTTAATTTGTGGAGCTCCACGCTTTTGGAGCGCCAAATTATATAACAACACAAACATTGATATATTGAATTCATGGGTGTAATCATAATAAGAAGGTGATGCGTTATTTAAGTTTAAAATTGTTCCATTATTTATTTATTTATTAAACAAAATCTTTCATTTCGCATATTGAAATAGTACTCATTATTAAATCGTTTGTACGACTCTTTCGCACACAACTTATAGGTAACAAATTACATACAACAAGTTATACATAAATCTTATTATATAATTTTAATTAATTAAATATTTTTGCTCCCGGCTTACTCATTATGTGGTTTTTTGCAACTGCTGATAAATTTACTTCAATAATGAATTTACTTGTATTCCAATTTCTTTAATATTAATTGGTTTTAAAACTTTCTACTGCATATGCATTCTCCTTTATTAACAAAGACTTTATTAATTACTTTAACTTAAAAATCAAATATTTCTCTTATCATTTACGTTACTCTCAATTACTAAATTTTATACAAGAGATTTAATCTAAATTTCAATCTGCTTTTACATTTATGTACAATTTACTTATTTTAATACTGGTTGAATGTCTTTCATTCTAACTTTAATTAGTGTCTTTCAAATGTCTGTAATTACAATGGTTTTCCATCACCTCGTTTGACGTGGTTAATCATCCGTACGTCCTCCTTTGGTCCTCAGTCCGTGTCTTCCGTGTCCTCCTGGTCCTCTGGTCTTCTTCCCGGATTCCACTGCATGTGCTCTTTAATAGTGGTCTCTCCTCACATCATATGCTGCAGGTGTATCCATAGGCCTCCTCGTATGTGTTCTGCTGCTCTGGTTGGACTTCCAGTTTGTCCTGTGACTCTCACTATAGATTTAAAAATAGCGTCGTCGACTGACATAGGCTCCTGTGGCAACGGTTGAATCGAGAAGAAGAAACTTTATTAGCGCGACCTGGTATTTATAGCCAGGTCGTGCAAAAGCTCAGGTCTGAACAATTTTCAACTTGTCAGATTTTGTCGAAGGGTCTTTTCCCCCACTCTGGTTCAATTCACTATTTTCGCTTATCTTCGCGAATTACGAAGTCTGTTTCACACCACTGGATGCTCAATCGATCGCTAATTTTTATATGTTTACTATACGTAAATTACACTTCTTTATTGTAATTAGAAAAAGAGCTATTCACTTTTTACGTATAGTAATTGCACTTTTCGTCACATTGGCACGGTCTTTTAACACTCTGTTCACCTTTATTTCTATATACTTTGGTGTCTTTTGTTTTACCGTATCGTATATATTTTTCTTATAATTAAAATGAAATAAAAACTATCCTACTTGAAAAGGGTTGGTTACATTTCAGGAACGGACAGGCTTCACACACACAAACAAAATACACGTGTACAGAACGCTAGCGACAGGTGTGCCAGGAATGCGTGTCCATGCATGAATCGTGTGTTCCCTGTTTAGCTACGATACAGCTTGCAATCTCAATCATGTTTATTAATCCATATTTATTTATTTTTATTATTTATTTAAATTATTTTGGCAATGCACAGTACCACCGTTAATGGTTGTACTGTTGCAATATATTACAATTATTTTAGTATATATTGCACTACTTACTTTTCGAACATTTCAGAAGCAAACAACCTACTGAATTCCTATTTACTTCCGTAAGTACACTTTCAACGAAACACGCGTGCACATTATGTCATATTCCATTCCTACATACGCCAATAATGAAAGTCGCAGTTCGGATGCTAAGAGACGTTTTCATCTTATTAAGAAAGCACGTTGAATTTTTATGTATTCGCACCACACACATATTGTTTTTCAACAGAACTTACCATTTTGAAGTAATAAAATTTTCACATGCGTGGGAAGTACTTAACTCTTTTTATAATTTTTTTTATACTGCCAGACACTTGATTTAGTGTTATGGAATGAACAGTTTCTCCAATTCACTGTATATTTGGTAAGTGTGATTGTGTGTGTATGCGTGTGGGAAAATTTAGTTACATCAAGTTCAAATGTTATGTATTAATTAAAACATAGCCTATATTTTGTTTGAAATGAACAAGGACAGATATTTTACATTGTGAAATTTCACGCCTTTAAATTTACTGTGAGTAAACAAAGTTTAACAAAATGTACGTAATTAAAAAAAAAACAATAAGTGCTTGCATGGAAAAATATTATACGTGTGTGCGTATTTTGTATACGTTATGTAGACAATGTATGCAACACATAAAGCATTATGTTACAATAGGCCTATTAATACGTTTTATACAGCCGATCCTAGATAATTCGAATTCATTGATATTTCGAATTTTTTTAATTTACCTTGAAATTCCATATACAACTCCATGCTACTTTACCTCTGTAACTCGTATATGTTTTAAAAGAAATCTTGTTAACTCGAAGTTTTGTCACTTTCTGGATATGCTACTAAGTCTCCATAATGTATGTGCGGACCTATACCACACAGAGTTCTATTAGAAAGCCTTTACAACTCGAATTTAGCCGCCTCAACCTTTATAATTCGAAGGAAGTTTTTTCTTTACAGTAGAAAAGATGACGTACTTTCCTGCTGAAAGAAACCTCCACCAACGCCTTACCTTTACATTTTCATCGATGAGAGAAACAATAGCAGTTAAAATAAATAAGTAAGTAAAACTTTCTTGCATTTTTAAAATGCTTTTGTAAACAAATGCTTTTATTAGGCTCAACAACGACTTTTATATAGATAACGCCAAATTGTAATATTTGTATATCGGCATCTTATCAGTGGATATTGTACTAACATTTCAATCATTATCACAACTTGTGAAAATAAAAAGAAACATATATTTGTAATACATGTTTAATTAGTTAATCATAAAGTTCCATACCGTGTTACAGGATTTGTAAGAGACCACATTGTTCAGTGCCATATTTGTGCGCCGCCGTGTTACAGGATTTGTAAGAGACCACATTGTTCAGTGCCATATTTGTGCGCCGCCGTGTTACAGGATTTGTAAGAGACCACATTGTTCAGTGCCATATTTGTGCGCCGCCGTGTTACAGGATTTGTAAGAGACCACATTGTTCAGTGCCATATTTGTGCGCCGACAAACTAGCTGAGCGACAATTACCGGCGACACTGTACAGTATTATCCGCTATACGCTAACCGTTATAACTCGAATTTCAGTAATTCTGCTCTTTGTAACTCGAATTTTAATGTCTTGAAGTATTCGATAACTAGAATTTCCCCCATTTCCCCTGGGATTCGAGTTGTCGAGTTTTCACTGTATGTATGGATGACGTTCCACACACCTGATGTACGTGTGTATGTGTGTGTGCGGCACGCGCACACACACACATAATACGTACATACATAAGCTTAACAAAATAATTTATCGTTACTTTGAATCTTTAAATGTATGCAAAAGGCTAACGTATACAAATATAATTTAGTAACACAGGATGAAATACGGGACATAACTTTGTGGACATAACAACATAAGACTACCAAACTTGTATTTCACAAAAGCATTATTTTGAATCTCTAGGGAAACCTACAAATACATAAAGATAACCACAATCCAAATCAATACCCGGACAAGTACAAATGAATACAAATACGACGCAACTTTCAGTACGCTAGATATATGAAACACAAACTTTCAAAACAAATTTAATTACCAAAACTGATCACAGTGACAACGACGAAAGAAAAATACCCAACAATGCAAACCAACCAATAGCCAAGACGAACCAAGATTGTAGAAATACCCAACAATGTAAACCAACCAATATCCAAGAAGAAGCAAGATTGTAGAAATACCCAACAATGTAAACCAACCAATAGCCAAGATGAACCAAGATTGTAGAAATAGCCAACAATGTAAACCAACCAACAGCCAAGACGAAGCAAGATTGTAGAAATACCCAACAATGTAAACCAACCAATAGCCAAGACGAAGCAAGATTGTAGAAAAAGCGTTTGTGTGTGTGTGTGTGTGGGGGGGTACAATAATTTAAACGAAACTATACGAATTTCAAAAGTACAGCAGAGAAATGACCTGTCTCAAAGGCTGACAGAATTCGAATAGCTTTGGGTTTCCCCGTGTTGAAGCCTCAAACATTGCCGGATATTTACTTGTGTTGTTCAGGGGTGGCTTAACTATCTGCGATTGTCCTTCAGTGACTGTCTTGACTAATTCAGCGACACGATAGTGACACTTTTGTCAACATTGTTGCAAGGCGATTAGAATATGTCAACACAATAATTAAAAATAAGTAGAATGTATCTCTTTCGAATCTTTGATTTTAGGCAATATATTCATGGATAATTAAAACTCCGACTTGGTAAGGAACTTGACTGTAAGCAGACGTCTGATCTACAAGACAACCCGTCTACTATCTATATTAATGGATTGGATCAGAAAAATGAAAGTTTGTTTGATAAAAAACATAGAAAAAGGGAAATAACATTTATCAAAGATGCTGTGTGTTTTCATTCATCAGTTTTCTGTCCAAGGCCAGGTCTTACAGGCAATTATTTTCTATCTTAAGTTAGTCTTTTCATTTCACGATATCGCACCCGTATGTTGTCTATTATATGGTCTTTCCTTGATTCTCTATTCTGCTTTCCATTTACCAGCGGCTCCAGTGTTTCTACCCACACTTTACCTTGTGTTTACCGCATACAGAGTCCCAAAGAATTTCCCTTCCTGGCCTTGACGACATTCAACATTCTCCATTTCTCTCTCAACCGTTCAAGAAAGTCCTCGTTAATCACTCCATCCTTCCTGCAAATCTGTTCCATTCTTCTCCATGTCCACATCTCGAAGCCTTGTGACAATTTTTGTAGTCACTTTACGCACAAAACATTACAGGCGGCGGGATGAAATAGCATTCCTAACTACATGAGACTACGCTAACTAGTGAAACGTTATTACAACTACGTGGGATACTTTCTTCCAGAATCGGCTACGGTTGTGCTTTTTATAACGCACGCTCTATAGGACGAAAACAAATTGATATAGCGCCAAAAGAAAGCTACTGCGCCAACGTTTCCGTGGAGCGATGAACAAGCAAGTAAGATCTAATGTAGGTTAAAAGAGATTGGAACATATTGAAAAGTTATTTTATATGATTGAGTCCTTTAGGATTATTTTATTAGAATTCAAAAGTGCACTACCAGTTCAAAGGTAGAAGTACACTTACACTGAGGAGATTAAGTAGGCAGTGACGAGATCAGTTTGTGGTGTAACACTCTAGAGAGCCAACATGCGCAGGAAGATGCTGCCTTTTTTCTTATGTACAAACACAATGTTATTTATGAAATATCGGTATGGAGAACCATACATGACTTCCATATTCTAAGATTTATATTTAAAATCATTTTCGAAATGAAATATTACCATAGAAACTACTTCTTTCTACTTACTGCTTCAGCCTTAACCACAGTACTGTGGTCACTAACGTATACCACCTCACGTTATCGCACTCGATTTTCACTGATGATGGAAGTCGATGGCATTGCCGAAATGTCTGGTTTTGTAGAAAACATTGGACTACGGCCAAATATCCCGGGAAGGAATTTTAACAAAAACTACTTCTTTGTTGCCGATAACGTTGTACACATATATATCAGTGGCGAAGTTACATGGAGGCAATTGAGGCAATGCCTACCCTAACAAATTCTGTAGAATAAAAATTATAAATACGTATGAACTACATAACGTAAAGATTATACATTGTTACTGTGACTGTCAAATTTATTAAACCGAAACGTGCTTTATTGAGCGACCGCTAGATGGTGACAGGTGAGATTCGGCATAGTTCGTTTAAATCGAATGAGGAAACCTGAACTTGCCTCAGCGTTTTTTGTATACATCGTATGTAAGCAATGTAGTGGTGTGATAGGGAAGTGTAGGGAGGGGGGATTGTCCCGCGCTGTACACATAGAGCGTTGAGGCATGCCTCACTTCTGTGGTCCAAACAGTTAAGTTAAAGCGCCTGTGTTGTTACTAAGTGTTTATTTTATGCGGTTATTAAAAGTGTCACTGTTATTCCGCAGAACTAACAGATGATCAAGATTGTTATTTGAATTATTTGTAACATTAAACATATATATAGAAACTAACCAAGTTTAAAAATTTGAAGTTCAATCAGTTGTATTATTGTGTATGACTAATACAAGGATTGTTCAATAGACACACGTATAGAGCTGTAAAGCATTTTTTATTCAACGATTTTAAAAGAAGTCTCCAATAACATTAAGACATGAGTTCCACTGTTGCGCTAACCTGTAGATTCCCTGCTAGTAAAATTCTTACGGCTGTTTGTGGAACCATTCGGTTACAGCAAACTCTACCTCAGCGTCCGATTTGACCCACCGTCCTTTTAGTGATTCCTTAAAAAAAATTTAAGATAAGATTTTTGCCTACCCATTCATTAACTACTAGCTTCGCCAGTAAGCAAATTGATGTCCATTTTTTCGGCTTGCACGCGTTATGTTGGTGTGGGTTTCGGCACTTTCCATTTAAAAAGCGTGCAAACGTAAGAAAATAAACATGAGTGAGGCCAGAAATAACGTGAATTGTGTGTTTGTGTCTTACCTGCCTTTTTATTGCCGTATTAAATGAAAAATATTATATTACATTAAAATTAAAAAATTTTAATTTTATTGCCTGGCAACAAAATTATTTTATTTTTAACAATTACCATTGTTTCAAAAAGGTTAAATAAATTTGGAAGTACTTTACTCTTGTTAAAACGTAAAAGGTTGCAGGTAAACTACCCCTTCCCCTTAACCGATCTTCACCAAAATCGAAAGTCCTTGAGACCTCTACAATTCAGGGATGTATGCAAAAAATTATTTGATTCTGTTTGAATTTGCGGCTGTTATCGTTTGCCATAGAAAATACGCTTGATAAAAAAACGGTGCAGGTAAACTACCCCTTCCCCTTAACCGATCTTCACCAAAAACAATAGGTCTTGAGCACCCTACAAATCAGGGCTGCATGCAAAACATTATTTGATTCTGTTTGAATTTGCGGCTGTTATCGTTTGCCATAGGAAATACCATTGTTAAAACATAAAATGTTACAGGTAAACTACCCCTTTCCCTCAACCGATCTTCACCAAAAACAAAAGGTCTTGATAAATCTACAATTTCGGGCTGTATGCAAATAATCGTTTGATTCTGTTTGAATTTGCGGCTGTTATCGTTTGCCATCGGAAATACCCTTGTTAAAACATAAAACGTTACAGGTAAACTACCCCTTTCCCTTAACCGATCTTCACCAAAAACAATAGGTCTTGAAAACTCTACAATTCAGGGCTGTATACGAAACATTATTTAAGTCTGTTTGAATTTGCGGCTGTTATCGTTTGCCAAAAAAAAAAATTTCCCTTGATAAAAAAAACCGTTGCCGGTAAACTACCCCTTCCCCTCAACCGATCTTCACCAAAAACAATAGGTCGCGAGTACTCTACAAATCAGGGCTGTATGCAAAAAATTATTTGATTCTGTTTGAATTTGCGGCAGTTATCGTTTGCCATAGAAAATACGCTTGATAAAAAACGTTGCAGGTAAACTACCCCTTCCCCTTAACCGATCTTCACCAAAAACAACAGGTCTTGAGTACTCTACAAATCAGGGCTGTATGCAGAAAATTATTTTATTCTGTTTGAATTTGCGGCTGTTATCGTTTGCCATAGAAAATACCCTTGTTAAAAAAACGTTGTAGGTAAACTACCCCTTTCCCTTAACCGATCTTCACCAAAAACAATAGGTCTTGAGAACTCTACAATTTAGTGCTGTATGCAAATAATCTTTTCATTCTGTTTGAATTTGCGGCTGTTATCGTTTGCCATAGGAAATACCCTTGTTAAAACATAAAACGTTACAAGTAAACTACCCCTTTCCCCTAACCGATCTTCACCAAAAACAAACGGTCTTGAGAACTCTACAATTCAGGGCAGTATACGAAACATTATTTGATTCTGTTTGAATTTGCGGCTGTTATCGTTTGCCAAAAAAAAAAAAATTTCCCTTGATAAAAAAAACCGTTGCAGGTAAACTACCCCTTTCCCTCAACCGATCTTCACCAAAAACAATAGGTCGCGAGTACTCTACAAATCAGGGCTGTATACAAAAAATTATTTGATTCTGTTTGAATTTGCGGCAGTTATCGTTTGCCATAGAAAAAAAATCTATAGACACACAGACAGACACACAGACACACAGACACACACACACACAGACACTTTTCGGAAAACGACTTTTTTTCATGTTTTGAGTGTAGTAGAATCAGAATCTGCAATAATCTCGAACACGATTTTTTTTGCCATCACCATACTTCCATTCCTTAAGGAAATATGGAAGTAAAAAACGCTCATGCAAGTGTGTTTTAGATTTAAATAAAAGTAACTGTATAGGTTGAATCCTTTTCAGAAAAAACGTCTTTAACTTAACTGTTATGATATGCTTAGTTACCTATAAGTAACAATTTAGTTTCTTTGTACTTTTTAAATTCAAGTAGATGTGTAGATGTGTTTTGTGTCCTAATTTATATAATACTTCTTCGAACGTTCTGTATCCACAACATTCACTGCAAACACTATTCTCTAATTTTTTCACATTTTGTGTATCCATGTATGTTTCTGCACAAATGCTTCTTACTTTATGCATTGCTCCGTTTTTTATTATTTGTAAATTACCGGGTATACTGTTTATAGGGAAATACTAGTATATTAGTGTATGATATGATATATTGTTTTTAAAAGTAATTATCAGAGTCGTGTGTTAAAGTAAGATATAATAAAGTAAGTGCTGATTACATGTTATACGCAGCTTATATATTTTTATAACATTTTTAGCATTTCAGTATCCAAGTAGGACGTTGTGACTTTACGCATTCATTCACGTTGTAAGAATTCATTTACTTTTCCAGTTAATGAAACCAAGTATTCAGTAGGTTGGTGGGCCCTGAGGTTTAAATTGTTAAATGATCCTTTCGGCGATATATTGGATCCTACAGAGCTACGAATTGGAAGAAGGGTATGCTGACCTAAACGCCATCGCGATTTCAAATATATTTTGTAGATTTTAATTAATTTTAAATAACCTTTCTATCAGTTAATATTTATGAGTTAATTTTTATATATTTCCCCAATACGTCAGTATTTCTCCGCCTTCTACGATTCGCTCAATATGACTCCTAAAGATCTATCAGGTACTTCGTCGTGAGTCGGCTATATTTCCAGTGCTCTGTTGACAGCCCACCTCTCTTGGCCGTGATGGCCAGTTCCAGTTCATTTCGAATTAGTTATCTCCGTTGTATCATTGTCTCAATTGTTTTAAAATTAGTGGCTTTGTTAGTCTATTCCACTATTTATAACCTTTAAAACCCAGTTTGAGGTATAATAATTTTCTTTCTTTAGCAGTCCTCATTTATCTACTGGAATTCGTGCTTACATTGTTTTCGCTACTTAAAATAATGAAGATGGCTATATAGTAGAAGTCACTGATAAAGTATTCGTGTGGCTCCAGTTTGGATAAATGGTACGTCTAGGTGGTTCCTTGGCAGTGGATAAAAGTGGCCGGGTTGTCGCTTCTACATCTTCACTCTTCCTCTCATTCTGCATTTGTTCCTGTCCTTCACACTCTTCGTTACCTTGTTCCACTTTCTGTTATGTGTCTTTGGTGCCTTCCACGTAGTCTCAGTTCTCACCACTTCCCTACATCCTGGCTCAGCACACCCCAATCTTGTCTTGTCATGTTGTTATAGTTTTCTCAACACATGAAAAATCCTTTTTCAATACGTTCTGCTAGTACACATGAAATATAATCTATTTTCCGGGTACTTGTTCGCATATTCCGTACCTAAATTCCGTCTTTTCTTGTCCGATTGTCTCATTTCGCATGAAGTTGTTATCAGTATGGGATGAGAAAAACAACTGAGTCTGAACACCGATTCTCAAAATATTTCAGAATGCGTTAAATAAAGACAGTGATGTAGGACAGGAAAATCTTCGTCAATGTAAAGTGTAGTACATCGATATTATGCAAGTATTGAACGTAACTATAGAAATTCTTGTCTTACGTTGAATTATACAAACGATATCTGTTATCTGAAGGATGGTATCCATCCTTTAGTGCCATATTATCATAAAAAAGGCAAATAATTAAATTGCTTTTGTCTGTGTGGCAGAATCTTCGAGCTCGTTTATTACATTAAGAGAAATTACTGAAATTAATAATTCATGAAAGACAAGCACAAGTGCCTGATTTGGGTTTGGCACAATAGGGTATTTGGTCACTCTGATTACGTTCTCTTAACGTAAATGGAGGTATTTCCTTAGATCCATTACTCTTTCCTACAGCGATATCTTTTACGTTACATTTCATTCTGTATTAATTTTTTAAAAGATTGGCAGATCACGTATAACTTTTCGTAAAACACAACATGAAACCGTTTTTAAATGAACGAAACGTTTTGTTCTAGACATTGTGCCATTAATACATTCTATTGCTTGTCGTCTCCAAGGCAACGGTTGAAATAAAATACTCGTATCACCATCGACACCTTATTTATTTATCGTTATCGCGAATACATTTTTACAAGTAAACAGATTGCACAGAAAATACAAATTCGATCCGCAACTGTTATTAACCGTATCGATTATTAACAGAACCGTAATTTATATACAAATTGAAAGACAACACACAAATGTATTGATTCACAAATGTGGTATCAAAGACACACAATGAATCTATAACAGAATCCACTGAACTCAGAATCAAGACGTATTTACACTCTCTCTCTTAGAGACTGTGAATAACGTTAGTAATGACGTTATTCACCAACATGTGTAATTTACTACTATAGCCGAGAGCATTCTAGGCGCTAAAACTAGAATAAAGCAGAAAAACTACGTTTATTAGTGCTTTGATACAGAATATTCTAGTGTATAATACAAATAGTGTCTCTATAGGTGTAAATAGCGTCTATTTATAGTATACATAAATTATATATATACTATACTATACTACATACTGTACACGTACTACATACTGTACATATACTATACTGTTTAATACATATAAGTTATACATATATTAAATACATGTGAGTACGTACTTAACCTATGTCAGTAATATAAACTACGTATTTAACCTAGTAATATTCTAATAACAAACTGCGTTAATAATACCAATCACAGTATTACTCAATATTCAGGGTTCTCTAGTATGCAACATGCTGGAAATGAACACGATAATTCTAGAATTCCAAACAAAGTTAAAGTCGGATGACAGTCCGGTAAACAGATATATAACATGCTGTGTGTTATACATTACTGTGGTGTCATAATATTATATATTTAACTGTTGACGCCTGAGTCACATACTCAGATACTTTGACACATTTTTGTAACTGTTTCTGGGTTCTTCTTTTAAAATCTCAAATCTCGGATTTGTGAGTAGTCACATTCTGAAGTCAGTCATACTGTGAATGTACATTGGAGTAATTTATCTTTTTTTTCAAATCGACTTCTGCTATTATTAGATGCTAAAATATTTCTATGGCTTTCCTTTAACATTTCTACACCCAGCCTTCTCCTATAACAACACGTTTAAAGCTACCGTGTATTAATAAGTGCTGAGTTACTGACGTTTCCTTCCTACGAGGCGTTTTCAAAAAATTTAAAAAGATATTTCAATTCAGTGAATACCTTATGAATTCTACATGTGCCGTTTATCATCAAAATATCCATACTCGTAGTGTCACTTCGTTTCAGAGAAAAACGTTTTATTTAGGACACATAATTTATGGGAATCCGCCTAAACGACTTACGGATTTTCACAATTTTTTCGTCATTCGTATAGAACCTGGGGTACTTCGTGTTAGCAGAGCTGTGATTAAAGATATTTTGCGTTTGGAATATAAAAGAGTAGTGAATGGAAATTCTTATTACTTCCGCTGTACCTCACATTGTGTTAATTTTTTGTTAGTTTGGACAGTTATGTTCCACTACAAGGTACGACAACACCAAAACTGTTTTTGCGTAAACGTATTTATATGTAGGCCTACGTAATTGTACGTGCGCGTAAATCTACAAGATACGTTTTGTAAGTATTATATTTTACGATATTTATTATTACTTTAAAGTACTTTTTCTTTTATATATATTAGAGTGTTTCGGTTTTGTACATAACCGATTATTTCTGTCAGAGACACACGGACTGAGTGTTTGTTTGTAAATGTTTTCTTGTATATCTGTATTAGACATTTACATTATATAACTTTAGGAAGTAAATATTAAATTATTATAGTAAGAAGCTAAGAACTTTTTCGTTATAATTCTGATGCGAGAGAATTTGGCGGCGAATATACGGTAAAAAATGATAAGGTAGGCGGAGCAGTGCGGAGGAGCCCGTTGACACCATTCACGTGTTAATGCGGCATAAATAATCACAGGACTTTGTGTAACAAGAAGCGACTCTCTCTCTAACTGAATTTACGGCAACGACAGCCACGGAGCTTAACTGAACTCATAAGTAGATTACGCACATATCTCTTTCTCGAAAACATTAACTCACGCACTCGTATCCGGAGTTTGCGCTTTATCGCAATCGCCGAGTTTTACGGTGTTACGCTCAATTAGTAGCACTGCATTACTACCTTTGTTCAGCGTGGTTATTATAGTTCACTGACTCTATCCGATCGGTTGTTGTTCACTGCCGTTTTGATGTCACCTATTTCATCATCTCCAGTTGCCTTAGGCTGTGTCTCTAGGTAGCCGCGTGAAGAGTGTAAATGCCTAGTAGTGTATTCTAACATTCCCCGGTCGAATAGATTCGTCGACAGGATGGTGAAGAGACGTGAGTTATATAATCTGTTCAAAAAACATATCCATTTAGATGTTCTCAACAGACAGGTGTATTGTTCAAACATCACGGACTACTGTGACAGTTGACATAATCGAAATTTACGTCGCCTTAATAATACTCTCTATAGTAACTAAAACATACACGCAACTGAAGTCAGAAACTACATAACAAAATATAGCATAAAGTTATTAGACATGAAAAATTAAATCCACAGAATTTTGTCATTTATAAGTATGAAAGGGAGTTAAGGAGCAATTACATACCTAATAAGAAAATTCAGAGAGGAACCTGCTGTACTTACTAGACGACAGCTCAGCTCTCAAGAGAAGCTGACCATAATTGAAATCCAACCAAGAAGAATTCATTTACTTAACCAAAATACCGTACCTAATTTTCCTTTTCTAACCAAACCGACATTTGTTTTTCATCAAAAATGAAATATTACCTTGCTTTCCATTCACACGTTGGATATTTTATGAAGCCTATGATATTGAATATTACACTGTACGACTTTGTAATATTTATGCTATACAGATGCGATGAAAGTTTTACTGGACAGTGATTATGGAGGTCACTCGAAAACAAAGCGATGATGTAACAAGGATGAATAGTACACGAGGTCCGAGTTCAACGTTACTTTTCCAATTCTACATAACATAATAACGATATGATAACCATTGTCGTGTACGATTACAAGTTTTCATTATTCGAAATTTGCCTGGTGCGTTAATAAACTTATATTATTAATAATTTAATATCACTTTGTTTTCGTATATTTATATTAAACTATTAATAGTCTATATATTAATATGTAACAAAAAGTGCCTTTGGTTTTTTGTTGTCTTATGTTTCCCGACATCGTCCTGTTTAGAACTTTCTTCTTGCCATCAACATCAGACAATTGTCTTTTCCGTCAAGTTATGATAACACGTCATCTTGTCGACTTCCAGCAGTCCTCTATTGTTACAGCACGTTTATCACCTTGAAATTTAAAACTTTGGAGATATCTTGAGATTCGAATCCAATTTTATATTGTCAATGTTCTCGATTATTACAAATTTCTTCCAAGGTTTAACCACAGTTTGGGACTTCAAAATATTTCATGGCAGCTGTAAAATTAAAAACCACTAATGTCGGGCCGCCCCGCTTCCGGATCCCAGCTTTTATAGACGGCATTTATTAATACACTACCTTGTTATGAGCAAAGCTCTGACCACAGAGATGTTGGCTCTGACCACATCCCTATTCTACTAGTAATTTCCTACGGCCACGTAAAATACCCCACCCTGGAACCCCGCACGACGGCCGTAACAGACTTTCACGCTGCCGACTGGCCTCTTTTTTCTCAAGCTTTAGCTTCCCTTATACCCCTCTTCCAGCCCCACCCACCACCCCCACACAAACGGACGCTTACAATGACCTAATCACGACATCGATTCAGACGGCGATGGCACAAGCCATACCGACGAAACATGTCCGCTACTCCCAGCTCAGGCTCCCTCCCCCGGTCCTTACACTGATACGCCGGAAACGCTGGATCCGCCGCCTCTTAAACAGAGATCGGCGGAACGAGCATCTCTGCTTGGAATACAGGAGACTTTCAAATGCCGTCAAGATCGCCATAAAAGACTTTCGATCTTCCCGCATTGAGAGCCTCTGTACTTCAGTACAGGATTCCTTTCACAACGACACACCCAGATTCTGGAAACAGGTCAAACGTCTACACAACCCGCCCAAAGCCGGTACCCCTCTCCAGTTAGGCGACCGCCTTCTCGTCAGCGATGAGGAGAAGGCCGCTGCCTTTCGGGACTCTCTCCAGACCATCCATAGCCACCCCGTTAGCCCGGACTTTGACGCCATCGCCAAAAATACTATAGACACTTTTTTAACCACCCACTCAGACCTCTTCACCCCACACGACGTCCTGACCGCAGACCATGACCATCCGCTGGAGCGGCCCATCGACCCAGACGACATCAAAGACCGACTTAGTAAATGCAGAAATACAGCCCCCGGCCGTGACGGAATACCCAACCGGATTTTAAAAGCGCTCCCCGCCACTGCTATCGAAGCCCTAGCCCATCTGTACACAGCTAGTCTCCTCCTCGGCTACGTCCCGCGGGCCTGGAAACACGCCCACGTCCTCATGTTCCCCAAACCTAACAAAAGCGCCAGCCTCCCGTCGAACTATCGCCCGATTTCTCTCACCCCTGCAATCTCCAGGCTTTTCGAGAAAATCCTCGTCGCCAGGATACATCCCCACCTACAAACTCATAGCGTCCTCCCCAGTACCCAGGGCGGATTCCGCCCTGGTTACAACATATATGATCAACTTGTTCGGGTTATCAGCGCCATCCAGGACAACTCGGTCCGCAAACGCCCAACCATCTTAGCCCTACTCGACATCCGCAAAGCCTTCGACTCTGTCTGGCACAATGGCCTCCGTTTTAAGATCCTCGGATGTCACTTTCCCCCAACCATCATCAAATGGCTCTCCCAGTTCCTGGATGGCCGCACGGCACAAGTCCGAGTCCGTCAGCATCTCTCGGCACCCTTCCGCCTTAATGCCGGTGTCCCCCAAGGCTCCGCCATTAGCCCGCTACTCTATATCATCTTTACGAAAGACACCCCTCCCCCCGCCTACTCTACCCTACCCATCTGCAGGCCTAGCCCAGTACGCCGACGATACTGCCTACTGGGTCTCAGCAGGCGCACACCGGCAGATTCCAATCAAATTGCAACAAATCCTAGAACCTTTCTTCGCCTACTGCAATACTTGGCGAATAACTGTAAACGCGGACAAAACCCAACTCTGTGTTTTCAACTCCACTGGACGCAACATGTCGCATTTCTACACAACGCCCGTCCGCGTTGGCCCATCATCAGTACGCCCGAAGCGTGATTGCCAATATCTGGGCGTCACGCTTGACTCCAAACTTACCTGGCGACCACACATCAAACGCACAACTACCATCGCCCGTACCCGCCTCCGTTCTCTCAGAACCCTCAGCCGACTAAACCACTGCTCCAGCGACTTACTAGGCCGCATCTATACTACATGTATCCGACCCATCCTCACATATGCCCACCCAGTTCTCCTTACTGCCTCTCCAGCCTACCTCGATCTCCACCGTGTCACAGAACGACGGGCCCTACGACTCATATACCGCCGACCACGCCTAACGAAGACTTCCAATGCCGCCCTGTATGCGCTTAACACCCGCTTCCCTGACCTTGATTCCTTCCTTGTTAAACTCAACTGGAAGTATTCCCGCACAGCCTCCCGCCGCAATTCCATACAAACGATAGTCCCGTCAATTAATAGAAACACCCGCAATACAAGCCGACCTTCCTACTTACTAAATCGCCTCCTCGCAATAGCCAATGGTCCTCCCCCTCGCCTCCAACCACGCCGGCGTCAACGACACAGACCTGCTTAAGCAGTAATACATACTATTTCCCGGCAAGGACTTATCTCTCCCCGGCAGTAGCGACCTGTCTTCCTAAAGCAGCCTCAATAATCAACACACGATAAAACTCCCCCACACTCTCTTCACTTCACCACAGTAAACACACCCCCTAGTTCCCCACACTTACGTACCCGCATATAATCCGAATCTGTTCCTTCCGTCTCCCTTGACGGCTCCCTGTCGCCACCTAACAGCTTTGGCGACCAGCGTCACACGTCCCAGTCTTGGCCCCCCCCCCCTGTAAGAACGTCGCAGAAAAATATTAAGAAATAAACAAAACAAAGCAACATGAATAAATAAAGATGCCCCAGAACAACTATAACGGCCACATCCATCTACCTCTCCCGCTCGTGTATGGCTACACACTACACCTCACACAATATAACCAACACACAGTACTCTCCCAACTAAGTGCCTCCACCTTCTCCGCGCTCTGGTCGTCTGGCGTACGTCCCCCCAAAACCCCTTACCCACACGGCTGAAGGGAGCTCGTCTCCAAAACAGCCCGAGCCCGACCGGTCGGTCTCAAACATAAAAAAAAAAAAAAAAAAAAAAAAAAAATGAGCAAAGCGACTATCCGGGTTAAGCGACGCTTGATTTAATAAAGTCAGGACACTTGAGAGCTTGTACAAAATATTCCAGTGCCCTTCTCGCAAATCGCAGATCACAAAAATAAGTAAGTGATCGTTAAAAATATCTTTGTCGGGTAGTCGTCTTCCGCTTCACATTGCGCAAAAAACGACCCGAACTGCCAGTCAATAAGAACTACCTCGTAGGAAAAACCATATGAGTTTTGCAGAGAAGAGCCTGATGACGTCACCAAACAGGGTGGGACCCTTCTCATACAGGGCACTTCGTTTCTATAACATGTGAAAAATTTTCGTGCCCAGCTTCACCAACGTGGAAGTTTACTTTAAGTAAAGTGCCGTTTACTTCATCAGACAGACCTCTGCGAGAGATTGACCCCGCTCAGTGATTCCGGTGGACAGGCCTCAGTAACCTTGGTTGTACAGACACCAGATCAGGCGTGTTAGCAGTTTGAGATCTTGCGGCGTCTTCTCCCAAGACCGAGGCGTTAAACTCTGTTCCTAACACATCAGCCGCAATATAGTCGATTTGCCGGATCACCCCCTCGCCAAATAGGAGGCCGTCTATGTCGGGTGGCGTTTTTAGGATGTAAACAGCAACCATCCCCTGAGCTTTCACCCTCCGAAATAAGTAATCAGTATAGTCGCAAGACCAGTCATTAAATAATCGTGTAGTGTGTATCGTCATTTTAAAGTGTTTTGTGAACATGTCACCCCTATCTTCGGGCAGCGCGGTGTCCAGGTAAAGGTTATAGCGCGGTGTCCGGGCGTCGTGGCCAATGGCGTGTACGATCCGCCGACGAACGCGTCCATCATATTCTATAGCTAATCACTTCGGTATTCCACCCTATGTTTTTTGGTTTATTGTAGGCATTCACTTAGATGTTTATAATATGTATTTCTCAACAGTGAGTTAAATTGCATCACAGGAAGAGGATTCTATATAATTCGAGAAAAATAATGTTCTTTGTACTGATGAACTTCAATTCTTGCGCAATATATATTGTACAAATGAATGGATTGAGACTCTGCACCGTAGGTTTACAAGACATACGATAACTGTCATTAATATTATAATTAAAATTTATGTGAATAATTTAAACATTCGTTAGAATAAGTGACTGTGGAGAATTTGTATATGTATATGTGATATGTTCGTAAGCCGCGCGCAATTGTATGTATAGACGTTTATAAATTCCTGGAACTTAAATGATGCATTAAACACCTCGTTGGTATCCTTGACGGATCTCTAAATATTTGTTTATTATTAACTTTTGAGGAATATAAAAAGTAAAGAATTAACGCTTGATACACTATTAAAACAAATTACTTACAAGGTTATTTTTTTAAAGAATAGCTGTATACGATATAGTGTAATTGTAAATGGATTTTTAAATTTAAAGTATATTTCTGTACACAAATGTTATTCGTGTAATTACTTTTAAGTATGTGATGTACAGTACGTCACTTGCTGTGGGTCACTGTACATTTTGGGAGACTGCCAGGTCGGAACGAGTGGACATATCTCAACACATCGATACTGACCTGACCCTGTATCTGGGTCACAACTTGAACTTTATCTCATGTATGTTATCGGCTAGTATGAGAATAAAGTACACAATTTACTATGTAATTATAGGTTTACAATACGTATGCATTACATGGGATTTCGGAGTGTAAAGGAAATCTGAAAATTTCCTTACTTCGGAAGGAAAATAAACGATAGGTCTAGAGGAAATCGAATTATAGGCGTCTATAGAAAGTTTACTAAAAGCAAGGAATATTATAACAAATTAATAAAAAAAAACTGTAAGTGACTGATGTAAAATAAGTGAAAGTAATTCAGAGAAACACAAAGGAAAAGGTATGTGAAATAATGTAAAAGTATCAATATTGTTCTGCTAAACGATCCGATAAATGACAGGAACAAACTTCAGAGTCTGAAGCGAAGCAAAGAACACTGAATAGTGGTTGTCGGAGATTAAAAATTCTCTAAATAGAAGAATGTAAACGACTATATGAATTAAATAGAAACAAATATTTTTTAATGTGTCGTGAATTACTGTAATATATTATATATATCGTGACAGATGTAACAAATATAAGACGGAGAATCGATTACTATAAAACTAAATGTTCGGCAGATGGTAGCGCCTCAGTTGTTGAAATCTTACAGTTACAATATACGTAGTGCAACTAAATGAAGGGATAGATTTAGATACGAATAGGCTTTAATGTGCAACAAAGATAAAGAAAACAAAGTGAATCGCAGTCGTGTAGAACTTACCTTAAAGAAAGCTCCAAACCCATCGGATCTGCTTAAATGACGTTAAAACGCCTCAAGTTACAACAGTAAATTCCTTCTTTAAAATAAGGCTGTGATGGATTGCACACGTTTGAATTTGAATTTACTTGACAAACGTTTGCCATCATAGGAAAAATATAATGCGATCTTTCAGCCACCCAAACGGCTGCCGAATTTTTGGTCGGCCGAAACGTCGCATTATTTTTTTTCTGTGTTGACAAAACTCCGTCTAGTAAATTTAAATTCAAATGAGTATATTCTTTAGTTTTACACTTAGATATCTACTGAACTGGAAGTAAATACCATCGCCAAATGAAAACAAATGGGCCTGAGATACAGAGACACAAATTTTGGCCAAATAAAAAAAGCTTATCATTCAGTAGAACGCAAAACACTTGTATGTAAATCTATAATTATCCTCTTTACTAATATGGGCTTACGACACACTAATGAATCCTTTAAAACTAAATTCCGATGGCACATTACCGTAGTGTACAATATTTATTCGAACGTTAGCGATTTTAATAAATACAACGTTTAGGTCACTATAAATATGGTAGTCTTCAGTAGTTCCGAGAATTAACCTAACTTTTGTCAAAACTAAAAATACATCAAATGCTTGCAAATACGCAAGAAACGCTCCAATAAAAATAATAAACAATAGATAATAATATAAAACCAAATTAAAAAAATAATTATAAATATTTCAATTTATTGTTGACTGTCTGCAGACATAAGCAAAAACTAATCTATAAACGATTTACACAATCAGAAGAATCATCATCTTAAAAGTTAAACATGACCAAAACATTTAAAAAACAAAATTTAATAACTCCTAGTGAATGTCTTTACACTTATATTTTAATATTTTCGTTTAAAATGTACTAAACTTTGTTTTCTACAATTACAAATGCGGATATATTTTGTATATATGTTTTTAGTTAAATGGAATGTTACACGCTTAGTAATTATGCTTAGCGTGTTACCAAGGGTAAGTTGAAAATTGTTCATTTTCATATTATTTTATTTTAACAATCTATTAATTTCCGTTTTTTTTAATGGACGATTTCCTTCAGTATTTGCGAACAGTATATGTATCTTCATTTTTAACAAAGGTTAGGTTGATTTGCATCACGACTAAAGACAGTCACAATCGGAATCACATTAAAACTGTACAGAGCTAATGTTTGACATAATACTGTATTCTACAGGGTTGTACTGGCATGTCCTCCAAGTTACAGTCATCCAGAAAGTTAACCCAAAACGTTTTGACCAAATTTGAAAGTCCCATAGTGTTTACCAAATGAGATAATTCAGATCGACCAAAGTATTACAACGGAAAATAATACATTATCCAACAACAAAGCGTCAACCATTACAGTAAATTGGATTTGTGGTTAAACCTTCCCCTACAACGACTACTGCAGGAATAAAAAATTTAAAGACGGTAACCTGTAGACCTGTGGCATGGTAAAGGAAATCTAGTTGGAGGGGTATTATCGGTCTAAAAGATCAGTTATACTGTAAATCTCAGTGACGAAACTGCAAGTAAACAAATCGAAACTTAAAACTAACAGAGGGGCAAAAATTATATAAAGCGAATTAATGATCCTCGATATGGATGGTAACTATCTCAGATGAAATTATATGGTGTCATATTTCAAGCACTTACCGGCTTTTGAAAATACGTAATTTTAGTATAACATACCGAAAACAATCAAGTTAAAATTAATTTATCTGACGATTTTCCCCGGACAGAGATACAACAGGACACACAGAATGGGTGAAATACATCTTGTGTATAAGTTTTTGCATTATACATTCTGGAATATTTTAATGTTTTGCGTTTTGTTCAGAAACAACGACTGTAGTTTGGTTTAGAATTTGACCTTGAGCTGCTGCCGATGTTCGTGTGACCGCGGAGGGATGGAAAAGTTTTTGAACGGACCTCCGTCAAAATAATTGGCGTTCTCTCGAATTCAAAGTATACCGTGGAGTATTGCGGTATAAATTGTCGCTTGGCGTGCTGACAACTCACACGACCAATTTTCACCACACAGAAATCTATCGGTAGTAATTTTACATAACGTCGAAAAACCGCCAATTAGATAAAGGTTCATGTAGCAAGGATTACTATCCTGAGGCATACCCTGAGTGATGAATTATAATTTTGTATAAAAGCAAAGTTAAAATAGAATTCGTTTTGTAAAATAACCTTGCACTTTACAGTTGTCAAATGCGCTTCTAGACAACTGCTTCGCCCTTAGTAAGCGATTAATCTTCCCAGAGCATGTATTCCCTTTCCTAAATCTCGCCGCAATCTCCTGTCTTCCTCACATTAAAATAATACTCTTACCCAGGAATAGAAAAGTTCTTTCATCCCCTCTACGTCTGTTTCCTCAGAGTTTGTGTTAAGCTCTAGTTTTGCACCTGCCAACGAGACTCTACCTATTCTTATCACTTTATATTTCTTTGGCATCAGATGTAATCCCATCTTGTTAGCCTCCTCAACCATTGTTTGTTATCTCGTGTAGTATCTTTCTCCCTTCTGCAGAGCGTAATATCGTATGTATATTTACTCAAAAGAGTAAATATTTACAATTAAAATATTGTTACGACAATTTCGGAAAGCTCTCGAAGAGTCGAGAGCGTCCTTCCACCTGTTTCTCGGCTAACCCAGCAGGTGCAGCGTTTCGATCAAGGCCACACTAAAGTACCTTCCAGACTGTTCGACAGCACCTGTAACTAAGCAAATTATGCTGGACGCCGCAAAAAAAGGATGGAAAATTATTCTGTTAATCTGCGGGATCTACATTAGCAACAGCGGCCGGCTCAGAAGTATAGTTACAGTTGGCGATTTATTCAGTGTGGATCAAGTGATTGTGGAAAGTGATTACTGTGTTATAACTAGCGCGGGACGCTTAATTTTTAACATTACTATTGTGTGTGAACAAATTTAACTTTAAGCATTGTTTGAGAGTACCTTGTAATTTCACATTGTTATTTTTGACTAATTAAAACTAGTAATTAGTGATTTCATTAGTGTCTGTATTTTGTTTCCACTGTACCATATAACGATCCGTGAGACTGTCATAACCATATAATTAGAGACATGCTCCGTCATCAATTTAACTGAGATGGTTGTAATAAATTCTATACCGGCCAGACAGGAGGGTGTTTGGAACACTGTTCTTTAAAAACTTGCCTAAAACGAATATAACAAACAATACTTTTCTTACGAGCAATATACAGTCGATTATAACTATAATTACGCCGATTCTTCGGATAACTTAAAACTCCTAGATTACGCCACGCACGGCTGATACATAGAACGACATTATCTTGTTCAAATCAAATGCGATGTTTAATAATAAACTCAACGGAAACAAAAGGACTTCAATGTAACAACGAGCGTTAACTTTCATCTCGATATTACATCGCACTAACAGTTGTTAGTTAACTGTCCATTTTCATTTTAACAATTTATTTTAACACGTTATTTACATTTTTGTTGTTTTGCGTTTTGTGCTTTAATTATCTTAAAAAATTGTAACTTGAAGATGGTATTGTGAGCGCTAACGCGTGTCAATATAACACAAAATTGCAAGAACGACACTTGATGAAGGAAAATATTTATAACACGAAATGTTATTACATTATTATTGTCCAAACAATGTAGGAAACAAAGTGAACTAACTAGTAGCGACAAGTGTTGTGTTTGTTGGGCAATGTAAAAGTATAAGTTGGTGCGTAGTGAGCTAGGATGCATTTCTCAACTTCCTCCAAGTGTTGAGACAGTTCTAGCATGGTCGAATTTCCTACGTCACTGAACGCCTTGACTGCAACCTACACAACGCGGAGACGTGACAACAGTTAGTGTAAACCTTTCTGATCTGACCAAAATGTACTTGTACTGTGCCACTACCAACATATTATAGCCACAATTTAAAGCATCGACTGGAAGCTTCCGAGACTGGATGCTGGAAGAAAACTTTAATTTAAATTTCATTGAAATTTTGTGTTAACAATCAAGATATGTTTATGAGAGAATGTGTAAAAATAAGATTAAGGGAAAAAACGTCAGGGAGAAATAATCCATGTACGGTGAACTAACTCGTTACATGTTATAGACCATTAGAAGGGAAAACTATGAGACGAGGAAAGAACGAGAAAAAGGTTCTTTGATCAACTACAATGCTGTGTGAAAGAGCTATTGTGCAAGGAAAGAAACATGAAACTAGCACCTCCTTCGAGAAACTGAATTATGGTGTTTTGGTTTGTTTGACAATTCGGTACATACATTAGTTATTTTAAGTTAAAAAAGAGAACATATTTTAAAAAATCCAGTAAAAATTTATTTAAAATAGCATAAAGTAAATGTAACTAATTATAAAATCTTAAGCAAGATAAACAAAAATGACAGAACGAATCAGGTTCGGGTGCCATAGTTTAGGCTGCCAAAATGCACGTGATGGTGGGCGTGAGTCACTAGTATCTACCGTCGTTGAACGTAGTGTAATTATGACACTAAATTATTTCGGAGCATAATTTTTAATAATAATCAAGTAATTGGTCTCAGATTTCGGCGCCCAAATTGAGACCCTCGGGGCACTGGCAAATTCAGCTGCATGGCTCTGCTCAATCGGCTACTAGAAACAACAGTTAATTTAGAAACGCATATAGGCTATATTAAATTAATCTAATTAACTTATAGTTAATTTAAGTTTACAATACTGTATAATTTATCTTAACCGAAATTGGGAATCTGAATCGGATTTCATTTGAGATTCGTGTATGCAAGTAACGAGAAACGAGGCATTTTCAGAGGTGCCGATTGTCTGTTACAACGTAAGTTCAGACGGAGTTGTGTTGCTTAAAGTTTAGCCGTATTAATTATTGTTTGACTCAGACTAACAGAAGTCAACGGCGACAGTGTACACAGGCACACTGAATACTCGCTCTGCGATACGAACAGATAACTGTTTTGCAACTCCAAATCCTCGAAGAACATTTGAAGGCACTCTTTATTTACTCTATGTCTGACGTTAATAATATTTGTAACTTTGTGCTCAGACGCACGCCTCCCATTTGAAAACATTAATTTTAACTATAGCATATAAAATGCCTACAATGCATTTAGGGTATACCTTAATGAATAGTTAATTCTGTGCACAGCTGAGTAAAATGTCACACTGTTTAATAACACGTTATTAGGCCTACACATTACGTAATCGCTCTGAATATAATTTACACTGTTCCTCATTATATTAAAAAATACACTACATTTATGTTTCTTCTAATGTTTAAACACAAGGGAATTGCGAACCAGGCGACAGCTGGACGATTATATTTTTTTCTCAAAAACAGCTAGACAAAAGTTCGCCCTTTTGCAGTATTGCCATCGTTGAAAATAATGATTTCTGTTAAATAAACGTTTATTCTGAACTTAAAAATTACATTAAAATATAAATGTCTGGGTCTTAATTATTGCTTTTAATTAATCTATTTAGAAATCAGATTACTTACCTTTTTCTTTCTGTTTGGTTTTTAACTCTTCTACACCAAAAATATATTGTTTCAGTATCATAATCCTAATAGTTGTGCAATGGTTTAATTTTTACATCAGTGTTCACCCAGCTTTCAACCTGTTTTCTTAGTTATTTTAGTTTACGCTACTGTTTTTGACTTGCATACTGACTGATTTAGGCTACCATTACTTTTATGCAGGTATTTTCTATCATTTCTTTTCTTCTGTTACTGAAAACTGCATAGTTTTCTCTATTATTATAACTTAGCCTGTCTTTTGTTTCACATACTTTTATGATAATTATCCACTGATACAGAGTTTTTTTACAATCGAATCCGTTTGATTCAGTAATCCAGCGTGTGGTTCCTTGCAACGAACAGTATTTATAAGATTTTGTAATTGCCGTGTACTGAATAATAAAAAAAATAAGTACAATGTATTTTATAAACTGCAAAATACAAAATCCGAACTTGTATAGAGTAACTGCGCACATCATAAAATACAAAACGTAGGCCTAAGTCGGTAATGTAAAAAATTACGTATTGTAAATAATGCCTAACCTCTAGTAGGTAAAGTATGTAACAGGACGGTTTAGACCACACTTTTCATGTTTCCGCCCGGAAGTTCCTTCTCCCGACGCCGATTGTCTGCCTCCCTGCCCTCGGTCTGAACTTTAATATTGTTTGCGAATGTTACTCGTGTGACGTAGGTACCTTACGAATAGTTTCAATGAAGAATCGGTTCGGCGCTGAAATTGCACAACTTCCAGGTGCTAGCGCTACAAATATTGTTCTTGTCGGTAAAACTCACTGTGAAAAACTTGTGTTATACGTGCTCACAGCGAGAACTATGACAAGAAAGGAACCACGGATTTATTGGCTCCTAAATAGATACGATGTTGTGCTTGTTGTAAATAAAAATAAATTATTTATCATGTCAAACAAGGGGTCAGTGCTATTGAATTTACACGTCACTGATTCTGAGAACTCCACGAAGCGCATTTAGCGAATAAAGATGGAGGGAAATACAGAATATTGGTGCAACTTTATAGACAGTGCAAGATATGTACTGTCTTGCCATGATATCAAACTATACCTCCATCTGCTCACGCCTTGTCAGGAAAACAGAATATTTCAAGTAAGAGAATTATTGTAATAATTATTATTTATTCTGAATTCATTTCTTCTTTAAAAGCCTGACTTATGATTTTCAATTCCCTTCAAACAAAGGCTTCAAATTTATATTGGTCTACTACGACCACCTGACAAAATTTGTAATACTTCGGACTCTGAACAGGACATTGGAAAGAAGCTGTTTACACTCTCATTGACATTTTTCAACTATTTTAGAGCACCACCTACTTTTCAAGCAGACGACGAGAAGGAATTCGGCAATAATATCATAAATAGTTAAAATGGTGTATTGGCCTTTCTTATAAATAGTTTACGGTAGGCTCCAGTCAGAGCAGTGTTGAACGAGAAAATCAAGGTATTGAAAACATGATTGCGATTTGGATGTAACACTGACCAACGGAGTAAAGACAATAAAACCGGGCAATAACTTGTTGGATATAGAGACCACTGTATGAAGCTCTCTTTAGATATAAGGTAAAAGTTGGCCTCACATCTACTTTCTTCAATAATTTTTTGGAATCTCTTTAAAGCGATAAAAAAGTTGATGAAGCCATAAGCAATATTGAAACTACAGAAGATACTTTAAGAAAATATCCCAGATATTGGAAAAGATGAAGAAGATCGCACACATCTACAGGCAGTAACGTCCTTTTATGATCAGAAAAGACTTTTGGAAATTACAAGTGCGAAGACTGCTGCAGTGTCATGCATGTCACGTGTAGACATTCTTTTAATGGTACTGAATAGGGTAAAGACGAATGTGAAGAGAACATGGTGTTATGCACGTCCGGTTTAAAATCATAACTGCTACGGACGAGAGGAGAAAATCAAAATTAAGCTACCAAATTGAAGCGAAGAAGATAAAATAAAATCAGTTCCGTGGAGAAAAATAGTTACCTTCAGTCTCGATAGAATACACTGTTCGAGTTCCTACTCCTGAAGTAGATTAAGGAACGGAGCGATTTGAGGAAGAAGCTAGCAGTCATCATGAGCGTGACAGAAGAGGGATTTTACAAATTGGGGAACACCAATGGAATGTCAAAACAGGTGTACGCAAGGTCGCAGTTGATAGTGTGCCCGAATAGGTTGATGTTAATAAGAGATGTTTCTGAAAAGTAAGGAGTTCTTCCTGCAGCTACTTCCGAATCGTCAGGAAATGGACAAGGGTTTTGTAAAGTGCATGTGGAAATCCAAATGTCAAAGTAGGATAAGGGTGGAAATTGACACAATTAATTACATCGAAGGACACATATACAGTCGTGTCAGAATTACATGACTATGACTAATAACGAATTTGGATTCCCGCAGGAAAAAGAAAGAAAGATAGCTCTTAGAGTTGATGGAGGGACCAAGTTGATGAAACCTATAGGAAAGTGTAAAGAGATTGGGCGGCCTCAGATAGATGGAAACAGTGGTTAAGAGTAAAATAAAGAACCTGTCTGTCTGTCTGTTTTCCTTCCCAAACAGACTTTGAGAGTGTAGCGTTTATGACTTGTCGCACCATGGAAGTGAACTGTGACACTTTGAGCTACAATTTCTCTAATTTTTTGGTTTTTTGTTTTGATTTACACATATACTTTACAAATACTTGCGCGTTTCCTGACGTCTGGGAGATAGCAGCAGAAAGAGCAACGTTTCTTGTTGAGTAACATCTTCTATTGGCATAAAGCTATTCGGGAATACTGTCAACTGCGATCTCCCATACATCTGTTTTGACACTGCACTGGTGGTCACCAGTTTGTAAAATACGCCTTCTGTCACACTTACGACGGCTACTAGCTTGTTCGTCAGTCACCCTTCCCCTTATCTACTTCAGGTATGGGAACTTGAACAGTGTATTCTGTTAAAAATGCAGGAAACTGTTTGCCTGCAGAAAAAATAGTAATGTTAAGAAAAATCGAAATTCATTGAAAGTCGTACAGTAATGTATATACAAAATTGTAAATAGCTATAGAGACAAATAATAGTTGCATAAATGTGTGAAAGAGTGCACGTTAAAAGTAATGTGCAGTTGCATTTACATTTAGGCTATCAACTTCCTAGCCTCAAATCTGAGGAAGGTAATGTATAAGAGATCTCTCAAATAATACATTTAATAACCAATAACAAAAACTGATTAATGTTTTTGTTCTGCTTACCTGGTGAAAATATACGTTTACTCAAATCTTTTTCGGGGACAAAACGTCCTACAACGTTGTCCGATACCTAATCTCCATTTTTACTGTCGTTGCAGTCACTCAAATTACCGATCGTAATTGTCAGGATACGGGTTGAACTGTTACATTATTGCCGAGGAGTCAGTGCTTATGAGCTGCGAAATTTAATTAGTCACGGGAACTTTACATGACTCGTTCCATTACTAAAACTTACTGTTTTGTTTGTTTTATTAAACAAGTTGATTTAAAAACATTTTTATAAACACATAAACGATACTGTACTAACGTAGATTCAAACGTGTCAAACTATTAACTCAATTTCGCTATCTTCTTTGTTACAGAAATAGAAAACACAATGAACATTAGATATAGACATTAGACAAGAGACATCGGAAATAGATAATTGAATAAACATTACGACTCTTTAACATTTGTATGCTCTGGAAACAGTTCAAGAAAATTTGAAAGAATGTGTAATTATAGGTTGTCTTTATGTATGGTTCTGTTACTGCGTGTTGATTATGGAGCTGATTTTCGTTTCAGGTGTGTCTGGTTGTGCTCTCCCCCTTCTCTCTCACTACACACACAGACAACACAGGCGTGCGCGCAATCTGTATAGTTCCATTTCTGATTTACTAAAATAAAAATCAAATACGTTATTTGAGGCGTTTACAAGTGCAGATGACGATAGTATTACAGATTAACGCCCGAATCATGCCTCATACGTTGATCGCAACTTGACGAGAATATCTTCAATTGTGTTAGTAGAAAAAGTAATAATAATAGTATTATTACATTAGATGTGACATGTCGAGCCTTAATATATTTAAATACATAAGTTTTACATATTGAAAATAAAAAATTGCGAAATATACGCTCATTTTTCTTGTATGGTTGCAAGTTGGTTAGCGGCACAGTACCGTCGCCGGACTGCAGTAAGTACGTATCACATCCGTGTCATTCAAACGAAATGAAGAATCCACTACAAATAAGATACAGAACAAATTATCGGTAAAAAGCAAAAAGAAGTTGAGGGAGAACTGCGCCGGGGTCACTAGCTCACAAACAAGGCTAACTTAATTAAACAGACAATTTTTATTCTAACAATAAATGATCACGAGTCAAGTACAGTATTGCGAATTGTAGGAATTCTGTGTTTTATGTTTCGTGCGGACTTTTGTTGTGTGGACGAACACAATAAAACCTTTGTTAACGACTCGCACACAAAAACGTGAACGTAAATGTAATGTACGTGGTGTGTGTGTGTGTGTGTGTGTATATATATATGTGTGTGTTGTGTATTTATACATATTTGTTTATTTAGTATACTCCTGTTGAGTGGATTTTTTTTTTCAATTTCATTCTGAGAACTCGTCTAAGTGAATGTTGCCGACAACGCGATACACACAATAAAATATATTTTTATTTGGTGAATTTTAATATTCATATCAACGCGTCGCTTAGCAACGACGCCCATTTACGCAAAGTGTAACGGGCCGCGATGAGCAGTTCGCTACACACACACACACACACACACACACATATTTGTATCTCAAATACCATTAACTGGATTTTGCCTTTTTTCAGCAGAAGTTCTGCTGAACTTTAACTTTAGCCACATTTTACTGAATTATATTTGCCCGTTACTTACCGCTTGTATGTCGTATGGGCAAATAAATAGACTATCCCGTTTAGTTTGTATAAGTTATTGTGTTTTTGTTTTCTTTGCGAATACATTAAAGTGGGCCGCATTTTCTGTAAACAGAATAAATCCTGTGTGAAATATTCGCACGATCTCGTTTTGTGCATAATTCCACAGTTTACGTAGAGATCGTAACTTCTTTCGTCGATTATACGTTCTCGGCATATTTTTTAAGAATCGCAAACAATCCTTAACTGGAAATTTTACAGATAAATAACTTACTGAAACGGTCGTCAAGAGGTAAGTAAAAACGTTTTGAAAAGTATTTTAGTGGTTACATCTTGCCCCGCATGTGGATACAACGTTATTTATGCTAAAACGAAATACACTCGTTTCGACAATACGTTTTCCAGATTCCGTATGTTTCAAGAAACAGTACTTTTATGTTGTAATAATTCAGTCTATTAACAATATGTGTTAACAAAACCATGCCATAACACAGCTTTTAAACTCTACTGTGTACACATGAGAGTAAGAATAGAGGCAGTAACTACTACAGCTACTGTTAATTTTTAAAATGACAATCTTAATAATAAACAGTAATGCCGCTAACATTGTTACACTAACAACAACAAAAACAACAACAACAACTACTACTACTACTACGACTACTACTACTAATGATGATGATAACAAAAATAATAATTTTTTCAATTTACTTCTGGTTTCCTTTCATTAAATCTCACTCTTAGTTTCACATGAATTACTGTATTTTGAGCAAAATGTTTACTTGTTCCTCACCTCATTCTATAACGGCTGTATACTGTCTTTTATAACTTCTGTACACTATCGCCCTTATAACCTCGGGAGCCCGGTTAATTGGCGTCGGTCAATTAAACAGGCTGCCATAATATTCACAAAATGTTATATATTTAATTAAAATACAACGTAACAAAACACTTAATTGGAGCCTGTGAATTAAGGAATATTAGATTCGTGTTGCCAAATTTATTCACGGATATTTACGTCTATGACATCTCTTTATTTACATACCTGGTAATTAGCATAAAAGAAAATGAGTTACTGTCTGATTATTAAAAAACAATTAGGCTTGTGATTTGTATTGTTAAAACATACATATATATATATATATATATATATATATATATATATATATATATATATACTTAACCTACATTTCGTTTACTCTATTTCGTTCAACTGATTAGTTAACTATAAAAAAAATAATAACTGCATAATGTATTCATTAATCAACTTGGTTAATTATCTATATAACTTTGGTAATTCATACCCTCGGATCCGAGATATATCCTTTGTTTATATTAAAGTTAAACAATTTACTTTTGCTGCCATTTGAAGAATGGACTTATTAATAGCAAGTTATAGTCATTAAAGCTAAATACATCATATTGTTTATTACAGAGTTACAATGGTAATTTAATTCGGCCAGTCTTTTGTATAATTATATTAATTTTATTTTGGTGTCAATTGTGTTTCATATTTTTATTAAGTAATTTCTGAACTACAGAAGTTTGACTTCTGTGTCACCTGTATGTAGCATCCTCGGCGAATCGCGGTCGTCTGTAGTAAACAGTGGCTATGCGGCCTCTGGTCTATCCTGGAGGTCTGAAGAATGTGTAATAATGGAAGGTGTGGTTGTCTCTCTCTTTTTGCAAGGTTTATCAGATTCTGGTGCTGGCGGTGGTGAGAAACTTTCACTTGAACTCACTTACTTCGGTTTACCGCACTTTTACCTTATAGTTAAACTGTTACATATACCGTGATCTCTATCACGTTGACGTGTATTAAATCAACTGCAGAGATGTCATAAACAAACACTTAAAACGCATCAAAGATGTTAAACATATTGAAATTACTGATAATTATGCTATCTGCTTTACTAAGCATTATCTTAAAGAAACTAAGAGAGTGAACTACATATTCTTTCATTCTCTATAATATTGTAGTTACTGCCTACATGTTCAACTGATTTGTTCTCTCGGCGGAGTCTGAGTTACAACTATTTTGGGGCGCACAGCTGGCTTAGCGATGTGCTTGTCCGCGCGTGTTGTTATTTACCGGCGCGAGAAATAGTTCTTAATTTATTAATTATTATTTTTACTTATTTTAAATTGCTGGTTTATTACGTCTCTCTATAATTTGTTACTCGCTGATGAAACAGGAGGCGGTTTACATATTTATTTGTTTAACATTATTTAGTTTTCTATTTATTTCATTCGTTATATTTATTTTTCTGTTATGGAATTCATCTACAAGTATGCATGTTTCTACAGGTTGGGGTACATAGGGAGAGAAATTATGTAGTTTCATTTAGGATTATATTATTTTTACCTCTTTTTTATTTTGTGCTATTTAACCCTATTAAATCGTCACAATTCTTGATTGTTCCGTTTCACAAAACAGTTTTAATTTCTCTTTTATAATTACTTCCTTTTCTTTTTCGTCTTTGCCGGGTTCTATAGACAGCGTTCTGCACAACATACTGGCGAACTGGATCTTTCCTTCAATATTTTGTACACTTCAAAGATTTATTTGCATTTGGGTTAAAGGTTACTCCTTGTATTATTAAATAAATTCTCTGGCATTGTAGCCACTGTCAACATCCCTCCAATTATCTATTCGATCCTCAGAAGAACAGAATATACCGACGAATGGGCAGGGTTTCAACGAAAAATGAGTTCTCAACACTAGAGTGTCGGAAACTTGACATTACCTGTCCACATATTATGCTCCTATTGGCTCCTGTGTGAAATATTCGCACGATCTCGTTTTGTGCATAATTCCACAGTTTACGTAGAGATCGTAACTTCTTTCGTCGATTATACGTTCTCGGCATATTTTTTAAGAATCGCAAACAATCCTTAACTGGAAATTTTACAGATAAATAACTTACTGAAACGGTCGTCAAGAGGTAAGTAAAAACGTTTTGAAAAGTATTTTAGTGGTTACATCTTGCCCCGCATGTGGATACAACGTTATTTATGCTAAAACGAAATACACTCGTTTCGACAATACGTTTTCCAGATTCCGTATGTTTCAAGAAACAGTACTTTTATGTTGTAATAATTCAGTCTATTAACAATTTATGTTAACAAAACCATGCCATAACACAGCTTTTAAACTCTACTGTGTACACATGAGAGTAAGAATAGAGGCAGTAACTACTACAGCTACTGTTAATTTTTAAAATGACAATCTTAATAATAAACAGTAATGCCGCTAACATTGTTACACTAACAACAACAAAAACAACAACAACAACTACTACTACTACTACTACTACGACTACTACTACTAATGATGATGATAACAAAAATAATAATTTTTTCAATTTATTTCTGGTTTCCTTTCATTAAATCTCACTATTAGTTTCACATGAATTACTGTATTTTGAACAACATTTTTACTTGATCCTCACCTCATTCTTGATTGTTCCGTTTCACAAAACAGTTTTAATCTCTTTTATAATTACTTCCTTTTCTTTTTCGTCTTTGCCGGGTTCTATAGACAGCGTCCTGCAGAACATACTGGCGAACTGGATTTTTCCTTCAATATTTTGTACACTTCAAAGATTTATTTGCATTTGGGTTAAAGGTTACTCCTTGTATTATTAAATAAATTCTCTGGCATTGTAGTCACTGTCACACTGTCAACGTCCCTCCAATTTTCCATTCGATCCTCAGAAGAACAGAATATACCGACGAATGGGCAGGGTTTTAACGGAAAATGAGTTCTCAACACTAGAGTGTCGGAAACCTGACACTACCAGTCCACATATTATGCTCCTATTGGCACGCAGCTGGATATACGATTGGAAATAATAGTATTTTGTTTATTTCTATGTACTAAGTCGCAGAGATAATATTAATAAGTGCAAGACGTTTTATCGATAATAAAAACACGCGACGTTTGGAGGTCCAAAGTTAGTACCTTTTCTGGTCGTAGATACTCATTATTTGTTGGTTGTTGGCCCAGTAACGTGACTTCCTATGGCGTTGATTTTTGTTATTTTGGTTTTACCGAATACTGTGCTTTAAGTTTAGAATTAATTAAAGGAATATTTTACACGAAACCATGTAAAACATACCGCCTCATTTGAAGTCCAAATTCGAACTCGAACAATTCCAATAAAATCTTTTGTCTCTAAAAACGTGTCCTGAAGTCACGTTCGATGGCGTCAGCGTCAACAGTGCTTGTCTTGCTGTTGTTGAATGTTGACTCGTAGTCGCAGCTGCTGTGGCCCACCGGCTTGTAGGCATTCATGAATGCAATTAGGCGTGAGTTTGGCGTCAAGACTGCCTAGCTCGTTTTACGTCGCTTACCCACTGTCTGCACACGTTAACAGTTAATTTTAAGAGAAAATCGAAGCAACTTCTGTTCAATATTTGTTTACCAAATCAGCGAACCTATGAAATTAAGTGATTTCAATCGGAATATATCATTTGAGTATTTTTAGCATTGTGCCGCTTTATTCTTCTTTTCTTACTACTGTATCTATTCTGTTTTCAACATTGATCTTCCACACGTTTCTGAGTGTTTTTGATATCTTTGTGATATACATAAAGTGTCAACAATATTTAATATTTAAGATGTATATTAATGTACAAATGAATATCATATATATTACGTATTTCACACACACACACACACACACACACACACACACACACACACACACACACACACACACACACACACACACACACACACACACGCGCGCGCGCGCGCGCGCGCGCACACACACACACACACACACACACAAAGCTAATTATATACAATTTAGCTGTATAATCAACTAGTGTTCTAATAGCAGTATGTAACTGCCTCTTGTACATTATACATGGAATATTATCTGTATGAACAATATGAACATTTAAAATGATAATGCAAGTTAATATAATGGATAAGTTATTAATTAAACCCGCTGACGTGGTATAATTAAGCAAATTTCATACAGCGACCTACTAAGGGGACTGCATTACACTCAGTGTCAAAGATGTTTGTGGCCTGAGGTGTACACAGTGACACAGTCTTTTTAGTGATATTTTCGTCACCCATTTAGAGCTGACAATACTCACTTCAGATCATGCGGGAGAGTCATTCAGGCGAGAGCATGCTGTGACAAAGAGGTTGTAAGTAATAACCTAACTATGCAAAACGAATTTGTGCTAGGTCTGGTCTGGATATTTCTTTCGCTGTGAGAACGAATGGATCATTGGAAATACAACAGAAGAGCAATGTATCCCCTAGGTCTAAGTCTTAACTGGACCCCTTCTCTATTAACTGGTATTGTCACAGACCCGATTCAGAAGTATTCAAAAGTACTGTTAAACGCTGAAAGAGTTATGTATTATCTTAAGAATCGTCATGGGTCTGAATTACCTTATTTAATTACGTACAAACATACAGCTAAGTTTAGACTTTTAAAACACGCGCTTTTGTTTTATAATAAAGTAGTTAATTTGCCAACTGTAGTAATATATTCATTTTCCCATGGCGCTAAATCCCTGCACGGGCCTTGGATTTTTCAGTTTCTTTGTCCGCTTCGGTTTCTTTAAATTTGTACCAGTCACTGCTGTTTTCCAAATCTTGGCGCTAAACTGCGTGTTTCTGTTTTCTTTCACTCCATTCTCCAATATTTTTTGGAGTCCAATAACTGGTTATTTCCTTTCCACTTGTTTAATTCATATTTCTTTCCGTTTATGGAACCATCTAAACGCTAAAGCCATCATTTTATTATATGATCTGCCTACAGTTCTCATTTTTATAATGAAAGGAGACTTCCCTGGCCGTAGTCAATAGATGTAAAATTTTCGGGCTATTAGGCCGTGACCGAATGTTACTAATATGCTAATGTCGGCCACTTCAGTGGCCAAAGGGACGAGGTCGTCATTGTTTTTGTTGTTCCCTGCAATTAGCTCTCAACGGACTCCAAAATCTCGTCCCGACAAAATCCGTTCTCTTTGCAGTTCGTGTATCTTGTCTAATTCTCTAATTTCCATTTATATATATTTTTTACAACATTCGCCTTAAAATGTTTCTCTCAAAGACACCTAGTGGCATAATCGTATTACATAATTATAAAAACTCCGCTAGTCAAACTGTATACTCCAATACAAAATGCAGACTAAATCACATCGGTTTGCAGCGAACTAAATGATACACTTGAGTCAGATGGTGCAGACTACTACAGTTACGCACGCTAGCTGGCAGTCACGCGCGCAGCATGCCCACGTGTGCTTGGTAACAAATTTTGCAATCAGTTTGTAATTAATGCTGTACCCAATGCGGAGTAGGGTGGAAAACGCCAGGGTAAGGGCAATAAATCTAACCCACTGCGTGTTTGCGTTGCCTGTAAAAAACCTCTCATGACACTATTAATAACTTGTTAGATTCAGCTTCATGTTAGATGTTTCTATATTTTATGTACAATTAATAATTAGTTAAGTACATATGACTTTACATATAGCCTATTAGGTGTTCGTCGTGTGTGTGTGTCTAGTTACGTATTCATTTAAGCATTTAATATATGAAAACACACACACACACACACACATATCAATTTTAATAATAAGTAAATAATATTTGCTTTAACAGGAATATATTTGTATAGTTTTGATAGTAACATTGTTTTAACAGTATAAACTCACATCTTCAGAATCTATCTTGTTTTTGAAGTTTCTGTATATGTAGAGTCTGAAGATGATACTTTGTAGCGTTGAAACAGTGCTAATATATGAAAAACATACAAATACAGTATATTCTTGTCAGAACAAATATTATTTATTTATTATTAAAAATAATTAAACGAGATTAGTTTGAGAAGGTATAAATGTAATATATATATTGCGACGTTACAAGTATTTCAAAAATTCACACAAATACATTACCGTGTAGGGCTACTCAACGCAACTATGAAGTGTATTACACCGGCCAGGACGCAGGATTTTTTTATTCTCGTTGCGTCAAGTAGTTGCACAATAATTAAATAATTTTCAAAGGGAAGTGAGATGTTGTTGACATGAAATAATTAATTAAAACCGTTTCAAAATAATCATTCTATGATTTATTAATATTAATAGAAAATATGCAAATATTAAAAAATCCGAATCTAAAATAAATAAAAATATTTTCTTTTATAAGTTTACACAAATACAATGTAACCTTCTATCCTGTTCATGACATATAAAATAAACAACCATATAATCTTACTAGCTAAACAGACATGTTAAACAAATTATGTAAACCTTTTTATTTCAGTGTGTCTGACTTTGACTCAAATTTTAAATAATAGCAACTCATTTACAAACAAAAATAATATTCAATCTCAAGAATAAAATCGATTGTTGCTATAAACAAAATAAAAAATACAACATTTACTTCCAACCTATTATTTATTTCTATTAACACACACAAATTTTAATATACAATAAAAGATTAGTATTTTTTAATTTTTCTCGTTAAATTAAATTATTTTCTTTAACTACCCTTTAACTTTATGTACATTAATTATATTTAAAACTTTCAGTCTTTACTGTTCATATATAAGTTTCTTTTTAAGAGTTCTTTTCACAAACAAAAATATAATTGTTTATTCATCACCTGCGTACTGCCGACGTTACCGTTGCGTGTGTGTGTGGGTGTGTCCTGAATCCTGAGAATTTGATGATGATGATTATGCTGATGCTGTGTTCTCTGTCTCTACGGTTTGATGTTTGTGATGGTCCAGAGTTCCTCCATAAGTCTTGGTGTGTGTGGTAAAGATGATCGGTCGATCAGCAGACCAGCAGCGTGACGTTGTGTGAAGATATCTTGAGTCTCTGAGACTGCCTCAAAATTGCCGGTGGTATTTATACTGGACGGCAGTCTGATAAGTCCAGGACTGTTTTCGACCTGTTAGATATTGTCACTTCGTGCAAAGTGTACTTTTAATTACAAATCACTTTTTGGTTCATTTTCGTAAACATCCACGTAGCACGAGCGATATCATCGTTAGCCTAAATTTTTCTGGTCACTCACATATAACACACTTATTAATTACTATTTAATTACACTAGTAATTAACATTAAATTACATGGCGTCTTTATTATTGCAAATTTCTGCAATACTTTTACATCACTACATTCGTTAAAAATTCCTTTATATAATGGTATTTTTATAATTGGGGTAAGTCTTTGTTCACAGGTTTAAAACGTATTAATTAATTTATTTTTATCCGGTTAAAACCTATTTACAGAGAATTCATACGCATCACCTCATCGTAGACGCTTGCCTGTCGTAGCTTAAGTTCACACACACAAACACACAAGCGCTGTACTCACTCGCGGGGGCAGGTGTACGCTTTCTGACAATTCTTATCCTGCATAATATTGTTAAAAACTGTTCATCGTATATTTTTTGTATGCTAAATATTTACAAACATACCGCCCTGGGTGAATATGCAAATATATGTATTGTTACATATATTCCCCAGGTGGGTTTAAATAAAATTTGACTGTCCTTCAAATTTTATTTACACAGATATATATGTGTACTTTATAATTACAATTACATCTTATTATCTACATTACAATTGGTTTTTAAAAAGTCCTTATATAAGTAAATATTTCTTATCGATATGTACGAACAAACCCCTTTGTTGTGGGCGACAAAATTCTTGCCCCCTTACCTATAGCAGCTGTTCACATCCTGCTTTCCTGTGTCCTGTGTTATACGTATCGACACATTGGCTTTACACTTGTTCCTGTGCATAACAATGATAATTGTACTACAAAGTTTTGTTTTCTACTGGAAATATTTCCTCATCGATGAAGCATGATATTTGCCAATTTCTTTTTGTTTTTCAGTGTCATATACCATAAAGGTTTGTGCTCCCCGTCTTGTTTGCAGAACCTTCGTATAATCTAAAGACCTTTTTGGCGGTGTTGTCTATTCTCTTCCCTACTGGATTACTTCGTATCAATACCATATCTCCAACGGCTTTAATCCTCTTAAACATATTATAGATGGTTAAATCTTCTCTCAAAGTCCAGTAACATTTTAATGCTGACACATGGGCTAGACTTTCGTGACATTGTGTAATTAACTGTTGTAACATTTCTGGTGATAACATTACTTTCCAGTCTTGGTCCATTAATTTAAATAGTATGTTATTTTTAACTGCATACTTATCGTGAGATGTTTGTTGTTTTAATTGCTGAAGCTTTGAGTCTTTATCTTGCTCTCTTGCTAAGTTCTGGAGTAGCTGTTTTACTTCGTCGTTTGTTTTATACTGGATATGCAGTAATTTCAAATCTTTATCATTGGAGAATTGAGTCTCTTCCTTCTTCTCCGTGACATATCGACTTAGTGTATCTGCTGTCTTGTTGTCGGTTCCTCTGCAGTATTTAATGGTAAAAGAATATGCTTCTATGGCCAGAATCCATCTCATCAGTCTCGCATTTGTGATTCTGCACCTCAGTAGGAATGACAGAGCTTGGTGATCAGTATGACTTTCAAAGTGCGTTCCATAGATGTAATATCGGAATTGTTTCAGTGCATAAACGATGGCCAATAGTTCCTTCTCCGAAGTACAGTAATGTTTATCGGCACCTTCGAACACTCTGCTTGCATAGGCAATCACTCGAAGTTCTCCTTTTAAATCTTGGTAGAGTACGCTCCCTATTGCATAGTCGCTGGCGTCCGAGTAGATGATGTACTTTCCTTCACGTTGTGGATGGTGTAGCATAATATTTTCCATAAACAGTGCCTTGACCTTGTTGAATGCATTGGTGTGATGTTGTTCCGACTTCCACTTCACTTTCTTCTTTGTAAGCTCCAATAGTGGTTTGATTTCTTCTGCATATAATGGTGAAAATCGTCTATAGTATCCCGTTAGACCTAGGAATGCTCTTAACCCTTTCGCATTTTTCGGTATTGGGAACTCGGTGATACCGCTTATTTTGCATGGATCTGGTCGTATACCATCCTCAGATACAATACTTCTCAAAAATAGTGCGTAAATTGATTATATGTTCTTCTAATGTTTTCGCTATGACCAATATGTCATCAGCAAAAATCATGGTGTAAGGTTCTACTTCCGGACCTAATGCAATTTCTAAACATTTTACAATTACTGCTAGGCTTGTGCTTAGACCAAAAGGTACTACCTTATGCTGGTAGCACTTATTTTTATACAGAAATGCAGTATATTATCTATCGCTTTCTTGAATGGGAATCTGCCAAAAACTAGAGGTTAAATCGAGTTTAGTTAGATACTTAGCTCCTTCGCACTTTGTGATCAACTCATCTGCCGTGAGTGCACAGTCAAAATCCTTTTCTACGACGCTATTCAAATTCCTCATGTCCAAGCATAGTCGAATTTCATCTTTCTTCTTTTTTACCACAACCAACGGGTTTAAGAAGTTACTGTTCGATCGTTCTATGACGTCATTATCCAGCATTCTTCTGATTTCTTTCTCGACTTGCTCCTCATACTTAATTGGAATTGGATATGTCCTCCTCACGAATTTTGACGGATCTGTGACCTTGATGCGATGTTCATAAACGTTTGTTTGTGTAGGCAGTTCGCTAAATATGTCTGCATACTCTTTAATTAAGGTGTCTATTTGTTCTACCCCTTGGTGTTCTTCATTGTTTTCTTCCCTACGATGTTTACCATTCGCATAGGTTACTGAAGGTCTGGAGATAGTTACTGGTTCACTTATATTTGACGACTGATCTTCTTCGGTTACATTCAATTTAATATTTTGCGTGACATTATTCAGAGTGCACGTCATCGTTTGATCTGCTATATTTATTACAGCCTTCATTTTATTTAAAGCATCTATTCCTAATATACAGTGACGGACTAGTTTATTTACTACTAACATAGGTAATTCATATTGTACATTCCCACACGTTATATTCACAAACATTTGTTGCTTAACTCGTTCCCTGGTACGATTAGCAGCGGTTATGTAAAATTCATTAATAGGTAGTGTTATAACATCTTTACTTACGTTATAACATCGGGAACACGTATTAATTGACCCTGGCCAATTATACAGGCTGCCTTCGTTGTAACAAGCTGAAAATTAATCCAATCACCAAAACAATTAAAATAAAAGGAAACTGGGGAGGGGAGACGGCTGATTTATGCACTCAATTTAGCATGTACTAAAGATGACATCTCTGTATTTATGACTGTTAGATTATACATAACATATCAAATTTTAACTTACAGTGAAATCGTAAGGGGTTTTCTACATTAAGATTTATAATACAGTTAGCGCATTTTACCTCGGATCCGAGTTTCTATATATTACTTAGGAATTTCAAGTTTACTCTACTCCATTACTGAATTACTTTGTTACTCTTTATACCATTTGAGGAATGGTTTCATTTAGTAGTGCGATGTTCCAACGCTACATCACTCGAGTTATTTTACAACTTATGGTTACTGAAATTACTTGTTACAACATTTATTCTTAAACTTTAGAGATTTCCATTTTAAAGTCTTTTAGTTTACAATTACTTCTATTTAAAAAAAAATACATATCCACGGAAAACCAGCTTCGTGCTACCTCTTAGTTAAGTGTTTTAGCCCATGTCGTCCGCGCGTGATTCTTCCGCACACTCTAGGTAGAGGGTTGTCATCGTGGTCGTCTTCCTGATGAAGGTCCTTGGAGTCAACTAATGGTAGAGAGAGTTACGATGTCATGAAGTCGTCCTGTTCCTTGGTGGTTTGACAAATACAGTTGAGGTCTTCGTCTTCACATTTTACATTTGGTAATAGAACGGTTGTATTTCACTTTACATATACAACCCTAAAATAACTTTAACTATCTTTCTAGATGTGAGATGTCACCTTTCGCACTTAATCTTCTACATTCTTCTTTACTGATACACACTACATACTCTTTACATAACTCTTCACACGGTTATTTAACTTAATAACAAAATAATAAAACATATTTTGTTGTAGCGCTCCGTTCTGAGCTGCTTACTGGCCGAACGCGCATCTCAAGTCTCTTACTATGTTAGGAAGGGTCAGTTAATCGCGCGGAGTTTACGCGTCGCAATAAAATAGTACCACATTTATCCTCTATTTAAAGGGTTAAAGTTTGACCTTTTAATTATCCAAAGCTATTCTTAATTACAGACTTTATTATAGTACACTAATGTGGTCTTGTTTATTTATTTAATTAATATCAAATTTACTAGTATTATTAGTTTGTTTAGGGGTCGGTATTCAAGTTAATTCCGGTTAGCGCATGTCTATGCAGGGTTAATTAACAAGGTTTTCCCTATCTGTACACTCGTATTCCTTTTTATTTTATTATTAAAACTCTTTATTAAATATTATTATAATTTTATGATAGCGATAAAATTTAGTTTAAATGTGCGATTTTATTAAAATTTAAAATTTCTCAGCTTTACATTACCTATATATTAATTATTTTATTTTTTATTAATGAAATCGTCACAGTGTGGGTGTTGATTTAAAATAATGTTTGTTGCTGTGTAGCCATGTCTTACTAATAACAGATATTTTGTTTACTGTGTCGGTGAATGAATGTACTTTACAGTTGTTGATGTGTACAGCAACAATTGGACAGCCGTTACATTCGTTCACACGTCTTGCAGTTGTATCCAGTGCTGTGATGTCGGCGTACAAATCAGGCGGAAACAGGGTGTTCATTCCTACTTCATGTGACGGTCAACTTTGCTTTGAGGTAGGCGGCATTTGCGGTGTCGGTTTCGTCGACTTCTGAACTATTGTTTGTACATTCCGGGTATATGGTTTGTTAAATTTTTTATTTGAATTCGGCCAGGTGTATCCACCCATCGTATTACTCCCCTCTGTTTTACTCTCGTCTTGGAAATTACTTTTATTTCTGTACTCGGTGTGAAACATGTGTTCGGACTGCGTGAGTAAAATTAATAAATCTTCAACAGTTTTATTTCCTTGTGTGTATATGGCTAATCTTATATCTCTGTGAAAGTGATGTGCTAATTTAAGTACCAATTCGTGTTGTATAAATGTAGGTCTTAAATGTTTACTTCTTTCCACAATTTGTATGACATACTCCTCTAAGGTAAGTCTACCATTATGTTGATATTTACCATATTCTAATTGGTCTCGTATTTGTCTTTGTGTGTGAATATTCCAATAGCAGCCTTCAAATGATTCTTTAAATTGTTCATATGTAGTTAAATTATCTCTGACAATGGTATACCATCGTGCAGCACAATCTTGAAAATGCTTACTAACAAAGTCAATTTTTTCTTTATCAGTTATAGTGTTACCTATTGATTCCATTTCCCGTTCACAATTTAATAAAAATTAAACTGTGTTCTCTGTTTTCAAACCTTTGAATACTAGTTGTTTTGATTGTTCATCTTCTTTTTTCTGTTTTTTTCACAGTACTAAATAATATAGAATATAGAACTTTCACTTGTGAAACTTACTTGTTTATCTTCTTTCCGTACGCTTTTCGGCGTGGTGTTCGCCTTCGTCAGCAGTTTGAGACAGACTGGCCAGTAACACGTAACGGTTTTTGTTTGGAAGGTTTAGTGGTGGTGGTGTGTGGGGGAAGGGGATTGGCGCGGGGATCCAAATTATTGTTAGTTTTATGTATAATTGTGTCAAACAGTGTGTGTGATTTATAGTTTAATTGGTCGTTAAGTATGTTGTTTGGTTGTGTTTTGTAGTGTTTGTATATTTCATATTGTTCTGCTGTGTTAAGTTTTCGACTTTTGGGTAAGTAGTGTAATATCTCAAGATTAGTATCTATGTTGGTGTAGCTGTGGTTTTTTGTGTGTATGTGTGTGGCAAATGCAGCTTTATCCAACAACAATATACATTCTGCATTTGCCACACACATACACACAAAAAACCACAGCTACACCAACATAGATACTAATCTTGAGATATTACACTACTTACCCAAAAGTCGAAAACTTAACACAGCAGACAATATGAAATATACAAACACAACCAAACAACATACTTAACGACCAATTAAACTATAAATCACACACACTGTTTGACACAATTATACATCAAACTAACAATAATTTGGATCCCCGCGCCAATCCCCTTCCCCCACACACCACCCCCACTAAACCTTCCAAACAAAAACCGTTACGTGTTACTGGCCAGTCTGTCTCAAACTGCTGACGAAGGCGAACACCACGCCGAACGCGTACGGAAAGAAGAAAAACAAGTAAGTTTCACAAGTGAAAGTTCTATATTCTATATTACTTTGAATACTAGTTTGGTCCGTTCCTCTATCTGTGTTGGATACATCATCATCTGTGCCGGTCGTCTCTTGATCTCCGTTCTCAGACGTTCTACTACTCCACGTAGATCTTCCTTAAGTGTGTTCATTTCACCTGAGTAGTCCTTGGTGGATTTTGCAGACTCTACGGGTAAAGCGAGGAGAGATGGCATAGGTAGGAGAGTTGGCACCCCTGTATGTTTAGGCGTGGTGGGAGTCCGAATGGTTTGGAAACCAGCTGTGAAGGTCAAGCGTCGCAGTCTGAGTTGTTAGTTCAATCTGTGAGTGTGTGTGTCACGAATTGTGTCTGTTTTTCTATTTTTTTTAGTCGTATTCACTTAGGTAAGTGGCTCAATTTTTGTAGTAGTTTTACACTTTTTTTGTTAGCATAATTTAGTTGTAAAATAAGTGGTACCTGGGCTCAAATTTACAAATTAGGATGATCTTAAACCATGTATTCAGTGCCAGTTACAAACTGACATGCTTCATTTGGCGCATAAATAGGTGGGCCATCTCTCCTACCAGTTTAGTAGAGTTCGCCCACATTACATAGTAGGAGAGATGGCTCACTCTTGTATTTGAGTATACGGGAGGAGAGATGGCACATTTGAAAATATTTTAGGAGTAGGAAGTAAACTTAAAAACTAAAGTCAATTGGTACTCTCTTGGTTTTAGGTACTCCAAAATGCCCAATATTTACGTAAGGAAGAGTAATCGAGGGTCTTGGTCAGAAGAAAGTCTTACATTTGCTATGAATGCTGTCAAAAATAAGGAAATGAGTATTGGTAAAGCATCGAAATCCTACGGCATACCGAAGACTACCTTACGTAACAGACTGGCATCCGCTGATTCACGAAAGAAATCTATGGGACCTTCAAGCCAACTAGGTGACGAAGCTGAAATGAAGTTAGCAAATCACATCAAACAACTGCAGTCAGTCGGATTTGCGCCAACTAGGTCTGACGTTAGAAGTATAGCCTACGATTTGGCGGAATTTCTAGGTAAAAATCACACATTCTGCAGCAAACAACAAAAAGCCGGAAAGATCTGGCTCCAGTCGTTTCTAAGAAGAAATAAAGATATTTCTGTTAGAAAAGCAGAGGGAGTAAGCCGCAGCAGAGTAAGCGGTATGAACCGGCAGGAGGTGGACAAGTACTTTGATCTCCTGTCTAAAGTTATTTACGATAACGATCTCTCTAATAAACCTGGTTGTATATGGAACTGCGATGAATCTGGTGTGCATATGAATAATGACCCAGGTGAGAGATTGGCAGAGAAAGGGAGCAAAAACTTTGGGGTAATAACGTCCGGTGAAAGGGGGGAAACAATTAGTATATTGGCGTGTTGCAATGCAGAGGGGATTTTTATTCCTCCGTATTGCATTTTCAAAGGCGTCTACTCAAAACCAATATATTCATATGGTGCTCCACCCGGTACTGTCATTAAAATGAGAAAAGAAAGTGCATACATAAGTAGTGACCTTTTTAAGGAATGGTTTCTGAACCATTTTTTGCCAAGAAAACAGGCTGGAATAAATCTTTTAATTTTAGATGGACATGCAGCTCATATGAGTATCGAGGTCCTTGAATTGGCCAGAGAAAATAATGTCATTATATTATGTTTACCGAGTCACACTACTCACTACCTCCAGCCCTTAGACCGTGCATTTTTTGGACCATTTAAGAGAATGTTCAATGAGGCTTGTAATAATATGATGAAAAACAAACTTGGCCAGGGAAGGTTAGGTAGAGAAGATTTTGGGAACCTTCTTTCCATAGCTTGGAACCGGTCTGCTACAATCCAAAACGGTGTTACTGCATTTCGTTCAACAGGGGTCTGTCCTCTCAATAAGGAAGCAATACCTGATCACGCTTTTCTGTTAACATGTGACAAGAATCATTTGCCTACGGAAGATCTAAACCAAGAGCCCATTCCTAATGTGCCAAAACATAATCTTACAAGTCATTCTCCTCTTCCTTCCACCTCAACAGCTTTCCATTTATTGCACTCTAATAATTCTCCTCATAAGCTTTCCAATAATTGTTCAACACCTACAAAAACCATTGATCCTGCAACGACTCCTACCAAAGTTTTGAAACAGATTTCGCCTATTCCAAATGCTCTCAAGCCATCTCAATCAAAACGAAAACAAAGTGCCCAAAACCTGACTGATAAGGAATATGTTGAACAAAAAAAGAAGAAATTACGGCTCAAGAATAAAAATGAGCAAAGAAATCAACCAAATATTCGATTGAAAAAAGAAAAACATGCTGAAGGTGAAAAACAACATCATAAAGTAAAAAAGCGTTTAAGCAAGAAGTTTGAAGATTTCTCTTCTACCTCAGAGGACGAAATGGAAATTAATCTTCTCTCAGAGCATGAAAGTGAAGATTTTGATGTCAATGAATGTGTGGAGTGTTTAGAAGACTATTCTAAGACACAATCCAATAGTGATTGGATAAAGTGTGTGGTGTGTACAAGTGTGCTTGTACACTTCATGAACGTTGTTCGATTTACGAAGACAAGTGTGCTTTATGCGGAAGAAAAGAAAATCAGAATAGAAAGCTATCACAAAAGAAACAATGTAATTTAAAAAAATAAGTTTTATCATTTATTAATTTTATGTACTAATTTGTCTTGTTTGTTTGAGATTTAAATTTAAAAACATTTTTAGGTAATATTTTATCATAATTGTCAATATTTGTAAAACTACTGTAAGTAATATTTGATAATAATACATTATTATGACGTGACTACAAATGTTTTACTGAAAAACCACAATTAACCAATAATTTTTTACTGTGCCATCTCTCCTACACCACTTGAGCCATCTCACCTACCCCATTAGGAGAGATGGTCCAAAGATACTGTTTCAAATAAGTTGTTGAAACGTTAAGTAAGCTTAGTTAAATGGGGTTTGCATGTATAAAATGCACAGAAAACGTCTATACCTATGTACTAATATTATTAGTTACTTAAAAATGGTTGAAATATTAATTATTTTCGTATTATTCGAAAAGTGGGCCATCTCTCCTCGCTTTACCCTATAGCAGGTTCCAACGTCGTCGTTCTGGCTTCCAATTCCTGTGTTTTATTAATGTTTTCGCGGATTTGTTCACTAACTGTTCTTATCCTCACATCTTGTTACTGCTTTGAAACTTTAAACTTTTCATTCCAGTGTTCGGCTAATTGCTTAATACCTTCTTTTAATTCTTTCGACCATTCTTTTTCTGTTCTTTAAACCTATTCTCCATCTTTAAAGCTTGTTCGTTTAGTGACTGTCCTACTCTAACTTCTAATATTTCTATTTTGGTATTAGTTTCTTCGAGTTTTGTAGTCAACTGTTCTTTAAGGTTATTGAATTCAGCTTTAAATTCGGCTTTAACTTCGTCTTTATTTTTCGCTAATTCAGCTTTAAATTCGTCTTTATTCTTCGCTAATTCAGCTTAAACTTCCTCCCTATTCTTTTTTAATTCTTTATTATTCTTTTGCATTTTTTCCTGCAGACTTCTAAACATAGCCTCAATATCAACTCCTTTCTGCGGTGTAGCCATTTTGTTGTATTAGAATTAAATTGAAATTCGTTTTATTATTTTTAATTATTATTGGTAAACCGCGACTGTATTGGTTTTTATTTAATATTATTTATTTACGATTATTATTATTATAAATTATCTCATACCAACAATTTCTCTTCTCTTTCAGTTTTGATGAGCGCCAGTTGTGAAATACACAACAATATTACAATTACAATACAATAATATTAATAAAAATAATAATAATACATTTATTATTTATGAACATATACGATAATTAACACATATCGAGCCACACGTTGGGCACGCCAATTTATTATGCAACGTTACAAGTATTTCAAAAATTCACACATTGTAATACTCAACGCAACTATGAAGTGTATTACACCGGCCAGGTCGCAGGAATTTTTTATTCTCGTTGCGTCAAGTATATGTAGTTGCACAATAATTAAATAATTTTCAAAGAGGAGTGAGATGTTGTTGACATGAAATAATTAATTAAAACCGTTTCAAAATAATCATTCTATGATTTATTAATATTAATAGAAAATATGCAAATATTAAAAAATTCGAATCTTAGATAAATAAAAATATGTTCTTTTATAAGATTACACAAATACAATGTAACCTTCTATGCTGTTCATGACATATAAAATAAACAACCATATAATCTTACTAACTAAACAGACAAGTTAAAAAATTATGTAAACCTTTTTATATCAGTGCGTCTGATTTTGACTCAAATTTTAAATAATAGCAACTCATTTACAAACAAAAATAATATTCAATCTCAAGAATAAAATCGATTGTTGCTACAAAAAAAATAAAAAATGTAACATTTACTTCCATCCTATTATTTATTTTTATTGACACATCCAAATTTTAATATACAACAAAAGATTAGTATTTTTTAAATTTTCTTGTTAAATTAAATTCTTTTCTTTAACTACCCATTAAAGTTATGTACATTAATTATATTTAAAACTTTCAGTCTTTACTGTTCATATATAAGTTTCTTTTTAAGAGTTGTTTTCACAAACAAAAATATAATTGTTTATTCATCACCTGCGTACTGCCGACGTTACCGTTGCGTGTGTGTGTGGGTGTGTCCTGAATCCTGAGAATTTGATGATGATGATTATGCTGATGCTGTGTTCTCTGTCTCTACGGTTTGATGTTTGTGATGGTCCAGATTTCCTCCATAAGTCTTGTGGGTTTCTCCATAAGTGTGTGTGGTAAAGATGATCGGTCGATCAGCAGACCAGCAGCGTGACGTTGTGTGAAGATATCTTGAGTCTCTGAGACTGCCTCAAAATTGCCGGTGGTATTTGTACTGGTCGGCAATCTGACAAGTCCAGGACTGTTTTTGACCTGTTAGATATTGTCACTTCTTGCAAAGCGTCCTTTTAATTACAAATCACTTTTTGGTTCATTTTCGCGATTTCGTAAACATCCTCGTAGCATAAGCGATATCATCGTTAGCCTAAATTTTTCTGGTCACTCACATATAACACACTTATTAATTACTATTTAATTACAGTAGTAATTAACATTAAATTACATGGCGTCTTTATTATTGCAAATTTCTGCAATACTTTTACATCACTATATTTGTTAAAAATTCCTTAATGTAACAGTGTTTGTATAATTGAGGTAAGTCTTTGTTCACAGGTTTAAAACGTATTAATTAATTTATTTTTATCCGGTTCAAACCTATTTACAGAGAATTCGTACTCATCGCCCTATCGTAGACGCTTGGCTGTCGTAGCTTAAGTTCACACACAAACACACAAGCGCTGTATTCACTCGCGGGGGCAGGTATACGCTTTCTGACAATTCTTATCCTGCATAATATTGTTAAAAACTGTTCATCATATATTTTTTTTATGCTAAATATTTACAAACATACAGCCCTGGGCAAATATGCAAATATGTTGCAACGATACAACTCAATATTTACGCATAGGATATTGTGTGCTTAAATAAATTACAAACAAGTCTATATTGGAGGTAATGAAGAATTATTTATGACCACGTTTCTAGTCACAGTGACTAGTGGTGAGTGCAACAAAAAGTGAGTGTGCAACAAAAATGTAATTATTTATTAGCACACAAGAAATGATTGTTTATACGCTATATTTTAAAATACACAAATGTCATGCATAGAATTATATTTGTTGTAATAGAGTTTATATAGTTCAATTTAGATCGGTTTTACTTGTTAGTCGAAATCCTGAATACGTGGCGTGACGTATCCTCCTCTGCGCGTCTCGCCTTTACTCTCTCCTTTCCGCTCTCTGATGATGAGTTCGTCGAAACTGATAACACTAAAGCAAATTTCACATACACCAATTGTCACTCTCGGACTTATTAGTGTTCTCGCTCGAAATAAGTTATTATTATTTTAAAACGTTATGATTATTTAATCTCATGGTGATAATGAGTAATATTTAAAAGCGGTGTATTGGGCTTACACCTTCCGGCAAATCTTGAAGTGTTCCGCGAAACTATAGATTTACCGTGGTCAGTAAATTTTCCTATGCGGATAATCTTCCACTCACGCGAATAGCACTTTGTATAATAATATTAAAGTTGTTCACCTGCTTGGTTCTTGACGAATAACTCGAAAAGAGTTCCAAGTTTTAGCGTAACTTTAGATTTATACTAGTTCATACAGGAAAAACTCTTGTAGAGGAACACACGTTCACTAGGCAAAGGCTTTCGATGAACTGCTCGATGCATGCCAGACAACGTACGGATCTTCCTGATATTAGGGGTTTCTGATTGGACAAACAGCTATCCACGTGGTTGATAGAACAAAAGATAGACTGGTTGTAGGCAAATCTTTGTATAATTTGGCCTGCATAGACTTAATCTCAAAATTGTATTACTTTTTCATAGATAAGAGTAAAAAGTTGAGGTTTTAACTATTAAAAAACCACATGTATAAAATAGCTGAGAACCACAGAGTATATAGGAAATGTAGCTATTTCCATAAATAATTCACTGTCCAAGTTTCAAGCAGATGGGTTAATTAACACGGAATATGTATTGAATAAGGTTTATCACACGAGCACGCGCGCACATATTCACACACAAAGTACATGACATAAAAGAACAAAATTTTATAAAGAATTTGATATAATGTTGTAACCTATCGAGTGGCTGCTAAGTTACAACTGTTTGTTTGACGTGTTTCCGGAGGTGAAGTTGAATCATTAGAATGAACCGTCCTTCTTCAAGACAATTTATTGTGATTAGCAAAATACAAACGAACTTTTACAAGTTACTTTATACAAACTCCTCTTGACAAACTATAAGTCAGTTAATTCAATTACTCTTTTAAAATCTAAGTATCTTCAGTTACTAGCACTTAGTTCACAAATTAATGTAACTACTTTTAGTTACTTCAAAAAATTACAAAGACAAACTATTGACAACATCTGGTTTTCCGGCTCTCTAAGAACACCTTCCAACATAGATCAAAGTCAAAATAAAAATGAGAAACGATGTGTAAGTTCTCTTGGATCTCTTACAATCAGATCTGTCTTCTCCAGCGAATGCTAGAGTTTTTATAGTACATCATCATGGGTGTAACCCTTAATTTTGTGGTGGGACTGTTCCCTCCTCTTAATTCTAAAATCTTAACTATGATAGGCTAAAACTAGTTTAAGTAAGGGTAGTCTCATACAATTTTTATAAGACTTTCTATTATTCGTCAAAGACTGTATCACGTGACCCTACGTCACGATTTGGGGTGTTTCACTACTTTAGATTAAAAGTTCTCACGGAATAAAACACCTGCTTTAACCAGTGTACCCACGGAATACATCTGGCTTCACACTTGTGACCCATTACTTGACTCCCCCAAAAGGATATCAAATTTGTGTGACATTTTATATTTCCTGTCTGGACCTTGTCACCATTAATTCTTATTTGATGTGTCTCGCCAGATTTTCTACGATTATCACTTCCTGGACAGTCACGCTTATTGAGAAAGGGTGAGTTACCATTCACAACCCTGGGAAAATTTCCTAAAACTAATTTTATGTTCAAAACATATGCTACAGTCTCGTATACACACCTGACACCTGTCCCTGTTTCTCCACACAACTAAGAATTTCTTATATTCTCACTTTTAAGTAACAATTATGCTACAAGTACAGTAAGTACAATTGACAATTACAACAATAACATAAGTCCTTTTTGTATTTTTGATAATAAACCGATTATCGCTAAATACAAAACTTATAGCTAATTGACAAAAATTGTATAAATCCATCTAAAACCTGTTAATGTCCATCATCCATACTCTGATATACTTAATATAGCTCATCATCCTGTGTTTTGTTGCAATATGTATTGCTGCAATGTATATATATTTTTACAACTTAAGTATTTGTGAAGCCCCCAACCTCTTGTGAGCCATTTATTTTGCAACATTACTTACGCTATAAAATTATGACAGGTGTAATCTTAATAATAATAACACAACACAATATGGTTTAGAATCATTTAAAAATTTGTTAATAAAAAATTTTCTATTTTGTTGCGATTTAAAAATATCATTAATATTCGCATGTGTGTAGCCGTAGCACACATCTAGTTATTAACATATAAGTAATAATCTCGCATTATACATAGATATAATATACACTCTTATACTGTAATATACATTTGTAATTAGGCTATATAATATTGCTCTCGACTGGTTTATTACTGTGATAATTATTAGATTATCTAATCTCTTTTTAGAAATCTATTTTTTTTATTATGTTGCATATGCATTACTTTGTTTTCTTATAAAAATTTACTATTTACTTTTATATTAATTTAAATATCATTGACTAAGTTATTTATTCAAAATTATAGTTTCATACTTTTAAACATTACTCTAACTACTATACAAATAAATATTTACATTTCCAAAAATTATTATTAATTCATCTTTGAATTATATTGTCTCTCTTTTTACATAATTATATTGTCTTTACGTGAGTCTTTGTTTTACAAGTACATGGTTTTGTTTCACCTTATTTGTCGTGGTAATATTTAGCGTATCCTCTTCGGTCCTAGGTCCTCGATCCTGGATGCTCCTCTGTAGTCGTGTAGTCCTGGAGTCCTTGATCCTCGTCCTTCATATCATCTCCGTAGTCCGTCGCCTCGTTCCGTACGCTGGACTCTATCCCATGTACTTGGCTGCTCCCTCGTATCCCGTCATGGCCTCAGGTTGCAGGTGCTCTCACGAAAGTGATGAGTAGTCGTGAAGAACCTCCGGCTGCTGCTATGGTTGATAGACAAATAAGTTGTTGTCGTTGGGCAGAGCCCCCAACGGTAATTGATCGAGAAAGAGAATTAAGTTAGCGCGTCTCGAGTATTTATATCATAGGGCGCAAAAATCATGTTTCGACAATATTCTGCATGTCACAGTCTGTCGTTGGCGTCCCTTTTTAAACACGATTATTTTCACAATTAATTCGCTTGTCTTCGCCATACGCACATTACCCTATATTCATCTTGTCGGTAATTTTTATGTGTTCACTGTGTATAAACCATTTTTCTCTATCTTAATTAACATAAGTTTTATTTATATTTATTTCCACTATAACACACTTTTTATTATTTTCGCATTATTTTTTTATACACATGTGCGTCTTTATTTTATACACATTGTGGTGTATTTGGTTTTGTGGTATTATGCAGACATTCTTTACAAAATAAATAATTCATATAATTAATAGCGTTCATTAAGGGGTGACGCTTTGCAGTAATCAACAGGTCACACGCGCGCGCGCAAAATACATGTGTACACACAGACACAGATGTGTGGCGTGATTAACCTGTCCCAGCATTAAATTTGGTCGTTCCTTGTACAGTTCAGATTGAAAGCTGAATTATTATTAGTAACACTATGAATTATTTATTTACTTTAATTAATTATTTTCATTAATTTGTGCAATGCACAGTACCTTATACATTTGTACTGTTGCAATATAGTATTTATTATATACTAAAATGTTTACTTAATTATAATATTAATTTTCTATGCAAGCATTTCTTTTGTTTTACTCACTTATGTAAATGCTGTTGAACATTGTTGTTCCCGTTCTCAGGTAAACTGGAAGTTTTATTTATGTACATGCGAAATAAAACAAACAAAGCTTGTATAGTAAAATAACATTATATAAAATTAACTTGATATATATATATATATATATATATATATATAAACAAGAAAAGTCGATTCACTATATTAAACTAAAATGTGTGTGTGTGTGTGTGTGTGTGTGTGTGTGTGTGTGTGTGTGTGTGTGTGTGTGTGTGTGTGTGTGTGTGTGTGTGTGTGTGTGTGTGTGTGTGTGTGTGTGTGTGTGTGTGTGTGTGTGTGTGTGTGTGTGTGTGTGAATAATAAATGCCTATTATATAAATACATAATGTATGTTTTTATATTATTACATGTATGTTTGCACATTATTGTATGTATGTTACTTTTGTGATATTTTTTCAAAACGAATTCACACTTTTCTAAACATCCTTGGCCACTTTTAGTGTTGTGAATTGGCATATACTCTCTGGCGTATAGGTCGAACGTTTTGCATTTGTTGTAATGCTGTAATCTGGTTTTGAGGATATTTTTGGGTTATAAGTGCTTCCGATTCCTATTGTTTTAAACATAGTCCAGTGTTTTGTAATGATTTGATTTCAATTTTATATTATAAACGTGTGGATTTTCTAAAACGATGATACAAGTGCTTTTGTGTGGTATGTATTGTATTGAGACTCAAGTCCTATATTTATCGGATTAAAACAAAATTAGTTCAGTCACTGTGAGTCAATTATTATGTATTGGGAGAAACTTATGGGTGTTAGTGAAAATCAAACGCGTGTTAAAAAACAAAACAAAATGATGCGTATTACATGCTTATTACAGTAATACATATTGCAGTTAAATTCCCTATGACGTAGCTATCTGAAAAAATATATTTGCAACAGACATGTTGTAGTTTGTCTAGCCCACCATTAACAAAGAACAATTCGTGTAATCATGCTGAAGGTGTAATTATGCTGCGGTGTTCCGATGGCGGAAACCGTTGCCTTTAGTCTCACCGGCTGAAGAGGTTTCTCGTTCGAGGTATGTGATTCAACATTCCTCACAGCCAGCCAGGCGGAAGGTGACAGGTTGAGCCATTGAAACTTACAAACCGAATGAGTAAACCTTTGAACCACAGAGGACAAATGTAACATCAGATAACCAATGTATTTGATAACTTTATAGTAATCGTTAAGCTTTTTTTTTATGTCTGGTAATTATGGTATACTAAAAATTCCAACCTTCCGATGAAAATGTCCAGCATTAGAATTTTTAGATTTGGTGAGGTAAGTTAAGGTTGACTAGAGTAGATATGATACAAGAATACCCTAATCGTCCGGAACAATTGGCCTAAATTAGTTACAGCTTCTTAAATTAATACTGGCTTCTTAAATTATGCAGCTTCCTTGTTAGTTCACATGGGTAAAGCATCAGTTTTTTTAACACCGGGTCACTTCGTGTTTTTTTAACACGGTTTCTGTAATCCTTTGCCTTCGCATTCCACAATATTTCATTTGCTTCATACAGTGAAATTAACTTACGTGTTTCAATATATTACAATTTTTTAGCACTGTCACTTGACTCCTCATTTAACGTATCAAATCCATTTAACGTGTTCACTTCATTCACTTTCGACATGATAGATGTAAATCAGTACTATTCACCAGACACTCAACTCGCTCTGAACTGTCGCAATAATATCTCCCACTGCTTGATATCGCGACAGTGCGAGCGCGAGAGCCCCCAGTGACATGTTTAAACCTGCAATTTGAACTGTCGGACAGTGCTTCTCAGCTACTCGCGACATGCTCCAGACACAGCTCGCGACACAGCTCGCTGAAATGTTTACGTTAACAACTTGGTCTGTCAGACAGAAAAATTTTGCCATTTCTCACAAGTGTAAACGTAGCTTAATTCTGTGAGATCGTCTGTGACATGAATCGAAGACAAACGACATAACTTAACTCGACGTGTGTATAAAGGGAAAGGGAAAGTGCGAAGATGCGCACTGAAAATTGTTACGGCCTGAACCGTAACAAATACAAACAGGAAAACCATTGTTAAAACATTAACATTTCCTTTCGCCGCGTGAGATTTCCAAACAGGGGTTTGGAACACAGAATAAATGCGGTGTTTGTGTGAATTTTGAGGATTTTAGAGATACCTAAAGACCATAAACCTTTCTGTATGCTGTACGTTATGTGAACAGTAGTGGGATCTACAACGATGGATAGAGATAGAGAGGGGGGAGAGAGAGAGAGAGAGAGAGAGAGAGAGAGAGAGAGAAGAGAGAGGGAGTGAGAGTGAGAGAGAGAGAGAGAGAGACAGAGAAATTACTGTTAGTACGGAGCTTAGAAGTGCCAAGAGTAAGAAAACACAGTGGAATATGACGCATTTGAAGTACTGTATGTTTTTCTGGAAGGTAATAAATGAAGAGAATAAAGGATCACAGAGGACTGTTCAGAGACGTAAGTGACAGTAGTTAGCAGAGTTTTAATAGAGAATGGAACGCTCAGTTTTCCATGAGAAAAGTCGGATATTAGAATCTCTATCGATATTCCCCATCATTTTAGTTATCTTGCATTGCCCCTTTAACAGTTAGTTAAATTTCTGTTGTTTACAACAACATTCAATAAAAAATAAGTTTCTGTTAAATCTGTGTTACATTTCTGTCGTTTGTTGCTGGATGAAAACGTTTATATGCATAATATAATAAACACATGCCTCAGAACGTACACGCATGTACAGACAATACGGCGAAGTTGTATGAAACTATAATTTGAAGGAAAAAAATCGTACACTGGTTGCGGAGATGGGATTCACTATTATGGCGAAAGCTTGTAGCTGTGATGATAAATTGGTAAATACTGGCATCTAAGACTGGTTAAATAGCTTTAGCGTATATAACAAAATATGAGAATTCAAACGAAAGTGGGTGAACGTCTGGACTGGGCGAGCAGTGACGGGATTACATTGGAAAAAAAAAAGGTTACCGCACACAATCCGGATTGTGGCAAACAGAAAAACCATTAGATGCAATATCAATGTCTTGATATACTGATAGCGCAGAATATGTAGGAGAAAATGAATTGCAGTTTTTTCTTTCTTCATTCATAAATTTACGCTCACACGCTCTAAACTAGCACGCTCTAAACTTCGTTCAAGAGAACTAAGATTGTCATACAGGCCTTAGTTTATCAGAAGGGGTTTTAGGGGGTAGAGGAGCTGAGAGGTCTGGTGATTACCGGTCGCCCGTCACTGAGAATATGTCTGCCAAGTAGCGCCAATATCACAACTACTCAATTAATATCGTAACAAATACGAATCCCTCTGTGATTCGATTTCTTTTACAGAGGAGATAGGATCGTTAGCCATTCGAGTACAAAGTAAATTTCTTTCTCTGTACGGTATACTGACTGCTACTGTATCTTTACTTAGGGTATGTTCAGAGTGGTATTAATCATAATAACACTTCTAAGTGTTATTAAAAAAAAATTAAGGTAATTATGATATTTCTTTAAAAGATTTTTAAGAAAATTATTTTATTATCAACAATTTTGAAAAATATTGTTACGCAGTACGGAACATTCTCGTACAGTCGATAGTGTCGTTCTACACGCTTCTCGACGAGTCCAAGTTCAACAGACGAGTTTATGCCAAGGCCGCGCTGAAATAGCCTCTAGAATCTTCGAGTGCTTGTTAATGATGCATATTATGGAACCCTGTAGGCTATAAATAGCCAACAGCTGCCGCTTGGAAATTAGATTATGTCGGGCAAATTACTCAGTGCGTCTCAAGTGTTTATTAATGAAAGGTGATTATTGTGCGGTACTCTATTAGTTGACATTATTATTGCGTGTGGACAAATTTAATGTGAATTATTGTACGAGTATACTCTTGTTGAATAACTTGTTGATTACAAATTGTTATTTCTGATTAATTGTAGCTTGTGATTAGTGACTTCATTGGTGTCTTGTATTTTGTTTTCCACTGTATCATACGACGATCAGTGAGACCGTCGTAACAATATCATTTAATTAGTAAAATTTGTTATATGTCTACTGTACTTAGAATATTGAAGTAGAAGTATTGACAGACGTAAAAATCGTTTGTAACCTATTCATGGAAAGCCTGTTTGAGTGAAGGTCGTAGTTTATCATCGCATAATTCACATAATGAAAAGTAGTCACCCAAAATATTTCAGGCTACGCACATACGCGCTAACACATACACTACGTAATATCGAAAAACATTAATAATGCATGAGGGAAAATTGACGATTCTGAAGAAGACTAAACCGGGTAGAGTAGAATAATCGATAAATTTATATTTTGTCAAAACATTGTTTCCAAACCACTACGCAAGGAAAACAAGCTTTCTGGCTACCGGTACCTGATTCATTTTAAGATTACTTTGTAATCCGTTTGGAGTTTAGTTTTAAATTACGGCAGTTTAAGTGCTGTTTTATGACACGTGCATTTGTATGTATATTTGCGTGCACGAAAACGTTTTCGCGTGTGATTGTATACGAACTGTTTTCTATGGCCCAATGTGTTACTTTGATGCTTCGATTCAAATGAAATTCAAGCAATGGCGTAAAAAGGGCGTGCTCAGTACGTATACACAATTTGTAAAATACGGCTTTCAGAAAGTAATAAAATATGGATTATAGTAAATAATGAAAATCAGATCGTGCTCTCCTTTCGAATGTTTGCTTGGGTTTTTGGGTTGGCGCTAATTACTTTGTTCCTCTCGATGGTAGGCGACCAGAAAATACACATTTCCGTTGTTGTTTTATATAGTTCTACGTAAATATGGTACGATATTGCTTATATGATATTGTGGGCCAGCTTTAACTAAAAAAAAGTAGAAAATTAACATGATTTTAAATCGTGGAAAATACTTTTCATTTATTCACGGTTATCAATCAGGATCGTTCAAGTCCCCCAAAACATAACACCAATAAAGATGTGACAATTTTATGTAGCATTACTTGTTGTTATGTGGGTAACATGAATTGAGACAATGGAACAATTCATTACCGACCACAGAATTGTATCTAACACATCTATAAAGATGATCAAACTCCTTAAACAATGAGCTCCTTATTCTATGTTACCCAATACGCTCTGCAATACCAAACATTAAGTCGATAAATATTTCCGCTTCACGCTTACACTCATGCCTTATTCAACTCGCTTGTATTAAGCATTTCACAGAACTGAATTCAACCAATAAAAGAGCAAGTTGCGCTATTTTAAAGGCCCAACCAAGGTCAAGGAGACGAGGAAAATAGACGTAAAGCAGACGAGAATCTAAGGAAAGCTTATATGTTAATCAAGGGGGTTCAGAAATGTGTATATATTGCTGATCGAAGATTAACTTGCAATCAGAGTCGAATTGGATGCGCTGAAAGTTTAATGTGGAAATGGCTGTCGTAGCAGGTTAAAGACGATATAGGGATCAGTCAAGATCTCTCTGGTCCAGTGAGAACAGCCTATTCTGCACAAAAATCCTAATCTGCCATTGAATCCGAGGGTCTGTGCACCTCCAGAGGCAAGCTAATTCGGGCGTGTCCCTACCAAAATGTCATGTCTAATTGTTAATGATAGAATAAAGTATTTACCTTATTTTGTTTGTCTGTCTGGTGGCTTTATTTCTTTTTCGTTATTACGACGCGTTTCGGGACATATGTCCCATCCTCAGGTATTGTCACTCAGCAGAGGTCGTCATTTAAGTAAAAATATCAACATATAAAACATAGAACATAACTTACACATAATCAACAATAAAAACGTTTAAACTTTGGAGCACGTACAAGTCGAGATGCGCATCCCGGACTACAACCGTTGTATCCCGGGCAGTCGACCGTTGTAGTCCGGGATGCGCATCTCGACTTGTACGTGCTCCAAAGTTTAAACGTTTTTATTGTTGATTATGTGTAAGTTATGTTCTATGTTTTATATGTTGATATTTTTACTTAAATGACGACCTCTGCTGAGTGACAATACCTGAGGATGGGACATATGTCCCGAAACGCGTCGTAATAACGAAAAAGAAATAAAGCCACCAGACGGACAAACAAAATAAGGTAAATACTTTATTCTATCAATATAAATAAGTGGCTTGGACACCGATAAACATGAATATAAAGTCTAATTGTTGGTCTGCGACAGGTGACAAACGTCATGTAGGCTACACGTGTTATTTACGACGCGTCGTAATAAGAATCGCGAAATGTGGTGTTCAAAAAAAACGAAAAACCAGAGAGAGAGTAACACACCACATTATTTAAAGCCTATACTAAACGTCTTCATGGATACAATAATGCTGTACTCACGTTTAATAATGATTCAAATTAATCACTAATGCCATTAAATTATACGTAGTAACATATAACCGGTAATAGCAATTTCTCGCAGAGCGGGCTGCTACAACTCTCACAGTTTCGCTGCTGTCGACACAGCGGAGCAACAGAAGCCAAAAATATTGACTGTTGAATTTTATTACGTCCTGGATGTTTACCAGGTCGATGAAACTTTCTGGGAATTTACGTCATTTCTATAGGCCAGGAAGTGCGTATAGCAATTTGTATATTGCCTATAGAAATAACGTGACACATAAGTATTAATGTTATTTTGAATGTTCATCTTCTTCACTCACAGCACTTAATGAATATTAATTATTAAACTTTCACTTGTGAACTTACTTCGTTTTTTCCCGTATGCGTTTCGGCGTGATGTGCGCCTTCTTCAGCGGTGTGATAAAGAAACATTCTATTCTTCACATAAGTATTGTTTCTTCCTGGGACAAGCGTACAAACACCACCCCTATTATTTAGAATATTGTTATCGTCGGCTTTGAACTGTGGTAAAAATTAATTGAACAGCCCATCAGCTACAATATTAAAGGCAGGTTAAATAAACGTAAACATTCCTATACAACCATTTTTTAATTTTTTTAAGTTATTGACTGTACAACCCACGCTAAGTAAGAAACAATGAATATGACATAAACCACTAATTACAGAAGGCCACAAACGACAACTCACAGTTACTGTTTTACAGTACACCACACACACACACACACACACACACACACACACACACTGAATAGCAAGTCTCCGATAACGCGCACAAAATCGCAGAAGATTGTTCTGAAGCCGTTGAGAATAATCGATTACACACTCGAAGGTGAAGAAAATTCGACAGGTTGACAGGTTTAGGAAACGCGCCCTTAGCCGATCTTGTAAACATCCGCTGCTGTACATATGACGTACAGCTTGCCTTCTGACCGGTATGAGAATATATATTGTACCTTTGAGTTTGTAACAGTTTAGTCGCAGGCATACGGAAAAGTGTACTAATTGGTTAGATATAGTTATTTTCACACATTTGTATTTTACTGCATTATTGTAATTCCCATAGCAGTATTGTTATAAGATAGCGTGGCTTGGAAACTCCAGAATAGTGGAGTAAATTATTAAACGCGGGAAAAATCAATAGTCCATAATTATTAATTAATAGTGGAGAAAATTTATAATCACGTCCATAAAAAATAACATTCTTTTTACCAAAATTCTCCAATGTTATCCAAAATGTGCTGTACACAACACATAATAACAATCATTAAACTGATAATCGATAATATCGAAACATTAGAAAACAGTTGTAACCCTTAACATTTAAACTAAGCGGCACAAAAATCACTTAAAACTATTCGCAGAACTGAATCGACTGTGCTGAACTGAACTCTGCAGCCGTGGTGTGTTCATAAAAGGTGCCAGCAATACAAACAGCTGCGTGTTGTTTGCGAAAGCACACTGGACTTATTTACTTGAACCCTCTAAAGACTGTAAACATTTAAGATAAAAATGTTTACGCTATTTTTGTTTACACTGAGTATAATGATTAATCAGCTTCAGGTGTGCTCTGTTGCGCATCGCCGTAAAATATGTTATCAAGTGTTTTCTTGTTAAATAATTACATTGGATTATCTTTGATTAAATATCATAACGTAAAAACTAATTCATCTTAGGAGTCTTACAATGCATGGTAACACTACAAAAAGATTATAAATAATCGCGTGTCTTTAATATCTAAACACTCTGTTTGACATTTCCGTATAGAGTTTACTGTCTTTTCAAGATAACTATCCATTATAGTCTACTTTGATAATAATTTTCAAAATATGACTTTTATTGCCGTAGTTTATTTGTGGCGAAGACAACGGAAAACCAAAAGTGAGTCTATAACTTACAGTGAATGTGACAATTTGCTACATTCATGAATACAAACATTTCCACGTTATTTGGGAAATAACATTTCTCGTACTGAACATGACAGTTACATACATACAACACATGTAATATTATACTACACTTTGAAACATATTTTTAAATTATTTTTGTAAACAAATTATGAAAATGAAATATCATCATCATCATCATCATCACAGCATGCAGAAACTTATCTGCTGTCAGTGATCAATTACTGAGTGGCTCGGCAACTACACGCGCGCTCGAACCGGTCCAACGGAGCCGAAGTTACATCGTGTTATGTGTGTGTCGTTATTGTGATTTAGTAAATATGTGCAAATGTGTTTTTATGTGTTTTATGTGAATTTTAACATTTGACGAGGATTACTGATGATGTGACACATGTCACAAAACGCGTCTATATAAAAAACGCTAGAACGAAATCACTGACGGATACAAGGTAATTAAATTACTAGGCGTTCTCTTCAATCACGCAACAGTGATGTCTCTCCTGAAGATCTCTCCCCCTCTACCTCCACTCTATTTTTAAACAGTTGCGTTAATTGGGCCATTATTTCGTCTCCTTGACACCATCATCATGGTCAGTATTTTGCCTTGTCTTTCAATCTAGCGTCCTCCACGTCTAGCCCAGTGTTCTTTATTTCTTAAAATAATGATATCACCTAGTTTGGTTGAGTATCAATTAAAAAACTCCTACATACAAAAAGCAAAAATAATAGCACAAAAACTAAAAAAATAACTATCTAACAAATAACCATAATAACATAAAAAATACCTTCGAATTAATAGACAAACTAAAAATAATAAATATAAATGAAAATTCATTTTTCACATCATACGACATCACAAACATGTACACCAACATGCCAGTAGAAGAAACAATAGACATAATAATAAACAAACTTAAAGAACAAAATGAAAATAAACAATATATAACCGAAATAAAAAATAGCCTCCAAATAATACTAAAACAAAATTACTTTGAATTTAGTAGCAAAATTTATCAACAGCAAGAAGGTTTAGCAATGGGATCACCATTATCAAGCATAATAGCAGAAATATTCCTACAACACATAGACACCAAAATACAAAATATTATAAAATCATATGACCCAAATGGCATATGGATAAGATATGTAGGTGATGGGCTATATGTATCAAATAACAAAAACACAAATGCAGAGAACATACTGAAAGAAATCAATAACATACATCTTAAAATACAATTCACAGAGGTAAAAAAGAAAAACATAACAAAATCAACTATTTAGACATAACCATCACAAGATACAACAACCACATACAATATGCAATATTTAGAAAACCAACTTCTACTAACATCATTATACCTAACCATTCTGACCACCCACCACAACATAAAATGGCAGCATTCTATTCGCTATTTAACAGAATGTACAAAATTCCCCTAAACAAACAAGAAACTGACAAAGAAAGAAATATAATATACCAAATTGGTTATAAAAATGGATACAATAAAAATACTGTGAACAAAATAGATAATAAAATCAAATACATAAATAATAACAACAACAAAAAATGGGGCACATTCACATACATAAATAATAAAATGACAAAACTAACAAAACTATTTAAAAACACAGATATAAAAATAGCATACAAAACTAATAAAAATAATTTACAAAAACTAAATAGCTCACACAACAAAGATAATACAACAACTAACAGTATATACAAAATTGAATGCCAAGATTGCAATAAATGTTACATAGGACAAACAAAAAAAACAGCTGAAAAGCGTTACTTTGAACACCTAAACGCATACAAAAAAACAGAAATATATAAATCCAATTTACCCACACATACAATAAACACAGGACATGAATTCCCAGACATAACCAATGTGTCACTAATAAAACATATACCACACAAAGGCACCATAATGAACATTTGGGAAAATTTACAAATATACAAACATAAAACACAAAACAAACTAATACCAGAACAAATACAAATCAATACAAAACATGACACAATATTCAAAGCACTCAACATCGAAAATACACAAAATACAAATACATATACCACAATCACACGCAATAATACAACTTTAAAATACCAGAGACCGACTCTATTACCTTATTTCTAATTATAAACCTTATTTTGTTTTAATTCATTGTCTCTTTATATAGTCTTTACGAGCTCTTTAAAAAAAAAAATCATTTAAAATGCATTACGCATGTCACCTCGATTTCTGATGATCTTACGACTGTTGTCCGGGGTCCAGCGTTGTCCAAAGTTAGTTTTCCATTCCTCTTGTCCTGGCGTGGTCCTGGATACGTACAGCAGCGGATGTTTACAAGATCGGCTAAGGGCGCGTTTCCTAAACCTGTCAACCTGTCGAATTTTCTTCACCTTCGAGTGTGTAATCGATTATTCTCAACGGCTTCAGAACAATCTCGCAACCTTCATTATTATAAACAGCACTGTTTCATTGCAGCCAATCAGTTGTTAATTTGCGATTTTGTGCGCGTTATCGGAGACTTGCTATTCTGTGTGTGTGTGTGTGTCGGTGTGTGTGTCGGTGTGTTGACTGTGGTGTACTGTAAAACAGTAACTGTGACTTGTCGTTTGTGGCCTTCTGTAATTAGTGGTTTATGTCATATTCATTGTTTCTTACTTAGCGTGGGTTGTACAGTCAATAACTTAAAAAAATTAAAAAATGGTTGTATAGGAATGTTTACGTTTATTTAACCTGCCTGTAATATTGTAGCTAATGGGCTGTTCAATTAATTTTTACCACAGTTCAAAGCCGACGATAACAATATTCTAAGTAATAGGGGTGGTGTTTGTACGCTTGTCTCAGGAAGAAAGAATACTTATGTGAAGAATAGAATGTTTCTTTATCACACCGCTGAAGAAGGCGCACATCACCCCGAAACGCATACGGGAAAAAACGAAGTAAGTTCACAAGTGAAAGTTTAATAATTAATATTCATTAAGTGCTGTGAGTGAAGAAGATGAACATTCAAAATAACATTAATACTTATGTGTCACGTTATTTCTATAGGCAATATACAAATTGCTATACGCACTTCCTGGCCTATAGAAATGACGTAAATTCCCAGAAAGTTTCATCGACCTGGTAAACATCCAGGACGTAATAAAATTCAACAGTCAATATTTTTGGCTTCTGTTGCTCCGCTGTGTCGACAGCAGCGAAACTGTGAGAGTTGTAGCAGCCCGCTCTGCGAGAAATTGCTATTACCGGTTATATGTTACTACGTATAATTTAATGGCATTAGTGATTAATTTGAATCATTATTAAACGTGAGTACAGCATTATTGTATCCATGAAGACGTTTAGTATAGGCTTTAAATAATGTGGTGTGTTACTCTCTCTCTGGTTTTTCGTTTTTTTTGAACACCACATTTCGCGATTCTTATTACGACGCGTCGTAAATAACACGTGTAGCCTACATGACGTTTGTCACCTGTCGCAGACCAACAATTAGACTTTATATTCATATTTATCGGTGTCCAAGCCACTTATTTATATTGATAGAATAAAGTATTTACCTTATTTTGTTTGTCCGTCTGGTGGCTTTATTTCTTTTTCGTTATTACGACGCGTTTCGGGACATCCTCAGGTATTGTCACTCAGCAGAGGTCGTCATTTAAGTAAAAATATCAACATATAAAACATAGAACATAACTTACACATAATCAACAATAAAAACGTTTAAACTTTGGAGCACGTACAAGTCGAGATGCGCATCCCGGACTACAACCGTTGTATCCCGGGCAGTCGACCGTTGTAGTCCGGGATGCGCATCTCGACTTGTACGTGCTCCAAAGTTTAAACGTTTTTATTGTTGATTATGTGTAAGTTATTTTATATGTTTTATGTGTTGATATTTTTACTTAAATGACGACCTCTGCTGAGTGACAATACCTGAGGATGGGACATATGTCCCGAAACGCGTCGTAATAACGAAAAAGAAATAAAGCCACCAGACGGACAAACAAAATAAGGTAAATACTTTATTGTATCAATAACAATTAGACATGACATTTTGGTAGGGACGCGCCCGAATTAGCTTGCCTCTGGAGGTGCACAGACCCTCGGATTCAATGGCAGATTAGGATTTTTGTACAGAATAGGCTGTTCTCACTGGACCAGAGAGATCTTGACTGATCCCTATATCGTCTTTAACCTGCTACGACAGCCATTTCCACATTAAACTTTCAGCGCATCCAATTCGACTCTGATTGCAAGTTAATCTTCGATCAGCAATATATACACATTTCTGAACCCCCTTGATTAACATATAAGCTTTTCTTAGATTCTCGTCTGCTTTACGTCTATTTTCCTCGTCTCCTTGACCTTGGTTGGGCCTTTAAAATAGCGCAACTTGCTCTTTTATTGGTTGAATTCAGTTCTGTGAAATGCTTAATACAAGCGAGTTGAATAAGGCATGAGTGTAAGCGTGAAGCGGAAATATTTATCGACTTAATGTTTGTTATTGCAGAGCGTATTGGGTAACATAGAATAAGGAGCTCATTGTTTAAGGAGTTTGATCATCTTTATAGATGTGTTAGATACAATTCTGTGGTCGGTAATGAATTGTTCCATTGTCTCAATTCATGTTACCCACATAACAACAAGTAATGCTACATAAAATTGTCACATCTTTATTGGTGTTATGTTTTGGGGGACTTGAACGATCCTGATTGATAACCGTGAATAAATGAAAAGTATTTTCCACGATTTAAAATCATGTTAATTTTCTACTTTTTTTTAGTTAAAGCTGGCCCACAATATCATATAAGCAATATCGTACCATATTTACGTAGAACTATATAAAACAACAACGGAAATGTGTATTTTCTGGTCGCCTACCATCGAGAGGAACAAAGTAATTAGCGCCAACCCAAAAACCCAAGCAAACATTTGAAAGGAGAGCACGATCTGATTTTCATTATTTACTATAATCCATATTTTATTACTTTCTGAAAGCCGTATTTTACAAATTGTGTATACGTACTGAGCACGCCCTTTTTACGCCATTGCTTAAATTTCATTTGAATCGAAGCATCAAAGTAACACATTGGACCATATAAAACATTTCGTATACAATCACACGAGAAAACGTTTTCGTGCACGCAAATATACATACAAATGCACGTGTCATAAAACAGCACTTAAACTGCCGTAATTTAAAACTAAACTCCAAACGGATTACAAAGTAATCTTAAAATGAATCAGGTACCGGTAGCCAGAAAGCTTGTTTTCCTTGCGTAGTGGTTTGGAAACAATGTTTTGACAAAATATAAATTTATCGATTATTCTACTCTACCCGGTTTAGTCTTCTTCAGAATCGTCAATTTTCCCTCATGCATTATTAATGTTTTTCGATATTACGTAGTGTATGTGTTAGCGCGTATGTGCGTAGCCTGAAATATTTTGGGTGACTACTTTTCATTATGTGAATTATGCGATGATAAACTACGACCTTCACTCAAACAGGCTTTCCATGAATAGGTTACAAACGATTTTTACGTCTGTCAATACTTCTACTTCAATATTCTAACTACAGTAGACATATAACAAATTTTACTAATTAAATGATATTGTTACGACGGTCTCACTGATCGTCGTATGATACAGTGGAAAACAAAATACAGACACCAATGAAGTCACTAATCACAAGCTACAATTAATCACAAATAACAATTTGTAATCAACAAGTTATTCAACAAGAGTATACTCGTACAATAATTCACATTAAATTTGTCCACACGCAATAACAATGTCAACTAATAGAGTACCGCACAATAATCACCTTTCATTAATAAACACTTGAGACGCACTGAGTAATTTGCCCGACATAAACTAATTTCCAAGCGGCAGCTGTTGGCTATTTATAGCCTACAGGGTTCCATAATATGCATCATTAACAAGCACTCGAAGATTCTAGAGGCTATTTCAGCGCGGCCTTGGCATAAACTCGTCTGTTGAACTTGGACTCGTCGAGAAGCGTGTAGAACGACACTATCGACTGTACGAGAATGTTCCGTACTGCGTAACAATATTTTTCAAAATTGTTGATAATAAAATAATTTTCTTTAGAAATCTTTTAAAGAAATATCATAATTACCTTTAGTTTTTTTTAATAACACTTAGAAGTGTTATTATGATTAATACCACTCTGAACATACCCTAAGTAAAGATACAGTAGCAGTCAGTGTACCGCACAGAGAAAGAAATTTACTTTGTACTCGAATGGCTAACGATCCTATCTCCTCTGTAAAAGAAATCGAATCACAGAGGGATTCGTATTTGTTACGATATTAAATGAGTAGTTGTGATATTGGCGCTACTTGGCAGACATATTCTCAGTGACGGGCGATCGGTAATCACCAGACCTCTCAGCTCCTCTACCCCCTAAAACCCCTTCTGATAAACTAAGGCCTGTATGACAATCTTAGTTCTCTTGAACGAAGTTTAGAGCGTGCTAGTTTAGAGCGTGTGAGAGTAAATTTATGAATGAAGAAAGAAAAAACTGCAATTCATTTTCTCCTACATATTCTGCGCTATCAGTATATCAAGACATTGATATTGCATCTAATGGTTTTTTTGTTTGCCACAATCCGGATTGTGTGCGGTGACCTTTTTTTTTTCCAATGTAATCCCGTCACTGCTCGCCCAGTCCAGATGTTCACCCACTTTCGTTTGAATTCTCATATTTTGTTATATACGCTAAAGCTATTTAACCAGTCTTAGATGCCAGTATTTACCAATTTATCATCACAGCTACAAGCTTTCGCCATAATAGTGAATCCCATCTCCGCAACCAGTGTACGATGTTTTTCCTTCAAATTATAGTTTCATACAACTTCGCCGTATTGTCTGTACATGCGTGTACGTTCTGAGGCATGTGTTTATTATATTATGCATATAAACGTTTTCATCCAGCAACAAACGACAGAAATGTAACACAGATTTAACAGAAACTTATTTTTTATTGAATGTTGTTGTAAACAACAGAAATTTAACTAACTGTTAAAGGGGCAATGCAAGATAACTAAAATGATGGGGAATATCGATAGAGATTCTAATATCCGACTTTTCTCATGGAAAACTGAGCGTTCCATTCTCCATTAAAACTCTGCTAACTACTGTCACTTACGTCTCTGCACAGTCCTCTGTGTTCCTTTATTCTCTTCATTTATTACCTTCCAGAAAAACATACAGTACTTCAAATGCGTCATATTCCACTGTGTTTTCTTACTCTTGGCACTTCTAAGCTCCGTACTAACAGTAATTTCTCTGTCTCTCTCTCTCTCACTCTCACTCCCTCTCTCTTCTCTCTCTCTCTCTCTCTCTCTCTCTCCCCCCTCTCTATCTCTATCCATCGTTGTAGATCCCACTACTGTTCACATAACGTACAGCATACAGAAAGGTTTATGGTCTTTAGGTATCTCTAAAATCCTGAAAATTTACACAAACACCGCATTTATTCTGTGTTCCAAACCCCTGTTTGGAAATCTCACGCGGCGAAAGGAAATGTTAATGTTTTAACAATGGTTTTCCTTTTTGTATTTGTTACGGCTCAGGCCGTAACAATTTTCAGTGCGCATCTTCGCACTTTCCCTTTCCGTTTGTACACACGTCGAGTTAAGTTATGTCGTTTGTCTTCGATTCATGTCACAGACGATCTCACAGAATTAAGCTACGTTTACACTTGTGAGAAATGGCAAAATTTTTCTGTCTGACAGACCAAGTTGTTAACGTAAACATTTCAGCGAGCTGTGTCGCGAGCTGTGTCTGGAGCATGTCGCGAGTAGCTGAGAAGCACTGTCCGACAGTTCAAATTACAGGTTTAAACATGTCACTGGGGGCTCTCGCGCTCGCACTGTCGCGATATCAAGCAGTGGGAGATATTATTGCGACAGTTCAGAGCGAGTTGAGTGTCTGGTGAATAGTACTGATTTACATATATCATGTTGAAAGTGAATGAAGTGAACACGTTAAATGGATTTTTCAGCATATTTGTTCAGGACTTTTGTCTATCAATTTAACTCATAAATCACGTACTAGAGGTTTTGACCAATCAGAAGTCCCTATTTTGATTCAGATTGGGCCTACGCGAAGGAAGTTTCAGTCAGTTCGACCTATCAGCTCGACCTAAACATACGTTCTCTCTGTGGGAGTTTTTCGCTATACGTTTCTATATAAGGGTTACGAGTACGGAATCTTAGCAACGAGTTGCCCGTTTGCTAAAATCCTATTTCGTACTAGAACTCAAATAATATAAATTAAATTATTAATTAAATAGTGCTATTCTCGCGAGAATCAAGATATCCTCTTAGGGTCTAGTGTATTTACCGGAATACATCTGTGCGAACGCGAGGACACATCAAGACTCGGGATGGTGTACGTACAATACACCGAAACCACATTAATTTAAATTAAAATCAATTATCGAGCCCTGAATAAAGAGATAAACGCTATCGGTATATCGGCGTGCGTGCGTGTGAACGGAGTGTCCACGTGTCATCAGAGCAGCAGATTTCAGGAGGCAGCGAGTGGTAGCAGATTCAACAGGCCGCGAGAGGTGGCATTCAACGGTTCAACGGTGTCGTAAAAGGAATTCAACGACCAAGTAAAAATAGGCATTTAAGGAAACAAACTTTCAAATCATTTTACAGACATTAATAAATTTAGAATAAATAATTTTTGTCAATCACAGACCATTTTAAATTTGTTTAAAATATAGGCCTATACCTTACTCCAGATAAAAGACTATTATTATTGTGTTTTAATACTATGCCTTATATATGTTTTGTTGCAATATATATATATATATATATATATATATATATATATATATGTATATATATATATATTTTACAATGTTATAAATGTGTATATGTAAATTAATATTTTATTGGCAAAACAATATATGGGATTGTGGTATATTAAAAATTAATTAATTAAACAACGTTTGAAATTGGAAAGATTTGAATCCTGATTTACTTGAGAACTTGTAGTAGCATAATGACCAACAAAAATGTAACTAATTTTTTTTATGAATTCGTTTTACACAGTTTTTAGTTTTCAAACGTTTTTTATAGTTTATGATTGAATAGTATTAGTAAATTTTCAACGTCTCTTGATTATAGTCTGAAGAACGTTGTCTGTAGTGGAGTCCGGTGACCTAATTATCACCAGACGTTAATCTCCGAACGTCCTATGGTGTATTGTACGATCCGTAAATGTCTCTTTCTGCTGGTTATTGTTTTGAAATTTCACAAGTAAACTCGGTAGGTACATCAGTGATGTACTTTTCTTTCACCAAATCCAGTACGCTTGAAGTGTCTTTGTAAACCTAGGCGGACAATCTTCCACTACCTCGGAAACACTTGTTTATAATGTTTAAATAACTCGAGATAATCTACCCTCGATTGGCAGTGTTGAATGCGGTGAATTCGCTGACTTGTGGCTTGGGACATGTAGTTTGTAGATAAACACACGTGTATCACGTTCGAATAACCGATATGTACTGGTCTTGTACGATTATGGTTTGGAATTTTGACTTGCATTCTAAAGCTCTGATTGATGTATATTTAATTTAAGTGAGGGACTTACAATCCGATCACTAAAAGGATAGTTTTGCTTATGCTGGTCAAGAATTGTTCTAATCTGCAGCAAAATTATCTAAAATTGTATGTTCTTCTTGTGGCGTTTCAAGGACGAATCATCCATAGAATTATAAAAAAGATATTTACACTCACCGAATAGTATATTGAAAAACGCCAAATTGTTTGTACAAATGTTCTTGTCTAATTATCATCTTGAAATCTCATTCAAAACGACGCTAGAGAGTTATTTTAATTAGCGTCAACGCGACACACGGACACGCGCACTCGACTACTGTAACGCGAGCTTACAGTAATTAAGCTCATTTTCATATATCACACTTCATTTTTGCAATTAAAACAATTTATTTTCAAGTTTATATAACAACGATAATTACAAACTAACATACAGAATCGCACTTGCACCTTCACACGCTTCACATATTCTAGTATTCAACATTTGGTTTCTTTCGAGAACATATAAATCCCATTAAATATACGCCAAGGATACATTAATACATACAGAGAAGGAGAGATTTTTCGAATGCGTTCTTTCGACATGTTGTAGAACTTCTTATTTCCGGTCTACATTAACCTGGTGTAAAAATATGTCGGAAGAAGTAACGACCAACCTTTTTACAGCAAACAGGGAATACAACTGAGTTCTAATGAACTTCAAAAACAGATATACTTAACGTAAAGTCTGCAAACTCTTTTGAAGTCCGTATTTACTTATGACTCCGAGACCACAGGCATGGCAAGCAAGTATAACAATTAAGTTAGCGTAATAAAATTAGTCTTGAGGATAATTTTGCTAGCTATCTGCGACAATTTTCGAAGGATTTTTCACCATGAAAATTACAAGGTAGGTCTACATAAACAACCACTATTGAAAACAATCATAGATTGAGTCTAAAATTTGATGGATCTGTAGCCCGTGAGCAAGAAACGAACCACTAGGGCAAGCGATGATAGGAAAGCCAGATGTGCAAAGAGCTGACGTGCCCCACCCCCCAAGGCCATGGTGCAATTCCCTCCCAAATTATTCCGAAATTCCCCCTCCAAATTTCATTTTGTAGGTAGGGGGGATTACAATACGGGAATATGGAATAACCCCAATTTAACGGTTGATCTTGGGGCTTTATCCAGAAAAGGTTTGAAAAACTAAAGGCATTTAAGCCATTATTGGAATCAAAAATTAATGTTATTCTTTTTATCAATACCAAAAGATTTTCTAGTGTGCCTAATCAGTAACTACATTATGAGAAATGTAAAATCTTGGTCAAACGTGGCCTAACGTAATTATTAGTACATTAGGCCTTAGCAAGATAATCTAACTTGGTTTTGTTATTGCTTTCTTTTTATTTACTGATCTGTTTGAATCACGACGCTTGTAAGGGGTAATTGAGCCCCTGGTTACGCAACTGACTTAAGTCCATGTAACTTCTATTTTCAACAAGGAATTACGAAATAAAAATGATGATTATTAACGGCAGGGAAGGTTTAGTAATAAAATAAAAAATTACAAAATCGCCTTAAAAAATCCCCGCGAAAAATTCCTGTGGTGTCACTTACACCACTGCACCATGCTGTGGGCACTCCTGGTAAAGAGGAGGGGGTGGAATAAAATTAAGATTTTTTAAAGGTTGTAGGGGGCATGTTGCTTATGTCAGGGAATTCGTGTCCTGAATGGATTACATGTGTAGCTAAATTGGAGTTATAAATGTGTGGTTTTGTGTATACATTTAGGTGCTCAAATTAACGTTTTTTAAATTGTTTTCGACTGGCCTACGTAAAATGTGTTGCAGTCTTTGCATTCTATTTCATATATATGCATTGCTTAGTTATCAGCTTTCATGGATGAGTTATTTACTATTTTTATTTATTCACGATTTAAAGGACTGTACTCGCCTACAGCAAAACATTAACAACTGTGGACTGTAAATTAAAATACAAAACTGATCCGGTGGAAAGAGAACTGTTTTAATTTTCTATAATAGAAGTTCAGTATATAAGAATTCAAATAAATACTAATACACTATAAAAGAAAAATACAATTCTTAAGTAATTTACCTTTAAACAAGGAAGTCTGTAAATTTTTGTTGATATTTATATTAATTTTCCGTAGTTAAGCAGTTTTATAACGTTTATACTGGGTAAAAATCGATAGCTGAACATGTTCTCGGCTAGAAACTTGGGGTATTTTACCATCTACATTATTACACACACACGCCGTAAGTCTGTCGGAGGTCAACTGTGGACCATCAGGTCACCGGACTCCAGTCAAGGAAAGCCCAAATTGTAATAATACTATTCACTTATATACTCTCAAGAACTTTTAAAAGCCAAAAACCAAGTAGAATTAATTCCTGAAACATTTAATTTGAATTTATATATATATATATATATTATAAAGACCTTTTCTCTATCAATCTACTTTATATATATATAATTATAGAACAAACCTTACTTACCCGTGACTTTTTACTTTACCTGGGCGCCAGAACAAATCCCAGATACAAATGACACGGATTCAGCTTAGCTCAGAGCACAGAGACACACTATCTCAGGATTCGTTCAGTGAGTGGAAATTCAAGGGGAATCGTTACAAATAACTCTTAAAAATGGTTGAAGTTTGTTTAATTAACGATTCTGTTATTGTATTAATTTCTTTAAAAGCTAAGTTAATTGCTCATTGCTTACCTAATCTTATTGGTTAGTGAGTGTGCTTGAAAAGTGAAGATTAAAACGTCCAAACGACCAATTGCTCTTATCTGGTTTACTTAGGGATTTTTATATCTCCCAAACCAGTGCTAAAGAACGGGTCTGCAATAATTTGCACGTTCAATACTACACCTCACTCTCCATTCAACACTCCTATATTACTTTATATCTAATCTTAATAATTAAATACAAAATTTGAATTTATAGTGTCTTTTTTAAAAAATGTTTATTGATTTAATTATTTAGTTTGTTATTTATGTTCATTGATCAATGAATATATTCCTTATCTGATTGATGCGTCGACCGTAGACAGTAATCAGTAGAGATACTCCTTTTGATGGTTCGGCTCAGAAGAAATTATGTTGACCAATAACGTTGACTGATGATCCTGGACAATTACAGATGCTGTAGCTACTCTGGTGCACAGGTCACTTCACTCTTAATTAATTATTGAATTAATTAATTATTACGCAGCGAGCTTATTTATTGAACCTTACTAGTTCCTCTACTACTGCGGACCACTTCGCGAGCTGTTTATTTAAATAAATACTTTGCGTTGTTGGTGCAATTTAGCTCGTATTTAACACACATCTTGCTTATTTAATGCCCGAACGAAGAGTGCTCAATTCCCTCATTCTGAGTTGGCGTCTCCTCTTAATACAGGATTTTGATTGGTTGTTCCAAATAAATCATGTGTTTTCCACTTGAAACAATATCGAACAAGTTGGTCAAACGCTCCTTAACAAGTTTGAGATGGTAGAGAATTACTGGCTAATTCCATACTTCCTCTGTTTGCAAATCGTTTGATTACAGGTATTTGCAAACGTGATTTCAAAGATCTGACCACAGAATATTATTGCTTTGGTCTTTCTCTATATGTGTGTGAAAACACCTAATTCGTACCTAGCCTAATTCTCTAGTTATATCTCTTGGCGTTCTTCTTCTGTATAACTTCTTTAAATGTTAATTATATTAGTTGATATTTTGGCTACTTATAGAGCTTTAATTGCTGAACACTATGCAGGTTTCAGAATTGACGTATATTTATTAGTTTTGAAGATATTGCAGTTTTAATAAATAAAATTAATTGAATAAAATTTCATGTTTGTGCCCACATCAGTAGTAGCAGTGGCGATGTTAGACAGAGATGGCTATGATTATTCCCTCTCTCTCTTGCTTACGCCGCTAGACTAGCACAGTTTGACACTTTTATATAACGATCTGATAGGTCGACTATATGAATCGTTATAATATGTATATATATATGTTGCAACGATACGTTTAGCGTAAGTCTATGTATCAACCCCTGACTGATGTATGATAACATACGAATGCACGTATGAGATGTAAAAGATGTAAATAATAAAAATAATGTAATAATTAAGCGTTAGGTATAAGAGATAATAAAAGAAATAAACGTAATAATTAATTTTAAATAAATAAATATTTATAAGTGAACCTGCATATGGAATTAAAAGCCTAGTTGGTTTTTAAACGCAGCGAAAGGGAGAAGGAAACACGCACAGACCGGCAAGGGTGACGTCATAGTGGCAGGCAGCCGCGTGTGTATCAGTCTGCGTGTGTGTTTTAGTGGTAGTGTGTAAACGAAGAACAAGTTGAATTATGCATACGATTGTGGAAAATTTTACACAGTTATTTAAGTACTGAACGAAAACCAGAAGTCACACGATTCAGAGACATATGTAAAAATAAAGCTGGCGCCTGGCGCTACAATTAGACATTAAGTGGTCTATGATCGTGGGAACCGTTCAGCCACCGTGTGAAATTTTGCCATAACGTCCATAGTTTACACACCTTAATGTTCATAATTTGCATAAGTTAAGTTTAATAATGTACCTAATGATTTGTAAAATAATATTTTGTAAAAAAGTGTGCGCTTCATAGAAAGACGCGTAGGTTGTAATTAGCAATTAAATCGACGCGCGGACCTGTCCAATTTTGTCCAAACAATTTCCAACAGGAATGGAACGACGGCAGGAGTATAAAACCCCATCGAGCGACACACGCTTGCTCAGATCATTAACAGACAGTACGTGAAATCCACGCATCTCGCAACCGGGAATTTTATAAAGTTAAGTAATGTTTTAAACCGTATTACATAACTTGAAGTGCGATGGAACCGGCAGTACGTCGGTGAAAGTAGTAGTGAAACACGATTTATTTAAAAGACTATAATATCATAATCTACGAGGAATCGTAAAGTCGATGAACTTCAGAAAGTCCACGTAGAACTTCGAGACATCCACGAGGGACAAGACGAGGAGAGGAGAGGAACCAGAGCAAAATACTAGAGGACGCAGGGACAGCCACATGCAGCTACATCCAGCCGTACATCATCACGACCAGAGGTCCACGTCTGAACTCAGCATCCAGTAGACGGAGAGAGTAATTTCAACGACGCAGAGACAGAGAACGTGATACCCGAAGAGGATCCAAAAACTCGAGAGTCCAGATGACGGTAACGACACAGTTAAATGGTTGCAGAAATATGCAGGTGAAGTCAGACATTTATTTAATATTAGGCCTATAATGGACCTATAATGGGCCTATACAGACCCTGAGGTCTATCGAAAGAAGGCTCTAGATTCCATATACAAGTTAAATAAACGTAATTATATTTTTATTTTTCATAATGAATAATCAATAAATGTTCAAAGAATAATAATTGATAACAGAGAATATAAATTTATTAATCTCATAAATAAATGGTCAGTATAGAAAAAATATTTTATTATATTTTTATATTTTCTTAGATAATTAAATTCAAGTATGAGAGTTACTTAAATTGAAGATTGTTAATTAATTGAGACATTAGTAATATAATTAATTAAAGTAATAGAATGGTCTCTATTAGTATTTTTAATAAATGTATAATTAATTAATTTTTTTTATTAAGTGGTATATAATAAAAACCACACTTGCTAAGACAAGATGAATATTCAATTTCGGACGTGTTAATCACGTATTATAATAATATATGTGTTATGTATTATATGTCTGTGTAAATATTCCAGGTCATATATGCCTTATGTTTGTGTATAATATGTCTTAGAATATAAGAGATAAGATTTTAACCACGTTATAATTATATTAAATTCGTATTGAATATAAGGGTTCCAATAGTAATTAACCCACACAATAATTAATAATATGATAATTTGAATTTTTTTAAATAATAAACAAAATGAATATGATTTTATTAACAAAGTCGTACTAATTTCACAACCAGTACTAAATCCTCTGTACCCTTTACTTGTATTACAATTATATAACGATATTCACGTGCTTATCCACACTCAATCAACTACCAAAGCCTGCGACCTAGCTGGGAAACATCAAGGTAAATACTGCAGAAGAAGAGTATACCTTCGAGACGTGGGTAAGTGCGCACAAATGAGTAATAGCATATGTGCAAAAGTAAGTGTCTAAGAGTCACGTTATATAATAATTATAAAACGTAACGATATGTGATACTTTTAACATCACGGAAGCAAGAGGTTGTAGGAGCGTTTAAGGAACTCTTTGGCAGAAAAGCATACCGAATGTGCCAAGGTTAATGCAAACTAGACTCGGGAGCTCATATAAAGGCGAGAGCTGCCAGCCGCGTAGAGGCAAGAGCATAGTATCACGTCATGTATCAGCCAATAAGAGCCAGTAAATCGTTTCGCTTACTGGCTGTCGCAGTTGTTACACTCTGCCTCTCTCGACGCATTGCACTTTCACTTTTCGCCTTTATAATTCCCGAGTATAGTTAAGTAATATTTACTGTCATTTCGTAGATAATCGCTGATACAGCCGCTTTGTAGAACATGGGCTCTCAACCTGGAGGGCACGCCCCCCTGGGGGGGGGCGTAGGAGAATTTCAGGGGAGGCGTGTTAAGCAATGAAAATATACATAAATTAGCCAAACAATAAAAAGTTGTAACAAACACAAACTACTCATGCACGGCCTTAGAAAAGGAACTTCTGCAAATAGTTCTCTCCGTAACCGCTAGATCTAACTCCATTCAGGCACACGTCTTTTTTACGCTGGCCTATATCAAATAGTTCGCCCCGATACCGCTAGATCCCTCTGCATCTCTGTTGGAAGCAGACAAACAGTGTTTCTAGGAAAAACACTACCGTGGCTAGGGTAATTTTACTATCGGTTGGTGCACAAAACAGACGATTGATGATTGTTATTGTGTTCCAGTCGTTTGTGCGAATGATTGTCGTGCGTAGTAGTGCTAAACATGGCTAAATCATTACCAAAGAAAAGACTGTACAGTGGTGACTATATAAAGTTCGGCTTTACGTACATTGAGAAGAACGATTGTCATTTACCTCAGTGTGTTATTTGTCACAATGTTCTGAGTAATGACGCAATGCGACCAGGGCGTTTAGAACGCCATTTGACTACCATTCATCCCGGCTTGAAAGACAAACCAAGGGAGTTCTTTGATGGAAAGAGAAATTTGCTTAAACGAATGAAACTCGATTCAACTGGAAGTTTTCAAGTGGAGAACGAAAAGGCCGTTGAAGTTTCTTACAAGCTCGCTTTGCTTATAGCAAAAGACAAGAAACCACATACCATTGGTGAGTCACTTATAAAACCATGTTTACTAACTGCATGCAGTACTTTACTTGGAGAGTAACGTTGCAATAAAATTGAAAAAATACCGCTCTCAAATGAGACAGTAAAACGTAGAATACATGAAATGGCAAAAGATTTAGAAAAACAAGTGTTAGAAAATTTAAAGAAATCTCCGTTCTTTTCTCTGCAATGTGATGAGACCATTGACATTTCGAAGCACTCTAAGTTGTTGTTTTACTGTAGATATATTGACGGAAAACGCTTCGTAGAGGAAATATTATTTTCCCAAACTCTTCAGACAACCACAAAATCTGATGATGTTTTTTCTGCTCTGTGTAACGTTTTGACAGCTAATAATCTTCCTTGGGAGAATGTTGTTGGAATATACACTGATGGGGCACAAGCCATGACAGGATACCGTTCTGAATTTGTTGTGCTTGCAAAAAAACAGAACCCTAACATCATTGGTTCTCATTGTATCATACACAGACAAGCTTTGGCTTGTAAGACTCTGCCTGAAACACTTAATACGGTTTTGAAATTGGTAATCAAAGTAGTAAACTTTGTCAAATCTAGTGCTCTGAATACTAGACTTTTTGAGGCTTTATGTTACGAATTGAATAGTGACCAACAAACTCTTCTTTACCACACTTAAGTTCGTTGGCTTTCAAGAGGTAATGTGCTCGCTAGGCTATTTAATCTGAAATCAGAAGTTGAAATCTTTTTGATGAGTTAAAATGAAGAAGATCTCTACATGCAATTTACAAATGAGAAATGTATCCACCAATTGGCGTATTTATCAGACGTCTTTGAATCGATCAACCTTTTGAATTTGAAACTGCAAGGACAGAAAAACATTTTGAAGACTTATGATGCAGTGAAAGGTTTTCTGGAAAAAATATGTTTGTGGCAACGTCGCCTTCAGAGTTCAGAACCAACTTTTTTCGTCCTTCCCACGTCTTGACGACCTTCTTGATGACACACAAAATTTTCCATTAAATTTGAAAAGTGAATTGAAGAACTTGGTTTCAGAATATATGGCATCCTTGAAAACCGAAATTGGACCCTACTTTCCAGATCTTTCTTCAGATAACTGGCAATTTCATTTAACACAAGATCCGTTCAAAATCGAAGCGGACATGCTTCCTGATTCCCATCAGGAGCAGGCAGTCGACCTAAAATGTGATTCTCAAGCAAAAGCGGAGTTCCCAATCATGACTGTTGAAGATTTTTGGTTAAGCTATTTTCCTGTGTACCCACAAGTTGCTACGGAACCTGCAAGATTGTTGGTGCAGTTTTCATCAACGTATCTATGTGAGTCTGGGTTTTCTACGCTGGCTTACATCAAATCAAAATACCGAGCACGGCTGGATGTTGAAAGTGATCTGAGGTGTGCATTGTCACAGTTGGAACCAAACATTCAAAAACTTGTGAAAAAAAACAGTGCTAGCTCTCTTATTAGTTGTGTTCTTAAGAAATAAAACCAAATAATGTAGCCTGAAATTTTAACTGCAGTGAGGGCAGAATCCTTTGTAATGTAGTCCTATTAAGTACTTTTAATTAATTAAAATGTTCTTTCAACAAAACAAGTATTAGTATTTTTTTATATTTGTAATAATAAAAGCATTATAAAACATTCTTTGAGTTAGATTTATTAACCCTAATAGTACAGTAGAACTTTTTTACTTCAATTCATTAGGTCTAGAGGGGGTGGCCTAATTCGAGGACGCAAAGGGGGGCACAGGCCCAAAAAGGTTGAGAACCACTGTTGTAGAAAATGAAACGCACTAGATGAATATTTCCATAATCGTAGAACCTAAACCACTACCAATTTTTGTTGCTGGTGTTAAAAATAGACAAATCTCTAAATATTTAGAACTTTAAATATCTTAGATTTAAAATCAGTATAATTATGATTGTGTAAGATTAAGTGGCGGGCAAAGTTGGACTTGATATTATTTAACAAAGTGAGATTATTTAGGTGACGTTTTGGTGTGTGGTATTTAAATCGTTTGAGGAAACCTCTCCCCGTTTGACCAATGTAAAAACTGTTGCAGTCATTACATGATAATTTATATATGCCGGATTTCTATCCTACAGGTACAGGTTTTCTATGACGTAGTATTTTTAATAGACTATTGTTTGTTTTGAAGGTAGCAGTAATATTCAATTTATTAAATGTGGAGATTAGAATCTTTGGCATTAATACCCCTATATGTGTGCAACAAAGGCCGTTACATGGACGCAATAGAAGAGTTCGAAATATACAAAGCACATAATAACATAAAGAGCCGAGACTTCATATTGAATGACCACTTAAATAAATAACTTATTTTAAATCCAACCCGCTATACGATACAGCTTTGAACCTGCTTAGGCGTAATCACTCAGATAATAGTTCAAAGTCCGATTGGCTTCGTCATGGTGCTCACCATTTAGGAAGCAAGTGAATTACATAGTGGACAATTATGTGTAACATGTGTTTTTAACGTTTAACGACCTCAATAGAGCGATTTTATCTGATGATGGAACAGATGTTCCGAAACGCGTCATTTTAATCGACGTAACGAAGTCACACGACGGATATAAGGTGATTTATTTATAATAATTTACTGTAAAATAAGATTACGAAACAGTGGAAGTTTACGTGGTTATATAAACTGAAAACTCAACTAAACAGGTTATCTTGAGAATTGCAACGCATGATCAATAAAAGAAAAATCGAGGATACCAGTTGTACCTCGATAACTAAGACGCTATTGAGGCAACTGGCTACAATTTATGGAAGGCGGCTAGGACGTTGAAAAGATCGCTCACCACAGTGCCTCCATTACGTACTGAGTAAGGAAACCGGGCTAGAAGGAAAAATGGAAAATGCAAATATTTATTAACTACCCAGAAGGTGCTTTTACTCCAAACCACGAATTTTTTACGCCAGCCAATGAAAACGAACTAAAGGGATGTTTTGATGAAATCCACTAGTTAGAACCTCCATCCAATTGGGCCCTTCACAAAGCAGGAAGTTAAAACTCCATTAAATACTTCTTCAACCCAAAAAGGCCCCAGGTTTGACCAAATTACCGGAAAGCAAACACAAGAGTTTCCCTTGAGCTTGGTTTTCGTACCTCACAAAGCTCTTCAATTGCATATTAATAACGAGTTCGGTACAACTCCAGTGGAAGGAAAGTGGCGCAAGTAGTCTTTACTCTCAAACCAGGGAGGAAACCAGAAGCTATCAAATCGTACCGTGCAATCAGCTTGTTGCCGACGGTGTCCAAGATTGTCGAAAAACTATTCCTTCAAAGGCTCCATTGTGTTATAACGCTGGGGAGGCTAAACGCATACCATCAGTTTAGCTTGGACGCAAGCATGCAACCGTATAACAAGTACATCGCATGATCAGTAAAATTTTTCGAGCCTACGAAGAGAAAAAGTATTGCTCGTCAGTCTTCTTGTATGTTGGACATGAGTTTGATAAAATTTGGCACATTGGATTACTAACATTTTCTCCCATTTAACTAGTATACTGTCCTCAGATCATATCTTAAACACAGATACTTGTTCATTAACTACCACAATTCGTACTCAGATCAACATCCCATACTAGTTGGGGTGCCACAAGGTTCCGTATCGCTGCGCTGTATACGGAAATAGGCTATACCTATAACTTCTGAGACTATTATAGCAACATTTGCCGCCAATGCGGCCATACTGGCCTCTGGTAAGGACCCCACCATTAGAACGACAGAAAAATGTCATGAATGACGTTACGCGTTGGCTGGAGAAGTGGAAAATCAAACTGAACGAAGATGAATCAACACTATAACTTTTAGTACCCGCAAGGGAACGTGCCCACCAGTCATACTTAATGAAAAAATAATTCCTCAAGCCGAAGAAGTCTTGAGGGTTCACTTGAACCCGAGGTTAAATTGGAAAAAACACACACAAGTCAAGAGAAAACTACTTGTTCATAAACTTAGCAAGCTGTCCTGGCCGATTGGTCGTAATTCCTTATTACCCCTTAATAAAAAATTCCTCTCGTACATGAGGAACGAGAACATCCATCGACACTTGGGGGTATCAACAATCTGGCACGAAATACAAACGGTGCTTCGCGATACGACACGAGGTTGAGACTACACCCATACCCAGTAGCAGGACTTAGAACACCGCTAGGAGGGCGAAGAATGAAACGCTAAGTTCCAGCTGATCGTATATGTAGTGTTAGTGCCATAGCAGTCATTAAACAGGATGAAAAAACAGGAGCTGTAATACTGGATTCTCTAGGCCTATATGTTGTAATAGATTGTAATAATCATGTAGAAATCCGATCGGCTTACCTATAGCTATTGCCGCCCGTCTATACACACTCTCAAGCATACACACGGGTTCGCGGGCGTAGGGGGAGAAGCCCGTTAAAGTAGCGAGAAAAGCGAGAACGGAGTGTAAACTACCGTAGACGGCCTGGGTGACCCCATAAGTATATGTAGGCCTACTCGTACTTATTTACAAAAATAATTAATTTTGTTTGAAAGTTAAAAATATTAAGCGTCTAACGTTACTTTTACAAGAGGTTCTCCTGTATCCTCGAAGACTCAAATATGTTGATAAATTATGAATTTAAAGTTTCATATAAATTATGTCAGCCGTGTTTGTTAACACAATCAGTTGTTTTTGACGGTTATTCAGAAAAAAATAGTCTTGTATATTTTTAGATAAACAGAATTGTTAATTATATTTAAAACTGTGAATGAATTGTTTTTTTTTTAGTGTTTGTTTGTATGTATTCTTTAGTTAGGGTGATGTTAAAGTTGTGTTTAAATATCGGTTTCCTATATACTCGTTTTGTAAACACATTTTACACATTTAATCGAGTAATTTTCTGATACCTGATAACTGATACTTGTTATTCTGTGTGTGTGTGTGTGTGTGTGTGTGTGTGTGTGTGTGTGCGTGTGCAGATTTATACACTCATACTACATTATACTGTATTATACATTAACTTATTGATACAGTTGAACACTTAGCGTTACACCAGTAAGGGTAATAAGGATTAAGTAAGTTACTAAGTAATACACAACATTAATATAATATTACACGCACACACAGGACTATGTACACATGTATTTAAACTTTTGGATTTCATATGGTTCTCTGTAACTTTCTGTTATATTTACGTATCCTAGGGAAGTTGCGTATCTCCGTCCGTAGCGTAGTTCCGTTTAACTCTCTAGTTAAGTTAAATCCGGTCAGAGATCACTAAAATTAATCATTTCCATTGTCCTGCAGTGCGTAAGATTCATCACTCAGAGTTAAGAAAAAATTTACATTTTTCTCTGTACACATTACTAATTGGTTTAAAAGTAATCAACGATTTTTCTTCTTTAATTTCTTAATCCTCTTGTTAAAATTCGTTAATTGTATAAAATTACGTTTTTACCCCAGAACAGAAAGTAAGACAATGGTATTAAAAAGTCTGATTTTTTTTAACTCACGAAGATTTCGTTACGACTGTGTGAAAGACACTGCGCACGTGTGCATTTCTGATTTAATTTTAATCTCAAAAATTAAACATAACGCGTACGTGTACAAATGTTATTTTACCTCTCGTGTCTAGTTTTCAGTAACGCCTTTAATCTACCGCTGCCTGAAAACACGGTATGCCTGTGTATTTTAAGTGTTCATAAAAACTCATTTTTCCCTTCCACTCTCGCAAATACATCAAGGGTAATAACAGACAGTATTACTAATTCCTGATTTGTCATATTTTGTTGCAACAGGCTCTGAAAAATTTTTTAATTAAACATGGAGGTTTACTATAAGAACAACACAGAAGAATGTACATAAGGAAAATGGATTTTTTTATACGTGGTATTTAATTAGTGTTAATCAAATTAATTAGTGTTAACCAAATTATTTGTTTTATTAGAACCTTATAATTAAGTTCAAAATTGAAAGTTAAGTGTATATGAGCTCAGATTACTTTCGTCTGCTCATACACTAATTTTTGTATCAGTACCTTGGTACATTCATGACATATAATTTTATATAGAATATTTCTGACAACGTAATATAAATATGACAAATAAATACGACTTGTCATAATTTTTTAATAAATCGTAAAACTCATGAGAGCAGTGTTCTTCTTCGTTTGGTAAAACAGACGTGTCTGAAAAACTCATTATTTTATTTTGATGAATACTTGTCTAATTTTAAGAAGTTGATATTCACTGATGGCTAAACACTATTTTGAAACATTCGTTTTCGTAACGCATCCATAAACTCGAATACGTTGGGGTTGTTATTATGACCACCTATCGATCTAATACATGAAAACAAAAGGTCTATGTGGCTTGTGAAAACGTGTACGTGAGAATGTATTTAACACCAAGCTCATTTAATAACCTATCTGATAAAATTTGTTTAGAATTTATATTAGGGAGAAACCCTAGTAAGTTACAAAGGGTTGATTTAATTGAACACTACCTCCAATACAAATAAAAAATATGAACTAATTAAATGAACAAACGACGAGAAGCATTCGTTGTTTAATTTGCGCTGGTTGCAGATGGGCTGGAAAATCAAAAATAGTAGGTACAGCGTCTCTTTCCAACCGTCTTACTATTCCACTTTTTTCAACTGCATTTTTCTCAAAACGTTTTCTGTAAAGTATACAAAAAGTTGTAGGACTCAAATTTTTGTAGCAATCACGCAACGCTGACGAAGATTTGTAACCTGAAAAATGTGACATTCATTATTTTCTTATCAATTTAATACTATTTTATCCCAATTTTATAATAATTTTATAATTAACAATTGAAATAATAAAATGGGATTCTTAATACTCTGCTGTATTATACATGTTTGGAGAATGCTCAATTAGTCAACTGTATAAAAATACAAGTCCATCTTGTGGTAGCGTAGTAGCTATTTTAACATTAAATTTTGCGAATAAAATTTTAACTGAGACAAGTATTATTATGATACCAAATATAATAGTTAATTAACTAAACTATTTACTACAATCGTACCAAAATTAGTATAAGAAATGCTAGTTTATTTAAAAAAAAATAATAGCGTTCCGAACTTACTTGTGAGGCGTGAATCCGCAAGCTTTTAACATCCTACGCAAGAGTTATAAGCTATACAAAGCATTCCTAATAACTTAATGACAGTTTTAATTTATTTTCTGTAACTTGTAATTTCAATAATACACTGTTAAAACTGTTGAAACACTATATAACTGTTAAAAATTTGTTTTCACTCAGATAAACACGTGGTCTCAGATAAACGCGTGGTCAGTTTTGCACCGTCCAGAACTCGGTAAATGTAAAGTTCCCGGTAAGTGAACAGTTGGCAACGTCGCAGTGAAATGTCAGACTCGTTTACTCAGCGGCTTGAGTATAGTATATGTATACTATTTCCGTTCTTAGTTTAATCCTGATGTAAAAAACAGGCGTGTCACATCTAAAACGCTATTTGCTGCTTGAATTAGAGGCAGAAGGAGTACAATAATATTGATACTGTATAGCCGCACGTAAATTGTAATAATTTGTCCTGACCGAAGTAAAATTTGTGTGACTGTTTTAGACCGACAGTGAAATATTTTATATCACCATTAAATGACTTTTTTTATTCACAGTATAAAAATCGCAACAAAACAAAAAATAATGTAATTTAAAACGAAAATAGGAGCTGTGATAATTACCAGTGTACTGTATGTTATCAATTGCTTTATTTACCGCCATTGTTTCATATACCGCCTTCCTTATCACTTGTTTTATATCAGGCAGCTTATACATGTTGTGTTGTGACGGGTAACATATCCGTTCGACTGCCTTCATATTAAATTAATACGACTCAGAATTCAGTGATAAGGACGAAGTCTTAGAACGACGTGCGCCGATTTAAGCGGTAAAGTAACTCTCACATGACTATACAGACATTCTGCACACGCGCGTAATACATTAATATGTGAACAGTGTCAACGCCTCTGTCCAATAGCGTTTCAGATTTGACACGTGGATTTGTTTACATCAGGATTGAACTAAGAACGGAAACAGTGTAACTGGTTGTAACATATTTGGACGATGACTACTGTATAAATAGAACTGGGCTCTGTTTAGTCGCCTTGATAGAGAATCCTTTATGTGAGCCAGTGACGGAACGTTTGATGAGCGGAACGTTTGGTGATAAAAAACATTCCCAATCAGATTCAATTTATTATCAGTCCCTGTTATTTTAGTATTGTGATTAGTATAGTCATTGGTAAATAGTGAGACACTAGTCGATTCGCGTTGACACCACATTAACGACTGAAAAGTTTTTCTCACATCTACCCCGAGTCTGGCGTTTGGAAAACAGAACAAATAACTTTTCTGAACGGAAAAAATTAAAGATTACACAACGGAAGAAATACACAAAAACTCTGGGTGCGGGAAATATCTTGGTGCAATAAACATATAAAAACTACAACCCAGTGACAGATGATTTTGGATATTTTACATTGCAAACATTTGATAGACAGCCACAGGTTTACAAAGCAGTAAATTGTAAAATTATTTTTGAATAAAATTCCCTTGAATTGTACCTTATGTGTTTATCAGATAGCAACATTCACACCCAACATGCATAAAATAAGAGTATATGCACATGCACTTTACACATCCGTATGCTAGCTATCCGCTCGCAATGAGAAAACGATTTAAAAGTACTCATTTTCCATTTCCTATACTAATATACCGACACTCACCAACTTCTTTCCTATACTCAGTCACTTCTCTCTCTTTCTCCCTCCCTCCCTCTCTCTCATCTTCCATTTTTTGCATGCATACTTAAATCATAGCCTACGTATGGAACCTTATATGGATGTGAAACTTGGACTTCGCGAACTGAGGAAGAAAGGAAGCTCAAGTCGTTTGGAAGACAATCCTATAGGCGCATGTTGAAAATTAAATAGACCGATAAGATTATAAACGAGGGAGTTCTTAGAGGAATGGGTGACAAGGGAACTCTGTAGACATCCATTGTACATAGAAGAGTACCGTGTAATGCGTATTTAACGAGATATAAGGGACTCCTCAAACAATAATAGAGGGACATGTGAATGGAAAAGAAGTAGAAGACCACGGCTACGATGTATAGACCAGATTATGAAAGATATGAGATGTCAACAGCGGAAGGCGGAATAACGTGAAGAATGGAAAACTGCTACTAACTGAACTGCTGCCAACCGATCTTCGGTTTGATTACCAATGAAGAATGACTTAATGCCGTACCTTAAATAATACGCCATTTAACAAATAGAATCGTTCATCTTGAATGAGAAAGATAATTTTTTTGCGTTGTTCTCTTTCTCACTATTGTAATAAACGAGAAATAAATAAATATTCTAATGCTACCTCTAATCACTCTCTTTGTTTCATTGAACACATAGTAAGCCGCAGGTTTACTAAATCACAAGCAAATTAATATTAATATGCTTACTGAAGTAGTAACACAAACAAATCGTATATGGCTTAAGTTATATTAACTAAGATGAAGTAAGAAATCTTCCTTTCCAATATGTCCCCTTGTAGTCCATCTATTACACACCTAATCCTGGTGGCATAACGATTCTTACTTTAGGCTACCTAACTTAAGGCTATTGAATCACTCTGTTTAAAAACGATGGGGAATTAGCTATCTATGCTTCTGCCTAGTAAACCATTTCTAAATAACGAAATAGAATCAAGGGTATATTTTTCGGAATCGGAGCCATGTATCAACATAAAGTCCATCTATTACGTGTATTAGGAAGGGGTACTATTAGCGACTTTATCAAGTATATTGTATTTCCTTTGCTTTAATTCATTCCTTCTACCCTACAATTTTAAACATAGTTTGACTTTGCCGTTTGCCATACAATACACAGACATTATAGAAATGACAGAAGACTTGATTCAGAAGCAAGTGACGAAAATGTGTCGGTTAGTGAGAGAGAAAAGATAATAATCCAACAAGTGAAAGAGAATTTGTCAGGAAGGTAAATGGCTAACGGGAAGGTAAAAGTTAGCCGCTGAAATCTTAAGATGTGAAGCTAAAGACAAATTTAAGAAATGTTTGCTATAATCACAGGTACTGGATATAGTATAAAAATGATGAGTGTGTTTTAAAAACAACAACCATTAGGCACAAAACTCTACGAGGTCGGGAAAGAAGGCAATTTATAATGGATCTACAACACAATTAGTATAAAGCATGTAAGCGATTAACCATGGATGGAAGGCATTAACCAGAAATGGCGGAGGGAGGGAGAGAGAGAGACAAAGAGAGATAAAGAAAATATACAATGGCAACTGGTTAGTTCGTAGCAATGAATAGTGTATAGAAATAGAAAAAGGTTTTGGAAGAAACTGATAGAGCAACTAAAAGTTGTGTATGTCACGTAAAACAAGAGCTGGGAAAAACGGTGGCAGAAAAATAACCACTGATAAATTGTAGCTCATTAATAATAGTAATAATTTGTACAAGGTTGATCATATGGATGCAAAATTATAAGTAAATCTAAAGAGCAGTACGTTGTAAGCCTTCTCATGTAAATCGATAATGCAAAACTCTATGCAAGTTTCACAAACCACCTCAGATATCGCCAACTAGGTATCGCAAACCAATTCAGCAATGCAATTTCCATGGAACTAGGAATTGAGAAAACTAAATCTATCCACCTCAATAGAAGAAAATCAGTACGACTGAGGCCTCCGACTGAAGGAAACATAGAAGACTTAACTAAAGAAGAGTTGTAAAAATATTTTGGAATTTTACAGTTGAAAGATATACACAGTACAGAAATTTCTAATCAGAGTTCGCAGTATCCTGAAAGCCCACCTCTACCCAACGAACAAGATCAAAACGATAAACAAATTTGTCATTCCTCTAATAACGTACTCATTCGGAATCCTGAAATAGACAACTGACTTACATGAACTCTCTAGATCCACTAGAACAAACATGCAAAGGCTTCGTTATGAATTACAGATGTCAAAGACTTCCAGTAAACAAGTGCAGAATTTGCTACAATAGTTCTTTATGCGCCGACAAGCACTAAAATGTTTGATGTCATTTGTGTAGCAGATGTAAATGACAGATGTATACATCTTCGTTTGTTAGACCCAATTTTTACTTTTAAATGCACCTCAGAAAAATTTCAGATTATCAATTTTGCTTTCACAGGAAAAGCAAAACCCTGCACAGAACGTATTCAGAGTATCTCAGTTGACCTGAAATAGACAAAAAATGCTGGCATTGTTTTCTCAAGAAGGAGAAAATGTACAGCAAGACAACTGGATTTATTATTGCCATCTAGGACAGATGCATCAGAACAAAAAATTACCACAAATACATCATCAAGGAATACTTCACAGTTGATGGGTGTATAAAATGTCACCACCACTCTAAAACCACAGAACACATCACAGGATCCTGCCCTGTGCTTGCTACAAATGAATATTTTACAAAATATAACATCTTTGACAAACTTTTTCATCTACATTTTGCACATGCAAATAATCTTCTCCATAACATCGTTCGCTATTACAAGTACCAACCTGAAGCGGTTTTAGAAAATGAAACTTTCAAAATTTATTGGAACAGGGAAGTACACACTGACATCGAATTCAAGCAAACGAACTAGATATCATCATTTTGTACAAAAAAAAGGTACTACAACTCACTGATATCTCAGTTGCTTTTTTCCGCAATCTTAGAAGTGTACTCCAAGGAAAAATTAACAAATATGAAGACTTATCCATAGAAATTAAAACGATGTGGAAGGCCATCAAGGTAAAAGTGAACCCAGTAGTAATTTCTTCCACAGCAGGCATAATACCAAGCACAACATTCAAACTCAAACAACTCACTTGGAAATTACAGAATTACACAAATTACAGAAATTAGTCATCTTGGATACTGGTCATATAGTTTGCAAAATATTAGGAGGTGAGCTCTGGTAAGCCCGGTTTCAGAATGAGAGAAAAATTTGTTATTTGAAATTTGTGTTTGAGTGAAGAAGAAGAAGAAGAAGAAGAAGAAGAAGAAGAAGAAGAAGAAGAAGAAGAAGAAGAAGAAGAAGAAGGAGGAGGAGGAGGAGGAGAAGAAGGAGAAGAAGGAGGAGGAGAAGAAGAAGAAGAAGAAGAAGAAGAAGAAGAAGAAGAAGAAGAAGAAGAAGAAGAAGAAGAAGAAGAAGAAGAAGAAGAAGAAGAAGAAGAAGAAGAAGAAGAAGAAGAAGAAGAAGAAGAAGGCTCCTAAAGTAATAACGAAGTAGCTCAGAAGAATCGTGCAGGGAAGCTTGAGCCGTTATCCCTGTTATCACGTCCACTCATTTTCACAGGCTGAGTACTTCGAGGCTGAAATCCGCAACTTCATTTTATGGTGCTCCTCGCGATTCGAACACAGGCCGTCTAGATTAGCCAAACATTATATTAACTAAACATATAATTCCCTATTTTAAAAATTAATATAAACAAATTAATTTACATACCTAATCAATACTTTTCCTATTAACATTTTGTAAAAACATTTCCAAAAGAAACAAATTCTGTCAAAATTAAGAATAGGCGAATGTCACTATAAACTATCCTTTAGATTGTGAACGATTTTTCTACTCTTGGTTAAAATAATGTATTTCTATCAACACATTATTTTATGATGTAGTCCTCCTAACTGCGTCTGTCATTAGAGGGATTGACGTGTTGAAATCCCAGTCCGTCGTGCGGACATACACGTAATGGAAACATATCTGGAGCTACTCAGGAAATTATGTTTGGACAAACATCGAAAACAAACAAGTTTAGAGTAATTTTACTTGAATGTGTGCGTGTGTGGATAACACGGACAGCAATATTGAGACATGTAATACAACCCAGACCATGCGTATACATAGCGTATACATAGTAACGTTTGCGCAGATTTACCTGATCAACTAAGTCGGTGTGATAACGAGTGCTGCAATTTTTGTTTTTGTCGTCTACACAGATGCCTGGTCAAACAACTTGCTGCAAGTATGTGTAGAAGTATAATGCTGTGTGAAGGCTTTCGGAGACTGATAAACTGTAAAAAAAATTTTTTATTAATTTAAAGAGGCATCATTACACTCTTCGTAGCTTACCTCCGAAGAGGGCCTAAGACGCATGTCATATTACCGGAGAAGCGTCATCTGTCGATAAAAGTCCAAAACATGGAAATTGCCCAAAGCGACTTCATTCCTGGTTTAAATTTTACAGACGTCAAGCAGACAAAACTAGTATTCGAACGTCACCACAACTGTCATCCAAAGTAGAAAACCTGTTATCAGAGATTTGTCATAAACCGAACTTCTGAAGAAGCTCTTCCGTTTTCACAGACAATATCGAAACTAGACAGCGTGAATCATGTGATTTAGTCCATAAAAAAAGTGTTTCTAAAACTAAGTTCTAGTTTGGCTTATATTATGTCTTTATTACATGCAGAACAGAAAAAAATTCAGTGTGGGGTGCTACAATATGTAAACTGAAACTTAAAAAATACAATTAGTTCCCTGTTCTTGACAGGACATAAAGAAAATGATGAAATAAACTAGAAGCAGTAACACATTGTAGCCAAAAGGGCAAAACGATAATAATAAATTTAAATTAAACGTGCAATGTCTCATTAACGCCCCGTTTAGTTCAGGAGTCCGTTAGCTACGCAGACAAAGCTTTAATTCGGGAATTTTTAAAATATTTATATGTGTAGATATTTTCCTCTTAAAATTTATGTAAAAGTTAGAGACCACACATGTTTATATTTTATTTAATACAAGTTTACTCTCTCATGATAACGTTTCTTTTAAGGTCTCATTAATTAAGCTACAGATTTTGTGATGCAAAATGTAATGAAAATATTAGATACCATAGATGTAATTCTTCGGATTCCATAAAATATATACCTTCAATAAAAATAAAAATATATTAAAATCCATGTGACTGAAGGAATTAAAATCTTTAAAAGAAAAATTTGATCTTCCTTGTGATAATAGTTGGTGACAAAAATTGTTTTACATTGAATTTGCGAGGTATAGGGATCTGCAAGATTTTAAGTACAGAGAATCACAAGTTCATTGAAAAGACAATTTTACATTAATTAAAACTAAAAAATAAAATGTCAAATGATAATAACAAGAAAGTAAAAATAGAAAATTTGAGAGGATAGCCCGTAAGTAAAGCATTATAAGTACTAAAGCTAAATCGCCCATGGTTAGAAGAAACCATGACTGTTATGCCAATAAGAAAACCAATGACGTATAAATTATTAAACAAGAACTAATAAAAATTGCATACAACAATTATCCCGATTTTAACGCGACAAGATAATATTAAATTTGCAAGAAACGAATAACGTTTTCCACAAAGTTGCCACAATTTCGAGTTGAGATGTTTTTACGAGAGTAGTAGTTCAGTACTGCAAATCGATTACCACCGATGGTATTAAGTTTCCACCTAAAGGCACAAATGAATAAACATAAATTACGAGATTTTCTACGAATTTCCAAACACAGATTTGCTTCGTTAACGAGATACGCGCTGCTGCACACTGTCTTCACGCACCCGTTCTTACGCGTTCGTTTTAAACACTACAATTATGTTTCCAACTAGCGACTTTTCGAACTAAGAAAAAGAGCCATACTCAGCTTTATTACTGAAGATGACGCACCAAAAAATAAGCGAAAAATTTGGTATTCATAACGATACGAATAAAACGTGGTTGTCAATTGGAAAAAGTGTTGTTATTAAAGTCTACGAGTGAGTTAAAAAAGTACGAGTTTTAAATAAATATATGTGTGTGTGTGTGTGTTTACATTAGAACCTCATTAATTCGTCACCGAAGGGGTGACGAATTAGTGAAATAGACGTATTAGTGAGGAAGTAAGAAACAAACCCATTAAAGACCCATTTTATTACAACACTAACAATGTACACTGTACTAATGTTATGCTCGAACATATTTGAAAATTTGCTGAAAGAAACATGTTATTGCTGAAAATTTTCAAACTCAAACAAGTAAAGCACTGTACCTGCAAAACAAAATTATCTAATGAGTGTGAAAAAGAATCTGTAATTTTCTTTTTTTTTCTGTCGACCGTACTTTTCAAGAGCCAAATTATGTATTTGTTGCAGTGAAATTATTTTAGGCAGTTCTGCTTCGTCTTGGCATTCGTTTGTAGTCAGTGATTGTATGGCCTCCTTATGAGAGGTGCAGGTTTTATTGGCTGGTCATCTTCTTCATCATTAGCTTCTGTAGGTTCTGTCGATATGTATGTAACAATTTCATCATCACTAAACATTTCGTAGCCTACATGCGGTAAGTCTATTTCACACAAATTTTTGACGTCGCCTTCAAACTGCTGCTATAGACTGACAGATATATAACAATTCCGATGTAGGGTCAAGACCTTATTCTGCCTGGTTCTGTAGACATTGGTTGTTAATTCAGATGGCCGTAACTTATTCCAGGCATATTTTAGAGTGTATTGCAGAATACTGTGCCAGGCATCAGCGCAATCAGACTGATTTTTCGGAACGTACTACGCTGTAACAACACAACAAAACACTTATTGCGCCGTGTACACAAGTACGAAATACCATTCTCGGAACCAGTAACTTCCGCAATACGTTCTCCTGGCTATTATTAGAACCCTGGCGACAATCGCCACGTTTCTGGTTTACCTCGTCTATAATTACAGCGTATATGTTACTCGCTTGTTAATAAAAAAAAAGAAAAAAATCTTGAGTGTGTGACGAATTACTGAGGTTCCACTGTATATGCCTATATATATATATTGCAACGATACAATTTAAAACTGCATAGGTAGGTAATATAGAAAATATTACAACAGTGTCTATATCTGGAGGTAGGAAAATTTATTAAATTAAAACATTAAAATTTACTATTGTCTTATTACTTTATAATATAAAATTGTTTATTTAAAAATTTGTCTTTCAAAATTGAGTCTATGGGCTTGTTTTACAACTATATTACTTGTTGCGTTGAATTCCACTGTTTGCGTAGCCACTCGACGCTCCGCGCACGCAGTTCGACTGGACCGCTGCAACCCTGCACGTCGACCGTTCGAAGATCACTAACGCCGACAATTTATGTCTTTGCACCCACGCACACTGCGATATGATCTGTTATTGTTTATACTTTAACTTAATCTCAGAGATTTTAAAACTGGGTAAAATAGATCGTGTATTGATCTTACACAAACTCCGGTCTCTTGAAGTGTTCTCGCGTAACTATCAAAATATCTCGGCAGATATTTTGCTCCTACTCCGAAAAATCTTCTACTATACGCGGGAAAGCACTAGAATGGTATATTTTTTTATTTCAATTATGTAAGTGGTAACGGTTACGAAGAACTCGAACCGTGAACCAACTTCTAAGTCTAAAGGAAAACGACCTGTCTTGTCCCGAAAAACTCGTGACAGCGAGTACGTCTTTCTATGGCAAGGCCTAAGAAGAAACTGAGCGAAGTGCTCTCGACAGAGGACCATCTCAAATAAATTTTAGACCCTCTGATTGGTTTAAACTTTAGCAACGTCACAGATGAGAACACAGATAGACTGAAATCAGGCTTAAACTCTGTCCGATTCTGCAAAGGCCTGTCTAGATTTAATCTACAAATTTTATTACTTTCTAGGAGATAACGAGAATAAAAGACGACTGATTTCATTTAAAAACCCGTATAAAAATTATAGTTCTGGAGAATTGAGTATATGGAAAATGTAGCTTATAACCATGAGAACACTCTGTCCAAGTTTCAGAACGAAATGTTAATTTTCCTCGAAGTTATTAAATAAAATGTAAATCACCCGCGCACCCGCGCACTTACACACAAATATTTTACACGAAATAAAAGAGAATAAAATTGTGAACATTTTGACATAACATACTTTTTTAAACATAGCTTGGTTCAAAACGTATGACTACTTTACAAAGAAAGAACAACAAAATCAATTTGAAACATGTCTATGGCCATCAGAAAATGTTATATAGCATTAGTATTCCACTTAAATGAACTTCATATCCTGTACTGTTGCAATATATATAAACAAATTATAATTATTCCTGGAAGTAGATTGTTACTATTTTTTTATCGTTTTAATTAACCTGAATCACGTTTTAAAGAATATATCTGTATCTTCAGATATTTTTAAATGAGTTAACGAATAATCGATTTATTACGATTCAAAATTTCGATTATTTCCTTAATCAACTGTTTTAAAATATTTAATGTTTATATTTACTTTACTACATTATAGTAATTTTAAATACATCATCTAGTTTTGTTTTTGTTTGAGTTTGTCCTTTAACTAGTAAATTATTGCTATTGTGTTTGTAGATATTAAGGTTTTCCCAAATATTTATTTTTTGACATTTTTATATATTTTCATTAATTTCATATATTTAATATATGGAAATTGGTGTTTATTACTTAGACAATGTGTGGCAAAAATAGATTTGTAAATATTTGGTTTTAAAAACGCATGTCGGTGCTAAAGGAACCAATCGATTAGTTTTTCGTTGGCCTAACTACAATTTTTTGCAATCTGGACATTCTATTTTGTATATTCAATTTTTATCGTAAATGTTGGATTAGTTTTAGGTTTTATTTTATTAGAAATTTTATTATCTATGTTATAACATATTTTAAAAGGTATCTTTAAATACTGTACTTATTTTTTAGTCATAATTCTATAATACATAAAGGTTGTATATTTTATATTAACATTACTAGATAGATTTTCAGATGTTATTAGAGTTATTAGGTATTTTTTTAGTGAGTTTATTTTTTATTTTATTTTCTCATTTATTAATAATTTTTGTTTTGTATCTATTTTCCATTGTTTTCTGTTTGATAATATTTATCTCTTTGTCATAGGATCTTAAGCATTCGGTATATGATGGAGTTAAATACTGCCGTTTTATTTTGGGAAGACGATTGAAGTTATTTGGTATTACTAAATTAGTTTGAAAACGTTTTCTGTACATTGACTATTCAAAATCTGTTTCATTTTTGTTTGTGGTCCTGAATCACGTTTTAAAGAATATATCTGTATCTTCAGATATTTTTAAATGAGTTAACGAATAATCGATTTATTACGATTCAAAATTTCGATTATTTCCTTAATCAACTGTTTTAAAATATTTAATGTTTATATTTACTTTACTACATTATAGTAATTTTAAATACATCATCTAGTTTTGTTTTTGTTTGAGTTTGTCCTTTAACTAGTAAATTATTGCTATTGTGTTTGTAGATATTAAGGTTTTCCCAAATATTTATTTTTTGACATTTTTATATATTTTCATTAATTTCATATATTTAATATATGGAAATTGGTGTTTATTACTTAGACAATGTGTGGCAAAAATAGATTTGTAAATATTTGGTTTTAAAAACGCATGTCGGTGCTAAAGGAACCAATCGATTAGTTTTTCGTTGGCCTAACTACAATTTTTTGCAATCTGGACATTCTATTTTGTATATTCAATTTTTATCGTAAATGTTGGATTAGTTTTAGGTTTTATTTTATTAGAAATTTTATTATCTATGTTATAACATATTTTAAAAGGTATCTTTAAATACTGTACTTATTTTTTAGTCATAATTCTATAATACATAAAGGTTGTATATTTTATATTAACATTACTAGATAGATTTTCAGATGTTATTAGAGTTATTAGGTATTTTTTTAGTGAGTTTATTTTTTATTTTATTTTCTCATTTATTAATAATTTTTGTTTTGTATCTATTTTCCATTGTTTTCTGTTTGATAATATTTATCTCTTTGTCATAGGATCTTAAGCATTCGGTATATGATGGAGTTAAATACTGCCGTTTTATTTTGGGAAGACGATTGAAGTTATTTGGTATTACTAAATTAGTTTGAAAACGTTTTCTGTACATTGACTATTCAAAATCTGTTTCATTTTTGTTTGTGGTTACGTCTAAATAATTAAATATACTATTAGATTCTTCTTCTAATGTAAATTTTATTTTGGATGTAAATTGTTTATTGAGTTGCATATATTAGTTATGTTTACACCATTATTTTGGGATATTTATAGAGTATCATCAGCATGTCAAAAGTAATATCCTAGTGAGTCGTTTAATTTTATTATATTTATTATTTCTTCATTGAGATTTGTAGGAAGGTTTCCGATATGATAGAGAAGGCTGAAGCTCCCATAGCAATGCCATCTATTTGATAGAATAGTTTGTTATTATACTGAAAATAATTTTAATTTAAAATAATTTTTAAAGTATTAGTTTATTCCTTAATATACGTGTCATCTTCATTATTTGTTTTCAGTTTATTTATGATAATATTTATGTTTTCGTCAACGCGAAAGTTTTGTGTACATGCTTGTAATGACGAAGGAATATAATTTTGTATATTATTTTGTATATTTCTTTACTTTTATGTTTTCTTAGTTGTTTCGTAAGTTCGATACTTTTTTGATATTGTATTTGGAAGTTTTATTTTATGTTTTAACAGCTGTGCTAGTAATTTACGTATTTTATATTTTTGTGCTGTTCTAGCGTTTATTAAGGGTTTAGCCTAATAGGTTTATAAATTGTGAATGATTTTATTAAGGAATTTAATTTTGGTGCAAGTGGATTATCCATTTTATAATTAAAGATTCTTTAGGATTTATAATTTATGTAGTATTTTTCATTATATTTGCTATTTGTGTTTGATATTTATTTTAATGTCATATAATTATTATTATTTGTAAAATCTTCTGTTATATCATGTAAATATTTTTTTAGAAATTATTACTGTGGTATTACTTTTATCACCTTTAGTTGATGTAAGATGATTTGCGGTTAGTTTGTTTTATGTTATTAATAGCGCTATTTCGTTTATTTTTAATATGACAATTTTTGTTATTATGTTTTTGATATATTTTAATTTTCATGGAGGCTTCTGTTCTTATTTTATCTTTTGTCTCTTGTCCTATATTATTATATTATTAATTGGGTTTTTTGTTTCGATTGTGATATTTTCTGTTATATGCTTATTTACATTTTAAAGATTTGATTCGTTTAAGGTTTCTAGGGTTGCTATGTCGTTTAACGGTAAATGAATTTATGAATTAAGAGTAAATAGTGTGACTATTGTTTAATGTGTGCAAATGCTGGTTTTATTCTTTGGGCTTACTACTTATTAGTAAATTATTAAGCTTTTTATCAATTTTATTATTATTAATTTCATTGAGCGATTTGGAAAGAACTAAGACTCAAATAGATTTTGAACATCGACATTGACGTGAAATACAATATTAAATTACATATTTCTTGATGTGGAATTACCTTACCAGGGTCTGTGTTAATTTGAATATTCTCTTACCACCAAAGGAATGTTTATTGGATCCAAAATTAAATTTTAGGTAGTGAAATTCTGTAGCCGAACGTGGTTACCAAGTTAGTTTGTAATTGTCATTCATACATTATGTAAAGGCTGCAACCACACGGTTCTGTCTTCAGCTGCTCATGATGTCGTCAAATCGTTTCCTCCGAGGCTTTCCTCTTTCCTTCCATACCACTACACTTTTCTGTATTACGTTCTTCAGAACATCTTACGCCATATAAACTTTAATTTTCTCTTTCCCATTTCTCTGATTTCTTGCTTCCCCTCTCTTATATCTCCTAAACCAAAATGTTCTTGCACTTTTCAACCAAACCGTTCTTTATACCTGCTCGTCAGTATAATACCGGGTGGCCCATAAGTCAGTTGGCACTAGCAGTATGTAGACGCTCGATTGACTAGCATAGTAGTTACTTGCCTTGACTAGAGCAGTAGTTCCCATAATTCAGTTGAGATTTGAGGTTATGAGGTTAGGTTGATGTTGGATGTGTATGCTGTTGTTAGCGCTTGTTTGTTGTTTGTTGTTCGTGTTGTTTGCGAGACAATGTATAGAAAACTATCTACAGAGCAGCGTGTTTTTGTACTGCAGATGTGGTGAAAACATGACCATAATTACAGTGATGTTGTTGAGTTATTTGCGGAACGTTTTCCAAACATCGCACCTCCATCTTGAGAAGGTATTCGTAAACTGAATAAGAGATTTGAACAGACTGGAATGGTCGCAGAACTTCCTCGATCAGGTAGGCCAAAAACAGTTACAACAGAAGAGAATTTAAATATCGTTGCGCAATGTTTTATGCAGTCACCAAAGAAATCAACACGAAAAGCGTCAAATGAGTATGGAATACCTCGAACAAGCCTGCAAAGGATGCAGAAAACTTTGAATTTGAGACCATATAAGCCCACTTTACTCCAAGGCCTAAATGAAGATGATCCTGATAGGCGTACAGAATTCTGCGAATGTTTTTTTTTTTTAATTTATTGGAGATCTGTAATCTGTTCGACTAAGCGAACATTTAACAAATTGGCTGACAACACACACAGGATTATGAAGAGCTGACCATTGACAGCTCTTGTTGTTTTGATAATAGATTAAAGAGGTACACAAAATACAAAACTAAATGATAAAACATGTAAACAAATGAACAAAAATCACTTCCACTTCCTGCTGGCATGATACAATAAGTTCAAATATTAAACACTGGGCCCACAGGGCACATATACAGGTTGACATTAACACGTATGAATGACACGAATACAAAAACATAAGAACAGATATCACGGACAGTACAATACAGAAAATACAGAGAATATATTTTTAGTTAAACCTGAATGGTAAGTCTAATAGTTTGTGTCTTTTTAGTCTATAAATATCTTCACTGTTGTCTAACAAGTTAATTCCCAGGTGGTTAGGATGCTGTTCTAGTTTGGAGATGTGAGTCCTGCAGAGGTGCATGATTTCTTCTCTCACGGTTGGAACTTTGAGGTCGCGGTGTAGAGAGTTGTTGGAGACAAACCATGGAGCGTCGACTATTGATCTTAAAGTTTTGGACTGAAAGCGCTGGATAACCTCAATATTACTTGTACTTGCAGTACCTCAAAGTTGAATACCATAAGTCCATACCGGTTTAAGAACTGCTTTATAGATCAAGAGTTTGTTGACGAGACTTAACCGTGATTTTCTGCCTATAAGCCAATAGATGTTTCTGACCTTGTGATTAAGTTTAATCTTCTTAGATGTTATGTTTTTTCCATGTTAGTCTCCTGTCCAGATGAGGTTTATTAAGTACCCAAGGTAAGCTGAAAGTTACCTATGGTATGGTATGGACTGATTGTGAGAGACTTTTTGAATGCAACGTTCGATGAATGGATTGGCAGACGGGGTCGTGTTGAATGGCCTCCACGTTCTCCTGATCTTACCCCGATGGACTTCTCAGTCTGGGGTAAACTAAAAAATGCAGTGTACTCCGTGAAGATTCGTGATGTGGAACAATTGAAGGAATGCATTCAATCTGAATTTGAACACCTACAGTCCCTGAATATTTCGGACATAATTTGTGCTTCAGTGCTTCAAAGATGTCAAATTTGCATAGAAAAGGATGGAGGCCACTTTGAGCATTCCTTATAGGTCATGAGAACTATGCTATTAACTATATGTATGCGTTATCTGTATCTGTATCCCTGCTGCACCTCTACAATAAAAGTGCTGTTTGCAATTTTGCCAACTGACTTATGGGCCATTCTGTATATTAGTTAATTACCGCTTCCATTTCTAAGGATATTATTGTTTAATTACCGTGCTGCACGCTTTAGGATCTGCAATCATGCTTCCAAAATAGCAGAATTCTTTAACTTATTTCTTTCTAACGTACTCTTACATGTTTTTTTTCAAGTTCGTTATTACTCCTGCATACTAGAAAAGCTTTAGTTCCCTTTATATAACATTTAATTTCTATTTATTCAAGGCTGTTGTCAACATTCTAGTCACACTAATTTTCAGAATTTACCATGATTAAATTTTCCGTTAAGCTTATACAGTATACCTCAATACCGTTATTTTTATACCCCCTAATTAACTTATTCATAGTTCTTATTGTCTCCTCAATAAACATGTTAAATAATACTCAAATACTAGATAATTAAATAAAGATTTAGGAAAGAGCAAAAAATTGAACATAGGACATACACAATTATAAATAGTAAATTTTTGAGAAGACGATTTCGCAAAGAAATTGTTCTAGAATATAGAACGCAGAATTTGAAAAGAAATAAATAAAAGAAAGCAAAGTAATCGTACGGGAAAATAAAAGAATGATATAATTACAATATTCAAAAGAATGAAAACAAAGCAAATACGAACGTTCCATTAGACAAAAAGGAACGCTTGAAGCGGAAGGGAGTAAAAGAGTACAGAAACATTAAAGCTGTAATGACCGCGATGAAGATATTATAAATCAGAAATCTTGATTTTATTAATAATCAACAAGAGCACAGATGAATTTCACGTGATATACTTATAGGTGCTTTACACTTATCACCACTTATCAATTGATATGTGGTGACATAATATTGCTTAACAAATTAAGCAATTTGTTTTATTGCATCATGGGTATTACGTGAAAATCAGGTAAACAGAGTTCAATCTGGTAATATGACGTACCTGAGAAAAGTTGGGTGAATTAAAGAAAAGATCAGAGACGGAGGTATAACCTACGTTTGAATTTATAGAGGAAGTGAATTAGGTAGGTGGAACCCAATCAGTGAAAGAAACAGAAAATATAAGACAAATGTAGAAAGCAAAAATTGATAAAAATTGTCGAAAACGGGAAGGTCGACACAAATCTGGGGTAAAACAGTACCAATAATGCTACAAAGAGAAATAAAAATATTGGTTGACATGAAGGTACTGGTAAGAACAGAAGTATTTACTAAGAACAGAACAGAATTAAAGGACACAATATTTGCATTATTAACCCTACAATATTTCGTGGTAATAGAGAATTGTACGTAAATATATATACATTATAACGCGCATGTGTGTGTGTTTGTGTTTGTATGTGTGACTATAACCACAGACCTAAACCTGGTAAGGCACAAAGTGTTGCAGAAACATATGTGGAATAGGCCATGTGATGTGTATTTATTAAATACTCTTCTCTAAGAAAAACAAATGAAATTACGATTTATTTTAACAAAATCAATTCAGGAGATTCTTTCTTAATTTTTATGACAAAATATATAATATTCTTATTGATTATAATGAAATCCTTGTTAAAACAAAAATGTGTCCCTGCGGCTATTTTATAGTATCCAATTTTGGAACGATACAACATCTTAAAAGAATTTTCCACTCTTTGAGTTATATTTACTGTACAGTAGGAAACCAAAAAACTTTTCATTACTTTTAGGAATGTAATAAAGTTAACGGTATCCGTGTAGCTTCTTCCAGTCCTAGCTTCAGAGTCTCTGAATCTCGAAACGGATCGTCTCTTAGCTGTTCATTTTTTACTTATGTATATGCAGCTCTCTGTTGTATCTTTCTCGAACTATGCTCTTATAGATCCGGTATAACTTGTAGATTACCGGATTATAAAGTGCATTTTAACATGATCAGTTTTAGACGCCGATCAAACCATGTACACTAAAAGACGGCGTTGTGATAGGTTACTTTATACTAGTTAATCACTGTTCTGCTATCATCTGTAATATTCATTAAAGACATTGCCACCAAACGGTCTGAAAAATTTTTGTGTATATTTTATCAAATATTTTCTATCGAAAGTCTTTTCGATTTGCATTTTTAATTTTAATTCTGTGCTTGTAACTTTAAATTTTGTTTGAAGACAATTTTTTTAAACTCTATAGTCGTGTATAAATTTCTTTCATTTAACCACTGCAGACTCCAAGTTGCACAAGCCCGTGCGCATGCTTACACACATGCCACATTGTTACATAAGAGGTCTGTAAATTAAGTAATGAGACTAATTCAGTAAAACCTTTTATTTACAATCAAACTATACCTAGACTCTATCGCCTTCAAAATAGTTCTCTTGGGAAACCACACAGCGTGTTAGACGGGTTCTCGGCTCTTCATAGCAGTGATGGAACTTAGAAACTAGAAACTTACATTTTTTTAAATAATACCTATTGTCCCAAAATGGTGTTCTTTGAGATACTTTTTAAATCTCGGGAAGAGAAAGTAGTCACAGAGACCCAAGTCAGGCGAATAAGGGGGCAGAGAAACAAAAGGAATATTTTTCTTTGCCAAAAACTCATTAACCGAGAGTGTTGTGTGACAAGGTGATGCAGCATCTACGATGGCTGGCTGGTCTCATGCGGGGAACTCTTTTCCGCAGCCTTTCAATTTCTCGGTAAACATGTTGATTGACAGTCTGTCTTGTAGGCAAAAAGTTCTTATGGACAATGCCATTACTATCAAAGAAAGAAATGAACATGGTTTTGATTTTGGATTTGCTCCTTTTTTGCTTTTTGGGACGTGGTGAGTTTAGGGTGTTCCACTCCTCGCTATAGCGTTCTGTTTCTGGATCGTACTCAAAGATCCATGAGTCGCAGTCGCATGCGGTCGCTGTGTTATTGCTTTATTTTTAATTCAACGCAGCAACGAACAGGTGAGTTACAATAGAATGTTAACGAGGGTGAGAAGCGGAAATTGTTATATGACGACGGCTATGCTACACAGGAACAATATTCGTCCGGGAGACGACAAACAATTGTTAGCTTAAACTAAGGAGGGTGGAAATCAAACGACACACCGCACTCTACGCTCTAATGAAAATAAGAATTATTTTTAAACGAAAAATATTACTGTTAATTATTAATAATGTGAAGAAAGGGTTAGAAATGATAAGAAATGTTATTGTTAATGTTAAAGAATTAAATAAAAAGAAATGCTATGCTACATAAATATAAGAAATAAAGGAATGTTAGTATTTAAAGAAAGAATAAGGAATGTTAATGTTTAAAGAAATATTTAAGAAATGATTGTAAAGAATGTTGTTATTAATATGAAGAGAAGGTTAGAAATGAGAAAGCCATCAACGAGAACTACAGTGAAGCAACCAGTTATACTCCAATAGAATTAGAAGAAGATAAAAAGCCGAACAGATTTTGGACGAAGTACATAAACAAACCCGACAACCAGAATGTACCTGTACCAGTAAGTGTAAAAATTGAGTACGCAAAGCGACGGATAATAGAAAGAGGTAACAAGAGAGTGGAGAGATTTAACAAAACACACAAACTACAACAATTCAACGTGGGAGAAAAGGTATTATTAAAGACTAATCCAGTAGTTAAAAAAGTTGACAATACAGATAAGAAATTTTTCAGGTTGTATGATGGACCATATACACTAGTACGACAAGTTGGTAAACAGACATTCATAGTATATGACGGCGTGAGAAAAAAAGAAATGGGTAAATACCATGCTAGCTCTTTGAGAAAATTCCATTCATAAATAACTGAGTCACTAGAACGAGTAAAGTGGAACAACGATTAAAGCGGATGTACCAAAACACCACAGCGACTTTACCTACGAGGGAGGGGAAATATTGCTCAGAAAACCCCCAAATAAGGGGAAAAATTGAAAAATCGAAGACTCATTATTAGTCGCACATAAAATAAATAAATGTGTCGATAAATAAAAACCAAACAGAAAGTTTAGAAAATAAATTAGAACAACAGTCTGAAAATTTTAATACTAAACTAGAACAACAGACTGAAAATTTTAAAAAGCGCACCATAAAAATAAGGAAACTTGCAGAAAGGGTTAACAAGGAACTAGGTAAATATTTAAGGATATACTGCCATAATCAGCACAATAAATGGGCAGATTATCTACCATTTCTCGAGAATGCCACAAATATTTGCTCAAATTAGCGAAAGAAATTAATGAAAACAGTTATATTTTAGAAGTTCCTATATATAAATAATACCATAAACTTATAATAGGTAAAGGAGGCGCTAACATACGTAAGATCAGAGAAGAAACAGGAACTAAAATTGATTTACCTTCAGAAGGTGACAAGGATGTAGTTATTATAATTACAGGGAAAAAGGAAAAAGTTGAAGAAGCAAGAGACCTTATTATGAAAATTCAAAATGAACAGGCAAACATCGCCTGCGAGGATGTAACTATTTCACCAAAGTATTACAATTCTCTAATCGGTTCTGGAGGTAAATTAATGCGGGCCATTATGGACGAATGTGGTGGTGTTACAATCAAGTTCCCAAGTGTGGAAAGCAAAAACGACAAAGTAACGTTATATCCAATTCAAACAGCATTTGCTTTGTTACGAAAGGTGCTCCTTGGCAGCAGAAAGCCCCCGACACTGCAAGCACTGAAGAATTTCCATCTTTTGGTGGGGGTACTGAATCCACACCACAGTACAATGTCCGTTGGGGTCCCCCACGTTAAAACTCGTTTGTTTTGTTGAGTTCAGCAAGGTAAAACGTTAAATTAATCAAAATAAATCCACCCAATGTAACAACTGTATGCTTGTTTTACGGCCCAATAATGAAATTTATAATTATAAGGATATTGTTCTGACCCAGATTTTTTTGTTTTTTTGAAGTCTTAAACAGTTTAATAAAATTAAAATCATTATGGGGCTCCGCAAACACAAATAAATTTGTATTTGCAACCTATATACACAAAGATATACCGTTGTATAAATTTACCGTTCTACTGTTTGGGTTGTTTAGGGTTGTGACTAGTATTAACATTTTTTGGAAAATCTTGATCATTTTGAATTCGTCCTAGAAGATCTCGGCACTCTTCCATCCTGTTGTCTGTCTGTTCAAGTGTAAGGTTTTTGGGACCAATTTTGCACAGACTTTTATCATTCGCAATTCGTTTGTCAGAATCTGATAAACTGTAGTGTGGTTCAAATTTAATTGTTCTACGATGATTCTGACGGTTAATCGACGGTCAGACCGCATCAAGTCTCTGATTCTATCAACATTGATCAGTTCTTGACGTTGACGGGCTTCCAGAGCGTGGATCATCCTTAATTGATTCCCGGTCATCTGAAAATGCTTTAAACCATCTTAAAACCTGTGCTCTTGACAAAGCTTCATCTCCATACGCCTTTGTCAATTTTGTAAAAGTTTCAGTAGCATTGTGCCCGAGTTTAATACAACACTTTATTGCACACCGTTGCTCGTAATTGTTTATAACACACCATGTCACTCATGTTTATAACGCACAAAAAAAATTCACTTCACGAAAAGCTTGTTTACGTTTCACGTGGCTACAATAGACAATAAATATTAATACTCAATATCAATCAGTTGTTTACCTAACCACCTGTGTTAACGGAAACCTTACAGTGTTGCCATATTGACTGCTACATGATTAGTCTCATTACTTAATTTACAGACCTCGTATATTATCCTTTTTGCACTAATTCAAAATATAAAACTAAGTTATATTTCTTTCTTTGCAATAAAAAACCATAATAAGTCTACTTTACACTCAGTGGTGACATATAATACGTGCATGCTTTCAACAACCCTTCCGGTGCAGTTGATCGCATGCAAGTGATCGATGTACAGGATAATTTTAGATACAGCGTAGGCCTACATGCGCCTAATGTGATTAACATTATTCCCAGCTATTTTAAATGATTTGGTCACCCGATTGGATGCCACACTCTAGCACATTACACACTTGGTTTTAGATCGCTTGTAGGTAAACAAATGTTTTAATTGAAATCCAAATGAATAGTGCAAACCCACTTATTTAATTTTTCATGACACAGAGTTTTGCTACTTTATATGCAATGCTAGTAACAGTATATATAGGCTGATATTGTTAAACAGGCGCATAATAATATAGGCCTACAACTTATTGCACTCAGCCAAAAATACTGAAATGCAGCCTTTATAAACTTGAGATACGAGCGCGCGCGCACACGCGCCGTAACCAACATTCGTGAATTAATGCCATCTTATCGTCTAAACTGTGTTCAATTTAAAAAGCTTTCTGTTGAATAACCATGCAACCGCAGGCTGCTATGTAAACGTTGTAGTGTGTCTCGAAAACTTGCATCGGTATTTTGTGAGTCGAATATGTTAGTTCTTTTCAAATAAGTTGATAACAAAAGTTAACAGCAAAAGACAGTTAATAGAATCACTGTCAACTGTTAATTTATCCCGTGCTTTGATAGCACTACTACAATGACACGCCTACAGTCTACTGTTAACAAACCTGTTCGAGTTCAATATAGCCAAATTTCCTTTCTGTTTCCAATTTATTTTCTTAATTCTGAAAATTGCGTCTTATATTCTGTTTAATTTTTTTTCTTATCTACTTGATTTTGTTTTTAGTAATACAGTATTATTTTCAATGTGCCAGAAGAATATTAAGGTTTACATTTTTCTTTACTGGGTGGGTTACAATTTTTACACTTCAGTTTTGGGATTGTTGCCCCCGTGTTTTTATTTCTTATCATTAAATGGCTTGAAAACCGACACACAGCCTAAAGAGGGAAGCGGGACTGTTACTAGCCGTCGAATTGACCTTTCAGTAGCCAACACTCAGTGGGTTGCGAGTTAACAAAAGTAAGGAGGAATTCAACTACCAAGAAACTTAAATAATGCATAGTGTAGCCAATGTGGCGGCTGTTGACAAAGTCAAATTTATTTTTCGCGTTTGAAAAATTACGCCCCATTATTCCATGTTTATCTGTTTCTGTATACACCCTCGTCCCGATGGATTCCTGCATAATCTTTTACGGTTTCAATGTTTGCATACGCCTCTTGTCTTTCTTAGAACGTCATATTAACTACGGTTCTGATATCCTCTCGCAAGGCCGTCAATATTTTACTACCTGTACGAATTTGTGTGACTATAGTTCTAATTTGCTAATGACCGCAGGTTGCCGATTTATATAAACATATTAAACTTGTTATTCTTATGTTCTTACGATTTATTTCTGTGTGTTTGATGGAGCGTTACTCCCCCCCCCCCCCAACACACAGGCCACAGTCTCTCTCTCTCTCTCTCTATATATATATATATATATATATATATATATATATATAGGCCCATATATATTATAATAACTGCCAACTAACTTTATAAAAGTCGGCGATTTTTTATTGTATACAGTAGTTTTCTTTAAAGGTTGAGTATAATATTCTGAGTAAGTAAATAAGAGAAAGTCAATGTGACGTAAGTTTTGACGCAGCTTCAGCAACAATTTCGCGATAGGCATTTCAGTGAAATACAAGCAGCAAAAATCCTCACCCTTAAGTAAATTTAGGGTTGTTTCCGGCACCACCATATTGATAAAAAAGCTACCGACTACCTACGCCTCTGACGATGACATTGCGGATCGCTGCCAATAATATGAAGATCTGGAAGCAGTGAACGATATAAAGGAACGACACATGTGACAATATCTGTGACGAGATGAACTAAAAGTGTCTTGGAAAATTCTTACCACTGGCAAGATGACATTCATTGTTTGCTTAGACAGTCCTTCGACGTACCTCGTGATTCTACGTTTCCGTATCTGTTAGTCTTCATATGATAATTATCTTAATTTACTTAAGGTAAGTGTATTTTTTGTAAAGAGATATTTTCTTTATCACCACGGAACACCACGGAAGATGATGTATGTGGTGCTCAAATGTACTTTTGTTTTAGGAAAGTTACTCTCGAAGTTCGCGTGCGCGATTAGTCAGCGATATCACCGTATACCTGTGTACGGTGTAACCATTCCTTGGAGGATCGCTTGACACGCGCCACAATTTGTTGGCATCAGTTAATTTTCTAGAGCGCATCCTGCATGACAACTGGTCACCTGCACTTGGACATCGCTTTGCTTTGTTATGAAGTATGTTATTATTCATTACTACATGGGGGGGGGGGGGGAGAATACAAAAGCTATGCGCTTCAACCAACAAGACGAAAGAAAGTCTTAGTAAATATATGCGTTTAGAGACTTGCTGGAATATAAAAGTAAGTGGCGATCGTGCATTCGCACTTTACTTAAAGGGCAATAAAACTAAGACTCCCTAAATCCCTGACCTGCTTACTTCCTTTCTGAGGCTACAACGACAACAAAACTGTGAACTTCACGAATTTCAGCTTTTTAAAAGTACGCCGCACACAGTGTAAGCAAAGTAGCATTACAAAACAGAATCATAATTTTTTTATTCAAAGACTAACTGCACTCTCTCTCTCTCTCCCCCTGTCTATCTACCTATCTCTACCTCTGTCTGTCTGTCTGTCTCTGTCTCCCTGTCTGTCTGTGTGTGTGTGTGTGTCTCTCTCTCTCTCTCTCTCACTCTCTCTCTCTCTCTCTCTCTCTCTCTCTCTCTCTCTCTCTCTCTCTCTCTCTCTGTATACCTATCTCTACCTCTATCTCTATCTCTCACTCACTCACACACTTCCTAATACGTGAACCTACTTTTCCCTTTGCAGTACGCTTTTTGTTATTGCAACTATTCACTAAATTAACGCAGAAAATTATTTTAATAATAATAATAATATTAATACCTAATATCCGTGCAGAAGAAATAATTTAAAAAAATATTTGCTGTGTAAGTCATACAAATATACACGAACGCCTACGCAACCACTGTAAAAATCAAAATACAAATACTTATTAGCAAATAATAGACTAATAGAGGAGAAAGTATGGTAAGGAAGTCTCAGAATTTTTGGAGGGCGAGTCAACAAGATTAGAATGAAGACTAGAGGAACTACAATAGATGGAATATACTTTTCAATTGCGAGGTTGACTAATTACGTAGTGTTATTTAGTGAACATGCAAATCGAGATTAAAAAACTGAGCGTGATGGTCAAAGAAAAATGTAAAGTGTTTAATTGAAGAACAAATAAATATTGGAAAGACAAACGCAATTTTAAATAGGACTGCACAATCTGAAGATGTGAAAATTGATGTAAGAGCTCTGACAGATCTGAACGAAGTCAGATATTTGGATAAAATAATAACAAACAGTTTTATGAAACCCCAGAAACTGTCAGTCGAAGAAGAAAAATAAGCATTGCCATGTAAAAGATGATCTATATTATACCAATCTGACATTGTGTTCAAGATGCACAAATTTTTTTTAGCGTGTGCCTTCTGTAATGACTTGTAGGTCAAAACAGTGGCAATAACTAGGGGAGTGATACAATAACCTGCAGTCTCCAGAGAGAGAGAGAGAGAGGGGGGGGGAGGGGGAGAGAGAGAGAGAGAGAGAGAGAGAGAGAGAGAGAGAGAGAGAGAGAGAGAGAGAGAGAGAGGATGAAAGGAACTCTGGCAAGAGTAACAGGGCGAGACAAAAAGTTAAATGCATAGGCAATCATACTAGACTAAATGATAGTAGAATTAATAAAATTATATGTAGATGGGTAGCTAGAAGATTGCTAGGTTAGAGGCAAACCTTTGTTTGTTTAAGAGGTGAGAGCAGTCACGTGAGTAAATACCATCAACAGTCAAAAAATGGCGAGTACTTTAACGTAGTGTTGTTATTGTCTAAGTTTATCGTGTGACTCGTGTTTACCATTAAGGTAAAATTAAGAAACGTGCTTTGTACAAAGACAAACGATCGTAAACTCCCATTCCTTCTTGTTGAAGACACCGTATTTAATCCATTATCCGTATGTTCCATATCGAAACATTTTTCAAATTGTAAATCCCTTTATTCTCAATTTACGATTTTTCGTGTTTGCATACTAAACAGTGTGTCTCGGTTTTGTATGACTTCCGCTAATAACATTAGCTTCAGACAATCGGCATTATTTTTTTCTTTAAACATCTTCATTGGACTTTCGGAAAACGGAATATAAAAGAAAGTGACGATACCTCTGCGCTAGACCTAAAGATGGAGGTTAACACTGCGTTTTAGTGATCTGGGTAAAAAATAATAATATTCAGTAGACTGTGGTACAGTGGAATATTATAAAAAAATATGTGTGGAGACATTCTTTAGGTGGTGGAAAGTGATTATTTCATTCTTCCGTTATTGCCCAGCTCTGACGAAGATCATAAAAACAGTACTTGAAAAAGTTTTGCAGTATTGTGCAAAGAAAGGTTTTGAAAACGTGGTGTACGCGTATATATAATTATTGATATAATAATAGGCAAGTTAATAATTAATACACAAATATAAAATTGTTATATTCATTCACCTCACGTATGTTACATTTCCTCACCCTGTGGTGAAAAAGAGGTGAATTAATATAGCAATTTTCATCGAGAATACTGAATGAAGTGTAGTGGAATATGTAAAAACAATATGTGTGTGTGTGTGTGTGTGTGTGTGTGTGTGTGTGTGTGTGTGTGTGTGTGTGTGTGTGTGTGTGTGTGTGTGTGTGAACTTGCCCATAGTCTAGTGGCTACCGTTTTCGCCTTCTGTGCAAGAGGTACGGATCCGATGTCTATAACAATGTCTATCCAGCGTCGTGATGCAAACTACGAGGTATGCAGTGCCTAAGCGAAGTAAAATTCTGAATTATATCTAGAGACTGAGCAGCAGACGTGTCCTCCGCTATCCCGTAAAAGACTTCACGACCAGTCATGGCCCGCTTTGGCCTGTTGTATAGAAGTTTTTATACTGGTGTGCGCCCGCACGTGTGTGAAAACAAGTAGGCTGTAAAAAGAATGATTAGCGATGTTATCGAGATGCACCTTACGGCCAAGATCAAGAACCAGTTTCATTTTTACACGTATCAATTGAAATCTGAGTTACGACCTTTAATCCTAATTAAAAATCATCAGAAAGGTTCAATCGGGCTATTACCATCTTACCATCGTTAGAATTTACCACACAACATTTCAACCACTACAGAATCTGTGGTGGCCGACAGGTGTAAGTTAAACTAATACATTGAATACAAACTTAAGCCTACCCGAGATTCGTTCATAAAAAAACTAGCGTGAGCCGTCAAAAGAATAAATCACCACCAACTTGCAAAGTTAAACACAACTATAGAAGAACTATTTAAAAAGAATGAAACGCTACATACCTTATAAGTCCGCTGGACAGAACTGGGAAGCACAACCACATTGACGTAAGTTCATACAACGAATAACGTCAGAGACAAGCAACGCCCTGTTTAAATACACAATTAAGGACCCTGGGTCCGCCCACAGCTAACCCCGCCCACCCACGACATACATACTCTTTCAAATTCCTAATCCAGGCCCTAGATACATCTTTACTAGGCTGACTGATACAATTATTGTTTATGACCATAAAAGATGCCTCTATGATTTTATGTTTATTAGTGTTATTACCAACGATACCTACTTGATCCCACAAGATTTAACATTGCTTATCATATACTCGTTCAGCTAGTGTACATTTGTTAGACTTTCCTTTTTCAGAGTTTTTTAATGTTCTTCCAGACGTACCTCTACAGGACTTAAAGTTTCACCAAAATACCGTAATCCACGTTCAGCGAGAGACTGTGGACGGTAGCGCGATGATTTTATTTTACTAGGTTGGCTAATCTGATTTATATCTCATCAACGTTCGCGTAATCGTACTTTGATCAGTGCACATTCAGCTTTCTCGGCGTTCGGCTCGCCGAACTATTCTCTGTCATTGTCGACATTAAATGTAGGCTTTAGGCCCTTACATTCTCGCTTATGGCCAACTAGCGCCATAATTAACTTATTATCGGTTATGGCCGACTAGCGCCATAACTTCATTCTAATATAAATTTATATTAATTCAACATGCAGCATTAGCCAGCCTTCTTTCAATTTATTACAGCTGTAATGTGATCATTCAAATTATTAAAACTATTCGTATACAGTCCACTTCTCTTATTTCTTAGTGTAATTTAATACATCCTACACAACATCTTCAATCATAATGGAAGACCAGCAGACAAATATTTAATGCAAGATACATAATTTTCGCCCGCTCGGGCTGAACAAATTAACTCTTCCAGTCCGCACTTGCGGGACGTTACTTTTCTTAAACTGTTTCGGCCCACTTGGGCCGGGATCAGCCATATTTTTGGTCACTCCGGACCTGGATTTCCACTTAATGTCTTTTGTATCTTTTTCTGGCCATCACGGGCGGGTTAGCACGTCAGCTAATGCGACCGTGGCGTGATTTGCGTCGCCATTTCGCTCGTCGTCTTCAGGCAACGTGATAGCAAGTTCCTGCCGGCTGCAGTGCCTCAAGGTGGTCATCTTGCCAGCTGTTCACCATCATCATCAAGGAGCCGACGCTGCGGGACGTCGCTGACCAGGTACCACCAGCAACAGTAATAAGGTGCGTAAAAGAATGACTGAGGAAGGCCTCAAGGTGCTGACCAGAAAGAGAGGCGGATTAAAGTCCGCGATAGTGCGGATACAATCCGCGGTAAATTCATTTGACATTAATTTAACCACAAAACATTTTTTGACTGTGAGATTAGAAAGTCTTAAGAGCTTAGCCTCGAAGTACGACGAAGTACAGTCTGAGAGAGAGCTTATAAGTAAAGACGTGAGCACTGCTCAGGCAGACCGAGTCGAGGTTGAGGAAATGATATACTCAACTGAGGCAAACATTTTACAACTTCTTGACACTGTTAATACTCAGACTGTGCCTCCTGTACTATCGACGCCTGTGCATTTAAAACCGATAAGTTTGCCCTGCTTCTCAGGCAACATACTTGAGTGGCAACATTTCTATTCAATTTTTAATGATCTCGTGCATTCAAGATCAGATTTAACACCAGTACAGAAGCTGCATTACTTGCATTCATCGGTGAAGTGTGAACCATTAGACTTAATTAAATCATTACCAATTTGTCAAGAGAATTATGTAATAGCGTTGAACTTGCTGTCCGATAGGTACAACAATCCATTTATATTAGCAAAATATTATGTACAGAACCTACTCCAGGTTAAGTCCACAATAAAGGACTCAGTCCAAAGATTGGCTGAGTTTACGAATACTATAACGTCTTCTGTTAATTCGCTGGCAGCAATGAAGCTGTCTGTAAACCTATTTGAGTTTATTACTATACAATTGCTTTCCACTAAACTTGACCCTATCACTCTAAAACGTTGGAAGGAGTCTATAGACCCTGACAACTTGCCTAGTTTTTAAGACTTTACTCATTTTTTGAATTTGCGCCGACAGCTTTTAGAAAATACTATGCCAATTGAACCCGGACAGCAATTCAATAAACCTAGTGTAAAACCAAACAATAAGTTTGAGAAATGTAGTTTAAGAAATACTGCTGGCAGCAGTACCTTTAAGAGTTATCATGCTACGGCAAGGCATTATTCATGTGTGTGCTGTAAATCTGATCACCCGCTTTACATGTGTAATAATTTTCGCATATTAAGTGCCGCTGAGCGGGGGCAATTGGTGGCAAACCATAAATGTTGTATTAACTGCCTTAGAGCAGGTCATTTGATAACAAATTGTAAAAGTAAACAGGTTTGTAAAATTTGTTCAAAAGTCACCACACCTTGCTGCACGCTAATTACGTGCCGAAATCAGCAGCTGCCAGCAGTAACTACTGCTCATTTAAATTACAGTGTAAAAACAATGTACTTTTATCCACTGCAGTTGTATATGTCATTGATCAGGCTGGCAATAGGCATAAGGCGCGCGCACTTCTTGACGCCGGGTCTCAGATCAATTTTTGTACGAAATCATTTGCGAAAAGATTGCACCTCAAACTAACCCGATCTAATATTCCGATTACAGGAATAAGCAACACAGCGTGTTGCGCTACTGACATTGTTTCTATGCGTATTATGTCTCGCTATCAGAGACATAGTTTCGAGGCCAAATTTGCCGTCTTATCTAACTTAACTCATAATCTGCCTTCAATATCGTTTGACATCAACCGGTTCCACATTCCAAATAAAATTTTTCTCGCCGACCCAGATTTTAATATATCTTCACAGATCGACATACTATTGGGGGCTCAATTTTATCTAGATTTAATATTAGCTAATAAGTACACACGCGGACCCAACTTCCCTATCATTCAGGAGACAAAACTGGGTTACATTTTGGCCGGCAATCTGCCCAAGCACTGCCACACCCAGGGTCCTGCTGTTTCGTTCTTGGCAAGGAACAATGACAGCCAAATCCTGCAATCTCTTGAGAGATTTTGGGAGGCAGAAACGATCCCCGGCGATACCCCTAATGGCGAGTCGGCTTGCGAAGAGCATTTTATGCGCTACACTCAGCGCAACCACGAGGGTAGATTTATAGTGTCGCTCCCATTCAAGTCTGATAATCCTCACTTAGGGGAATCCTACACAAGTGCCGAATCAAGGTTTTTAAACTTGGAGCGTCGATTCAGGCGCGATCCCAAGCTCGCTCGCGACTACGCAGACTTTATCGGGGAATACATGAAGCTTGGGCACATGACACCCATTGATCATGGCGCTATCAATTTAGGATCGTCAAATATTTATTACTTGCCTCACCATGCCGTGTTTAAACATTCTAGCTTGACCACAAAATTGCGCGTTGTCTTTGATGGTTCCTCCAAGACTACAAATGGCCTTTCGTTAAATGACCTATTATTGGTAGGCCCCAATGTTCAGCAAGATCTCTTCTCTATTCTGTTGCGGTTTCGCACACATAAGTATGTCCTGATTGCTGACATCGAAAAAATGTATCGTCAGATTCGCGTTGCTGAAGAGGACTGTCACTATCAGCGTATTTTGTGGCGTGACTCTCCCCTCGAACCACTTAAGCATTTCGCGCTGCGAACAGTAACTTACGGCACGGCTAGCGCCTCCTTTTTGGCCACACGGTGCCTTTTACAAATTGCTAGAGACAATCAAACTTCCTTTCCCCAAGCGGCTTTAGCCATCACTAACGATTTTTATGTAGACGATCTACTTACCGGTTCTGACACTATCCCCGATCTGACTAATCTGAAATCCGACCTAGGTGCGTTACTTGCTCAATATGGTTTCACGTTGCACAAATGGGCATCAAATGAACCCACAGCGGTCGCAAGTCATCACAACCTTTCACGACCCCTAAATAAACAGGACAATGTGCGTACCCTGGGCATTCTTTGGTACAACACTGCTGATTCATTTTTGTTTGATGTCAACCTATCTCCGGTTCTTCATAGCATATCCAAGAGGCAAATTCTTTCAATAATCGCCGGAATATATGATCCACTGGGTTTAATCGGACCAGTTGTCTTTTTGTATAAACACTTCATGCAGCGACTCTGGCTTTGTAAGCTTAGTTGGGATGAACCGCTTTCCGGTCAGTCACTGTCGGATTGGCATTCTTTGTGTAACAAATTAAGTCTGATTGGTAAAATAGTGGTCCCGCGATCTATTCGTTGCAACCATCAGGCGGTTACAGTTCAGTTGCATGGTTTTTCGGATGCTTCCGAGAGAGGGTTCGGCTGTTGTGTGTATGTCCGAGTCATTTATCAAGATGCTACTGCTTCCTGTCGTCTTTTGTGTTCAAAATCTCGCGTGGCTCCCTTGCGCCAAGTGTCATTACCTCGTATCGAGCTCTGCGCTTGTTTGTTATTATCGCGACTTGTGTCTAAAATTATTCCTGCTCTTCATTCATTCATTGAGGATGTACATTTGTATTCCGATTCTATGGTGGCTCTTTACTGGATTCATGCGCAGTCTTCGCGTTGGAAAACATACGTCGCTAATAGGGTTGCTGAAATTCAGCGTCGCACGCAAACTTGTACCTGGCATCACATTGATTCGCGACGCAATCCTGCTGATATTATTTCTAGGGGGTGTCTCCCGGACGTTTTGCGCGATTGCTCGCTTTGGTGGCACGGTCCTGGCTGTCTGTCTCAATCGTCAGAGTCTAATCCTTTCCCATCTTTCGTACCGGCCACTCCATCATCTTCGGAAGTCATCGCGGAAGAGAAAACTACACATAACCGTTCGCTAATGTCTACCCTGGCTGTTGACTTATCGTTGGACTTTTCCTCGTTACACCGGCTGACACGTGTATACGCTTACTGTTTTCGTTTCATCAGAAATATTAGGCACTCATCTGCGGACAGGCTTTCGGGCGATCTGACCCCTGCGGAAATTCATCAGTCTCTTAATTTCTTTATAAGGCAATCTCAATCGACCCACTTCCCAGGCGAAATTAGTTGTCTTCGGAACGGATCTTCTGTTTCCATCAGAAGCAAGTTAGCCTCTCTCGACCCGTTTCTTGACGACACTGGAGTGATACGCGTGGGCGGACGATTGCAGCATTCCCAGTTATCTTACGACTCGATACATCCTATCGTACTACCCCCATCGGCGCATGTCACACGCCTTATCATCGAACGCGAACACATTCGTTTGCTTCATGCTGGTGCGCAGCTCGTGCATCATTCACTGCGTCAACGTTGGTGGATTGTTAATGCCCGGCTAGTCATCCGTTCCATTATTCGTAAGTGTCTCAAGTGCATCAGGTTTAGCGCCACACAGCAGGTTCAGAGGCTTGGCATCTTGCCATCCCCTAGAGTCACTCCTTCAAGGCCGTTTCTATTTTGCGCGGTTGATTATGGTGGTCCCTTCATGATTCGTCATGGCGGGCAGAAGTCTAGAACTCTTACTAAGGCGTACGTGTCTCTGTTTGTTTGCTTAGCAACTAGGGCTATTCACCTGGAATTGGTGTCCGACCTTATTGCCAGCGCGAGACGAGATGTGACACTATGGTTACAGCACAATGCGGCTTTATTCCGCCATTGACTTATTATTTATTACGACCATTTGGTCAACATGATTGTGATGGATTGTCACAATATTTTTGTCAATTTTGCGTCATGGCACGCTTCTGAGTATCACAGTTCTGGTGATATCTTAATATTTGTATTGTATGTTAATTTTTGTGGCATACTATGTCACACTTTCATTGCTCTCATGGGGTGTACTGCATGTCTTTGGGTGGTCTTATTTATTAATGTTATTACATAATATTCGCATGTTTGCTGTCAAGTAACCATGCATTCATTTCTTTATATTGTTGCTGATAAATATGTACTATTTTGTGAATGTCTTAAATTGTTAAATTGTTTCTGCAATTTCAGTATTGTATTGTTGGCTGACATTACAATTATTTATCTTGTAATTATGCAAATTATTATTGTTGTATTCACATAAATTGTGTCGATGTAAACTATTGTAAGCGTCTACCGTGTGTAACTGCCTTGTCTAATTTATTTATATTGTACTTATATTTTATTCATTTTTGTAAGTAAGCATGCACAATTCTTTATTTAAATTATGACATACACGTCATATCTGGGCTACATTCAGCATCTAGCTTGCTCACACGTTGGCATACATTGTAAATTCCTGAAACTTCAGGAATAGCGTATTTAGGTCGATACATGTCGCCCTCCTGAATATACATTGAAACATGCAACTGTAACATGTTCAACAACAATTTTATTCATGTAATGAACTTCTGTACAGGTCTACGGACCTTAGCTAGCATTAAGCTAACTCTATGACTTGCATATTATGTATTTTTCGTTCATGTTTTGTAATGTTACGTACTGCGCACTTGTGTCAGTAATATTGGTTAACCAGACTTAGTGGTACATGAAACAGCTGTTTGCCAAACCTTGGCCTACAGTCGCCTATCTGCATGCTTAACTCAAATTAGCGGCCGATTGCCGTTATCTAATCTCAACTCAAGGTTCAACTCAGCCTTGAAGCTGATTCTAATTATTAAAACTCCACTATTTCAAATTGAATTGTAAATGTATTATAATTTATTAAAGAATGTATTAAAAAATCTTTTTGATTTTTGACGGGCAGCTTATGGACGGTAGCGCGATGATTTTATTTTACTAGGTTGGCTAATCTGATTTATATCTCATCAACGTTCGCGTAATCGTACTTTGATCAGTGCACATTCAGCTTTCTCGGCGTTCGGCTCGCCGAACTATTCTCTGTCATTGTCGACATTAAATGTAGGCTTTAGGCCCTTACATTCTCGCTTATGGCCAACTAGCGCCATAATTAACTTATTATCGGTTATGGCCGACTAGCGCCATAACTTCATTCTAATATAAATTTATATTAATTCAACATGCAGCATTAGCCAGCCTTCTTTCAATTTATTACAGCTGTAATGTGATCATTCAAATTATTAAAACTATTCGTATACAGTCCACTTCTCTTATTTCTTAGTGTAATTTAATACATCCTACACAACATCTTCAATCATAATGGAAGACCAGCAGACAAATATTTAATGCAAGATACATAATTTTCGCCCGCTCGGGCTGAACAAATTAACTCTTCCGGTCCGCACTTGCGGGACGTTACTTTTCTTAAACTGTTTCGGCCCACTTGGACCGGGATCAGCCAGGCTGTATATAATATTTTTACACTCTAAATTAGGTACTTTGGGCAGAGTATAAAACAGAACTTTCCGAATAGAGTTACGGGGTGAAAAGCAATATGCAGTCCATATTTCGTTGCAGTACTCCGAACTCTATCCGAAGTGCCCTGAACATATGGGATAATTAACCTACTTTTCCATCCTCGTTGGTTTTATCGGGAGCGACCTTTCTGACAGCTAAAAGTTCATTAATAAATCTTTGACTATAGCCACTCTTCGAAATGTCGCTAACAATATTAGCGTTTTTTTTCTTTTATTATATTCTCAATTAGAACATATGGCCTCGGCATGAGGTTTCAAAGTTACAATGACTCGCCTTTTTGTGTGATGAGGGTGGTTGGACAAGTTGTGAGTGTACTGTCTCTTATGATCTGGTGGTTTACGGTAAACCGTAGTGTACACCCTAACTTGACATATACAAAAACAGCAAAATTATTTCCTTCTAACTCATACGTAAACTTCATATAGCTGTTAAATTATTCAGATAATACAAAAAATTTAAAAAAATACCATGTTACCAAACAACAACAACAACAACAATAATAATTATAATAATAACAAACAATAATTCTTTGCATCGGCGTAGGTCGACAAGGAATGTATGCAAGGTGGAATTGCTCTATAGAAAACACTTATAAAAAAGACCGAACACTGCGGACCAAGATTGACAAGACTAGAAACAGCCGACCCTAAAACTAAACGTTAGGACATGAAGGAGCCATTACCACGTTCTACAGCACCAGAGAATACAAAATAAATTTAATGCTGATATATATAAACTGTAAAAGAAATAATTCTCTTAAGGTTTATATTTAAAAGACATTCTTTAAAAAATTTTATAAAAATATTTTGAATTTGAAGTGCAAATTTGTGTAAAAAGATATGTGTTATATTTTTCAGTAGATAACATTCAATCAACTATACCAAATATACGACACAGCTTTCTTATTTATGTAATCTGACCAACTTTAAATAGTTGCAACACACACACACACACACATTAATGTATGTATGTATGTTTGCGTTCATGCATGCCGATACGTATATATGTTCGTATGTCTGTCTAATTTATTTTCATGATTTGTTTTTGTATTTTAACGATTTCCGAGAAGCTCTTCCTCTCATTAAAAATTTTTCTGTACTCTTATTTATAATTTCAACATTACCTTCGACAGAAAAATTTTATTTTATTCATCCGGTTCTATTTGAAGTCTGTTTCTATTACAAGTACAGGGACAAAGATGGTTTTAAGGATCTCTTCGTAGAGTAGAACATGTCCAATTACATAATTCTAATTGGGATATTCATCTATATACTGTATCTTTAACCGGACTGTATTTTTATATTCTTCACAACAAAATGTCATTTATTATTCTTTCCAGCGGGTTCGTATTCGCGATCTATCTCACCCATCTTGTTATTAATATCATAATTAATAACTTGTCATTAATATCTTGTTCATAGCATCATATTCTACAGGGAGTGCTGCCCACGATGCACCCCGATGAAATACTATAGTGCAAACAAAATATTTTAAATTTGTTTTAGTTTATGTACAAATGCGTTTGTGTCTGTAATTTTTATTTTACTCTACGGCTGTCCTGAGTAGACAACTGAAATTATATTATAATATTATTACAAAACTTTCTATTTAATATACGTTATAACGATTCATAATAGCGTCCTATCTGAGCGTTATATGAAAGAGATAGACGGTACGAGTGTAAAGCCGTAAGGGAGAGAGAGAGAGCGTATAATCGCAGCCATCTCACTCTAACCACGTCGCCGCTACAGTAGAATCCAGTTCAAACAGGTAATTTTACTCAAAGCGAATTATCAGTTCAACCTGCGATAACTTCAAAATGTATAAATATGCAGCAATTCTGAAAACAGCATTGTATTCAGCAAGAAAAGCTTTATAAGTAGCCGCAAGCTCAGTTAATATAATTAACAAATAAAGAAGTTATACGGATGACGCACGCCAACAGGAAAAACGAGAGAATTATGCTACGTAGGAATAAGGTGTTTTCACACACACACACAGATAAAAACCAAAGCAACAATATTCTGTGGTCAGATCTTCGGGAACACATTTGCAAATACCTGAAATCAATCGATTTGCAAATACAGGAAGTACGATTTTGACAAGAATTTCTATGCCGTTTAAAACCTGTCACGGAGTGTTTGAGCGACTTGTTTGAGATTGTCGAAACTGGAAAAACGCATGATTTATTTGTACAACCAATCAGCAGCCCGTATTTAAAACAGACGCCAGCTAAAAGCGAGGGGTAACATCACTCTTCGTTCGGTACTTAAACACACTAGACGTGTATAATTCACCTACAGAAATTTTTATATTACACAACAGTGCAAATTTAAGTTCTAAATCGAGAAGTAGTCCGCAGTGTAGATGAATTAACAACATTCAATAACACTAGCTGCGTAAAACAACCGTTAATTAATTAATTAGTTAATTAATTAATCAATCAGCCGTGAAGGACCTGTGCTACAGAAGGCTACAGCTTCTGTAATTGCCAGGGCATCTTCCACAACATTGATCAACCCATTCTTCTGTGCAACACCATCGAAAGGAGGACCTTTGCAGATTCCTATCTTCGGTCAACGCATCAAAACAGTAAGAAATAGATTCATTGATCAATGATATAAGCGCTAAACAAATAATAAAACAATAAACAATTTTAAAAAGACACTAAGAAAAGCACACATTGTATTTTTACTATAAGAATTAGCTCTAATATAGTATAAGAGTGTTGAATGGAAAGTGGTGTGTAGTATTGGACGTGCAAATTATTGCAGACCTGTTCTTTAGCACTGGTTTGGGAGATAGAAATCTCTTAATCAAACCAGATAAGAGCTATAGGTCGTTTGAGCGTCTTAATCATTACTTTCCACACTCACTCAATAATTATAAGGTTAGGGTATAATTAAGTCCTACCATTAATAATTTAAAGTTTAAAAATCATTTACTAAAACATTAAATATAATAATCAAGCAAATCTTAAAGTGTTATTTGTAACGATTCCCCTTGAAAACCACAATCACTGAACGAATCCTGAGAAAGAGTGTCTTCATGCGCTAAGCTAAGCTGAAACCGTGTCATTTGTATCTGGGATTTGTTCTGGCGCCCAGGTAAAGTAAAATCACGGGTAAGTAACTTTTTATCTAACATCACAAATATTAGATAATTGTGTTAGACGAAAGGGAGCGTTGTAACGTATAAAAATCTGACACTACAAAAAAGTGGTTTGGGAATCAACCGCAAACGAGTATAAAAACCACAGTGTCACGTTTGTGATAGCGTTATCTAACTGTAAAGGTCCTTTGTAAATACCCCTCCGTACATCACTTTTAATGGAGTTTGTTACGACCAATCCTCCTACCGAGCCCCAGTGTGTTTATTTACATCAATCGTAAAGTAACGTAAGCCTACGTTACAACATCATTATTCCTGTTTACTGTACTACCTCTTTCCTATAAGAAACTTTTATATTAAACATTTCCAAGTAGAAGATCTTGTGCATCAGGTTTATAAAGATAGAGGTCACTATAGTATAAAAATAGGGTCATTTTAATTACATTGAAATGGTTTAGAAGACGTAGGGTGTGCTTCCAATCTTGACCCGTACGTTGTCCCATGGAAAGGAGATAGTATAGTCAGCACTACTGTTCAGCCGCTGTCCAAAAGCTGGATAGGATCTGGAGACTGAAAACACACACACACACACACACACACACACATTCATGAAAAGCCATTTTTATACATTCCTTCTCAGTACAAATTTATCCTGAATATTCATACTTCCATCACATATGTTCAATCCAAGGAACTAACAGTCAGATTAATTTTGTTAAAGAGTCTGTATACTACGCGTATAATTTTGTATAATTACTGTATAATTATTCATGCTCATTACTGTACACACCCTTTTTACTTCCATGTTCCTTAAGGAAATGGAAGTATGGTGATGGCAAAAAAAATCGTGTTCGAGATTATTCAGATTCTGATTGTACTACACTCAAAACATGAAAAAAGTAATTTTTCGAAATGTGTGTGTGTGTGTGTGTGTGTGTGTGTGTGTGTGGATTTTTTCTATGGCAAACGATTACAGTCGCAAATTCAAACAGAATCAAATAGTTTTTTGCATACAGTCCTGATATGTAGAGGACTCAAGACCTGTTGTTTTTGGAGAAGATCGGTTAAGGGAAAGGGGTTGTTTACCTGCAACGGTTTTTTTTTTAATCAAGGGTAATTTTTTTTCTATGGCAAACGATAACAGCCGCAAATTCAAACAGAATCAAATAATGCTTTGCATACAGCCCTTAATTGTAGAGTTCTCAAGACCTATTGTTTTTGGTGAAGATCGGTTAAGGGAAAGGGGTAGTTTACCAGCAACGTTTTATGTTTCAACAAGGGTATTTTTTATGGCAAACGATAACAGCCGCAAATTCAAACAGAATCAAATGATTATTTGCATACATCTCTGAATTGTAGAGTTCTCAAGATCTATTGTTTTTGGTAAAGATCGGTTAAGGGAAAGAGGTAGTTTACCAGTAACGTTTTATGTTTTAACAAGGGTATTTTCTATGGCAAACGATAACAGCCGCAAATTCAAACAGAATTAAATAATGTTTTGCACACCTTCCTAACCTACAGAGAACTCAATGTCTGTTCATTTTAGTGAAGATCGGTTAAGGGAAAGGGGTAGTTTACCTGTAGCGTTTTCTTTTATCAAGGGTAATTTTTTCTATGACGAACGATAACTGCCGCATATTCAAACAGAATCAAATATGTTTTTGCATACGTTCATCAATTGTAAAATACTGAAGGTCTATTGATTTGAGTAAAGATCGGTTGAGGGAAAGGGGGTAGTTTACCTGCAACGTTTTATGTTTTAACAAGGGTAATTTTTTCTATGACGAACGATAACTGCCGTAAATTCAAAGAGAATCAAGTAATTATTTTCACACTTTCCTGAGTTGTAAAGATCTGAAGGCCTATTTATTTTGGTAAAGATCGGTTGAGGGAAAGGTGTAGTTTACCGGCCACCTTTAATGTTTTAACAAGAGTAATTGTTTCTATGACGAACGATAACTGCCGCACATTCAAACAGAATCAAATAATGTTTTGCATGCTTACCTGAATTGTAGAGGACTCAAGACCTGTTGATTTTTGTGAAGATCAGTTAAGATAAAGGGGTAGTTTACCTGCAACGTTTTATATTTTAACAAGGGTAATTTTTTCTATGACGAACGATAACTGTCGTAAATTCAAACATAATCAAATAATTTTTACATATGTGCCTAATTTGTAGAGTACTCAATGTCTGTTGATTTTAGTGAAGATCGGTTACGGGAAAAGGGTAGTTTACCTGAAACATTTTTTGTTGTAACAAGAGTAAAGTACTTAATTTTGATAAATAAAGTATCCTGATAAGAAGTTCTTAATAATCCACTGTAGAAATGTAGATGAAATATCTATAAATGAAGAGGCTATTTGAACGGGGTGGGGGTAATTTTCTATAAATGAAAATTATAGTTGAAAGGGGAGGGGATAATTTTTTATATAATGTACTACGTTATCGGCAACAAAGAAGTAGTTTGTTGTCAAAATTCCTTCCCGTCCTGCTTGGCCGTAGACCAATGTTTTCTGTAAAACCAGATGTTTCGGCAGTGCCATCGACTTCCATTATCAGTGAAAATCGAATGCGATAACGTGAGGTGGTATACGTTAGTGACCACAGTACTGTGGTTAAGGCTGAAGCAGTAAGTAGAAAGAAGTAGTTTCTATGGAAATATTTCATTTAGAAAATAATTTTAAATATAAATCTTAGTACATGGAAGTCATGTATGATTCTCCATACCGATATTTATATCCTTGATAGGGTTTACAGTGAATCTACGACATTCTAGATTGTTTAAGTCGTATGGTACACGTGTAGGGCAATGTGGCTACAGTCTCTTACTCCCACACTTGACAAAGGCAAGTAATCATTACGCCTGGAGTCAGAATAATCGTGGTAAACGGTCCGTCCTGACACCATGTTATAGAAGCGATGTGGTCATTATTAATGCATCAAATAAATTCAGTTAATCTTTGTTCATATTTTCAAAAAGAAAATGTAATTTTTTATGTTTCCCCCGAAACAGTATGTCGCCTTATAGTGTAACTTGATTATATGGACTATTGCTGTACGGTGGTCGGCATTGTAATCGTAATATTATGAGTTATTTTTCCATTTCATTCTGCCTCTACTTCCCCGCGTTACCGGGCACTTCACGGTTATCCACGCTTGTGATAACTTTGATAAATTAGTTGTCATCGTTAATCTGGAAAACCGTAATTCAGCTCAGTCGCAAGCCATGCTTGCTATTTACTCTTGCATCCCGCTATATTGACTATTTTCAAAATTTTATACTTTGGTGAAAACGGATTCGTAAAAAGAACCCAATAATACTTGCACTGTAATTACGTAGATCCGCGAAACGTAGACCGTGCAAAATAAAGTGTTAAGAGACACATTAAATATCGGTGAAAAAATATCGCCCCAAAAAAAGAAGGCATGTGGAGAATACGAATGAATTTTTAACTGTGTGCACTAATTGACTACAACGATACTGGCAATTTTGGTAAATCAGACAGAATTATTTGGTTAGTGCTTATACAGAGATTCGAGCCGTGTAGAAATATAAAAGCTATTGTAGGTCTGAATCCAAGAAAAGATTGATCCAGGACAAGCCCAAAAATACTGTGGATAGAATGAGTTGAAAAATATTTGAAGACAATAGAAAGTAAGAGTTAGTTATGAGTTATAACATTAAAATGGTTAGAAGATCATTGTCTGCACAGAATATAACCAATACAAAGAAAAATAGTCTTAATTTATTATCTGGAAATAAGCCGAAGTAGTATTCAGGGTCTTGCAGAACAAATGGTCACAAATAAAGAGTAAGTTATTTTCCAGACTGTAATTAGAGTCGCCTAACCACGATCAGTAAGCCGGAATGTTAATCTGAGAAAGGAGAAATTTCGGAGAAATACGTACACCGTTAATGAGAGATGAACACGCTAGAATTCACGTGGATGATATTGTACGATCAAGTACTCCGTGATTTTGAATGATGTCAAAATTTAACCGAATCTCGTTCTATTTTCGTAAAAATATATTATCGATTTTATTCTACTGCTCATCCCTCACATTCGTACTTCTAAATTCAGTACTTATTATTATTTTCAACGGAAATAATGTTCTTCCTTAATAGCCACTCACGTTTTGGTTGGTAACCGCGTTTTATTTTGTGGCATCACCAGTTGTTGAATAGGTGTATATTATAGACTGAAAAAAACATTTTAATATTAATATCAATAAACCTTTTTGTCAGCTGGGAAAATGCAATTAAACATTCCTATATGCAGGTCCGCATGAAAATACTCTTGCTTGATTCATTCCTGTGTGGACTGTTTAAGTTAAAAACTTTGTTGTTTTTCTTTTCTTAGCAAAAAATTTTGCAGCACTAAAAATGACGATATTCGACACATCTTATCAACTAGCACAGTGTCGGCGTTTCAACTGTGGGCAATATTTAAAACGCTAGAAAAGTCATTACGGAATTTGTTTTATAGCGAGGCAGGCTCAAGTAACCAAAACTGATGAAGAACACGGAAAGTTTCGATCTCAAGAATCAATATTTAGAATTCCCCGAAAAGGTCAATTTAGGGTAGCCTTTGACAGGGCCGCTTACTTTGAGGAGCTCTAGCTTTTGATGAAAATGTACTGCTCTAAACGGCTGTTAAATTACCGGAAAAGTGCCCTTCCACGGAAAAGTTCTGAGATCGATTATTCCGATAATAAATTGACCTTCTATCGTGTTCGAGGATTGCTTGATATATTTTGATAAGTCACGTTTAATTAGAGGTCTCGCTCAAATCTGAATATAAGATTATAAATGAAAATCAGTTTGTATGCCATCCATGTTCATTACGTCTGCACGGATGTCTTCTTCAAACAACGTACGAACTCTCTCTATATATATACGCGCTCGCATAGAGGTGTATGCACATCAGCACCTGGAGCAAAACACAAGTAGTTAATTCAGTTTTCCTCGCTTCCACATTTTTATATTTTCAGTTAACGAGCGTCGATTCTCCACTTCATTACCCCATTCTCCCCCCCCCCCCGCTTGTCCCAGAACTACTTGTTGCTACGAGAGGGCTCCTGCTCGCATGGATCGGGTCACATATGCATGAGATGGCGCTGTACGCTTCGTTCACACCAGATTACAACCCTCTCCTTCGAAACAATTGAATTAAAAAAAATATCATCCCCCTTACATTTTGCCGTGGTGTAAATTAAATTGGTCCGTGTGTAATAGTAGTGATGTCTGCAATCTGTGAACACGTATTGTATCGTTACACGAAAACAATACGTTCGTTTCAGTTTACTTTTATACCATTACAGAATTATTTTTTAATACTTTTAATCTAAAATTGATTCATGTTTATAATTATATTTATAATTATTAATACTTACAGAAAGTTTTCTTTTTTAAATTTTTATTCTACAGGAAACGTTTCCTGTACAACATGACGCTCAGAAATTATATTTATTTGCTAGCTGATATATTCCAGGCGATTGCGTAATAACAGTAGTTCGGACCCCGGCAGCATTACAAATTCATTGTGTGTTTTGTTCGCCTTGAGGTGACTGTAAAAATTAAAACCTAGAGTAACACGTGGGATATTAATGAGCGGTTGTGTCATACGTTTGGTGTAACTTAGCCTAAACTGTGTTGACTTTAAATTCTGCTTAGCGTGTAAATGAGTTCGTTTTGCTGAATCACATAGGAAGAAAAATTGTGTTTGTTTTTGGTAATGCTTGTGGCGGTACAATGGTCAGTGTAAAAATTCCGAATTTACTTATTTGTCCGGATCGCGGCAAACAATCCGCTATTTAATGAAGTTGGTAAACAGAAAATGGTTGGTCGAAAATGAATAAAAATATACAGGTTTTTCCTGCTGGATGTTGTTATGATTGCCAGATGGCAGCACTGTTCGATTTTTTTACTTTACATCTGATATATGTTAGCCATTTAGTCTGTTAGTCGATATCTGTTAGTTACAGTTTTAGTCGTGGAGCAAAGTAAAATAAAATAATGTACACATATCGTTAAAACGTATTATTATAATCAGTATTCTGTGTAAAACACACTTCGTATACTTCGTGATTCTCGTCGGTCCGTACGCTCACTCGACAGACAAAATAGTTCTCAGGTATTCAGTAAAACCGGGTTTATATAAAACGTACAGATGCCTGTGCGTGCTGATCCATCTCATTCACCTGGAAAACTTGCCGCTGTCCGTGGACGTGTTGCTGAAGATCCAAGAATGTCAGTTCCGCATCGTTCGGTATGAAATTAACGATGAACTTCCTGCAGGTTTATAACTGACTTTTGTGGAAACAATTGTTTGACACAGATTTGGACGTTACGTGGTTCTAACAATATACTATAGATTTTACGAAACGGCAACTCTGACGGGAACAAGTGAACAGAGTTTAAAGGCGGGATTCTTCAACGGAATGATGTCTGTTGGCGGTCAAAGTCGTGTGACCTGAAGACGATGAATTATTTTAATCGCAAATACATATTTTACTCGGCGAGATCCGAGGTGTAATTCATAAGACTGAACAACATTTACTCTAAGCTGCCAAGGAAAATTGCGATAAACGGCGGCTACTGTAGAAATGGCGGTGATGCCCCTTTTCCTGATATTATTATTCAAGAACCTGTAATTTAATTACTTGTAATTACCTGTACTTGTAATTGGTTATACCGAAATGTATTTGTTAAAATAAAAACGTTAAACATTTCTAAATGTAATTGTGTTTTATTGTTAAAAAATTATTGAGCAGCTCTTTTTGGGAAATACTAAACACACACACGCGCGCGCGGTGTGTCCTCGCTATACATATTCAGATTTTATGCATCAGTTTAAGAAAAAAAATTTCGTGTACCCATAGGTCCGGAATCGTTTTGTATTCCGTCTGGCCTCCATTTTTTAAAAGAAAGCTGTGTATCTCAAGAAGCGGTAGAGGTATCGTAATTAAATTTGGTACACATGTTTAAATTAATGTTATCTAATAAATTAATAAATGACGGTTACTTTATGATCTCAAATTTCAATGTGGCGACCACTTTAATTTTTGATCACTTAAATCCTGTAAATTTTAATTTGATCAGACTTTGATTTATCAAACAAAGTGTTACGTATTTTATTGTAAACACAGTGAAATCTTGATTTTTCAGATGTCTTAACAAATAACCGAGTTATTGCGGAAAAGAAATTATGCATAAATTCTAACTACTTGATTCTTTGTGTCGGCCTTTGGTTCCTCTTTTATAAGAAAAATTATCTAAAGTTATTACTACTTTTTAGATATCTCACTAATAGTAGTTTGTAACAAAGTAAAGAATTTGTTATTCGTGAAATTAATAACGTTCAACAAATTAAAAGGAACACTTATGATAACGGTTTTCCTCTGCCCAGTATTGATTATTATGCACATTAGTAAATCCATTTCATGTACAACTGCTCCAGAGTACCAATAACATGTATGTAGTGAACATGTGAGTGACTAAATAACAGCTGGTCAATTGTAGTTTTGTGTAAAAAAGTAAACCAAATCCCCTTCTCTGTTCATAGTCAACATTTTCAAGGCCTTGTACTCTTTGTGGATAAGGGTTTTTAATAATTGACTTTGTAAAATCGCGAATACAATTGTGTGATCCACACCTTGAAACATACCAATTCTCCTTGTACTAACTTCAGGATTTTCGCCGATTCTATTCAATACCCTTTCCTTCTTCTAACAAAAGATCTACGTCGGTCAACGGTTAGGGGAACAAAATATCTAGTTTCTCTTAGCCGATTATGCAGCCTGACAAGCATTTTCTCACTCAGCAAGTTTCCGTTGGGAAAGCGTTCTGCATAATGTGACTGTGCGTCTTTCCAAATGCGGTTTAAAAGCTAATACATGAGACGAATATCTAACATTTCAGCAAAACTGTAATTAGCCATTCTCGACAATTACGTGATAAACAAAGATTCAAATAACACAGGCAAATGAATTTAAAAAGTTCTTTAAGAAATGTAATTGACAGAATTATTTATAATATATTAATATTATTTATAATATGTGTTGTGACTGAACTCATTAAAGCAAACGGATGAATTACAAATCGAAACACGCCAATATCATATTTTGTTAATTTCAAATAATTTTAATTGTTGCGATTCAAATTATGATGTCTACATATTTGTCTAAATGATGTCGTTAATATTTTGATTCTGCGAACGTTGTAAAATTTTCAGAAAGTGCATTCAATGTAGAAATTTCGAACAAATAAAATTTCTAATAAATTTCTACATTGAATGCACTTTCTGAAGATTTTACAACATTTGCAGAATCGAAATATTAACGACTAATGCATTTATTTTTATTCCCTCTTACTTCAACTCCTGTATTACTGATATTACTGTTAACTTGTGCAATTTCATTTCTGTTAAGATTTATACATTTCAGGAAGTATCTGTGGTTGTCCGTTTCTTTACCCTAGAACGTCTAATACTTTCGTTACAGCTCTAGAGTAGACTGAATCAATGTATTCTCGTAATTTTGCGTGCAAACTGTCAAAGTAATTTTTTTATCTTGTAAGTGAGAATATTTTACTCATTGTCTGATGCAATGAAATTAGACTACATTTTTTTAAATGATGCCTATTTTTGTTGACCTATTAGAAACAACATTATGTTGAAAACAATTATTTTGTAAAACGTGTGCCAAAAACATGAGAAATACTTTAATGTTTCACACATATTTTTGTGACTTTCCATTTACTAGTTTTACATTGTTACGTGGATATAAATGTTTAATATGGTGGGGTTAATTTAACACCAGAGACAGAACAATAATCGCACATTTACTTAATACTTTCTCTAAAATCACACATTATGCATCTCTATAAAATCACACTAATCCGTTCTACACAAATACAATAATCTGTTAACATACTAGGATATGTAAACGGTAACATGACTAAGTTAATAACTTTTTGGAAACGAAATTAATTAAAAACAAGTGCGCACAGATGAAGAACACATTAACAGTGTTATAAAAGCAAGTGCCAAGGGTTACCGTTGCCTCCCTTGTATATGGATCGTAGTCAAGGACAAGTGACGCAAGAATCGTGATAGCACCACATATTTCTCGATTATTTTATAATATTATAAACAGTGGCAATGACTCGTACTCAGTATTATTTATAAGTTATCGGAACGTTCCAGAGTTTGCTGTAAACAAGTACTTTATTCATTACACATTTATTTGTCGTTTTGTTAACCTGTAATGCGTAATGATGAGTTATTAGTTGACGTTCGGTTTTTGTATATCCGTGATAATAATGTCAATTTTTTGGACTCCATATTTATTTTTCACTAGCAAGTACTCGCGGTTTCGCACGTAAATATTTGTATATGATTTTTGTGGTAACTGTCGAGTTGGTAAATTGCTAATGGCGCATCTATATTAATAATATTCTTATATTGTAAGTTATGAATATCCAAAAAAGTGCGAAGCAATAGATCCATCATTCATGTTTCCACGATACGTAAAATCAAAATTTGATAATTTAGTAGATATTTACAAACATGCAGTAACACAATTAGATGGAATGTTTATTCGTATAGTATAATACAAATATTGTATACATAAGTATATTGATATCAGTTAGTCGAAATCTTACCTGCTAAGTCAGTCTTAAACTTTTTGGTAGAATCCTTATAGGCCTATACGTAAATGTATCACAGTCCAGTATACTCAGTTTTTATATACATTTTTACACCAGTGCCTCGTTATAAACTACATTTTTCGTTCTGCCATTATCAGAGCAAATAAAGAGCTCTCTGCTTCTGCTTACTCGAGAACATGATACATACAGTTGTCCGTGAGAAAAGCAAGCAGCTATTAAATCCACACCAGCTGTACGTAAAGTTTGCCCTTGTGACTTAGCATAAATTAACCGGAAACTGAAGTCTTTTAAATTGAAATGGAAAGTTATTGGGTATGATTGGAATTCTTGGGATAAATATTGTTTCTCCTTTGCCGCAGCCTGTTAAGGTAGTCGCTTCGATGATATGTTTTTTTAGCGACCTAACTTTCAATCGTGTTCCATTGCATGATTGTGGTGGCTTCAGATTTCTCATGAGTATAATTGGAACACCTAGTTTTAATTTCAATGTGTGAGCTGGTAATCCTGATGCAGATAAAGTATTCAAAAACTCAGTTGGGTAATGTACTGCATCCTCTTCGTTCAAAACTGTATGTTTTTTCGTCTCCTGGAAATTTTTGCAATATGCAGCTATTTTTGGCATTTACTTGTTCGTTTCTTGGTGCTAGTATCACACGCTCACATAACCACACATCATCGTGCAAATTTATAGACTCAATATGTCCATAAACCTTTTCGATCAACTCTGCCAGTGAAGAAACTGTACGACATAATGATGGCGGTTAAAATATCGCACCGTCTGTCTCTGGTATCTTACCATTCCAAAGTTTAAAAAGTAGTAGAAAATTCGTGAATATCTGCATCACCTCCAAGGTGGACTCTCATGTTTATTGTGAGTGATACTGTTTGAACGGTACGCCATATATTCGATCGTTTGACGCAAGCGGTTACTTCATCAGCTCTGGTACCTCGCGTAACTACGGCCAATGTTTGTCTGAAATCTCCAGCAAAGAAAAAAGTTATTCCACCCATAAATCTGTTGTCATTGCGCAAATCTCGTAGAGTTCTATCGAGAGCTTCTATTGATTGTTTATGGGCAATAGTGCACTCAGCCCAAACAATCAAGTTTGCATTTCTAATCAATTCCGCTTTAGCATTATTTTTGGAAATATTGCACACTGGAAATTCACTGTAATTCAAATCTATTGGTATTTTAAATAAGGAATGAGCCGTTTCTCCACCAGGTAATAATGTAGCAGCGATTCCCGAGGAAACTGCTGCTAATGCGATCTTGCCTTCGCTTCTTAACTTCGAAAGAGTCAATTTCATTAAAAATGTTTTACCTGTGCCTCCTGGTGCATCAAGGAAAAATGCATTTCCAGATTTATAGTAAGCACTTTGAAGAATGAATTGATATATATTTCTTTGTTCGTCTGTCAGTAATCTCTTCAATTCTCTTCAACTGTAGAAAGTAGCTGCTGTCTGTCATAAGTAATTTCTTCAATTTCAGATGAGATACGCGTGCTACCAACTCGTGTCGATCTTGACGTGAAAAGCCTTGATGCAACTCCTGGACATCTCTTTCCACTTAGGATTTGTAGTGAACGTAATAAATAAATCAGGCCGCGAATATTTGCGTACGTAGCAAAAAGCGTCTTGCGTTCGCTCATGCATATATCGTGGAGCTCCTGTGAAACTTGAGGATAGAATGACCAAGCGGCCTAAATTATCCAAACTTTCATTATTTCGTAATGCATTTTGCAAATCTGTGTAATTCTCAGCTCTTAACTGAGTTTGATGAGTACGGATGTATATAAGCCTTTCCGTCTCTATCTTAGCATACATATCAACAATATATTGATTCAGAAGCTGTTTGTTATAAATTAAATGATTGTACTCATCTTTTATCATCATGAGTCTGTACGAATAAAATTGTAGAGCTAAAACTTTCTTAGTAGCTTGTAACCCAGTCTGAGGATCGACTAATTTCAATGTAAAATTATAACCATCTTCTCCTCTGCAAAACATTAAAGGGTCATAAGCTCGATGTGTTTCTACAATTCGATGTAGCGTATGATCCCTCGCACGGATTATTATATCGCGTTTATCGCATTCCTGGTTGACTAAAACTACTGCCACCTCATTAGTTGTCGGTGCATTGTAGCGACCCCTGTGCTCTTCATTATTTTCTTTTCGATCAGCATGAATCACAATATTGTACTGATTATTATTCGCAGATGTTACAAATTCAAACGCACTTTTCAGTTCACTAACAAAATGGTTGATTGCGTGAAGGAAATTTTGAAGTTCTCTTGCTAATGTCTTATCCAAGTTACAAATATGATCCATTCTTGTTTCAGCTTGCTGTAAATAATCAGCTATGAAATACACCTGAAAAAAGTTTGGTACTTCGTTTTGTGTGGGGAGTAATGATCCGATGAGGTGATATATTTGCTCTTGAATTTTGAAAGTAGGCATGAAGCTCCCTTCGACTATTTTATTGGCTCCAAATGATGTAAATTGAAAAGCTGAATTGTACGATCTTAATGCATTCAAAACTTTTTCGATAAAAGATGTTCTCCATTTAATAATGATTTTAACGGTTCTGGAGGAGGGTGTATGGGATCTAATCGCACTTTTACTGCAGAGCAACATAGTCCATGTGATTCATTTTTCCACTTTAAAGCTTTGCAATGAGGGCAAACCATATTCGGTAACCCGATATGTGTTTCATTCGCGTAGTTATTAACTGGATTATAATTGAAACCACTATTTAATTTTGTATTACATCGTAAAGTAGGACCTCGTGATCTGAGAGTTGCTTGCCTGCGTCTTTGGGCCGCTAATCTATTATCACGATTCGCAGGACTTTCAACCCGTGAGACTTCTTCTAATCCAGATCTTTCTGAAGAGTTTCCAGGAGTTGATTGCATTTCGACTCCTTCGACGTCATTTTCAGATGCTCTAAGACGTCTCATTCTTTTCGCAGCAGCAGTAGATCTTCCTAAACATAATCGTCTTTTTGGCATTGCAAAGCTAAAAAAAGTGGAAATGTAACCTATTTATTTTATCTATACTAATAAATCTCTAGGGGGTAATTAATAATTTATACAATACATATTGCACATGTTACTTACCGATGACGTAAAAGTAACGAGAAAAGGCACTGATACTACATCATTGACACTCATCGCATGACTGAGATGAAGTAAGTTAAGTTTAATTCTCGAGAATTAATTATCTCTATTGCACATGCTGAATATTCAAATGTCGAAGAGTACGGTTTGTCAGAATCAACGTGTACTATATAATCAATGTTACAATATAATCAAACAATGAATTATTGTATTGTTTATATGAATTCCATATGCTGATAAGAATTCCATATCCCTACTAAAATGTAAATATTCAAATGGACTAACTGATATCAATATACTTATATGTACACTGTTTTTTGTATTATTCTATACGAATAAACATTTCATCTAATTGTGTTACTGCAGGTTTGTAAATATCTACTAAATTATCAAATTTTGATTTTACGTATCGAGGAAACGTGAATTATGGATCTATTGCTTCGCACTTTTTGGATATTCATAACTTACAATATAAGAATATTATTAATATATACCATTAGCAATTTACTAGCTCGACAGTTACCACAACAATCATATACAAATATTCGCGTGCGAAGCTGCGGTTTCCTGCTAGTAATATAAGATAGCTTAGAATCTGATGTAAAGTCTACCTAATTGACTTGTAAGCAAATTTAAGACGCGTCATTTATGCAATTTGGCGGAGTGGGTAATGCGGCGTACTGTCGGACTAACTAGGGGGCGTGTCGAGAAGATGAGTAGAAGGGAGAGAAGTAAAGGGCATTAGTTCGACTAAAAAAATGAGTTTGTTTGCTATAACTTTGGTTCTTTGTAACCTATCTTTATCAAATAAAGTGGAAACCCTTTCGATCGGTACCTGCTATAAGTGTGCAAAAGTTTCATTGAAATCGGTTCAGTAGATTCTGAGATTACCGCGAACAAACGTAGAACCCCCCCCCTAGAGATTTTTTAATAATAGATGGCGTGTACTACTATATTTCAAGGAAGACGCTTGGAAAAAATATGTCTTAGTGTTCAAACTTGTTAAAACAAAAAGTTATATGTAATTTTCAGGCACATCAACGTTGAATTTGTTCCAATTTTAGAACAATCAAGAATCAAGATGAATCGAGGAGATCGTCACATTATACAATTTATAATCAAGTAACCAACAAACATGTTTTGTGTGTGCCAACTGGCCTGCCTACTGATGCAACTCTTTCACACTCTTTTCTCTCATAGTATGCAACATTTTACATAATAGTTGTTTTTGTTGATATTATTTTTTGATTGACAATCATAAAAAACTTCAGAGCTTTAGATGTTATCTCGTTTTGTGCCCAAAGGAGCGTATAAAATTCTTACGATGACGCAGAAAGTTAAATAAAACTGTCACACGTAGAAATTGTATTGTTTGTTCATTGGAACGAATTACTCATCAATAATAATTTGCTGCGTGACGAAGTACAAAAAAGCACCATGCGATATCCAGTATCCCGAAATCACGAAGTTTCTCTAGAAATAGAGACATTTTTTGATGCATCGTGTTTTTGATTTCCTGATGACCTTTGCCTTTAAGAAAACAGTGAAAATATAAACAAGAGTTACTTATCAAGTTGTTTTAGACCTCTATGTTTGTGCATTCGAAATAATAATGACAGTGGCCCTTTGGCTTATCACCGTTGTAATTTATGAGTTAGGCAGTGGAGGCTATCTACTGCGAAACCATGCAGCAGTGTGGCCAAATCTATCCTTCACCCACCCATTACTACTCTAGAAGGTTATCTCAGGTAGTCATTTCCACTGGCTGAATAACGCACCTTAATTTTATGTCACGCCCCGGAATCGAACCCGGAACCTCAATATTAGTCACCAGGATCCATAGCCATTAAGCCTGTGTATTATACTGTAATTAATACAAAGTTATTAAATGTCTGTTTGTTTTCAACTGCGAGTTTTTAAACTTAACGACTTTAGTGGTTTTCGTTGTTACTGTGAACAGCTCTTAATGTCTTATTTTAAAGTATGAAGAAGGATTGTTGAATTTATGAGATTTATTTATTTCCACTGCACTGAAAAAATTGCCATTGATGAATTAGTATTTTAAAATTCATTTTGGAGTTAGTCTCTACGATTTACAAACTCTTAGATCTCATTTTAGACAAGCTTGTTTAAGTCATATAGATATCGATCAACACTAAATTAGAAGTACTTAAAGTTCTTACTAAAGCCGCTGTCGAAAAACTAAAAATTATATAGTGTAAAATTTACTCAGTGTATATCACCGTGATTATTATGTAAACAGAATACAGCTTGCGTTATTGTTATAGGAAAATTAAACCCACCGCTTAAAGGTATAAAAGTACACGAACATCACTATACATTATGGCGCTGCTATGATATTTTCCAAGTTTATATAAGTATACAAACAATACAACAGCAGGAAGGCAACAGCTAATGCGGATCTGCCTCAGAACAGGTTAAATAATAAAATGTAGTATTTACAAAGAATTGTATATATTTAAGCCAGAAACACTAAGCACACACGCACGGACGCTCACAAAATATACTTGTGTTTGTAACCAGAGCATAAGTGTACACACACTAATACTTATTACGATGACAAAGGTAAGAGCTATGTTCCCTATGGTAATTTGTATGTCCGTCGTTAATCATGCTGGTTCCTTGTCTACTGAAGTAGTTGTTAGTTTTTTTTTTACTGTCGGCTAGTAACAATAGGCTTGAGCACTGTGCATTGTGTATAAAATATTAATTTAAAAATAAACCAGTCATAGGATACACTTCAGTTTTGTAAAATTTCCAACGTCTGAAGTTTAAAAAACTTTGACGTGTTGTATTAATTTCAAGTTTTCAGGTATTGAATTGTTTTTTGTTTAATGATTATCTAAATCTAGGTAATCAGAAATATTCTGAATAGTGATTGTTTGTATGCGGGAAACCTACAAGCATGCAAACATAAAACTCAAGATCAGTTAATGACTCCCATGTGTACCACCGAAGTAGCTTAGGAGAAGGCAGTGTAGGCTGCCTTATGTGAGCCGTACCGCATACAAGTGGCCAGCACTACGCTTCAGCAGCACTACAAGATCAGTTAGTAACCGAAAAACTTCATAACAGTACCAAACATGACGGAAGTTTTCCAAAACACCCAAGACACATAAAACCCTAGTAACATAAAATATCCACGACACCCATGTACACCACCGAGCTAACATACAGTTCTCAACTCAGCCGACAGTAAAAACCAAACAACCTACCACCTACCTTATCAGATAGTAAATCAATGAAGCTACTTATATATATATATATATATATATATAAATTATATTATAATTATATTATATTTAATTTTTATAATGAATTTACCTCAAGATATTTCTTTCCTTATTAGGAACATGTTTCGGGTACCATTGTGTACCCATCCTCAGCCTTCCGGATTTTGTGTCTGGTAAAGTACATGTGTGTTGGCTGGTTGTTATTGTGGCTTCCTGTTGGCTTCTGGTAGTTTAAATTGGTATTATTGTGTGTGATTGTGGTGTATGTATTAGTATTTTGTGTATTTTCGATGTTGAGTGCTTTAAAAATTGTGTCATGTTTTGTATTGATTTGTATTTGTTCAGGTATTAGATTGTTTTGTGTTTTATGTTTGTAAAATAACAACCAGCCAACATACATGTACTTCACCAGACACAAAATCCGGAAGGCTGAGGATGTGTTCACAATGGTACCCGAAACATGTTCCTAATAAGGAATGAAATATGTTGAGGTAAATTCATTATAAAAATTAAATATAATATATACACCAAGAAACGGACTGTAGCAAAAACTGTTTGAATATATAAATATATAAAATTTAATATTTAACACTATTTTTCATTCAAGATGTATTTTTCCTTACTTGGGAAATGTTTCCGGGATCATATACATCTTGAATGAAAAATAGTATTAAATATTTAAAAAATTTATATTCCAAGAAAAGAACCGTAGCAGAAGTGTTCGAATATATGTGTGACTGTATGTATGTATGTATGTAAAAAACACACACACACACACACACACACACACACACACACACACACACACACACACAAGTTATGCCCAAAACATGTTTAAATTAAACTATAAGACATCTTGACTTCTACATCTTAAATAACATTTATAGTTACTATGTTTAATACATTATAGAAACGTAACTGCCAAGATTATTCCTTTAATATATTCCGAAGTTTACTGATCTGGGCAATTGCTCAGGAGAGAAACTACCTGAAGAGGAAGTATGACTTGAGTCGTGCTAGTTTTTGAGTCACCATAAAGCCTGTTAGTAGTGTTGGTGCTGGTGTTGTGTGTGTTATTTACAAGCATAATATATATTACGTCTACATTTCTGTTGTTTAGTAGTTAATGCGCTTGGCCTTTTCTGTGGTTTACGAAGGTATTTAGACTTCTGTCAGATGTTGGTAATGTTAATGAATGGTCATGGGTTTACTGTGTTCCGTTGAGTTTTTATATCCGATTATACAAAGCGTTTGCAGAAGATGGTGCCAAACTTAAGTAAGTAATTCTATTTATTAAACTGAAGGAAAAATGTCCAATAAACATATGTCAAAAAATGTTTCGTTTTCAGTTTGTACAGCTTTCTGTGATTTTACAAAAAAAAAAATTACTCCTGAATGAAATGAGATTTGAACTTGAAATTTGGTATACAAAGTAAGTGCAAGTATAAAATAAACTACGATGTTATCTTTTACATTTTCAAAATGGCGGCTGAGTGAAAGTTTTAATTCTAAATTTCATAAAAATTAATATTTATAACAAACAATTTTTTTACATAAAAATGAGCCCTTTTATTTGTAATCCAGTGACATCTTGTTTACGCAATTCGGATACAAAATAACGAAAACATTACATTTTGTTTTAACAAAACAGGTTAAACAACATAAGGAAAATTGGCCAATTTTTCTTATAAAATAAATGTAATATCTCCATCATTTGTTATCGAATTCCATTAACTAAGTACGGTTGGATTATGAATAAAGACTAATATTTTATGCAATGAAATATTTTGTATACTATTTTTTTAAGTGTAGAATTGAATCTTTCAATCAGCCGCCATTTTGAAAATTTTCAAGATAACATTTTAATTTTTTTAGTACTTAGGCCTATAATAAATACGACAGTTTTCTTTCTATACCAATATTAACTCTTCATTTTAATAGTAATTTTTAAAATAAAAACACGTACAGACGTAATCACGCACAACGAAACATTTTTCGACATATGTTTATTGGACATTTTCCTTCAGTTTAATGAGTAGAATCATTACCCCATGTTTGGGACTATCTTATGGAAACATTTTGTATTGTAGTGTTACAAGGCTAGCAGCCTTCTTCAGTGACATAAATTGTTTTTTCATGAACTCCTGCACTGTCCTTCATATGTTTAACTTTGACGATCGGAGTTTAGTTTACGATTTTGCTTAAAATTTTCCACGTGTCAGGACGTGTTTTAGAAAATGTTTGCCTATATCTGCCTTAGTCTTCTCCTAGAAAAGTAGGCCTATCTACTTGCATGATTAAGCGGCTGGTTAGAATTATAGAATGTAATTTGTTTTGGTAAACAATTACTCCTTTAGCTTCAGCTTTTACCAGATCTTGTCCTCAGACCGTCAGTTTCTTTTCTATCCTTCAGTGAAAGTTTTGTACGAATGGAGTTCGTCGGCCGACTGGAAATCTGAGATTTATATAATAAAACCCATTTTTGTATCCATTTGTATATAGTGAAACGGTTCTCTGTGATAGCGTGATATCTCATTTCGTTTTTGAATAGTGACCCTTAGAAAAATGTTTATTAGATCTCAGAGCATTTGAGGTAATGTATTAATCAGACAAAGATACTAAACGTATAAGAAAATTTAGATTTCAGTACGAAAGGAAACATACAATAATTGTTTATATGTTTCTAGGACAAACAATTGTCGCACACAATTATATGTCACGCACTCACGTATGTTTGTTTGCTCGTTAGTTTTTGTTCATAATATTAAAAAACTCTATTTTCACTATTTTTATAACCCCGTCACTATTTTATATATTTTCTTTTCATACGTTATCGTTAATTCCCATAATATACATTGAAACGTGTTGCTTATAATTGTTATTATCTATACTGACACATCAACAGATTATTAACAATGTAGTGGCATTGTTTATAACTGTATATAAACATGATGGAAATTACAGCGGTTACACCGATGGTACCGTGCAACAATTTAAACACTACTGGACCTCCACGAACCAAATATCCACTGGGTACGCGCTTTGTTTTACAAACACCAAACGATCATGCACTTTAGTCACACTATTGAAAATTTATTATTCATCGCTACAGCCACATCTTTTTTCAGAACGATATCCACCTGAATAAAACATTATATCATTTCCACAAACTATTTCACCCAGTCCAGTCCATCTCATTGATTTATTTATGCTCATTATGCTAAATCCACACTTTTCCATTTTCTATTTCAGATACTATAACGATTACTAACGAATCAAAGATGCAACTGAAAATAAAAACGTAATTTCAGGCTTGTGCGTGTTAATGAACACAAATTTTTACGATGAGGTATATGCGTGTGTTAATAACAATTATTGTGAACTGATGCGAGTAATAGTTTGTGGCATTATTACTAGTAACGATATTCTTAACAGAGTATTAGCTATAGATCACCATCATCAGGAGCGCTACAACACTGGTCACTCTTAACGGTGATACAGAACTGGCACATTAGTGCTCAGGAAATTTCTAGGTTTCCTGCTCACAAGCGCGTGTTCAACGATTTCGGTCAGATTTTTAATGATTTTGGCGGATGCCTCACACTCTTGCAACTGAAATACCGAGCAAAAAAATTGGTGGTGCGTTTATAAACTCCTAAGGAACCATGGTGCACTGGGTAAATAAAATTTCTGACAGTTCCTGGTAAATGATCACAAGAATTTCAGTAATTTTTAAGTCACTTCTGTGTGTGTGTGTCGGTGCGTTGTGAAGTTAGATTTTCTTCGCCTGGTTTCACCTGGTTTTATCGTCTTTGGTTTGGCATTTTACTTGATTACTCGAGAAATTTAGATTTCGAGATTGTAAGCATGTCATCCCCGTAACGAGCACTACGCTTCCCAAAAGCACACTTTTTCAACTAATCTTACACCTCATTTTCTGTTAATTGTCATCACCACCCGTTTTTGTTTAGCTAATGTACTAAAATGTACAGTAAGGTTGAAAAGGTACGTAACGAATTTTAAAAATAACAATAGTGGAAACCACAAAATGAACTGTTTGTGCTTTTCAACTATTCTTGCACTTGTGTTCGCATGTTTCTTTTAGGCGCGTTAATCTTTTTCATGTGATACTACAGCATTATTGTTTATCAACCGTGAACATTCTGCTTAATCTTAGTTTTGGTTAAGGGTTTTACAGTACAGTAATTTATTTTCCATCAAATTCACTTTCTAATCTAAACTCTGAATAATCTGCATTTGTTCAAACACTAGGTTTTATATACGCACCTATGCAATCTTTACCTTTCGCTGAAACTTCTAAAATGATTTAAACACCTTTAATTTGTTACAGTTGTTGATCAGCAGTATGAACCGGAAGTGAAAACCACCGCTGGGTACGCGGGCAACAACGTGTTACTGCGTTGCGTAGTACCCGCTTATGTAAAAGATCACGTCACTGTGACCTCTTGGCTGCAAGAACCTTCTTACAACATCTATCCGTCTACAGTAGGCGGTAAGTGCTTTTCTTCTTAATTAAATTGAATTACATTTATTCTTAGTTAAGTATTTTATACATTAATTTAATAATTAATTAATTTGAGGCGCTAGTAATATAGTAAATTTGACACTGATGTACAGTAAATAGTAAAGTATCATGCCTTAATCCAAAGAACTGTTACTTCATTAGTAGTGCGAATTGCAACATAGCTTACAAGGAGACCAGTCGTGATACTAAACTGTAGATACCACTATTTTTTACAGTATTCTGTGTAGTTAGAAGAAGCTCTGCTGAATTAACCTAGCAGCGGAGACGATATTGGCGACCGAACAGATGCGAGGTGCGTCGGACGAAATCTGTAGTATAGGGCTGAAGTTCAGTGACATTTTGTAATTAATCGTGAACTATATTAACCGACAAGCTGAAGAGCGCGTCCGTTGATTAGGTTGTTAAGTATATACGCAGTGAAAGATCGTTGAGTCAGGTTGGAGGCGTGCTGTATTAATTTCATAAAATAACGCTTTGGAAACAAACTATACAGTACAAAAGCAGATACGCAGCTCAGCTTGCTGGTGCGTTGAGCGCCTTGTTAATGTGATATAAAATTTAAACCGAACGGCATGAGTTACAGCGAACTAGCTTTGAACCGGAATGGATCTGTTTTAACTTCCAAAAAGTGTAGATTTCGCGGAAAACAGAAAACGGAGAGAACGTAACGAATTCGGTGCCAAAGTTTGTGAGGCATAAAATCATAGTAACAGCGAACGATAGTTGCCCGTTATTATAAGTCATACCTCCATAAAGTTCCAAGTGTTTATGGGATGAGGCGGTGCTATCATGCGACATATATGACGCCACTCACGTGAAGCAATGAGTGTGGTACAAGGTGGTCGCATATTACCTTACTAACATTACTAATGTTACATAGAACCACTAAAAAAAGACATTTCTGAAACCGTCTAATTCGATTGGTTAGTTGTTATAGGGTTTTCCAAACCGGATGGCACCCAAGGGATTAGAAAACCCTTACTCTCGCACGTGCGATCACAACCGGCCAGGCACGACCCGGGCTGTTCAGGTATAAGTATACGGTCCACTTCGAAACTATAAAATTTTTAATTTTGCTTATAATCCAAATTAAACTATAATTTTTGTGATATCCACAAAATTGTGAGAAAATTGAGTCCAAACAACACATAATTGCAATAAATATGATTATTTTAGGGATTTATAAAGCAAACGCAGAATTTTAGTACTTAATAAAGATTTTATTATAAAGTAATAAGTATGTTGATGATATCTTGATGATTATAAACAAAAATGTATTTTAAACATTATTTTATACGGTCCAAGTCACTTTATATAATAACGATTTACCTTATTGAAACCGTCCAGTGACTTCAAATTGTAAATTTATGACGCGTTTCGAGTCATATGACCCTTCATCAGATATTATCACTCACAAGGAGATCATCAAATATTAAAATTCACAAAAACACAAAACACAAATATGTACAATAATAAAACCTATACAAGCGTCCGACACAGAGCACTGCGTGTGGGCCACTGGACTCTGAGCAAACGCGTGTCACGCCGTGTGTTATCTCATAATCGATTGTAGCGCGGTGTCATACAGCGGGTTTGATTTGAAATTTAATTTATCGTTAAGTATGCCATCATGAGTAACTGGGTTATTATGTCCACTATAAATTTCAAATTTCTTCCCATGCATCCATATAGGAAACACAAGGCTAAGAAATCAAAACAAATAAATAATATAAAAACCAAAAATAAGTACATCTCAACCACATACACGGAGATAATGCCCAAAATTCTAACGTCTGTTTTTAATAGGCTTGGTTTCACCACCATTTTTAAAACCAATAATAGCCTTTGGAATTCGGTTCGCCAGGCTGTTCACACACAACTAGAGTCAAGGACGGGTGTATATAAATTGATTTGTAATGATTGTGAATGTTTCTCTATATTGGTCAAACGGGGAGACCTTTTATTAAAAGGTTTCTGGAACACATTCCACATAATTTAATCAATAAAGGTGTTCCTATAGATAATATAAAATCTAACTTCACAAGACATTTAATTGCATGCAACCATTCGTACACGAATTTTAATACGAATTTAATACCCTTACATTATTGTAGTAAGGGTCGTTATATGGTTGCATGGGAAGAATTTAAAAATTTATAATGGACATAATAACCCAGTTACTCATGATGGCATACGTAACGATAAATTAAATTTCAAATCAAACCCGCTGTATGACACCGCGCTACAATCGATTATGAGATAACACACGGCGTGACACGCGTTTGCTCAGAGTCCAGTGGGCCACACGCAGTGCACTGTGTCGGACGATTGTATAGGTTTTATTATTGTACATATTTGTGTTTTGTGTTTTTGTGAATTTTAATATTTGATGATCTCCTTGTGAGTGATAATATCTGATGAAGGGTCATATGACTCGAAACGCGTCATAAATTTACAATTTGAAGTCACTGCATCCTTTCAATAAGGTAAATCATTAAAAATGTATTTACAATTTACATTCGTGGTGCAAAATTACGTCGGTAATATAATAATTTGTATTTTTCTACAGTAAGAAATGCTGTCTTGTATGTAATATTCATAAAAATTGTAGTAAATTGTAGTAAAAGTAGAATTTAATAAGAGGAGGAATCTGTTCATTCCGAAGAATATTAGCGCAAAGGTGAGACAGAAATGTTTAAAGAATAGTGTAAAAAACGTTGCTTTGTGGGGAAGTAAATTGTAGACGATAGAGGAAAAGGCTCATAGATTTCAAAACGTGGTGCTAGAAAAAAATGGTAAAACTGGTTGTATAGGAAACTTACGAATGATAAGGTTTCTCGCGGATTTAAAGACAACACAAAATTCTAAAGCATTTGAAAAGAGAAGAGACCAGTTAACTGAGTACATACTTGGACACAAAGAGTTTATAAAGAGAATAATTGAAGAGAAAACTGTGGAAAGAGTTACTAAAGAAGAAATCGTTTGGAATATGTGGTCCACGCAATTGAAGCATTACTGTGCAGTGGTAGAGGAAGGCTAAAGATCGAGAAGCTGTCAATCAGTTTGTAGCTGTTAACCTAACAGATATTCAGTAGAATTCTGTTCTAAAAGCATTCTGTCGTGTTGTATGCCAGACCTCAGTATTTTTTCACCGTATGTGCACAGAATTTGTCTGAAACGAGTCACTAGTGCAGTTCGTTATTGAATTCAATGTTTTCCTAGTAATATAACTACGACGACATAGACGCCCCTCCTCCAAAATGACTGTCAGTTGTGAGCACAATCGTCTCTAGCATATTATTATCAAATGTATGAAACATGATTGTTGTGTGGCATATGCAGAGGCCGAGATATGCAGGCACAAAAAACAACGGCAGGAATAACTGTCACATCAAGTGTACACTGCAGGAACGCAGACAACCATCTCACAATTTGTTACGAGGGAAATAGCACGAACCAAGACTGCTCTTCTTAATTTCCTGCCACATGACATTCTTACATGTCAAACTCGATCACGTGAGTGTGTGTTTGTGTGTGTGAATCATTATTCACTTACACGCCCGTCTCGAGATACGTGCTCCCCAACCCGTGACCATGTATTCCGTCGTGACTCCATTTACATGTAATCCTGTCTCCTTATACGCCTCTATCAAACCTGTAGTACGATGCTCAATATCCTCAACGCTGTCACATCGTAAATCTCTAACGTTTGCTCGCGCTGACAACTACACCCCTCGCTAAATCTTCGTTGATAAGTCTCATCAGTCTTTCCAAAAACACGGTATTAAAAATGCGGTAATTGTGAACGTTAACCTAAGTTAATTTTTAAGGAATTCATTTTAGAGAAATAATAAATTAGCGCTATCGATGGCAGACATGTTGAGTGTGACGGTGATGTAGTAGTTAATGTCATCGCGCTTGAATTTGCTTCGATGCCCGTTGCGGGCAAAATATATTTTTATATTTTTACGTCCCTTCACCACATTAAAAAAGTTTGACAAACTAGACCAATAGTGGTAAACGGTAAAATAAAAATAATGATTTCCTTTACATGGATCTTGTTGCTTGTAAAATGTTTATATGATTTACAATAAAATTCGAACCTTTACTTTTTAAGAAATTCTAAAAGTAGGCTTGTATTAAAAGCAAGAAAAACGCTGCTACGAAGTGACATTTTAATTAGGATATGGCAGACTGGAATTGGATGGGTTTTGGAACCTCGACAGAGTATTGTCAACTTTTGTTTCTGAAGAGGTTAGTGAACAAGAAACTGTTTCAAGTGTAAAACAGTACTATAAAAGGAATTAATATAATTAAGAACATATGGAGCTGTCTATCTGTTCCCGTCCAGATACAAAATATATCATTAACATACCTTGCCCAATGAAAAACATATTTTATGTTGGGGTTATTGGATGTAAAAATGTTTTGTTCCAAAAATTTCATAAAGATTTCACTTAATAAAGATGATAAAGGAGAGCCCATAGGTAAGCCATTTAATTGTTTATAGATTGTATTATTAAACTGGAGAAAATTTTGTCCTATGCAAATATCTAAGGCTGAGAATAATTCATTTTCTTGACCACTATTTAAGGTTAAAGTATTTTGTATATGTGAGGAAAGATAGACAGCAGAACATCTACAGGTATAGACGGAAATAAATTCTTAACATCAAATGAAAGTAATTTTGCATTTAGTGGTAAATGCACATTTTTTATATTATTAACTAATTGTAAACTGTTTTTAATAGCATACTTTGGGTTAAATTTAATATATCTTGGAAGTAATTCATTAAGTTTTTTACAGACTTTATATGCAGGTGCAGTTACATATGAAACAACTGGGCGCATGGGAAAATTAGACTTATGTATTTTTGATAAACTACACAAAAAAGGAGCTTTCAGGTTCATCATAGTTAGCATGAAACTTTTTGTGTTTGAAAATACGAGGCGTGTCCGGAAAGTAAAGATACAAAGGTCGTAATTGGTCTAAAAATATTTATTTACAAATCATTAACTGACAGTTACGTAAATACATATATCTTTATTTCTCTACATAATTACCGCCATTATCCAAGCACCTATTAAGTCTGGGAACCAGCTTTTGTATCCCCGTGTCATAGAAGTCTCCCGCCAACCCTTTGAACCATGTCATGACCTCTTCTTTTACCTCGTCATCGTCATCGAACTGTTTTCCGGCCAGATATTGTTTCAGGTGAAGGAACAAGTGAAAATCACTGGGCGCGAGGTCCGGGCTATGCGGCGGGTGATCCAAAACATCGCATTTCCAACTGCACGCATACTGCACGCGTGACCTCTGCGCTGCTCGGCAGTTGGAAAGTTACGGTGTGGTGTGCAGTTTCATCATCTGGCATTATTGGGCCATATTTTTTCCAAGACGATAGAGGAAACACCACAACGGTCAATGCAGACCGCTACACCCTAGGTTTCCGGAAATTAATTTTTTCCAGCAGGATGGGGCCACAAGTCATACTGCTCGTGTTTCCATGGCTGCTTTAAGAGAACTCTTCCCGGACGGACTCATATCCACATATGGCGACATCTCGTGGCCTGCAAGATCCCCAGATTTGTCCGCAAGCGACTTTTTTCTTTGGTGATTTCTGAAGAGCAGGGTGTACATTGATAGACCGCACACCATACCGGAATTAAAAACGAATATCAGACAAGAAATTGCACGGATTCAACCTGACCTGCTTCGTCGAGTGATGGAAAATTTTCGGTCAAGATTAGAAGAATGTTTACAGAGAAATGGCTCTCACTTGAGCGGCGTTATTTTTAAAAAGTAAAATAATGGCATACTTTACTCAACTCAAATCTGTAAAAAAAATTCTGATAATAAATGTTTTATGAAAAATTTGGGTACTTTTAATTTTCCCGCTTCACTGGCGGACCCTTTATATCCAAAGGGACCAATGTTTTCTGACATAATATCGTCTCGGCAATTTTCTACTTCTTTCGAGAATGTTCTACGTACAGTTAACATCACATTGTTATCTGACATGTCGTTACGTTTCATAAAAAAATCTATAAACTTGTTGGTTTTTTTCAGTTTAGCTTTCTGAAAATTTCACTCGCGGAAAATAGTATTTTTTAATGCAGTTTCTCCAATGCAAATGAACGTGTGGCGGGTGGCCCGGGTTATTGTGTTTGGTTGTTGTAGTGGCCATCGTTTTTTATGACTTGGGTTGTATGAGTAAATCTTCCATAACGATCATATTTATGGCACAGATTTTTTGACGTCAATAAGCGCTGTATGACTACCAGAAATATTGTTAATTAACTTTTTCCGGTGAAGGGTTTGTGAGAATCGGTCAAAAAGTATAACACATATTTTAAATTATTTGTGTCGATGTTTCGACAATATTTATTGTCATAATCAGGACCTGTGTATAAATACAAAAGAAAATGTCAAACACAACAGATCAATTACTTGAGCTAATGTGTTTGTTAGGGTATTTCATTTTTCCAAAGATGTGATTTTCATATGTCTTTGCTTACGCCCCGAGTCTCAGTGATGTAAAAGATATATATGCCAAATTTCAAGAAGATTGGATAATATTTAGAGGTTGCACACTTTGATCAGTTTTGTAAAAGTAGGCAAAAAATACGTTTTTCAATGATAATTACTTTTATTGGAAAAACTAGAAATCACAAACTTAAAATAATATTAAACTAGACACTAAGATTAATAGGTAGTATCATAGGCAAAACATGTGTTATATTAATCAACTTTGAACGATGCAATCCCTTCTTTTGTTCGCTTGGTGACGACTTTTCTGTGATGCTCGACTACCCTCAACAAGAATTGTTTTTGTTGTTCGTCCCTGACCAATTCGTTAAACTTTTATAAGCTAATACAGGACTGATCCAAGGGGCATGTACCAGAATTGAAAGGGAATTCGGACGAACATTGTTGTGGTTGGCTTGCCCGTCATCACACCCATGAACTAATATTGAAAGGAGCGTTTGAGGAGTGTTGTGGCATACCATCAAGTGGTCCTGACATCCAGATTTTTCGGAAGTTCCAAAGTCTGTGGGCTTCACTTGATAAGAAGTCATATACGACAATGCTGGATGAAGAAAGTCCCGTTCAAGGCTTTCTAGAAGAACAACGAGTGAAAATGGTTAACTACATCCAAAATGTCCTAAAAGACGGAAGTCATCCAAGAGAAGACTCCAAAGAGTTATTACAACTCTCACTCCTGTACCTAGGAGGTTGGTCTAAAAACGACTTCAATTTCAGGATCCCAGGGGCTCTGCATCAAGCAAGGTGGATGGCAAAGGCAATATATGCACTTAAAATTGTCCTCTTCACTAAACAGTTTAATATTCCTGAACGAGAATTGAAAGGAATGAAACGGGTTGCACATTTTGTCAGCCTCATATATGTTTGCTTTTGGCACGAGGCAATTGTAAGTCGATGGGCTCCGAAGAATGATTTGGAAATGCTACAGCTTCTGAGCACTTACCCAGATGCAGACGTCAAAAGAAGTGCTCTCACAGTTGCTAAGAGACACCTTTGGTATCTGTCAGAAACAAACGTAGGATTGGCTTTTTTGGACGAACGTATTACTCAGGCTGTTAAGGATAATATGACTAAAAATTTAGAAACCAAACCTGCAAAGAAAAAGGAAATGAAACGATTAGAGGGTAAAAACCTTGTTTTTGAAGGAAAAGACCTGAGCCATTTCGTTACTAATAAAACAAAGACGTTCTTTGAATTGTTTGGGATCCACGACGTGACAGAATACTGCAGTGATTCTCTAAGAAGCCATGTGAAGGCTCTTAAGGTGGTCAATGATACCGCAGAAAGAGGACAATTCCTCTTTCAGAGAGCAATCTCTGATAAAAAAGTTTAACGAATCGGTCAGGGACGAACAACAAAAACAATTCTTGTTGAGGGTAGTCGAGCATCACAGAAAAGTCGTCACCAAGCGAACAAAAGAAGGGATTGCATCGTTCAAAGTTGATTAATATAACACATGTTTTGCCTGTGATACTACCTATTAATCTTAGTGTCTAGTTTTAATATTATTTTAAGTTTGCGATTTCTAGTTTTTCCAATAAAAGTAATTAACATTGAAAAATCGTATTTTTTGCCTACTTTTACAAAACTGATCAAAGTGTGCAACCTCTAAATATTATCCAATCTTCTTGAAATTTGGCATATATATCTTTTACATCACTGAGACTCGGGGCGTAAGTAAAGTCTGCAAAAATTTTACATTTTATTTTTTGCCTTACAAAATGAAACACCCTAGTGTTTGTGTACGTGAATGCGCGCGTGCGTGCGTATGTGGTTATCCTTGTATATGTGAAGGAGTTGACACAGTTTTACATCATCAAATGTTTTCCTTAAATACAACGAGAAAATTATAATATCCCAGAACATAATTTATACAATATTACAATTTAAATTACTCATAATGTAATGGTATTTGTAATTATTTATAAAAGTATTAATCAACAATTATATATTAGAATTGGTACAGAAAACGTGTATACATATACCTGTCAACAATATAACATAGAAAAACATATTACAGATAAATAAAGATTATAGGGATGTTCAATTATGTAAATTATTAAAAGTTATATTTATCATGTTTCACTCATTCCTAGTATTGAAAACACCGTCATTAATTTAGAGAATTCTAAATTACACAATAACTGTAGAACTTTACGAATTTACGTCAGAGAATTTACATAATGTTACCAACACAAGTTTATGATAAACCTAGCTATCAAGTGAAAATAGATAATACTTATAATCACGTTGTTGTAAATTATTATTTACCGAGAACTAAGTATATACAGAGTACTACAGAATATTGTAAAATTATGTATATGTCAACAATCACCCTTTCTCTCACCCATTCTCCCTGTACCTCTCTCTCTCGCTCTCTCTCTCTCTCTCTCTCTCTCTCTCTCTCTCTCTCTCTCTCTCTCTCTCTCTCTCTCTCTCTCTCTCTCTCTCTCACTTTGTCTCTTTCTGCAATGGCACTTTAACATTCTCCCCATCTCTATTTACACTATCCTACTCACACACATGAGACAATTATGTACCAGATAACAGTACAGATTTAGCAACTTGCATTAAAGAGTTACAAAATATTACACACACAAAATTATAGAAAACCGATGTATTATGTGAAAATGGTTGTTACTTATTACTTATATTATTGTAAAATGTTATTTACCTAGAAATAGGTCTAAACAGAGTATCATAGTCTAATTTACATTTATGTATATGTCGGTAGTCGTAATCTCTCTCGCTCCTACTCTCTCACTCTCCCTCCACCTCTATCTGTCTCTATCTCTGTCTGTCTATCTCTCTCTTTGTCTCTTTCTAGAACTCTCACCACCACACTCTCCCCATCACTCATTCCATTCTCGTGTTCTCTCTCTCTCTCTCTCTCTCTCTCTCTCTCTCTCACTCGCAATCTTAAACAGATATATAAATCTCAATCTAACATGTAGACACGCACGAACGCGCGCGCGAACACACACACACACACACACACACACACATACACAAGTAACTATGTACAAGCACAGAAACACGAGCGCGAATATCTGACAGCGTGCTAGGCCGACAAAGTTGACCAACACATATGAGGCATCCTGTAGGGGACACATTGACTATTATACGTTTCCTACGAAATCATACCTTATCGGTCTCTATAAGTTGAGCGTAGCTGGACGAAAGATTTTGTGTATTCGTCGGTACTCAAGGATACACACATACACATGCGCGCGCACACACGCACTCACATACACAAACACGTTCACGCAAATAATTGATCTGTTGTGTTTGACATTTTCTTTTGTATTCATACACAGGTCCTGATGATGACAATAAATATTGTCGAAACGTGGACACAAATAATTTAAAATTTGTGTTATACTTTTTGACCGATTCTCACAAACCCTTCACCGGAAAAATTTATTGATTGATGGTCACTATGAATTTAAGGATTGTTAATTAACAACAACGATTATAATGTCAAACCACCTGTAGCCATCAGACATAGAAACATGGCATGCAATGGATCACCGTTTCAGTGAACATCCGTGAACCTGATTGTGTAACAGGGAATGCTAGAGACGATGTTAACGATGGTCCAACACTTTCAGGCGCTTTTACAGCGAGTATTTAATTTTGTCATTCTGGTTCGAGAGTGAAAATAAAAGCATTGCATTTAAACTTTTTTTAATGATAAACAAAAATCAAAAGCTCGTGGTAATAGATGAATTCATCGAATATTATTTAAAATGCGTAAATTAATTTTCTATAAATATTCTTATTACTAATTTATTATTAGTTGTGTTTGTTTGCAAAAAAAATTGTGACGTAAGTGGTTTCTGTTTGCGGCTATAGTGTCCGATTTTCGTACCCACATTGCAACCGATGTTCAAATATCGTCGAAAATTCACTTCTCCCCTCTCTTTGCGATTACAGTTGAAGAAAATACTGTCACGTCGTTTTCTTGGTTATCACTTTTTTTAGTTGTTGATTCCATACCACAATGACGGTCATCCATTCTCTTTGCGTCCAAATCGTTGTGCCACATTATATAGCCTATAACTTTAGCTGTTATGCATCCTCTTCCTAATTTATTTTATTGTAATCTGTGGTCGTTCTATCAAAGCGACAATTATGTTACTTCCAATTTTCGTTCCGTTTCTTTTCTTGCAACCTGAGTTTTGGACTCATTCGTGAAGCTGCTTTTAAGAACGGTCTTTTATATTTTATTATCCAGTTTTCATATACTTTGCACAAACCTTCTCGTTCTTCGCTCGAAGTATAAAGTTTTTTAGTAGAGGCCTATTCTCACCGTCCTTCCCCCTAATATCTGGCTCATCTTGTTGTTAAACATGCACGAATAATTGTATAAACAGATTTTATTGTGCTTATTATAGGTTTTAATTTTCTTTAAACGCAAATTTATGAAAGTTATCATTCCTTTGTATGAGATCTTTCAAAATAAGCGTTTGTATTTTGCTTGTTAATGTACGTCTGATCGAGATCGTGTATCGCGGAGAAACGTTACTGAAAATCATCTGGAATTGGTTAAGTTCTGGTTAAGTTCCACTCAACTGGTTAAGTTGCACTAGTTATAAGCAGTGTAACAATATTTACACTTTAAAGTAGTAATGTTCATAATTACTACATTAATTTAAGTAAAAAGATGTGTGGTAGAGAATAATGTGGAAATAATTTTGTACCTTATTGCTTGGAGAGAAAAACGGTACAAAATATTTCATAGTTTCTGTTGTAACTCGATATCAGGCTGATGCACGCTGATTGTAACCGTCTACCTTTCCAAACCCTCAACTTTGGAAGCACTTGGGTAATTGTTTTGTACAGACACGTGCGCTTCCTGCTCTGATTGTGTACATAGTCGTCAGTTTATTGCTGGTGCCGGATTCTCTTCACCAGGTGCATCTAATTGTGTTACTGAGTATTTGTTAACAAAATAATAGTGAGGAGGACTTGCTATTAACTGGTTATGGATCAGCAGAAATCACGTAACACCACCAAATAAAATAAAATTGACTGTTCAATTTTAGAGCAATACATTCCGGAATAAGACAAAGTAGATATCGATAATGTATAAGTGTAGAAAATTATTTTTGTTATGTCTTTCAGACAAGTACTTGTAGGGTTATAAAGAATATCCTGATCAAGAATATTAATGTTCTCTTCGTGTTTCTGCTTCATGTCTCTACTTCAATTGTGTAAATATTTACTAGGTGTATGGCCGCCACCGTAAGCTATTAGTTAGTCATATTTGTCGCTGACTGCTAAAATTATTGTAGCCTCCGAAATACTGTTGTAGTCACTTTGTCCAGAAATATCTGTCTTGGCCTATCGACGTTCCAGTCGAATGTAGATGTTGTTCATAATGTAGTATCGCAATCATCCGTGTTTCTGATAATGGTTTGTAGTAGGTTTTTTCCGTTCATTCTGTTGAACATTCCGTTATTTCCCTTACCTTTCTACAAAATCCTCAGCATCCTCTCCAGCTAAATAGTAAAGAGGTTTTTTGGTAATTTTTTCATTTCATTGTCAGTTAAGATTTCAATTAGCGGTTTATTACAGTTAAATCTGAAGCGTTTGGCGATGACTTGCGCATCAGTCTCCAGTGGGTGATTCTCTCCAGAGAGAATCTGTCCATTTCACTGAACCGCAGTATTTAATCAAGTTACTTCTCTTCAGCTTACAAAGAGCTCTTTATGTATTTTCGTCATCAGCCTTCAATTTAGCATTCTACTTGGCTGCCATCTCTCAATTTTCTCGCCTAAATAAACTTTTTTCTTAATTCTGAATATTCTACGTAACTCGTTCTAATTCGTTTGATCAAATTTTTACCTACTTTTGAGTCTCTTCTTGACATTTATACCACATTACCATTTATGAATTTGATGCAGCCTCTAATTTTTATGTCACTTCTCTCTTCGTTACAATAATTTCTAATCCATAAGACTTTCAGGAAACTCAGAAACAGTAAAAATATATATCTCAAATACAAGAATAAGTGTTATTACTCATACAATTTCTCCATATCCCAGAGACAATATACACTGAATTTATTTGACTGAGGATTACTCGGATTGTATTTTTATTTCAATATTTTTCAAAATATAACAAGTTGTCTGACTCTTCTTTCACAGTTGTTTGACTTCACTCACAGATGTCTGATTTTCCCATTAATTTCCGCCACTTCAGTTGGTACTACTATACTAAAATTGTATTCGTATAGTAGTTCATACCTTGTTTATTCTGGGACCAACCTTTAACACCAATTAAACAAGTAATGTAACTGAATATTATAGAAGTGAAATTAATTTGCCTTCATTTAGTCTGTAAACATGATATTCTTACCTACGCGGGCATTACGTTACGTGACGGACAGAGAAGAGAGGAAAAAAGAAGACTGTGTGAGAGGGAAAGAGACACAGGCAATGAGAGAAACAGAGAGACAGTATGGGGAAGAGAGCAAGAGTGAGCGAGAAGGGGGACAGACGCAGAGATCGAACAAACTTTGAAGGCATTAAAAAATAAGCAAAATGCGATAATTTCGAAACAGACCAGAGTATTGGCTGTACAGCAGAGATAATTGTATAATACAATTTACTCGTGTATGCGGTAGTACACAGATACACTCTGTATACATACAGGCCTACATTATGTACACGCAACGTAAACATGACCGAATGCAAGTTAAAACGTGTTTGACATTTTTAATTTTCATTTCGTTTCCATAGCAACCGACAAAACAAATAAGTAACGCAATTAACGGCCAAACAGGGCTTCAGAATTTAGAAAAACCAACTGTTACAGTCGTATAAATTTTGGCAGCGGTTACAAAAGCAGCAGCACGTTCAAATTTGATTAAATGTTATAATTTAGTCGCCTAAACGTTATATTTCAGTCGAAAAATAATATTTTATAAAATTTATTAATTGTGTTATTTTAATTATAAAATTTCAAAATTATTTTGTCGCGTCATCTCCTACTTTATGGTATAAAGGTATCGCAAGTTAAACTCCACTCATCGCTCCTAAGTCTGTTGTCCTTAGCATTAATACAGTGCGGCCTTCCTGTTCTTCTGACTGTTTGAAATCATGCGTTTCTGTCATGTTAGTTTGTAATCTTCACCATTCTCTCTTGTTTCCAATGTTTTACTGCGTCTGTTCGCTGTTGGAAGAATCCCAACAGTGATTTCCCAGCGATATCTCTTCAAAACAAATTTGTCAAGCTCTGTGTAGCGTAATACTTAAATATTTCATTCCTCCATCTAGCAAAGAGCTGTCGACTTGGCCTATTTACGTCTCTTGTCAAACGTCTGTCCACGTCCATTTGATTTTACAAGTCCTGTTACTGTAACTGATATTAATAATTACTGTTCGGTTACGAATTCGTTTAACTCGTTTCTGTTTGTTTTTGTTATTCCATTATGCTTTGCATCACTTATTACTCAGTCCACGGCTGCTTGTGTGTGTTTCTTGTATTCACCGTCCATGTTTCTGACCAGAAAGTTATTCCAGGAGACACATACTTCCTTTTGTAAACAGAGAAGGAGATTGCTATTCTTCATAATATTTGCAAACGTTTCCCTCTCAGTTAGTTTGACAATTTTTTGCACTGAATCTCAATTTCTTTAAAAATTATTATACCCGATTCCCTTATTTTTTCACAACTGTCAAATCCTGAGTATTAAAACACATAACACACACCTGTGTGTGTGTGTGTGTGTGTGTGTAACTTTAAATATAAACGATTTGATTATTTCTTGCAAGATGGAGAGACGATTTGATTATATAGTGTCGTATAATAAACTCGACATTTGCGCTGGGGGATAAAATTACTGAAGAATGGCTGAAGAGGTAATTTCAAGACCTAAGTTCAACGATGATAATGTTGTGACATAGAACGGTAGAAATAATATCCAAGCGATAAGAAATTAAAACAGCATTTGTAGTTGATATAAAAATTACAACATGCCGGGACAACGTGTATTAGCAGCTAATGCGACCATAAACCGTGATCAGTGCACAAATTGCCCATTATTCAGAGAAGTGCCCATAAAATCTAACTCCCAACGTAAATCAAACGCACGGTTGCAAACTACCGCGTAATCATAAATGGCACAACGACTGCGATGTTGGAGAATTTCTTTACAACACATTAACTAATATAACGATAACTTTTGGAATACAACGGCCACGGAAACTAGTGTACATGAAGAATTTTGAAAAACAAAAAAGGAAACCACGCAGAAGAAAATGGCGAATTTAAGTTAGCTTTTACAGTTTATAAAATGCCGCAACAATAAAAATGACTAGACATAGATGGTGATAAATCAGAAGATCAGTGATTTTCACTGATCTTAAATGCTTTCAGTGATTTTTAAATGCTCTTCTGAGCGTTGGACAGATCATCGAAGCCACCAAAGTGATTATAGACAGTACTATGATATGTGGACCATAAATATGTTTTTTAACAAAATTAATAAATTTACATTAAAAAACACATTTTTGAGGAGAAGCCGAACAGTCTGAAGGACAGACAGAATTACTGCACGAGCACAAGCTGTGCTACCGGGATGCCTGAAGAGCGGGGGGGGTCTACTGAATGATAACGCGTGCTTGTGTTGGTGCGGTATTACTGGTTCTGTAAGCATTGTTCAGTAAGCTATATGCAATTAGAAATACCGTGCGAGAGACAGTGTTAAACGTATTTTTAATGTGCAGTAGTACGGTGATACGTGCAGTGGAATGGCAAACGTCACCGCAGTCCTTATTGGGTTGCAAAGCTTAACACATAATAGTACCAAACGAGAATATAACAGCCATCGGTGGCTAAAGGGGAAGCGCTGGGCAGCTTAGTCCCCACAAAGTTTCAGGTATTATTCTAAAAATTTTAAGGAAAAATTTCAAATGTAGTGACGAAAATTATATATGTTAATTCGAGTAAAAGGCAATAGATTTCCACTAAACTGGAAACATTCAAATCACTTTCAGAAACAAACGAAAAAGCACTTGTATATAAGGTTTGCGTAGGCTATGCGGGCGGAGCCCGATACTGCTCATGGCGGTGTAGGCCTGTCGACGATTAGCTTCCCGCGGGATGGATTCCCGCCATTTTTCAGTGCGTTGGTAGCGGCAGAGCGCAGCGTTACTGACTCTTCAATTTGCCGCAAGGTAGCCCTGTAGCGCTAGCGTCGTTGCGTTTACGTTTTGAATCAAATTGGTTTGAGGACAGCAGTTTATAGATTGGTGTGTAGTTTGTTTACGTGTTAAAGTATTGATTAAATAGTTGGTTGTGATTGGAAATGCTTGTCTTATTAATGTTTGTCTTAAAATAACTATTGTAAAGTAAATTTTAATGTAATAAAAATTTTGGCTTGATTTCTATAATGAAACGAATTGCAGATTTATTTAAAAGCTATCTGTGAACAAACATTTTACCTGACGAACCTAGAGATGGTTTAATGGGATCATCATCAACTAATTATTTCAAGATCTAATGTTGTTAGTAACACATGTGTTAGGAAGATTAATGTTTTATGATGTAATTGCCAGGATGCTGAATAATGATGAGCGTGGACTGTATTTGATACATTTATTATATTTCGAGTACAATTTAATCGGCATAGTAAGGTTGGCTATGTCTGAAAGACATTTGAATTTTGAATAAAACCAAGTCGGTTACGAAATGCTACATGGCAAAATTGAGGCGCAAGTACGCAACACTCCACTCTACATAAAAATGTTTAAGGCCTAAGGCCTACATAAATTGTCGCGACAAAAAGAAAAAATGAAAATGACAGAACAAGGCAGCAAACGCTCTTACGTCTGCCGCCCGCCGACGCACGTTGAACTGTGTTGAAGCCTGAACACGATAAACGTAATGCAGAACGTACAGATTAGCCAACCTTTAAATATTAAAATTACCACATTGCTGTCCATAACTGCCCGCAAAAAATCAAAAGATTTTTTAATACATTTTAATAATTTATTATACGAAAACACAATGTGTTCTTAATAATAGATATCAACCTCAATGAATTTTATTGAACCTTGAGATTGAAATGTTAGATAACAGTTATAACATTAACTGTTTAGAGATAAAACCTGAATGATGATGATAACAGTTGAGCAGGCCACATTTGGCTTGCAAACTGATTTATACATGAGTATAAATGCAAGAATTAGCAATGTATTGCTAATATAGATTGTATGTATACAGTATAAAACATGAAAATACATAGTTTGACAATATTTGATGATGAATAATCGGTGACTCATCACATGATGGGCCCGATACAAATTGCAAATATTTTATGCAAGTCATGATGGTTAGCTTAAACCAGTCAAGGCCAGTTGACCTATACAATAGTATTGAGTGTAAAATGAATAGACAACAATTATTACAAAATTATACATGTAAAAACATAGATTTAGCATAACGCTTTAATATAATAATTGAATGATGCATGCTATACCTGACAGTTTCAGGAATGCACAATAAATTGACATGTGAAAACAGATTATACATTGTTGAATGATTGCAAGCACAAGGTGTAATGACATGTATGTCATAATTAAAGCATGAATAATAATTGTGCAATACGTGATCCCAAAATACAAAATACACAATATAAAAATATAAAAATATATGCGTGGCGCATGGTTATAGACAGTAGATGCGGGTAAACCAATGTGTTTTACATAGATACAAATTTATACATAATAAATACAATAGAAATCGGTTTAGATAATTACAAATATATGAATACAAGGCACAATAGCATAAGTGACAAGTACAGCAAATATGTTTATACAAAATGTAATGCATGTGTTGAACAATTGCGAGTAATATATAAATTCATAGAGTAATAAAATATCACACATATTGACAAAAAAATGTGCAAGAAGATGCATACATGGTTTGTATAGCTACAGACCATGTGAATATTATATAACAAAATTATTACATAAGAACAACACCACCAATATCATGACACATAACCCATTACCAATATCAAATATAAGTATGTAAAAGGACATAGTATGTCTCACAAAATTATTAATATATAAATACAAGAATAGTAAAGTATATCACCATAACTATATGATAAGCATACATATAATAACATAGTGCATGGTTGTAAAATTACAAGTCACATGCGAATTTAGTATGTAAAATACGCAATAATGCAAATTAACATAAAATGTTGTGATAATACATATCACCAATTGAAGCCGACCAAATTGTCAGACAATAAAGTAATGAAAGCCAGTGGCCAGGTGAAATAGCATTGTGCTAAGCAATTATATTGACCTTGTGTCTAAGCCTCGTCCCGCGCTGGCAACAAACATATCTTGTGAACTGGTCTGCGAAAGGTGCCAGTAGGCGTGCGAATGTCAACTACTCTAATTAAGTTGTCTGGGCCGGGAAATGTGGCGGTAATTACCCCAAATTTCCACGCTAATGGAGGCAAGTTATCCTCGATCAGCAAAACCAGGTCACCAATGGAAACGTTTTCCTTTGCAAATTTCCATTTGTGACGTTGTTGTAATTGATGTAAGTAGTCGCGAGACCAAGATTTCCAAATGACTTGGACAAACTTCTGGAGAAGTTGCCAACGTCTAAGACGAGAGATGGGAACGTGAGATAAGTCAGGATCAGGTATCGCCGTTAATGGTGCGCAAATTAAAAAATGCCCAGGGGTAAGTGGCACTGGATCGTTTACATCGGAAGAAACGGAAAATAATAGACGTGAGTTTAGACATGCCTCTACCTGAGACAAAACCGTCGTAAACTCCTCGAAAGTGAGTATAGACTTGCCGACCACGCGGCGCAAATGATACTTTAAACTCTTTATGCCGCTCTCCCAAAGACCACCAAAATGAGGTGACGAGGGCGGAATAAATGACCATTTAATACCATGAGAGGTCGTAAAGGATTGGATTGATGAGGTGGCATCCCTATTATGCCAAAGATTGTAAAGGTCATGCAAAACGTTGCGGGCCTTCCTAAAGTTCGTGCCATTATCAGAATATAACTGGCTGGGTATGCCCCTACGGGCGATGAAACTGAAACGACGTAAGGCAGCTATGAACGCGTTGGCCGTAAGGTCGGAAACCAATTCCAAATGAATGGCCCTGGTGGCTAAGCAAATGAACAAAGACACATAGGATTTTGACAGAGTCCTAGATCTCTGTCCGCCATGACGAATCATGAAGGGACCACCATAATCAACTGCGCAGAATAGAAACGGCCGCGAAGGAGTGACCCTAGGAGATGGCAAAATACCAAGCCTTTGAACCTGATGTTTGGTACTAAACCTGAGACACTTGACGCATCTACGAATGATGGAACGAATGACTATCTTGGAGTTAATGATCCACCAACTTTGACGAAGTGAATGATGCACAAGTTGAGCACCAGCGTGGAGTAGACGAATATGCTCGCGCTCGATTATAAGGCGAGTGATGTGAGCCTATTGATGCAAGACAATAGGATGCTTATTGTCATAGGGTAGTTGCGACTGCTGTAAGCGTCCGCCGACGCGTATGACGCCAAACTCATCAAGAAACGGGTCCAGAGAAGACAACTTACTCCTGATAGAGACAGAAGACCCATTACGAAGGCAATTAAGCTCAGCAGGGAAGTGGATGGACTGGGATTGTTTTATGAAGAAATTAAGAGTGGAATGAATTTCGACGGGGGTAAGAGCACCCGAGATTTTCTCAGCCCTGGAGAGTCTAATATTTTTGATGAATCGAAAGCAATAAGCGTATACGCGAGTCAGACGGTGCAATGAAGAAAAGTCCTTTGAAAGATCAATAGATAGGGTAGAAATTAGAGAAAGTTTGGGGGTTTGTTTCTCCTTCGCAGTGCATTCAGGAGACGACAGATTAGAAGGTAAAAAAGGTGAAAAAAGATTGGACTCGGAAGATTGAGACAAACAAGCGGAACCATGCCACCAAAGCGAACAATCGCGCAAAACGTCGGGGTGACATCCCCTAGAAATAATGTCAGCAGGATTATGTTGTGAATTGATATGATACCATGTGTAGGTTTCAGTGAGACGCTGAATCTCGGCAACACGATTAGCGACGTAGGTCTTCCACCTAGAAGACTGTGCATGAATCCAGTAAAGGGACACCATGGAGTCAGAATACAGGTGAACGCTATTGATAAAGGAATGAAGAGCAGGGGTGACTTTGAATAAGAGTCGCGATAACAACAAGCAAGCGCAGAGTTCAATGCGGGGTAATGACACCTGTCGTAGTGGGGCCACGCGAGATTTGGAACACAAAAGTTGACAAGAGGCCGATGAATCTTGATAAATGGCTCTAACGTAAACACAACACCCATAGCCCTTTTCAGAAGCATCCGCAAACCCATGTAATTCAACTATCCTTGCCTTGGACTTGCAGCGAATAGAACGTGGGACAATAATTTTACCGATTCGATACCGATGCGATAACTTATCGCATAATGAACGCCAATGCAAATATAATTGCCCGGAGATTGGCTCATCCCAACCAAGATTGCACAGCCACAGTTGCTGCATAAACTATTTGTACAGAAAAACAATTGGACCGACGAGTCCGAGTGGGTCTTAGATACCCGCGATAATCGACAGGATTTTCCTCTTAGAGATGCTTGACTCAACTGGAAATGACTTGATGTCAAACAAAAATGAATCTGTAGAGTTATTCCAAAGAGTGCCCAACGTACGCACATTACCTTGCTTGTTTATAATGGGAGTGATAAATTGTTATGATCTGCGACCACATTGGGTTCATTTGATGCCCATTTATGCAGAGTAAGGCCATATTGACTCAACAACGTACCTAAGTCAGATTTCAACTTGGTCAGATTAGAAATGGTGTCTGCACCGGTTAACAAATCATCGACATAGAAATCATTAATTATAGCTGACGCAGCGTCAGGAAAAGAAGCTTCATGATCCTTACCAATCTGAATAAGGCAACGAGTGGCCAAAAACGAGGCACTAGCAGTACCGTATGTTACAGTTCGCAGTACAAAATGTTTAAACTGTTCAAGGGGAGAATTACGCCACAGAATACGTTGATAATGACAATCCTTATCAGACACTAGAATTTGTCGATACATCTTCTCGATGTCGGCGATCAGAACATAGTTGTGCATGCGAAATCGCAAGAGAATAGAAAAAAGGTCTTGTTGGACATTTGGGCCTACCAACAAAATATCACTGAGAGAAAGACCATTGGTAGTTTTGGCTGAGCCATCAAAAACGACGCGAAGTTTTGTCGTAGAACTAGAATGTTTAAAGACGGCATTTTGAGGCAGATAGTAGGTATTTGAAACCCTGGAATTGATAGAACAATCGTCGACAAGCGCCATGTGGCCAAGATCCCTATACTCTTCAATAAAGTTTTCGTATTCGCGCGCAAGCTCAGAATCACGCATGAACCGGCGTTCTAAACTCAAGAATCTCGCTTCAGCGGTAGCATAGGATTCACCCAACTAGGGATTGTCAGACTCAAATGGTAGTGAAACAACAAACCTACCCTCATCATTGCGATGAGTGGACTTAACAAAATGTTCCTCACAAGCTGAATCGTTACTAATGGGTGCATTATCAGGGACGGTTTCGGTCTCCCAAAATTTCCCAAGAGACGCCAAAATTTGACTGTCGTTGTTCCTAGCCAAGAACGAAACAGCAGGACCCTTAGAACGGCAATGTTTGGGCAGATTGCCTGCTAGAATGTAGCCTAACTTTGTTTCTTGTATAATAGGAAAGTGAGGACCACGTACATATTTGTTAGCTAAAATCAAATCTAAATAAAATTGCGCTCCTAAAAGTATATCTATATCAGCTGATATGTGGAAATGTGGGTCAGCGAGAAAAACGTTATCTGGGACGTTAAAATGATTTATGTCGAAAGATTGTGCTGGTAGTTTATGAGTCAATGCATATAAGACTGCACATGTAGCTTCAAAGCTGAACCTTTGATAGCGAGAAATAATGCGAATAGAGGCTAAATTAGTGGCACAACATGCCGCATTATTAATACCTGTAATCGGTATGTTAGATTTAGTCAAGTTAAGCTGTAATTTCTTAGCAAATGATTCCGTACAAAAATTCACTTGTGACCCAGCATCTAATAAAACTCTTGCAAGCTGTCTGTTATCAGCCCTGTCGATGACGAACACGAGTGCTGTCGATAAAAGAACATTGTTTGTAAACTGTAGCTTAAGTGAACAATAATTGCTACTGCTGGCAGAACCTTGTTTTGACACATTATTTATGTGCAGCAATGTATGGTGTCGTTTTGAACAAATCTTACATGATTGTTTGACCTTACAATTAGATGAAAAATGATCTGGTCTTAAACAATTGGTAATATGGTTTAATATATGCTTTATATATATATGCTTTAATATAAATTGCCCTCATTCTGATATGCTTAATTCACGAAATTTGTCACACATGTAAATTGGATGACTAGCTTTGCAGCATGGGCATAAATAATTATCTGAAGTTGAGTGATAACTCTTAAATGCAGTGCTGCCAGCAGAGTTTCGTAATTTATGTTTTTCAGATTTATTATTAAACCTTAAAGTCAGCTTGTTGAGCTGCTATCCGGCATCCATCGGTAATGTATTTTCTAATAATTGTCTACGTGCGTTTAATAACTGGGTAAGGCTTTGAAAGTTAAGAAGATTATCGGGATCTATAGACTCCTTCCATCATTTAAACGAGGAATGGTCAAGTTTTGCTGACAATAGTTGTACAGTAATAAGCTCAAATGAATCCACTGACAGTTGCATAGCTGCCAGCGAATTAACTGAAGACGTTATTGTATTTATGAATTCTGCCAAACTTTGGACAGAGTCTTTGATTGTCGACTTTACTTCTAGTAAATTTTGAATATATTTCGCTAATATGAATTTGTTATCATATCTAGCGGACAGCAAACTCAACGCTATGGAATAGTTCTCATTACAAATAGGTAAGGCCTTAATTACATCTAATGGCTCATTTTTAAGAGATGAATACAAATAATGTAATTTTTGCACTGAAGTTAGATCAGATCTGGCATGTACCAAGTACAGAAATATTGAATAAAAGTGCTGCCATCCTAAAATATTGCCTGTGATGCAGGGCAAACTTATAGGTTTTAATTGCATATTACTCGTTAATACTCGAGATTCAGTCTGAACGTTGAAAGTTTCTATTAATTGTAAGATATTGGCTTCGGTTGAATATAACAGCTCTTCAACCTCAATTCTGTCTTCTTGAGCAGCGTTTATGTCCTTAGAAATTAGTTCAATATCAGACTGTACCTCATCGTATTTTGTTGCTAAACTCTTTAGACTTTCCAGACTAACCGTTAAAAAATGTTTAGTATTATTGTTTTTATCAAAGTTAGTTATGGCAGAATTGATTCGCACTATGGCAGACTTTAAGCCGCCTCTCTTTCTGACCAACACTTTGAGGCCTTCTTCAGCCATTCTATGCACCTGTTAATGATGTCGTTGACGTCGTACCTTGTGTGTGATGTCTTGGAGCGTCGAGGCCGTGGAATAGATGGCAGATACACACGGACTGGATAGATGACTGCTCAATCTGGTGTGTAGACGTTAGCACATGGATCGTCTTGCAGTGGTGTCGTCACGAGGCTCAATGGCGACGAAAGGAATGCTAACTAAGTCCCGACACCGTCGGATCAGCGAACATGCTGAATCGCCCGTGATGGCCAGAAATTGTGGTAGAAAAAATGATGAAAACCGCTCTGATATAAGTTGAAGAAAAGTAAAATAACGAATCCAGGCACGGAGCGACCAAAAAATGTTAGGAAGATTAATGTTTTATGATGTAACTGCCAGGATGCTGAATAATGATGAGCGTGGACTGTATTTGATACATTTATTAAATTTTGAGTACAATTTAATTGGCATAGTAAGGTTGGCTATGTCTGAAAGACATTTGAATTTTGAATAAAACCAAGTCGGTTACGAAATGCTACATGGCAAAATTGAGGCGCAAGTGCGCAACACTCCACTCTACATAAAAATGTTTAAGGCCTAAGGCCTACTTAAATTGTCGCGACAACAAGAAAAAATAAAAATGACAGAACAAGGCAGCAAACGCTCTTACGTCTGCCGCCCGCCGACGAACGTTTGTAACGACCAAAAATTAAAAAATTTTAAATTTTCTCCTCGACGGAGTGCGTTCACACGAAGTTGTGTCAACGACTTCTAGTCGACGCAATAAATAAAACGTAATGTGAAGATGTCAGAGCAGCGTAGCTAACAAGACAATAGGAAGACGTTACGTTCTACTCAACTATAGAAATTGGATATACGAGATGACAGGGGAAGTTTAACTAAGAATTATTACCCGCAACAGCCGAGACAAAGCAGGCAAGGACACTCACACGTGTACTGGGAATTAAGGCATACGTTTAGTCAGGTTACGTCAGAATACGAGGTACTGCAAAAAGGGGAAACAAGATGTTTACAAAGGAGCGTACGTACAGCACTTTCAGAAACAATGAGTGAAGCGGAGAATGGACAGGACTCCAATCATGCTACACAGCTGGAGATAACGTCTAAGTGTCAGACGCAATTTACGAGTAGAAAGTTAGGGTGACTTCACCAGCTAACAGATGTCCAGAATTATTAATAGTTACAAAGAAGGGGTGTAAGAGAGAACAATACTCCGGAAGGACCCGAGAACAGATGAATGCAACTTAGAAAAACGCTGCGTATACCTCACACAAAAGAGTGATCGACAGGCGTATAATAGCTAGAGATTCTACGAAATAGGTCAACGTTCGACAGAACAAAAGCTGGGGATGTCTGGCAACCTATCAGAAGACAAGACTTGCGAAGAACACTGGTGGAGAGGACAGTTTCCATAGTAACCAAAAGCGAAAGACGTATCAGAAGAAAGATAACGAAGAGTCCTAACGTAGTGGGACAAACTATTCCGAGAAAACTAAAAACTGACCTATCACGAGTAAGAAAAGGCGTGGACAGCACGGAAGACAAAATTTGAGTAGGGACGAATTGATAAAACTATATGTCTAACACAGGGACGAGGGAGTATACTTTAATTTTTCAAGCCAGTCTATTCTAATTTTCGGAGAGTATATCTCAAGTTTCGGAAGCGAGTATATCAAAATCGTAAATTAACAGACTTAGTGAAATCGTCATGTCATAATAGTCAGACTTAGTGATCTTCTAATAGCGAAATTCAAAGTGCGATTTAACGGACTCATGTAGTAATCAATTAAAGTGAACAATATAGTCTCGACACGTACAAATATCATTACTTGTGTATTGTACAAAATAGACGAACTTAAAAGTAGTCAATGCTACAAAATCACATTAAAACATAATAGAACATTAAACATTTGAACGAACTAATCTAATCACATATACATTGATAGAAGGTGAAATAAGTGGCGAACAGACATAAACAATTATGTTACAAAATGAACATACAACACTCATTTTAGAATGAATTATTCAAACGAACACTAAATCCATTACTTATTTACACAACTCTACTTCGACGCGAGTGATCGTGGGTGTGTACAAGTGTTTATGATATCGACGGCGGTCAACGAGATGTGTCTTTCTGTCATCATCACCGCAAGGACCGGACATCACTGGACACTAAACGGATATTCCATAAAACTCAAGTAACCATTATTAATTTATTACTTTAAGTTGCTGCTACTGACCTGATTCTTTCAAAGAATTCCTACCCTGGGAAGTTATTAATAAACGTAATTAATATTATTAGAGTTAAAAGAATATATAACGAATATGTTAACAAAAAACTATCTGGGATTAATGAACGCATCAATAATTAGTATTTGAATTGTTATATTATATGATTTATGTATGTATGTCTTCTTTATTTCAGCGAATATTTAAACTAGAACTTGTTGATTGGAAATATGTATGTATTTACAGGTGCAACGACGTTTTATATGTATGATTATAATTTACTATGAATGAATAATAAATTAGTTATTTAAGTTGATTCTACACATGCGTTTATTATTACAGATAACCCAGATGTTAACTTAATCTTTAAAGAACACAAAGTAATTTTCTAAGAGTTTCTTTTGCTCAGTGATGTAAATTGAATTTACAATATTAATTATTAACTGATATCATTTGTTGAGCTATAAATAATTAGAGTAATTATTCAGTTTATACAAAATAATTAATGGCCACAAATGTAAATTACATTTACATTTATTCACTATATTAATTTCGTTCCAACACGGGACATAGATAATTAGAGTAATAAACATATGATTAATTATATTAATCATAAAGTAATTAATTTATGCAAGTAATTTGCATATTATTCATTATATTAATGGCTGCCCAACGCGTGGCACGAGGATTTAGGTTCAACTAGATAATCATAATCAAAAGAAATTTATATAATTAAAAGTTAATTAATTTATGCAAGTTTTTTGCATATTATTCATTATACGTTGAACTGTGTTGAAGCCTGAACGCGATAAACGTAATGCAGAACGTATAGATTAGCCAACCTTTAAATATGAAAAGTACCACATTACTGTCCAACATGCCTACCAAGTTAATCGTCCTATCAAGGTAGGGCTAGTCCTAACAAAAACAAACCTTTTTTGAATGTAAATTTGGCACTCTTGAATCTGAGCCACTCAGGCCTAAACTGGATTGTTACCATTTGATTACGTCTGGAAAACATACTCGGTAATTTTCAAAGTCTTATTATGATATGGATGAATGGACAGAATATTAAACAAAATGCTATCTTTTGTAGCATTTGGCGAAATTTTTAAACCAATGCATCTTCTTCTGAAAAGGTTCTTACAAAAACTGGAAAAATGAAAGAAAAACTTGGAAAAAATTAAAAATGTAAGTCATTGAATTTGTTTGGAGAAGTTCCTCATCAGAAAACAAAGCAAAGAGACAGATAGTTTTATGGTGGCACTATCTACTGCTCACAAACAAGATGTTGAAAACAATGTGTTTTACTATCACTTGAATAAAATAATTGACAGCATCACTTTTTTCAGTGCTCAGGGGTTGCCCGTTAGAGGCCACGATGAGAAAATAGATTCATGTAATTGAGGAAAATGTCTTGAGGTTTGTCAATTTTTTGCCAAGCACGATAATTTGTTTCAAAAACGTTTTCAAAAAACAGTGGCAGTGACTTTCTGTAATAAAACTATCCAAAACGATATAATAGAGGTTATTTCCACAATGTTAACAGAGAAAATTATTGAGGGAGCCAAGGCATGTGATGTTTTTTTCCTATGAAGCCAGATATTACATAGAGCAACAGATCTCCTTATGTATCCGTTTTTCGGATGATAAACTGACTCCTCGTGAACGGTTTTTACTTTTAAGGATTGCTCCAGTGACCGCAATGCAGAGAAACTTGTATGCTTACTCATAGGCGTCCTCCAACAACTAGAATTAAGCAAGTTACCTGTGATAGCTCAAACTTATCATGGAGCATTTATCATGTCTGGAAAACATGCGGGCCTACAAGCTAAAGTAAGACAAACGTACCCAGTAGGAGTGTACTTTCATTTTTATGCTCACAAGATAGCCTTGGTGATTACATATGTGGGCTATGTAGAATCATGCAGGTTCCCAGTCTACTATTTAATACCCTTAAGGCATTATATGTTTATTTTTCAAGACCATCGCACCACGCCGTTAAAAAAATAAAAACTGCAGAAAAGGTTTAGGTAAAGAATCTTTTAAAATTACTGCTCAAAGCGCAACAAGTTGTACATGTACGTATACAAACTGTCAACAGCTCATCCAACACTATGACACTGTCACTGAAGCTTTGCGATTTGAGATTGAACATGGTAAAGACATTGATTGAACACAATAACATCACCGAATTTGTTGTAAATCTTTTTGTTTTTCATGACATACTGACCCAAACTCAGCTCATAAGTAGCCAATTGCAGCATGAAGAAGGGACTTAGGTGGAACATCCAGATTACCAAAAGCACAATTAAGAAAAAAGAAACGATCCTGAGTTTTCACCTACATATGTGGAAGCAGATATCACAGTTTGCTGAGAAACAAGATATCTGTCTGCAAAATATCAGAGACTCGAAAAGAAAAAAGAAGAGCTTATTCTTCTGACAGAAAGTCTACTTATGTCGACTGTCGGTGGGTTTCAAACTAATAAACAGGAAACTAACAAAAATAAGTGCCAAGATGAAGAAATGCATTGGAAGTCACGTACTTTTTTACGACTGTTAGAATTTGTGACTGAGAGGCTAAGTGAACGCTTCAGTGGAGAATTGCTTGCCCTAGTTGACGTCCTATTTGATCTTGATTTTTAAAAACTATTTTTTGAAACATACAGCAGAGTTTTAAAAATAAATACAACTCTTCTTGAAACAAAAATGGCGAATGAGAAAAATCGCATCGATGAGGACGATCCTGCAAAAGCAAAACCATCCAGCTCCATAAAAGTTGGATAGGAATCCATTAGAATCCGCCGTAATTTTAAATCTTTGAAAATGTTTGTAAAACAGGAAACATTTCCTAATTCATTTAAAGCACTTCAAGTACAGCTTCCATTCCTATATACCATGCTTCTTGTGCAATGAACTCCTCTCCAATGAGAAGAATCAAGGACTGGCTAAGGACTTCAGTGAAACAAGAGATGTTCTCAAACTTATCTCTGTTATATATTAAAAAGAAACTGCTGAAGCAAAACCATATCTAGCTAAGATGTTTTAGAAATATTTGCGAAAAACTAAGAAAGTTACATTGTATAGACTTTAATTAGCTAGTAACATTCTTTGTATCCTATGTATTATCATTTTATTTTATAACTCTAAAACAGCTTCAGCTACAACTTAAAAAATCGGATATTAGAAAATTTGAAATATCCTTATAATTTTGACATAATATGCTTTTTAACATAACGTTCTATGGTATTGTAAATGTAATATTATTATATCATAACTCCAATGTCATCTGTTAATATAATAAAGTAATGGTTTGGTAATTGGCATTAAATCTGTAAAAATAAATGTTCATTTTAGAAATCCATCGCCTCCCTATAGGTTTAGATTGAGACTGTCTAAAAGTGAGTTTTTTCTTATCTACAGTATCGAGGCATCAGTCAGCGTTTTTCTTCATATCGGGGCATTATAACACTTAAAAACAAATGAACGCTACAAAACGTGTTATATATGTATAAGAGTATTCACGGCCTTAATGAGATAGACGTCTCTGGGCATTGTTACAGAGACCTTTACATAAGGCACAGAAAGCATATCTTGTTCAGATGCCTGCAGCAGTGTGTGTTGGCTCCACTGGCGAGATCCATCAAAATGACGAACAGAGTTTGCGACAGGGAAGACGTTGGCTGTTTCAATCAGAATATTAATTCTTTAGGAAGAATGAAATAAAGATACTGAAGTGAGACTTTACGACATATATCCGTTTTATAAACGTGTAAGTGTATAAATTACTCTTTGTTTTATATATGTATAGTAGATCTCACTTTCGTGTACGGTATATTGATGTTCCCTAGTTAGGCAGAGTGTACACACCAAGGTATTCATTTTATTCTATATACCCTCATCATATTAGCATAGAGTCATTCTGCTTCCCTGTTTGACAGAAATCTTCAAGGAGGTTGGAATTGCTATAAGGGACACACAACAAAAACAATTATACTAATTATTATTTTTTGTAGTATTATTATTGATATTATATAACTAATACTGTTATTATTACGTCATTGAAATAGTAGTTTATATAATATTCTTGAGACTTTCTATGAGTAAATTTACCCAGACGATTAGATAAATAACACGCGAATTATTTCAAAGTTGTAAATATTGTAAGGTAATGGTTGTAAGCAATTGAGGTTAAGGCGTTATTATCGGTTGCCCTTTCAGTAACTTCCCTAACTTTTGTACTTAAATATTTATAGACTTTGGTTCTCGTGGCCTGTGAAATATCAGAGTCAAACGTTTTTATACTTGCATACGAAAATAATAATTATTGTGATTTAATGGTAAGAGTTACAATTTAATGATACATTTAAGAGGAGAAAGAAGAACGTACAAACCATATTAACAACAAATTTTAGTTATTATTATTTCACCGCCTCTTCAATACCGTGGCCTTGATGCCATTGTGTTTTCTAATCCATAATCTCAATAATTATTATATCACAATGTGTGCGCAAAAACTCTAATGTATCGTTACATCATTCATCGTTTTATTGCTGTGCATTTTTATTTGGCCGACCGCGCAAACAGTTCTACCTTTATTAACAACAACTAAACAAATACTTTTCACCGTAAAATCGTGTTAATTATGGAAACGCTAAAAGCCAATAACAAGTGAATTATTCATATAAATGAGAACTTTCGAGATGCAATAAACGGCAGCTGAAGCTAATCGAATTGAAGATTAAATTTAACACTTTACAAGCTTTCGAATTTTTGATTTATTTTTTGTCATAAAACCAGTGATGTTTTGTAAGTTGCAGAAAAGTAAACGATATAGGCCTACGCTTCAAAAATAATCAATCCATAAAATATAAATTGCTTATAACGATCTTAAAAGGACTGCGATACTAAATTTTATATCCAACGTATCGTTATATTTGTAATATAACGTGTATATATATATATATATATATATATATATATATATATGAATAATGTACTGTGTTAAGTGTTGCACAGCTGTAGAGTATATGAACCAAATTTTGTAAAGCCCTGCATTTAATGTTATTAACAATAAAAAAAAATTAATAACCATCTGAGATAAAACGATAAATGAAGTCCTATTATATTTTGCTATTTAATCTTACTTCTATCAGTAAACTGCGAGTAATGGTTACAATATTCACTATACAAAACATATTCACTACTGTAGAAAAAACTCTTCTCTATATAACTATTACATACTTCACTCTTATTCCATATATAGTTATTTACGTATTTTCCAGCACTATTTTTAAGTAAGTTTGCCGGGATTCAGAAATTTCGTCCCACTAAGCGATTTATACTATACATTTAATTTATTTTATTATTTTTAGGGGGAAGAACATGTAGATTTTCTCCTTAAGAAACAAGGCCACTGTTAATATTTTCAGGTCGGTATAATGAATACTGAAGGCAAAGCAATGATGTTTTTGCGTACTTCACCATGGAATAGATTCATGTGGTTGTTTTGAGGAAAACTTGAGAAGGAAAAGTTTTCTTCTTTTTTGTGGTACCAAGACTGTAGATATAGTTTAACAACAGAGATATCATTCACAATTTTTATTACAACGTAGGCATATGTAGTTATCAAGATTTAATATTGTTACAACATCACAGAACAATCTACGTGTTTCTCGAACGATCCATTGGAATCCAGCTATAATGTTGCGTGCGTATGTGATGCCAACATGCGCTCGCGAGAAGTTTCTGGAAGCCGCCAGCCGCGCGGTCTGTGTCAAGGCCGCAATTAATTACTGGTGATTAGTGACTTAATTGGTGTCTTGTATTTGGTTTTCCACTGTACCTACGACGATCAAGTAGACCGTCGTAACAGTGGTGTCAGAAGTGGGATAGAACGGTTAACAGTGGAAACAGTGGACACTTTGTACAAGACGAGGTAATTCGTAATTAATCGGTAAACAATGGATGCCAGTCAGATGATGGAAGCTTTCTAATCGCTCCTGCGGCAGACACGGGAAGAGGCAAAAGAAGAACGAAGACAAGAAAGAGAAGAAGCAGGAAAACGACAGGATGAGAAACGCAGGCAGGAAGCGGAAGACGCAGAAAAACGACAGGATGAAAAACGCAGGCAGGAAAGAGAAGAGGCTGAGGAACGTCAGAAAGCGCTAATGCTAGAAACAAAAGAAAGACAAAAAGAAGTAAGCAGGATGCAGAGGAACGGAAGCGTGAAACAGAAGACATCAAAGAGTTAATACAGGAGCAAAAGCAGACAAAAGAGCAAACCGCTGCAGAGTTGGGTCTCCTACGAGGTGAGCTTAATAAACAAGTTACTAAAATATCGGAGGTACAACAATCAATGACATTAAAAATAGCTGAAGTAGAAAAATCTGTTTCGATTGTTGAAGAATCGATGTCTACAAAAATATCTGTCATAGAAGAAGCTATGTCAACAAAAATACGTATGTGCAGTTGAAAACTCAATGGCAAACATAAGAGAACAAATTAAAAGTGAAGTTGAGCAGTTTATGAAAATACAACCAAAACAAATTTCTGAACAGACTGTACCAATGATAAAGACAGAGAAATACACAGAAATAAGTCAATAGAGAAGGTCACCTCGCCTGCGGTTGGGACAGTTCATGTCAAGGCCCCAACCTTTGATAGAAGCACGCACTGGGCGACGTATTTACGCCAATTCTTAGCTGCTGCATGCGCAAATAATTTGGACAGAGAAAGACAAGGCTATTTCACTCGTTCTTGCATTAATAGCACCTGCGGAAGAATTACTACAGAAAGTGCCACCTGTCAGCCAGAACACCTATGCCGAGTTGATAAAAGCTCTAGAATTACGGTATGGTGATAAACATTTGCGAAATGTGTACTGCACCCAGTTGAGAGCAAGGCGACAGCATTCTGGGGAGAGTCTTCAAAAGTTTGAAGCAAGTATCGACAGACTAATTAGACTGGTCTATCCTGAAGCGCCAGAAGATTTTCGAACGAGTTTTGTGATGCAGACATTTACTGCTGGTGTCCGAGATAAAGAACTACAGCAACTATTAGGAATGGCAAACACCAGAACAGTACGGACGCCCTAGTACATGCTCTGCAATTTGAGGCCGCAAAAACAGCGTCTGGTTGGACAAGTCATAAAGTGCGCGCTAAAAGATCGCGACGACACGGACGTTGAGGAAGAAGAACAAGGAACAGAGACTCGACGGTCGGCGCCACAAAATAAAATAAGAAAGGATAGAAGACCGAAGTGTTATAGATGTGAGAAGCCTGGACATCTACAACGAGATTGTCTGGTTAGAATTCAGCAGTAGGGAAACGAGCAATAGTCGGTACAACGGGGCGTATGCTGACTAACTGGAGGAACGAAGCCCCTAGATAATACGCAATTTCTACACTTCAGAAAAACAGCGGGAGTTTGGTGGTTACCGGATTCCTTCAAGAAAGGTCAAACCTCGATTACAGTTGACACAGGCGCAACAGTTTCCATTGTGCGCCCCGACGTGGTGAAAGATCTCAAGCCAATCTGGTGCTCTTGCAGCTTGCGAACAGCTACTGGACGGCGTGTAAATGTGTATGGAAAAGTGAAGATACATCTACGCCTCGGTCGACTTGAGTTTAATCATCAAGTACTTGTTGCAGACATTGTGGATGAAGCAATTCTTGGTGTGGACGTTATGAACGCATACGGATTTATAGTCGACTTCGAAAACTATGTCTTGAGAATCGGTGGCGAAGAGGTAATTCTATCAACAATGACGACAGCAGAAAAATCGATGGACGTCATAAACCAAGTGGCCGTAACTGTACCGCCAAACTCTGAAAAGATCATCATGGTTAGAACCGAGGTAGATACTAGGGCAACCAGTGCTCTATATTCGAATCCCAGGTAGTCAGCACACCGGGCATATTAATTGCCAGAAGTTTAGTAAAACCTGACGAAACCGGAAATGTACCTTGCATTAGAGTGGCGAATATTTTGGATCAAGCTATCACTTTACAAAGCAATACGCTCTTTGGCAAATTGACTCCTGTTGCCTGGGTAGCCGGAATGACGCAACGAAGATCCAGTGCGTCGGATAATTCCAAATTACCAGAGGAACTGCAAGAATTATTGGACAGATCTTCTAACGACCTCTCAAGTGGTGAGGTAACAGAACTCAGAGTGTTTTTACATGAATTCAAAGATTGTTTTGCAGTTCGGGGACAGTCACTGGGAAGAAACTCTCTTGTGCAACATCGCATCAATACCGGGGACACAACACCGATACGCGAACCTCCTCGAAGGCCTCCATTATCTAAGCAAGAGGAAATGTCTCGGTTAGTACAGGACATGTTGACAGAGGGAGTAATCGAACCTTCGTCAAGTGCTTGGTCTTCTCCTGTAGTGCTGGTAGCGGAGAAGGATGGTGGATTGCGTTTCTGTGTAGTCTACCGGAGGTTAAATGACGTCACAAAGAAAGACTGCTATCCATTACCTCGCGTTGACGATACACTCGACACGCTGTCTGGAACACAGTAGTTTTCCACATTGGACCTAAAGAGTGGATATTGGCAAGTGGGTCTTCATCAAGAAGACAAGGAAAAGACCGCTTTCTCGACCCCAAGTGGCTTATTCCAATTTAACGTCATGCCATTTGGACTCTGTAATGCACCGGCAACATTTGAAAGATTGATGGACCTGGTACTGAAGCCTGGCATGGAAAACTTGCCTTGTTTATTTAGACGATGTCATAGTCATCGGGAAGACTTTCAAACACACTCTGGAAAACCTTAAGGAGGTTCTAACTAGAATTCACGGTGCCCAACTGAAGCTGAGCTCGAAGAAGTCTTCTCTATTCCAGAAGGAAGTACAGTATCTGGGCCATCTGGTTTCGGCAGCAGGTGTTAGCATGGATCCTAATAAAGTAGACACCGTAAGAGACTGGCCAGTTCTGAAGAGTAAACACGAAGTTCGGAGTTTCCTGGGCTTACGCTCATATTACAGACGTTTTGTGAAATGCTTCGCTACTATTGCTAAACCACTACATGAGCTAATAGAAAATAAACGAAACTTCCAGTGGTCGAGAGAGTGTGACCAAGCATTTAGAACTTTGAAGATTCGCAGCCAATTCTCGCTTTTCCAGCTTCCGAAGGGAAGTACATCGTAGACACAGACGCAAACAATACTGGTCTAGGAGCAGTTTTGTCTCAAGTGCAAAACGGTGAAGAACGAGTAATATCGTATTACGGCAAGATACTTTCAAAACCGGAGCGAAATTATTGCGTTACAAGGATAGAGTGTCTGGCAATCGTCCGAGCGTTGGAGCACTTCCATAAATACCTCTATGGAAGAGAGTTTTTCACTACGTACCGACGATGCCACGCTTGGATGGCTCTTGAGATTTAAAAATCCGGAAGGAGAGTTGGTAAGGTGACTTGAACGTCTGCAAGAGTACAACTTCAAAGTACAACATCGACGGGGGCGTCTGCATGGTAATACAGATGGTTTATCACGAAGACCGTGCCCGGAAGACTGCCGACATTGCCACAGAAAGGAAGAACAAATCGCCAGCGAACATGTTCAAGCCATCACAGTAGATTTCCTGGCAGACGGCTGGACGACAGAAGATTGTCGACAAGAACAGATGACTGATGAAGACATTGGACTGATCTTGACAGCAAAAGAGGAAGGTCGCCGCCCGGATTGACAAGATATCTGCCATGGTTCCGAAGGCCTACTGGGCACAATGGGAATCTCTCACCTTAGAAAACGGATTGCTGAAAAGGTCTTGCGGAAGTGCAGATGGACGAGACGTGGTCATGCAGTTGATAGTTCCCCCAAGTAAAGTTCAGTCTGTTTTGAAGGAGATGCATGATGGGACGTCTGGAGGCCATCTTGGCGTTAACAAAACCCTTGACAAAATACGGAAGCGATTCTATTGGCTTCATTTTCGCCACGACGTAGAGGAATGGGTTCGGACATGTGAAATAGTGAAATATGTGCTGCAAGCAAGGGCCCACAAACTAGAAGCAGGTGAAAAATGAGACAGTATAACGTTGGACTGCCTTTCGAGAGAATTGCCATAGACATTGCTGGACCATTCCCAGTTACTGACGATGGAAACTGGTACATCATGGTTGTAGGTGACTACTTTACTAAGTGGGTGGAAACCTACGCAATTCTCAATCAGGAGGTTACGACTGTGGCAAAGGAGTTAGTTCACAACGTCTGTTGCCGTTATGGAGCCCCTATGGAAATCCATACGGATCAAGGGAAAATTTTCGAATCAGGAGTGTTTAAAGAATTATGCCGTCTACTCGGAATTCGAAAGACCAGGACAACGCCTCTGCATCCTCAGTCGGACGGGATGGTTGAGAGATTCAACAGGACACTTGAGCAGCATCTTTCGAAGGTTGTTGACGAGAACCAAACAGACTGGGACCAACGTATGCCACTATTCCTCATGGCGTATATATCATCAGTACACGACACAACGGGCATGACTCATGACTCCAGCAAAATTATTGTTTGGGCGGGAGATTCGTCTTCCTGGGGACTTGATGTTCAGATCAACTGAGACTCAGTCCCAAGAGCCACAGAACTATTCCTCGCAATTAGAAAACCAACTGCGAGAAATGAATCGCTTGATAAGAGGACGGCTGAAGATTGCCAGTGATAAAATGAAAACTCGGTATGACATTCCCAGCAATAGTCTGGGTTTCCAAGAAGGAGATCAGGTCTGTTTCTTCAACCCAAAGTGCCGTCGTGGTCGCTCACCTAAGTCGCAAACTAACTGGGAAGGACTCTATACTGTGAAAAAAAAATTAACGATGTTGTTTATCGGATTCAACAGGAAGGACAGCGAAAGTTCAATGTCGTCTACCTTGATCGCCTGGCCAAGTATATTACTTCAGAGATGGTTTGCCAGTTTGGGACGAACAGTCTTAAGGAGGGGAGAGTGTTACGACATCACAGAACAATCTACGTGTTTCTCGAACGATCCACTGGAATCCAGCTATAATGTTGCGTGCGTATGTGATGTCAACATGCGCTCGCGAGTCGTTTCTGGAATCCGCCAGCCGCGCGGACTGAGTCAAGCCCGCAATTAATTACGTCGTAGTTAATAGATAAGGCGTAGTTTGGATTGCTCTGGTCTGTGAGCGGGGATATAAAAAGTAGGTAGCAGCGGTGTTAGTTTCATTTATTTTTCGGGCGATACTATGTGCGTTCACGTTATTAGTGAAGGGTTGTGTTTTATAATCGGGCGGGATAATTGTAATACAACTGTGTTTAATATTAGTTGACATTTTATTGCATGTGAACAATGTTTATTTGATTTGTTGAGACTGTGTTTTTAATTACGAACTGTTTAACTGTGAAAATTAAAGCTGGTGATTAGTGACTTAATTGGTGTCTTGTATTTTGTTTTCCACTGTACCTACGACGATCGAGTAGACCGTCGTAACAATATCTTTAAATAAATAGACTTGCAAGTAGGTTTATTTACACCTGGCGCACGTTTCACAGAAATTATTCTGTATCTTCTGAGGTTTTTTGAATTGTAATTGAAAGTTTCGCTTCCAATACAGTTAACGGATAATCGATTTTACTTTGATTCATATTTTCGATTATTTTAATGTTTACGTAGTGAGCTATTTATCGTATATTTAATGTTTTATTCTTATTATTCCAATAAATGTATTATTTTAACTTAATCGTCTTGTTTTGTTTTAATTTGACTTTGTTCTTATTAAGATTTGTAATCGAAATAAAATAAACCTGCACATTTAAAAGGGCTGTTTAAAATACCTGAAGCCTGAACTGAAACTGCTATAGGAAATTTTTATCAGTTACAAGTTTTACCCTGAAACGTTTTATTATAAATTAGACACCCACTTGTGTTTAAAAGTATGCAACAATGTAAAGAAGAATCGTGCTATGTTTAAGACTTTAACTATCGTATTTTATTTTAGGCTAATCAGGATAAGCCTTTTATAGAAAACCGTCGAAAGAAAGAATTAAAGTTCAGTTGGTTCTACCGCGACGTCCACCAAATCAACACTAACTCCTGTGGTGGAAGACCAGTAATAAAGTGACCGCCGTTATTTTGAAAGATTGTAGCGAGATTGTTTACTGCATCAGATAATCGATTGACTAGTAACGGTCTTTAGCACGAAATCACCTTAATTCACGTGCTACAACAGCCAAGTAAAATTAAAATTTACTGTCGACTGCAATAACACTACAGCTGATGATATCTGGAGACGACAGAAGGTCAAGACGAAGCTGATGGAGTACGAATAACGGTAGGAGATGACGAAAAAGACAACTGTGTAAAGAAAGTCGAAAGTAACGATGAAGAGGACTACAGAAACGGGAAAAACGCTAGAACAATGACGCCAAGCCAAGAACGACGGGGAGGGAGGAAGGAAAACTGAAAATCGCCAGGAACTGACAAGGGACTTAGCAAAAATAATCACGGGAATATGAACTTCCAGTAACACTGTATTAATGTTGTCACACATAAAAAGAGAATAAATCGCATACAGTCACTTAATGTTCCCGCAAGTCAAGTTCATGAATGACTAAAGAATTGTTCATCTGAGCTATTAATAAGGAAATAAATGGATTCTATTCCGTTCCATTACAACCCGGAATGGGTTTTGACTTCCATTACGAATTTCTTCTGGTTTGCTCTCTTTAGCGACATCGCCTAAAATTCATCGTCCCCATCATCCTGAAGTCATCCACAACATCATTGATCACTCCTGCCTACAATACGTATAAATTTTACAATTCCCTAGGCTCATTGCCAATCTTATGTCTTTTATTCGTTGAGAAATAATGTATTACTAAAGTATTAACTAATAAGGAGATACATTTATTCTAGTGAGAAAATACTAAGTTATAATTTAATTTTTTTACTATCAATGCGCGCGTACAATTTTTCTATTTTACTATTTTTCACGCACCACGGGTATATGCGGGGATGGTACAAACCTGTCGAATGACTGAAGGACCCAATAATGCTATTAATCCTTTCTATATTTGTCTACAATGAATTGTAAATGGTTTTATTATTTAAACTTTTTATTCTTGTAATTTACTAATCATATATAAGCATTACAGTCCGCCTAAAGTGTAAACTTACACAGTGTTTAAACCATCGTAAATTCGGAGCCACCAAACTCCCTTCCTTTTACTTACACAATAATAACATATTTAGGGAACTATATTATCGCAGTGGCTTACTCTAGAAGTGACAAGTTTTTCAAGCGACAGTATTTTTTCGCGGATATATATATATTCAATAGTATCTTGGATGATACCTAGTCCTTTCTAAAACTCCACCCTTTGGTTGATTGTCTCCTAATGTTTATTTCTTCCGTAGCATTCACTCAGCCTGACGATATACTAACGTCTCAATTCAACATACAAATATACTTATTCAAAAATTCGTTAATAAACTAACACTCAGGTTCACTGTTGCATCAGGGTATCGTCGGGTTTGCCCGGACACTGGGGCACGTCCAGCTTAGCCGCGCTACGATTGGATTGGAATAAATAACACACGCCATTCATAGTATTCTATGCTAACGAACTAGTCGCGATTACTAATATTATTAATGACTTGATATTGTGTCTCACAAACTGTACACTCTACAAGCATCCTATTGAACGGCTGCAATTTTGGGAGAACTCCTTCAGCTGCAATGCTAGAAGTGGGTAAAACGTGCTACATGATACATGAAAACTGCTTCCCCTTTCTAGAACGTTCCACTGCTGATTAGTCGTTCTACGTCGGCGTGACGATATTAAAAAGGTAGTATAACGATTGAACCATCTCAAAAAGGCGAGAGCATCCTTCTACACTTTTCCCGACTAGCCGAGCAAGTGAGTGTTTCTGTCAAGGCACCACTCAAGTATCCTCTAGAGTTTTTGCTTATTAAGGACGCATAATATAGAACATTAGTCTGCAAATCAGAGGTTATATATGGGCGACAGTTGCCGCTTAGAAGTCAGTATACGTTGAGCGATTTATCAAGTGGTTATTGTGTTATAATTAGTGTGGAACTCTATTAGTTGACATTATTATTGCGTGTGGACAAATTTAACTTGAATTATTGTACGAGGTGATTACAAATTGTTATTTGTGAATAATTAAAGGTGGCGATTAGTGACTTCATTGGTGCCTGTATTTGTTTCCATTGTACCATACGGCGATCAGTTAGACCATCGTAATAGTATGCACTAATGGGAGAATCACAGCATTCCATGTGGCGAGTCTATCGCTATTAGCATGGAAGGCGTCTATTTACGTCTATTATAATTCACATTACCCGTATAATTAATTACCTTTCGATTTAAAATTTTTAACTCAACGCACACATTTGAAAGTAAATTTTATTCGGCCAAATTAATTTTACATTGAAAGGTACTTTTATGTGCAATATTCTGTCAATGCAGGATCCCGTCCTCACTAATACCCATCAGTAACAATTTATGTCAATTATAATATTTAAGTGAATACATTGCTACACAGTTTTAGCATTTTCTGTTACAAAACTCAATTTTGCTGTAACCGATATGGAGAGAAATTGGTAAAACGTTTTCACTGTTTTTGCGCATTTAAGTAATACAATTGTTCGTTATGTGAATTTGTAACTGATGTTCTGATCGGCGTTTCCTAGTTTAGTTGCCAGTGTGGCAGAGGGTTTTACAGTTTATCAGACTCTATAATTATCCTTTATTTTTAATTGTAATTCCCTGTTGGACCATGCAATAGTTGTTTACCAGCTTATAGTCAACGTCCGGTTGTTTTTATTTACCTGAACACGAACTTCTGATAGTCACGATCAGCGAGAGGCTAGTTATCGTTCTGTTTAGCTGCGTAAAATTTTTTCTGTGTGGTATAGCCTAATGTTTCTTGTGCATACGCTTAAAAAATTTTATTGATACTTTGTTTTAATCACACTGATTTGGGTTTAGGACGCGTATTAACTTTATTGACACCAAACGTTTCACCCGTTCTACGGTAATGCATTGTCCAAGGTAACTGGGCCGAGACTGTCCAAAGTTATCTAGTTTTAAATAACTACATTATCAAAATACTTCGAGCTCTCAAAAAAAAAAGAGACGGTAACAACACTATTACGCAGCGCACTTTAATCGTGGCTGACACGAAACTTGTATCACTTTTCGGTTGCCTGCAGTCTCTGTCATTATCTTCAAGTGATGGAAACGTAACCCAACTTACGCTGTAAGCTGTTAATTAAAATTGAAACAGCTATAAAACAAACCGGACAATTATAAGTAAAATGAAAGTATATAGACAGAGCTGGATAATTTAAGTATCTAGGGGAAATAATTCAAGAGAATGGTTTAGCAAAATTTACTATAGAAGAAAGGATTCATAAAATGGAAAGAGCATATGATATAAATTAAGATATTTACAATAAAAAGTGCATATCTAAAAACACGAAAATAAGGCATTACATTACATTAGTAGGGCCAGAATGCCTATATGCAAGTAAATGTCTAGCATTAAATTATAATTTAGACAAACTAGAAATATTGGAAAGGCAAATTACTATGAAAATATTAGGCTCACAAAATACTTCAGAACGTTTGAAAATAAGAAGTAATGATGAAATATATCAACGTATAGAAAATATAAAGAAACAATGAGAAAAAGAAAACTATTATTTTTTAGACATTTGTATATAATGGACGACAATAGGTTAACAAAACAGATCTTCAAATATCTGTGGGGAAAGAAGTCAACATTAAAGTTGCATTCAAGAAATCTAAAAGGATTTAGAAAAAAATAATATAAACGTAGAAGAAGCAATTGAAAGAGAAATTTTTCGGGCAAAAGTGTTAAGAATGGAAGGACTCCAGGGTAGGAGAGAGAAAAACGCAGGTTCAATGTGGACTGAAGACAGGAAGAAGAGACATAAAAGAAAAGAACAAGAAATAAAGGATTGATATTGGCATGTGGTCCTCAGATGGCCGATACAAAAAAGAGTACCAAACCTTAGAGCGAGGACACAGATTTTTAATAACAACACTGTTTTTTGGTTTAACACACGTCGTTTTATTTCTTTCGCAACGAAACCTTTTACTAACACTACAATTATTCTTCCTCAGTGACTCGACTCAGGCAAAGCACTAAGTGTTGTTTATCCCCCCCGATTATACAGTAAGCCCCGCCCACAATGTTACAAACAAGACCGTAGCTTACAAAAATATCGGTATGGAGAACCATACATGACTTCCATATTCTAAGATTTATATTTAAAATCATTTTCATCCAAACAGCCAGGCTGTGTCTTACCTGCCTTTTTATTGCTGTATTAAATGAAAAATATTATATTACATTAAAATGAAAAAATTATAATTTTATTGCCTGGCAACAAAATTATTTTATTTTTAACAATTACCATTGTTTCAAAAATTTTCAAGTACTTTACTCTTGTGAAAACGTAAAAGGTTGCAGGTAAACTACCCCTTCCCCTTAACCGATCTTCACCAAAATCGAAAGTCATTGAGACCTCTACAATTTAGGGACGTATGCAAAACATTATTTGATTCTGTTTGAATTTGCGGCTGTTATCGTTTGCCATAGAAAATACGCTTGATAAAAAAACGTCGCAGGTAAACTACCCCTTCCCCTTAACCGATCTTCACCAAAAACAACAGGTCTTGAGTACTCTACAAATCAGGGCTGTATGCAAAACATTATTTGATTCTGTTTGAATTTGCGGCTGTTATCGTTTGCCATAGAAAATACCCTTGTTAAAAAAACGTTGCAGGTAAACTACCCCTTTCCCTCAACCGATCTTCACCAAAAACAATAGGTCTTGAGAACTCTACAATTTAGGGCTGTATGCAAATAATCTTTTGATTCTGTTTGAATTTGCGGCTGTTATCGTTTGCCATAGGAAATACCCTTGTTAAAACATAAAACGTTACAGGTAAACTACCCCTTTCCCTTAACTGATCTTCACCAAAATCAACAGATCTTGAGAACTATACAATTCAGGGCTGTATGCGAAATATTATTTGATTCTGTTTGAATTTGCGGCTGTTATCGTTTGCCAAACAAACAAAATTACCCTTGCTAAAAAAAAACCGTTGCCGGTAAACTACCCCTTTCCCTCAACCGATCTTCACCAAAAACAATAGGTCGCGAGTACTCTGCAAATCAGGGCTGCATGCAAAAAATTATTTGATTCTGTTTGAATTTGCGGCAGTTATCGTTTGCCATAGAAAAAAAATCTACAGACAGACAGATAGACACACAGACAGACACACAGACAGACAGACAGACACACACACAGACACTTTTCGGAAAACGACTTTTTTTCATGTTTTGAGTGTAGTACAATCAGAATCTGCAATAATCTCGAACACGATTTTTTTTGCCATCACCATACTTCCATTCCTTAAGGAATATGGAAGTAAAAGTATCCCCGTCCAATAACCTCGTCCAATCTGTGTTTAAAGGATCTTTAAGTGAATCCTATGTATTTTTTTCTACTAGTAATTTTGTACAGACCACTATGTTGTCTTTGGTATTTACGAGCGCTTTCGGCAGTCAAGCCATCTTCAGGTCATTTACCAACAGAGAAATATGTAACTGTTCACTTCTTATATACCGTTCTACCGGACCTCTAGCCCCACACCCTGACGGAGTAACGTCTTACTTAGCTCCACCCATAGTGGGTTGTCTTACATTACCAATTTTGTAGCCGTTACAATTCACGTTAACTCATCTTCTACTGTTTTTGTTGTATAATAAGCTGCTAAATATTTCTTCATTTTCAAATGTGGTTTTTATATTCATTAGTCTTTTTTCAGTTAGTCTTTATTTCTTATTTTTAATATTTCCACTTCTTCCTTTAATTCCCTTTCTTTTTCTTTACTCATCACTTTTATTATTTTAAAATTTACAACTGGGTTTATGAATTTATGTCCTTCTTCTATAAAATGCCTAGCGTATAATGAATTCGTCGTTAATTCTCCTTCACCCCTCTTATTTTCTTTAAATCTCTGGCAAAATTGACGACCCGTTTCGCCCATATACACTTTGTCACATTCCCCACAACTAAGCATATATACTCCACTTTTCTTCAATACAGTATGTCATCTTCTTCAAAATTCGTAGTTTTGAATTCATAGGACATAAATTCATAGACCCAGTTGTAAATTATAAGATAATAAAAGTGATGAGTAAGGTAAGTAAGACAACCCAATACGGGTGGAGCTAGGTAAGAGGTTACTCCGTCAGGGGGCGGGGTTAGATAGGTCCGGTAGAACGGTATATAAGACGTGAACAGTTTCATATTTCTCTGTTGGTAAATGACCTTGACTGCCGAAAGCGCTCGTCAATACCAAAGACAACATAGTGGTTTGTACAAAATTACTAGTAGAAATATTTAAAACCACTAACACTCCAATACAACAATAAATATGTATTTTTTGTTGCATCGATATATTCAACACACCAAACATTCTCAACATTCAAATCCGAACTCAACAGTAGCCAAACACATAAAACAACAGTTTTGTGAATATGGTCCAATACAGCAACATTTAACCGTATTGAAAACATGCAGTGATGAGATAAGATCTAATATATATGAACAGTTAGAGGTGGGCCGATATACCTGTAACAGGTATTTTGGAACGATATTTTTGTGGAACGGATGTAACAGTGACTGAAAAGTTGAAATACCTGTTTTTCGCGGCGACGCTGTTCCGAGTCGAGACACGCCCCCTACGCTCCTACACACACACACACACACACACACACACACACACACACACACACACACACACACACACACACACACCCACACAAAATGTACGCAAGTATCACGTAAACGAATACGCCAAGGCCAAATACTAGGCGTACAAAAATATCGCTGGTACGCAAGGAACAACCAGTATTTCAAATACTAGGTATTTCAAATCTAGTGGTATCACCGATACACAAAATACTAAGCGTATCAGAGGAACAGTAGTATTTTTGGAACACCTAGTATTTTAGGAACAGATAGTATCAAGGGTATTTCGATATTTCGATTCTGCGCAAAGAGACGAAGCTGTTTTTAATAAAGGAACAAATTCATCCTGATGTTACATTTATTCTCATGTGATATGCAGATATATAATACAGATTATATGCTAATAAATTATATATTATACTAGTCACCAACTTGTAACTAAAACCGGTTCAGGTTGTAAGGTAAAACTTTATGTTTTTACTCATAAAATATTTTGTGATCCGAGTTGTTAGTGAAATAGTTGTATTTAGTTATATTGCGTTATAACCTATAGAGTGGCTGATGTTGAAAAGCTATATTATACTTTTTATTAATGGGATTTTAACTTCACGGAATTTTAATTTAATGGGATTTCGTTCCTTAAATATCTGAACGAAGAACACGAACACGATTATCATAAAGGAAAATGCAACAGTTGATATTTTTGAATGCTTTAAAATAGTGTTTGAATAACTGAAATCCCAGTGTTTTAAAAACAATTAAATTGTTTAATTTTATTTATAATGTGTTAAGTGAAGCAGATTGTAATGTAAAAGGTGTGACATTTCATAACTTGTATATTCTGTGTACATTAGTGAATGAATCTGAAGATTATCGAGGTATGTAATGCATTTAATTTACTTTTGTTGTTGCTTATTATTTATAAGTTTTTATTTATTTATTTATATTTATTTTATTACAGTTGTTTTTATTATTTTTATTTGTAAAATTTTGTTTATTCTCATTAACTCTTGTGGCTTACTGTTATGTTTTTATTATATGTTTCTGATGTTTTTATCACATTATTTGTTGTGGTATTACGTGTACTATAAATTATTTCATTGCCCCGAGTTTCGCAACTGATTTGTCTAAAGTCTAACCAATGTTAGTTTTACTCCTAGTGAAAACTTAAATTGGTATTCCCAACATTGGTATAGGGAGATAGGCCTATAAATTCTCTTGTTTCTTATTTTCTTTTAAATAGTAATAGTTTAATAAAGTCACAGTGTAAAGTAACACTGTTAATACTTTTAGTTTCAATTTATTTCTTATAACAAATTATATAGTATAGGTTATATAATATCTTCAAATAAATAAACTGCAAGTAGGTTTATTAATATATTAATAGGTTTATCTAGGTGAAAATAAACCTACTTGCAGTGTATTTATTTGAAGATATTACATAGGAGACCTGAAGAAAACTCAAAACGAGTTACATACAAAGGATAATATAGGTTATGTATATATAGTATATAATAACAGGTATTTGTACCTGTTATTTTTTGGAACGGTATTTTCATACCTAGTATTTTAAAATAACAGTTTAGCCCACCTCTATGAACAGTACCGAATATGCAAACATGTAAAAGAAGAGGGCCACGAAAATCTATTGAACATCATGACGGACTTCAAAAATCGTATCACATTTAAAATATTGCGGCAAAATGAAAATCAACATACAGTAACAATGATATAATCAGGTGGTATAATATATACAACTGAGTGTAAACACGAACGCTCTGTAACAAAATCAGTTCTCGAGAAACTTCGGACAACGACGTTCGTTTCACGTTCATTAATCAATGTCTACGACTTCGTTTTTCTAAATATTGTCTGTTTTAAGATATTGTGACCGCAAGTGCACAGTATATGACCTGACGATGGTCTATGACCGAAATCGACCGAATTTAAGAATGTGAATAATTAAAATTTTATTGGAAATCACATGTATGGTACCTTTAGGCTATGGACAATGAATACACTACAATAGAAAACTGAGATTATAGGTACCATTAGTAAACAATAAGTGTGTGTGTATTACAAATACATCACATTATCATTAGTAACATTTTTGTTGTAAAAATTTCTTGTTGCTGAATATTTCATTTGTGTATTATGTTTAAATTGCTATAATAAAATTTTATTATAACTTTTTTAGGGTTATTGGACGGGAATACTTTGTTGTAAATTGTAGTTTAGTTTGTAACATTGTGGGCAGGGCTTACTGAGTAAATAGGAGTGGACCAATAGACTTTGAGCTCTGTCTCAGTCGAGCCACTGAGGATGCACCATCATACTATAGGCGAAACGTTTGGTTTTAAAAGAAATCAAGCGACGTGTGTTAAGCCGTAAAACAGTGGAGTTATTTCTCACGAAAATCAAGAAAGTTTACAAGCGAGAATACAGAATTTTTATTCGACGAAAAACTAAACTTATTACTAACACGCCACGATGGTAAAGAAACATTGAAGTGGTAAACACAGCGCAGTACGAGGCCGCCCCTTCTATAGGATACTGCTTAATTAGTTGGGTATGGCGCTAGCTTGAGACAATACGAATTTATATAAAACGAGAAAATAATACGGTGCAGTAAGAGAAATGTAAACAGACGAGTCGCAACGTTAAGTCTGTCGCGGTTGTAGAATTTACTATAACTACGAATGATAATTCTACCCTCCGACTTTCCATTACGCTCTCGTCAAATACTCATCTCTAGCCTTCACCGTTACAGATATTATTATTTCGTCATAATGCTGATGATATTCTATGGGCCACGTGTAGACGAGAGGCGACCTGCTCTTCAAACATTTGTGCGAGATTAAACGGCGAAGGTTGTTATTTTTATCCAAACAAAATAAATTTCAATCCACGACGTTTTAAACTTGTTTTTTTTTGTTCGAAAAAGAACGAAACAGAATCGAGGCAAACAAACAACGAAACATTCGGCCGCGCTTGTACGCTCTCCAACGTAAAACTGTGTGCAAGCATGTTGACGATAAATTTCAGTAATGTTACAGCGTTGGCAACAAATATATAGTTCTGTACACGAGTGTTATGTAAACACGAAATTTTACTGTTTCATAAACAGTCAACTTGGGTTAAATTTAACAGCTTTTACTGCTTACTAACGACGAAATAATCTAATTCTATTGGAGTCTAATTAATGTTTAATTAAAATAAGTCTGTTTCTTGGTACTGCTTTACAAATCAAATACATTGTAAACTAAGCATATATGCTAGTGTAAACACACACGGTAACTGCTGGGACCTTCATTGGCAGTTTTACATATTCGCCGGAGTTACTATTCAAGCAAAGCTGCGAAAATAAAGGTATTTGGTAATAAAGTTACACATACGATATGATGCATTGAAAAATATGTAATACAGAATATATATCTACGATTCACTAATGTACACAGTGTTTAATTGAAAACCTATAAATTATTATAAAAACTGATTTTTGTGCCGTTTTGTTTATTCAAAAATTAAGAGTTCAATATTCAACTATTTAGTCAAACTCTGACAAAACGTTTTCTTCTCTAAGATTTTCGAATTCATTGTTACCTCTCGTAAGTGGTGACGAGCCTGAGTAATGGTTCGTCTGCCTTCTGACTGTCGTGCTTTTTATCAGGCATTTTTATCAGTCTTGTCCTGAAATGTGATATGTGCTTCAATTTATAGCCTACCTTGGTCAGTTATTTTTCGTTCAGGCTATTTTGTTAGTGTTCCAAGTAAGTCTCATTTTCATATTACGCATACGACAATGAGAAACAATTTGGATGAAGACTTACGCCTATAACTTTTATGCCGATGATATTTAGAAGTCTGAAAATAATGGTTTTCATAGCAAAAAGTTACCTAATGTCCTTAGTTTTGTTACTTAAAACCCGTTGCCTTTTAATACAAAGGATTATGAAGATTTTCTGGATCCGAGCAATTTTTTTTATAATAGCCAGTTTTACTTAACAGCCGATGGTTTAATTACAGGTGTTGATGTGTTATAATGAATTTCGTTCTATGTAGGCCTATAACGAGCTACGTTCTATTGTTTTAATATCAATAGTCCGTCTTGATACACAGTTAGTACCTTACCAGTGTTAATATTTTCCTATCATCATCATGATCACAATCATCACCAACATCATCAGCAGTAGTAGTAGCATCATCAACAACACTTGCCTTCCCTCTTTTCACAAATCATATTTTTGTTGCTCACATCCCATACAGTTCACTGTAACAGTCATAACTTCACATTCTCTTCAATTTCTCACATTCAATTTCAGCTTTCGATATCACCCTCACGTCTTCTCGTCAAGTCTTCATTCGCCTAGTTTAGATTAGTTCTTCTTTCCATCTCGGCTGCATATTTACATTTTCCTATAAAAAAACCGTTCAACAAAAACCTCCTATCGGATAGGCATACTCGAATTACTTTTGTTCGTCTGCTTCTCATCTCAGTCTCCTAACCACCCTATAACGATGTTAAGATTATCTTCCAAAAATGCTAACCCCCTACAGAAATCCCTATTTATTAGTATTTTATTTGATAAGGTGTACAATTTGATTTGAGGCAAGGAGTTTTTATAAACATTGCACGGATTCTGGAAATATTGCGTCCCGGCCAATCTTATTTTATAACCTTCGCTATAATTTTGTCTCCTAACAAGGTCTTGTTACTATATTAATTTCCCGCTTTGTGTAAAAATAATGCACTATCGGCTTTAGAAATATTCACTCACCTTTCTGAAAAGCACGTTGTTACGAAATTTCGGAAGTTCTGTTACTTTGGAACGTAATTATTTAACAGCATGAGTGGGGAAAATACGTATAAATATTTTAATTTTAAATTTATATATAAACAGTATTAAGATTAATTTATTGGCACAATTTAAGGAAACACATAGTCATGAAGCGGCCGGTAATTTTTTTTTTTCCACCGGTCTCCCGCCTCACAGAAACACAGTCCTGTTCCACCTATGTCAACTTAATTAATTCTCTCACTAACTCTTACATGCCAAAAATGTTGATAATTTACTGGTAGTTTATAATTTAAGGAATTACCATGTGTTTTCCTGATTTCGTTATTAATGTCAATTTCATCAGGCTACTTTAATATCTGTGCGATTCGAACTGCAGAAATCTAGTGTGTATATGTAATACATTCATCTGTACACACAAAACAGTTAATTAAATAAGACTCTTAATTATTGCCCTATTTTAATTTATTAATAGTTAAACCAATTATCCAAAATAAAACTTTTAACCTTATAAATTTTTTCACCTTAACCTTTTTAAAATAACAAGCGTAACCTTATTAACAAGCGTAGGTATTATATTACATAACAACTGGAACTGAGTCCCAGAATACTTAATTCAGCGCAATGGAGTTTTTTTATTACCTTTCTGCACTTAGTACGCTGTAACTTGTTACCTAACTGTACATTATTTTGTATTACAGCGAAATAACATTTTTAGTTTAGGCCAAAAGTCAAGAATAATTACGGAACTTGCGAAGCTTGTTTTCAGTCCTTACCTTACCGATATATCTTTATTTTTGTGTGTAATTATGATTGCTACTGGCGATACTGCGTTAACTGTGTAGTGTCTGGATAGAAGGAATATTTTCAACTTTCACACTTTCATAATGCGGATTGTTGTCAAAAATATGTTTATTTATAATGAAGGCTCTTTGGTTTAGAAGAGAATGAAATTAAAAATGACGTTGAGTTTGTTAAATCGTACTTAAAAACTGATTTCACTGGTTACAAAGAAGTTGACCGCTCTATGATCAACTATACAACCAACGGATTTGCTGTATTGGCTAGTGGCTACAGGTATTTCGTTGCCTGTACAACGCACTTTCTTTTTACAGTATTTGGAGTAAATTCTGCTACTTATTTGCTGATGATGTGGTTGTTTTATCGAGAAGTAAGATAAGTGGTGGAGATATTCAAAGATCTTGACGAATTTTGAAGAACTGAGAAGAAGACTAAGAATATGATAATAGCCAATCGGAGACATGATAAAAAGTATATTATTGAACGGCGAGGAGGTATAGCAAGTCAGCCATTGAAGAACCTAGGAAGCATTTTGACTGAACTTCAGCAAAAATTAAGTTTAAAGTCGCATCGCGAAGAAAGACTTCAATAGGTGTCGGAGATTGGAATTATCGTATAAGTAGTTACGTGTCCAAAACACGTAATATACAATGAAAGAAGATTCACAAGAGAAAAAAGGTAATTATTTACTATTATTATAGTTAATCTTGTTTGCAATAAAATAGCAGTAATACAATTTTGTATTTAAAATTTTTTAATGTTATAGTTTGATTTGTTTTATCAAATTCGTTCTTGAAGTCAGTTTCATCAGGCTGCTTGAATACCTGAATGCGTCCAGAATTAGAGTTAAATACATCTAGTATTAGTGCATTATGTTCATATAAAGTTTAAATAAAGATAATTGTTACGCTAATTGGTAAAAAAATACAGTGTATTCATTTCAGCAAGTATTTATTAAAATGCCAACATCTCTTTGTACTGAACTTAAGACACTGGGACTTGGATACAACTGCTTCGTTCTCAAATAAATACTGGAGTTAATAAAGTTATTAAAATTATCTAATCGTCATCCGTCATCTACAACATCCTCGGCGCTAATTACTGATCTGTGCCTTTGTTTTTATTATTTTATATGTCATGAGAATATTATTTTACTCTGACTTGGGGAATTCACGCATTGAACCCCAAGGAGTGAAAGTGATTTCACGAAACTCATAACAAAATGTTTTTACCCCCCCCCCCGCTTATACTTTTCTGTAGTTTACAGCATTGCGCAATTTTTGTGGTTTGCATGCAGTTTTAACCTTCGCCGTACAACATGTCTGAGAAAGAATACTTGTATTTACATTAGCCCAAATTTCGACAGTCCTTAGTACAAACTACGCAGTCTTCACAGTCTACAATAATGATTTTTGTTCACACAGTCTGTATACAAAGAAACGGTAATCACACAAGGTGATTGAAAACTGACGCGATTAATTCTCTATGTGATGACAACAATATTATTTACCTTTTTTTACATTTTTAAAGTGCTTCACTTAACGACACAATGAGAAATTGCATGCATTAATGATATTGTCTTCATGTAAGCAGACCGTTTTCAATGAAATTTAATGCCAATCTAGTTTATGTATTCCAATAGTTTGGTGTATCTGTCACAAAGTTTTGCAACGACTTCATTTATCGTAGCCATTTAAAGGTCATCATATATGTTACGTGTGACAATCCATTGGGCGCGTATTATGGCACATAGCACATTTTCCTGAAACCACTCAATAGAAATGCGGAAACTAGTTTCAACCCGTACTGGACACTAGTTTGGATAACCCTGTGTCGACCATTGCTTTAACATTATACGCCAAGCGCGTATTTCGTAATTTTCTACTGAAGAGTCAATTGCGTTTGGAGAACTTGCTGTCAAACATACTCCTTTCCTCTTCGTTCATATGTGTGGGCTGTATGTCAGCCGTTCATAGACGTGAAGTGCCACGTATATTACGAAGTCAGTGTTTATCGTAATAGTGAACTCTAAATCACTGATAATAAATGTGACTTTAACTACTTTATGTTTGAGATACATGCTCAATTCTATAACCGTACTAGCAAAAATACCAAAGCAAACTAACCGGTGGCATCGTTTCGAGAATTTTACAAATCTTTAACTTTCTGTGACAAATCATATTTCTTTAATCCGGCTACGGTACGACGGATAAAATATGTTTAAAAGTTTAAAAGTTGCTGATTTATTTGTAAAACGAAGCGCTACATAGTGTATTCAACAGCTAGATGAGTCGCTACAAGGTGGCAAAAGCAGTCTACGTTCGTAAAAATGGACAAAGGGTGAAGTTGAAATTCGATTCTATTATTTCCACGCTTAAAAATTTCAGTTCTCCAGCCCCGGTTATCTTCTGTAGCTTAATATTGATAACCCACCTTTTACAATGCAAAAACGTAAGCAGGTTCATAATGGTGAGCAGCATTTGCGGCTGGTAATGTTTTTAACTGGGGGGGGGGGCAAAATTTAGTTGTACCCATATATTATGTAAAAAAAGTCACCAGTAGAAACTAAATTATTTCTATTATCATAAAATAATTGTAAAATTGAATCTTTTGCTTCACTACTAAAATTATTGTTAATATCAGAAACCTACCTTGCAAACTACCAATATTTAAACAGTGTTTGAAACAAATTATTTATATACCTAAGCAGTTCACGTTCCTAAACTTAAATATTTAAGAAATTATATTATTAAATGCATGCATTACTAAATAAAATATATTTGTTCCCTATCTTGGATTAGTTTATTTGCTTGAACATGAAATCCATTCTCCTCTCCTTTTGTTTGGCAAAATGATCAATAACTAATTCATTAAAGTTAGGAGTTATTTCTAACATTTTTTTTCTATTGAACACATTCCCAGAGCACTTAGTCTGTCCTTTTTCATTGTATTACGTGTAAATATTTTAATGCGTTTGAGAGTTGAGAAACATCGTTCACTTTCTGCTGTAGTCATAGGGATTGTACAAATAATTTTTAATAGTTTTACCAGTTCGGGGAAAACAGTAACTAGATTGTTTTAATATACAAAATTGAGTAGAACCAATGCGCCAGTTGCCTTTGTGAAGTCAGGCCTGCTGTATAGAACTATCAGTTCATGTCTTAATGCAGTTTCATTTAAATTAAATTCTCTAGCAGCAATTTGTAACTGTGTTTCTGGAAAGATAAGCTGATGTTTAGAAAACAGGGTTGGTTGCAACAAAACTGCTATTGCTAAATGGTCTGAAAATAAAAATCTGTCGTCTATGTTGGTAACTATTATGTCACAAAGTTCTTTAGTCTTCTCGCTTTCATCAAAACGTGACCTTTTTGGATTTTGTGATGATTCTCCAAAAGCATTTGTTGCAGACAGACTGGCATCAACATCAATATAATCTCTGACGTTTTGAATGTGTGACTTGAATGAGGCAACATACTGGTGTGTTTTAATACTGTCAATTTCTACTTGCTGTAATTGATTAAACAAAATGTCACAGGCTGGCATAATTTTGTTGAAAAATGTTAACCAAAAATTAAAATCATCATTATTTAATGTGTTTTTCAGTCCTAGTGCTTTCTGAACAGTGGACTTGTCACTCTCGTCACCTATGATTTTTTCAAGAACAGCGGAAATGTCATTTTTATGAATAAATACTGTTGTCACACAACGGGATTTAAAATTCCACCTGGTATTAGAACATTTTGGGAGACGTTTCTTTACTACTTCATCAAGTATGGCAGTTCGCTTGGAAGATCTTGAAAAAAATGTTGTAAAGCCATCTAAATTACAGAAAAATATATTTACTTGCTTGGTTTGTGATGCAGCGCGCTCAATAATTAAGTTTAGTTGATGGCACATACGGCATTCTTGTACACAGCTTTAACTTTTGCTTGAACACCATTATGTTTTCCACTCATTACTGCTTCCCCATCGTAACTTTGTGCAATAATTTTACTAGGCATCTTATCAAGTTCTAATTTTGCTAATTCTTCAAAAATAGTATTACTAATACCTTCAGCGGAGTGATCTTGTGGACTGACAAAACTGATAAATCTCTCATGTAATTTTCCGTTCAATTCATACCTCACAACTAACACAATTTGTGACAGAGTGGCACAATCCGTGGTTTCATCTGCTTCAATTGAAATGTAGTCAGTTTCATTTATTCCTTTTTTATTAGTCCAATGCACACTGCATAAATAGAATCCAAAATTTCATTTTGAATTGTTTTAGAAAGACCAACGAAAACCCTATTGTTTGTTTTTCCAATATGCTCTATTAAGGTGCTATCTAGGCCTGCCATTAAATTTACTAAGCCCCTAAAAATACCTGGATTCTCAGATGTGTTTGTTTCATCACGTCCCCTTAAAGCTAGTTCAAATATTCCACAAAACTTTACACAGTCAATTAACTTACTTAGGATGTATCTGTTCTTAGAGACTTCTTCATTATGCTGTTTAATTTTTAATCTATATGCACTGTCTAACTGGCAACTAATATTGACTTTTCCTAACTATGAATATTCAATACAATTGTTCATATGAGTTTCACTAATTTTATGTTTTTTAATTTTTTCTCCCAAAGGTTTCAAGTCCTTAATTCTATTTTCAGTCCAGACTGAATCACTGTTTAGGTTAATCACCAAACATACATAACAAAAAAAGGAATTGATCACCTCACATCCACATATCCAATCAGCATGTAAGTAACAGTTTCTATTAAAATTTCTTGTGTAGTTTTTTTTACTTGATGCTGGTCTGTCCGTTTTATAATTTTGTTGTGTAATATATAAATTCGGTTTTGGTGGCCCTCATTTTTTTAGTTCTATTTTCTTTTCGTAAGTAAGTGAATTTGAAATAATCAAACGTTTAATATTACTTACCGAATTCATAGCCATTTTAATCGTTTCTAACAAATACGCACAGAACACACAGGCTCAGGCCTATACAGAATAAGTTACACGTTTATGTACACAAGGTTCGACAAAAACACTATCGTACACAGAATACACTGCCTAATAAAGAATAAATTATTAGAACATTACGTTTACACAAAAAGTACAAGAAGAACACAATCAAAACTATATAAAACACAAGAGAAAATATATTCACTTTAAACAGCAACAGAGAAGTTTTGAACAACATGTGTACACGTCCCTTGCCCCGCTCCCCGAAAGACCGGCCTATGCAGGGAGGACGACAGCGAAACCGTCCCGGCTGTGGGGCCATGCCGAAAACATCGGATGATCGCTATTAGTCGCCCCAAAAATATCTTTCAATAAGAATACTACACATTATACATGTAGTTATATTATTGACAAGTGTAATTTGCAAATTTAGTGGGAGAGCTGCGCCCTTTTGCCCTCCTTGTACGAGCCGCCACTGGTGAGCAGGCAAAATGTCTGAGAAAGTTTTGTCTTTCTATTATGTTCTTCTGGACGTTATCTATTCCCTTTTTGTGTCACCGTAAAACAAATAAAACTATAACTTTCCATGAAATACATCAGTCACTTGGCATTTTGTCAGAATAACGATTCAGTAAAATTAAAAATGGCAAAAAACACACGCACGTTATAATATGAAGAGGTCAAAACTTTCTTCTTTCAGACATGGACTAACATAACAAATACATTTCTAGAATCTGGTGAGTCTTAAAGATGGCTTTATCTTTGCGAGGGAGTGGTATTGTTATCTCTGCCTATAGCATTGTTCACCTACAATAATTACCATCTTTCATCGTTGCAAAAAAAGGCTTATAATAAGAAGTGCAAAGCACTCAACAGGCGAAACAGTCAGTAAACGTTGGAACACAGAGCCGATACTATTTTACGGCAACCGAAACCCCTCAGAACTTATTTTCCACAAAACTCCTGTTAATAGTGCTTATACCGGCAGGTAGTTGGAAGTTTTTTTTTTTTTGAGGTTTGACGTTAGTTCAGAAAACCACACGTTTTATACAAAGTAAAGGAGTGAAAAAATCTTTCTTTATGTTAACTCACTGCAGGAATCAGAGACTTAAAAACAGATTACTTAATCTTTCTGTAATTTCGTAATACCTGTAGGACACTTTCCCCTTATACAGTGGTTGTCATTTCAGCGCATCCATTTAAGCCAGATTTACAGAGTTTGCGCTTAAGTAAACATTTCAAGGCAAATTCGATTACGTGGAACAACATTACCTTACTGACTGCAAACTCTGGCGGGGTCCACTCACTGCCTGTATCAACTGATTGTGCTTTGTGCTGATTATTTAACATATCGCGCGCTAATTGAAGAAGAGTACTGTAATTTTGGAGTAAACAGAAATAGAATTATAAATTTAAATACTAATTTTGATTTAGATTTTTCTTGGAGAGTATGTTAAGACATTCAGAAACAATACTATTTGGTTTGACAAAGAAGCAGGGTGTCCTGATCAGGCACTGGTGGAGTATTAACTGGAGAACAATATACTAAGAAGGTTCGGAATGACAAAGAGAACTGTTAATGCTCATGATATAATAAAAAATAATGTCAGGAGAATTAACAATTTTATTTAGAGGCTAAAATTAAAAGGTCGGAGGATATCGCACGCTGGGGGGGGGGGACAGGTATGTGTGTTCTACATATATATGGAGACAAATCAAATAGAATTCGTAGTTTACCATGTTTAGTGTAACAGATGTATCCATATTGATTTATGACAGAGATGTATTTTGAAACAGGCACACGTTTTTATGAAAGTAGATGTAAGTTAAATATTATTTTCAAAACTTATATCGAAAAGTACAGGCAGAAGAAGCCTTATCACTCTAAAACTCGTTATATAAAAATATGGTATTCATTTTACTGATAAATGTAAAATTAAAGGAAAATAAACTAAGTTTAAAATAAATAAATAAAAACAGAAATATCTTAGCTCGTTTATTGAGTTTCTTGTAGTGTATAAATAATTTTCAGTTGCCTTAAAAAGGAAACTGAAATATTTTGTAGTAGCAATCTTTAATTAGAGTGAAATGTATGAAGGTAAATATTCGTTGTGAAGTAAACTCAGTTTGCAGTGTTTCTGTGCAAACATAAAGTATAAATATTTTATTCCAGGTTCGAACTCGCACACAGTGTCAAGAGAAACACCAGTTTATTCGCATATTATAGACATAAGTAGATAAGACAGTTGTAATTACAAAGTTTGATGTTTTAGACTTTTTCTCTGAGTCAACATTAAAGTATCGACTTTTGTCTCAACTTATAATTATGAGTATGTATTTATATACATAAAATGTTATGTGTATGTTAGTGTGCGCGCGCGAGCGTGTGTATGATTTAGGTTAAAATTAACTTTCTAATAACCTTATAACCAAAACCTAAATTTATCTGTGTGGTATTGTGCATGAAAAATTCTTTTTTCGGAGACAAATCTGTGTAACGATGGTTTATTAAAAGTTAAGTAATTATACAATGGTTAAAATTTAACAGTTCTTATCCCTGATTTACTGGACAAATAACTCTGTTGATCAACATAGATTTAACTAAAACTAATTGTCTTTTCAGAGTTCGTTTTACACAGTTTTTAGTCGTTATTTTACGATTGAATTGTAGCGTTACTTTCCCTGACTGTAGTCTAAAGAGCGACGTCCGTAGCTGGAGTCACTTGACCCGACGGTATACACACGGCCTGATTTAAGCATTACAGTCTGATTTTAGGCTACATAGCCTGCAGCCTAGGGGCCCGCACCACAAACAAAAAGAAAAAACACGGTCGACTTGCATAAAAATTATTAGCTTCGTGATTCCAGAGAACAGTAGAAGTTATTAGAAAAAAAGGTGGTATTATGAGCCCCCTCAATATACCCTAATACTTTTATGTTCTTTTTAAAAGTGTGCTTACTTTAGGCCTATGATAATTACAATAACATTGGTTTACTTTCCTTCGGAAATCAATTGTTTGTGTTGTTTTTCTTCATTTTTATTCTGTTTGGGGTCTTTTGAGTGTAGTCTTATCAAAAACGATAATAATCTTTTATTATTATTTTCATAGATTCCGGAATGCCCTTGTACATTGAGATTACCTTGAAACCGTTAAATTCTTCAACATAATATTGAAAATTTACAAAAAACAAGGTATCACAATTTAATTTGTACACTTAACAATGATTTTGTTTGCAGTTCTAGAAGATACATTTTTCAAAATTTTTCGTAGGAGGGACCCGGACCTCGGTAGTTGGGGGGGGGGGGGGGGCGCACCGCATGTTTAGCCTAGGAGGCCCACTAACTCTAAATCTGATCCTGGGTGTACAGTTGATCTCCGAAAGTCCTATAGTGTGTGCGTAATAATTATGTTAGTAGAGTTACTCGGGATCTTTTTCAGTTTTTTATTGGGACCGAAATTGCACGAGTTAAACTCGGTACGCCAGGGCGTACTGGGGTTACACCAATTCCAGTACACTTTAAGTGTCTTTACACCTACGTGGACAGTATTTCATTACTTCGGAAAGAAATCGGTTTAGAATGAGGTCGGATTAAAACTTATTTCTAATGTTTAAACCATTTCTTTTTTATCCATTCCTCTTAGTCATAACCGATTTTGTTAAGTATTTCTCAGGTTTATTCGTTTCAATATTGCTTCCCATATACATTTCACAGAACTATGTCGTACATTCTAAGAAGCCTTTTTGACCCCACTACCTCCTGTTGGGTACAAAAATAGGCCTACGGCCGTCTAGCTTAGTTACTTAAAACTCCCCTAAACCCTACTGAAAAAAATAAATTGTGCGGAATTTTTACTTAGTTATTAGTAAATCTGACTAAACTCAAACTTGTTTTCTCAGAACCAGGGTCAATCTGTACGGACCGAGTAAATGCAAACCTGCTGACCTACTATCTGGACGGAAACAAGTTGTAACAACACTGTTTTTCGGTTTAAAACACATCGTTTTATCCTCTTGAAACCAAACGTTTCGCTCATACTACTATGAGACATCCTCCTCAGTGACTTGACTGAGACAGATAACGAAGTCTTGACCTACCCCTATTTATACAGTAAGCCCCGACGACAATGCTGCAAAGAAACCCATACTATAGAAGAAAATATCTACCTAAATACCGAGTCAGACCACCAACCGGCACAAAAACTAGCACTCATAAACTCGTTAATAAATAGAGCGATATATCTATCATGCAAAGAAATTTGGACTACGGAACAATGAGTGTTTTGAAGTAACACGTACATTGATACAGGAGTCAGGTGAACCTTGACAAAGCTGCTATGAAAACCCAGTAATAAATCTCTTTGCAAAACCTGAACTGCACTACACGCACTGAACTGAAGTAGAAAGTCGACGTATGTACTTAGGACTACTGACAAATCGGTCGGACTTTGAAGAAACATAACATACAGCCTACTTTCATGCCGATAAGGAAGGTAGGCCAAATGTTACCGACGGCAAAAGACGAGCTACCTCTTGCAACTCCTGCCGTCTATAAGATCTCTTGCAGTTGTGGTGTTGTGTACATGGACGAAACGCGAGGACAGGCGATAACGAGAGTGCAAAAATACGTGAGGCACACGAAACGCAAAGAAATCAGCAAAAGCGGAGCACAGCAGTGAAAATAAACATCACATTTTATTTGAAGAAACGGCGATCATAGCGAAGATTCATAAGTATTTTCTTCGGATTTATAAAATTAAGAATAATTTTAACAGATACGACAGCTACAAGTTGCCTGGAATTTATAAACCTGTTTTAAATAAGGTGAGAGGATTGTTATAATGACATAAAATATTTCTGTTGTAAAAATGGTAAAATGTTATTATGCTTAAATGTTTCATTTTTGTATTATGCTTCAATTTCTAAAATAATGTATTGTAATTTTCTATGGGTTACTGAACGGAGGAGACTTTGTTGTATATTATGGTCGTGTTTGTAAAACGTAGGCGGGTTTTGGTGTATAAATAGGGGTGGGTCAAGACTTTGCGGTCTGTGTCAATCTAGCCACTTAATATCCATCATCGTTGTAGGCCTATAGGCTAAACGTTTGGACGTATATCAAAAACGATAAATAATGTTGTTATTAACAAAAATCACGACAGTTTACTGTATAGTAGGGTAGCATAGTTAATAACCAATTCGAATCAGTCAAACGAACATTAGGCTACAATGATAAACTTGAGTTCCTAAGAAGTAGAGACTAGTGGATTACACAAATACGCCTATACATCAACACTCTACATAGCCTACTATGTGCTTGTCAGCCAATCTTGGAATTGCTTGTGGAGATGTTACATGAACTTAAATGTTGATGTCTAATGCATGAAAGACGGATGGTGACTAAGATACGACTATTTGCTGAAATAATGTGTCAATAAATAACATTATTATATTTGTAATATTGTTTGTTTATAAACCATACATTTCGCAGTTACGACGATCCATACCATTTAAAGTTTTAATTATTCAGACTACTACAAATATTATCTCTTTCAGGTCCGTTGTTATTTAGAGAAGTAGTTTTTCTTACATTATAAATTACATTAAAACAAATTACTAAAACTCAAAAATAGTAATAAGCCCGCTAAAAATATAAAACATAGCATGTTCCTGTTTTGACGATTAAACTTGTGTTACTTTTAATTTGTCATTAAAAATTATAATAACTGTTAATCATATGACTTTCACAAAATATATTATTTTTTAATGTCCCTAAATATTTTCTTCCCGCGTTGAGGCAACCGAACTGACAACCTAATCTTAACTTCTCGGCTACATAAACAAAAAGTATGCAATATTACCAATCACAATTATTAACTTTTCTGTCCTGAACAGAATATTTCGGACACAACTCATTACAAAAAATAAAAAACTAAAATTGTATATAACTCTGATGGGGCACTGGATATACGAGTTGGAGGATCAGAAAAATGGACTCCTTAAATGTGACATTAACTTCACTCATAAGATATGAGGATAAAATAAAAATAAAAATATATGGATCAGTGAAGGAACCATTGTAGGGGAGGGATCAAACAACTGTGTGTCATGTTAAATCTGATAGGTATATAGCTGGTTAGGGACGTGACGATCTCCAGAAGACAAAACTGTTCAAAACAACATCATAATATAGAAATCTAAAATGAGCGGGAAACCAAGTAGGAGGTGGCTGCAAGATGAGGAGGGGTGTCAGAAAATAATGGAGACGGATCATATTAAAGCCAAACACTCACTACGGATTGTAGTGTAAGGGCAAGTTCTTAAAGAACAGTAGTAAAATCTACCTCAAACAAGAACCTGAAACACATATTCCTACGTAGAATAGATGTAGACGTTATGGCTGCGTTCTTGAAGTCTATTGAAATATTTGAACAGAAAACTGTATTACCGCGTATGTAAAATGACTGATGCAGTCAAACACGAGTAGAAACCTGTAGTGTTTTATTCGGTAGAAACTGGACTGCGTGCACCCTGCGAACCAGTGACGTCAAATGAACAGGCGAATAAGTGAAAATGAATTTATTTTTATATATATTTAAATCGAATTCACTGCGTACAATGAAGTTCACTAGCAAACATCAATTTATAATTTTTTTCAAAATTATTTTTCAACGAGAGGCTTGGTGGTTCGTTGTATTGTTTCGCCAGCTAGTAATTACGACGGCTTCAATTTCCCATTAGTTCTCCATCCACTCGGCCCGTTCCCCCTGTCATCGCGTGAACTGTTTGAAGGGCGTGTCACTAGTTACCAACTGCGTCTCTCTCAACTGAACTGTTTAATTTAAAATTTTAATTAAACACATTGTGTGTGTGTGTGTGTGTGCGCGCGCGCGTACGCGCGCGTGTACAGCAATATCTGTGCTGAAAATAAGGCGAGAAAAGTGTAATTTCTCTAAAAAATTTATGATTCTCGTTTAGGTGAATCGCGACGCAGTGCTGCCACAATAACAACGCGCGGTTTCGTTCCGAATGCCCCCGCTCACCCGTACCAACTCTCTCTCCACCGCGATTTTTATGTTTAGAAATAAATCCAGTTTTACGACTCTAACGTTTCACAGGTAAACAATATTCCGGCAACAATATTTTTGCGCTTTCGGGAAAAAATTTAATTTATCCTGTTCGTTCTTCTGTACAGGTGAGTGATGAGAAAAAAACAGTAAAAGATAAACCACCAGAGTATCATGGATTTACAAGGACTAATGTACACATCTCATTTTAATAATTATAATGTAATATTTTTATTCATCTAAAACGTTAATATAGATTATCTTTTCTATTAATAGTGGATTATCTACTGTGATCAGCACCACGTTGTTGATATTGTCGTGATACATTAAAGTTTCATTGAGTGGGGTGGGATCTGAACACTTTTTTCTAACGGAATCTCTACGTCGTGGGGTATAGAGTTCGATAGGAGATATACTAAACAACACAAGCAACACCATTGGTAGGATTTATAATGGAAGATTAGGAGTATATTGGTACTTGAATGTTTGATGCAGCACTTGTCTCCCCTATCCCAGATGTCACGTAAAGGCTATATTTAAAAGGATATATATCCAAAATATATGCCCTATGTCGCAACTAGTTGTTGTTTTGATTTGTACGTTATTATATTATTTTCAAAAATTTCCATCGTCTTTCATTTATTAACCATGTCATGTTTTTTAAGTTCTAATATTTATGAGAATTTCAGGGTAATATTTTACAGTCTGAGACATTTTACCTCTGTTGTAGGGATTGTGATACTTTTCCTTACTGAATCGTACAACGTTTTGTTGAGTAAGGTAGTTTATCAACGTTGTGCCAATTCTAAAGTAAGTGCTATGATGGAGGTACATTCGAAATTTTCCAGATGCGCCCACAAGATCCGTCTGAAAACGTGACCGTCGTGTCTTAGGAAAATGTCGCTATTAACGTACAGCATTACTAGTGAGTGGTACGTCAGATGTTAACATTAAGTATGAAACGAGTTTAAGTTCGTTCCACTGTGGCGATCCTGTTTTTGTGAGCTAACAGTTGGATTTAATTTAAGCATTGCCCAATTTAACTTTCAAATAACTGTCACTTAAATACGGTCACTTAAGATGAGGCATAGTCGAACAGTTATGTGTCTTTTTAGCTTCTACGAAAATCCGGCATACAAACCTTCACCACTTTGTAAAGCTCATTGAAGTAAATTTTCAATTTGAAATCGTATTCGTGTTGTCATTGCTGTAATACATATTCGAAATCCTATTAGTTTAAGTGCGCGCGCACGCTTGTGTTTGTTGTAAGGCAAGGGTGTTTGGTTAGAAAGAGAGAGGGTTAGGGAGAGAGAGAGAGAAAGTGTAGAAGAGCGCGCACAAGTAGAATCCTGACAGTCATTCCTGAGAGGTAAGATGCGTGGAGTGAACGAAAGAATTACCCCCACTTACACGGTGACTATGGTGGAGGGAAGGCGGGAACAGTTTGCTATGTCACTCACGCACTATCCCTCTCTGTCACATACTGTCGCTTCGCAATGACAGTTTCATGACTCTGCATAGGGCTACTTGTAATGTTCTTGACACTCTTGTTGTAGCCGACCCCGACCTACACATGAAACACTACACAAGAATGATCTGCTAATGTGCGAATGAATGAAAATTTTGTTAGCCTCGCGAGGAGTGTTTTTCCATCGCTAATCTTGAAAGTTACTTTTTAAAATCTATCTTCAGGTCTATATTCATACCTCTCTAAATCGTGTGTTGACTATTGAAACAATCCTTTGTCGCGTCCTTCTTGTCATTACAGCGGTACACTTTTTCGAGTTCTGTGCACGGGTATTACAATTGTGGAAGCCATCTCTTTCATCCTTATCCGTAGTGATGTCATCTATTCGCAGTCACTTCATTCTTTACATTGTAATACAGGAAGTCAGACTGACGGGTGGCATTGCTCATACGATTATCCCGAGGAGGTCCGTCACATATTGCTAAGTGATACTAAAACAAATGGACAACACGGTAGCTTGGTAATAAATTCCAAAAAATCGAGACTGGTTTTGTCTTATATTTAAAATATTTTTTAAAGTTATAAAATGAGTAAAACATATGTGTCTATATGCCAAATAAAATTTCCCGTAAAGGATATTGCTGCAGAACACCTAAGTTTTAAATGCTAATTTAAAACGTGTTTAATTTGCTCATGATCAAATAGGGTTATGTACGCGTGTAGTTCTCCGGTGGTACTGATTTAATGGAGTTACTCAGAGCTGCGTTTTTGTTTACTTTGCATAAATTAGTTTTGTTAATAAGTGTTAGTTCTATTAATTAAACAGTAAACATTTTATTAGTTAACAAACAGTTTTAGTAAATTGATTTACTGTATTTTATTAACTATACAAACGTTTGTTTATACATAATTTTCTGAACTTAAACGCACAAATTTCTCATGGGCTTTTCACAGAGCTATTTTTGTTTTGGTTCTTTTTTGAATGTCCTATCCAGCCAACAGCCAGATACGTGGTAGTCAAACAGTCAAACAGTCAAATAGTCTTTACCTATGAAGCAAACAAAAGTGGCTTGTATTTTATGGTGGCTTGTAGCTGTTAGTACATTCACCATAATACCTGCTTTCGATTTTTTTTTTTGTCAAGATACATTAAGCAGATTGCGTTAGTGCATACAAAATGTCTTTTCTAGTACCTGTAGCAGATCTAATGCAGCGTCTGTTGTTATCATTCTAGCGTCCGACAGAGTATTCGAGCTGAAGATTTTTTTTTTTTTAATCGTACGTCGAGCTATTATCATTTCCATTGTACTCTGCTGAATTGCACGTGTACCCGAAACTTTCTTTTGAAACAGCATCGAAAAATGTAAAACAACCAAACATCCGCAGCACTAAAGCTAAACCAAGATGTATACACGCTTATTCCTGACAATTAATTCGCGTTTAACTACAACTCGAGAAGGACCGTTAGTATGTCTGTTCACTTCCATTCTCAGGAGGTGAGTAGAATTTGTTAGGCCCTATCTTTTTTTTACGCCAACAGAACTGTCACGTATTGATTTTTATTAATTTATGTAGAACAGGTATTTAATAAATACTTAACGTATCAACAGCTATTCGTTACAAATCATGTTTCATATAAAAAGAAACCATAGACGATTCGTCTAATCCTCAACGGTTACACTAAGACAGAATTTCTTCATTTCTAGGATTTACAGTTGAAAATCCCTCTTTTCGCCTCGGCGATGCAAAAAATGAAATAAAACAATCGAAAGTAATAGTAAGAATTTACCTTTCTCGACCTGTGTACAACATCGTTCTCAGATTCCTGTCTTGCACCTGGATGAATTATTATAAAACCATTCGTCGCAAGCTTTGTGAAGTAAGGACTGCTTTTACAATCTTTTTTTAAAGCAACATTCTTAAATGGTTCGAACCAAAACTTAATAGCTTCTTTTTAACTGCTACTTCTTCTTTATACAGCAGATCTGCCAACTAGTAATATCGTGATCTCTGCTACGTACGCTGCGATTCTTGCTATAAATAAAGACTCAGTGGAATCAACCATTTTACTACAGAGTTCTCTATATGACGTTGAAAAATGAGAGAAACAATGGAGAAGCCAGTTAAAAGAAACTAAGTTAACACACATTACGTTCACAATATGCCACGGTACAATACCAACTGTGAGATTACACAGCACACCTATCCCGGTGTCTCTTTTAAAAACCTATCTTCGTCTCTTCTAAAAAAAAATCTATGCGTTAGTTGATTGGCATCGGGCGGGGCTGTGTGTGGGCTTTAGTTTGCAGCCAGGCGGTGCTTGTCGCTTCTGCTAGGTATCTTGGTGACTCCTGCTGCTTTGATTAGTTGACTTTTGTGTGGTCGCAGAAGGTATTAGTGATTTGTTTGATAATTCATTTTTTATTTATGAGATTTTGTTTTATAAACTTAAATATATTATAAAAATATACTTTTTTAACGACTGACACCCTATCTCGAGTGACATAGTATTTGTTTAATAGATTTCAGTTGTAACGTTGCAGTTTGATTTTAACCTAATGGCGGCTGGGGACTTTTCTTTAATGTGTAGCCGTATCACTGTCCTCTTTAAAGTTATTAAAATTGGTGGAAAAAGACCGTCCATTAAATTCTACTATTACGTAGAATGGGGACGCTGTTACGTGGACGGGATATCAAGTGATTATTAGTCAGTGGTTGCAGTTTAGTAAAGTTGGCAACTAATTCATTATTACGTAAGATTTCGAAGCTGCCATTACGTGGAATTATAGTGTATGTATATAGTATTACGTAAGTGTAAGTGTGCCATTGAACAGTATTGAAAGGATTCAAAGGACAGTTTTTGCTGTACCAGTAAATCTCAGTTGTTACTTTATGTTTCCTCATAGATCTCTTGAATTTTTCTAAGGTACGATACTTACATATTCAAATATGAAACATTGTTAACCCACGATAGTTAATTTTTTACTCTCTCTTCTTCGTATTTGCTTTAACTGCTACTCGTGGCTATTCATGATGCACATGTACCTTTTCGTATACTTTCCTTGAACTGCTTATGTGTGGTGTATATAACGCGTATACGTAGTGTAGAGGATTTCTAATGCGTGTTATAACAGACTTTTAATTTAACGAATGGTTTAAGTCTGTATTTATCGCCTACTGTAGGCCTTTCATTCAGATACCAAGCTCTCCTGTTCTTCTATTTAAGGTAGAAAAATACGTGAAATGTTTAACTTTATACAAGAGAACTAATTCGCGTATAATTTTATATTGCGTCATTAGGTATAACGTATTCTTTAAGAAATTGAATTAAGAGTAGGTTGTGCAAAATTATATGATAATAAAATTTTAATCTGGTGCCGCTTTGATATTTACTATAAAACATTAGAAGCATTCGCGTAGCGATACATGCTGTACAGTTAGGTTTGTGACTGTTCGAGGGGTCTAATTTAAAACAGCGACATATTTTAAACATTAAAATATATTAAGCAGTGATATACATTAAACGTCAAAAAATGCTTCTTAAATTATTAGTTTGTCTATTATGTAACTGTTAAAAAAAAATCGACTCTTTCGTTCATTACTCTTTCGTTAATTCAAAAGTCTGTCATGAGACTAAACGTACAGATAATATTATATTAATTTATGATATTATTAGTCACATTATAATGCGTTTTTATACATAGCGCCTTCACTTTTCCACTTGTCAAAACGCGCTGTTTACACATACAATTACTTTCCACCATATAAACGGAGATGTTATTGTTCCTTACAAATCGATTTTCTGGAATTTTAGGATTTTTTTCAACACCTTTGTTGCTATTCAGCGTATCATAAATATGGGTTCTATAACATTCGATTTTTATCGGATAATCGTAGACGTATGTTAATGTGCAGTGTATAACTTTAATTCATCTTCAGAGACAACTCATTAAACGTTTGCAAAAGAAAATTCCAAGGCGACTCTAGTTTCCTTTCTTTTCTTTCTCATTCCTTTTGCTGTCTCTGTCACCACTAACACACTAACATGTTTCGCGTAGTACGTATAACGTTCGGACTTGTTTCGGGATCGTGGATGATAGGGATGATTTTCTTATCCTCCTTTCACAAGTCTTCACAATTCCGTGTCATTAATTACATTTTAGTCTTATGAACATCTTCCCATAGCGTGGAACTTTAGGCAGGCTGTAGCTTCGTAATCAGGATACGCAAATAAACTAGAACATTAAGTAGAGAGCGTTCGCTATTAAGACGAAGAGACATTAGAAAATCAGCGCAACTAAAACACAATTTAGTGAAATAGTGATGGAACACGACATTTAAATCACAAGATATTTTGTAACGTCTTTTCAGAATGAACCTACATTTTTGGATAGTCAGGGTCAATACAACAAGCAAGTGGTGGTGAGAAAAGCGGCCAAAAATCTGCGCATTAATGAGTTTTTCTTAAAGGGTGTTCACCGTCATTTCACAACCTGGTTTTTTAGTTAGTTTCACATCAAATCTCATTTTCAAATTTCCTTCAGTTGACTTTACGCCTCATGCTATTATTCATATTTTATACAAACAAGGTATATTTGCTTGTAAAATTCGCCACACACACACACACACACACACGCGCGCGCACACACACACCGTTTATTATATATATATATACAGAAATACACGCACATGCTCATGCACTTACATGCACTTACATGCACACCGACACACACACACACACACACACACACACACACACAGCGACTTTATGTTCTTATGCGTGTGTGTGCATTCAGTGTAGCCTATCTCTAATATATTTACGTACCCGACCAGGCTGTTGAATGTGAGCGTATTTGAGTTACGTCCAAACACTAAGTCACAAACGAAAAGAATGCTGCTGAGAGGTGAGAGTATCTTGAAAGAAAATAATTACGATAAATTTGTAAGATAAAAAATTGTGCGTTATTGAAAAACTAAAAAATTGTAAATATGTGCCCTTTCTCATAAGTGTGTATGTACATATCATCATATTGAGAAATTACAATTGTAATTACAAACTTCATACTGATATATAATAAAAATAAAAATTTACTTTACTTTGTAAATAAAATTAACAGATTTAAGATCGCTTACGGTTTACAATTTAACTGAAAATTTAACAATTTATAAGTCTGAATACAATATTTTTCAAGTAAAAGTCGTCCTATTAGAAACAATATGCACACAAAGAATTATTTTAATGCGGACAATTTTGTGATCTCAATTAAGTGTTCATATAAAATTTCTCAAAAGAACTGATATATCAACTATGGCATTTCAAATTTATATTCAGATTTACATTTTTAAAATGTTTTATGTTGCCATTATTGTCTCTGTTTTATATTGTCTTTTTACTTTAAACAAGTCCATCGTCGCCTGATCCTGTCGTTCACTTTAGCATGGTGTTAGTCCACGGTGGTCTCCCTCAAGGGTACACATTGAAACACTACTGGTTTTGGTCTGTAAAGCAGCTGCAGAAGTTCTTATGCAACAGTGACAAATACATTTACTGGTACAATACAGTTTTATAATAAGTCATTTTTTTCATGGCTTTTTCGGATACTTGAAGAAACTAATGTTTTTTCTACGGTTTTAAGTTCAATAGTAAAACAGCTTTTTAAATATGTGTACTGTTCAAAGTTCCTTAGTGTAATTAATTTTATAGATAATTTTATAAAATGACTTCTTTTTAACAAATATTTTTGGAAACATTTCATAAAACCAAAACCATTAGCCTTTTTCTATATTTACAATATGTAACATAAATTGTTACAACTAGAGTTTATTAGTACAATTGTGGATGGTCTCTCACAGTTGTGTTACATCTAGATTCTAGAACCCTACTGCATTTGACTGACAAATCTGGATGAGGTTATCTAATGTGATCCAAGTCGAAATTGTATTTGATTCTCTTTAAGCATTATCAATGCTGTTCCGCTTACTGACATCCTGTCGCATTGCTATATAGGCCTATATTGCAACAATACATATTACCGGTTTGTAGCTTGGCGGGGGGGGGGGTGAATAGAAGCAAAAGACCGTGCGATCAGCGATCAGTTGACAGCGGTGCGACGCTTTAAGTATCAATATAGACTGAGGGAATAAACGCAGCCCCACTCTTGATTGTATGTAAATAATCTGTGACACTATTATTATTCCGTCATTATCAAATAACGTAGAAATAAAAACAGTAAAAAAATTGTAAAACTGTTAATACTGATATTACGAGTCGATTGATGTCACACACGACAAATATATTTGAACATTGCAAATTTGCAAACTTCAAGGTAATAACTCTTTTGCGGATGCAGTATCGACAGGTTCCGTATATCAATATGTTCATTGTAAACTTTGGTGCAGAATGAAGTAGTCAAAAGTCAATAGCTTGTGAAGTTGGTGAAAATGCAGTAAGTAACCGGAGCACAGGAAGCACGGAATTATTTGCCCATCCGAAACAAAAATTACGCCTTAAATCAACAATATCCAACATGATTTAATAGTGTTTTTAACTGGCACTTTAGCTAGGGGATATAGGTACGAGATTTCTTGGCCTCTCTATCCCCTATATCTTTGTCAATAGTCGACAGGGTTATATATGAGGCAGAAGGTAGAAGACGCTACAGTAATTAACATGTGCTTACAAAATAGTGAGTTTCAGTTGCGTCAGTGCGGAAATAATAAAAGTAATGTTTTCTTTCTCTCGTGTGCTGTGTATATTATTATGAACATGGTAAAAGAGTGGCAAAGGATCAGAAAAACACCGCAGAGACTTTTAAAATAAAATTAAACACTTCAGTACAGTTATCATGTGAAACGAGAAACAGATACTTACAATTTGCGAATACACTAAACATGTTATATTACCTAATTGTTAAACACTCAGGAAGGAGAATCTACCAGTCCCCGAAAGTGATCTGTAAAAATTAATAGCTAAATACTTTGAGAAATGGACTTATAGCAATAAAAGTCTGTTTTACTTTATCACTCTTATCGAGAAACCTTGTTTTACCCGTAGCTGTTAACTTATGTTCCAGCGGTATGTTCTGTGCTTGGGTATCACGTCAGTGTTAAGACTAGCTCTGCCTGCTCACCCAATGACTAGCTGGGGACACACAATGCAGCGGTCATATGTGGCATGCGTAGTCCAGATATTTAACCTGACAGGCCATTAGAACGCCAAGATTTAACCTTAGAATTACGTTTGCCGAACTTCACGTACCGGTACGTACTTTTCGTGAACCAGTCGTTCGTTTAAAACATTATATACACTAATATATTTGTTGGGTTTCTTTAATCAGAAACTGTATTTCTCTTTTCCTGTTTCTGTATTCTTTTGTTTTTACTTTAAGCTGGCAATACCTTTTTTTTAGCGTTTTAACCCTTCAGAAAAATAAGATTATCCGTATTATTTTTCAGCTGACCGGCCTATAGGCTTACTTAATTACAAACTAAATGAATCCAGGCAAGAAGTTCATTGTTCTCAGAATAATGTAAGGAACTGCACACCAACACACAGTGCCTGTTTTCTCTTTTCATGAGACCTTGCTTCTGGACGTCACCTGTTTCCCTTATTCTCTTATTTCTTGCTTCTTTAGTAAGTAACTAAGTTACAAAATTATTGTTAATGCTTTGATTATTTCGACCAGTAAAGACCCACTCAGAAGCGTAGCTAGGGGGGCCAAGGGGGCAGCCGCCCCGGGCGGCATATCCAGGAGGTCGGGAAAGTGAGCATAGACTTGAAAAATTGTTTCAAGTTTATAAAACTACAAACAGTTTGTTTCTTTGATATGACTATTCCTTCCATAAAAGAAGCTAACCAGCCAGCTTGTCTGTTGTCATAAACCTTGCGTGATAAACAGTAGTAGTCTATTCTAAGACAGAGCAGTTATGTAATGAATGTGTGTCAGTATCACAAAAAGGATAAGAAGGAAGCGCATGAGTATGCAGACGACTGCATTAACTGTTCGGCAAGAAATGCGACGTTCTCTAATAGAAATTTTAGACAAACTGTCAGTTAAAATTTCAAGCCGTTTCTCTAACGTAAAAGAGTTAGAAAAAGATTTCCTCTGTAAATTTGAGGCGTACGTTAATGATGGGAACATACATTTTAAGGTACAGCTTTCTCAAATCAATATTAAGTGCACAGTGCTTGCAAAACTGTATCCACATGACCTAAACAGTGAAAAATTGTTCAGTGACTTGAAAGACGTCATACTTTTATTAAAAAGAGCAATAGTTAACGGAGAACAAATGGACTTTACACCTCAGTGATACATTTCTTCAATGGAACTAGAAGCCTACAAAAACTGTCAACAGCTTTAAAAATTTTTCTCACTTTACCAGTGTCTGTGGCTTCTTGTCGTTTAGTAAACTTAAATTGATTAAATCGTACCTACGATCAACAGTATCTCAAGACAGGGTATCAAATCTACCGATACTTTCAATTGGAAACGACATTGCTTCGTCTTTACATTATAGTGATTAAATAACCAACTTTGCAGCAATTAAGACCAGGAAAGTTACATTTCAAAATGTCTCGTTTTAAATACTTATTAAATATTAAACATAAATATTAAGTGCTTGCTAATAAAAGACGGAACCATTAACCTGTAATGGTAAGTGATTTATATTATTACTTTTAATGTTGTTCTTTGTTTAACTTTATGTTACTTTAGGATATAGTTTCGACGATACCTTTTAGACCTACAAGGAATTTACATGTTTATTAGAACATCGTTATGTTATACATTTACATTTTTTATATCACTGCATTTTATAGTCTACATTTGCTACTATAAAAACTGAATACCGGTTATATTGACTTAACAAATATTCTTAATACGTTTGCTGGATGTGTTTTCATTCAAAAATCTACACATTTGCATTTATTACGTAATTTGTTTCCTGGATGGGTCTTCGTTTTTCGTATTTTGTCCCCTTTCAATTTCGAAGGCGAGGCGGCCGATGATCTCCTTGCCCCGGGCGCCAAAAAGCCTAGCTACGCCACCGGACCCACTCTACTTCCGTAGTCGTTTCTGTGTGCCGCGCATAAGAAGTAGCCTAGTTAGTTGAACGTATGAGGTATGTGGTTTCTGGTTTCAACTACATTCATCTCCCGACGGTGCCTACTTCTGGATTGCATAGAACGTGGTAGTTACCTTTCCTTCTGTTAAGGTTGTTGATGTGGAATATGCGTTCTCCTTCCGTCATTATTGGATGCGCTATGTAAGAGCATGGGCGCAAACAAAAGACAGACCTTCCGCTTTCTCCCTGACAAATACTGAATTCTAAAGATATTGTAATAAAATAAGTGGAAAGTGTACTTTATGACGGAGTGAGAAAAATTCATATATTCGACAAGATTGATAAATACTGAAAATTATTTAAATATAAAAACCGTGGAACGTTTACTGGACTGCAGACCTACACTCCATAATGCCCAAATTTGCATGGAGCTCACGATGGTCTGTTCAGACGATTCTTACTATTGTGCTCAGATAGACAGTAACAGATACCGAACATTAATGGTTAAGATATTTCATTAAGCTGGAGCGTTGTGGTTTCGAATCCATTTCAAACCGGACTCTGCATTCACCCAGCCCAATTAGCAATAACTTAATCATCTGGAAATCTAGGCGTAGTCGACAACTTGTATATTGTACGGCTAAAGTGATGTACAACATTTTATGAAGAAGATTGACGTGTTGTTATTTTAATTAAGTATTACTTCGCTAAGAATACTAAATACAGGAAAGTTCAGTGATCTACTAAACATTTGACACTTGCAACTTTACACTAACATTTTTCTTACACTAATACTCGTACATTCCTCTTTACAGTAATATTCTCCTCGTCCGCGTTTGTCTAGCAACTGGATGACTTCATCGTGTTCACGGCATTATAGTCTTTCCTCATGTTACGTCGCAAACCTTTAGATTTCATTTGCAAATATTTTGTATCCCTATTTTTAAATCCATGTAAACGTCACTATTGCTAAAGGATTCACGCGTATGGACACTGTTCCATAGTACTTTATTTTTAAAACTCTGTACAATAAACTAATATTAAACACCGTACATCCACAACAAGTTTTTAAATCTTGTAACAGATATGTATTACTGGTTAATAAAGATCATTTTTACGAGCTAACAGCACAAGGTTTCTGATTTATTCCCAGATCTTCTCGTTTATCTTTTACCTATGTTCACACCTGTCCACCTATGTTCTTATATCATTATATGTAATACTGTGTACGAAGGTAATTTATGTTCAAAATCTTTTCGATAGAAATGGTTTTAAGATGATACATTAACATGGTTTAATGGTCTAATGTGCATGGTTATTGTACATTAACATGGTTGATACATAGATGGTTTTAAGATGGTTGCCAGTGTAACATTAGAAGCCGGGAGGTTTACTGGATATGACATTTTGGCTACTGCAGCAGATGTCCCGAGATCCATAAAGTTTAGTCTACGTAAATTCCTAGATCGATGTAGAGGACAGTGATAAATTATTGGGACAATAATGGCCAGGACTACTGCTTCCTTATTCGCCCGGAAGTAGTGTAGTTATGACAACCCAATCGTGGCTTTCAAAAAATTGCCCAATTCACAAAATAAGCGTATTATTGTCAATATTAAATTAACTTGTAAATCTCAGTATGAAATCCTATCTATATAGATAGATACGAGGTCCAAAAATACTAATACGAGGTGGTTCAGATACAGGCAATGCAAGGAATTCGTGAAGTGCAAACAGTAGTAGAACAACAACGCTGCGATTTATACTAAGAGTTGGAATACATAACACTATACATATGTTAGATAATGTACTCACGTGAACGACGCAGATAACTAAGCACCAAGTGGAATTAGGACGTTCATGCGCAAGATTAACCCGTGGTAGTTGGGAAAAACAAATAATTGAATACAGCCTGAACAAGAAGCGCACGAAGTAGAGGTATCTCCAACTAGATGGTATAATGATATTAGAAATTGCAAAAAAGTGGATTCAGATCACACAAGACAGGGGTAAATCGATTAAACTAAAGAAGGCTTATTGTCAGCAGCAGACGGTTTAAGCTAGGAATGATAATGATTATGATACTTATGATTATGATAATGATGATGATGACGACAATCGTGATGATGCTGATGATGAGGAGGAAAAGGAGGATATGGAGGGGTGGGGGAGCTGGAGGAGGAGTGGAATGACGAAGGGGAGAGGAAGAGAAGAATAATGATAAGACAATGCCGAGTAGTTAAAACCTATCAAGTAGAAGCTTGATAAAAACATTCGGCATTCAAATTACAACCGCGCTGCGTAAGTCTACGCAGTCATTACTCATGATGCTGGAATGTAAATCGGAGCTTTAAATCTATTTAATGATTCCTGCAATCTGGATTTAAAAGATTGGTTTCACTTTAGCCCGGTTGTGATTAAACTTCGTATCGAATTTCCAAATTCGCTCGAGGCCTGTATATATGTCATAGGCCTACACCACACGTTTAGATGATGCGTCTGAGGGCGTAACGGTTATTTTTATGTTACTACCATTTCATATACTTTTCGTGTTCTTCGTGTTTTATCGTTTATGAAGCAACCCTCGTTCGGCTGTTATTTTCAACGAGATTACGGTAACCGATTTTCAGTTTCCAGTAATTCACATAGGCCTACATAAATCGTTTAAACAACCTGAACTTCTGCTGTTATTTGGCTATAGCGAATAGTATTACTACCGCACTGACGTTAAAGTCTCGACAGTAATTTCTGTATACACAACTTGCAGTAACGGTTATTTGTGTATGGTGTTCAAAAGTAAGGTGCTTCCTGGTAAAAAACGTCGCTGTGCATAAAGTATATACATGCGAAGGTTATTAATAACCAACGTAATTAAAATCTATTTCTTTGAGCTGTTTTACCTCTATTTTTTTTCAATATTTTGCCGTGTATTCGGAAAACAAAATCTTACAAGTGGGGATTTGTTATGTCCACGTTACGTTGACTCCTCACTGTAACCAAGCACTGTAAGTCGTCTTGCAAACAAGTTTCTGATTAATTTCCAACAAGCATAACTGTCGATTTATGTAAATAATAATCGTTTTGTATTTAAAGCATATATCAAGAATATGTCTATTATTCTTGAGGAGATGGTGATTGCTCAAATTCTGAAGTTGTCAGGTCGCCATATTTGTTGCCTTCTAGTTACAATCTCTATAGGCCTATTACTTTTCTGTTACAGTAAAACATAGAAGGTGAATATTGTGCGTAAAATTTAGGGTAAATTGGATGAAATGATTTGTGAAAAAGACTCGGTTTTCAAATAAAATATCTTGTTTCATCAGAACAATGTGCTTTGACGATGGGAAAAATTACGGATTTAAAGTATACGAATTGGCAAACATGCAGCCTATTCATCAGATTTGACTCTCTCAGACTTTCGTCTATTCTCTAACATTATAAATTTGCAAGTGAAAGTTTTATCCATCAAATAAAGAGTATTAACAGCTGTAGAAATGTATTCTGCAGACCTCCGAAACCATCAGACTACTCTGTATTATTCAGCAAACCTACAAAATGTTCTGGACCGTGTTATTAATAGTTCGTTACTAAATAATGCGTCAATCACTTACTTAATCAGTATTGATGCTCGATGTTACTAGATATTTCATTTTGTTGTTTTCGTGGTCTTGTCAATAGTTACAGAAAATAATGTTGTTTTAAAACTAAATGTTAAAATAGTTTTACAGGTTCACAAGGAACATACTACCTTCTTGTTCTATCGGGTTTGGCCGACTATGGACCGCGTAAAATAATGCAATACATTAATTAAATTTTCCCCCGCTTCTTTTCGTGCTTTCCAAGAACTCTCCATTCGGTCGCTTTGCTGTTTCTTTCTGTCTTCCGTCCAGGTATTACTTCGTCTCTTCTTGTCTTTCTCTAAGAAACCTTTAAGGTTCTGTGTCAATTCACCAAAAGTCGTCCTATCTTGGATTATGTCCCTCATGTCCTTCTCTATCCCATGTACCCAGTGGTTGCGATTCTTAAACTTGTGAACGTGGTTAAAAATCCGTCCTTTGATTGTGCTGTTGTCCACCCTCATTATGTGGCACCCTTCTGTTCTGTATAATATCTGATATCCTATCGCTTTCTTTATTCCTGTAAAGGTCTTCATTCTTTCTGCGTCTAAACTCACCTTCCTTCCCTTCAGTGGTACCCAAATTTCGTACATTTTTCTTTCGTTTTCCTCTATCACTTCTACTTCTCCTGATTTCGTGGAGAACATACATTTAAGCGCAGAGGCTTTTTGTCTTGATTACTGTATTGTAGTCTCCAATATTCAAGTCTTTTTCTTGTGGTAGATAACTTTAGTTATTTTTGTTGATAATTCAATTTTCATGCTTTTGCTTTTTTATCGTTCCATTGATATGGGTTATTTCACCTACGTTTTTACATGTGTCAACCTTGTTGATACTGCCATATCCTATTATTAACACTTCAGGTGAGTTTCTGATGTTGGTCACGAAGTAGATCTTAAAAAAGAATTCAAATCCAACTCTCTCTGCACCTTCTTTCAGAAAGTTTATTTATTCAGATACTGTACTACACTCTCAGAGAAGATTGCAATATCGTCATCAAATCCCAAGCAATTTACTATATCCCATATACTGTACTGTACCATATACCATATACGCGATGTATACTTATTAAAGTATTATTTTTTGGTAATCAGTAACTTCTATTCCATGTATTGTCACCGGACAAAAGGCTTGCCTCATGACAAATGGCGCCAATCGTACACTCTAGTGTTTTTGGTGGCCCTAAAAAGGACCTTGTGGCGAAAAGGCTGATGTTGGTTGTGCCGCGCTAAGATGTTCGGCGGCTGCGCCCGCTGTTCGTGGCGTACTACAGTCCTCCTCTTCTTTCGGCACCGGTTGTAGAGTCGGCTGCCGGCCCAGCGAAATCCATCGCTGGCGCGGAACGGGAGTGCGAAGGCGCAAGAACGGCGGCGGTTCTATTCTTCGGCTGTTCCTTCCGGCTGACCCCGCCTCGATGTCGTCCGAGAGAGGAGAGGAGATGAAGTGCGTCCGATGGCGTGGCGATGAAGTGCGCGTAAAATTTTCTGCCGGCCCTGGTTTTATTAACTAACCGACATCGCTGATTGGCTAGCTCCGAACACGAAGTTGGTCACGTCTCGGCGGCTGCTGATGCCGGATTGGCTCGCTCCGAGCACGTAGTTGGTCACGTCTCGGCCGCTGGTAACGGAGAGCAGATGTTCGCATACCGCTGCCGTCACAGTATGTATACGTGCATTGTAGTGTGATTGTTTTCAAATGTTGTCGTATGTTTGTTTATCAGCTGGTTAAGTTTGTCACGCTGTACTGAGGTTAATTTATCTGTATTATTATTATTATTATTATCATCATTACTATGCTTACTATTGTTTTTGTTTACCACTAGCTTAGCCGTGGGTTTGGTTATGTGGATGTAATTCGCCTCCGACTCATATCAATGTCAACATTACCTAACTCTACACTGTGCTCCTTATTACTAACAGTACACATTAATTTATAATTTTTAAATCGATAATTGCATTTATTTCTTTAAGAGTGTCCGTTCCTATAATAACATCATAAATTAAATTTTTAACAACTGATACAGGTGTTTCAAGTTCCATACCTTGAGATGAAATGTTTATACAAGCTTGTTTATTTACTTTTGTAACTCATCAATGGTGGTTTTAATGGTGGTATTGTTTATAGGTAAGATTGGTAAATTTTAAATTGCACTGTTTTTGTTTATAAAATTCGCATTAATTAATGATATTTGTGAACCACTGTCTATTAACACATTACTTATGCAATTATTTATTCTCGCTCTTAACACACTACATCTACTTGTTAACTTATCACTATCTCTAGGTACATTATTCATATCGTCAGTATTGTCATTTACTAGTTCACTACATATATCGTCTGGATATACACCGGATACGCAGTAGGTCATAACCATGTTGTAATTTTCTATGCTTTCACTGGATTTCTGATTCTGATTGGTGTAAATTTTATTAGTTTTGTTTGTTTTGCACGGCGGCTTATTAAACTTCGATGAATTTTGCTCACGATCACGTTTTTTCCATTGTTTACTTTTATAGTCATTTTGTTTTTGTGTGTTACTTGTGTTTATTGGTTTATGTGTACTGTAACTATCGACATTGCAATCAACATTTTCCCATTTAGTAAGTAGCAACAGCAGCTGTTCTAAAGTGTTAATCCCTTGGGTAAATTACCGCTACTATAACGGCCACTTAAGCCGTTACGCAAAATTTAAAACTAGACTACTTGGCCTAGAGGAAACGAAAGGTGCGCTGGAGCCCAGAGTGACAGCATTTGCAATCAACACTCTTGTAAACAGTAACAATTTTTTATTAGTGCTAACATGTGACACACTGTATTGATCATTAATTTAAGTTATCACAAAATATTCAGTTACAAGTGTCTTAAACAGCTGGATTCTAGTACCATTTTACTTTAAGAACATTAATTTAAGTACTCACAAAATATTCAGTTACAAGTCTTTTAAACACCTGGAGTTCTTGATCTAAGTTATTATGAGTTCTCAACAAGATGTTCAACGTGAACACCAGGGGGCCAGTTTATTGGGTAGATGCTGACTGAATGTTAGCAATTAGCACCCACACACACAATTAGAACGCTCCCACCTGTACTTTTGTTGAAGAGCTCAAAAGGTACCATGCTGACCAGTGTGCCATGAGTACTGTAGACTGTCCTAGGAGTGTGTTGAATCTTCAGCGAATTTCATTCCGGGCAGATGTGGGTCCTTAGGTGTTCTGGTGGAGGAGTATTCCTGGGCCTGACGGCTTCGGGGAGCATCCTGGTGCACTGCTCTGCGGATAGTGACAGATGACAATGTTACTACCTCTGCTTCCTCTCTCTCCCGGTTATACGGGAACCTTATAACATTTTTATTTTTAGATTAGCTGTCAGACAATACACCCATGCCTACATTCTCTCGCCTCCGAACACAGACACTACACTCACTGTCACAATTTTTATCAACATTCTATCTACTCTTATTAATTTAGCATGGTTTATTTTATCCAGTTATAGTAATTACTTTTGATTAAATTTACAATTTGAATTAATTAAATATACAATTAAATACAATGTCACCACGTGTTTCCAGACCGGAAGTAACGTGTAAGTTAATTTTACAATACAAAGATTTTACAATGACATAGACTTTACAGATGTCGAGGCCACACACACACATACACAAACATAACACATAATCCATCATTAAATAACATAGAATAATATAATTGAGTCTAACCTGAAAGCCCTTTACTGTATTACGAACTAATGGAAAGGTTTACTTAACCCTGAGCCGTCAGACCGTTGAAAAACACTCCCTGAAGGTTGGCGAAGGAATGAGAATGAAGCTTGGATTCATCCCACTATGCTGCATAAAAGCAACTTGTTCCGATTTGCCGATCATAACCTTTGGTAACTTTCTTAACAAGGAACAGCTGATACAGTTGACTAGATTCCTTCGCCGTAGCGCAGCTACCACGGCCTTGGCAACCACTACTTAATAATCTAGTTAACTGAGGCGAGCACAACTCCCACGCGCGTTGGCGGCACTGAACGTTCAAAACACAGGAAAATTCAAACCCCGGCACAGCCCCACCCCAAAAGGGCAACCTGGTTGCCCCCAAAAAACCAAATCAATCCACAGCCTCCTGGCTACTTTACCATGACAATCACAGTCCTCTTGGCTGCTTTGGGAGTCTCAGGAATATAGACCGCTCTCAGGAAGATAGAGACTCAGAGGAATACGAGACAAGAAGAAGGAAGAAATGAAACTGTGTGGGAGCATGTGTAGCTGGCTGTGTATGTGTATAATGGTGTGGGAACTGTATGCTGACCTGGCTAGGGCCAGTATACAGAGACGAGAGACAGAAGAAGAGGAAGAAGAAGAAGAAGAAGAAGAAGAAGGAAGAAGAAGAAGAAGAAGAAGAAGAAGAAGAAGAAGAAGAAGAAGAAGAAGAAGAAGAAGGAAAGACCAGAAATCGTGCTAGCACTAGAGCCCTGACCTACTAAGTCCTCCCATACTCACAAACTGAGAACCCAAGAACCAAATTAACACTTCAACTAAAACACTCCTCTTTCACCACTCACCCACCTATGCCCTATGGCAAAACTTCAGCTTCGATATGTGAGTGGTCAACTTCTTCATATCACTGTTGGGATCTCTCAACCTCACCGTCACTGGTGACACAAACCTCAGAATGCGGTATGAACCGGACCAACGATAACATAACTTGGCGGCTCTTTTGTCCACGGCTGAGCTGATCGGTTGGCTCTGGCAATAGACTAAATCCCCAACCTTAAAGGGAATAGGAGTTCGCCCCTGATTGTAACGAACACGGACACGCTCGTGCGCACGAAGCAGATTCTTCCGGGCCTCTTCCCACATGTCTGCTGTCCTAATGTCGGGAGTATTATGCAGAAGATCTTCAATTTTCCACAAGTTGGCCAATGGAAGTGTGGGCGAGAATCCAAACATGACCTCAAAGGGAACGGCCTTATGATTCTCGTGGAGGGCCGTATTGAAGGCTAACTGTAACCACTTGAGATTCTGGTCCCAACAATTCTATTACTCCTCAAAGGCTTTCTGTTGCTTTTCTCCCCATTCAAATTTAACTCCTTTTTTACGTAATTCATTAAGTGGGGGAGCGATTTATCGCATATGGTATTACAGTTTCGTGTTTTGGGTTGGGAAGAAAGCAGACTTCATATTAAGAATGATCCAACGACATCAGCCTTATACACTAGTATTTTCAGTGAGGCGATGGTTTCTTAATGGAGCAGCAGGATGGACGAGCGAGAGGGAGGGAGCGGGCACGTGCCCGGGCACAACAGCCAACACAGCAACAGGGTCCGCCACTGCAGGAGCAAAAACAGAAACGTCCCAGTGAACCACAGCAACAACGTGTTCCACCACGACAACAGCAGAAACAGTTCCCCAGAGTATTGGAGGAGGATGAGAAGGTGCAACCATGTTACAACAGCGAGTACAGGCAATGAATTTAGGAGAATCCAGAAGAGAAATGGGTGGTGGGGTAATGGTATCCATGGACACATGTGTGGGAGGCGCATGATTGGAGGGGCCATTGAACCATACCGCACCCAGCCAGCACCTGTTGACTCCAAACCAGGGAAACTTGAGGACAAGACAATGTTGACTGACAATAATTTTCCGTATGATGGAAAGGGCATATGGTATAACTAAAGATATTTACAATAACAAGTGCTTATCTAAAAATGCGAAAATAAGCCATTACAGTACAGTAGTGAAGCCAGAATGCCTATATGCAAGTGAATGTCTAGCATTGAATTATAATTTAAACAAAGTAGAAATATTGGAAAGACGAATTATTAGGAAAATATTAGGCTCACGAAAAACTTCAGAAGGTTGTGAATTAAGAAGTAATGATGAAATATATCAAAGTATAGAAAGTATAACAGAAACAATTAGAAAAAAAGATTATTATTTTTCGGACATTTATATAGAATGGACGACAATAGATTGACAAAGCAAATCTTCAAATATCTGTGGGGGAAGAAGTCAACATCAAGTTGGATTAAAGAAGTCCAAAAGGATTCAGAAAAAAATAATATACAGGCAGAATATGCAATTGAAAGAGAAGTTTTTGAGCAAAAGTGTTAAAAATGGAGGGAGTCCAGTGTAAGAGAGAGAAAAACGCAGGTTCAAAGTGGACTGAAGACAGGAAGAAGGGGCACAGTGAGAAGATGAAAGAATATTGGAAGAAAGGAAAGAACAAGGAGTAAAGAATTGAAATTGGTCCTTAGATGACCGATACGAAAAAAAAAATTTTCTGATATTACTTTCAAAATTACCCAGCAGCATACCCAAACATGTACTGAAGTTCGCAACAAATACTCGTTCCATCAATCAATATTCTTCACTCACTTGCTGTTCACAAAAGTGAAAACAACTGGTACAAAGTGACAAAGTAACAACGGGGATTACACTAAATAAGCTGTATCTTACGACTAGCGTTCCCAACGTTACAAAATTAAACTTCTACAGTAGTTTAACGCAAACTAATATTTTGTGTAGTGTGTAGTGAATTTTGGGACTCTCGGTATTTGTGCAAAAAGTAAAGAAACCTTATGAAGTGTCCACTGCTGCTTTTATCAACTGTACTACGGAACCGAACAGTACTGGTACATTGTACAGTTCAAATAGGATTTTCCCACCCAAGAAATTTTCAAAACTAATTGCCACGAGGCATTTCTATTTAGGAGGTTAAATTTTCTGGCAACCTTAATCCCGGCGGGTACATTATGAATTCAAAGTATCATTTGGTTGACCACCATAAATTAAAATTGTTCATATCCTTTCAAATAGATTCTGAACCCCAATAAAGGAAGAATCTCTTTCATAGCCTTACCCCTTCACTTTTTTCATTAACCTTTCCAACGAACACTACAGTATTGTAGCAGACGTGGCAAGTAGGGTGGGCCAAAAAATATTTTTATTTTTTGTGAGATTCGCTATACCGCAGAAAACTTGCCCGTAGAACAGTTATCTAAAATAAAAAAAAAGAAATAAAAACTCGGTTAATATCTTCCGGTCTCGTATCACCCCCAAAAAATCATAAACGCTGGTCAATTTTAACAATGTTTTCGTAATTAAAAAACGAAACTTTTTCTATGTAAGTCAAACGCTACAGCTTTAGATAAGTAAAGAATAGCACAGGGAAGATAAATAAATTAATAAAACATTTTGGTGGTAGCGCAATGCACCTGAAAAACACATTTTTAACATTAAAATTGCAAATTTTAGATTTTGACACAAAATAGTTAATGATAAATGTTACGAGCTATGGCATCATATCAATAATCTTTTACTCATTGTTTTTGGTACTTGCTATTTTAAACTCCGATTTGTGCGAAAAATGTGGCAAGATGGATCGTGAAAGAAGCGCCGTTCTGATAAACCCATTTCTGGACTTGGCACCAACGACTTTTTGTGACGCTTCTGTCACGAGCTTCACACACCGCTCCACTGCTTGCGTATTATATCATGACAACTTGTCAAAATTCCATTCAGTTTCTGTTTCTGGTTTTATTGCAGCTGAAATCTCCTCATCGCTTACTCTTCGCAGCAAAATTTATCAATATTTTGTTTTTTTTTGGGGGGGGGGGTGATGCGCGACCGGAAGATATTAACCGATTTTTTATATATTTTTTTAATTTTAAATATCTGTTCTAGGTGCAAGTTTTCCGCGGTATAGCGAATAAAAAAAATAATAAAAAATAAAAATATTTTTCGGTCCACCTATTGGTAAGATATGTTTCCCTGCCACCGGTATTACTTCTTACGTGGCTTTCCCACGTTGTCTTCCTCGCGTATCTAATCAAACTATTAAACTATTGATCCTCATAATATCCTTCAAATGAAACCTTTCCCAGTGGGCCACGACTCAAAGCTGTATACAGAAAATATTTTAAGAGAATTTTTCTTGTTTTAAAACAGTTACTTTCAAAATAGTTTTCCGTTGATGTGTTCACATTGAAAACGCTCTAAACTTTGTAATTTTATTAGAATTATATGTAGGATGTTTTTTTTTTTCAATGATAATCTTACAAATATTGTAGGCTATACCAGTGTTGATGTAATGATTCTATTATGCCCTCACGGAAACTGCCATAAATACTAACGGTGGAAATGTTAGTTAATCAATAAGGATGACGCAGGTCAGAAATTCTAAAGCAATCGTCTTCCCGAGGGACAGCATAATGGGAGCACTCAGCTAGCGGTCGTTTTACTGCAGTTTTCAAACGGCGGAAAAGCAGGTGTAAAACGTTGTTGTTTTTACGCGTCGGTCATTATTTGTTTATGACGCCATTACGGCACAGAGAGCGTGGTGAGTGTTTACTCTCGACGACATTCCTGCGGTTTGCCAACTTATCGCCAAATATAATTTTACTTTTTACGATCTGATTTAACACGCGATTGCCCTTTTATATCGTTTCATAACACAGGTACACTGTTCACATTTCCCACATTCTTCATCGATTCGTTTAATTCCTAAACGCATTATTTCTACGAGTATATAGCCTATATTTGCAGATTCTTTAGTAATGATATGTATTTATCGATAGTGCAATCTTATCTGTTTCTAGATTACAGTTTAGCTAGTTTACAAGGTAGAATTTTTTTTTCAGTCTATTTGATCCAGATTTGTAGCGTACTCACGTTACTTATAAAATCATAACTCTCATATCTTTCTGCCCGAAAGCCGTATACTTTCTCTCCTGTTTTTGACAATACGGTTTCCATTCTCATTTTCATCATTTATCACACCTCATATTTTACGATAAATTATTTATTATTTTAGTTTTCATGAATAGGTTCATGTACCGGAACTGAAATTACATCTTTATCTTAATTGCTATTTTGACTAGTAGTGCTCTGAATGAACTCTCCAGAAGTCAAGCCTTTTCAGGCCATCTTATAAAATTACATACATACATACATACATAGGCCTACATACATACATAGCTACGTACGTACATGCATATAACATACATACATACATAGATACATACATACACACACATATACATACATACATACATACATACATACACACATATATACATACATTCATATAGCCTATTATGCAGAGACTCAAACAATGGACACTTAAAAAAATAACACTGTGTAATTTGATGGTAGAACATTACATTCACTGCACAAGGAAGACTGCTAGTAAGAAAGCATTAAGGTCGGTACAGTACTTATTGAGACAACATATAAATGATGTATTTTTTTTATATTTCACGAAGAAGCAGTTTTCATGGAATAATTTTAAGAACCAGAATATTTATAGGAGAATTTTTGTTTTCTTTTGACATCAGAATTGGAGTTACAGTTGTACATACAAGTGTACTATTAACATACTTTTGTAAATATTTTAATTTAAATGGAAACAAAATGGCCCATTTTATATAACTAGCTGATTAGTTCAACATACATGGAACCTGCAAAACGTGCACAATATATGAGTGTTTTTTATAATCCATAAAGTTCAGTCTCAAATTAAAGGCAACGTTGGTTTTAAAAACATACAGTTGTCAACAGTAAAATCGTCCAATGTCTGTGATATATTAAATCGTATTTTATTACGGACCAATCAGAATAAACCTTTCTTTGGAAAATGTCTATGAAATCAGTAATATACAAGTCGTCTTAACGGGATCGTTAAGAGAAGAACATTTGCATTCGATAGCTCCGGCGGAAGAGAGCTGGTACACTCAAGGTTATTCTTTTTTTAAAGTATAAACTATAAATTTGGACCACCTTCGTATAGTTTGTAAGCTATATTTGCTGAAAACTGTACACGTTGTTATCACGTACGTTTTTGAAACGTATTACGTGTAAGAATATAGAGTTTTATGAAAATGTGCATAAATTTATAGAATAAATTATTTGTCACTCGAGCAATATGGTTATCAATTTTAAGTAATAAATTACAGTGTTCAGAGTGTTTAGTGTTTATTGTATTGATAATAAAAAAGGTAATAGTGATTATCTGTTCTACAGTTGTTATTTTATTAACAAGTAGTAAAGTAGATGGGGTTTTCGTAATTTTCTACTTTTTTATTTTTTAAGTACATTAAAAGTTCTATCAACTATGGTAACGACGTATTGTCACATCCTCAGCTGATGTTTCACGAGTAACGCTAAAAATCGTATATACGAGGACCTTTACTTACAGCTTTAAGAAAATAAAGTTTATTAATTTGATTTTATCAGATAATAAATGTATTTCGTTCAAAATACTTAGCATGTTCTGAAGCTTGGGAAGCTTACTAGTGCTACTCTTTACGCTACAAATTCAAAAATTTTAGAATTACGCCTACAATTTCCTATGTTCAATAATATATACTAGTGGTCGCCCAGTGGTCGAAATTCGACTTCATTAAATTTTTAAGTTTGAACGTTATTGAGGTTCTTTTGTCAAAGAGTATACCTCTATAATCATTGCATATAATTTTTTTAAATTTTGTTCTATTACGTCAGCTGCGAGCGTGTACAAATACGTCATTAGCGTGTGTTGTTTGCCTTAATTCCCTGCAATACCTATGAAATTTAAAATTTAATGTTAGTAACAGTTGAAAAAAAAACACAATTACAGCTTGTATTCGTATTTATTTTTTGATATAATTCATTGTCAGTTTTAATTTTTTCATGTTATTATTGAATCAAATAAACGCTAATAAAAATGAGACTTGACATTCATAGAAGTATAAGATACATTGTTTTCAATTCCAGTGGATTACATTTCATTTTTGGTAAGGTATAAAATTCGAAAACAGTTTGAAGATTATCTGCTACAAAGCTTATATAATTTTTTAATTTTTTTTCTATGCATTAATTTTCGAGTTATTTGAAAAATATGAAAGATAGGAAAAATAAGGTTTACCTTGGCTAAGCCATATTTAAAAAGCAATAACGCGTTTTTTGACATTTCCTTGGGTTTTTTTTTATTGCCATACTGACCAGGTTTCGCCAAGGCTACACAGTTATTTTGCCTATCTTTTTCGAATTATATAAAATTTAAATAAAAAATTAATACAAAATAAAAAATGAAATAAAAATACGTGCCTCGTATTTTTTCATATATTTTTCATTAAATCAAAAAAGCCGGGCGGTTAAAAAAATAAATGTTGTCCATTGAATTTAAAATAGTTTGAAAGTGAATTTAATGATTCAGAATTTCTGTGTAAACGATGTTTTTTGTAAAAACTTTTTCATCATTTGCTAAAATCCCTTGGCCATTATATTCGGAAATATAAAATTTCAAACCATCGAATGATCGAACTCTACTTGCTGCGACGTACAATTGACCATGTGTAAAAAACTGGCTGCCTCAATAAAATTCCAATTTTTTCGAATGTTTGTCCTTGAGACTTATTTATTGTCATCGCAAATGCAGGTATAATTGGAAATTGAGTTCTTTGAAAGTTAAATGGTAAAACAGTACCGGAATATGTTAAATTTATACATGGAATCAAAATTCTCTTATTACGTGCGGTTCCAGTTAAAACTTCGCAATTAATAGCATTACGATGCATACACTTGATGCGCATTCTTGTTCCATTGACTATGCTTCCTTTGTATTTAAGTTTCTGATCAGTAAAACGATGCAATTAACTTTCAGTACTAACTTATGTGGTGGCAAACCACTAATAGTCAAAGAATTCAAAAACTCTACTGGATAGTTATTGATTTCATTGTCATCATCACAAATTATTTTATCGTAGCTATGATATGTTTTCTGTTCACCTGGTATTCGATTAATTATATCAGTATTAATAAAAGTACAATCATCATTTTTAGGTGCTAAAATAACTGACTTCAATTTGTTATCTGAGAGTATGTTTTCGGAAATATTTCCATACACCTCATTAATAATAATATTTTCATCTCCTATTAATTGCTGAGGTATTTCAATAATATTTTCACCAAACTGAGGGAATTGTGGGGCTTCATCATTACCAATTTTATTCAAGAATTCGACAAATTCTATTTCACTTGGTAAGGCTCTCATATTTTGAGTAAACGTTACTTAACGAAAATAAACAAATTTATGCCAACTCGTGACACAATTTTCAATTAAAGTTGCATGTGATCCATGTGGGACAACCTGGTAAGATTTGCCGAAAATCACCGCACAGAAGTATCGTTTTCCCTCCAAATGGTTTATGTTTATCATTTTCATCGCATAGATCCTGCAGAAATCTATCTATGATTGTCAAAACTTGCAGTGGGCACATAGAAATTTCATCAATAATTATCAATGATGATGAATTTATGTAACGTCCATAGCTACTATTTGCGGTAATATTCGCTACAGAATTTTCCAAAATGGGTATAGGCAATTTAAACACATTGTGTAAAGTTCTACCTCCAAGTAACAGAGTTGAAGCTATGCCACTGAACGCTGTTGCAATGCAACTAAGATTAAGCGAATTTAATTTGTGAATGATTGCTGTTTGTGTGAATGTTAAACAAAAAACATTAGATCCAGTATCATGATGCAAAACTTCACGAATCACACGATCAATTAGATTACGCTTTCAATATTTGCAGTTTCATAATGCTCACAAAACAGAAACTCTTGTTCTATTGGATCAATAGCATTTGCTTCGTCTGTTCTCTGCGAATACGTGGGAACTGGTAAACCAGTTCTTGACATGACAAACTATGAACATTCAAAATATCTTCAATTTCTAATAGAGCTGTATTAAAGGATACTTCTTCGTTGTAATCTCTCAAAAAATCTTCACTAAGATATACTTTAAATTCATTCTATAACGCCAATGCATTGGCTGGCACATTTAATGCACAAATGTAACCAAATAAATTTCGCATTTGTTTTGGTGAATGTAATTCTTTTGCTCCATTTAAACATTCGCACCATTCATTATCATTTGAAGCAATGCCGCGAGCATGACACGCTTCAACAAACGAAGTGTGTATAATTCCATTGTATGTTCTAACATCCTCAAATGATTTTGGACCACAGACATGTAATAAAAGCAATCGTAAATGGAAAAGTTCGATGCCTTTTGGTGATACTACATATATGCGTGTAATGATTTTATCACCTCCACGCCTTCTCTTCTTCCATTTTTTTCGGGAATCTTCCCACACATAATGCAAAGGAATTTCAATATACTTATATTCATGCGCTGATGGATCTGATCGATTCAATTCAAAAAATGCTAATAATTTTGTTTGTCTTGCATTTTCAATTGCTTGACGTTCTTGCCCTTCTCGAAAGTAAACATTCTGTCTACGCGGTAAATGAATGTCAAGTCTAACGATGACATGTGATTGAAAATGCATTGGTAATTCATAGATGCGCCATACAGCTTCAGTTGATCCGACATAACGGCCATTTAAAAAATTTTTAACTTCATCAATTTGTATTTCTTGACCTGGTTCATTTCTCTCTGAACCTAATTCAACAGATGCACTGTCATAGCCTTTATACACGTATTTATAAATGTATTTAACACTTTTAACTGTAGTGCATACTTCAACATTTATATGGCAATTAAATTTGGCAAGTAAATACGGATTGTATGGTACAACATAACGATTGTCGAGGCAACTACCGCGAACTTCAGCATTAATACCATTATCACGCCTTCTGTATAATGGATATCCATTTAATGATTCACATGTAAATTCATTAAATCGTTTTGGATAATCTTTTGTGCATTTTCCATCTCTCATACATACAGAATTTGGATTAAGTACACCGCATGGACCATGCATCATGTGTTTTACAACATATTCATGTAATGTAGGATGTGTTTGAATGTTAGGAATCTCCGCAGATACAACTTTATCAATATCGGTAGCGTTAACAATTTTATCCTGCTAATTTAAAGAGAGTTAAATGTGAGCATGAGGCAATCCTCTCTTTTGAAACTCAATTGTATAAATGAGTGCTTCAACTTTTCCGAAGATTTTTTTTAGTGTAAGGCCCTCAATTAATGCTTTCAGTTTGGACTTGAATACACGCACAACAATATCAGGTCGAAAATTAGCTGACTCACCTACACGAATATTGCTAACTATTTCAGGCCAACTTGGATTGCAAGTTATTGTAATAAACAAAGAAGGCTTTCCGAAATGTTGTACAATTGACATTGCATCTAAATAATTCTGATACATATTTCTTGGAGATCCATTGAATGAAGATGGTAAAATTACTCTACGGCCAACATTATTAGCATTGGGGTTCAATTCTAAATAATCTGTTAAATTGTTGTAAACTTCAGACCTAAGACTTGTTTGATTTTGTCGAATGAAATGTAACCTTGTGCCCTCTATTCTCACATACATATCAACTATCCACTGCAGAAATAATTTTTGTGAATGGTGCAACATGCTAAAATCTTCTCTAATTGCAAGTCGATAGGCTGCATACTGAAGCATGGTTAATTTATATCTGGGCGCTCTTGAATTTGATGTAGTTGGTACATTATGAGAAATATTGATATGCCACCCAGTATCACCATTTGGAAAAAGTAATGGATACGCTAAAGGGTCCAGTGATGAATCCAAAACAGAGATATTTTTAATGGTACCATAACTTTTGAAAACGAAACCATATTTCGTTCAAAGGGTGGCTCACCATCAACTGTACTAAATATTACTGCTACATCAGTTTGAGCTGCATCATTATAACGGCGTAGATCTAAATCACGATTTACTTTAATGAGCATACAAATTTATTTATTTTGATTTTCAACTCTCTGACAATGATCTTTCATTGCAATGAATGACCGAACGAAAGGATTAATGCGTTCCAATTCAAGAGAGATTTCGCGCATTATATTGTTATTGCATGTTTGATTATAGTGTTCACGTAATCTATAATTGACAGCAGTGTCAACATCATAAAAATATAATTGCGCATAACATGGTGAGCGACCATATCCAGCAGTCATTGGACCTGATCTGTGATACAAAACATCATGTATTTTAAAATGATACACTCCACGCGTAACTGTATCCGAAATTTTAGCTTCTGAGCTAACCATAGCAAATGATGAATTGTATTTACGAATGTTTTCAAAATAATTTTTTGACTTTCTTTTTATTGAAGGTTCATTTCAAGTAAGTCCATCATACAATGATTTAAAGTATTCATTTTTACTTAAGGCCGGTAATATTGCTTTACCCTTATGACAACATGAAGTGAATGCAGTCCTTTCACCTAAAGTGACGTCAGATTCGAAATGTTTTGCATTGCAAAACCTGCATTGTACATGCATTAATCCACAATCAAAAGTATTAAAATTTCTTGGAATGACATTCAGTGCGCATTTAAATGTATCCCTCAAAATAATTTCATCATTTTGTATACTATTTACACTATTTAAATTTGCATTTGGTCTATTATCATTTTGACTTTCACGCGAATTCCTTCTTCTTTGTCTCTCACTCCGACCCGTCAATGTTATACTATTTACACTATTTAAATTTGCATTTGGTCTATTATCATTTTGACTTTTACGCGAATATATATTCCTTCTTCTTTGTCTCTCACTCCGACCCGTCAATGTTCTATGTCGAGGCATAATGGAAGTAGGTGTGAATATCTGAATGTAAAAAAAAAACATGTAATGAAATTACTGAAACTAAGATTAGACAGGGTTTAATTTAAAAATAATAAAATGTACTCACTTTCTTGAAACCACCAATAATAATTAGGCGAGAGTAAGTCAATTCAAATTGCTGTTACAAAATTTTCCTTTTGCAACAGGTGTATATTAAGCAAGCTGTATTTCACTTTCAACTGCACATTAATATATAAAACACAGATATCTAATATACAAAATATAAAATAAACGCTTTTTTGCCTTGACATACACTCCACAGACTATTGAAAAAGGAACATTTGAAATCACACAAAATTCACAGCTCATTCAGTCAATCTGTCAGTAATTATTTGTTGGCAACATTTTAAAATTCTTTGGCGACAATCTCTACTCTGTGCGACTGTTTGCCCACAGACTATTATGTGTTTGACATTGGCAGTATGAACGTAAACAAACGACAGACTATTATATGTTTGACATTGGCAGTATGAACGTAAACAATGAATGTTTTATTTTATCTATATATTAATACGTGAAGAGAAAACTTTGTACCCCTTTTTAAGCATATTGCGCGCACGGAGGAGTGTGAGATTTGGCACAGTTAAAGTTTATATGGAGAGGGAGTGCAGAAAGCTAAAATTTATATATAATATGTGTTACAAATACATTAAATAAAATAAAATAAATGATTAATTTAATGTATTTGTAACACATATTATATATAAATTTTAACTTTCTGCACTCCCTCTCCATATAAACTTTAACTGTGCCAAATCTCACACTCCTCCGTGCGCGCAATATGCTTAAAAAGGGGTACAAAGTTTTCTCTTCACGTATTAATATATAGATATTTATTACTTGCTACTCTAAATCTTCTTGTTCTTCTCCTCCTCCTGCCTATCATACAAAGTTATACCGTTACCATCTACATTCAACATTTCACCTTCATACAGTTTACATATGAAAGGTTTTCACCTTTCCTAGTTTACGTATTATAAACTTTATATATTGTTCAGTTCAAACCGTTTCAGTTTCCTCTAAACATACACCGTGCTTAATGAGCTGAGAGACGCCGAAATAATTACACACGCTGTTCACGTGATACTGATAGTTGTTGTCTTATCCATGCACGATTATCAAACGCTGTGTGTTGACTCACTTCCGAGAATTAAGGCCGGTTAATATTAAAAGCGTAAAGCAACGTAAGCTAACCTACAGGTATTGTCTGCATAGTTCCAGTGTTATCTTCCAGTGCGAACCCAATGTCTTTTCCTTAGCGAACCCAACAGTGTTCCTGGTCACAGAACTGCTTGTTTATACCCATCTATGCCCTCTTTGAATGAATTATAGATTTAAATGTTTCCAGTCTTTGGGTCTTTTACACATAATCACCGTATTTTGTTCATCTTTCATTCAGGCTGTCTATATCAAAAGGCCAGCTCGTTTTTGACAAGTACCTGTGTTTTGGCTATTGTATGCTTTTCTCCCACTCACACTCTCTTTGTCTCTCTCGCTCACACCGCACACACACGCGTACGCGCACACATATTAATTTGTTTTCATAATGTCTGAACATAACAGGTTGCTAAATAACATTTTATATGAGACATACCATGCGGATTTTTATAGCTCAGTTTAGCCATTGCAGTGTTACAGAGCCATTAATGGTATTTCGTAATATTCCTGTCAAATCCAGTGGCGTTGAATTTTTGCAAAATAATCATTCTGTATGGCGTTAGGCAGTGTTGATCGCGGTCATGCAATGTTGTTATATCTGTACGAAATATCTGAGAGATCACAAGAGTACTTGGTTTGAAAAATCGAAATTACTGTTTGGTACCTCCCCTGGATGAAAGAATACGCAATCACAGTGTTCTGCTCTGACGAGTTCGATACGTCTCCCTGTACTGTCACAGACTGTAAGAGTTGTGTTCTCGAAATTTGTACCAAGTGTGTGTGTAGTAATAGGGGACCGAAAAGAAGTTTCCAAGTAGATAATACCTGTGCTTTTCCCGCAGGAATTTCGAAGACGGCCATGTAGGTCTATACCTACAGCAGAGGGTGTTTGGCTGTATCCACCACGAAAATAATGTTTTTTTTTTCTAGCAGACAAAACCACTGAAACTCTACTCGACATTATTAGAGGCAGATCTATATTTTCTGATTTATGGAGACCGTAAATGCAGTACCCAATTTACAGGGGATGAATTTTTGCCATTTGACGGTCAATCACAGTCAGAATTTTGTAGATACATAGTTTGTTTTACAAACTTGTAGAAACACAGTTTGCTTTACAAACCATGGCCCATCGTTTCGTTGTTTATTTATGATATTTCTGGTCCTTAAAAATGATAATCTCTACACTTTTTGTAACATTAGTTTATGTTATTAGTTTTTTCGTATTTTAGTTTTTTATTATTAGTTGTTATTATAACATTATTAATTGTTATAACATTTTTTGTTATTAGTTGTTGTAGTATTAGTTTTTGTATTTAAAAACATCCTCTTCGAAATCAGTCGAAATGGGATACCTCGTTGATCGAGCCGTTACCAGTTGATTTCGTACCTCTTTGAATATAGGTGGAGGTCTCGCCACAAAAACAATTATTTATTTCATCAAATATGGACAGATATCCATGCGTCCTGGCCGCCTGAAGAGTTATCGAATGTGTGTTAAATTAATATTAGGTTTAATTAAAGGTAGTCAGGTTTCTACAGATTAATTTTATGCTCTGTTTCGCCAAAAAATCACTTGCGAGAGGTAATTCATTTTGAACAGTTTCAGAGTCTGCCGACTGTAGACAGTGTATAAACTATAGACAGTTAAACGAAAGATGAACAATTAGTGGGAACTGACGAATTCGGGGATTAAATGAAAAACGCCTCAATCTTTGATACCTTTAGTTTTTAGTTTTTTCTGTTTTATAAATATGACCAAATTTTTCTGTTTTATAAATTTAGTTCTTCGATTCATATTAAAACTGATAATAGTGTTCAGGTAATTAATTACGATCTGTGTAACATAAGCACACAACTGCCAGCTAGGAACGTACAAGGAGCGGGGAATTGGCGCTCTTCCACTTAGCCATTCACAGCTGATATTTAAGACGACCCTCCCATACCAACAAACGAACATTGCCGTCCTTATCATCTTAGACAAAAAATGCTCGTTTTGAATGCCTACAACACATTGGTTTGTTTTTATGTATTTTAGTATCGTGATATTAAGGTTAAAATAATTATAAAATACATAAACCTTACTAATGAGCTTTTATGATAATGGAAAATCACACAATCCAAATTCCTAAAAACGGCTAACTGATCATGAATTCATACATTTTTAGTTATCTGTTTTGTATTAAAGTTTGCTTTACAAACTTACACCAAAACACACAAAATACACAAAATACATCGTTGCGGTTGTTTACTGCGATTGTGGTTGCTATACATCGTTGCGTTGTTTACTTACGATATTAAAACTAGTCCATAAAAATCATAATTCCTACACTTTTTATAATATTGCTTTTTGTTAGGGCCTAATTGAAAACATTCTCTTTTAAATACTGTGACCAAACATCCCAGAAATACAATTTCTTTCCTGGATTGATAATACTCGTCCCAGAACATGGAAATAGACTACTGGGAATCTTATTTGTTTCGAATTTTAAGTATTGTATCATATGTGATTCTGTTTTGTGAATAAGTTCAGAGAATTAATGGAAATAAATTGTCATAAATCAACAGAAAGTTATACCATATAAACAAGTTAATTTTACCAAAAAACAGCAAGAATTAAATAAGCAAATTTTAAAAAGTACATCGAAAAAGCATTCACAATTGAAGACGCCACCGTAAGGCAGGGGCGTATCTATTGGGAGGGGGACGAACAGGGCTGGACCCCCCCCCAAGGGTTGGAAAAGTTAATGAATTTTATTGATCTCTTAATTTGTAGGCTGTTTTCTTATTTTTTCCAGCTGTGTGCGCTAATATAGTAGTAAACCTTTTTTAAATATTAAAACAGGTTTATTACACAGCATCAGCGTATACGTTTGAAATACGGAATATAGGAAAATCAAATCAGTCAATAAGTATCTTGTTAACAGTGTTTCAATAACGTGTATTTTTATTGTTTTATTACCGTTTACTTTAATGGCTTTGATTTCAGCCACTATAAAGGTAGTAATATTAATTAAGGTTAACTTGTTTTTTCTTTTGTATGAAGACCCCACCCCAACTTTCCCAGACCAAATTCTAGATACGCCACTGACGTAAGAAGTATCAAAATGTAGATTGATATTGTGTATGTGTGGATGCGCCGTCTAATTATAATATTAATAAAATAGCAATGGAACAATATTAAGAATAGTAATAGAAATATTAATATGTTTGACATGATAGTATCATTTCTCATTAGCGTGTATAATGTTGTATAATAGAGCAGTACCACAGAAATATTTTCTTGAAAAAACAATTCATTCTCCAAAATGTCTCGGATTCTGTGTCTGACAGTTTATTCATACTAATTAAAAACAGAACAAATATTACAACGCTTTCAGTTCTGTCAAACGTTTAAAACAAATTTTATGTTGTAAACAACAGTCTGGCGTTAGACCGAACGTGTGGTAGCATTGCACAACGCGGTAGCACAGTATTCCCACTGCTTGAGCTGTCAATTAGAATGTTATATTAAACAAAATATAATGAAACAGCTTAATGTTATTGTAAAACCTCAGGAAATAATCTTAGATTTAATGTTTTCCTTATTATTTTATCGTCAAATGTTACATCTCCTTCATCCCTCGTCTTCCTTCCGAATGATCGTTATCGCGTGTCACTGTTCTATGGAACAGAGGGCTTAGAGATTTGAACTCTGATCGACGTTGATGCAACGCAGCAAGCTTTTATTTGAAAAATAAACATGCTCTTAACATAATTTTATCACCGTTTGAATCGTTTTCATTTATGAGTCCAATGTAGGTAAAGTAAGGTTCTATTTTACGGTTGAAGTCTTACAATATAAATGAATTTTATCGCTGAGTGTGAAGACATATTTGGTCTTTTTTCATTTTTTCAAACTCAACCAGTGTTTTTGCTACTGTAGCCTACTTGCATTAACGTTTCCTAAATTCACTTTAATTACAGCTCACTATTACAGTAGTGTCACCACATATATACCACAGATTCGTATATTAAGTAGTTTACGTGGGTTTTTATCTTGGATATGAATACATGCTACTGAAATATGGCTGTCTGCAAACATAAGTACACCCATTATATGCACTAAGACTCTATACACTCACGCGCGCCCCAGCTCATGCATGGTGAACGAGGGGTGGGAGGGTGGCATAATGTCCTGCTAATTCCACCTAGCCTCTGTTTTCATTCTGTTCCTCTTTCTTCAATTTATGTTTTAATTCTTTTTCTCCAATGCTTTATAGGTCTTTCTAGCATGTCCTACACATTGGTTTTCACTGCTGTGTTCTTGTTTCTCACCCATTCCTTGCATATGTCCATATTAGAGCAGCTGTTTTGTTTTAGGTCATCGGTTTGCTTTTGAGATGAATTTACAATTAACAAACAGGGCTTTTTTCACTCGTGACATTGTGTCTTCTTGATATTCAAGATCTTTTCCGGTCTTACTTCCATTGCTCACATCTGAAACCTATAATCTATGAAGCTCATTATTATTTATGAGGTTGTATATAGGCCTACGTCAGTATTTATCTTTAGTTTTCCTGTAGGACTCCATCCAATGTGTTTATTGCCTTTTGTAATTATTTTATCTAATGGTCAGTAATTTAAGTACTGACTTGTGTAACTTTTGTTCTTAAGCAGTTAGAGTTTTTACATAATTATATACAGTAAAATAATCAATCGTTTTATCGTCTACAAATAGAGAAATATACTGGTATTTATTTTGTGTATTTACATTAAATTTTTACATTTGAGCAGCTATATTAATTTCTTTGCCACATATTCAATTTCCCCATAACGACCTAACACTGCTTTGATTGTCCGCAAAACTCTAAATTTGTGGAACCAATACACTTGAGTTGGTTTAATTAGCACTGTTTTAATTATGTAATTCCAACGCGTCGTTTATCCCTCCCCTAAATTTTAATTTGTTATAATTCAGAGAAAACTTGTATTTGCTAAAACGTTACAGTTAACGCATTTAAAATCCGTTTTATTCAAATATCGATATATTTGTTTCAATCCGCCGCCAAAAGTATTTAGGTACAGCAAATGTCATACCTGTTTGTTCAACTAAAGCGCAATAATTAACCACACACAAACAAGCAGCGTCAACATACTTTGTATAGAGCGGTGCAAGCTGATTAGTGCGGGATTCAGTGATCCATTTGTGTTTTAACACAATATTCAAAAGGCAACACGGTTAGAAGTAGTTTGTCAACGCTTTTAGGCTCTTACGCGACGATTTTGCAGCCCATGCCGTATCTCGCCATTTCGGCCGGTCGTTTGTTGTTTAAAATTTGCCATTACTTCCCGAACATCAATATTCCGAAGCATTCTTGGGTGTTAACGTTTCGCCATTTCGGCCGGTCGTTTGTTGTTTAAAATTTGCCATTACTTCCCGAACATCAATATTCCAAAGCATTCTTGGGTGTTAACGTTTCAGGGCTTTCTAAGACGTCTTCTTCCTATTCCTAGACTCTTTCTTTTTTTTTGGCTATCACTGGTAGTTTACTTGACAGAGGTTACCTTGTCATATTAGTTGTTTTGGGACTTCAGTGCCTAGCAGATTTTCCTTGATGTGCAAGAGTCCTCTTGATGAGTTCAAAGTTTGTTTAAAACTTTTTTTACGTTCTTCTTGATTAATTTCGTTTATTTTCCACATTCCCTTCAAACCATTTTTGTTTTTTCCCATTGCGGTTCTGAGGTTTCCCAACAATAGTAAAAATACTTTCAAGAATAATTTATTATAGGCCCGTGCTTTCTACATTCGTCTCCATCGTGCCCACACGTTTTCTTTCTTTTGCTTCTATTCATTTACATCCCAATTTTCCTTTTGCTTTGATCTCATGTTTCACAGCCTTAAGTATAAATCAGTCAAGAACTGTTTGTATAAGGTCACAATTTTCGTTTCTTTATAGATATTATCTTATTTACCTTATGTGTAATTTACTTAATTTTTTGAATTATCTTTGATATTCAAAGATAATTATGTTGCTACTCAAGCCATAGTTGGTGAGTTTCATACTGAAACTTTCAAAGTATCACGCACTCTAATAATTTAATCGTCAAGGTAGAATTATTCAAAATTTTCTCTTAGCGACACATGAATTGTTTTGTTTAGCATTCGGGTAGTCTTCGTGATGTTCAGAGCAACCAAATATAACGGTTCACATCTATTGAGGCTGCGTGAGACGCACGTGAGTGAGTTAGACTAATTTTGGGGTAAAAGAAAAGCCATGTCACACTCTGTACAAACAATTCTATTTCCTCTACGGTTTGATATTGCCTTACCTTGTTTTCGTTCTTCTAATCGCTTGACACTGAAATCATCATATGCCACATTCTTCTGTTTACATGTTTTCTTTTGTAAATTTTGAGAGTTATGACCGCTCATAAAGGGATGTACCCCATACCTTTGCAATACCTTTGCAATACCACAAACTCCCTACTCAAATAAACAACCGCTTATTTGCAACGTTTTCCCAACTGTTTTAATTTCAAAACGTCGTCTTTCTGGATCGTTCCGTTATTCTAAGGTCGCATTTTACTATATTGTTTATTAATAATAATAATAATAATGGGCCCTTTATACCCGCCTAAGAATGTAGGCTGTCTCGTATAAGCCGCTCAAGGTAAGAAAGTAATCTAGCCAGAACTACGCTTCAACAACGAATTATTACCCAAGGGTGTTATTGTACCCACTTCTGTAGGCTGAGTCGATCTGGGAGCTAGAAAAGGCAAATTTATTTTGTGATGCGCCCGGGAATCAAAACCGGCTCCAACGGATTAGTATCAGTTGTCACACACGTTGGTCTATTAAACGCCATGGCAACATACTAATGTTTTGCAGTATTAAGCGTAAATTGTGGCGAAGAGGAAAACTTCACATGAAAGTTGAGTGACTATAAAAAATTATCGCAAGGATGGTCAACTAGGTTTGACCAATAGGGTTGCCGATTCACAAAACGTTCAAGCAATTTGGTAACCACAGTCAGGCTGAGTAAGGTTATTGTATTACTAGATTTTTTTCAACACTGTCTATTTATTTGTCTGTAAAGCATTAGTCTCTTCTTTCAGGTATGACTCAACCCCCCCCCCCCCGTTGTCTTTACAATTGTTTATTTTTTCTTCACTTTTATTATCGTTTCTTGGGGATTGAAAATAATGGAATTGCCTTGGACAAGTATGAACTGGCTGGTAGTTCGGCAAGTAACAGAAAGTTCGACAGAAAACCATATCTGATATATCCATTTTTCAATAATACGATTTTTGGCACCCCAAATCCTAATGCTTGATTGCTACCTAGTTTCAAATTTTCACGTTTATCGTTATATCTATTGTTACGCTAACCACCGGAAATCGGTATATTTGATTATCTACGTGTTATATACAGTAATATCAGTTATAATTTATAATATAGCCTAACAGAAATCATTAAATTATTTGTTACCTTATTGTATATTTATTTTTATTTTACAACATACGAGACTGAAAGGCCTGCGATTTTTTCAAACGGTGTTTTCATTTACTCTTCCCTCCGCTTCTTGGTGAGTATAACCTTTATCCACCTAATAAATACGCTGTACTTCTCCTAAATTTTATTATAATTGTGTACCCAAAATCGTGTCCCCAGTGTAGTGTAGTGGAAGTGTACCACCTAGGTGTTTCTTCCCTTACTTGAAACACGCATTGAACGTCATCAACAACCATGTCGATTCAATGACTGGTGAAGAATTTGTGTTTTAGTTGATTTGATGTCAACCGAAGAAGATGTTTAATTGGTTTTATTCATGTAATTGGTTTTCGCGAATACTTAATTTTATGAGTGTTTCGAATACTTCTTGATTTAAAAAAAATGTGCTCTGTCTGTGTTTACGTGTATTTGTTCAGGTATTAATTTGATGTATAATTTCAGTTTTCCGAAATGTTTATTATAGTGCCTTTGTTGGTATAAATTCAATTAGTATTGTATTACTAATGTCTAGAAACGTATGTTCTACACTTATGGTAGGTGTTTAAAGGCACATTTCTTTTATGCAATTACTTGTTCAAAGCAGCTTTTTACCGTTTTTACTAGCCTTCTCAATGTAAAATTTGTATCACTCTTTGAATTTGTATTTATTATAGATTCATAGTATTATTTTTGTTGTACGGTTTATCTATTTGTTGTATGTTGTTATTTTTTTGTACAATAACAATTTCTGTACTTATGTTTCTTTCTTGGTTAGGTCTTGAATGAGATATTTATATTATATATTTTATTTTATGTTCTGAAATGATTATAGGTTTTATTGTATTATAAACATAAAAATTAAATAATGCGTAGTCTAATATTAAATGAATATAACAAACAATAAAATGAATAAAACTGTATGCCTTACATCGGGCACATTGCATGATCCTCAGTAAATTTTGATATTGCAATAAAAAATTTATTTATTATTACGATAAGAAAAGGAACCGCATCATGTCATAAATAAATAAATAATGAATATATATATATATATATATATATATATATATATATTGCGACAGTATAAATAAGTAATGTACTGAGCATTGGATATAAAAATTTAAATATACTTAATAAACTGTAAATAATTAATAATGTATTAGAAATAAGCATGTCAGGGATTGTAAGCTTGGCTCAGACAAAAATATGAACAGGTGTTTCGACCTGAATCGACGTGCACACACACACAAATGTAACTGAAAGTGTGTACACCAGTATTTTGCTAGTGTGTGTGAACGCAGGTCTATGCAGGCGAGTTTACCACCCCAAGATGAATAATTACATAATTACTGTTTTTCCGTAATTATTCATAAACTATAATTAAGAAGTAAAATCCAAAAACACAATAAAATGTAAGAAAATTTACTAAATACTTTGTACGAAAACCATGTGAAAGTGCCACACCGTACGAGTGTAATAGTGAAATAACTGTGTACAAATCGAAAGGGTTAAGTTGCAATGTCCAAAATTACAGTGAACATGTGTTGTAAAAATAGTTATAAGTATAAGAGTATACTTACAGGACTCTGCAATTCGCAGAAATATAAGAAATAGCGAAATTGACAAGGAGTGGGGGAACTGAACCCAGAAACAATTTCAGACATGTCGATTTCGTACCACTGCAGGTGTTGACCAAGACATGGCTATAAATAGGACACACAAGCTACAGTGGTTCTCTTTCTTAAATCATCCATGGTGCAGCGGGAGCTTCTGCCCGTCTCCACAGAATATTTAAATTTTTGTAAATAATTTCATCCTTCCAGTTACATACAGTTATGTAACTGGATTGTAAAACAAACAATATTTAAGTAGTAACAAAATTACATAAGAAGATCCACATCAGAAGATCAACTGACGTCCGAAACAGCACGAGGAGAAGTTCCGGAGAGCGATACGACTCTGGACAAGAGGAGAAGAGAAAGGCGACGCTGGACAGAGAGAGAGAGTCGACGCTGGACAAGAGAGGAAGTCGACGCTGGACGAGAGGAGAAGAGAGAGGCGACGCTGGACAAGAGGAGAAGAGAGAGTGATGCTGAAGTTCAAGACGAGGACGATTAGAGAGGGATCCAATGATTGAGTATGATTGACGACGATAAGGTGATAAACAATTTATTTATCTCTTAATCGAACAATTAACGTAAAGACAATTAAGGACATTCTTGTTCTATTTAAAAGTAAAAGTCAATGTTTATTGTAAAATTTGAATTAAAATCATAAGATGTTATTGAAATAAGATTAACGTAAACAAGAGCTCAAATTAGTATTGAAATGAAAAGAATACAAACCATTTAAGTAAAAATTAGCGTTAAATATAAATCAGTACTGAGAAACAAAAGATAAATTCAGTAACTATTGATATTTTTGAGTTACATTGCAATATATAGGAAAATATTTAAATATTGATATTTTGAAACACATTAATTGACTGAGTAGTCTGGAAATGAGATTTTTCGTTAATACAATAATTAGTAGAATAGAATATTTAGTCAGTAAGGATGTATATAGCATAAGCCTTACGGCATAATAACGAAATAATAACGAATGGTTTAAGTCGAAGTAAGTGCCATGTGCACAATTTTATTAATATCAAATAAATTTGGAATACCGTTACAAGTTACATAGAGTTCTTATTACAGATACACCTGAAACCCAAATTAAATGTTATATTGTTACATAATTTGTCAATCTTGAACGTGAGACCAGTCACGCCTATTTTATGTATATCGTATCGTTGCATAAGAGATATCGCTTCTAACGTGGGGCATCACAGATTTATATTATATTTACTTATGCAGTTGTATCGTTAAATAAATTTGGCGCTCCAAGATCGTGGGGCTATTCAAAAACAAATAGAAGTGTATTTGCATTTGAAATTAATTTTAACAAAGTTAATTCGTTATATAAATTTGTCGCCCTGGACTTGGAGCACGACACGCCCAAATTTATGTATATGTATCGTTGCATATAATGGCGTCCCAAAGAACGTGGGGCTCCACAAATTTAAATTACATTAAATTTGCAATTTGTTACGTTGCAAAATATATATATATATATATATTACGATGTACAGATCTAGCATAGAATAAGCAGTCGGTAAACCGTGTACTGTATCGGATTGCTGTCGGATTTATTAATAATTTACTACAAATTACACTATTTTGATTTCAATAGAGTTTATGTGAAAATAACAAACAAATTACTCTGTCTCTCTTAACTGAATATAAATTTAATTAATTTTTATCTCTTATAATCTAATACAGCAAATCTTTTTTTTTAAAGTTCTTTTGTCTCATTTGTTTAATACGTTTATTAAAATTTATATATAAAAAAATAATAAAGTCACTTCCCTTTTATGACGAATGTGGGTCCTTCAATCTGGATCCAGGTGTGTATTGCTTCACTCTGGATACGGATATGAGTTCTTTCTGGTGACCGGCGTTCAGGGTGTTCTGGAGTTAAAACAGTTAACTACAAAAATAACAGTTAATTACTTTTCACCGTATTGATTTTTTTCTACTGCAATTTTGTGTATTTGCCATACACATAAATCCAGCAGACTTGAATTGTCTCTAATCCCTATACGGAAATCTTCTACTTTCACGGATTAACACTTTTAAAAATTTACAATTTAACATTAACTAGCGAACTTTCAAATCTGTGTTCGTACGCCTAGTAGAGCTAACAAATAAAATATTGCACACGTCTACACGCTTCCGAGTCACAGAGGACTGACCCTTTTACAAGAAATTGGAATTCATATGAAAATTTGCCCTTATTCTCGTACGCTGATTGGTTAATTTGTAATCCTTCCTTGCTTCCGTGGCCAAGATAACACTATACTTGCATAAGACTGTTTCAATGAAATTTTCGGCTTGTAAAAAAAAAAATAAAAAAAAAAACAGTTTAATTTTATGACTTATTTAATGGGCCATATAAATTTCTTTATAAAAAACTCATATATTCGGTTCTTTAATTTATTAAAGTTACTGACATTTGCTAAATCTTTTCATTATGGTACAAGTCTCATCTCACAATTCCAAACAGGACAAAAGTTATTCCGTTTAATATGTTTTTTTTTAATATTATTATATTGTAAAATAATAATACCGCACTCACCACACGCTTACGTGCATCTTTTCCCAATATATATCAACACTAACTGCTTTATTTTACTGTCTAAAATACTCTAACAACAATACTGTTTAAACTAACAATTTGAACATTTCTCTTCTCGACTAACATACAATCTCCAAGCCTGCAGTTTTTACTTATATAAATTTTCGTTTATGCTTTGAGTCCCAGTAGTATTTTATATGCTTATTCTACTGACTGAAATAACGCGCACACACACACACACACACACACACACACACACACATATATAATGTATATATACATATTTATTCGAAGTTGGAGAATATACATTTATGATGTATCTGAATCAATTCATGTGGCTACGGTAATCTGCCTCAACCTCGACGATTTAGTTTTCATCTAGGTACTTCTCAGCTTTATAAACTTGCACGCACTGTCTGGATCGCTTGAATATGTTCATTAGAATATATTAGTGAGTTCTGAGGCGCCAACTAAAGGTCAACCAAATCTGACCTTGCTACTGTTTAATATTTCATTTTCTCTCTCGTGATGTTATTAACATGGAAGGTACGAACGCAAATTAAAATTTGTTTTCACAGTTTATTAATAGTTTGTTTTAATCAGAACGGAGTCTGTGTTTCTGAGAGGCGACAATATTAAATAAGCATGTTTAAAATACACTTTTCATTAAAGTTTCAATAAGTTTCTCGGAAATATAATGCCTTATTATCTTATGCATTGGAAATTTCTTAGGAAATGTGTAGTTACAAAATAAACAAATATGTTAATTTTGTTACACACGCGCATTGAGCGTGTGGCTGAGATAATGGCAACTGTTTATTCTCATTTTGTGTTTCCGAAATTCAATGGTACCGTCGACAAAAGAAGGTAACCGCAAATTCAGTGTGTGGTTGGCACTTTTCTGCATGAACATAGAGAACAGGCAAAGCACCGAAACGCAAATTTATAAATAGTATAGTCTAAAATTGGATAGTGTAAATCTGAAATGTAATAATCTAAATTCATAACAGATGTTAACAAAATCAATGAGAACAGAAAATTTAAATAAATCTTAGCCACGTTTTACAGAAGGCGCATCGAAAATTCGTGATCATATCACGAATCCAGAAAATTGGAATCGCCATTTTCTGAACGTCTCTGATTAAATGCTTATGGTACACTACAAATAACTAAATGTTAGCGTTAACTTTTCATTGGGTTAGCGTTAGTGTCCAGTCTGTCTACGTTGTTTCAGTTCTACTGTGCCTGTGCGCAGGAAGCGTGATTTGGCTACACCTGATGGCTGCTTCACCACTACACCTGGTGGGGGGGGGGGGTAAGCCACATATAAACAAACAGAAATTACACTGTTGCAGACCACTCTAGAAAAATTTCCGATTAATTAAATAATTAATCAGATGTAAACAGTAGGGTTGATGCATACTGCTATTGTAGAAATAAATACATACTGCTATTCCATACATTTTAATAACAATCTACATACAGTTGATATTGTTTACATGTATGATTTAGAGTGATTGTTGCGGTTTGGAAGCTCTTGAAGAATCGCGAGTTATTCCAAAGACGCTAATAAGGAAGGCTGGATTGTTTGTTAGAAAGAAGTGGACTGTATTTGAGATATTGAACATGCGTTTATTGAATAATTTGGTTTGTTAGTTACGATCGGCACGTGCGGAAGCATTTGAGGCGATAATGCCCGAGATTAATTTTGAATGAAATCGTGGTCCATTGCAGATGGACGCAGGTAGACGATTAAAGTGAAATGTTATAAATGCATGCTGTATAATAGCCAAAAGCCGCGGCTGTAAGAGAAGTGTTTAACGAGAGTTGCGCTCGGAGTCGTGTTATAAACTGAACTAATACTGGCTTGCAGTCGGCTAGGCTGGCCGATTGCAAGGTTTGATAAAAGCGTGACGTCATCCGCGCGTGCCGTGCAATGTTAGTAGACTGCTTACAGCTGACAAAACAGTACAAATTTTAAACATACTGCCCGCCAAAATCGGGACGATTTTGTACATTAACGGTTAAATTGAACAATATAATAATTAGACTTACATGTCGTAAGCGATACAATAATTGGCGCACTGGCCAGAGAGCAATGACATAATGGACATAATATAAATTCAATTAACAATCACCAAGCATACAATAAATTGACCCTTACGCCTATAGCAAGGGCTTACTGACGTCAAGATTACTCAACACATAACAGTAATACAATACGCACAATAATACAATAATTAAGTAGGTATTGATCTTTCCCAAATGATACCCCTTGATATTTGTCAAGCATTACAATAAATTGATAACACCATAAAAAATACAATAATTTCCCCATGATATTGACATAACAACCCCAATGAATTTCATAATGTTTTGACCCTTAGAAAATACAATACATATATAGAATAATTGCCACTATAACTGACACTTGTGGTTCTCAGAATTTGAATCACACAAACATATTAACGATACACAACATTCATAATAATTGATAGTACATATGAGACACAGTCACTATTTCTGTAATAGCTAGCGACACTTAACAATGTTACAATGCTTATGATACAATTGACTTGTATGCTCGCCCCGGGGAATGTCCCGGGCGTGTTCCATCTAATGTGACACGCACACACCCATACATACACACACACACACACACCGTAAGGCACGCATACGATTAGCTTGTTGCCACCGGAAGGGGGCATAATTTGTGGATGGGTCGGCGTAAGATACCTAGCGCGGTGCGTACTTCTGCGACGCGTACTAAGGAATCTTGACCCGGAAAAACATTGGTAATTACCCCACGCTTCCATTCTAGAGGGGGGGAATTGTCATCCAAAATGAGGACAAGTTGTCCGACCTTCAAATTTTTAAATGGGGTGCGCCATTTGTTGCGCTGCTGCAGCTGGTGCAGATAATCCCTAGACACACCCACACACACACACGGACACGCACACACACACATACACGCGCACACATGCATGTAAATAGAGCGATATATGCCTTGGTCGTGGACTTAGAGCGCTGCCCTCCATGGCGCAAAAACACCGGACCTGCGTAATCCACGGCCGACTGTGAGAATGGCCTTGACGGCGTGACCCTAGAAGAGGGTAATTGACCGAGTAATTGATTCGCGCCTTTAGCCCGGAAACGAAAACAAGTGACACACTTATGTATCACTGAGCGGATATAGGACTTATCGTGTATGATCCAATACTTAAGCCTAAGCGAAGCTTGAGTTGATTGCACTCCAGCGTGCAACAAACGGATGTGTTCGTATTCAATTATTAATCTCGTGAGATGAGAGTGCGGGTGTAAAATTATTTGGTGTTTAGTCTCGTAGCTAAGTGGGGAGAATTGCAAGCGTCCACCCACTCTTAAAATGCCTGATTTATCCAGGAATGGGTTGAGAGCAAGAATTTTACTACTGCGTGGAAGGCACCGGTGTGCCTCAAGTTCCCTAACCTCTACGTCGAAATGCAACTTCTGAGATTGCCGGACAAAAACCAAGAGCGTGTCAGACAATTCCTGAGCCGACAAAAAGGACGTGTCTCTATCAACCACCGCGAGCCTAGAATTGCGAAGAAATCGACGGCAGTATGCGAAGACGCGAATAAGCCTCGTAAGAGATGAATAGTTTTCAATGTAACTATGTGTTGAGGACGCGACAATTAGTGAGGTTTGAGCCTGCTTTCGACGTTCCTCTTCAATGTCGGGAAAGGTACAGGGAGTATTAATGTCGAACGCGCTGACCGGCCATGAGGCCGCATCACGAGCCAACCAGGAGGGACCATGCCACCATTGAGCATGACAGTGCAGACTACGAGGGAGGCAACCGCGCGATAAAACGTCGGCAGGGTTGTCATTCGATACTACATGACGCCAAGTTCCCCTGCTGCTAACAAGACGCTGTATTTCTGCGACACGGTTAGCCACAAATACCTTCCAGCGGGAAGATTGCTGATGTATCCAGTACAACGCTATCATCGAATCCGAATAAAGATATAATCCGTCAAAATTGTAATCGACGGCATTTAAAACCTTGGACGTTAATTGAGCCAACAATAAACAAGCACAAAGTTCAAGTCTAGGAAGCGTTATCTGTTTCAGCGGAGCGACCCTAGATTTAGCACACAACAAGTTTGATGATATGGCGCCGTTCGAATAGACCGCCCGCACATAAATGCAACACGCGTAACCTTTAACCGAAGCGTCGGCGAATCCGTGCAGCTGCAATGAACTAACTGGGTAACTGTTCGAACTCTTAACCGACCTCGTAATCTCAAAATGAGTGTCGGAGACTAATTGGGCGTATAATTCCGACCATTGATTGGCTAGTGACCCGGACAAGGGTTCGTCCCAATCAGTGCCCGCCAACCACAACTGCTGCACGAAATGCTTGCAGCAAAATGTGATGGGAGCAATTAGACCTAGTGGATCATAGATCCCGGCAATGATTGACAACACGCTTCTCTTGTTGAGAACGGCTAAATTGTCATCACCCCTAACGGTGTACAAAAAGTTATCCCCCTCAACATTCCACTGTATGCCCAAGGTACGCACGTTTTGACCCTTGCTGAAGTCACGGGTTACTTGGGCGCGAAGAGTCATAATCTTATGGTGGTTAGAGAACCATTTGTGTAACGAAAAACCATACCTCCTCAACAACTTCTCGATCTCGCCTTTCATTTCAGCTAAGCTGTTCGGATCATCCGAACCCGTTATGAGATCGTCTACGTAAAAGTCATTTGCTATGGCCTTAGCAGCGGTAGGGTAGTCGGCTTTGTTTTCATATGCTATTTGAGCCAGACAACGCGTAGCAAGGAAGGAGGCACTAGCAGTGCCATATGTAACCGTCCTTAACGCGTAATGTCGCAATTCCTTATGCGGTGCATCACGCCAAACAATGCGTTGCAAGTTTGAATCCTTAGGATTAACAATGATCTGGCGATACATCTTTTCAATGTCCGCAATAAGTACGTATCGGTGGGTGCGGAACCGAACCATTATCGAAAACAGATCCTGCTGGATCGTAGGACCGACCATTAAAGTGTCGTTAAGGGACAAATTATTGGTGGTTTTAGCGGATGCGTCAAATACCACGCGCAATTTAGTGGTTAAGCTAGAGTCTTTGAAGACTGCGTGATGGGGCAGATAAAAGATCTCTGACCTGTCAAGCGACAGATCGTATTCATTAAGCGGCGACATGTGGCCAAGTCTTAAGTAGTCATTCATGAACTCACTATAATCCTTGTAAAGGGTAGGGTTCTGCTTGAATTTGAATTCTAACGATTGGAATCTTCGTATTGCTCCGCGGAGAGAATCTCCCAAATACGATTTATCAGATCTGCGGGGCAGGGCTACCACGAATCTCCCGTCGCGATTGCGGCTAGTGTTTTCCACGAAATGCCTTTCACACGGTGAGTCCTCAGATCGGGTTTCGCGACTAGAGATTTCCTCCAACTTCCAAAATTCCTTTAGTTGCGAGGAAACCTGATTATCATCCTTACAGACCATAAATGAAGAAACCGTTCTAGTCATGTCGACGTTGAATGGTAAGTCACCGGCCAAAATAAATCCTAACTTGGTTTCCTGAATTATAGGAAAGTGTGGTCCGCGCGTATATTTCACAGGTTCAATTAATTGTAGAAAATATTGAGCGCCGATTAATATATCGACTTGCGATGAGCAATGTAGGTGAGGATCCGCCAAGAATATGCGCTTGGGTAAATTTAAAGAGGTAAGATTGAACGACTCCGCCGGTAAATTATTAGTTATACTGGGTAATACGGCACAATGTACGTTTAACGTGAAGGGTTTATAGCGTGAATGTAGCCTTACGTTAGTACTGAAGTCAGCCTGGGAAAGCGAGTTGTTTATACCCGTGATGGGCAATTGCGATTTAACTAATTGGAGGCCCAACCTGCGGGCGAAATCCATTGTGCAAAAGTTCGCTTGAGAACCGGAATCCAGTAATATCCTAACGGGAAATTTTTTGCCGACCTTATTGTATGTCATACAGACGGCGGTAGATAACAATACCGATTTATTGGTCTGTGATTTCAGTGAACACTGGTTGTTAACAGAAGTCACGTCCCTGTTGGGGACATGAATCGAGGTGTGGTGACGCCTAGAACATTTTTTACACGAAAATTTGGAGGGACATTTTGAACCCTCGTGTCCCGAACGGAGACAGTTTAAGCAAAGTTTGTTTTTTAGTGACGCATTTTTTCTATCAGGGATAGACAGCGATATAAATTGTGGGCAATCGCTAAGCCTATGTCCACCGTTACATAGCCTGCATAAATTATTTCTAATATGTGAGTGGAATGCGCCCTTTGGAGTGCTTATCTGTTTAACTGCTTTGCGATAAGGAGACTTATCGCTTTTGTTCAACCTGCTCGTTGGGCTAGTCGCGTTATCGATATTTTGCAGTAGTTTCCTACGTGAATTTAAAAAATTTATAAAATTATTAAAATCAGGGAGTTTATGCTCCGATAAACTCTCTTTCCACAAACGTAAAGTGTAACTGTCAAGTTTTTTGGCTAGATAATTTACGACAATAATTTCAAACGTGTTGACTGGCAGTTTGAGATTATTTAAAGCGTTTATATTTGCAGAGATTTGATCAATAAATTGCGATATGCTACCTTGGGATTCCTGCTGAACTAATGGTACGTCTAGGACATTCCACACGTGGTGAGCGGAGACAATCCGCTTACTATCATATCTATTCCTCAACAGATCGATAGCCACCGCGTAATTTTCATGTGTTATGGGTAATGATTTTATTACGTTAAGCGCCTCGCCATGTAATGACGAGTGCAAATAATGAAGCTTCTGTATATCTGTCAGGTCTGTTCTGACATGAATTAGTTCCATAAAAATATGGTAATAATGTTGCCATTCCACAATACTACCCTCGAACCGTGGTAATTTTATTGGTTCCAATTGAATGGGGGTTGTTTTAGGCTGTTTACCATCAGTATTAATTAGTGGTTTTTGGTTCAAGTGCTCAGATTGCTCCAACAAGTGTTGCAATTTACATTCTATAGCACAGAGATCGTCCTCCGTTTGCACTCTATCACTTGTTGACGCAACGTCTGCTTCCTCAGCCTCGATTTGTGACTGTATCTCGTCATATTTGGTGGATAATTCCATCAAATGACGCAGTTTTATTTTGAGCGCATGAGGATCGCTGTTTAACAAATCAAAATTATCCGCGAAGGTATTTATTCGGGATATTGAGGCCTTAATTGTACCTCGTTTTTTTATCAGAGCCCTTACATCGGCCATTATTACAGTTTGAGATAAAAAAGGGAAAGATATTTAGAAACAATTGAGCATCGAGCATGTGAACCACAAACTTAATTTTGAATGAGTTTAAATACGTTTGGTAGCTAGCGATCGTTGGTTTGAACATAAACTTACTCTCTCTAACTAATCAAACTCGTTGGCAGTTAACTTATTGAAATTATAAATCTAAATGATTACAAAGTATAGCTTTATCTTTAAAGTTCTGACTGATAATGAGCTGCCAACCATCTATTAATTTATATTGTGTAATAAGTTAATTGTTTATATAAATATGTCAAAAAATACACACTGAGTGAAATATTATTAAAAATAAATCAAATATAGGTAAAGTTTATAGTCACGTGGCCGTCGATCCATTCGTGATGAAGCTGGCTTCGATCCCGTTTGGAGCTGCTACACCTCCTGTCTCTGCCGGTCAGCCGTTGCCTCATGTTGTACCCTCCATCAATTAAAGCTGTGGAATCTCGAAAATGTTGTCCTGTTTCGTCCCGTCGTCTCTGGTCTACTGCTTGGCTGAATCTTGTCGAGCTGACTGCGACGTGCTTCACGATAATGGTGTCGCTCAGGACGAAAATGATGCCCGTCTGTCGTGATTAACTTCAGATTGGTTTTTCCAGAAATGATGTATATAAATAAATGCTGTCGCCTGTGTACTCAGGTATGAGAAATCTGTGCCGTTGGGACCAAAAATGATGTAGTTTGTTTTGGCCTGAAAATATGAAATCCTGCCTGATTGGACCAAAAATGATGTCGTTTTTGGCCTGAAATGTGAAATCCGGTCCGGTGGGACCAAAAATGTTGCGGTTTGGAAGCTCTTGAAGAATCGCGAGTTATTCCAAAGACGCTAATAAGGAAGGCTGGATTGTTTGTTAGAAAGAAGTGGACTGTATTTGAGATATTGAACATGCGTTTATTGAATAATTTGGTTTGTTAGTTACGATCGGCACGTGCGGAAGCATTTGAGGCGATAATGCCCGAGATTAATTTTGAATGAAATCGTGGTCCATTGCAGATGGACGCAGGTAGACGATTAAAGTGAAATGTTATAAATGCATGCTGTATAATAGCCAAAAGCCGCGGCTGTAAGAGAAGTGTTTAACGAGAGTTGCGCTCGGAGTCGTGTTATAAACTGAACTAATACTGGCTTGCAGTCGGCTAGGCTGGCCGATTGCAAGGTTTGATAAAAGCGTGACGTCATCCGCGCGTGCCGTGCAATGTTAGTAGACTGCTTACAGCTGACAAAACAGTACAAAGTTTAAACAGTGATATACGTAACAAAATGACATCATCTGTTCGCCAAGTATATATTTGATAGAGTCGAATTTCTGTATCCCTGATCACTAGGCTACAACTCGAATTTCCCTCTAACTACACGTTAATCGTTATTAGAGGCTGGCTCTAATGAAATAATATAGGGTTTAATTTCCGTTAACTGTGTTGTAAATTCTTTTAGCCGAAGTAAAATTTTTACGTTAGTCTAACTGTTAAATGATATTCACATTAAGACTTTCGTATTTTGAGCTTATACAGTATACGTAATTAGATAACACAGTGGTCCGCTTAATCTTTAAGTTTCCGTATGCCATCCCCTGTAAATTGAAAATCCAGGAAACTTCGATGTTTTTCCAGCACAAAGTACCATATGGTGAATAACGAGTAAAATATTTGGGGAATTGTTATTTCTATTTTAAATTTAAAAATATAAAATTATTTTAATTATTGATAACGTTTTAATTTTTCCGTGTGATTTTGTTAATTGATAAGAGTTAATCGCCAAATGCAACAGCAAAGATACAATCTGCGCACCAAGGCATGTTTTAATATTTTGAACGTATGTGCTTAAACGAATACTACAGAAAGATTTTCGAAATTGCTAAGGGCCCAGAAACGATTGTGTTAGGAAAGTTAACAAACCATGGAGTAAATTAAAGCCGAGCTCTGTTTTTTAATGTCTCAATAAAGCCGAATTTCAATCAAATTACTGTCCAAACAGAAGAGCAATCGACATTAAGTTTTGTTACATCGACACTTTTCATGAAGAAATAGCAGAGACATTACAAAACCTCGAACATGATTGTAATTCAGTTGAAACAGATACTGTAATTTTCAGAAAAAATAACATTTCGGATTACAATAAACCCCACAGTGATTTAATTTCAACTTAATATAAAACAGATAAAAGATACTGTTAGCACACTGTAGGGAACTAACCGACATCGATGATGATTCTGATGAAGACGTAAGTGATAAGAAACTAGTGCTCCGCCCACATTCGTGAAACAATTCATCTTGATTCGTTCCGACGATCTGTGGAATCCAAAGAACATGTTCAGTAGTCAGTTTACACCATTTCCGTATCAGATTTCACTGGTGAAACTGGTTAACTGTGAAATCTTAAAATAAAATAACATGAAAGAATAATCACAGTCTTACCTTACTTAATGTTTTTCCTTAACCTGGCGTGTACAGATGCGAGGCTAGAGGCACGAGTCGTGACACCGTTAAATAATGGTAGAAATGTGAGTCAGACTCTCCTGTTTAGAAGTAAATTACTAGATATATAAACTACACAATACAGAATTTTTACTTTATACTCTGTTAGTATATGTGTATATTTTATTAGAGATAATTCTAACAGTTTTTAATTAAACAATGCATTTTTAACATGATAATATTTTAAGGCTGGAGGTCATTCCACAAAAATGTAACGTCATCGAAAAACGTGACGCTTCCACACTTTCGATTCCCCACAGTCTAGAAATTTGATATGTAAACGCATCAAGACAGAAATAATCGCTGCTGACATTGAGTTTAGCAAACAAACGTAATCCACATTATACGTTTCAAAAGCCTAAAAACATTATCATGCTTCGATGTTTCGGTTTCGTCGAAATTCTTTGAATGCTTAGGTGCATAAATAGAGAGAGAGAGAGAGAGAGAGAGAGAGAGAGAGAGAGAGAGAGAGAGAGAGAGAGAGAGAGAGAGTTTTTTACAATGTCACTAGTTGTTATTTTTATTTAATTTCCATTTAGTTTAAAGTATACATATCTTTAATGTTTTGAAGTCTTCATTTCTCGTAGGTAGGTTTGTTTCTTTAAGCGGAATTTTCTATAAGTTTCATTTCCTTCTCATTCCCTTGAATATTTGACTTCTGGATGTTGGACTGTATTTAATCTATGCATATTTCATATTAGACACAGGACGTATAACAGATGAAGACGTAATAACAGATAGGATTACAGAATACTCTAATGCGCTATACTAAAAATTTTAAGTAAAAGGAAAACGCCGGTTGTGTTCAAAGTAAAGGCCCAATCGTTGAAGAAATTAGGAAGGAAGAGTTTGTATATCGACCGAAAACTGACGTAAAGTAAAAGTGAATAAATAATATGGGAACTAAATTCATTGGCTGATACAAAAGGCAAAATAGAAGAGATGAAGACATAAAGCTGACGACAATTCGCCATTTTGCTTACAGAAGAAAAAGAGCCCTATATTTCAAAAGCAAATAACGGGTTTCTTTAAAAATAAAAATTTATAAATTACAAAAAATATAAAGGAAACCATTATTAAATGTATGCATAAATTTTTCTTTTTAATGCGTGTGTTCTTGTACTTGTAATTTCATATGTCCTTTTTGACTTGTTTACAAGGATTTTTTTTTGCATTATCAGGTAGTAAAATTTGTATTTTGCCTTCCTTAGTTTAACACACTGATTTTTCGTCATGTTATTTTAAAATAGTTTCACTGTAAAAGAAATATTTACTGAAACTAGCGAAACAGTTGTCAGTAAAACAAAAAGTATCTACACAACTATACCAAGTGTTTATTTATTAAATTCAAATATTGTTAAATTCAAATTGTTCTATCAAGTGCCGAGAGACCATACGATCAGTGTAATTTATAATAAAGATAGTTAACAATATTTGCGTTTTTGAAATCTACTGTAACCTTCGTGCATAATGTATCTGGTTATTTTCTCAAAACTGGTCACCCCCTTACAGTCCCGAATATAGTGAAGGTCTCTGTTTTACCGTTTGATATTATTTCTATAACTATACTACTCTTATAAGAATTTAAATTAGCAAACAATATGATACTAAAGGAGAAATGAATAACTTTGTGTTGATTAAATTGTAATTTATATAATAAAAGTAACTAACCTATTGCCATGTAGCAACTAAATACAAAAGGTTAGAAGGAAATTTTAAAAAATGTATAAAAAAAATAAGTATCAAATGTAGTTAAAAAGAAAAAGTAATAAGCGGCTAAAAATATATTTAAAATTTATAAAGAAATCTGTTCGTGAGTACATCTTTAAGTTCTATAAGACAGAAAACAAATTGTAAAAGAACAAAAATTAAATCGCAATTAAGTCTATAAATGGTCTCATTTAATTAAAATATTGAAAAGGCAGACTATTGTTTATGTACGTAGACAAACACTACTATTTCTATAGACAGACATTCAAGAGAAACCAAGATAAATTAACAAAAGGCACTATGTGCGTTGTATGCGATCATTTCCAACGGTTATTAGTATTCTAAATAAGACAGAAGCTAATTATGCTTTAAAAGAATAAAAACTGACATTGCTGTTGCATTTACAAGTGTGGTATACAAAGGAAGTGCGCTTAGACCATTGTCTCTACGTATGCATGGCTGTGATTGAAACCAACTAAGTCGAACTCGAGAAGCGTGTCGTCACACTCTACCGAAACTGCAGACCAAAGACTTTAATTCAGTTGTGGTATTAATGAACATTACAATCGATCTATCATGACACTCGTTATTATTTGTATTTTAAGACACTGCCAATATTATTATTGTATGCCAGCAGTGATTATATAAAAGTAATTATCTGACCAAAACGTTAAATGGAATTTAGACCACGTAACTCCACTTCTAGAGTTATTGAAGTGATACTACAATACTCTTCAGTGTATGTGGAGAATGGATAATCAGGAAAGCAAAATAAGTTTAGAGTGGAGCCTTGTCTTTAGCTGAAAGAGAAAATTCTATCCTTACGTATACATCTATTATTTTAGAAAAAGGAACGTTTGCCTTGGTACAGTGAACTTAGGAGTCAAACGCTATGTCGATTTAAAATCCCGCCACTGTAAGTACTTACTATGGTTGCTACACTACCACAAAGAACCTAATGATAAGCTTAGGGTTACACCTAGAATAATTTGACTTGATGGTTAAATATGAAAAATTAGAATTCAGAAGGGCACGTCAAAAAATGACAGGAATAAGCAATACATTACCTGCTGAAATGACAACAACAAAAAATGGCATGATTGCCAAATAGACTGTACATAGGCACCTAATCTTTCGAATTGCATCTTATACATTCGGAACTTTGACTCTCAGTGTAACCTTGTTGTAAAAATATTTGAAGTTCTTAAATAGTCTGCTGCACAGGATTATGCGGATTCAATGACCTTTCATAAGCCAAATGTCTTAACCAGAAAATTCCTCATTATTGGTAAGAGTCGTCTACTACTAATTATTCTGAGAAGCATATAATGATTTGCGGGTATTGACGCAGGGTATTGGTAAACTGTGAAGGAAATGTGGACGGATACATCTGAAGAGGTAGGAGAATGATCATAATATAATATAATTTTGCTTTTTCCTCCATAGGGCTGACTTAGATATTAAGAGTTGATTTGATAAAATAATATTTATTACATTAGTTGTCATAAAGTACATAAGATTATAATAAACTTATTTGTAGTTTCCTTGTTAATGAAATGCTATCTAAATAATATCTCGTTTCTGTATTTGAAATTTACTTATATATAACCACTATTGTAAGATGCTGATTATTCCGAATGATTCTCGTAGACTGCGATAATTCTCTTGACGACAATTTCAACCATCGCAGATAATGTCTAATATACTCCGTATATTAGAACCCTAGGACGTAGTATGTAGTCGTAAGTTCAAGTTCAAGTGATTAATGAATTCATTATAATAATAACAATTTGTTTTGTAGGAATAAATACTAGAAATAAGCCAGTTTGCCTAAAGCAAGTGTTGGCCATTAACTAATTTAGAATTTTACCATCCCATCGTAGATTCTGAGATTTTACTGCTGTATTTTATCGTTCATAGTTACGTTGCCAACAGTAAGCCTTATTTGCCATCCCAAATCTGCTATTTTCTTAAAACACTATTTTAAACTGTAATATCTTCAAATAAATACACTCCAAGTAAGTTTATTTTCACCTGACGCACGTTTGACAGAAATTATTCTGTATCTTCAGAGGTTTGTTTGAGTTGCAATTGAATGTTTCGCTTACAATATAGTTAACGGATACTCGAGTTTACTTCGATTCTATTTTCGGTTGTTGTAATGTTCATGTAGTCAGCTATTTATTATATATTTAATGTTTTATTTTATTATTCTTATAAATGTATAATTTTTAAACAACAAACATATAAAACAAAACAAGACGATTTATTTGAAGATAAAATGGGATGAGAGAGACCTGCACGAAACTCAACAAGCTACTTACAAAGGAATAATAAATTGTAAATATATACTGATATACTGTTACTAGGAAAGTGTGTATACGACTAGTCTGTATGGAGTATGGCTCTGTACGGGTTTGAATCACGAGATGTTAGCAAGAGTAAAACAAAATGCAGACATTTCACGAAAATTTCGTGACGAATGGTTTAAGAGAAATCACGAGAAAAATTATTGAAAAACTGCATCGGAAATTACATTGTCTTGAGGCACTTAATAAGCAATAAAATATTGTAATATTAAAGGTAGAGATTAATAGGAGAAAGAACGAAGAAAGGATTTTCTTTTTATCAAGTGGTTACACGAACGGATATAAAAGGATGCAGATATTGTGAACACAAACCGACTGATAGAATGACCTGGGATTAATAAAGTATGGATTCCACTAACATCCAGATTGAGGTTAGAAGAATAAAAGGAGTCATCACATTTAATCAATTTTTTCAGAGAATGAATAGCCGTAGACCTGCTCAAACAGCGAACAAGGTAAAATCAAATTTTTAGAATACGAAACCGAACAGAAACATGCAGTACCCAAAAACGATAACTCTATTAACAAGTATATTACAGTCTATATACAAAAGGAGTAATATGTAAATAATTGAGAATACAGAGAGAGAGAGAGAGAGAGAGAGAGAGAGAGAGAGAGAGAGAGAGAGAGAGGAAATTCTTGTGGAAATATGCACTGCAGACTAATTTAGTAGAGCGGCGGTTTCCCAGAAATGCAAACTGTTCCAGTAACCGAAAATATACGCTGAAAACGGTAATAACTGTTAATATAAAAGCCAGGTTGATAAAAAAATTAAGAAAAAACATGGTGGAAAGCCTCTTTGAGCTACTCTCTTCAGTCTCCGATACTATTTCTCACAAACCATTTGGCATCAAGATAAGAAGATTCACCGACAGAACTGTCGCATGAGACCTTGTTAAATTCACTGGCTAATGACAATAGATCAATCCCATTTTGGATTACAGTGGGCAGAAAATATCCTCAGCTATTGTAAATCGTCTTGGGGATAACTGATGCGGTTTTCGATATTTGTGTGATTGTAATCTTTCGTCGGTCACAAATGTAATAATGTAATAGTAATGTAATGTAATAGTTGCTTTTAGTTTAATTACATATTAATAAATAATTTTTTGGTAGAGTGCTATTTGATATTGGCGTTCAATTCATTTTATCTAGCTACAGACTATTGTTGGAATATAAATTTTTCATAAATCATTTTGGTATTTAATATCATGTTTGTATAGAAAGTACGGTGATATGCGTTAACCTTGTTTTGTGTTAGTCATAACAATAATTTCTATTATTAGTGAATGCAATTTTAGTCTGCATTTTACATTCATAAGAGCTTTTGTCTGTTTTTATATTGTATTGCTTCTACATTGTTAAAGTTTTTTCAATCACGTCATTACAAAATGGAACTATTCCTGTACATGTAAATGTATTCAGCCATTACCGAAACCGTTACTAAATTAATTTATAAAACAACATGCATAGAGTATGTTCATGCGGCAGCGCAGGCTTAGCCCACCGATCTAGGATATTAGTTTGTATACATACATTTGATTTAAATCGATATGTTGGAATATCATTGATTATTTTAATTACACAGTTATTACTGGAGCTTATAAACATTGCTTCCTTCAATCTGTGTTTGAACCTCTTTCTGTTTACTAATATTTTTGGCATATTTCTATAAGCTTTTTGTTGTTATTGTAGAGTGTCATACATTTTTCAAGTAATTTATTGAAATACAATTACCGTTTATAAAATCGACTTTTTAGAAAGTTCATAAATATCTTTTAAAAGGTTGAAAACTCAGCAGTTTCGTTGATCACCTTATATTCTTTCAGCAGTAAAATTCGATTATTTCTTAGCGGCAATTAGTACCGAACAACAAAACTGTTTGAAGTTGTCGGTGAGGCCCACCAACCGCTGGTATAGCGTAAGCCACCTCCCAACGATTTCCAACCGATAGAGAGTAATGTCTTCAGTCACTTTGTAAGCTAGTTACCGTGACAGTTTTAATCTTCAGCATAGGCGGTGCCATTAAGCAAACAACATTACTGCAACTACGGTGCACCGTTTTACGCTACGTCAGCTTCTCTTAGCGTCACAAACGTAATTTTATATAATAATACCGATAAAATGTACGAACTTTCCAAGTCCTTGTTATTGGCTTCCAGACAACAGTCTAGTCCAGTTAAATATTCAAATAAAAAAGGTGTGTACTTAATATCTTTTAATTTGTCACGCCTTTGAGGCTGAGAGATTTTAATTCTTTCCTGTATTTGTCCGTTTTTCCGGTTTTTACTATCCCTTGCTTTTGTCATGGCAGCACACCACTAACTTTCTGTCCTATTACTCTCTGCATTCTCCCTGAACTTTTCACTGCCTTCTCCTCAACCGTTCTTTTTATATAACTTTGTTTTTTTAATTTGCCGGCAACTTTCCCTATACATGCATGCTTTAGTTTTATTGACGTTTTAATATATCCGTTTTTGCTTCTTTTAGATATTATTTATTTCCTCGTTCTTCTTTCTTATCCATATTCTGCTTTTCTTCATACCAAAACCCTTTTAAATGTTTTTCTTTCCCATTTTATTAGTGTTTTCTTTGTATAATGCACAGCCATAATGTAGTAGGTCTACCTCTGCATTTGGCAATCTAGATTTTCCAATTCTGGTCAGCGGCTTCGGTCTTACCAGATGACACATATCTTTGTTTCATCTTGCTGAAATTTTATTTTCTTCAAGCATGCATCACTTTGAATTTATTTTTATTCACAATAATTAAAATCAGTCTGCCTCTTCTACCAGTCTTTTGTTATATATTTTAGTTTCTAACATTAATATAACAACACATTAGGAACTGTTAAGTTGGCTACTAATTTCCATTCAGCCTCCTTTACCAGTAGCTATCAGGTAAAATAAAAGCACTCGAGACGGTTACCTGTGTGGTTATCTAATATTTTGTTACTTGGATGGTGTCATCAAAATGCGTGAATACTGAAAGCAGCACAACGATCGCAGTTTTTATTAATTACTTTTGTCAAAATCTTGTATAACTTGACAATCTGTACACAAAGACTATAATACTTTAAGCTTTGTTCACAAAAACAATAACAGTTACTAAATCATTTAGATAATCGGTCGAAGCTACAAGTACTTAATATTATTTTGCGTATAAAACTAAATAGTCAGAAAACAGCTGACTCGTTAAACTTATGCGCCGTCTCTGTTTCATGTAATTTGCTAACAACCGATTGAACGACGTTTCCCTTCGTGTGTATAGGAGGGTCTAGTATATTTTGCAGAGCGCTGTTTACAGCTCATTTTAAATTAGCTGTCAGACATACTATTATTTTTTGGTGCGTCCCCCGAACCACTTCGGAACCCACAATATTCACTACCTATTAGTTTCTCTGTTTCATTTTGTATTTCTCCTTAAAACATTTGTGTATGTCTCCCTAAGTTGTGTATTATCATTTGTTATTTAACCATGCAGATCAACTTTCCAGATAGCGCAGGCACACGCATTTAAAACAGACTCACAGTGTAGTGTAAAATCAGGTCATCCTTAAAAGATACACTTTCTTGTACATCATATCCAACACCCACATTAGATTTATAATTATATTCTTGGTGTCCAGAGCTATCGTAATTCCAATCTAGGTTTATTCCCACCAAATTGCGAGACATAGTTTGTGCATTAATTCGTAAGTCTATCTTCGATATTTGATTTTTAAATTATACAAAATAAACAAAAGACTATTCAAAAACTCAAATGATGAACATAAGCAGCATGTGTAGGCCTAAACACAGATAATATAAATATGAGTAGATGAAGTAAACACAAATAACAATTGATAACGCAAGTAGTGTATAAAGCAAGCAATATTAAATTGCCAATTTAATCAAATCACATAACAAAAAGACTAGCGTGACACAATAAATAAAGTAAATTGTGAAATCGAATGCAAAGGTTCCAATACGTTGTATGTAGCTAAAGTAATAAATAATTAAAGAAACTCTGAACACATTAAACATTAAACAAGCAGAATTATAAACGTAAAATATAATCAATTCATAACCGATAAAGTTCATAAGATGACACAGTTTTTAATAAAAAAAATTTTTATTAATGCATACTAATTGTAATATTTCCACTTATAAGTTCTGAGCATAGCTGATACACCTAATCTTGCTTTATACGTTATGTTTCACCGTATTTAATTGTACATCTTAATAATAAGAAAAACCAAAACAATTTTAAAGAACCGTCAAAATGACAACAGACATGATGTAAGAAAAATAAAGAAAGTCGAAATAGTAGATAGTTTCATATTGCTACGACAATTACGTAATGCTCTCGAAAATTCGAGAGCGTAATTCTACACGTTTCTCGGCTAGCACAACGTGCGGCGCCTGTGTCAATCTCGGGCACTCACGTACCCTGCAGACTGTTGGAGCTCTTTTAACTACGCAAATTATGTCGGCATGCCGCCAGGAATACGGAAAATTATTCTTAAACCTCTGCGGACTGTATGTAAGCAACAGCGACCGGCTTAGTCAGTTAGTTACACCCGGCGATATTGTAGAGTGCGGATCTAGTGATTTTTGCGGTTTAGAGGAAAGTGATTATTGTGTTAATTAGTACGGTATTGTAATAAGGCGACATTATTATTGCGTTTGCACAAATTTAACTCGAATTATTGTATGAGTGTACCTTTTTGATTTCAAATTTATTTGTGACTAATTAAAGCTGGTAATTAGTGACTTCATTTGTGTCTGTATTTTGTTTCCACTGTACAATACGACGGTCCTTGAGATCGTCGTAACAGTATACATTTGGCTCTCAATTAACCAACAAAGATAGAATGCAGCAAGTAAATAAGAAGGAGAAACTCACTAGTAAAGCTTCCTTAGCTTACAAGCTTGGAAAAGCCTTGTAAGATAAATTATATTGTCCAATGCCATGAGACGAGTAAGTAGCTTAGTCGTCTCAGTACTTCTTTATCTATCAGAACGTTGTTGGGCATTAAGGTAGCAAGGCTTTTAAAATGTACTGTTGGCATGGAATGTTACACACAGTTGGAATACATGAAAGAATCAACAAATTGATTTTATATCAGCTTTCGATGAGAAAAATACAGCGCACGAATACAGTCAAACGTTTTTGGAGATTTAGTCGGAGAAATAGCTTGGAAAACAGCCTACATAGTGGCGTCAGTAGATTGTAAGAGGGAGCAAGGTAGAACCTTAACAAGGCACATTGACTGATCTAGTGGTTGGCCATCAAAATGACAGAATCGAGAAGGGCGTTAAGCCATACCGAAAACAAACTCAATGAACTCAAAGCTATAGAAACGTATTAGTCGCTAAGAAGAAGGACTCCTATCAACGAGAAACTAATTGATCTTCATCACATTTTGTTCTTACTTTATCAGTATAAGATGAGTTGTCAGACTCTGCCTAAGGCATATATATGAACAAACATTTAACAATTTCCTCATCCAACATACAGAAGCGAAATGTACGTTACTTTAAACACTGCTTTTTCATTTCAAAATTATTTTTAAAATTTCTGTACACTGTCGGTTTCCTGTATGTTAAGGTTGATGTCTAAAAGTGTATTTGCTTAAATGTTTACTTTGTCACAATCTTTCTACATCAGTTAATTTATGTATAAAACCGCGTTTACGTTCAAGAAATGAAATGGCATAAACAGCAATGAAAGTAGGAACAAGAAATTCTAATAAATGAATTATAAATTTGTGTTGGTCAATCTCTGGTTTCGAATAGTGCTAAGAAAACGATGCAAGAGACTGGACGGTAAATGACAGAATTAAATATAATTCCCATTTACTGTATCAATTCCTTGATTATAGCGAATAATAATCGTAATTATACTGACTGATTCACATAGAAATTTCAGTCCCAGAACACTCCTAAAAAATTTGTAAACAAATTGGAAAATTTGTGATACGCGCACGTGCACGCCCCCCCCCCACATGTACAGAAGGTGTTTGAAATATTCGAAATAAATATTGGAGAAATTTTACCGTACGATCAGCTGAGTTTTCAGTTACTTCTTTATACGATATAGGTAGAAGGTAATGTCTAATTCTCTATAGGCCTACAAGATAAGGTAAAATATAACCATAAACGTAAGAAAGCACCTAATGTCGCCTACGATATCATGCACGTTTCGTGGGGGGGGGGTATTATATGATGTTTACGAACGATGATGACATATTTATGTGAACACTTCTTATATTAACAGCGTTAGGGACAATTGGGGGGAAATAAATATTTGGACTGAATAGACAAGATTCGCGGGTGCTATAATAGTGGCCGTTGAGAATGAAGCAGACGTGCAGAAAATCCTTACAACAACGGATAAAGTAACGAAAGACAAGTCCAGTATTTTGATTAGTAAACAGAAAAAGAAAATCCCAGAAAGTAGAAAGGAAGAAAATAGGCCTAAAATAAAATTTTGGATCGTTCTTCTAAGAGAAGTAAAATATTTCATCTATTTAGGAAGTAACATCATGAGCATGCTTGTAGTTCTAGCTAAGCGTGGCGTTAAAGGTAATCGGGTAGAATCATGGATAATCAGACTAACCGTGTAGGCCTACTCAATAAGGGGAAAATCTACTCACTTCGAGGAATATTAGCTCAAACTGTTAAAGTATTAAGTCTGGAGCGTTACTTTGGACGGGACTGAAGGTGGACGATAGGAGAGAAAGAGAGTGGGAGAAAGAAAGATAGAAAGAGAGAGAGCGAGTTGGGGGAAGGAGTCTTAGCTTCAAAAGCATGGTGGTGTAGGAGACTGGAGGTAGTTCTGAGAGTAAAGCTGATGAACAATGAGGTTTCCCGGACAGTTCAAGAGAACAGAAGCTTCTTAATTCATTTGTAATCCCGGATGTTTGAGCAAATATTTGAGTGCAGCTAATTTTCAAAGACAATGATTAGATGGGATACCTATTGACCGAAAAAATTACAGAGAAACGCCGCGTTTGGAATACATATTCCAAATAGTAAAAATTTGAATTGTGACTCCCACTGAGCAGTTGAAGAGGAAACGTGGAGAGCAGCTGAAAACCGGACCTCGAGCCGTGGATCTGAGAAAGAGGCGTATTATATCTTAACGAGTTTTTTAAATTTCTTTTTTGTAACTTGTTTACAGATAAATAACAAGCCGGAGAGAACTAATCCACCCATTAGTCCCGTCTGTGATTATTATAACTTTATTTCTTTACATTTATAATGTTGTTCACATAACGAAGAAAGAGTAAGCGAAAGGATTTAATGGTTTTACGACTTTGTAATCTATGACTGTGGATTTACAAATAGATTAGCTTCATGTTTGTGGCCAATAAATTTGTATGTATTTGAAGTAGTTCAGAATGTCTTACGTAAGTTGTGTGACGACTTATTTACTATAGAATTATGTTTTAGCGACTTGCAATTTGTTAAAATTCAGATTTTGAGGCATACGCGTCACGCTCGTAAAAACTTTACAATCCACATTGGCATTACATTATAATTAAAAATCTACTACCATTAACACAAGTCCGATAATTTTGTTTTCAAATTGTATAAAATACTCTACAGAACTAATTACTGTAATGCAGCCACAGCTATTCGAGAAATTTATGCAAGTTGTTGAATGAGTGATAAGAACATTAAAATCTAGCATAGTCAGCAGGAATATGTTTGCAAAACAAAGAACCACGCTCATGTAAACAGCCAAAGACTGTTTTACTAATACTTTTTGTAAATTGTAAATGCAGGCAAAATTATTTTACGTTTTGAGTAAATAAAAATGTGAAGACCACAGTGTAATTTTCAAACTAAACACTTGATGTTTTAATTTTAACATTCAATGCCGTACAATCCGATCTATACAAACTTAAGTTTAAATAATGATAACAAAAGTATTCTTATCCTAAAAGTAACAGAAGCTATGACAAAATAAGTCATGACCGCATAACTCCATCCTTTTGTGTGACTGCGTGGAAACAGGTTACAACACCAATTAATGTTATCAGATATTATTTTGTAGTCCCATTTATGACTGGATTAACATCAAGTCAACATAAAACTCAACGAAAAAAATGACATACTATTATGACAACGTCAATATTAATCTGAGTTTTAAACTAATATACTGAATAATTTTCTAAACAAAACTAGCAATTTTACATAATCTGTACCTTTCTTAACACTTTTCTTTAAAAATAAAATATTGTACCTTTGCAAAAAGGGAGAAAAGGAATTTAACACTACTGAAATACAATTTCTACGAACTCAAGGACATTTCTTCATAGATCGGAAAAGAAATGAAGACATTATAAGAGAGATAAAACTAAATCAAGAGAGCGCAAGAACATTAGGGTAATAGGATGAGAGACGGTGCACCCACATACCAAGTCCCATATTGAAATTGGCAGTAATGGTGACAGTGATATGTTGTCCGATGAGGAGATGGGTGACGGAACAAGTTAATTAAGCTCTAATCCTTGGAGTTAAGAGGAAAGGAGAACAGTAAGTATGAAAGAGATATAAGAGAAACAATTATAAATTAGTGAGACGTGTTCGAGCAATGTATCAGTCATTACGCTGGCCTCAAGGACGAAATGTCGTGGGCCCATTTATCTCAGGGTAGATTGGTTATGTCGATGTCCAGCCGGAATCTGGACGCAGTCCTAATGTGTACCGTGTACGTTAGAGGTAGCCTAGGAGTATTAATGTTTGTGTACCGCGTACGTTAGAGGCAGCCTAGGAGTATTACTGTTTGTGTACCGCGTACGTTAGAGGCAGCCTAGGAGTATTACTGTTTGTGTACCGCGTACGTTAGAGGCAGCCTAGGAGTATTACTGTTTGTGTACCGCGTAAGTTATAGGCAGCCTAGGAGTTTTACTGTTTGTTTACCGCGTACGTTAGAGGCAGCCTAGGAGTATTACTGTTTGTGTACCGCGTAAGTTATAGGCAGCTACTGTTTGTGTACCGCGTACGTTAGAGGCAGCCTAGGAGTATTACTGTTTGTGTACCGCGTAAGTTATAGGCAGCTACTGTTTGTGTACCGCGTACGTTAGAGGCAGCCTAGGAGTATTACTGTTTGTGTACCGCGTAAGTTATAGGCAGCCTAGGAATATTACTGTTTGTGTACCGCGTAAGTTATAGGCAGCCTAGGAGTATTATTGTTTGTGTACCGCGTACGTTAGAGGCAGCCTAGGAGTATTACTGTTTGTGTACCGCGTACGTTAGAGGCAGCCTAGGAGTATTACTGTTTGTGTACCGCACAACAAGAAGCAATGAAGCTCAAACGGATCGTGGATTGGGCAAGTCTGAGGGGAACTATCAACTGTTTTTGAGGGAACAACGGAAGGCGAGAAAAAAAGAGAGAGACAGAGAGATAGAAAGAAAGAGGTGAAGATTGAAGACACACAATGTGGGGTGTTGTGTGAGGAGATGAAATGTCAAGTCTAGAATAGCTCGAACAGAGACTGCGCAGGTACCTGAAAAATTCCACACTATGATGATTACGTCCATACTAACTAGCATCTCCTAATGTAGTATTGACAACAGTGTAAATGAGCAAATGTTTCTGAATATGATTTGTAATGATTGGGAGGAAAGCGCCTGTATCTCATGATAAGCGCGAAAGAAACCACGTCTTTAATGTTATATAGTCTTTCCGTGTATAATGGTAGCGTTTACTCGAATGAATTTGCAAACGATATTAAGAAAGAAGTGAGTAAAACTGAATATCGTGTTGTTACGACCAACTTAGTGGCGTTCATACAGCGCGTCTCTTAAATACCTTGTCTTGAAATTTACATTTTTATTACTCACAACGTTATACTAAACAGAGAATTTTGAGCGCATAGCATCGTTAAGCTGTATAATGTTCTGTACAGTGTTTTGACGATTGGGATCTACAGATAATGTTACAACACATAACTGCGTTTTTAAACACATTGCTAATAATGCGCTAGCAAAGTGCCTTTACTAAAGAAACCATGTGAAAACGTTTTAATAAAGCACTCAATTAGCACTTAATAAAATACAGCCTAGTTGTATAACTAAGGAATATTATTGGTTTAACGTAAATACAGTTGTACTTATCTCTACTAGTTTCCTTTTAACGTGTTAGCTTCATTTGTAAATATTAAAAGCACTTTTATGTTGTGTACGCTATAGGATTGCTCGCTTTAACACGTAAACATTAAAAATTTACGTTTATAGAATAACTCAAACACCGTCTGTTTTTTGAGTGTTTAAGTAACTTACGCTTGTGTAGCAGTGGGATAAATTCAGCGACACAGACTTCATCCATTTTCTCTTCCAAACTTTTGAATTTCGTTAGTCACGATTCATATCCACATGGAGTTCTTCTTTTCTGACGAAAAAGGCATACAGATTTTAGTGCCTTTCAAAGATGGAATTCAAACGCCTGTAAAGGTTTATAAATCTGCTTATACAAAGAAATTTAATGTAAGTTAAAGCAAAGGAATTTTTTTTCTAAAGCAGGACCAAGACGATTTTTAACTTTGATTTTCAAATCGTCAATCGTCTCTTTCCTTCTTGACACGGATATAATAATACCCGTAACTTCCATTTAACTGGTTAAATAAAATTTAAATTTGTAGGGGTAACGTAAACTGTCATTAGGTTTTCTAAAACGAGCTGGCTGTGTCCGGTACGATCTGATTTTTATAAACTCTCAAGTGTCTAGTTGCAAAATTAATGATAAAGGATTTGATTCGTTATCGTAGTAGATCTTTTGGTCCACTTTTGGAGAATGACGAACTGACCTAACATATATTAATATTAATCATGTACTAACCTAATAGTAAACACATAAGTTTAGGATTCTTAGTTGTTTACGATTATGTGTACAGTGGTTGTTGCTAGTTCCGTTAGCCTTCCACCACAAGTAATATAGAATAAACTGTGTTTCGGACTGCGTAATATGTCTCAGTATCGCCTATCTTTCTTTTACGAAAGGGAACTCGTTGTGGACAGCACTGCATCCGTGTACGAGCACTGCTGGCACCCAAATTCTTGTACCTTAGAGCCGTGTGCAAATATCTTCACGAATGTACACTACTTTCAGGCAGCCGCTGCTGCTCTCCTTATTATTTCTTCCTTTATTTATTCACCCATTCCCTGCTCCCTTCATCCGTCCACGGACACAGCTCTTTTAGCTTCCCTCTACTTTTTTAATTTGTATAATGTATTTCTATTATTATCGATATTTCGCTATACTTCTTCTGTTTCTTTATTCCTCATACCAGTGATAATCGTGTTGTGTGTCTCCGCCTGTTTTATTACATCAGTGCCCAGCACGTGCCTCTGTTTGGCGTCTGCCGTTTCACGTATCGCTCGTACACCTTTACTGCATTGCACAGTATCACTTTTATGTAACTGTGGTTCTTTTCCTTTCCAATAATGTTCCGTTAAACCGTATATCTCACAAGTAGTTAAACAACTTCATTCGGATGTTAATTTTACTTACAGTCCAGCTGTTTTGCTGTGTCGAGGACGAAACGTCTGGTCTGGTACCCCGTATGCACGTAACTAGAGTATAACGTAAGTTCTCCAAACGATTAAACGAGATTGGCAAAATACTTCTGTTTATAACCATGTAATTGTGGAAGTAGTGGAAGTGGATATAGTAGAGGAGATAAACGTCAGTTGGTGGCAGACGATCATATTACAAATATGGTAAAGAAAATGGCAAAATGGAAACGTAAAATATTTTTTTATAAAAATAGAGAATGAACTCGCCACGGGATGGCCATAATTACGGCCACTGACTCTATGTTACTCCTACAGAAAGTATTATGTCTCATTCCATAGATTGATAAGAAACTAGCAAACGTGAAAATAAAGCGGGAATATATAGGTGTGAAGCGAATATATATTTTCAGTGAAGAACTTAATCCTCCTTCCAAACGCCAATTCAGCCAGTTGACACGGTGGATCCTGTTAATCCAAGCAATCTACATCATAGTGATACTGCCAAATTCCTGCGGCAGCGTAGGTCGGTCAACTGACGAGAAAAAGGGATGCACCAAAGGTAGTATACAGATGCCTAGATCTAGTCTAGGTGTTTGAGATCTAGCCTATTACACTAGTGACCAAAATTGTGGTAATCTTTTGGAAAAAAGTGTATTTCTGAGGTTTGATGGCTCATAACACCACATTTGTTTTTAGTAATACCATAAAATTATATATAAATGGAAAAATAATTTAATCAAGCATATAATACAATGACTTTTATAAAGGATTGTTTATTAGAACAGCAGTTATAAAGAAGAAAAGCGAAACACGTAGAAAAAATCAAATATACAAAAATTCCCACCATGTCAATTTATAAATAGTTGGGTAACCTTTAGCATTAATTATGGCCTTACAACCCCTTCCCATGGTGTGAACCAAGTTTTTTAGTTCTGCAGCTGTTATAATGTGAAACCAAGATTAAATTATTCCTTCTATTAATTGGTTGTCATTGCTGGGTTGCTTCTGACGAACAAATTTCTTTAGTCGGCTCCATAAATTTTCGATTGGGTTAAGGTCTGAGCTATTCTCAGCCCATTCCAGCAGTGAAATATGATTATCTTGAAGCCACTTTTTGCACACAGCAGCAACATGACATGGACCTGAATTCTGTTGAAATATAAATGATTCATTATCTTGGAATAGATCACGTGCGGAAGGCTTCAGTTCGGCCTCAAGTATTTTATTTACGTAATTCTGGACATTTATATTCCATTACTCACGCAAATTCTGCCCAGTTCTTTCGATGTCATACAACCCCAGATCATAACTAGTGTTTTACGGTAGGCGTAACGCAGTCAGGATGCAAATCTTCTCCGATTATGCCGACACTACTAAACAGGGAGATCTCGTCACCCCAAATAACACTGTCCCATCGTTCCGCTGTCCAGTTAACATGGGTTTTAGACCAGTTAAATCTTTTCAACCTTTGTTTGAGAGATAAAAGTGGCATATTTTGTAGAATTTTAGCATGCATATCAAATTCCTGCAGTCTGTGTCTGTCACTCACCTTCACATTGCATTGCGCCATTGCATCTTGTATACACCTAGATGATTTTCTTCTGTCACGTAGGCTCAGTCTCGCAATTATTCTATCATCACTTGCTGTGGTGCACCATTTCCTGTGTCTCCTTATACCTCCTCAAAAATTTAGAAATGCCATCTTGGTTATGTTTCTACCAATTTATCTTCTAATTTCTTCATAACTGTAGGCTTATTCACTTGATAGTACTATTTAAGATCGCTTCCTGGGTGACCAGTCAACTCTTTGTGCAATTTCGTTAATTGTATTACGTTTTACAAGATCACTAAATAAAATAACACAAATAAAACCCAACTAACCTGATAGCAAGCACGTACTACACTGACAAATGTTTCCCTCTCAGCACCAATACAAGACAACAATAGCTTATTAAGATTTTCAATGTTCCAATTTTGGATGCGCCAAAATTAAAGATTCCTACGAACTATTAAGATTTATTGAGAACTGCACCACTCAAATTTATATTATTAATTATTACTTTGGCGCCAGAGCAGGAGATCTCAGGTTTGTTTATGAAATAACAACAAACTGTTCAGATACTAATAATTGTATTGTTAGATTCTTGTTACTGAATACATCTTAGACTTAATCATTACTATCATCTTTATAGTTAATAACAACAAAAGAATTTATTAATATTTATAGTTCACAGCTTCTTCGAAATCAGATTAATCAAGTATATTCAAAGGAGTACTTAGTAGATTCAATTTACTCCATTAACAAACTTAAAACATCGCTATCAATCAAACAAACATATATGTGTATATAAGTATATCTATCATCAATTCTTAACTGCTACGACTTCTATACTATTCAATCTATATTTAATTATTTAATTCATTTATCGTTTCAATAATTATTAGTATTGGTTTCTTACTTTGCTATATCATAAGTCACCCAAACATGTCGTCTAGCATAAATTGAATGTTTAGTATCTGAACATCGTGGGTCTTTTTAAAATGAGATGAGTTTATTGAGATATGAAATTTATGTTAATCAATTATATTGTAATTTATAAATGAGACATTGTTACTTGTTGCAGGATTCCTGATAGGCGAATGACGACTTGTATTCTTGCGTTAACTATCACACGACACTTTCACTGATCACGCTTTATTAACTTTCTTTAACCACATCACACGCTCGCGTTATTACTATACGTCACGCACAAATAAATAATATACTTCTTGCTGCAATCTACGCGCACAAGTTAAACATCTTCTGGTCCGTACGTACTATCGCGCACATATATAAAATAAACTTCTTGATGGTTGTAATTCTATCTCAACTATTGAACCGGGATCATCTAATGCTTTGAACTTAGAGTAATAGTATTAAAATTGCTCACATCGAGTAACGCAGGTTTCCCGTGTTTTTGCGTGAAAATTCAACTTAGACTCCCCGTTGTGGGCTCCGCGTGTTATTTTTATAGTTTCTTCAATTCTACCCTCACTACATCTTCTGTTGATCGTTCCTTATTGGTCTTAAATTCAAAATTTTGCCGGTATTTTTGAATGTATCCAGTCTGGTGTCGTATCTCTTTCGCGCTCACTACTGACGCTATTGGTGATTGGTTCCCAAAGTGCGGGCGATAACTTTACGCGGGTGTTCGTTATACTCCCTAACAAGTGACGCGACTTTCTAAAATCGTCATATTTACTGGCGTGGCCTCTTTTGTCTGTTGAAGGACACCGTACCGTTAACCTAACGGTATATAGGCGTTTTTTGCTAGTTTTACACTACAAAACAATTTATGTGTTTACGACATGTAGGGTGTCTTAGGTCTATTATACATATTTTTGCCGGCGCCGGTCTGTCGCACAGCCGAGCCTCTTTAGATTCACTATTCAATTATAACTTTACTTAAAACTACGTACATTTCAATACTTTAATTTATCATTAAATTTTGCTTACTTATTATAGGTATTTACATACATATTAAATTATGATACTATTATACAGTATCGTTTCAAGCTGAATCCTACAGTTACCTGATTGGCTCATTACCAAAACAAGATGACACCTGATTGGCTTCTAAACAGTCAACCTCACTGGTTATATTCAAATAAATGAAAGCTACTTCATAGCAACCTAAGCAACTTGCTTCCTTTTTCTGATTATTTGACTGTAACTTTTTATAAAATAGGTCTACAGATTACTAAACAAACTTTGTTGCATTACATTCTTGATTAAATTATCTATCCTCTGGTATATAATTTTATGGTATTACTCCAAAAAAGTGGTGTTAAGAGCCATAAAACCTAAGAAATACACTTTTTCTATAAAATGTCTTCACAATTTTGGCTACTGGTGTATATGATACTTATTTTCGACAGAGAGTTTTGCTTAGTGCGAAAGCGGGAGGGAGCCTGTCAGACCAACGCCAATTCATAGTTCGAGTCAGCACGGTTATTTCGAACGGGCAACAAAACCTATTACCATGGAGAATGCAGCTTACTAAGATCTGGATCTCAAATACACGCAACTGACCCTCCATTTTAAGTATGTGCAATGGACCAACTCCCCATACATGTAAAAATTCAGTTACGAAACCTTTAATATACTGCATAGCGTAGGATAGATTGTAGGTAAAAGTGCTGTCGGTTATTTCAAACAGATAGACCCTAGTACTGAGTATCACTTGTGCGCATGGCTATTCATTCCATACGACAATCACGAAACGGTGAAGACCAGCTACATGCATCTTTGTGCTAGTGAAGAAGAAGCAGATAATAATGTTAGTGGTGGAGGTGATACGAGGGCATTGGTAATGATGATGATGGTGACGATGACGATTAGTAGATTGAGCAAGTTCCACATATCTATGGATTACATTAACTTTACGAAAATTGTAGGTAGTAATAACACAAAAATTTAGAAAGTCAAAGTGAAATACTGTTATTTAAATGAAAGTTGAAAACGCTTTGAACCTTCAAAACTAATAAGATTTTTGCGTGGAATTTACACACCAATAATTAAAAGCAATCACAAAGGTTGATTTAGACAAGAATAGCGTAATCGGTTTTTTATTATGTCGCGAAAAACAGAAAAACACATGTCATTGTTGCAAGTTACACCCAGTGGGAATCGAGGTACGTCGCAACACGTGTAATAATTATAGCAACATGATATTAAAAATTCCAGATGGACTGACAAAAAAATTATGTTTTCAAGTATGCTATGAAGCTTGTATCTGTTGAAGGGTTAAGAAACGGTATCTCTACAGCAATAATTTTTACAGAACTTAAGTAAGTTGTTTTAGTTAATAATACCTCTCGTGAATTCCCTGTCTTCTTGTATTGGGAGGAGGACGTATACAAACACAAGGCGGATCGGGTAAGAATCGAACCCAAGCCTCCAGTCTAATAACTACACAACTAGGTAACTCATAACAAAATGTATCACTCATAGCGAAATGTTACTCATACGGTATTAATACTGTTACGACGTCACAGAACAATCTACGCGTTTATCGAACGTTCCAGAGAGATCCAGAATGTAAGCGTGTGGTGTACGTGCTACTAGACGCATTTTGCGAGAATGTTCTCGACTGTGCCGGGCTTCGCTCGGGCGCTCGGCCTGTGTCAAGGCCGTAGTTAATTTCATAGTTTCTTTACTTACTTGGTGAGGCGGAGGGCGTCCGCCGTGGGCCCCACGGGCCCCGGCGCGACGGTATTCTCGCGCCAAGCGCCAAGGGTTGTCGACCGCGCCGCTCTTCGAAGCGGCCCGGGCGGCGAAGCGTCCGGCGGTCGCGTCCGCGTTCGGGAAACCGGACAACGCGCGGCTGTCGCGGCGCCCGCGGCTCCGGGCCCGCCGAGTGGGGGCGGCCCCCGGCCGGCAGACGCTCCCCAGTGTGACCCGATCCGAGGACACTGCCAGGCGGGGAGTTTGACTGTGCGGTTCGAGAGTATTACTATGTACGTTCAAGTAGTTATTAGTGAAGTGTTGCGTTTTATATTCGGACGGTATAATTGTAATACAATTAAGATTTAATATTAGTGGACATTTTATTGCGTGTGAACAATTTTCATTTGATTTGTTGTAGACACTGTGTTGTTAATTACGAACTGTTTAACTGTAAAAAGTAAAGGTGTTATTAGTGACTTAATTGTTGCCTTGTACTTATTTTGTTTCCACTGTACCTACGACGATCGAGTAGACCAACGTAACAGTGGTGCCAGAACTGGGATAAAACGGTTAACAGTGGAAACATTGGACACTTTGTACAAGACGAGTGTGATTCATAATTAATCGGTAAACATGGATCCCAGTCAGATGATGGAAGCTTTACAAACACTGCTGCGGCAGACACAGGAAGAAACAGAAAGACGACAAAAAGAAGAACGAATACAAGAAAGAGAAGAAGCAGAAATACGACAAAAAGAAGAACGCAGGCAGGAAAGAGAAGAAGCTGAGTAACGTCAGAAAGCACTAATGATAGAAACAGAAGAAAGACAAAAAGATAAAACGGAAGCTCTCTTTGAAAATATGCAGAAAAAGTTGCAAGAACATACTACCGCAGAATTGGGTCTCCTACGTGGTGACGTAGGTGAATTACGAGGTGAGCTAAATAATCAGATTACCAGAATATCTGACGTAGAAGAATCCATGTCAAATAAAATAGCTAAAGTAGAAAAATCTGTCTTGACTGTGGAAGAAGTTATGTCAACAAAAATATCTGCAGTAGAAAACTCAATGGCAAACATAAGAGAACAAATTAAAATTGAAGTTGAACAGTGCATGAACATACAACCAAAACAAATTTCTGAACAGACTGTGTGATAAAGACAGAAAAAGACACAGAAAATAAGTTTATAATAGGAAAAAGCTATATCAATAAAAATAAAAGACTCGATTACAAATATAAAAGAGCAAATATAAAAGAGCAGTGCCTGAAGTTACAACCAAAACAACTTTGTGAACAGACTGTACCAATGATAAAGACAGAGAAAGACACAGAAAATAAGTCAATAGAGAAGGTCACCTCGCCTGCGGTTGGGACAGTTCATGTCAAGGCCCCAACCTTTGATGGAAGCATGCACTGGGCGACGTATTTACGCCAATTCGAAGCTGCTGCATGCGCAAATAATTGGACGGAGAAAGACAAGCCAGTTTCACTCGTTCTCTCATTAAAAGGACCTGCGGCAGAATTACTACAGAAAGTGAGACCTGACAGCCAGAACATCTATGCCGAGTTGATAATGGCTCTAGAATTACGGTATGGTGATAAACATTTGCGAGATGTGTACTGCACCCAGTTGAGAGCAAGGCGACAGCATGCCGGGGAGAGCCTTCAAGAGTTTGAAGCAAGTATCGACAGACTAATTAGACTGGCCTATCCTGAAGCGTCAGAAGATTTTCGAACGAGTTTTGCGATACAGACATTTACTGCCGGTGTCCGAGATAATGAACTACAGCTAGTGTTACAAATGGCCAGACACCTGAACAGTGCGGACGCCCTGGTACATGCTTTGCAATTTGAGGCCGCCAAATCAGCGTCTGGTTGGACAAGTCATAAAGTGCGCGCGCTAAAAGATCGCGACGGCACAGACGAGGAGGAAGAAGAACAAGGAACAGAGACTCGACGGTCGGCGCCACAGAATAAAATAAGAAAGGATGGAAGGCCGAAGTGTTATAGATGTGGAAAACCAGGACATCTACAACGAGATTGTCGGGTTAGAATTCTGCAACAGGGAAACGAGCAGTAGTCGGTACAACGGGGCGTGTGCTGACTAACTGGAGGAACGAAGCCCCTAGACAATACGCAATTTCTACACTTCAGAAAAACAGCGGTAGCTTGGTAGTTACCGGATTTGTTCAAGAAAGGCCAACCTCGATTACAGTTGACACAGGCGCAACAGTTTCTATTGTGCGCCCCGACGTGGTGAAAGATCTCAAGCCAATCTGGTGCTCTTGCAGCTTTCGAACAGCTACTGGACGGCCTGTAAAAGTGTATGGAAAAGTGGAGATACACCTACGCCTCGGTAGACTTGAGTTTAATCATCAAGTACTTGTTGCAGACATTGTGGATGAAGCAAATCTTGGTGTGGACGTTATGAACGCATACGGATTTATAGTCGACTTCAAAAAAAATGTCTTGAGAATCGGAGGCGAAGAGGTAATGCTATCAACAATGACGACAGCAGAAAAATCGATGGACGCCATAAACCAAGTGGCCGTAACTGTTCCGCCAAACTCCGAAAAGATCATCATGGTTAGAACTGCGGTAGACACTAGGGGCAATCAGTGCTCTATATTCGAACCCCAGGTAGTCAGCACACCGAGCGTACTATTTGCCAGAAGTTTAGTAAAATCTGACGAAACCGGCAATGTACCTATTAGAGTGGCGAATATTTTGGATCAAGCTATCACTTTATAAAGCAATACGCTCCTAGGCAATTGACTCCTGTGGCCTGGGTAGCCGGAATAACGCAACGAAGACCCAGTTCTTCGGATACTTCTAAATTACCAGAGGAACTGCAAGAATTATTGAACAGATCTTCTAACGACCTCTCAAGTGGTGAGGTAAAAGAACTCAGACAGTTTTTACACGAATTCAAAGATTGTTTCGCAGTTCGGAGACAGTCACTGGGAAGAACCTCTCTTGTGCAACATCGCATCAATACCGGGGACACAACACCGATACGCCAACCTCCTCGAAGGCCTCCATTATCTAAACAAGAGGACATGTATCGGTTAGTACAGGACATGTTGACAGAGGGAGTAATCGAACCTTCGTCAAGTGCTTGGTCTTCCCCTGTATTGCTGGTAGCGAAGAAGGATGGTGGATTGCGTTTCTGCGTAGACTACCGGAGGTTAAATGACGTTACAAAGAAAGACTGCTATCCATTACCTCGCGTTGACGATACACTCGACACGTTGTCCGGAGCACAGTGGTTTTCCACATTGGACCTGAAGAGTGGATATTGGCAAGTGGATCTTCATCAAGAATACAAGGAAAAGTCCGCTTTCTCGACCCCAAGTGGCTTATTCCATTTTAACATCATGCCATTTGGACTCTGTAATGCACCGGCAACATTTGAGAGATTGATGGACCTGATACTCCGAGGCCTGACGTGGAAAACTTGCCTTGTTTACTTAGACGATGTCATAGTGATCGGGAAGACTTTCGAAGATCATTTGGAAAACCTTAAGGAAGTTCTAACTAGAATTCATGGTGCACAACTGAAGCTGAGCCCGAAGAAGTGTTCTCTATTCCAGAAGGAAGTACAGTATTTGGGCCATCTGGTTTCGGCAGCGGGTGTTAGCATGGATCCTATTAAAGTAGACACCGAAAGAAACTGGTCAGTTCCGAAGAATAAACACGAAGTTCGGAGTTTTTTGAGGTTATGCTCATATTACTGACGTTTTGTGAAAAGCTTCGCTACTATTGCTAAACCACTACATGAGCTAACGGAAAATAAACGAAACTTCCAATGGTAGAGAGAGTGTGACCAAGCATTTAGAACGTTGAAGATTGCATTATGTTCGCAGCCAATTCTCGTTTTCCAGCTTCCAAAGGGAAGTACATCGTAGACACAGACGCAAGCAATACTGGTCTAGGAGCAGTTTTGTCTCAAGTGCATAACGGTGAAGAACGTGTAATAGCGTATTACAGCAAGACGCTTTCTAAACCAGAGAGAAATTATTGTGTTACAAGAAGAGAGTTGTTGGCAATTGTCAGAGCTTTGGAGCACTTCCATAAATACCTCTATGGGAGAGAGTTTTCACTACGTACCGACCATGCTGCACTTGCATGGCTCTTGAGATTTAAAAATTCGGAAGGACAGTTGGCAAGGTGGCTCGAACGTCTGCAAGAGTACAACTTCAAGGTACAACATCGGCGGGGGCGCCTGCACGGTAATGCAGATGGCTTATCACGAACACTGTGCCCGGAAGACTGCCGACATTGCCACAGAAAGGAAGAACAAAACTCAAGCGAACATGTTCAAGCCATCACTGTAGATTTCCTGGCTGACGGCTGGACAACACAAGACTGTCGACAAGAACAGATGACTGATGAAGACATTGGACCGATCTTGACAGCAAAAGAGGAAGGTCGCCGCCCGGATTGGCAAGATATCTGCCATGGTTCCGAAGTGTTGAAGGGCTACTGGGCACAATGGGAATCTCTCACCTTAGAAAACGGATTGCTGAAAAGGGCTTGGGAAAGTGCAGATGGACGAGACGTGGTCATGCAGTTGATAGTTCCCCGAAGTAAAGTGCAGTCCGTTTTGAAGGAGATGCATGGTGGAACATCGGGAGGCCATCTTGGCGTTAACAAAACCCCTGACAAAATACGGAAGCGATTCTATTGGCTTCATCTTCGCCACGACGTAGAGGAATGGGTTCGGACGTGTGAAATATGTGCTGCAAGCAACGGCCCACAAACCAGAAGCAGGGGAAAAATGAGACAGTATAACGTTGGACATCCTTTAGAGAGAATTGCCATAGACATTGCTGGACCATTCCCAGTTACTGACGATGGAAACCGGTACATCATGGTTGGAGGTGACTACTTTACTAAGTGGGTGGAAGCCTACGCAATTCCAAATCACGAGGTTACCACTGTGGCAAAGCAGTTAGTTCACAACTTCTGTTGCCGTTATGGAGCCACTATGGAAATCCATACGGATCAAGGGAGAAATTTCGAATCAGGAGTGTTTAAAGAATTATGCCGTCTAACTCGGAATTCGAAAGACCAGGACAACGCCTCTGCATCCTCAGTCGGACGGGATGGTTGAGAGATTCAACAGGACACTTGAGCAGCATCTTTCGAAAGTTGTTGACGAGAACCAAACAGACTGGGACTAACGTATACCACTATTCCTTACGACGTATAGGTCATCAGTACATGACACAACCGGCATGACTCCAGCAAAATTGGTGTTTGGGCGGGAGATTCGTCTTCCTGGGGACTTGATGTTTGGATCACCTGAGACTCAGTCCCAAGAGCCAAAGAACTATTCCTCGCAATTAGAAAACCAACTGCGAGAAATGAATCGCTTGGTAAGAGGACGGCTGAAGTTTGCCAGTGATGAAATGAAAACTCGGTATGACATTCGCAGCAATAGTGTGGGTTTCCAAGAAGGAGATCAGGTCTGGTTGTTCAATCCAAAACGCCGTCATGGTCGCTCACCTAAGCTTCAATCTAACTGGGAAGGACCCTACACTGTGAAAAAAAGAGTTAACGATGTTGTTTATCGCATTCAACAGGAAGGACAGCGAAAGTTCAAGGTCACCCAACTAGATCGCCTGGCCAAGTACAACTTTAGAGACGGTTTGCCAGTTCGGGACGAACAGGCTTAAGGAGGAGGAAGTGTTACGACGTCACAGAACAATCTACGCTTTTATCGAACGTTCCAGAGAGATCCAGAATATAAGCGTGTGGTGTACGTGCTACTAGACGCATTTTGCGAGAATCTTCTCGACTGTGCCGGGCTTCGCTCGGGCGCTCGGCCTGTGTCGAGGCCGTAGTTAATTACGTAGTTCATACGCACGCTACGACGCAATTAGGAATCGTCTAGATATTCGACTAGCTATAAATACCGGTACTCAAACGACGTTCAGTTTAGTATGAGGCGAATTTTTGACTGTGCGGTTCGAGAGTATTACTGTGTACGTTCAAGTAGTTATTAGTGAAGTGTTGCGTTTTATATTCGGACGGTATAATTGTAATACAATTGAGTTTTAATATTAGTGGACATTTTATTGCGTGTGAACAATTTTCATTTGATTTGCTGTAGACACTGTGTTGTTAATTACGAACTGTTTAACTGTAAAAGGTAAAGGTGTGATTAGTGACTTAATTGTTGTCTTGTACTTATTTTGTTTCCACTGTACCTACGACGATCGAGTAGACCGTCGTAACAATACTATTGTTTACAGACAATATTTCAATTAATTTCACACTGTATTGAAGATTGCATTATGTTCGCAGCCAATTCTCGTTTTCCAGCTTCCGAAGGGAAGTACATCGTAGACACAGACGCAAGCAATACTGGTCTAGGAGCAGTTTTATCTCAAGTGCAGAACGGTGAAGAACGAGTAATAGCGTATTACAGCAAGACGCTTTTACGTCTTCTCAAAGTGGTTCAAGTATAGGTCCGCTAAAACTCCCGATAAAGGTGACCCCATTGCTAAACCATCCTCCTGCATGAAATATTCATTATCATAAGACAAATAATTTTGTTTAAGTATTGTTTTTAGCAATTGCATAAGCTCATCAATTTCATTTCTACCTAAATAAAATTTAGAATTATCCATTCTACCTATTCATTAGAATTATCCAACGATCCAATAATAAAATTAAAGCAATATTGTGTGTGTGTTTGTGTGTGCGTGTGCGTCCGTGTGTGTGTGTGAGTGCGCGCGCTAGAATGTGTGTTGTGTTTTCTGCACTATAGGATTTATGTAAGTAAACTATTCATCGACCAGTGGACGCGGCACCCTCCCAGTCGCAAACAATTTATTCAATCTCAACTTTGCTCATTCCTGTTGCTACGAAGTTACGACTTTCAGATTCATTTCAGACGGAACACAAATAAATGGAATGAAGCTTGTCGTAGCTGGGATGGAAAATTGAGATGTAAATTGGAGGTAAACGAGACACGGTGGTTTTAGCGGGCAATCAGAGTTGTAGGTAGAAACTTCACAGCGTCTCTCGTTGCAACTATTTCTAATTACAAGTTCATTAATTAAAACTTCAAGAGTATTTTAATTAATTCGAAAAAATGTGAAAGCGGTTATAAATATAAACATATATATATATATATATTTGTAACTTTTTTTTTCTGCCGGGCACGCTATTACTCGTACTTTTTCTTCTTTTTTTATCTGTTTGTCGAAACACAATTGCCGTCAAGCGGTAATTTTAATTTTCACAACAAACTCAGCTGATGCAAAAACAAAAACGGTAGTCTCAGCTTCCTCGATTGTATTTCAAGGATCGAGTTGTTGATTGCTATATTTGTTCAAAGTTGAATCGCGCATGTTTTTAATTATGATTTACATTGTTTCGTAGATGGCGACATTTAATGTAGTGGAAATAAATTGCCCAGGGGCAATAAAAAATGACACGTTATATTAACCATTTAAAATTCAGATCACGCGTAACAAACACAAACCTTCTAAAAAATATTTAAAAAGTTGACGTGCACTATTCACAAAAAAAAGAACAATTAATCTTATTAAGTTTGCTAATTCACAGTTAAAACAATATGTTTTTCATTAATTCCAACATAAAATAAAATAATTAATGCAACATAAATTCTCTCCAAAATATATATAAAACAGTTCACTAACTGACTGACTAAAGTTTCTATAGGTTGCGGCTAAGGTCTGTGTAACGTACGAGACGAACTCGATGACACCAGAATGTACTCGATTTGTGTAGAATGTTTTGTATCGTACAGCTAGTTACATTGCATTACGCACGCGTTAGTATTTCATGAGCCATTAATTTTTATTGCGCCATCAACAACACCCAAGACGCGTTACTAGTTGGTTTATTTTATTTTCTGCTTCTTCCCGACAATATTACATCAAAATATATTTTATTTAAAATATTTTATAAATCTATTTCGCTAAAAGCACGAACACTGCAAATTAGTATAAATACCAATGAATGAGCAGTGGACAGTATAATTCTGTTATTGAATTAATCTTACATCTTTTACTTATTAATAGTAGGCATATTTTCGTAACCTGTATATAACCTGTATAATAAATGACATAACCTAACTTTAATCTAATGTTAGGGGATCATCAATGTCAGAAGTGCTACAACTAGTATTGGTCTTCTGTAGTAAGTCTATACTCCATCAACAGTCTTTGCTCGTTACAGCCAAGTTACAATTGTTATTTTTCGGTTTACATTATTTCATTCTTCATCATTTCACCACTTCAGCTTAGGTATTCCAACTTTTATCATCTTGTTTTTGCAATCATAAGCGATCCAGCTTTGTTTTCTTAAATATGCTCACATATTGGAATCAAAAACAAGGCTTTTGATAAGTTCATCATACCCTAAACTATCCCTCCTTTAATGGTTTATAGGTCCATATTTTTGAAATATTATTACTTGAAATGCGTCCAAAGCATTTACCATTATTTTTCTTAGGATTCAAGTATCTGAATCATATAACACAGCTGGAAGTATTTAGGTTTTACATGGAAGAGTCGTTAATTCTCTTGGGAGTACTGTGGAGCAAAACTACCTTGTTACGAGACGAACTCGATGACACCAGGATTTAATCGATTTACGTAGAATATTTTTATATCGTACAGCTAGTTACACTCCATTGCGCATGCATTAGTATGTCGAGTAAAATAATTTTTTTTAAAGTAAACTATATTTAGAATAAAGTAAAATAGGCCCTGTTACAAGGTCAAGTTTCCTTCCTACTTTTCCATCCTTAATACTTTCATTGGTTATAAGTTACCACATATGGTTAAGTTACCACACTTAAACCATGGTAGTTAGGTTAGCTGCTAACTCCATTTCTATGTTTCAGCCGTCATTATTACCCCAAGATGTTATCCTGGGTACTCATTTTCAAGGATAACATATTTTAGTATTTTTCTGCCATTTTTACGTCTTTTAAATATTTACTTCTTTCATCATGATACACAACTACCTTTTATCAACTTTTCTTACTACTTGAAATTTGAAATCTCCAAAATATTTATGACGGTCTACTGTATTTAGAACGTCCTTTTCATCCTACCTCACTGTAATGGGTTTGCGTTTGTACGTCCGTTATGGGTTTATGTCTCTACGATGATATTTTATCTGTCAATTGAAATAATAGATTTAAGAAACCCTGAAAAATATCAACTTTTAACGTTCTTTTTGTAAAATACGATTTCAATTTTTGTCTTCATAGACAATATAAGTAGTCGACGACGATATCTAATTTTAAACACCCTAGTTAAAAATGGCGTTTCTTTTTTGCTATTTACAGTTGAAAGGTTTAGGACTCGATTTTGCCGCTGTTACTGCGAAGTACAGATAAGGTTATCAGTAAGGCTAGAGCGGCTCACTGGAGAATTGTGACCAAGTGTTCACACAGTATCAGCGCTAAACAGTTCCAACGCGATAAAAATGTAACCCTTATCCTACCGTCAACAAACACTAAATATATTTTGAACTTACTAAACTGTTTAAATTGCTTTCACTTTTCTTTTAAACCGTCAAGTGAATCAACCAGGAAAATATTTGAATAATAATTGTCCAATACGAGTAACTAAGTGCCTAAGACGTAGTAATTAAGTGTCTAATAAGTAGATAATTAATTATTATTCGAACTTTAATATTTTCACCAGTTATGTAATTAAATCTAATAAATAAATGATTTATTTCATGCAAAAACATTTAACTTCATTACTTACATAATGTAGTACGTATAGTCGTGTGGTAATACGCCGTAAAAGGTTTATACTTGCAGGCTGGTCTTGTGACCTTGATTGGGCTTATATAAACACGGATTGTAACCAACGTCTTTGAATTATTGTTTAACGCCGTTTACGGCGTGGTATTTATGCAGATGTTAACCGTTTAATTGTGTTAATCGAGACACTATTTTTTAACAACTATATGTTATTATCTACTGTTTAGGTATATGTTTCGGGTTGGAAATCTGTGTAACAGAAGAGTTAATGAAATAAGTGTGTGATTTTCATTGGCTTGTCAATAATTGAACGAGCGATGCAAGTTTAGCTTCACCTTCTGGCATTTCTCTGTCTGTCTATTAGCCTCTAGATAACTTTAGAAAGCCTCAACCGACTTCCAAAAACTTGGTATGCTTAGTTCATAATTTTACCTTATAGAAGTCCATTGTTTGTTAGATTGATCCTTCTAAAAGAAAGCGGGACGGGAGCCATAAATACGAGAGGGTCGGGTTTGTGAAAAAAATCGCAAAAATGCATGTGGGGTATCAAATTGATGGGAAGTGTAACGAAAAGGTAAATATAGTGTACAGTTTTGAAAATTTCACAATTTCTGGACTCCGGGGCCCTAAAAGGGAACAAAAATTTGAAAAAATTTTAAAAATTCAGCCGGGTGTCAGTCTAAAGAGAATATTTAATACAAATCTGAATGTTTCGACCTTTTGGCGTTTGTTGTATGATTATCTGCTCAATAATTGTTGCTTTAGTAATCAACAATGGTCGGGTAATCGGGATTTGCGTAATGTTTCTAATAATTGAAAAGTTATACAACTTTATCTAATACGTGTAGATCTATTTCGTTCAAAATAGTGTGCGTTCAGGGAGCGTACTAGTTATGCTGTAGAATTCCTTGACTTTTAATAACTTCCTCTACTATTTTCCATGATTTACAAGATCACGATACAAAGAATCTCAGTAAAAATATTGTATAAAATTACGAATAAGATAAAGAGATACAACTTCATGTTATTCTTCTTATCCGTGATGTTTCCTCGTCGAATTACTTAAATATTTAATGTCTTTATTACAGTAATACTGCCTCGGCAAAAGAATGACTGTCGGAAGCCTTAAATATAATGTGCTCTGAAAAGTGCGGTCTTTCCGATACTGTCTCCGTGGACCAATCAGATTGCACCATTACTAAGATGAGCTTACCCACGTTGACTCGGCGTTGCCACGATTAGTACTTTCCAAGTTGTCATGTCCTCATCATTCTGCCATTGGTGTAGCCGTTATTTAGTGATGTATAGAAACATGTCAAAAACGTAAGTACAGGGATGCGAGATAAAAAGTAATTATTACTGATAACAGGTGCTTTGAATCCGACGTATAACAGTTTAAACGAGGGAGCTGTAACGCCAAGTGATATATGTTGCTCCATGAGTACAGTAATGACAGAACTAGCTGTTACCCGCTATGTCAAAGCCTGTAGCTAGACCACTGAGTCCCAACTAGTATACCTTTTTTTGCAGCCTCCAACTTAATCTTGTTAAACCAATTTAATGGTTACTCTATTTACTTTAATAAGTAAATGAATAATAAAATAATGTTCAAATAATAAAATATGTTTAAAAATAGTGACTCCTTATTTAGTACTACTCTTGGTAATGTCACTGAAGAACTGCCAACTGACATGCAACTAAAATTGTGTGATATACGCGTACAAGCTGTTCCCTTCCTGCAGACAGGGCAAGAAAGAAGCAGGATTTCGATCGATTTTTGATGACGTGAAATGACAGATGATGATGGATGACGGAAATGGATGACAGATGATGGAAGTACGTGCGTCTGTGAAAACGTGTTCTACACAATGAAGTTAATCAAGAACCACAGCAGAAGTCACCTCACAGATTCTTCTCTGAATCACCTACTGAGATCAGCAACAACTCAGCTCGATTAACATCAAGTGGCTAATCGACCTACGTTTTCACATTGAAGAATTTGTGTAAATATACAGTGTTTAATACCTTTCTGTCGTTATCATATTGACGTAATAAAGGTTGTGCCGTTAAAGGTAAGTAGTAAAATGTTAAATGTGTAAATTTTCTCTGTTTACTTATACACAATTAATTTATTTTTTAATTTTATGTCGAATACTGATTGCTTATGATGCGTCCCGCCGGTAGGTTTCTGAGCTTAATTGTGACCCTCAGGCAGTTTTAGTTGGAGACCACCCTTCTAGACGGAAAAGCTTGGGGAAGGTCTTATAACGCAGCCATTAAACTAGGTAAACTAGTCAAGTAATTTCTGACACACAAAACAAACACACACATGTATAGGCCTACAGCAAAATATCATCAGTATGGGGTATATAATTGTAATATAATCCTGTACCTAATAACGACCAATTTTAATTTAAACTGATTTACATCGTAAAGAGTCTGTCGCGTTTGCCTCTTAACTTCATTCACAAATATTAAATGCGTTTTTATTTTAGACACTGCTGTTTCCGCACTTAAGAGTGTTGACACTTACACTTCTCAGCTTCACTCTAACAAGAAGGTTTTTTTTTACCATATCCGTGTTGTCTAGTCTATAGAAGATATTCACATGTAAGTTTTCCTTGTTTCCTTCCTTGTCACAAACCCTATTTCCCAGACCCCAGTCGTGGTCGCTGTTCTCAACGTATCAACTTGTATGTGTGTTAATGTAATCTAATAATAAATTTGGTTTAAGTTTAGATTTAAAAGATACAATGTTTTTCCTACCATCAATGTGTATTTTAATCGGCTTTCAAATGCACACTTTTACACACGCTCCTTACAACTTATATACACATATATATAAAATGTTAAAATTTTTTACTTTTTAAGTATTAATAATGTGCATATATTAATGATCAGATGTATTATTTAGTGATGATCATATGTATATGTATCCGCACCTACTTGTGAAACATGCTTCGCTAATCCTTAAACTCAATGTCACTCGTGTTTACTACTCGTTCTTTGAAAAAATCTATGCTTTACTTATTATATTTAGTTCACAAAATTATACATTACATTACACATACACAAACTAGACACACGTGTATGTGTGTATGTGTCTACATTTGAATTTACACAAAAAACATCTCTAATCAACGTGTATATATACTGTCCCATTGATCTCTATATTCTGTTAGTTTCTAACAAGATACTTTGATTTATTGTTAATTTTATGCACGTATACAGCGAGTCAATATTTCCTGCAACTATTACAACTATTTGTTCTCTGTTTCCCACAAATATCCTGAATCTTCGGAATCTCGAGTACGCCTGTATTGTTTTAACAGATAATCAAACTGAATTTGTTTTTGGTGATCACGATTGTTGTAATGCTTATCTATGAAATTATATTTTCTGACATACGTTTCGAAAATATAAATGTGGGTGTTTTTAGTTGTTTGAATTGTATTAAGACATGTACTTTAAACTAACGATTGTTTGATTTGTTTTACTGCAAATTAAGTAAAAATTATTAAGTATACATGTATTTTAAGACATTTACGAGCGATTCGATAAAATTAAAATCGCAAGGTGGTGATGGAAAATGACAAAAATCAAACTGGCGAACATAGAAGACTGCCTCGGGCACACTTGCAGTGGTAGCATTGAGTAGTAGTCAGAATTTTGGACGGGAAACAACCTTACTGAATAAAGCCTCTCTCTTGTAAGTTGAAAAAACGATGAAGGAGCTTAGGAGTTAAACATTCAGAAATGTAAATATTGTTTACGTATTTGCATAAACGCCAGAGTAATATCTCTTTATGTATGCAGATAATTCAGAAATAGCAACTGTTATAAATAGTGTAAAGGGGAACAATCAACTGAGATCAGACAATTTTGGACATGTTTGTTACCACCCACACCTGCCTACTCAAAACGAGTTGTGTGTGTGTGTGTGTGTGTGTGTGTGTGTGTGTGTGTGTGTGTGAACAGTGTTTTTGACTTGCGTGTGTTCTGCCGGCCCATACTTGATTGATACTGTAGGCCTATATGTGCATACGTCTTTTTTTTATGAGTTAACTCCGGTTAAGACAGGTTTAAAGTCGAATAACGAAATATATTTTATTTAGTAAAATTCGCACATCATAAAATACGTATAGGGAATCAAGCAGTGCCGTTAAAAGACGTACAAATAGACGCGTGTGTGGACACGATTTTATTGAGAATTGCGCGAATATAACTGAGTTATGTACAAACAAATTTATTACTGCGGTAATTAATTAGTGGCAAACAATTAAGTTATATTATTCCTTAGGCTTTCACGGCCGGTGTCATTTGAATTATGCAAGATATCCGGGCTGTTTGGCCGTGGTCCCTGGTTTAAAACCAAACCAAACGTTTCGGCAGCTCCACTGGCTGCCATCATCAGTGGTATAAAATGTCTGCACTTTGGGTGTCTACGTGCAGGCCCACAGTACTGTGGTATAGACTAAAGCTGTCCTGCCATGCTACCTGTACATATAAATTCAGCAAAGTCCCACGTACAGGTAAAAATGACACCATCAACCAATCACAATAGAGATGGTGTATGATTGGCTCGCACCAAGCTATGCAATTATGTACTCACTTGTTTTCCAAGAAATACTGGTATGCAACATACCAGTGGGTGAGCTGCGGGCACTAAGAACATTAAGGCGGGATGAGTCTATCATCATATTACCGGCGGATAAGGGGAGCGCTACTGTTGTAATGAAAACCGATGACTACCAAAGGAAGATCGGGGAACTGCTGGACCCAGAAACCTACAATAAACTGCGAAGAGATCCGACCGCAGTGGTCCTAAAAAGGACCGATTTTCTGGTTAAGCGGTCTTCCTTGGAGCCTGATGTGAAGGCAGCCGTCCGGTGTTCGGAAGCCCTTCCACCTAGGCTTTATGGGCTCCCCAAAATCCACAAGCCGGACGTCCCGCTCAGACCCATCGTCAGCGCCATAGGATCTCCAACCTACCATCTGGCTAAACACTTGACCGAGCTTCTCCGGCCACATATAGGTGGTACGGAGTCATATGTGAGGGATTCAACCCACTTTCTTGAAAGGCTCGGTGGGTTGTCGTTGCAGCCTGGAGACATAATGGTCAGCTTTGACGTGGTTTCGTTGTTCACCATGGTGCCCGTAGATGATGTCCTTGGCCACTTAGCTAACCTTTTTCCGGCAGACATTACAGCGCTTTTCCGGCATGTTCTGAAAACTACATATTTTCAGTACGGCGGTGAGTTCTTCGAAATGATTGATGGTGTGGCCATGGGGAGTCCACTCAGTCCTGTGGTGGCGAACTTTTATATGGAAAGGTTCGAACAGCGGGCAATTACATCTTTTCCGTTGAAGCCGAGGTGCTGGTTCCGGTATGTTGATGACACATTTGTTATCTGGAGCCATGGGGAGGAAGAACTCGGCAGGTTCCTGGCACATCTCAATCAGGTTCACCCACGGATACAGTTTACCGTTGAGAGGGAGACCGACAATCAGCTGGCTTTTCTGGACGTGTTGGTCCTTAGAAGGACTGATGGCAGCCTCGGACATAAAGTTTATAGAAAACCGACGCACACTAACCGCTATCTCCATAAACAGTCGAACCACCATCCCAGCCAGAAGAGGGCGGTGTTGAAGACCTTGGTGGACCGGGCTAGGAGGATATGCGAGCCCCGGTACCTCGATGACGAGCTTAGCCAAGGGCGTGACCCATCACATCCAGGTCTCGTCAGTGTCGGATCTCTCGTCCGATCACAATCCCCTTTTTATAACTGCCCGTGAGCTGTCGGCCTCACCCCGACCTCCCGCTCAGACTGTTAGGAGAGTCAACTGGCGCTCCTACCATGATGAGCTCTCACGGCGGTTACCATCACTCCCCGCGGACCCGATCGTCACTTGTGACGATTTGGATCTCCGAGCCACTCATCTTCAGGAGTTGGTCCAAGGTGTCATGGATCGACACACATATACTCTCGAGGTGAATCATCGTAAATCGGCCTTACCTGCGGAAGTACTCCACGCCATCTGGCTACGGCGCAATCTCCGCCGCAGATGGCAAAGAACCCGTGATCCCGGCGTCAAAAGGCGCTTTCAGGCCCAGTCTCTTTACGTCCAGCAGCTACTGCGGGACGTAAACTCTGATCGATGGGACTCATACCTTGAGTCTCTTGAAGTCGACCACGCCTCCGTCTGGAGAGCGGCGAGTAGACTGACCCGCGAGAAGAGGACTCGCAACCCACTTGAAACTCCGAACGGGGTTTTGTCTTCATCAGAAGGCAAGGCCGAGGTCTTCGTCGACTGCATGGAGGTGCAATTTACTGTTCACCAAGGCGTCTCGGACCCTGCCCACTCGGCAGAAGTCCGTGACTTCCTATCTGGACATTTTTCACGCCCTCCCGTTCGACAGGGATGAACTAGTTTCATCTATCTGCCGACTAAATCGCCGTCGCGCCCCCGGTCCTGACCGGATCGGGGCCGCTGCTCTACAAAATCTCCCGGCCTCAGGCGTTGACCTCGTTCTTGAGCTGTTTAACTCCTGTCTCCGGCTACAGTACTTTCCCCGCCTGTGGAAATCTGCCAACATCGTAATGATTCCGAAGCCTCGCAAGCCGCGCATGCTTCCTGAAAGCTATCGTCCAATCTCTCTCTTGCCAGTTATCTCGAAGGTGTTCGAGCGTCTCCTGCTGGCACGCATCTCGCCGCTGCTAGATGGTTTCATCCGCAGCGAACAGTTCGGGTTTCGCAGAGAGCACTCGACCACGCTTCAATTAGTCCGCGTTGTTACGCACTTGTCAGACGCCACCAACAGGCGAGCGGCTACGGCCGCCGTACTGTTGGACGTGAGCAAGGCCTTCGATAAAGTCTGGCACGAAGGTCTTCTCTTCAAACTTGCCAATTCCCCTCTACCATCGACCATAGTGTTTTTCCTCCGGTCGTATCTCAGCGACCGAACCTTCAGGGTGAGCATCGACGGGTCCTGTTCTACAGTTCGACCCGTCGCCGCCGGCGTACCTCAGGGATCTGTCCTCGGCCCCGTTCTGTAACTTGTGTACACGAACGACCTGCCTGTCTTGCCCGGAGTCACGTTGTCTTTGTTCGCTGACGATGCTATGTATCACTGCAGCTCCCTGTCCCCGCGATTTGCGAGTACAAAGCTGCAGCGTCAGTTGAACCAGCTTCCGGACTGGCTACGGAAATGGCGGGTGACGATCAACACGGAGAAATCCGAGGCGATCTGCGCTTCACCCGTAAGTCCATCTCCCGATGCCAGCTCCTCTCCCTAGCAGGGAGACCCATCGCCTACAAAGAATCGGTGAAGTATTTAGGCGTTCGGCTAGATCGTCGCCTTTGCTTCAACTCCCACGTGACGGAAACCCTTGCCAAGGCTCGCGGCGTCCGAGCCAAATTATCTCCTTTCCTCTCGTGTCGCAGCCGCCTGGCCATGCGCACGAAACTTACCATCTATCTACTATTTCTCAGGTCTGTATTGACCTATGCGGCACCCGCCTGGTGGTCTCTTTTATCCACCACCAACAGATGTAGGGTGGAAGCTTTCCAGTCCCGAACACTCCGATCCTTGACGGGGTCCCCTTGGTTTGTAAGGAACGACGTGATTCGAAGGGGTCTCCGTGTTCCTACCTTGCTTTCCTTTGTCCGGTCGCTGGCTCTAACTCTCTTTGCTAAAGCCTCGACCTCCACCTTCCCGTACCTACGAACCATCAGTGCATCAGAACCACCACCGCCCATTCGGGTCAAGCGCCCTCGGGCGCTTCTTGATGACCCTCCATAACGCCATCCTCTTTAAATTAAACAAAAACAAGTAATCATCAGTCCTAGACCAGAGTATTTCACCAAACTGTCCTTCTCTCCTTCCTGTCCACCTCCTAGCACGCTGAGCCGGCTGCTTGTCGCTGTCATCAATCACTGGCACGGAGGCTCTCCGCCTCGCGGGGAGCGACCGACGCCCTCAGGACGTCTGCTGACTGGACTTGAAACGGGCAACATTTGTTGCTCGAATCGGTACCAGCGGCAGTGCATTAAACAAATAAAAGTTATACTCCCCCGCCTTCTCAGTTAACTGGTTGGCGGTTTCCTTTTCCAGTTTTAGGTAACCAGTCGACATTGTACCAGCACTACGTTTACTTCTGGCAGCCATTGGACACGATCCAGATGCTGCAATCAAGCCACGGGTGCAAAGACACCCCGCATCCATAATGCAATGCAATGACGAGCTGCGCCACCTCGAACTAGCGCTGCAGGCCAATGGATATTCCGTCGGGGAGGTGAGACGTGCGGTCCGGCCGAGAAGAACAGCCAGGCCGGAAGTGGATTCACGGGAGACCGTCGGTTTCGCGGCGTTGCCCTACATTCATGGGGTGACGGACCGCATTGGTAGGCTGCTCAGTCGGCACGGCGTGAGGCCAATATTCAAGCCGACAAGGAAGATACACCAGTTTTTGCGGCCGACGAAGGATGTCCGAGACCCGCTCTGTCATCGTCCGGTGTGTACGGAGTTCCCTGCTCATGCGGCCAGGTGTACATTGGTACCACGAAGCGTAGCGTCCGCACACGCGTGGGTAAACATAGCCGTTACTGTAGACTGGGACAGCCGGAGAAGTCTGCCGTGGCCGAACACGCGCTCGCCAATGCCGAACATCGGATCCGTTTCGATGAGACGAAACTCTTGTCGGCGGTGAGTGATTACTTCCCTCGTCTTCATATGGAGTCCGTCTTGATTCAGAAGCGTGCTGCGATCGGTCGCTAAATGAATCGGCGGCCAGGTCAGAGCTGTTGAGTTGCGCGTCGTGAGACGACCCAATGGTATCCTAGTACCGAGCCTCCGGTAGGGGCTCCTGCCTAGTGGTCCTGTCCAGACGGAATATTGATTAATTAATTTTTATTGGTCGCTACAACGACTAGTACAGTATTTGTCGAGGCCGTTTCCAAGATTCACCTGGACGTATTCGGTACTTGCCAAGGCCGGCTATGAGTGGGTTTGTCTGGGTCCTCGCAGCTCGGACGTAAAATTTACGTGCAAGTCGCCTTGCGGTGTCATCCAAGGAGCGGACACCGAGTCCTCTTCTCAGGAGACGAGAAGAAAACCGATAGGGGACTTTGGCCGCTAGCCGAAGACCTCTATCGAGAACGCTTTGCAACCTTCTTTTATGAACGGTTGCGAGGTAACCCCAGACGGGAAGAGCGTAGGTAATGATCGGCAACAGATACGCGTTGACGATCAACTTACCCAGCTTGCGGGTCATAGCCTTGTTGGCAAGTATTGGAAACAGTTGCGCGAGACGAGCGGACGCTTTCTTTCGCATCGTCTCAGCGTGGGTACGCCAGGTGAGCCGACGATCAAGGTGGACACCGAGGTACTTAACTTCCCTCGACCAGGGCAGGTACGTTCTACCGAGTCTCACTCGGCCTCGTGGTTCTTTCCGGCGCTTCGTGAATAGCACCGCGGAGCTCTTGGTTTCGTTGACGGCAACTTTCCAGCTTTCCGTCCACGTCGAATACGCATCGAGTGCGCGCTGAAGTCGTGGGATAGCAAAGTCTGCGTTCCGATCGGCGGTATAGACCGCCGTGTCGTCGGCAAACAAGGCCATCTGGACTCCAGGCTCTCTGGGTGCGTCGTTGACATACACTGAGAACAGGAGAGGCCCTAGCACGCTACCTTGAGGTACCCCGGCTGTGATACGTCTCTCGGAAGAGACGTGGTCGTCTATTCGCACGCAGAAAGTCCTCTCCGTCAGAAAGCTAGCAATCAAGCGAAGGTAGCAATCTGGGAGCTGGATTTCCCGGAGCTTGAACAAGAGCCCGTCGTGCCAGACACTATCAAAGGCCTTTTCCACATCTAGGAAACAGGCGACAGTCTGCTCTTTCCGACACCCGGCGTCCGTGATGTATTCCACCAGTCTCATCAGTTGATGAGTGGTGGAATGCCCCACACGAAAGCCGAACTGTTCGGGGACCAGTACATCGAAATTTCTTAGATGGTCTAATACTCTCCGTTGTACGAGACGTTCGAGAACCTTTGACGTGGCTGACAGTAGACTAATGGGCCGGAGGTTGCCGGGACGGGAAGCGTCCTTTCCCTGCTTCGGGATCACTATGACCGTCGCCTTACGCCATTTCTGGGGAAAATAGGCCAGTCTAAGACACGCGTTGAACAGCGCGACCAAGAAAAGTACTCCTCGCTCCGGGAGTCGAGTAAGAGCGGCGTTCGAGACGCCGTCCAGGCCAGGAGCTTTTCTCGGCACGAGTTCAACGAGCCGATCTGTGACCTCTTCCCTAGTAATGGGTTCGGGCTCCGAAGTGATCGGAAGAGATAGAAAGTCTTCCACTTCGTTCTCGACTTCTTCGTCGAAGTCCCAGTCCATGGGCGGGTTAGGTGCGAACTGTCGCTCAAAACACGCGCCCAAGTACTCGGCCTTCGCCTCCGGGCGAGCCAGGATTTGACCGAAAGGTCCAGCAATGGCCGGGATGCGAGGCCGGCGCCTCTTCCCTACCAACGCCGAAGGTATCCGGTAAGGGCTACTTTCGTCCGATCCGTCCCCTGCTTGGGCCACGGCGAGTTCCCAACAGCGTCTCCGGTAGGCCTGCATTTCACGACGTAAAATGCCGGTCGCCCGGTTGTACGCTGCCTTGTCGGCCGGATCACGGGTCCGCTGCCAGCGTCTCCGGAGGCGATTTCTCTCGCAAGCGAGAGCACTCGTCTCCTCAGGGATCCGCTGCCAGTGAGGCGTGACGCCAGGCTTCATCCTGGAAGACGCGTCGATCGCAGATACGACAGCCTCATCAAACGCGGCAACTGCCTCGTCGACTTGGCGGACGGTTTCGAGTGGTCCCGCGTCTGGCAATCGGCGACTTAACGCCGGGCCATAGCGGTCCCATTCTACCACCTTCCTGACATCTCTGCGTACGACGTGCTGGGTAGCGACGTGTATCAAGATGGGGAGATGATCGGACGATAGTTCAGTTAGCGCGGACACATGGACCGGACAGTCAATTCCTTGGATCACCGCTATGTCCAAGACATCGGGAGCCGCGTTGCGTTGTGAGGGGTAGAACGTAGGTTGGGTAGGCCCAATCACTTGAATCCTGCGAGAATCGGCAAACCTGCGCAAACGTTTCCCGTTTGGGGCAGTCAAGCGACTGTTCCAATCGCGATGTTTGCAGTTCAGGTCGCCGGCCATGATGACACTCCTGTGTGCATCGAACGCGACCGCTAGATCGGGGTGAAGGAGCTCTTTTTGCGGCGGTTTATACGCCGCGACCATCTGTACACCGCCTAGAGTGTTCAACAACTCCACAGCGGTGCCTTCGAGGTGAGTCATTGCAGGCAAGACGACTCGGTGATGCTCGAGAGTGAGCCTCACCGCGACGGCAGTGCCGCCACCAGCAGTGCCCGGCCTGTCGTTTCGATAGCATACATAGTTGGCCAGTCGTAACCGACTCGCAGGAGTCAAGTGGGTCTCTTTGAGAAGCACTACATCGGGTTTGAGTCGGGCCAGTAATTCTTGGAGTTCCTGGATCTTGTTGGACAACCCGTTGGCGTTCCAGGAAAGAATCGAGAGATCTCGTTTGAGGACTCGACTCATAGAAGACCTACACAAGTGGCGGCTTCCACCAAGAGCATGAATCTCTCGGTTATGTCGGCAGTCTCCAAGCGGGAGCGGATGGACCTGAAGGTCTGGGCGACTTTGTTGAGATCGAACTCAGCAAGGAAGTCTTTGACGACCTGGTAGTCGTCAGGTACGGTTTTTGAGGCAGATTGCCTGGAGACTGCGTGCGCATAAGAGCGCCGAGGCTTGTCAATCGGGGGATTGGTGGAAGCCAGGGGTTTCTTAGGGCCAGGTGTAGCGCCTCTAGCGGAGGTGCTAGGAAGAGGGACAGATGAGATTGCGTCGGACTTCGCGCGCTGTGCAGGCTGTCTGGACTGTGCGGCCGGGTTGGCAGGAGCCCGGGATCTAGCGCCACGGGGCTTTCTTTGCCGCTTCTTTTTGCCTGCGTTGGGAAACCGCGGGGCGGGAGGTCGGGCGAGGCTGCTTCTAAAGCAGGGGCAGGATTCTCCGGTGCTGGGGAGGATTGAGAAGTCTCAGGCTCCACAACCGAGATGTTTTCTGTTGGCTGGGTGGTCTCACTTTTAGATGCCACGAGGTTACGGCGCTTTTTCGCCATAGGCGGGACAGGGGCCTGTGAAGGAGCCTGAGTTGGAGTTGCCTGTGCTACAGGTGTTTGCTTCGGGCCTTTGGTTCGTTTTTGTTGCCTGTTAGAGACTGTGGCGCAAGACACGGCAGCCGTAGCAGAAGGCGCAGGGCCTGGCTGCTCGGTTGCAGGTCTTGAACCAGCTACCGGATGCCTCGGTGGTAGCAGGCGCCCTTTCGGCTTTCGCCGCTCGAGCTCCCGCTGAAACACCGGACATGCCCGGTAGTTGGCGGGGTGACTCCCGCCGCAGTTGATGCATCTTTTGAATGCAGGTGCATCACAAAGTTTACTGGCGTGAGGGAGGGAACACCTCACGCACGCCGGAGCGTTGGAGCAAGAGTCGGAGTGGTGCCCGAAGCGTTGGCACCTGTGACATTGAGGCAGAGCCCCGGGAGCGCGGCTTCTTTCCACTTTTACGCGGAAACCAAAAAGCCGCGTAAGTGAGAGTAGGCTAGTGCCTGCCTCGCTATTCTCCACCAGGATGCGGACCAGAGGAATTGGACGCCTAGGTCTGGCAGGAGTAAATACTCGATGGACCGCGCGAACAGGATAGCCCAGCTCGCGCAGCTCATCGAGGATTTCCCCGAGAGGAGATTCCACGTCTAAGCCTCTGAGGACAAGCGACAGAGGCTTCACGTGTTTGGGCGAAAAGGTGTGGTACTGGAATTGCTGGGATTCCACGTACGCCACGACACTGCGGTGCACGTCCATTCCGCGGACAGCAATCTTGACTGTGTCGCCCCCAAGGAGCTTCAGGTCAACGCTGGCCGGGGAAAGTCCGGGAGCCACTATCAATCGCCGGTAAAAACCGGTGACGTTGTTCACGCCGTGAACGTATACGGGCGGGATGCGACCAGAGGCCGGCGGTGCTTGGGCACCGCCGGACACAGTCGGCCCCGGACCGGATTCGCCATCGGCGGGGACAACTTCCATGGCGGACGCCGAGGAAGAGGTTGAGGAGGATCGATTCCGCCTCGGTTTCTTAACCGGGCGCCCCCGTGGCCCAACCGCCACGAAAGCGTCGGTCTCGTCACCGGGCAGCGGAACCGACCGGGGATCAACTTGGTCCGCTTCCATAAGCGGAGAACACGGCGAGGCGCCGGGCACAACAGTACCGGGGTGGTCCTGAGAAGGGCCAGGTTCGGAAGGCGGGCTTGCCGGGGAGTCCATCTCCATGAACTCGCCGACGCAGTCCGCCGCCGGGTTGAGTGCTGTCGGCCCTAAAAAGGGCCGATCAGGGCGAAGGGTACAGATAGGTGCTTGGGTACCGCAAGCGGTACTCAAGGAGCGATCGGATGTTTGAGAGGTGGACATGCCACCTCTCAAAAGCGAGTAGGGAACAGAGATCTACCAGAGGGGTAATGTACGGCTTCGTTAGATACCGAACTTTGTGCAATGTTCGGTTTCCACCGTACTCTTTACCTCGGAGGTGTCCAAGGTCGGTTACCACTGGTGGGGCCTTCCAAGGATCTCTCGGGGCAGCGCTAACAAGGAAGCGAGAGAGCCGACGTCCACTCACCTGAGGAGGCTATCCGGGAGCCGGTTCCCACGCAGTTGCCCAGGTCCAATCCGTGAGGCAGTCGGCGAAATGCAGTCCTGTCCTGTCCTGTCGCTAGTGGTGTGATGTGATAAAGTTGGATGGTCGAGAGCAAGATGTTTCCTCTTCAAGAGCTGGAGCAATTCCCTCTCCCTGAATCGGCGGGGCGAAAGCATCGCATTAAGTACTTATGGCATGGCGCGATGCGAGCCTCTCACACACCTTCTTGTTTCTGATTGGCCGGTGATGCTGTACTTACCTGTGCGGGGGTTGCAATTAGTAAACAATTAGCACAGGTAGCATCGCGGGAAATCAGCAGCCTTCCCCACAGTATTTCTTGGAAAACAAGTGAGTACATAATGGCATAGCTTGGTGCGAGCCAATCATACACCATCTCTATTGTGATTGGTTGATGGTGTCATTTTTACCTGTACGTGGGACTTTGCTGAATTTATATGTACAGGTAGCATGGCAGGACAGCTTTAGTCTATACCACAGTACTGTGGGCCTGCACGTAGACACCCAAATGCGAAATTTTATACCACTGATGATGGCAGCCAGTGGAGCTGCCGAAACGTTTGGTTTTGTTTTAAACCAGGGACCACGGCCAAACAGCCCTGATATCTTGCATAATTCAAATTAAGTTATATGCACATAACGAGTGAAAAATCGCGAATCTAATGCAACTACCGGTTTGTACATCAACGCTGCCACTAGTGCGAAAGCAGACAAAAATTTATTTATGTAAAACTGATGGTAGGAACGCCAGAACTAAGTTTAATAAGTAAAATATGCAATTTTGCATACTCGACCTGTCGATTTACACCAGACTATAAGTCCATCGGACGATTTGGAACGGGGGACAGACGCTAGTCTGTGCTTTGTGAATTACCAACGTCGCGCTGATTCCTGACGTAGAATCTGCTTCACGACCAGCGTTATCAGACAAACACATATAACGATCGACGGGAAACATCATCATCATCATGCAGTAGTCAACATACAACCAACGATCTACGTGGGAACGCCAGAATCATCATCATCATCACCATTATCTAGGAGCCGTACACGTACACACAAATACAACAAGAGCTTCGCAATGGTATTTTTGTTTTAACAAAAAATTTAAGGAACTGAAATATGATATAAATAAAAAAAGAGTAAGTACTTAATGTACATAGTGTAAATATACAAATTCGAATAAATATTATATAATTTTGTATTTGTTGTTAATAACTTTTCTATTTAATTAAAATAGGAGCACAACGAATATTTTTTTAACTTGAAGTAAATATTATTTTTTTAATTAAACTGTTACAAGCATTTTTTTTTATATTTAATGTAATAAATATAAAGAATAAATTCAAATATGATTTACAACGTTTAAAATTAATGATTCATATTTAGTAGTTTGTGTCAGACACACGAGCATTTTATCTCTACTCTGAGGAGGAGATGTCTTTCTCCCAGGTGAATTGTTACTATAAGGAGGAAAAGGAATGGCGACAGTGCAGAACATAAAACAGCAGAATACAGAGCAGCAAGATAAGACCTTAAATGTGGCCATTATCTTATCTTAAGACCTTAAGATTCTGGCTATTATCAGTAGCAAACGACGAAAGTGGGAGGAACTAAAGGCTGATGCGAATAATGACCCCTGCTGGCTGGGTTACAGGTCGTCATGCGCAAGCTTGGAGCACGGAGCACAGTCGATTAGCCCAATCATGGATGCACCGCGTACGGATAACATCGTGGATACACTCTCCCACCCAGTAAATGTCCGTCAGCAGCGTCACGTTGCAGAAGACGAAGTCACACTGTTCAGCGATGAAGAACTGAAGGAAGCGGTAAGCTTGATGAAGAGTGACAAAGCCCCAGGACCGGACGGTACTCCGCCAGAAGTTCTGAAGCTGATTGCTAGTTCAGGCCCTCGGATACTCCTTAATATGTACCACAGCTGCCTAAGGGAGGGATACTTCCCCAAGCGGTGGAAAGTGCAGATGCTGGTGCTTGTCAGCAAAGGTAAGGGTGACCCAAGCAAGCCATCAGTGTACAGACCTTTGTATATGCTGGCTACTACTGGAAAGTGTCTGGAAAGGTTACTTAAGCCACGTCTGTTAGCAGCCATTCAAAGCGCGGGAGACCTGTCAAACAGACAGTACGGCTTTCGGAAAGGCCGATCAATTCTTGGAGCAGTGGAGGAGCTAGTAAGAACATTCGACGCGGCCCAACAGAGGAATCATTACTCAAGAAGTATAGTCCTGTTGGCGACGCTGGATATTAAAAATGCTTCCAATTCTGCCACCTGGAGCGACATGATTAGGGCTCTGGAACACATCTTCCGGATCCCACAGTAGCTCCTGCGGATAATAGAATGCTATCTGAGTGACAGAGAACTTATTTATGATACGACAGACGGACCTCGTAGGAAAACGATCACCGCCGGGGTTGCCCAGGGCTCAATTTTGGGCCCTGACCTTTGGAACGTATCCTACGACGGAAGTTTACGGATGGAGACGCCGCAAGACACTTTCCTGGTAGGTTGCCCAGACGATATCACGGCAGTGATTGTAGCACGAAACGGCGAGGATGCACAAAGAAGCCTGATTCAGGTAATGAGGCGAGTGGGCTCCTGGCTTGAAGAACACGGCCTGGATCTAGCCAATGATAAGACCGAAATAGTACTGCTCACTCAGCGACGGGTTCCCACTATTATACCGCTGCAAGTGGGAGCTGAGACAGAATTTGCAAAGAATGGTGTGAAATACCTAAGGTTGAGACTATACTCAAAGCTTTCCTATTCGGAGGGAATAAACTATGCAGCTGATAAGGCGGCTAACGTTACAACCAAGCTCAGCAGACTTATGGCCAACGTAGGAGGTCCCACTGCAAACAAGAGGCGTTTGTTGATGGCGGTCACAGAATCCATCCTTCTGTAAGGTTGCGAAATCTGGGCCGATGCACTGAAGATGGAGAAGTAGAGAAAACGTATGGAATCGGTGCAGAGAAGAGGAGCCCTCAGAGTAGCATTCTCTTACCGGACAGTTCCAGAGCCAGTGGTCCTGGTGATAGCGGGAGTGATTCCCATAGGCCTGTTGGCTCTAGAGCGGAAGTATTTGGTCGAAAGAAGAGAGGAATTTGGAAGGGATGCCGCAGAGCATGAAGCCACTGAACTCACTCTCCGGCACTGGCAAGAATTTTGGGATAGAAAGGATAGAGGAAGATGGACCGCAAGGCTCACACCAAACTTGAAGGAATGGATCGGCCGCCAACACGGTGAGGTCAACTAACATCTGACCCAGTTGCTCAGTGACCACTGCAATTTTAATGCCTACCTCCATAGAACGGGAAAGGTGGAAAGTCCAGCATGCCAATACGGAAACTCACCCCATGAAGATGTCTCGCACACGTTTTTCAAGTGCTGCATATTCGCAAGACAGAGGATGGTGCTGGAAATAGGGCTCGGGGAGTTCACGCCCGAGAGCGTAGTTGCGCTTATGCTTCGCGGTAAGGCGGAATGGGACCGCATCAATGCACTTATTCAGTGGGTCCTACTAGAAAAAAAGACAGGCCCAACTTGCACCCAACGGGCAGTAGAAGATGAGGAACAACTAGAAGGAGCCCGATAAGGTCGCAATAGGCTCCATCCTGAAGTAGTACGCTAAGTGGTTCCAGGATGGATATGAATACCTCAACTAGTGGTGGGTTGTTTAGTGTGTGAGAGTCTAACACACACCTGAGGAAGCATGGCTTCCCCTGACTGTGCATAAAGGATTTTCCCCCTCAAAAAAGAAAAAAAAAATTATTATTACTATATAGGCTTAACGATTATAAACACATAAGGTATACATTTTTACAAACGGGTAAATGAACCCTGTTCTGTGTGTGTGTGTTTTCGTCGTGTAGAAACTTTATTTACCGACACTAATTAACTAGTAACTTTGTACGGCATAGAGAGCCGTTATTTCCTTGTAAAGAAATCAACGTTAATGCAAAGGCGTCGGTCGTATAAATCATGCAGAACAGTAAATAAATCAATTTCACTGTGTAACAGAAATCCAATACATTTTCTAGTGCGTGTTTGTGTGTGTGTGTGTGTCGTATATACATCCCCGTCAGCACGAATGCGTAAATTCTCTCGACGTCAGCTAAATCTAAATTTCGCCGTTCACGTGGTGGAGGGGAGAGAAGGGGAGGTAGAGGGTATGCTGTGAATAGGGGCGCGTGCGATCACACGCGAATTTATTACCAACACGGAGAAAGAAATATAAAATAGTTCCATATGTGTAGTATGTCTGCATAAATAAATAATATATCTGTGCATGTGTGTGTGTGTGTGTGTGTGTGTGTGTGTGTGTGTGTGTGTGTGTGTGTGTGTGTGTGTGTGTGTGTGTGTGTGTGTGTGTGTGTGTGTGTGTGTGTGTGTGTGTGTGTGTGTGTGTGTGTGTGTGTGGTGAGATAGTATGAAAGAGAAAGAGTGGAGTGTTGGAGAGTTGGAGGTAGTGAAAAATACGTCCTTTTCTAAATAAGAGTTTTTGTTTTAACAATAAAAACTGAGTAAACCATTTTTCTTCTTTCATTACAGTGACATAAGTTCTGAGTTCACTTTACGAAATAATAAATTGCTCAGATGTAGGTTAAACACCTAGACTCCCAGGTGTAGAATAGAAAGCCCCAAAGCTTGGCCAGTTTAAAGTCCTATAAGTAACAGAGAGTTATCTAGTTACATCATCGGAGGTTCAGAGACCAGGTGGAAAAAATTAAAATTTTATAACACATTTGTAGGAAGGACTAATCGAAATCCTGATACATACGCTGGTATCAGGCCACATCCCATCTGCCAAGACCTCTCTATTCTCAGTCCCCGTGGAACGAATCCTATTTTAGGATTTAACAAAAGGATGAGGGTCGTATGAGGGTGATATGATGTCCTATACCTATTACTGTACAGACAGAAACCGATGGATTTGACGCATTAAGCCTACCTTAAAATGCCGATGAAACAAGTCTCATATTTGTACTTCGTAAGCTTACACGGCCGTAGTCAATGTTGTTAAAATTACTTCCCGGGTTGTTTGGCTGTGGTCCATTGTTTTCTACAAAAAAAAAAACAGACGTTTCGGCAGTGCCATCGTCTGCCATAATCAGTGTAAAATCGAGTTTAGCTAACGTGAGGTGGTATACGTTAGTGACCACAGTACTGTAGTTAAGTTGGTCTCACTGGAGAATGTTGGCTCCGCGGTGTTGCCCCTATCACCATGGGGTGACGGACCGCGCCGCATTGGTAGGCTGCTTAGTCGGCACGGCGTAAGACAGACATTCAAGCCAACAAGAAAAATCCATCAGCTTTTGAGGCCGGCGAAGGACGTCAGAGACATGCTGTCGTCGTGTGGAGTCTACGGAGTTCTCTGCTCGTGCGGCCAGCTTTACATTGGAACCAACAAGCGTAGTGTCCGCACTCGTGTGGGTGAACACAGCCGCTACTGTCGATTGAGGCAGCCGGAGAAGTCTGCCGTGGCGGAGCATGTGTTCACCAATCCCGACCATCGGATCCTCTTCGATGAGACGAAGCTATTGTCGGTGGTGAGAGCGTATTTCCCTCGCCTTCATATGGAGTCCGTCCAGATCCAAAAACTTGCTGCGATTGCTGTGAATCGGCGGGGTGAAAGCCTGTCGTTAAGTACTTTATAGCAATGTGTGTTGCGAGCCTCTAATACACGTTCTTTCTACTGATTGGCTGGTGGTTGAAATATTGCTGTATCGTGGCACTTAGACAATTTATAAATAGGAGTGGTGTTCAGGGACTTCTCCACCCTTAATCACAGTACTGTGGTCACTAACGTATACCACCTCACGTTAGCTAAACTCGATTTTACACAGATGATGGCAGTCGATGGCACTGCCGAAACGTCAGTTTGTAGAAAACAATGTCCACGGCCAAACAGCCCGGGAAGGAATTTTAACAACACGTCTCATATTTGTCTTTAAATACACCATATCTACCTCATGATATCTCGCTGCATTGTCCAAGTGTATGGACTTGTGGATATTTCAGTAAACATTTTTCTTCTGCCGTCCCTAGGCGATGAGGTAATGGCAGAGAGAAGGTAAAAAAATAACGAACGCTTCTTTATGGAACAATTATGGAACTGTATTTAAATGATATGTTATATGCAAATGTGCGATTCACTGTGTCTGAACTTGTGATGAACCAATAAGTCGCATTCGTTCTACTTCACACGCTACAGGACACAACTTTATACACCACTGACATAAATGACTGCCACCACAATAGAATGGACAGCCACGACAGTTTTATGTCATCATATTGGTATAGTATCTTCAAACCAAACACAAGAACGTGAAGCACGTACGATCCTTATGAAAACCAAACCTTTGCAACAGGCATTAGACTTATAACGGAAATAGAAAATGAGTCAAGGAAAGATAAAGTTAAAACTTTTTCATAACTGTAACATTGATTTCGGCGCTAAAAAGGTACAAAGAAGATTAGGCTGGTTAAACAGAGACATGGTAACCGAGGGAATTGGCAGGCCATACAAAACACACACGGGAAGTGAAGCAAGGGGCTGCAGAGAGAAGTTTCTAATCGCAGGACATTAAGAAACCGAAACCTCGAAATTCATTAAGACATTATTACAAACCTGGAAGAACTGAAAAAAACAGAATTACCTCAAACGGGGTACTGTTTCATTTCATGGTTAAAAGACAGTGAATTACACACTTGCATGTATCATTTAAATACAGTCTGTAATTGTTCCATAAAGAAGCGATCGCTTCTCGTTAATTTGTTTTCCATGTCTATTGTTTATTTTGCCGAAATGCGTTATCATATTTTAATTAAAGGAACATGACTAAGGCCCATAGGTCATGTTCTTACGTTACATCACCACAATACAATGTCACTATTTCTTCATTGTTATATGGCTAAAATTGTTAACGTTGCCTGAAAAATGATTAGTCTATGTAGTAGGACTGGCGGAATAAATTTCTTGTGGCGACTGGCAGATTCACCATGCAGCACACGGTTAGTTGTAACTTCATTGTCAGTATGATTACAGCGACTGGTCAAATCATATGGACGAATAAGGAAACCAGTACCAGTATCAGTTTCCACTACCAGAGATACAGGCACCGGTCGTGTGGCCCATAACAACCTCTGGATGTCTGAATAACGAGAGTGAGTAAAAACCATGTCGAAAAGAAGAACAAGAACAACATAGCACGTTTTAGACCTATTGTTCATTAACTTATAATTCTGTTGGAAAATAAAAACAACACAACCATTCCTTAATTAACGACCATAATTTAATTATTGGATATAATCGAGTCTCCAAACACAGGTTATCCATTATTGGTCATAATAATAATCTATCGATTCTAGTTTAAAACTACTGAGGTTCTGTGTTGTGTATGAACAGCGCTATTAACTTTGGACAACACAATTATTATATGCAGATAAAGTAAGATTTAATTATATTATCTTGTTTGTATTGTCGAATATGAATCATCACGGACATTAACATTTACATTTACAAATTTATTTTACTTTTTATTTAAGATCTGTCACATACCATTTTTTATTGAGCTTCTTTATTTCTATATAGGTCACAATAAAGCTGGCATAGAGCATTTACGTTTAAACTAACCGGCGTTAATGAATATAAGCAACAGGACAAAGTTCCGTTTGTAAACAGCACTACTGTATTTATCAATCGCATTTTGTTCAATGTTTAGGCTTTCAAGTTTGAAAGAGTTATCGCTGCTGCGTTATCGCGTTTATTCGTAAATCAGAATTAGAGCAACTTTTATTTGCGACGCTACTCAGTAGTATTATTTTCTATATAGCAGGAAATAATTAAATAACACTCTTGTGAAACTAATATGGTTTGTAGTAATATGTGTCAGTTAATATGCTTTGTGGTAACAGTTATTCTATGACAAACAATTAAACAAAAATATTTATAAATTACAAATATTAATTTACATCAACTTTAGGAAAGGAACGTTACATTTGAAAGTACAAAATCAGGTGGGTGACCAAACATACTAAAGAAGGCAAATGTCAAGCAGGTCGTCCGAAACGGAGGAGGAGGAAGAGGAAGAGGAATGGATTTGTGGAAGATGTCAGACGACACACCGGTCGTGCCGTTTAAAAAAAGGAAAATCGCTTATAATAATGGTTCTATAATTTTGTTTTATTAATTAATCAATATCGGTCTTTATCTGTTTTTAGAAACGGTAGTGTTATGCACTGCACATCGCTTTCCGTTCGCCTCAAAGCTCAAATATTCGCATTCATTTTAGGCGAGGTGTTCCCTATCGGTGTCTTCTAACTAACCACAATGGTAGATATCTGAAACGCCTTGTCTACTGCGAAGCGACGAACGTTTCGACAATTATCAGTTTCAAAACTTTAAATATAGAGACTGCTAATACACTTAATGTAACACAAATAATTCCAAACTTTCGATAGTATTACGCTCGCGACACGATACACAACTGAGTGCGTTGTAACAATCAAGATGTTATATCTAATAATTTTTTCCTTGTCATTTTGTTAGCGGTGTTATTGAAACAATAATTTTAACCACGCGCCGTGTGCACAGTTAGCAGACGGTATCTAATTTCGTTTGTTGGAACCCCATCACTCGTATAGGATAAAACAAATTTCAATCAGACATTCAGTTGGTAGTCAGTGATCTCTCTCTCACTAACACACACAACATACAAGTATAGTGAAGATTTACCTCTGGCATCTAAAGGCTGCGGATACATTATTTGACGTTGGAATGGTTAGACTTGGAGCAGTAGGCTATATACGTTGCCCTGTTACGTAACGTTTCGTAGTTCCCTTTATCTATATCAGTCGTGTATAAAGGTTACGAAGAATCGACGCACTGAAGATAGAATAAATTTGTTGAACGCACAGACAACAACGATAGCCTACTTCAAGGCGAACTCAACCCGACACAACATCCAAACACCTGCAATCACCTACACCTACACACACACACACACACACACACACACACACACACACACCAGAGTCCCATATTATACTATTGTCCCAGCTGATGTTCACCTGTTTTGACCCTTCACAGATCTAACTGTCGAATACGTGGTCATTACTCTCGTTACTCGTGGTCATTAGGGCGTTACTCTCTCGTCTTGATGTAGACCTATATGTATAACCACCGACCTATAATATTGTTTCGAGTTAGACTTCATCCGTGTTGAGTTGTATTTTCATTCCATACTCATGAGGAGGCCAACTCTTCTTTCTGTCTTTTGATACACACCTGAAATTCAAGCATGTACATGCTGCCTGTATCGCGCGCGCGCGCGTGTGTGTGTGTGAGCGCGAGCTCTTGTATAAATTACTCTCTGGTAAAATATAATTACAGTACTATTTCGGTTAGATGAGGCCTACTTCAACCTGACTCATTCTAACTTACATAGAAACAGTAATACTTCTTTATAGCTGCCTACTAAGTACGGTATTACTCGTGATCTACAGCTAATCTAACTAACATTGTTGTTTGTATTCGCACTAAACGTATCTCTAACAATAAGCTATTTTTATATACATTTAAATGATGCTGGTTAATTAAAATGTAAACAATATTTCTGGCAGCTGAAACACAGAAGTGAAGAGGGCCAACTCAAGTAAAAGAACATTTCAAGGTTATTATGATAACGAAATTGTTAAATCCGCCACGTAAGAGGATAACGTGAAGTTAGTGTGATGAAAATGATAAAAACAATGACACGATTAGAGGACTGAAAATGGAATTTCGAAATTCAAAACAAAGAAATTAAGTTTCTTCCCTATATTTAAAGATGGTAGAAAGTGAATGTATATTATTTTTAATAAATGCTAGCCACATAACGTGTATAAAAACAGTTTATATTTTCGTTAGGTTGCGAGTTATCAACAACAATAAAATATAATAAAAATAATGTGAAACACAATAATTTGTGTTACATTTGCTTCCACCCCGCTTATCCGACGTTACAGTACCCGACCCAGCGTACTGGCAATTACCTCAAAAAATTAACGTATAAATGTGTTTCATATTAACGTTTTGTATCAAGTAGGCCAAAACTACTGTCATTAGTAATATACCACTCGTTGCTTTTTACAATCTGTGGTCGTTTTTAGGCGGGTAATTAAAATACAAAATACAAAACAAATCGTCTATCAAAAACACAAAAACATTGACGTTAAACAATCAAGATTTCGTTAAAACATTTAAAAATTACTTTTTCGTTTTTAAATCCCATAATATACTGCATATTATTCTGATTTGACATAGAGCACATGTATATATATTTTTTTTAAACAAAATAAATAAAATTAATGTTTAAAATTTCTCTGCTTTTGTAAGGTACATTAGAATTCGTGTACGGTAGCGCGATAATTTCGTTTTCTAGGTTGGCTAATCTGCTTACTGCCTCGCCTCAATTTTTGCGTGTTTGTACTTTGCACAGTGTGTAGCAAACCATCTCGGCGTTCGGTTCGCCGAATCTTTTCGCTGCCATTTATTGTCGACATTTAATGTAGGCTTTAGGCCGCACATTTTTGCTTATGGTCGACTAGGCTGCTTCATTCTAATCTAAATTTATAATACTTGCCAACACGCATTATTAGCCGACCTCATTTCAACAAATAATACATTTGTAATGTAACTAAGAAAGGCATTAAAATCTATTCAAATACAGTCCACATCTTATCATTTTCTTCCCACTGAAGCAATGCATGTATTACATAATATTTTTAACTAACATGGAAGACCAGCCGACAGGATTCTTCAACTAAAGAAACATATTTTTAGCCCACTTGGGCCCAACTCATTAACATTTTCTTGTCCACACGTGCTGGATCATTCTTCCCATTAACATTTTTTGGTCACTCCGGACCTGGATTTTCCATCCAATATTTTCTACCACTATTTCTGGACATCACGGGCGAATTAGCACGTCAGCTAATACGACCGTGGCGTGATTTGCATCGTCATTTCGCTCGTCATCTTCAGACAACATATTAGCAAGTGCCTGCCAGCTACAGTGCTTACTCAAAGTGGTCATCTCTGCCAGCTGTTTACCATCTTCACCAAGGAGCCGACGCTGCAGGACATCGCCAACAAGGTATCACCAACAACAGTAAAAAGGTGCGTAAAATGTCTGAAGAAGGCCTCAAAGTGCTGACCAGAAAGAGAGGCGGATTAAAGTCCGCGATAGTGCGGATACAATCCGCGGTAAATTCATTTGACATAACTTTAAGTACAAAACATTTTCTAACTGTAAGACTGGAAGGTCTCAAAAGCTTGGCCTCAAAGTACGACGAGGTACAGTCTGAGATAGAGCTCATCAGTAAAGATACGAGCGTTGCTCAAGCAGACCGAGTTGAGGTCGAAGAAATGATATACTCAACTGAGGCAAACATTTTGCAACTACTTGACACTTTTAATACTCAGACTGTGCCTCCCATATTATCGACGCCCATGCAATTAAAGCCGATAAGTTTGCCTTGCTTCTCAGGCAACATATTGGAGTGGCAACATTTTTATTCAATTTTTACCGATTTAGTGCATTCAAGATCTGATTTAACACCAGTGCAAAAACTGCATTATTTGCATTCCTCTGTGAAGTGTGAACCGTTAGATTTAATCAAATCATTACCTATTTGTAAAGAAAATTATGCAATAGCGTTGAATTTGCTGTCCGAAAGGTATAACAACCCATTCATATTAGCTAAATACTATGTGCAAAACCTACTTCAGGTTAAGTCCACAATAAAGGACTCGGTCCAAAGTTTGGGGGAGTTTACTAACACAATAACGTCTTCCGTTAATTCACTGGCAGCAATGAAGCTGTCAGTGAATTCATTTGAATTTATCACCATACAGTTGCTGTCCACCAAACTTGACCCTATTACTTTAAAACTTTGGAAGGAGTCAATAGACCCTGACAATTTGCCTAGCTTTCAAGACTTTACGCATTTTTTAAACTTACGCAGACAGCTGTTAGAAAATACAATGCCTATTGAACCCGGACAGCAATTCAACAAACTTAATGTAAAACCTAACAATAAATCTGAGAAGTGTAGCTTAAGAAATACTGCTGGCAGCAATACATTTAAGAGCTATCACACAGCGGCAAATCATTATTCATGCGTGTGTTGTAAATCTAACCACCCGCTTTACATATGTAATAATTTTCGTGTATTAAGCACCGCTGAGCGGGGGCAAGTTGTTGCAAATCACAAATGTTGTATCAACTGCCTCAGAGCAGGTCATCTGATAGCTAACTGTAAGAGTAAACAGGTCTGTAAAATTTGTTCAAAACGACACCACACATTGCTGCACGCAAATTACGTGCCGAAATCAACAGCTGCCAGCAGCAATTATTGCTCGCTTAAATTACAGTGCAAAAACAATGTTCTTTTATCCACAGCGGTTGTATCTGTCGTTGATCAGGCTGGCAACAGGCATGGGGCTAGAGTACTCCTGGACGCCGGTTCACAGATCAATTTCTGTACAAAATCATTTGCAAAAAGGTTACACCTTAAATTAACCAAATCTAATATTCCAATCACAGGAATAAACAACACAGCGTGTTGCGCAACTGATATTGCTTCTATACGTATTATTTCTCGCTATCAGAGACATAGTTTCGAGGCGAAATGTGCCGTCTTATCTACTTTAACTCACAATCTACCTTCAACCTCGTTTGATATCAACCAGTTCCACATTCCAAACAAAATTTTTCTGGCCGACCCAGATTTTAATATATCTTCACAAATCGACATACTATTAGGGGCACAATTTTATCTGGATTTGATATTAGCCAATAAATACACACGCGGCCCCAATTTTCCTATCATTCAGGAAACAAAACTGGGTTACATTTTGGCTGGCAATCTGCCCAAGCACTGCCACACCGGGGGTCCTGCTGTTTCGTTCCTAGCAAGGAACAATGACAGTCAAATTCTGCAATCTCTCGAGAGATTTTGGGAAGCAGAAACTATCCCTGACAATACCCCTGATAGCGAGTCGGCCTGTGAAGAGCATTTTGTGCGCTCTACTCAGCGCAACCACGAGGGTAGATTTATAGTGTCACTCCCATTCAAGTCTGATAATCCCCACTTGGGGGAATCTTACACAAGTGCCGAATCAAGATTCTTAAGCTTGGAGCGTCGATTTAGACGAGATGCCAAGCTCGCTCGCGACTACGCGGACTTTATCAAGGAATACATAGATCTTGGGCACATGACACTCATCGATGATGGCGCTATCAATTTAGGAGCGTCAAATATTTACTACTTGCCTCACCATGCCGTGTTTAAACAGTCTAGCTTGACCACAAAACTGCGCGTTGTTTTTGATGGTTCGTCCAAGACTACTAATGGCCGTTCGTTAAATGACATATTGTTAGTAGGCCCCAATGTTCAACAAGATCTTTTTTCCATTCTTTTGCGTTTCCGCATACATAAGTATGTTCTTATTGCCGACATCGAGAAGATGTATCGTCAGATTCGCGTAGCTGAAGGGGATTGTCACTATCAACGCATTTTGTGGGGTGATTCTCCCCTCGAACCACTTAAACATTTCGCGCTGCGAACAGTAACCTACGGCACGGCTAGCGCATCTTTTTTGGCCACTCGTGGCCTTCTACAAATTGCTAGGGACAATCAGTCTTCCTTTCCCCAAGCGGCGTTAGCCATAACCAACGATTTTTATGTCGACGATCTACTTACCGGTTCGGACACTATCCCTAATCTAACCAAGCTGAAATCCGATCTAGGTGCGTTACTTGGTCAATATGGTTTCACGTTGCACAAATGGGCATCAAATGAACCCACAGCGGTCGCAAATCATCACAACTTTTCACGACCCCTAAATAAACAGGACAATGTGCGTACCCTAGGCATTCTTTGGAACAATACTGCCGATTCATTTTTGTTTGACATCAAACTATCTCCGGTTGATTCTAGCATATCCAAGAGAAAAATTCTTTCAATTATTGCTGGAATATATGATCCTCTTGGTTTAATCGGTCCAGTTGTCTTTTTGTATAAACATTTCATGCAGCGACTTTGGCTTTGTAAGCTTGGATGGGATGAACCGATTTCCGGTCAGTCACTTTCGGATTGGCATTCTTTGTGTAACAAATTGATTCTGATTGGTAAAATAGTAGTCCCGCGATCTATTCGTTGCAAGCGTGAGGCGGCTACAGTTCAATTGCATGGTTTTTCGGATGCTTCGGAAAGGGGGTTTGGCTGTTGTCTATATATCAGAGTCATTTATCAAGATTCTACTGCCTCCTGTCGCCTCTTGTGTTCCAAATCTCGCGTGGCTCCCCTACGCCAGGTGTCATTACCTCGCATCGAGCTCTGCGCTTGCTTGTTATTATCGCGACTCGTATCTAAGGTTATTCCTGCTCTTTATTCGTTTATTGATAATGTACATTTGTATTCTGATTCTATGGTGGCTCTTTACTGGATTCATGCGCAGTCTACGCGTTGGAAAACATACGTCGCTAATCGGGTTGCTGAAATTCAGCGTCGTACGCAAACTTATACCTGGCATCACATTGATTCGCGACGCAATCCTGCTGATATTATATCTAGGGGGTGTTTCCCTGACGTTTTGCGCGATTGCTCGCTTTGGTGGCACGGTCCTAGCTGTCTGTCTCAATCGTCAGAGTCTGATCCCTTCCCATCCTTCGTACCGGCCACTTCGTCGTCTTCTGAAGTCACCGCGGAAGAGAAAAATACACATAACCTTTCGCTAATGTCTACCCTGGCTGTTGACTTATCGTTGGACTTTTCCTCGTTGCACCGGCTGACGAGTGTATACGCTTACTGTTTTCGGTTCATCAGAAATATTAGGCACTCATGTGCGGACAAACTTTCGGGCGATCTGACCCCTGTAGAAATTCATCAGTCTCTCAACTTCTTCATAAAACAATCTCAGTCGATCCACTTCGCAACCGAAATTAATTGTCTTCGGAACGGATCTTCTGTTTCCATTAGGAGCAAGTTGGCTTCCCTCGACCCGTTTCTTGACGACTCTGGAGTGATACGCGTGGGCGGACGATTGCAGCATTCCCAATTACCCTACGATTCGAAACATCCTATTGTATTACCCCCATCGGCGCATATTACACGCCTTATCATCGAACGTGAACACATTCGTTTACTTCACGCTGGTGCTCAACTCGTGCATCATTCACTGCGTCAACGTTGGTGGATTGTTAATGCCCAGCTAGTCATCCGTTCCATTATTCGCAAGTGTCTCAAGTGTATCAGGTTTAGTGCCACACAGCAGGTTCAAAAACTTGGTATTTTACCATTCCCTAGAGTCACTCCTTCTAGGCCGTTTCTATTTTGCGCGGTTGATTATGGTGGTCCCTTCATGATTCGTCATGGCGGGCAGACGTCTAGAACTCTTTCTAAGGCATACTTATCTTTGTTTGTTTGCTTAGCGACTAGGGCTATTCACTTGTAATTGGTGTCCGACCTTACGGCCAGCGCGTTTATAGCCGCTTTACGTCGTTTCATGGCACGTCGGGGTATACCCAGTCAACTGTACTCCGACAATGGCACAAACTTCAGGAAGGCCCGCACCATCTTACATGATATTTACAACTTTTGGCACAACAAGGATACCATCTCTTCGATTAAGTCATTCACATCCTCTATGGGGATATCATGGTCATTTATTCCGCCCTCCTCACCTCATTTCGGTGGCCTTTGGGAGAGCGGCATAAAGAGTTTGAAATTTCATCTGCGCCGCGTGGTAGGCAAATCTATACTCAACTTCGAAGAGTTCACGACCGTCTTGTCTCAGATAGAGGCATGTCTGAACTCTCGACCTTTATTTGCTATCTCTTCAGATGTTAACGACCCGGTGCCACTCACACCTGGCCATTTTTTGATTTGCGCACCCTTAACCGCGATTCCGGACCCAGACCTTTCTCACGTTCCTGTTTCTCGTCTTGGGCGTTGGCAACTTCTTCAGAGGTTTGTCCAGGGCATTTGGAAGGCGTGGTCTCGCGATTATTTGCACCAGCTGCAGCAGCGTCACAAGTGGAAGTTTGCCAAGGATAATGTTTCCATTGGTGACTTAGTTTTGCTTATTGAGGATAATTTACCTCCATTAGCCTGGAAATTTGGCGTAATTATCGCCACATTTCCCGGCCCAGATAACTTGGTTCGTGTCGTGGACATTCGCACGCCTACGGGTGTTTTGCGGAGACCAATACATAAATTATGTCTGTTGCCAGCGCGAGACGAGATTTGACATTATGATTACTTAGCACAATGCTACTTTTATTCAGCCATCGGCTTATTACTTATTACGACCATTTGGTCAACATAATTGTGATGAATTATCACAATATTTTCTTATCAATTTTGCGCCATTGCACGCTTCTAATTATCACAGTTTTGGTGGTATCTTAATATTTGTATTGTATGTTAATTTGTGTGGCATACTATGTCTTACACATTTCCATTTGATGTTATGGGGTATATTGCATGTTTTTTGGTGGTTTTATTTATAAAATGTTATTACATAATATTTGCAAGTCTTGCAGCTAAGCAATCATGCATTCATTTCTTTATATTGTTGCTGATAAATATGTATTATTCTGTGAATGTCTTTAAATTGTTAAATTGTTTCTGTAATTTCAGTATTGTATTGTTATTTGACATTGCAATTATTCATCTTGTAATTATTTAAATTATTGTTATTGTATTCACATAAATTGTGTCTATGTAAAAACTATTGTTAGCGTCTGCCGTATGTAACTGCCACGTCTAGATTTATTTTATATTGTATTTTATATTGTATTCATTTTGCAAGTAAACATGCACAATTCTTTTTACTTAAAATTATGACATACATGTCATATCTGGGCTTGCATTCAGCATCTAGCTTGTTCATACATTATTACATATTGTAAGTTCCTGAAACTTCAGGAACAGCATGACTAGGTCAATACATGCCGCCCTGCTGAATATACGATTGAATATGTAACTGCAACATGTTCAATAACAATTTTGTTCATGTAATGAACTCTCTGTACAGGCCCACGGGCCTCAATTAATTTTACAGTAACCATCTATGACATGCATAGGGTTACCAGCTATCGGTCCATCATGTGATGAGCTTCCGATCATGCATTAAACATTGTATAATTATGTATTTTTCTTTCATGTTTTATAATGTTATATACTGAACACACTTGTGTCAGTAATATTGGTCAAACCAGACCTTATTCATATATGAAACAGCTGTTCGCCAACCTCGGCCTACAACCGCCTATCTCTAGGCTTATCTTATGCATGCTTATCTCTAAACTAGTGACGGACTGCCGTTATCTAATCTCATAACTCACGGTTCAACTTAGCCTTGAACCTAACTATCATTAGTATGAACTGTACTCTTTTAAATTAAATTGTAAATGTATCATAATTTATAAAAAAAAAATGTTAAAAAATCATTTAATTTTGACGGGCAGCTTATGTACGGTAGCGCGATAATTTCGTTTTCTAGGTTGGCTAATCTGCTTACTGCCTCGCCTCAATTTTTGCGTGTTTGTACTTTGCACAGTGTGTAGCAAACCATCTCGGCGTTCGGTTCGCCGAATCTTTTCGCTGTCATTTATTGTCGACATTTAATGTAGGCTTTAGGCCGCACATTCTTGCTTATGGTCGACTAGGCCGCTTCATTCTAATCTAAATTTATAATACTTGCCAACACGCATTATTAGCCGACCTCATTTCAACAAATAATACATTTGTAATGTAACTAAGAAAGGCATTAAAATCTATTCAAATACAGTCCACATCTTATCATTTTCTTCCCACTGAAGCAATGCATGTATTACATAATATTTTTAACTAACATGGAAGACCAGCCGACAGGATTCGTCAACTAAAGAAACATATTTTTAGCCCACTTGGGCCCAACTCATTAACATTTTCTTGTCCACACGTGCTGGATCATTCTTCTCATTAACAATTCGTGTCATAAAATTTCAATTTAAAATTAATATTATAACGAAAACGGCAAGTGTATAAGCGTAATGAGTTTGAAAATGCGGAACAAGACTGACATCTGTACTATTGTATTTTTAAAAAAACCTTTTAGCAGACTAACTCTATTGTGTATGTGGTGCTTCAAGACAGTTACAGTACGGGGAATTGCCAATTTAAAAGCGTCCCTTAACATAATAATTGTTCGTTCTGACACGTTGATATATCAACCATTGTCGATATAAACTAGCGTCCAGCCAACATCCTTTTAAAAAAAAAAATCTTTGTGAAAACAACCAAATTATTTCCTTGTAAAAACGACATATTTTCAGTATGTCTATAGCAAATGTTTAAGAATAAATGCACCGTATGCCGTTCTACCTAAAAATATATGTTAGTGAGTAAACAATCTTTGTTGTAAAAAAAGCAATTTAGTAAACAATACTGGTGTTTGACAGCTTATAAATTAGAGTTGCTCTATTAGAAACGCGTACGTTTCATCAAGTAATTTTTTACTGGCAGGTAGTAAAGTACTTGCCAGTTGTAACAATAGTGTAAGAGATTAGGAAGTATAAAGAGTTATTTAAGAAAATAAAAATCGTTTCGAGGTGTGGATGTGAATACGGAGAATTCTGCAAGCCAGGAAGGACATTTGACCAACCAGAGAAGACGGTACATACAGGAGAGGAGAAGAAATAGTAGAAAGTAAATATTTCGACTGGATGATAAAAACAACGTTCGGAGTATTCATTGAAGAAAATAAAGAAACTTCACCCCTTATCCTGTCAGTGTTATTCCCTATGTACAGACATTCTTCAAGGCAATCAGTTTTTAGCCCTTATACAGTCATACACCATACGCTTATACGGTCAATTTTGATACCTCGAGAAAGTCATCTTTCAATACTTTTAGTCAATCACATTTATAAAGCCAACTTAGAAGTTTACCGTTAGTGTTACAGTTCACAACAAAATCAATTTTATTAAGCTTCTGCTTAAAGTTACAGTTTTATTTCAAAGAGTTTCAAGCTAAATTGTTTAAGTGTCAATATCGTGAGTGTGGCGAAAAGTGTAGTGTCAATCATCTCGTCAGAAATCGTCGCCAAGGTGCACCAAACTGAGAATCAGAACCAACGAAGAAGAGGAAGACTCACACCCATTAATTAAGGTCATTCTAATTTGTTTATTATTAATCATTTAATTCACTTCAAAGTCGGTGTAGTATTTGAGAGATCCCGCGATTGAGAATCTTAGTTCTCAAGGTATAATGTGTCAAGTACTAACAATTTACGTTAATAACTGTTATTACGTTGCGTTACTTTAATACATCAAATTTGCATATAATTATATACAAAAACATTAAAATTATTTAACAAAGTGATTGTAAATATAGCTTACTAAATTTTGTTCAAGACAAAGTATCGCCACCATTGAAATCTATATTTTGTTACGAATTGTTATGCGTTTAGTATTAATTGCTAATCCTTATTATTCTATTATTGTAATTATTCATATAATAGTTGATATATATAAAGGTATATAACGATTCTTTATATATATGAAGAATAAAATCTATGTTGACACCCAAAATCAGTGTAGCCATTAGTTCAAACATACCAGTTTTTGTTTGACACCTACACACACAGCGACAAAAGTAAAAAAGTGTTGTAATATTTAATACTTTTTGTACAAGTGTGTCATTTAAGTTCAAAAATTTAAACAGTCTTTTACTAAGGTTACGTAGGTCTATAGTTTATATTTGCTTTATATTTTTTTTAAAACTGTAGTATATAACATGCCAAGTGTGAGAAAGTTTACTAAAAATAGTACAATGGTAACAAGCACTGGGTAAGTTAGATTTTATTGCAGTGAAGTAAATATTAATGAATATGTCACTGGAGACAACATAGGTGAAGCTATTTCTAAGTTTCTGAATGATGATTCAAACATAATTGTGTGGTTTGTTTGAAAGCTATACACAAAGTAGACTTCAGAAAGCAGAAGAATCAACCTAAGATTATATAATAAAACAGCAAGCACAGTAAACACAAGTAAGTAAAAGAAAGTTGAAGATAAGGAAGAAGATGAAAAACAAGTCTACGTACAGATATGGAGTAGACGATGTTATGTAAACAAATATGAGCATGTTACTATTGGATTGCATTTCCCCATTGGTACAATTATTTTCATTGTCACTTGAGATATCCAGCGCTTGTACAGTGAGCAATGTTAAACACATTTTGCAGTGTGAATTGTGATATTATGATTTGAAAAATAAAATTCTATCATAATAGATGTCTGTTTCGGCTTTTCCTGTTGGTATAAGTATAGAAAATTGTAATATAAATGTGTTCTTCATGTTAGACAATATCCCATTTTATAACACGTAAAATAGTTGAGGAAATAACTTCAGGATATTTTCAGAATATGGTATCAAAACATTTAACATTTAATATTTAGGATTTAGGGAGGCATCAGAATCTTCCCTTAAAATATAATTGTACCAGCCAAGAAGTTTGTTTAGCAGAGCGTGGGGATCCCACACGCGTTCACAAAAAGCGTGTTAACACGCGTGGCAGACTGTTTTTGACGGACAGTTCGTTGTACAACGTATTGATAGATCAGATATAAAGGTCAAGTCTCCAGAACAGGCGTTCATTAGATTGGGTCACAGCCTTTTAAAGATTGTGTTATTTTTGTGTTTCTGCCTTCTTATGTCTCCAAAGGACAAATTAAACGACCCGTAAAGAGATCGTGTTAGTTGTCGGTGGCCCGTGTACGTACAAACATACTCACGCCTTCACGCCTTCGAATTTATTAAATCTAACCATAGAGTTGTTAATGAAATTAATTGCTAAACTTTCACTTGTGAAACTTACTTTGTTTTTTCTCGTACGCGTTTCGGCGTGATGTTCGCCTTACTCAGCGAGGTGTGATACAGAATGTCCGGAACTTGTAACGGTTTTTCCTAGTTGGCTAATAGAAGAAAAAACCGTTACAAGTTCCGGACATTCTGTGTCACACCTCGCTGAGGAAGGCGAACATCACGCCGAAAAAGAAAAAGTAAGTTTCACAAGTGAAAGTTTAGCAATTAATTTCATTAAGTGCTGTGAATGAAGAGGATGAACATTCAAAATAACATTAGAGTTGTTAAGCAACGTAATGCGATGTGAATCAGACACCAAAGTGCAGTAGACGTTTGTGTGCATATGTCGTGAGCGTACACAGTTTCCCGGCTCATGTAAATCCGGGAATTACGTACAAAGTTCTGTAAGCACAAGGCGCTGCGTAAACTTGTCTATTTAATACTAACAAAATTAATTCCATAATCTAAGGAAAACTGTAAATGACTATACTTAGATCGAAGCGGATAAGTTGTGAAAATCAATTAGTACGGGTGTATAATCCTGCGCACTCTTTACCACCGTGCATGTTCAGCTGACACACCTCGTAACATAATCGTCCATAATATCCGTATTACAACTGCTGACCGGAATATGCAATACCTACGAAGGCAGTTCACTTCAGACTCATCGATTTTTGAAGTGACGAAAACGATTGATTTCTTAAGCTTTCAGGGCCGGCGTCGTAATTATAAGAACTACTTCCCGGACTTTCAGGCCATGGTCAGCAGTACTGTGGTGTTACTGACGAACACTGTGTCAGTAAAAGTTATGTCCTTGAGACACTAAAGGTGGTCTTCAATGGCGAGGTCGAAACGTCTGTGCAAAACAACAGAAGACCACGGCCTGAGAGCCCGGGAATTAGTTCTTATAATGACGAAAACGAGTTTACTGAAATTGTTTCAAACGTGAAATTAATAAGCTCGGGCTGTTAGGGAAATAATAAATTAAAAAACCGGCCCGTTAGGCGGCGCGGCGGTCGGTTGCTATATAACGGCGATATCGTTGGCAATCCCACCCTCGGGGATCTGCTTCAGGCCACAAAAAGCGACAGAGTGTTGTGAAACAGTTACGGCCGAACGATACCCGACAATTTTTTCGGACAAGAACAGAGTACCAAATATGACTTTCCAATGCAACCAACAAAAATTCATGTAGAAGGATGTATATCGCAGAACGTGGAGTAGCAACAGGCCTGAGGCTAATCCATATTTGCGACGACTATGTTACATATTGCTAGTCATTATGTTTCGTCCTTCCGGACGCATCTATCTCGAAGTAGGGGTACAAAAGTAGAGGTCGTCCCTTACCAGTAACAATAAATTATTATGATGATATGTACACTACTGTACTAAGGTTGCACAGTACTGTAACTCATATTTTGCAACCACCTATAATTTTCATACATTTGAAAGTTATCAAGAATTGAAGGTAACACGAATGAAAAAGAAGTTGAAGATAATTAGAAGTTTTAACTGATATTAATAAATGAAAATATAGTAAACCATATACGAAAGGAAAAGAAGTTATATTCATAATATTTTGTCGTAAAATGATAAACATAGGACGTAAAGAGAAAATGCTAGAACGACATACTCTAAGCTTGTTGACTCCACTCAGTTGTCCAGTATCAATTTAGTTGCAGACAAGGGACGGACTTTACCGTTAGAATGTTTTTCATGCACGCCGAAAGCTCGAAGTAAGTAGATTACGTGTAGATGGTATTTTATACAGGAATTGTAGATTAGCAGCCGACTACAGAGTCAGAAGCTCGGAAGCTTCTCTAAAACACATGCGCGCGCGCGCACACAAACAAACACACTTGCGTTAACAAATAACAGTTTCTGTGAAGCGTAGTACAGTAATTTTATATTTCTATACAAACTTTGTATTTGCATCTCACGGGGTTTCTTACCCCTGACTATCTTTTTGCTTTTAAAAACCGACGAGAAATTCCGAAAAAATATAAACAGCCTAATACTATACTCTGTAAGAGCAACTGCATTCTCGTATATAGCTAAATATGGGACGTTTAAATGATTGCTTGTTATGACTAAATACGAAGAGAACTTAACTATGCAGAATTTTGTTTACAGTACAGTGGAGGAATTTTTCACAGCATTGCATTAGATGATGACGAAGTTTAAACGCGGACAGTATATATTACCTACTAAATGTTGTTATTCGAGTTTGTCTATGAATAGGATATCGCTGGACGATTTTTTGGCTTTTTTAGTTTTGCAGTCTGTTACAAAAGCATTTAGTAAGATTAAACAAAATTTATATTAGCGAAAGGGAAAAGGGTTTACGTTAGGCCTACAGCGAGCATTAGTCTTTTACTATACTTTAAAATAAAGTAAAAAAGTCAGTTTGGAAAGGCCGTTTACCTGAAGCGTTTTTTTGTTTTTGTATTTGTTTTCCCCCATATCTGTATCCCGTAAGTCATATTGGTTTGAGAATTGCCTTGTAGAGGAGGAGTTGACTGTCCTAAGACATCTATGGCTTCCTTCCGAGCAACCAATATATATGCCTACAGGTATGCCGAAGCTTGTTATTGTTTGCTGTTACGTGTTTGTGGAGGACAGTTATCTCGTCTCAAGCTACATGTTACCTGAGTCGTTTTGGATTCACTTCACTTTATTCGCCATTTCTTTAAGCATTTTTTGGAGTTCGTTTACGTTGTTTTGTAAGTTTTCTGGTTATACCATAGTTGATCTTCATGTTGTTATGTCGGCAGTATATAGTGAATATAATACTGGCCCTAATATGTTTCCTTGCGGGACTTTTGAATTTATAGTGTAAAGATACGTACATTGATTTTTATGATTCACAAAAAACTATCTTTCTAAAAGATACGATTTTAAAATAAACAATAGTAGTGGGTCAGCTGTTTTTTCAGTTTATACAGTAACCTCGTGTGCCACATCTTATCAAAGACTTGACTTATGTCCAAAAACAATACAGAGCAGTATATTATGTCTTTAAAGTTTCTGTTCATTTTCTTGACTATGGTTAACTTGTTGTATTGTGTCATGTTTTATTTCTAAATCCAAACTGGTGATCAAGGATAATATTTTTCTATTTATTAATAGTTGAAGTCTTTTGAGCAGCAAGTTTTGGAATAATTTAGACAGTACCGGCGAGAAGCTAATATGTCTGCATAAACTAAATATTTCGGGAACGGAATTTCCTGGTTTAGGCAACATTAATATTTGTGCAACTTTGTAATAGCAATACAATTATTAATATTCCATTGGAGATTAACACTATTATAGCCTGATATACTTTGATGATTTTTATTGCATTCTGACAGTAATTAGACCGAAGCTGGACGATTTTTTAGGGTTTATTCCATTATGATTGTTTGTACTTCTTTTAGAGTAAGTTTTTGGATTGATAATGCCATTTGGAAATAACTGTTTAGGTAGTTAAATACTTAATTGATATCTTGGGAGGTAAATGATTGGAATACGCTGTCCAGACAATTGGCAGAAGCTGTGGCGTTTTCTTCATTGTCCTTGGCAAAGTTATCGCTCAGATCTTACAGGGGTGGTATTGATCACTGCAGCCGTTTCATGTGCTTTGTTGCCTTCAAAAAAATATTTTCCACTTTTCCTAGTCGAGAATTTTTAGATATACTTGAAACCATTGGTTTTCCAGTTGGTATAGGAATTCCTTCAGTTCGTTTATGATTTTGTTCAATCTCGTTTTATCATCTGCTTCTTTGCTTGCCTGCTACTGCTTTCTGATTTTACGTTTCAGAGCTATTTTTCTTTGACTATTACAGGACACGGCTCATCTACCTGGGTTGTGTAGCAATCTGGTTTGGCCAGCCTTTTTAACTTAAAACGTTAACCATTTCACTAAAACGAAACTATAGACACAATAAGCAGTCGAAATTTTTATAAAATCGATTCAAATTGTTGGAAATAATATCACTAAATTAAAATTTTATAAATATTTTTTTGGGTGGTCTGCATCTGTACAGCTAGAATTTGCATAAATGGTTATTCGGTAAAACAACTATAGCTCTTACAATTAAATTTGGGTTCAACTTTTTGTGGTATTTAACTCTAACCAAACTGTGAAATGAACGAAATCGCATTATGAAGGAGACCCACCGTGTCCACAAGGAGGTATCGCGTACCTCACTCTCTGCAGGTGAGAAATGTTTCCACTACGGACCATTCTAAACAGGATCAGCCAGGTTTGGAGATTCAGACATGAGATTCCTCATGAATTATATTTCCATATCAACCAATTGAGAAGAGGAAATACAAGTTATCTGAAACTACGAGCAGAGGAAGTGCAGAGGAAGTCCATCTCAGGAAAAGCACAAGAAGTATTTTCTGACAGGGCTTGGGGCGAGACGTAGTTATACAAGAATAGAATCAAAGGGGACAGTTAATGGAATAAATACCAAAAGAAAGCTACGCAAGAGATTGTTGATTAAGTGACTTTAAGAAATGGATTTAGGGGATATAGTAATTTTAGGGAGAGATAGAGAAAGAGAGAGGCAGAGGGAGAGAGAGAGAGAGAGAGAGAGAGAGAGAGAGAGAGAGAGCTCAAAAATGTGTTGACGATATTAAGTTTTATACGATGTGTTTATTTTTTCTAATACTATAAAACATTTTGTACAAGATTTTTTTCTATCGCAAACTGTTAAAAAATTAACTTAAATATTAGAGTAGCGAAATAAATGTCTGCACTTTTGCATAAAAATTAGCAAAAACAAAATAGGCTTCTTCTTGTTTGGTTGGGAAAATAAAATACTGAGAAACATGAGGAAAAAGAAAAGAAAGGTTCAACTCATGAAGTAGGAGAATTGTAGGAAACGTGTAACTAGCGTATATTTGTGACACAGTTTCTTGCTTTTGTTTTACTGAATTTTCGAATTTTTGTCATTTTTTTAAAAGTTGTTTACCGAATGATAAATAGAAAGAAATTTTTTTTAAACTCCTGTTTTCTATGAACTGAAACATGGTAAGGAATTATATATTACAGCTAAAACAATGAATTAGCTCAGGTATAACAAATCATAATAGTTTAATTTATCTTAACACTGGAATCTGTATAATTTAGATAGAAAAACATGAACGTACTTGCATGCTACGGCTTCTAAACCCTAACATTTCCTTTAATTTTAAACTAACTTGATTTTCACAAAAAAGTTAGTTTCAGGGATATGATGATCTGTTATACAATTTTTCTTAATGTTTTTAACGGAAGCGTTTAATACTACTCATGGACGTATGCATTAGGGAATTATCGTACTGCTCATAATTCTAACGAAATACGACACACTTCGGTTTTAAACTTATTACTTCAGACGTTGGTGAATAAGGACAACAAAATTTAATTTTTGATATATAATAGAAAAAGGTTCTTTAGGTTCCCTATCCATTTAATAGAGGAAGAGTTATTAAGCAACGCGAACTCCAACATCAAGACGTGGTCTACCAATGCACGTATAGTGCGACCAGAGTATTAACAATAGAATTGTATGAAATTGTTTATGGCAAGTAAAACAAAGAATAAGTATATATGATTCGTTTAATGTAGTTTGCGGATAATTGTTAGTTTATCACTGTTTTTTGTTGTCCAATTCCATATGTCCCTAAGTTAGTTCTTGACTGCTATTGTGTGTTAATTGATAACGTGAATGTTTCAGATGGAAAATATCACATGCTGCCTACTGGATCGGGCGAACTGATGATAATAAACGTGACGAAAGCAGACACAGAGCGTCGATATCGCTGCAGAACGCACCATACTCTGACGCAGGAAGCCGTCATCAGCGCTAAAGCAGGACAGATACGTCTTACAGGTAGGCCTACCACTAACATATACACATTGTGTGTGTGTGTGTGTGTGTGTGTGTGTGTGTGTGTGTGTGTGTGTGTGTGTGTGTGTGTGTGTGTGTGTGTGTGTGTGTTTGTGTTTCCTTAGGATAACCACTTGTGTAATAAGATTTCGCCTTTGGCGGCCATCCGGATTGATTCTCGATCTTTTCTGCATGTTTAAATCGGTAGATGAAATTCACATCAAGTTAGTGTGGATGTCGCGGGCGGAAAAGAGGACACGTTATCAATTTCCTGAAATATCTGTGGATAATTGAACTAGTTCAGGACAGATTACATTAGTATAATCATGTAAGTCGATACAAATTTAGGCTTATATTGTTTTCCTTAGGCTATGTTTTGGCAACTGTTAACCTTTATCTTCAACAACTAGGACTCTACGGTTTCCGAAATGTGGAGTTCCATCCACCAGTAGATCACAATGCACTACTTGTAACTAAAAAAATATTGCTAACCTGCAGCGCAAAATCTTTTTCAGAAGAAGATTTGTGAAATATGAATCTGACATCAGGCTAGTGGGATTCTTTTATATAGTCTAATGTTATTGTCATTCCTTGCTAAACTCGTCACTGAGCCACGCTAGTTTACTCCCATTATCCACTAAAATATGTTAAGCATGTTTTCAGCTACAACATAGCGCCCTGAGATATACGTCATACATGTGAGTACATAATGAGGTATATTCAGAATCTTTATGTCAACCGGATTTCTGCCATTAGGCGTTTTAAAAAATAAATACAGTAATCATCTTCTTATAGAGTATGACTTGAGTTTTAAACTCAACTCTTTTGATCAAGAAGTCCTTTTGTAGATTCCAAATAGATTAACAGATTCTTTGATATTGTGTGTCATGTTTATGTATAAAAGTTTATGATATCCGAAGGAACATCAGCTGATTAATGTTTTGTATTATGTATAGCAATTACTTGAATAATCCCCAAGTCTAATTAACAAATGTTCCCATTAATAACAGATTTGTTTGCATTCAAGTGACGTTTGTTTCTTTAATTTTGTACCGTTAGAGGGAAAATAAAGACCAAAATTGCCAGTATGTTTATATAAATTAAAAGCACTCATTATGTTTGGGAAAACGTTACAACTATTAGAGGTCCCACATATTGAAGTTTACGAATCAGTGAATTAACATATTTTTCTCTACAATTCGTCATGTTGTAATACAGGATAGGACAGAAAGATGGGCGGTTTTGTAACTGTCGTAATGTTGTCAGTACTGTGAGCGTTAAGAGGTGAGGTTTAGTTGGCAGTTGACCCATATCGTCCAGTCGTAAACATGGCGTTTTCGAGTGGACGTCATGTCTGTCAACCGGTTATTGGGATTACTTGAAAATAATGTTTCTGATACAAAGGAGCGTTTGTTTTTAGATACTATAATGTGAATCGAAACGCCGTTATTCTCAATAGGAAAACGAAATTAGTATGGGTAAAACACTACTACTAATAGACCTATAAAACAAATTAATGAAAAACACACAACACAAACACACAAACAAAACACATAAACACATAACAACAACACATAACACACAAAAACACATAAGTATTGTAGGAAACGGTTCACTTGTTTAACCTATAACGCGTACTCCACTTTGTTTAGCTGCAAAGGCAAGGCGTCATTTTCTCTTTGTGGATATCTCAAAAGTAGTCAAGGGTGGTATCTATCACGAAACAGCAGCAATATCACAAGAAAGATTTCCCCCTGAACGATGGATTTCCCCACTTCAGAGTGAGGCTTAAAGAATTTGTCAGAAAAGAAGGCCAATGTACGAGTGATTTAATTTTTAGAAATTGAAATCTGTAGGTAGAATTTTAAAAATATTCTTTAATGTGATATTTTAAAAAGGTTCTAATATGATGACTTAGTGGCACTCCTACTCCTTTTTTCCATAAAAAAAAAAACATTAAAATCATCCTAAACTTTGGATCCTGTATTTACATAATAACCCCGTAATCATCGTTTTGTGTTCCAGACTTCATGTCGGCATCCGATTATGAAGACGTGCTTGGAAAGATTTCTTTGATTTTTGTAACAGCTAGCTGAGTTCTTCAGCTTCTAATGCCACTTGTATATCATCTTTACATTTTCTGATCTCTCTGATAGTCTCTTATACAATCCGAAATGAGTTCATCAATTCCTTCCTTCAGCGAAGCTTCTAAATCTACCTGATTTGCTACGAAGCACTCCGAACGGAAGAGTTGTAAAACTGCACAGATGCCACGTTATAAAATCTAATTGTGGCTTCATAAGGTTTCTCGAAATCGTGTCATTGACACTTGACGTTGTTTGGTTTAATTCAAATGTCCTCACGTCCTTCATCAGACCAGATCAAAATTAACAGTGCCATGCTCAGTGTCATTGATATTACGGCAATTTATCTTGTCTTTCAAATATGTGTTTTTAGTATTCAGTGATAATGCTATACCAAGAAATATAAGTGTAATCCGCATTCGCTTCGGTTTTAATTATTCTGAAAAGCTGAGTTTGCAAAACAGCAGTGTCTGATAAGATATTTTCTTCGAGAATAAGCTTTTCGGGTTTCTTTTGAGCAAAGCTATAATCTGTTGACATATAATATTTGTTTAAAAACCGAAGCGTTAAAATCTTTGTAAAATATAGAATATCCGAATTTCCAATAATGTTGAAAACATGTTATACTAAATAGAAGGAAAGGTTTCCAAATTCATCCATGATAAATAAATTATCAATACATAAACACGTACGCACGCGCGCGCGCACACATACACACACACATTGGAAGTAGTTTAAGGATAAACTGATAATAGTTCTTGAAAACAAATAGAGAAATTGGAAAATTGTATCTTTCTTAATTTTATCTACCGGTGTATAGATGCTGCATTTGGTTTAAGTGCACGTACTTACCCTTTCCAGGAAGTTACGTTGCTTGGCATAGTAATTAGTGATTTATACGAGTAGATATACAAGCACATATAAGATATCGGTTCATTTACATAAATTTATCTACTACAGTTTTGCAGGTAGGTGTATGAAATTTATGTCCTGGAATTTTTTGGTTGTCTGTGTTGTGAGCTTATTTTGTATTTTCCTTTTCATTCAAATCCTTGCTGTAACTCATACTCTTGCTCTCGCTGTCCAACGGTGTTTCCAATGGCATTCCCAGCGACCATCCTCTTTCTGCAACTACTTCTTCCGTGTTGAACTTAATTATACGGCGAAGTGTTATCAACCATAGATCATATAGTTCCGTAAAGTACTTATTAAAAATTAAAAGAATTTTATTATGGTTGTGTGGCGTGTTTGTCTACTTCTAAACACTGGTACTTTGTTAATGATGTACGTGCGTGTCGAGGTGTAACGAGACGTAGTCCTACTCCACGGATAAACTCTACTTTTATTAGGTATTATTTCATTATTTCTAATCCAGTTTTTGCGTTGCGATTGGCACCGTATGTTTCCGAGTTTGAACACAACGAAAACTTTGCTTGCACATATTGCATACTATGCTTTTCTGGAGAACTCTGTATTCTTTTACTCCACAAGGACGTTCGTAGGTTTACGTGTCAGATTTTGTGTAAAGCTAAATAATCTGGTAATTCAGTATTATGGAGTACCTATTAACTTGCTCTGCCGGTTCAACTGTTTCTCCCCCATTCATCCCCAAACACTTGCTGGTTACAGTTCTTTACACAGAAAAATGAGTCACCCTCTACTGAACAATCGTGTGTGTGTGTGTGTGTGTGTGTGTGTGTGTGACCTACATAGACATCAGTGTTTAACCACTTAAAACATGTAGACCAGTGGGTATGGCACCTGGCTACTAATCTAGAGGTCCCGGGTTCGATTCCTGAGCCCGCACCATAAAATCAAGGTGCGTTTTTCAGACCCCAGGTCGACTCAGCCTGTTGAAAATGAGTACCTGGGATAACATCCTGGGGATAATAATGGGTGGCTGAAGCGTAGTACTGGCCACACGGCCTTCTCCTTGTATGCCGTACGGCTCACATAAGGCAGCATAACCTGCCTTCTCTTAATCTACTTCAGTGGTACACATGGGAGCCATTATTGTTTATTATAAAACATGTTTTGGGGCGGCTCACTAGACCAGTGGGTATGGCACCTGGCTACTAATCTAGAGGTCCCGGGTTCGATTCCTGGGCCCGCACCATAAAATCAAGGTGCGTTTTCCGCGCCCAGGTCGAATCAGCCTGTTGAAAATGAATACCTGTGATAACATCCTGTGGATAATAATGGGTGGCTGAAGCGTAGTGCTGACCACACTGCCTTCCTTGTATGCCGTACGGCTCACATAAGGCAGCCTACCCTGCCTTCTACTAATCTACTTCAGTTGTACACATGGTAGCCATTATTATTTATTATAAAACATGTTTTGCACTGGATTTGGAATTTTACGACTTGCTCAACGCTTATAAATATGCAATGAAGGATACGTTTTCGCAAAAACTGTTGTATAATCGATATTACTGGAGAATTATTTTATAATTACTTCTTTCCTGGAACAGTTATTAATGCAGAGTAATTATTAATAGACAGTGAGAGTGCAGAGAATTTCACACAACGTACGACCTTTGTTTCGAGACTAAGTGCGGTTATTCGTGTGCAAATCGGCTAACTAGTGCAAACGTTCTATGTTCTTGAACAGTGACTACGAACGTGTGCAAATCGGCTGAATAGTGCAAACGTTCTACGTCCTTGAACAGTGACTACGAACGTGTGCAAATCAGCTGACTAGTGCAAACTTTCTTTGTTCTTGAACAGTGACTACGAACGTGTGCTAAACGGCTAACTAGTGCAAACTTTCTATGTTCTTGAACAGTGACTACGAACGTGTGCAAATCGGCTAACTATTGCAAATTTTCTATGTTCTTGAACAGTGACCACGAACGTGTGCAAATCGGCTAACTAGTGCAAACTTTCTATATTCTTGAACAGTGACCACGAACGTGTGGAAATCGGCTGACTAGGCCAAACGTTCTATGTTCTTGAACAGTGACTACGAACGTGTGCAAATCGGCTAACTAGTGAAAACTTTCTATGTTCTTGAACAGTGACTACGAACGTGTGCAAATCGGCTAACTAGTGCAAAACTAGTGCAAACGTTCTATGTTCTTGAGGAGTGACCACGAACGTGTGCAAATCGGCTGACTAGTGCAAACGTTCTATGTTCTTGAACAGTGGCCACGAACGTGTGCAAATCGGCTGACTAGTGCAAACGTTCTATGTTCTTGAACAGTGGCCACGAACGTGTGCAAATCGGCTAACTAGTGCAAACGTTCTATGTTCTTGAACAGTGACTACGAACGTGTGCAAATCGACTAACTAGTGCAAACGGTCTATGTTCTTGAACAGTGACTACGAACGTGTGCAAATCGGCTAACTAGTGCAAACGTTCTGTTCTTGAACAGTGACCACGAACGTGTGCAAATCGGCTAACTAGTGCAAAACTAGTGCAAACGTTCTATGTTCTTGAACAGTGACCACGAACGTGTGTAAATCGGCTAACTAGTGCAAATGTTCTGTGTTCTTGAACACTGGCCACGAAGGTGTGCAATTCGGCTAACTAGTGCAAACGTTCTATGTTCTTGAACAGTGACCACGAACGTGTGCAAATCAGCTAACTAGTGCAAAACTAGTGCAAACGTTCTATGTTCTTGAACAGTGACCACGAACGTGTGCAAATCGGCTGACTAGTGCAAACGTTCTATGTTCTTGAACAGTGACCACGAAGTGTGCAAATCGGCTGACTAGTGCAAACGTTCTCTGTTCTTGAACAGTGACTACGAACGTGTGCAAATCGGCTGACTAGTGCAAACGTTCTATGTTCTTGAACAGTGACCACGAAGTGTGCAAATCGGCTGACTAGTGCAAACGTTCTATGTTCTTGAACAATGACCACGAAGTGTGCAAATCGGCTGACTAGTGCAAACGTTCTCTGTTCTTGAACAGTGACTACGAACGTGTGCAAATCGGCTGACTAGTGCAAACGTTCTATGTTCTTGAACAGTTACTACGAACTTGTGCAAATTGGCTGACTAGTGCAAACGTTCTATGTTCTTGAACAGTGACTACGAACGTGACAAAAGCAGACTCGTTTATTCGACAGGCCCGGTATTCCAAGCGTATTTAGGAACTGACAGATTCGCTTCTCGCTGTCTTATAGTTTGTCCATATGTTCGCATGACTATCTAGATCAACATAGATCAAACATAGCTCTTCCTATAAAAAATTTTAATGTTGTGCATATTGGAAAATGAATAGCATACCTAATAGGAACAAATTTAATAGTATGTACGCAATATCTAAACTTACCACCACTTACTTGAATACTTTTATGGCTGAATACTTTTGTACATTTTATTACCTATTAGTTTAAAATTATCAAAATGTTTAGTCCTAATAAAGTCAGTTTGTTGATTAATTTCCTTAATTTATTGATTTTATTGAAGTCAATTTCTCAAAGTAAAAAGAATTTTGGTTTTATTTTAATGTTAATATTATATTTTATTTAAAAATTTAATATGTTGATATTTATTACGTACAAACAATGTCATCCAAAGTTTAAGAACGGCTACATTTTAAAATTCAATTTCATTTCATCTTATTTTTTGTAGGTGAAATACATTTCTTGCTGGTTTCAGTTTAATCTAATATTGGTTACTGTTTTTGCTTGCGTAAGGGCAAACTGCACAGAGAGAAGAAGAAACGTTCTTCTTCAAGCAGAACGGAACGTTATTCAGGAAGCAGAAAACAACTTTAACCTAAAATAAGATAATAAAATATATCTGTAGACCTATACAGGCATATGAATAGACCTAATAATTAGTATTCGTAGACTATAAGCTCATAAAGGCGCCAAAAAAGTATCCAAGATCTTGAATTAAGTAACTTATTTAGTGGTAAATAACCTATCGAATATCACTTTTCTCAATTTTTTTCTAGACTCCGAAACACAGCCATTTTTGAGAACAGAGGCGTTTCGGAAAGCCTTTAATAATTTTGAGGCGCTGGTATTTAGTGTGCGGAAATACGTTGAATAATACATTAGCAATGGAAAAGTCGTTCGGGTGGTAAGTTAAGAGTTGGCAAAGTTATCGAGTCTACTAAACTTCCAAAGTTAGGAGTGACGGGCGTAGTGTAGTGGATCGGTAATCGTGTGGGGAATCACATCAGAAACTAAACATGGTTTCTCACACCTAACCTTCAGTCTATGTCCTTTATTATAGGATAATGTTTCCTTACTGACTACGAATGAGTAGGCACTAGAGAAGCCACCGATTTTCTTTGTAACTCGCAAAGCCTATAAAAATAAAAATAATATTACACACGCGCGCGCGTTCTAACCAAGATGTCTTACTTATGCGAGATGGGGATGGGTTCATTTATTATGATTTATGTTGGCCAACATACATTTTAGTTTTTCTTGTAAAATTTAGCATTTAAAAATTGTGTTATGTTTTGTGCTGTCTTGTTTTTGTTTAGGAAATAATGTACTTTTACTTTGTGTTTTATGTTTGTATAAGATATATATTATGTTTCCCAGATGTTCATCACAGTGCCTTCGTATGACACATGTTTCATTAGTAATGTTATTTGTAAATGGAAATTTCGTGAACTGCATTTATGGTGTAAGTTGCTAAATGACAGGCTATATGTATGACTGGTTTCTTGCATTTAATGAAATGTTTGAAGTAGAATTTTAATTGGATGTTGTTTCTAAACTATGTAAAATTTGTTGCAGCCTTTCCGTTCAGTTTTTTAAACTCATTTGTTCGAAATATAATTGTTGCTGTATGAGTTATTAATTTTTGTTGTTATTGTTTGTTTCTGTTCTATTTTAATGTCGGTAGTTTTGAATACCTTGGTAATTTTCTTTTTTGTGCAATCTGTCAATGTAAATCTAGTCCATGCCTTCACATAGTTACTATTTATGTTATTAGTAACTGTTTCTGTGTTAGTTCTAAAACGTGAGGTTTAACTTTTATATGTTTTGTATACATGTACAATAAACACCGCAAACTAAACAATAAATAAAATAAACTAGAGTTGGAAACGTGCGTTATTCAGATTTAAAGACAATTATTATATATCTGTTAAGGTTAAAAAATAGTAAAAGCGTACTAGGTTTATAATGTTAGGCTTGTTGTAACATTAAAACGGGTGTGTTTATTAGCTACAAATATTTCCATTCAGAGAGAGACGACTATATAAAATTATTCTGATAGCTGTTTCAAATCACCAGCTTATTGGCAATACTGTATCCCGATTTATAATTCCTACGGGTACTGTAGTTCCCACAGGAATTTTGTTTCACTGTTGCCAATATTATTTCAATCCATGTTTGTTTAATCTTGGTTTATTTGTACTATATGATAATCACTGTTCCTAATTACCACCGCAAATCGTTTACTGTGTGTACATAAGTCATCATTAGCATCCATCATCCGCGCAGTAATTAGCGTCACCCACTGCTACACTTATCAGGTTTCAAAGCGACCTTCGCCTCTTTCTTTCATTACACTAAGTTTCAGTTACACTAAATATGAAAATTAATGTGAATCTTAATTAGTTGAGGATACGATTTCATATAAGCACCTAATCATTTCTTAGCGTCTAATGACCTTTATGACATCTGTGTATAACTTTCTGTATCTCCTGTCGATTTCAGACGAATCTTATTTTAACCCATAAACTTTTTAATTTCTCATCGAATCTTTTCTTTGTTATTTTTCCTCGACCTCCGGTGACCACTTCTACATTTGTCTTGCGTATCAATTTTCGTTCTTCCCGCTTACATGTCGGTAATAAATCCTTTAGTTCTGGGTTATTAAAATAGAAATATTCGCATTCCTTGGCATGTTCGCATTCCCATTATCATGAATGGTTATCAACAGACTTCTTCTTTTTTATCTTCTTCATTTAATTCATCTTTTCCTTTTCCTACGTTTTCTTTCTGGTCGTTCGGTCTCCTTAACTGTAGAGCAACATCTACTCCTAGCACCAACAACTCTCCATCAATTCTTAATTACCATACTCCTCAAATCTTCCTACACATCTTCCAATCATCTCTTTCTCGGTCTTCCTCGCCCCCTAGCATCTATCGGCTTCCAATCATTTACTTTTGTTTAATTAAAGTTGCGTTAGTGGTTATAATCACAAACAAAAATAACACCAGTGGCGGCGATAAGGCCCCCGCAGACCCCGCGGCGCGGGGGGGCCCCGACCCTCATGGGGGGCCCCAGTTGGCCCAGTCATGGGACATAACTTGTAACATGAAAAATAAGCGTAAACGAGTTGTAAAACTCTTCTTTGTTGAATTATCAGTTGACCATAGAATTGACGACCCAGTGAAATCATTTGAAGTAAAAGTTTTCAATGCAACACTAGATATTGTAATAGCTCAGCTACAAATGAGATTCGAAGGATTGCGTTGCATTGATGATAGGTTTTCATTCCTGACGCCTCAGAATTTAGTAAACTTCTCACAAGAGACAATAGTTGAGAAAAATAAGGCTCTGGTAAATGTGTATCCTGGTGACCTTTCCACATCACTGCCTGACCAAGTAATATCCTTCAAAGCTCTGATGTCCAAAGAAATTGTACACAAGAAAAGAATTCGAGAAATGATGAATTTACTGGTTGAAGAAAACAGCTGCCTTATGAGTTGTCTCCCAGACTTAACTACAGCTTTGCAGCTTTATTTAACCATACCTGTCACAACAGCTACAGCGGAAAGAAGCTTTTCAAAACTTAAATTAATTAAATTAAGTCATACTTAAGAAGTACCATGGCCCAAACTCGGTTGAGTGACTTGGCACTGTTAAGCATTGAGCATGAAGAGACACAGAAAACTAATATCAACGAAGTGGTTGAAAAGTTCTTAGCTATTAAAAAAAGAAGACTAGGCTTAGGAAAACAGTGAACTTTGGTTGATCCTCATCTGTAAATATTGTACATTACTTGAGTTCGAGTGTTATTGAATTGGATTAGACTTAAGGAGAACCTGTATAGAGTATATTCAAGAATTTTACAAATTCAGTTACAAACTAATTTAAATGTTTGAAAAAAGCTAGAATGTTATTTTGATATTCGTTTTTAAATAATAAATTTTTAACACTCTGTGTGCGGTACTGTTTCATAGTCTGAATTTAGATCTTTGACGTAAAAATAAATCATTCTTTTTATTTTGGTTTTTTTATAGTTTGTATAGAACTTTGTCTACTTAGCAACAATGAATTTTAAGAGTTTGTACACGTGTAAAACATCCTTTGCAAATTGCAAACGCTTTGTGATAGACGAGAAAGTATTCACAAACCATTGTTGTGAAACACACGTAAATAGAAACTCATTTGAGTGTTTTCCCCTATTACGTATACAAAATTTAACCATTTTTATAGGGCCCCCTAATTAGTTTCGCGGGGGGGCCCCCGTTTCGTTAGCGCCGCCACTGAATAACACTGTTGCACATCACTATGAAAACATTTTTCCATTAGCGCTTTCAAGCTTTACAGCTCATCATCAGATCGGAAATATACAATAATTAAACGAGACAACTCCTTTATACATTTAGACAAGGCGTATACGTTTTTGTAAACAAGCCTTTAGGTAAACGCCCTTACTTTCTGACTATAACTTACTGGCGGGTTCAGTCAGCCGTGTCAGTATTTTTACTATTCTTTCTAGTGCATTCTGTGTTTGTGTGTGTGTGTGTGTGTGTGTGTGTGTGTGAATCCTTTCTATACCTAACGTTTTAAAACCTCTCTATTAATTAGTTTTAACTAGAAATTCCTTTTCGGCATAGTTTTGGTATGCATTATATTGTCAAATCTGACACCTAACTACTTTTAAATTATAATTAAAAGTAATGAACAAGAGAAGTTTTAAAACGTTAGGTATAGAAAAAGATGCACACACACACACACACACACACACACACACACACACACACACACACACACACACACACACACACACACACACACACGTCTTTTTATTTCAATGAATATTTCACAAAACATACAGCCGCAATATCCTGCGTACAATAGTCGAAATGTAAATTCTTATGTGGGTTATACGTCACTACGTTATGTAGTCGATATGTCACTACGGTTTCCTCTTTGTTTTGGATTTTCGGGGATAAAGCCGTGTTCCACTGTTGTGTGTCTTCTCCTTTTAGCCAGATGTTACGTCCACATTTTTTTCAGTTAACTTCTCAGGCAACAACGGTGAACCCGTCGGATTCAGCTGGCTACTTATATTAATAGTAGTAACTCTCGTTATAATAAAAATCGTAACTTACTGAAAACATTAACAAAAATTATATCGAAGGAAAAGGAGAAGCTGCGCCCAGGGAAATAGGTGACGATGGGAAAAATATGGTCAAACTGTACATTAAGTACGTAAAATAAAAACCTATTACCTTATAAATTAGATTGAAAACTAATTCCATGGAACTGGAGTAATATTAATAAACTGAATGAAATGTTCCATCCAAGGTCATTGAAGGTGTCTGAAGATAGCATAGTTATGTCTGCCAAAACGTTGCGAAAACCCTCCGGGGGAAATGGTAAGGTTCAACACTGGACTCCACCCGAAAATATAAAACATCACACACACACACACACACACATACACACATTAAAAGAGAAACAGATTGGCAGAGAAAAGGGACCCCTGCCTAACTCACTTAATAGCAATTACGGAATCCTGAGTACGGTTTTGGACATCATAAAGACTATCACGGCTTTTATAAGAAGAACGTTAAGTAGTCTACAAGGTAAATGGTGCACGCTTGCGAATGTCCGAAGAAGATCGAGTGCGTAGAACCGAAGGTAGAATTTGACACTAGGATAGAACGCTTACGGAACACAAAGGTTGTGTCTGTGTTTACTGACAGTAGTACTGTAGGGCAATCGTTATATCTACACATAACGGCAACAATCGTTTGCAACATACTGTGCCTACTGTACTTGTCATCCCGCCAAATGTATACGTTTCCGTATGACGCTGTACCAATTGCTACAGTGTTTATACTTCGTTAATATTATGTCGCGTTTTGGGTTTTTACATTTACATTTTAAATTTCGAATGACGAAGAAATCATTGAATCAAGTACAAGCTAGATAAAGTGAATAATAAAACTTGTAATAGTTTAACTGTGCCTGGTCCAAGTGAGTTTCCATGTTAAATATCGTCGTCCACAAAACACAGTCATAACAACACGATATCGTTTCTTGAAAACTTTTGTTTTCTGTAATTTGTTGCGTTGTCACAGAGCAGTAACCCGGAGGCGCGCTGTGTTTACCTTTTTCTTTCAATTACGTTTTATGTTCGGCTAAGCTGTACAGTACCAGCATGTACTTACATTTCTCCCCGAGTTTAACACACTAATGTCCGACAGTGACACACTTCCTCTCCAGTTCTACGCCTTATCTGCGCCAATAAAAGGGTGGTTAGAAAGGCCTGTTTGTAAACGTCGTGTAAGATCTACGTAGACGTCCATTATACATAGCAGTGTAACTGGTTATACTTATGTATTGCAATTCGAATAAATTCCTATTACAATCCAGTTATTAATATTAAAGTAATAAAAACTAGTATTATTCATTTTTCGTATATTTATTGCATTGACAGCTCGTTTTGGTAATACCATTTTGTACTACCTTGCATGTTTTTTGCTACATGGTGTTTTTTTTTACTTATCTAGTAGTGGATGTCAAACCAATAACATCCAGAGTAACAACAACCAACAAAGTGTAACAGTCTACATCGATAGATTATAAAACAACGCACTTCTTACTCAAAGTTTTATGAATTCGCAACTTCAGTACTTAGCTGTCTCCATTACGTTTAACATAATGAAACATATTTTATACTTATATTTGATCAATAATAACCACGGATACACTAGTTGCGCCAAAAATTTGACACCGTTCCATATTTGCAACAAAGGGCGAATTATGAGCGCTTTAGAAGAGTTCGAAATCTACAAAGCATCGAGAACACAAAAAAACCTAGTGCTCTACGATCAATTGTCGTTTAACTCGAACAGCTTGTACGATACTGTGTTACAACATGTTTATCAGATTACAGACAAATGAGAAATCAACAGTTGCGATTATGAACCCGAACAGTGCGCACTGATTCTTCGCGCGGTACGTTGTGACATTTTATTAATGTAGTGTATTTTAATGATGTTAGTCAATATCAGAAATAAGTTTCTTATTTGTGTTGACAAGTTCTTCATGTGAGAGCGAGAAGTTTTAAACCTGAAGATGGGAACATGTTTCCCGAAACATGTCGTGTATGACATTATAACGAAGTCGCAAGATGGAAAGGAAATAAGGTAAACTATAAGTTTTATTTCAATAACGCGACTTGGAGACCATAAATCACAAATTATGAATATTTTATACACTGGTATCGTTCATGATTTATCAAATCGCCACTTGATATCGTGTCTTCTTATGACTTTGGACTGTAGGCTACTGGAAAGAGAAATATATAACCGGTATAGGTTTTTGGGACAGGGTACTCAAAACCAAACATAAAGACAAAGGAACCGACAAAAAGGAATGGTCGTTAAACAAAACATCGATGGCTGGAGTGCTTAATTATATACGGTCGGAAAGCAATGCTTAGAAAAGGTTGAATTAAAAAAAAACGTGGAAGACGAAGACGGAGTCAAGTAGCTGAACAAACGTGTTCAAAGAGACGCAGAGGCTAAGCAGTAGGAGAATCTAATGACTTTAGAATATGTCCACCCGACAATGACTAGAACATCTGTTTTGGTTTGTAAATTGCTCCTGTAACTGAATGTTGTTACTATACGTTCACATGCTTCCATGTAACCGATAAATCTATTAATATAAATTCTTGTTGGTTTGTCATTTATACTAAACTTTATTCCTTAACCGATGTGGACCAAAGTTTGTATGAGTATTATTTACATCCCAGAATCGACACTAAGTATAGCCTACTATACTAAGGCTATACACGTGGGCGTGGTACAAACCCCAGCTCGGTTGGCATCGAGTTACTGTTGAATTAGAAAGAGGTCGTGAACACAGAATTAAAAAATGTTTAATGACAAACAGAATTAATAGTACAGATAGTAAATACAGATACTTATATTACTACTTACAGACAAATTACCTGAACATTAATAATTATTATTACCTAATAATAACGGTAGGCCATAAATAATTGAATAATGTTGAATTATAAAGTGGACGTGAATATTGTTTATCAAAACGCTCTACAAAATTAACAAGCGCAAATTTATTTTATATAATAGAATATTAAATGTAAGAGTTGATTAGATGTAAACTTTTTGCAAGAAACAAAAGTAAATTCAAAACTATATATAAGTCTTTTTTCTTTCCCTTATTTTACCCGAGCAACGCCGGGTGCATAAGCTAAAAGTGGTTAATAAAACTGAAAGTGTAGACAGAACGAGATTAATGTTTTGCCGCTTTCTCATTGTGCACAAAGGTAAAGATGTTCTGTAACTTATTCTCCGCTTTGGCCACTAGGTCAGCGTGCCGATAACACTGACATAGTTTTCTACATTGATTACATTAGTTTCTAGCACTACTTTCTCGTATAAAAGAAACCATTAACATGGGACTCGATTTACGGAATTCTACTCTTGCAGTATAAAACGCTCTCTTATACTGTCAGTACATATTTATTCCCCTAATTACCTTTTCCTGATTTGTTCGATATTCTGTCAATGATTTCTAAGTCTTTTTTCTTTCAATTTTTAGCATGACAAAGACCATACAATTGTAAAGTATTTTTGTTCATTCTTGTGTGTCGTATCGTGCATGTATAATCCAACCGTAACAATATCTGTCTTCTATATCATCTACTCTTTTGTAAATTGCATTCATAATATTTCTGTTTCTCGTTTACAATTCACTCCAAATGATCACAATCATTCCCCTCAAACATCATTCAATCATTCATCGTTCAATCATTGTCCCTTTTTCGAACATTAAGTTCTGTAGTAACCACACTTTATGTTGTTGAACTGTATGCAAATGATACGGATAGGAATTCTCTTTGTTTAGTGTTCTCCAGACTTTAGTATGAGGTATGCCTGTTCGATGTGAAATCCTTCTAGTGCTGAGGTGAGGTCTGCGCTGTATCATTTAAATAATTTTTTTCGTGTTCAGCTACAGGCCGTTCTACAAAGACCGTTGAATAGAATTAGCAGCTGTTGGAAACGATCCGTTAGTTAGAATATTATGAAATACCAGGAAAAATATTTTGTGATTAGGTACCGTTCTCTTTAGAAATCTTCGTTGGTATTCACGTTTGGAGCCCGGGAATTTCCATTACAAACACAATACACGAAAACAACATCTGGAAACTCATGATTTACAAATTGGAATGGCATCTCGAAATTACGTTACAAAAAAAACATACTCTACAAATCTCAGCTTACAAGACGGTTATGACAGATATTAAAAGTACTGTATTATAAACAAATTGGTACACAGCTGTTTTTTATTTGGATACAATTTTGAGTTTTAACCGTACAGTAGGCCTATTTCTAAATATAAGTTTTTTATTAACTTTATTAAAACAATGTAATTAATGTTGTTGAAGTTATTTTTATTTTATTATTTTCTGCTTTTAAATTATTCTAACAATATTAACTCAAATAAATATTTTTTTTAGTAACTAAATGAATTGTTATTATTAGCAAATAACTAAATGGTTTGTAGTACATTACCAGAAGAAGAAATTTCTTCTTTAATAAAGTTTGATTTTTTAACGTTTTTTTATTTTATTGTCTTTACTTCATGACATTTTCCGAAATTATATTCTTCATAAATTTTATTACAATTTTACATTTATTTATTGGCAATTTAAACAAGTAAATTCATATCATACCTAAATGGTGTGTTTTTCTACACCAGTTTTTTTTTAGATTGACGAAACTTTTACGAAAAACTACTAAAGAAAAGATATAATTCTGGGACCGTCTTTTTTTTAATTTTTCAGGTCAAGAATCATATGAAACCATCAAACGTACAACAATTTCAGTAGGGTTTCATTTAAACCTAGGTTCATTTATTTAATAATTTGTTATTAATTTCTTCCTTTTTTAGCATGTAAAAGGCATGTGTGAAGTCAGTTGCATTCTTCATAATTAGTGAATGCACCAGATATTCAGTGAAATCAAAATGACCTTACCGAAACATGTATATGGACAGGAAAATTTCGTTAACAAGTAAATCCATCAGCACAGAGTAAAGAAAGTTTTGCAGTATTATTGGATCTTACTATTTTAGGAAATTGGAGTTACATACTTTGAAGTCACGAGGAAACCTTCTCTAAACATCAGCCAACTTGAGGTGTCTATAAAGGTGAAGAAGAGATGGAAGTCATCACAATAAATAAAATTTTAAATCTTAAATTGAAAGGTTAAATCTTACAGAACATGTCAGAAGACGATGATTGTATCATAAACAACCAGGAAGGTATGATTTTTGGAATGAAAAGAGGACAACGTCTTTGGAAAACGAATTTATAACTTGCCAATGGGATATGAGAGTTGCCTCCAAATGAAAAGAGATCAGAAATAAGTAACAGGTAGTTGTGAAAACAAAGTTTCAGATTAAGACGACGATGAAAAATCATACAGAGCGTGTAAAATATAACGCTTTCTTAGCACCCTTCATGGAACAAATTATTATCATAACGATTTCTTGTACCTTACATGTTTGCGATCGTGAAATATTCGCTCGCGTTTGTATAAGGCGATCGTGTTCAATGCTACGACGCCCTGTGGTTTATAAGAAATATAACGTAAAGTAAGTAAAGAGGGAATTAAAAGTTTATTAACAAACTAGTAAGGTTGGTTTCGCGACTTCTTTCATACAAAAATCATGTTTTATTTAACCGTGATTACTGTGTCAGACGGCTCTTCATTCAATCGCCGCGACCACGATGCATTGTACTTTCTGTTATAGCGAAACATGGTCGCGGTGTTCGTGTACACTTTCATACTAACTAATCTTGGCTCTTCAAATGTATTATAGGTAATTTGAGCTACAGTGAAATTAAAAATACGCAAAAAAAGTGTTGCCTATCGTTGGGTCAGTACAGGAAGCAAAAGTAATACCAATGTAACATAAATAACTGCCTGCCTCAGAAGCGTTTAGAGTTGGTGAAACTAAATTCACGTGAAAGACAGTGACAATACACAACTACTACAGTGGCATAAGTACGGGAGGGATCTGGGCATCAATTCCCCCTGATTAAAAATTTTAGCGAAATTCCATAAACACTTGTGGTAGGCCTATTTGGAAACAAGTTGCGCCTGTTAAAATAAGGCTTATAAATAATAGTAGAAATAAATGGAATTACAATATTTGTAAATTAATAAAGTAAGGTTAGAGTTTTTAATAATTACAACTATCCAAAAATTTTTAAAATAACGGAAGTATTTACACCATGCTTGACACACAAAGAATTTATAAAATTTATGTATAAAATTATATGGAAAGATTTCTGAATTTCTCATTCGTCCTGAGGAAAATGGGGAGTCCAAACTTCAAGCTGGTCTCATGGCCCCTCCCCGCCAGGAGCAGCTCCTGGTTCGATATGAAAAGTGAAATAACTACTTTGTAGAATTATACCGTTACAGAAAAAATACTAAACACACACAAAAGAGCGTGAGAAAGGCTAAGAAAATATGAAAAATCCAGTTGCTGCAAATATTTAAAGACAATTTTAATAAGTATAAAACAAAACACCGTGGGAGTAGCTAAGACATGTGCGGAGTAGCGTGCTGCAGGTCTCTCAAATGGAATCCTCAAGTGGGAAGGGTGTAGTTTCATTCTGCATTATTATCACATGCACATACTAATTTTAATGTTTTTTTTTTTTTTTTTTTTGATCTCCTATAGTTCCGTTACACCAACCTCCACTCTAGTTTATTACTTTGACTAGTCTTTCAAGGCTACAAATTCTTTTTCTCTTAACCTCCAATATTGCTCTTCAGCATAACCGAAGGTCTTTTTATAATAGCCGCATTCATAATGCGTATACAACGAGTGGTATTCTACTAAGGTCTTGTAAAAGTCTTGTACGTATACTGAGACTCGAGATGACAGCTGTCAGAGGAGGCTGTTCTACAAGTATAATGGATACTGAAGAAATACTCCAGCTTATTCGTAAAACGACTGCGATCGAAACATAAAATGTTTATAGACTTTTTGTTAGTTCCAAACAGTCATTGAAAAGGTTTAGTAGATAAGTGGGTATGCCTGCTAGTTACTAATACAGCGGTCCTGAGTTCGATTCGCGGGAGACTACCATAAAATCAAGATGCTTTGTTTTTTCGCCCCACGGTCAACACAGCGTGAGGAAGTTGAGTACCTGGCACAAATTCATGGGGTAATGATAGACGATCGAAGCGAAACACTGCCCTGCTTGTAAGCTATACGGATCCTGTCTGCCCTAGCTACTTCCATGCTACACAAACATGTTATTTAATAAGTATATTTTCATTGACACAATTTTACTGACTTTTCGTCCAAAGTCATCATAGCCACGTTATTATTCTATCCCAAAAATATTCTACTACACATGGTTATTAAGAACCTAACAGAATATGAACATCTACAGTATATGCAATAGATTTTCACGACCATTCTAATCTGTTAATCTAAAACAGTCAGTTTTTGATTAGTAGGGTGGTTGAGTTCTCGACCACTGATAATATATTATTTTCTCGTACGTATATTACTAGGGTGGTAGTGCTCAGTGTTATGCCAAAGCTGACTATTTAAGTTTTATTGATATAATTATTTTCCACCTAAGTTGTAAACGTTAATAAGGTCCATGTGCCCTACGGTATCGATCCTTGGCCGCAAATTAATTCGAAACATTCTTGCAGACTCCATATAGACTAATGTTTGTCTCGGCCCTTTAGTTTCTAATATTGAGTGTTCCGCTGAAACTAGAAATGTTTTCACACTGACCCGAAGCTCTTTCGAATTTGGATAACCGTTTTTTAAGACAGTGTTTTAACAGTCTCTTAACCGGTGTTTAGCCTACATAGTAGCAATATTTACTACGCCCAAACTGACAAGACTGTAGACAATAAAATGATAAGAAATTAGTCGCTAGAACAATAAGGCGGTTAAGCAAAGGCAAGAACACCAACTAGTAAATTCTTTGCGAAATCAACAACAGAAATATTTTTTTTACAAATTGTGTGAGGAAATGTACTTGTAATTTACACACATATATATATTGTATAAATTATTGTGTTACTCTTTTCGTGTACTACACGTGTGTTTCCTGCACACTTGGCTATTTATAAATAAAATATTTATTAGTTAATCCAAGATACGAAGACAAGTGTATAGTCGTTTTATTTATAACAGGTAGTCGAGGTGATTACCGTTTTGGTTGAGAGAAACTGTTGATAAAGCAAACAGATGGAACTACAAGAACCTGCAGTAGTTCAAACATTACAAAAAAAAATTCCTCCTTCTACGGCGGTACAGTCTCGGCGCTTTACTTCACTCTTTTGGTGGCGAAGGACTTCCATCCTTACTCTTACAGAATCTCTCTTACGTCCACGGCTACAGCAACTTCCCTCTTATCCTTTGGACTGCTTTTTCGTCTTTTGCGTTTCATATTTCCCATAACGATTCTTTTTATTTTCAATCATTGTCCATGCACAGTCCATTGCACTCTCCTCAAATGTATGTGCATCTATACTATTGTTTCGTTGGAAATTACAATATATCGTAACATCCTATCCTCTATTACCGGTTACTATGTATAGGGTCCTAAGATCCGCCTTGGGAGTTTTCTCTCATGTATCATAAAGATAAAGTCTTCCAATGCTATTAAAATTAATATCAAAATTTACTCGCTAATTAGTAGGCATAAAACAATTTGCTGACTGCCAGCCCATAAAATAACTTGGTTGCTAATAGTTTCATGAACGAGGCAGGAAGAATTCCGGCAATGCGTGGGAATTCATTAGAATTCTTTAAAGCTTTCAGGTACGTTTATTGCGCCTTAAATTTTGTAAATCGTCACGTTATACACACATGATAAATATTCTTTACAGAACTTTTTGTTCTGTTCCCTTGTCACCGTCGTCGTGACCATGTTTTGAATTCCGGTCGACATTTGTCTTTTCGTGCTTGCATAGACTTTGTTTTCGTCTGTCTTCCTAAGTAACGAACAGCATTAATTCGAGCCAGTTTCATGAGAAAACGCTGCTCCTGTCTCTTGTTTGTCATCACACGCACACACCGTATCGTGTGCATCCAAGATTAATCCACGTTAATCCAACTGTAGACAACCAAGCATCAACTGTAAAAAGCAATAATTAAGTGCCACTCGTCGAGTGCAGGATATGAACACGGACAATGATAGCTTTGTTTGTAACGCAAATAAACCTCTTCCCCGGAGATTATCGATATTATTAACAGTCGTTCTAGCGTCCAACCCTCGAGCATAATGCCGTTGGCTTAAACTCTTCATTGCAACTATTAAATTTAAATAACGGTCCCAGTTGCAGCGTTACTGATATCTTACCTCGATTAGCGGGATGCATGTGTAGTTAAAACGCTAATTACTCGTACTATGTTGTCGACGTTACTTCATTAATCCGTAACTATTCTCCCCATCAGATGTGTTTGCCTGCAGCTCGTTCCACGTAGTCTCACAAACGATGAGAACCTAATGTAAATAAGATATGTCGTTATAAAATAACGGTTAAAAAATAAAATAAAGTAAAATACATAAACGAGTGAATAAAAATAAAAATATACAGAACGGTTTCAAAATAAAAAGATGGTAGGTAATTACAAAAACTGAAATAGGTAGCTACAAAACTTTTCGAGGTAATACAAAGTTACAAATTCGGTAAGTGATTCTACATAATGTAAAAAAATAAGCAATACAAACATATCCTGTAGGGCTACTAATAAAATGTAATTTCTGTAAGCTTATGTATATACATGTGTGTGCGCGCGTGTACACTGTTATTGAAAACTGTACCAAGGAGTGCGTGATGAAACGAAGCGAATCTATCGTTTTAAGATGCTAAAAAACAGTTTACCTAGGTCTCGACTTTGAGAAAATTTATTTTAATTAGTGTTTTAATCTTTAGTCCACTCTGTACGAAACGTTGAAATTTCAATTTCTTAAAAAGAACACCACATTTTTGAAAGAGGAATTACTGCAAGGAATAAATATGGAACGACTGTACTGTGTGAATCTCAATCCGTGGAAAAGCCACGTAACGTGCATTCGCCGAATAAATAAGGAGTGATTCCCAATCAAACCGACGAAGAACGTAATATGTGATCGCGAATTGTTACAGTGTGCTTAATTTCTAGTAACGTCCAATATTTTGTTTTATTATATTTTTAGATAGCGTCTTCATAATTTTGTTTTAACTTAATAAGAATTTTTAAAACAAATTAAATTATATTATTACAGTCCTATTAAATTATTTAATCGTTTTCTACTACTAGGAAATTCCCTGTGAATATTCTACAGTTGAAATGTTGGATTTTCAATTTTAATAAGAGTGACACCTTACCGTCGCGTAAAGGACACCGTACATCTTCCTGAACGTTTACGAATAAAGAGATAAAATGTATATATAATTTAATAATAAATATTTTTTTTTTTTACTTACAAACATGTATTAGTATTAATTTGTGTTTATACACTGTTTCGGCAGATTATTTTGTCATCTTCAGAATTTAAATGTACACCAAACAATTAAGTAGATTTGTATATTTACGTTCCTGAAGACGACAGTAAAGAAAATTGTCAATAAAGTGTAAAAACAAATTAACGAAAATATATTCTTGTAAAAAATAAAAATAAATATTCATTATTAACAATTATAGTAACAAGAATAATTGTGAGCAAAATTTCAGAATCAAGTCAAATCTACCTTTTGCGATCACTTTTTTAATGATATTGAAGAGACATATCAAGCAAGCACTCCATCAACGATATCCGGTAAAGATATTCGTAGCACAGAAAACTAAGACAGTTAGAGAGAAGACTGAAAGACAGCTAGAGAGATGATTATGAAAAAGGTAAAGAGAAGACTAAGACAATTTGAGAGAAAACTGTAATAAAAACAATGTTATAGTCATATATAACAGTACATTACAAAAACTCTGTGTTACACTATGACATAGGAAATTAATATACTCACGAGAAAATAATATATTATCAGTATAATATTAGTTAGCTTCAAGTCCTATAAGAGTGAACTCCTCATCCTTTAGTCGCTTATAGATGAAATTTGGAATTTTATTTTTTATTAAGGTTCTTCAGAATTCGATCATCTAATTTTGAGAGAGACTCTTAGGCAAATTAAATTAACTTGTACTCTTCCAGATGACATAAAATTGACAGCCCGAACTTCGGGTACACTTTCCTGAACTTTTCGACTTTACACTCCTCGTTAATTTCAAAGTCTCTTATAATCTTGAAATCTTTAAACGTGCATTCTCCAATCTTAAATACAGTAATTGAGGAGGTCATCATGAACTCTACTTATGTAGAAAAAAAATTAACTAGGGAATTTACTAAAGAGTTTAAGAACAAACATTTAATTTAAGTAATTTAAATGGACTCAGCATCTGACGATCTGATCCACTGTCATAAGGGTAAGCAGAAGATTAAACCTATAGATTCTAAGGTATTTTATACTACTAACGTGGCTACATAGTGTAGTTGCCAAGTGTATGATTTGTAAAACTAATAAAACAAAATTTATGTAGAAACCTGAAGAAGAAACTAAACAAATTAATAAGAAGTTAACTAAAGAGGAAGCTAGCATTGAAGCTAAGAAAATCAGCCTCGGTTAGAAAGAAGTTCCCTAAGAGGAAAATAATAACACACCGTATACGCGACTTATGGCCGGCTGATATAGTCGTAATGTCAAACTATGTTGATCAGAATGACAGCTATAAGTACATGTTCAGTACATGCCTGTGTTTAACGTTATAGGTACGTTCTCCAAATACGTCGACACATTAAAGAACACGTAGAGGTTGGTGTTGACGTTGCTAAAATTTTCGGAAAAAATTAAAAGGACGCCATTAGAGTCGATCACAAACCTCCTAACCTGTTACATACCCATAAGGGTCTAGAGTTTAAAAATGTAGTGTTTAATTCAATAATGCCGAAGTATAACATTATGCTCTATCTTACGAGTAGTCTTCTGAACTATAGGTGGATAGATAGCTCAGCAGAGATCGTCAACGATTATAACAATTCTACGCACAGAACGATAGGATTGAAGCCTTTAGAAGTTAATAAAGATAACGAGAAAGACTTATTAGAAACAGTCTTCAAATACACATGCCGGATTTTGGAAGTAAGTCAAAGTTTACAGTTAGCGACAGAGTTCGCACTGTGAATAAGAAAGACACCTTCTCGAGTAAATATACGAGCTGGTCAAGAGAAAACTTCATAATCGACCGAATAATTAGCATGGCCCCTATAACGTATAATATAAGAGATCTAATAGAAGAAGAGATTAAAGGCAGCTTTTGCGAGTACGAATTAAAGAAGACTGTAGCGTATGGAATAGCCTATGGAAACAGCTATGGAAAACGTGCAGAAGGAAACTTACTTGCAGTCGCTGCTAAGGACTCAAGGATATATCCAATTTTTATACAAACTGGAATGAATAAAAAGCTTTCTGACTCGTCTGATGAAAAATCTAAAAAATTAACCGTAGATATGAATAAAAAGTTACAAGAAGTTAATAATCATATTGATAAATTAAATATTGATATTAATGATAATACAAAGTTGATTGAAGAAAATTATGATGAATTAAACAATGAAATAAATAATAACACAAACTGATTAATAATAATATTGATGATATTAATAAATTAAATATTGATGTATATGATAAGGTTCAAAAGTTATGTACTGAAAATTTAAAACAATTCAAATCTGACTTGGTGTCTTGATTTTTATCAACGTCAATGGTGAACTGTCGGCTTTTTGATAGTTACTTATAATCTTAATAAACTCTCACTGCTACATTATTCCTACTGGCAGGAGTCTTGGGCAATCACGTGGCGGACTGTTCTGCCAGCTGTAAATTAGTTTTTGCAGTTTTCTGGAATACATATCATCTTCCAACGCCCGACTGACCTATATGTATATGCAGTTTCTCTCTGCCATCTGTGTTTTCTCTGTGGCTTAGCGTTTCATGGTTGAGGGCTTACTCTTCTTTTTATTACTTTTTATGTCGTATACTGCTACACGACTTGTTTAACCGTATATTCGGCCACTTCTGCAAATATCCAGATATTTATCATGTTTTTCTTCCGCAACATTTTCCTAGCAAAAATACGGTAAGGAAACTACGTCATGTAATTGTGTGTGCTTTGTAACGTTTTGGCCACGTTACAAATCCAGGGAACCTATCATAATTGACACTAGCCAATTATACGGGCTGCCTACGTTGTAACGAACTGAAATTAAACTCAACACAATTAACAATAATAATTAAGCTAATTATTAGGACACAAGGGAAGGTATTTCACTGATTTATGCACTCACTTCAATGTGTAATAAGATGACTTCTCTTTATTAACAATTGATATGAAAGGATCCCATAACATAATTATTTATACTAAAATATTCAAAAGGGTTTTCTGGACAACTATGGATCATATTGATCATGTACTTGTACCTCGGATCCGAGTTTACTTTAAATATTGTAAAGACGTCTGAGTAATACTGTGCTCATCTAGGAGCTTGCAAGATTACATTTACCATTTGAAGAATGGTATTATTTACTAAAGGGATTATAATTAACATTTACATATTAACGTTACAACGTATGATTTTCAATATTACAGTATACATCTATTTGGTTTCATTTATTGTTTAAAGAAAATTATAGTCTTTGAAAAGTCTCTTTCATCTATAATTTATGTCTCAAATGTAATTAACTCTCGATAGTCAAGCTATCGAGTCACCTTTACAATAAGTTGTGCTGTCCTCGTCCTGGGGTGTCACACTTGGGAATTCTGGTAGTCGGCGTCGTCATCTGGGTCGTGTCTTCGGCGAATATTTTATAGCTGGTTCACTGAGGAGATTGAAGTAATGCTGGTTAAAGTTGGGGTAGATCCACGTAGGTCCTGGTCAGCGTCGTAGGGGTCGTAGACGTCCATATGTGCAGTTTATGCAGGTCACATATTCACATGTAGAGTTGTACTGGAGTTTACATCTTGACTAGAGACGTCATCTTGCTTACGTGTTGTTAATTTTTCTTAACTTATTACATTTCTTAACAAAACCTTTCTACATTTTATCTATTAAAACTTGCTCCCCACGTTTTGTAGTGGTAGCTAACAGTTACATTTAACTTTAATCAACACATTTCTGAAGAGCTCTCGCTCGTAGCTGTGCACTGTCTGACGGCTGCATAGTAACTCTTAACTCGATTCGACTGGCACATTACAACGAAACGGAGCGAGTACTCCGCGATAATATAGTTCCTATTTTTAATTAAATTGACATTATTATAACAAGAAGAAACAAATTATTTATACTTATTTAATTTACGAGAATTATTTTAACTACTACTCGTGCCTTCAAATTACTAATTACAAACATTACGATTTTTATACATTTCTAAGTTACAGACGGTTCGCTAAGCACGTTGAGTCCGGAATTAAACAGGTCAACGCATGATGACTTACAAAAGGGTTAACTGTGATATTAATAGCTTTTTACAATTCGATTTTTTTTTATTAATTGTTTAGTTAGATTTTTTCATTTACCTCTCATACTTATTCTGAGTTAGTACAGGGGCATTAGGTTTAATAGTGCGATTTAAAAATACTTAATTGCTTTTTAATTTTTTTTATTATTAAATATTTTATTATCAATTAAATCGTCACAGCTTTCGATGGTGATGTTGGATTCAGGTGCCTCCATTTCTCAGTTATTTACTCGTAACAGCCGTATAAATTCGAAAATTGCCAATATTACACAACCTTTTGGCGTCTCCACTTCTCATGCCAGCTGGGAGGCTAGGATAGGTCTTTAGTATTGTGAAGAGGCCGAAGTATATCGTTCAATATGAAATAGTAGCCTGTTGGGCAAACAAATTGGCTGTCACTCATTTTACAAAGCTACAGGATATCAGACATACGCGTTCTCATCTAGACAACGTTTTCACCCGCTCTTCTAATGACAGCGTTAAATTTTTACATCCGAAATAGGCGTCGGCGTGGAACCATGGTAGAAATCATATACTCGGTCATGAGAAGTAATGACAGCTGCAAACGGGCCAATTAATTATTTACTCCCTAACAAGGTAATAGGTAACTGCGCCATGCGTTACCGCTTAATCCGACCCGAATATAATCACATAAATAAACTTCGAATCGATATGATGAAAATAATAATAACTTTACTATACTACAAAACGACAACAGCGAAGCACGATCGTTGTATGACAACAACTTATCTCAGGTGTCTGAAGTATCTTATTGGACATTTACACGTCAATGAAGAATTAAAGAAAATATAGGTACTTCGTACTTTATGCGGCAATATGATGAAGATAAGAGAAGTCTCAAAGTCATAGGCAGGGAAGTGTCTGACTCCAACGGCGCAGAAAATCAAGGGAAAGGAGGAGAGGCTGTCTATTCTATTGATAGAGACAACTTCACCTCACAGGCTTTTTTTATGACAAGGGTTAGAAGACCTGAACGTAAAACACCCCCTCTCTTTTTTTTAAGTCGAGTAGTTATGGCGCTTGGCTACCGATGTAGAGATCCTGGGTTCATTTCCCGGGCGCCCCATAATATCAAAGTGCACGTTTTTCAACTCCCTGCTCGACTCAGCCTGTGCAAATGAGTCCATGAGATAACATCTTGGGGGTAACGACAGGCTGCTGAGAAGTAGTGCTGGCCATGCCGAACGGGTCACATAAAGCAGCCTACCCTGCTTAACTCCTTGATTGCTTAAATGGTACAAAAGAATTCATTATTATATTTCTTAATAACGGTAATTAAATTTATACTTGACGGGTGCATTGTATTTTAATATGGGATTTCACCAGAAAGAGCAAAATCGATAGTATTTACGTTTAAAGAAGGAGGTATTAAAGTATACCTTCGACGCGCTTTGGTTCGTCGTGGACAGGAAACTTCACAAGGCTCTGAAATGGGGGTTCGTGACCTGTTTGAACATTTTCAATCGTTTTTGGCTATGTAGACATGGTGTGAGTACTAACAAGAAAAAAAAAACATTCGAGTCATCGTAGCATTTAGCATCAAATATTAAAGCAGAGCAGTGTTGTATTTTACGCTGCACTTAGTATTAATAAACAAAGCAAAAGACAGTAATGAGACACTCTTAGGTCCTTTGTATGCTTCCGATTTATATCATACGATAAATTTCGCATCCGATTTGACTCCGATTTTCGTCGTGCGTCAAAAATTTCGTAAGTGGGTGCGAACAAACTCACAATCTTTGCCATCATCAGTACTGAAAATGGATCAGTGCATGTTGTATTTTGAAGAGAAGAAGGAAAAGAAGACGGGATGTTGATCCTATTAACTATGCATGATATGTACAATCCATTGTTCCTTCTTCAAATTTATGTTTTTATAATCTTCGGAAGCGGGATCGCATAGTGCTCTCCTGTTTTGGATTTCGTTAGTGAATCTTTCTGTATTTATCTTTCTGTAATATTTCCGTATTTACAAAACGAATTAAGGAAATTACACCACGATGCAAAAATCACCGTTTACTTGCACAACGGCCTCGACTACGCTAATTAGGCAGGAGGTTTGGTAGCACGGAAGTCTGAAGGTCATACGACACAAAACTCACGCGAGTGCATAAACGGAACCATTACGGCCCATGAAGCTAGACAACTAGTCCTATTTTTTATCTGTTGGGTTTCCTAGGCCACGACGATATGTTTTTGAGTTAGGAACGATACATTTATCGTACGATACTGAATAAAACGGCCCACTTTTTTCTGTTGTTCTACATGTCGTACGATTTATTATCGTAGATTATCACACAACATATATCGGATGCATAAAAAGCCCTTAGGTATAAGCTTAATATTGTCAAAATTTAAGATCAGTTTGGTCTTTAGACTTAAGGCAAGTTTTAAATTATATTAAATACTGATTACGTGCTGTATTAAAAAATATTACTTGTGTGATTACCAATGACACTTTCTCTCTCTCTCTCTCTCTCTCTCTCTCTCTCTCTCTCTCTCTCTCTCTCTCTCACACACACACACACACACACACACACACACACACACACACACACACACAGGGAAGTATTCAGTTATTGTTACGGTGACGCAGCGCAATAAGTAACGGGCAGACAGCTGTGTCATATTAACACGTATTATAGGCCTATTACATATTAGGCCTATATACCAGTATATTCTAGTGTAAGCGAGCAGACGGTCACGTATTTATGAATTCTCTCCTATTAACATACGAACATTTGGAAACGTGTAATGTTCTTTACATTACAATTGATAATAGCTGATTATAGGTCCGTATAAACAATACAAGGTGGCTGCTGTTAGTTAATCAGTTAGGCAACTTATAATGTTAATTGGTGCGTCCTTAGATAGTTCACCAAATATTTTATACAGAAAATGTATTTTAAATACAAATTATATTATTACTATGCTCCCTGATCTGTAGAAATCGCTTACAATTTTCAACGAAATACATTTATTAGTGAGTAAATTTTTGTATTAGTTAATTTTACAATTATCAGAAAAATTACCAAAATCCGATTACCATACTATTGTTTGTTTATCAAAGTAACAACTGCAGAGCAGTGAAACAATAAATGCTAAAAACATTATCGACTGGATTTTTACAATTTTTTCGAATTTTGGATCTCACGTTTGTGATCCGTGGTCAAAAAATTTTGAAATTTTCAACACTGTACACTGTATTCAGAGATTGTTAAAACTCTCTTTAATTTTATATCCCACATGGAATTCTTATTTTTATGAACCTTTTGCCCCCATTTTTTAGCCCTGACGTCCTAAATTTTGAAATTTTCAAAACCTAACATTCCATTCAGATTTCATTTAAGATTTGTTTTAATTTTATATGCCGTATAAAATTTGCCATATGATTTCCTCAAAATATTCACCCATTTTTTGTCTTTCGGCCTCCACAATTTTTTTAATGTGAAAAATGAATGCTAAATTCATATTTTGGTTTCCTTTAATTTGACACCCCACATGAACTTTTGCGTCCTTTGAAAATTTGGCCCCTTCATATTTTTGCATCCCGCCTCACTATTTTTTGGGGATCAATCTCGGAAACAATATGGTTTTGTAGGGTATAGACACGCATGCCGAGTTTTATGAAAATCGGTCGATGCTTTCAAAAGCTATCGAGAGACTAGATATCCAGATAGAGTTATCGACCCAACCAGATAGATATACAGACAGACAAATACCAAACGGTCGAGTAAATCTGACAACTCGCTTTGCTCGTTGAATTTCGAATGCTGTTGGATGATTGTATAAAGTAGGAGAAATATTGCGATACAAGTGGAATACTGCTGCAGAATTGTTAATAAAAGTTGTGACTACCGATTCCTCTGGCGTTAAAATGTTTAATTTTTCAACATTTTCCTAAACTCTTCAGCCTTCGCCACAACTAACTGACCATTTATTGGAATGTTATAACTGTGCACTTCTCCAACCATGTAACACATACTGTTCAGTGTTCAGAAATTCTGACTTTCCAACACTCCCTTACTCTCCAACTATATCGTTTTTCCTTTAATTTTTCCCTATTTTTAAAAAATGTATTCCACTTTATATGACCACTATCCACGCAGATGTAGAGTTGTAGATTTGAGGGCGCCAGGCAGCCCAGATCTGTAGCCGACAGCAATATATGGAGTTGTAAATTCAAAAATTGTACAACAATTCGCTGAACCTCTGTTTTCCATTAAAACTATGTCTACGTGTTTCTTTTCTGTATCTGATGTTTGCACACTACACATTCCGTACGTTCGTGGCAAATGTAAATCGTGTTAGTTGTGTTATGTACACACCGTTTCATAGATTTATAAATATTTATGAAATTCTGTAAACATTTGGTAGGTATTTCGCCTTCAGCCATCGAACGCTGAAATAAATAATTGAAAAACACCGGCAATAATGGCATGAATATTTATTACGTCGATTACTGTAAACTATATATATACTTTACAAAAACCATTTTACCGTGCGAAATTTTTCATCGTTTTAATATTAACCGTGTTTTACCAACTCTACATTTGCATGCACACTCGTTATTTATGCATTCGTATACACAGTTCTAAAACTTTACACCATTTTACCGTTTTCCGTAGAGTCCTATAAAAGTAAATGGTTCATTAAATGTTTTTACGGACTGAGTCAGCGCGTGTAACTGACTGTGGCGACATTTAATCACCAATACGTGTAATCAGTCTTAGCGTCTGGTATACAGTTGTCGATACCCTTATTAAAAATATTTTCCTCAGTCTTCTTCATTTTTAATTGGCTGCAACACTGGGCCTGTATAACCTAATAAAAATTGTCATGTATGAACAACTATATTGCTCGTACTTATACATTGCTATTGCAACAAATATGCACATTCGATTATCTTCAGGACAATGTTTTTCTGAATGTTGAAACGTGATCTCATGTTGAATGTCTCTGTCATGGAAAATCGTGTAGTACGGTTTCGCATCTTATTGTCGTAGATATTTTGCAGCTTTTATCTTCTCTGTAGGGCCCGACAGGGTACGTAGCTTCTACAGCCAAGCCCAGAATAGTCGTCGTATTGTGGCTGGAAAATTCTGGTACCAACAAAGAAAGAATATTGCGGACGCAGCCTAAGTATCGCACTGGAAGCAGTATCGAACACTGTACCACAGCCTATCGACCGGGAATCATCAGAAAAGCGAGAATCATAAAATTATTGAAACGTTTGCGCTTAACCCAGCAATTATTCACCAGAAACACAATATAGACTAATCATAGATAAAAATCATTCTATAATAACCGATTACCAAAACTGATTGTACTAAGCGAAAATCACTGAAAAATATTCAATTTTTAGTCTATAAAGTTTTGCATACACCTGTGCACTACTAGAAACGGTACTGATAATTATTGGCAGGCTTACTGATACTGATAGTATGTTATTGATACATAATTATTGTTGTTATTTTCAATTCATACTGATAATATGTTTATCTACTGATCATACAAGGCATTACAAATTCATCGCGTATGCCAAAGTCAACAAATTCACGCGTTATGACACGTTACTGTGAGAATAAACATACGCTGCTATTTTGTGTTTAAGAAGAGCAAACAGCAGCATAAACTACAGTTATTAGAAATAAAATACTCTACCCTATTAGAGTAACGGAAAATAGTGAGCTAGCGTAGAAATAATAAAATGATTCATAGCAAACGAGAGAGAATTGTGTTCTCATACGGTGTGTGTGCTGAAAACGATTAAATAGCTTTTTTATTTTAAAAAGCGGCTTGATAGACATTGACACAGTCTATCTTTTAAATTCTAGGAACAACTAATAAACTATGAAAAAAGTTTTTTTACACAAAAGTAGATGATTGTTAGCCGATTTTAACCCGTTTGTTGGTATGACATAACCAAAAGACACATGTTTCCACTGAGAAGCGTTAACAAACTTTTAAGACGAAGAGACTGTAGAGAGGTTATAAACAGCTATAATGGAAGCTTTGTAATCCGCAAATTATTATTTCTAACTGCAAGATAAATAAATTTTGTTAAAGAAAATAGCCTCACTGAGAATTATTGTTTGGTTTAGTTTATGTACGTAATAAAATAAAAGGCAATTGAGTTCCGAAAACCAACTTTTATGTGTCTGACAGATCTTGAGAAGGCATTTGATATTGTCCGAGTGTCGGATGTGTTAAAGATTTTACAACAACGAGGAGTCCCAATCGACATCACAACGCTAATAAAAGTAAATTAGACAAACACTTCAATGAGAGTAAAAGCCAATGGCGAATTATCAGATGATATACCTGTAACAAAAGGGATCAGGCAGAGGGATTCCTCTATGCCCCATATTTTTCAATGAAGTTATGGATGAAATTATTAACGAGGTAAAGCATATGAGACGACATAGGATGGGTAGAAGTGTGTCATGCAGACGACGTTATTCTGATAGCGGAAAATAAAAATGACTTACTAAGACGTGTGTATAATTTTAACAAAGCATGTCAGAAATATAACATGAAAATAGGGGAAGAGAAAACGAATCAATTACAATTCCACGTGACCCATTAAGATGTTAGCTTGTGATAAATGAGAAAATAATAGAACAAGTAATGCAGATAGACTATTTGGAACAAAGCTTACAAGTAATAAATGTAGACGTATTTACCAGATATCCGTCGTGCGACTTCGTTTTTCTTGTCCTTTATGACGCGTTTCGGCAACGAATTGCCATCTTCAGAAAACTTGATCACTCATTAGAGATCGTTAAAAAATTAAAATACTAAAATCATTACAGTAAAAGTGCATTTTTACGACAGCGGAAATTCACATACGCGAACATGAAATTTTATGTTTCTCGCGTGGACATTATCAATCGACTGATTCAATGTTTATATATCCACTGTTAAAACTGTTTTGTTTATTATAGCCCGTATGTACTGTAACTTTCTATTGAGAAGGCATTTGATATTGTCCGAGTGTCGGATGTGTTAAAGATTTTACAACAACGAGGAGTCCCAATCGACATCACAAAGCTAATAAAAGTAAACTAGACGAACACTTCAATGAGAGTAAAAGCCAATGGCGAATTATCTGTAACAATAGGGCAGATGGAAAAAAGGAACATCAGTTGATGAAAGCAAGAAGAACTGCTGGATGCATGAATAACCTTATACGGAATATTAAATACATCACACAAGAAGTACAAAAGCACGATATGTCCAGTAATATCCTATGCATCAGCAGATACAACAACAAATCAAAGAAAACGACAAACTAGAGAAATTACTATATTACGGAGGGTACTAGGAAAGACAAGGTACGGTGGGTTGCCAAACTATAGTACAACAGAAACGCGTAACGTAACAGATATTAATTCTTGGATTGCGGAAAGAAAAAGAATATGGAAAGAACGTATATCAAGAATGGATGACACAAGACTAGTGAAAAAAGCAAGAGATAGCCAACCAAACACGAAGAACAGCATTGGTCGACCAAGGAAGAGGTGGAGTGACAGCATGTGGGACCGTTGTTATAAAACAAGAGAGAGTCCTAACTAGGAAGTTAAAGAAGAAAAGTTTATGTACGTGCGATTTTTATCTGCATGCTGTAATGCAACTGAGTCGGAAGTTACTACAGAATCGTATAAAAATGTTTCTAGTGTCTTTATAACAGTATTAACGTAGTGGTAATTCATACAATAAAAAAATCCTCCAGGTTGGATCTATGAGGATCATGGGTAAACCTACACGGGCGCCCGCCATCTTGTTTTCTCGCCATTCTGAAATTGTGTCTGACCATGGTCACACGAGCCTATAAGGCCATCCAAACATATGTCGGGAATTACGTTGACCGGACCTACATTAATCACCTACGCAATCCTAACGGCAGAATACGTCCAATCACTAGAAATTACGTAGAGCTAGGAGAAACAACTCAACTAAATCCATTGCGGTGGCAGATCGTTAGAAGGATAAACATTTCTTTCAACAAATCCTGACAGATACAGGCAACTACCGGACTCCGGGATAAGGTTAAGTTATTTAGAATTGTAGTTTATACTTGCACATTAGAATTCTCTTTCTTGATATACAGCGAATAAGATTAGAAAATACTCTTCGTTTCCATCCAGTACTGATGCGGGTATTCTGTAGGAATAGACAGGTGCACTGAACAGAAGTCGGTCAGCGGTTGTGCTAGAGCTGTGTTTGCAATACAGTTTCACAGGTTGCTTTTATTTAAATAAGTAAATGTGTAAAGGAAATTCTTATGTTTATCGTACTACCTTATGAAATTCATTTTTATGTATTTCTATAAACAATACCGTTATTATAATACCGTAAGTTCGAAAATCTGAAGGAATCCAATTAACCCAACATAAATGAATCAAAATCACTTCACATTCATTTTATTAAAAGGCATCTTGAAGATATACATTTTGAGGAAAGTTATACATTGTTCTATGGGTATGGTAGAGATTTGGAAGAACGTCTTCTACTTCCATAGAAACGTTGCTTCATATTACTAATGATAAGGCTAGAAACGACCTTCATTTCAGACGAACGGGAAGTCTATAAGGCGCAGCAGTCGTCCCATAGCAGTTTATAGACCTACAGCTTTTATTTAGAAAGATGTACACTTTAATGTGAGACACATTTTTATTTAAATAGTAGTTTAAGTTAAATCTAAATGTAATTTATCATTAGTTGCAGGCAAGATTAGAGTTAATCACTTTATTGTTGATAAATTACCTAATAAAGAAACAATTAAAAAAGCTATTCTTCTTGATTAACTCCAATTACAGTATTAAATTTCTGTCACGGTACATCAGCGTTGAAGCGTGAAATTTTGTCAGTCCCGTGGCAGTTTATACTGGAAAATTCTAATGGAAATAGATTTATGTTCGGTAATTGCACAAGGAAGACATAAAGTGATTAAAAAAATTTGAGAACAACTAGGGATCGAATATAAATATTTTATTTGTTTATCGCAAGGGAGTCCTTTCTCAACTCGTAATAAGCTTTAAACATTCATTCCAACTTTCTGAATCAAAAGGTGCACTATTAATATTGAATGGCGTTCTCAAAAATGAATTTACGTAATAAGATCGACGTCACCATGAAAACGTTAAACACCATCCAGATTACTACGTTGAACTACACAAGAAGATCACATACGCAGGCATGAAAGATGAAAACTCTTTCAATTAGAGTGATTTGGTGAGTCTCAACGTTAAAACAGTACTCCTGTGTTGTGTAGAAGATACAGAAGCACTGAATATTGACAAAATAATCTAAGAGACACCAGTGAGAAACATTTTTACGTAAACAGTAGTTTAGTTTGGATTTAAATCTAATTTATCATTAGAAATCATTAGAGTCAAGGCAAGATTAGAGTTACATAAGTTGCTAACGAACTTTCTTGTAAAGAAACAATTATAAAATATATTCTTGTTTAATAAACGCCAATCAGAGTTACAACGTTATTTGTTTTATATAAATTTATTTGCATAAATTAATTAATTATCTTTTTAATTAGGTCGTAACCCCAAGTTTGGGAGGTCATATACGACTTTATATTTTCTGTGAATTTATAATTGTAAATGTTAATTGATCAAATAACTAAATTATCTTGATTACTATGATTGACAATTCTTTATCAGTTTGAATAAATTGTTTAATATTGATGCTAAATATATCTGCTCATAGGAACTTCATCATGCGAATAAACTAATTGTTTCATGTTTCATGTAATGAGTTATGTCTACTACTCACTTAATCCATTTGATTCTAACTACACATGGGCGTGTTGTTACAATGTTATGTTTACCTTGCTTAATTGACATATAAAACTATGTAAGGGATGGTAATTAATAGTATTCCATTCTAAGGAGTTTTCCATAACTGTGGGTTTTTACTACAGATCTTGCTTACTGCTCCAGGTCGGGCATACCATATATAATGATACACTTTGATATCACTGAACTTTAATACGTCCCGCGTTCTGGAGCACCATATGTAAACAGGTGTTTAGGTCAATAGCAATTATATGACTCAGACACTATGAATATTTGTGAACAATACAAATTTATTATGTATCTTCAATGTCATTTAAATTCTGAAATAAAGTTAGCGTTTCTATACTACACATTAAAATACACAATGCTGTTATATTGTCTCTAACATTTATGAACATCTACAAATCCATAAAGGTTAATTAATGACTTTACAAATTTCAATATATCCTACTCTATAGATTCATATTTCTCAATTGGCGTTACTCAGAGCAATTAAATAAATGTATAGTCAACTCAGTGGCGAGTTCTTTTTGAGTGGCAGGACAGTGGCAACCTAATCTAATGGTACATGAATAATAATAATTTACTTGGTGTTTGTATCCGATTTGCGGTGACTAACTGCGTAGTTCCTCATCCTGCGACGAGGTCTTGGCTGTAGATAAGACGATTAATCTACTCCACGTCATTGAATTGTGATACACCAACTCCACTTCACTTGACACTCCGTCGACGACACTATTTGTTCCACATTTTATTCGGATACTCGCATTAACGAAAATGACTAATAGCGGTCATTCGAATATTATTTCACTGTCTAAGAACACTTTCGCGTGCGGGTTTTCTGTCACTCTTGGTGTACCTGCGTGATAGTTTATGCCGCGTTCAACTAGTGCGATTGTACCATTTATAATGTATTTTATTAGGCAAATATAAATGGTTTTATTTGCACTTCAGTAAGTTAATTCGTGGCGCAATCTCACTATATTGTCCCATGTCACTTACGTCACGGTAATGTGATATATTGTCAATACTTAATCACACGCATTCGATTCTTAAAACTGGATATTTATAATCACAAAGTCTGATTGTACTTAACTCGACATTGTCTTAGTATTTAACTTCCACGATCTAATGAATGCTATTAACGTACGGGTTAGTTCTACAGTTTTACATAGTTTCTGACACACTCCCGAACGATCTATCTGCTTGTATGAATACACTTTACTACAGTCCCTCTGAAAGACTCTGACTGATTGATACTGAAATAAAATAGACTGACGAAAATTAAAATAATACCGAACTGAGACTGAACTCAAATTGACTGTTTGAAAATTGAAAATCGACTGAACTGAGATTTAAAATAGACTGAACTCCCGTTCTCTGCGAACACCTAATTTTATTTCTTCAGCAACACGACTCCCTCCAAGGATATCATACCCTTACTACTATCTCCGTCGTGATTGGCTTCTCGCTTCCGATTCTGCGAAGACTCCTCCTAGATACTCTGGCTGGGGTCCCTGGTCTACTTCCCATTAACTCTTCACCCACGTCTCCATGGTGATGTCTTCTTTACACCCGCCTTTGCCGAATTCCTTGTTCCTGATAGGTCAGTCTAGACCCCTCTCTAAAAGTCTTGCTGTTCGCACCACCTCCACGTATGACGACGGACCTAATTACACGGTTGTCTGTTACGCGATTGTCTTACGTTCCCTACTGTCCTTCCCAAGCGATTTCCGTTCAGCACATGTGTGTACCATAACTCGGGTGTGTCGAGTCGCCGTATTGTCCTCGACTTCCCTTGTTACGTTCACACGCTGATGGTGGTCATCTTCCAGGAACCAACATCTGCTCTGCAGCCCTCCAAGATGCTCCTTATTTTGTGCCAGTAAGCAAGTTACCCGCTGTGCGGCTATGCATGTTCTTAATTGCATCCGCTCGTATACTGCTTTTGTGGAAAATGTCATGTCCATGTGCAGCCGCTAACTCACACGTGTATGTCGAAAAATGCTGGCGTCCCCTTAGTACACGTTTTGTCGGTAATTGTGACGAAAAGACATAGTCTTTTGTTTCTTTGTTATTGTAGCCTTTTGCGTTTATGTCGTTCATTCACGTCCAACATCTGCTGTGTGCTGAGGCATTGTCTTTCTTAAGTCATTGTCTAACGGCGGCCGTTTGGCTATAACATGCATCACTCTTGACAGTTGACGCCCGCTACAGTGCCGTTTACTCAAAAAAAAATTCTCTACTGTAATTGCTTCACAGAGTATTATCGAATTTTATGTCAATCGCATCGCAGCTTATACTGACAAATGCGATACTGATTACTGATTTATGTTCAGTAATTGTTTAAGTGATGTGTTCAGTGTTATAACAATTTTAAAGCCTTTAACTGACATATTATCTTTCTGTGCGATGCCATGCATACTAATGTGTGTTTATTTATTAACGTATAGGTCAAAATAATCGAACGTGTCATGAAGTATTTTTACTTGAAAAATCATAATTTATTGATTATCTTAACCAAAATTGTTTATTTTCAATTATTGAATTAAAAATATAATAACATCCTTAAGATGTTAGTAGGCTATACGCTGAAATGCTAAGGATATCGACGAAGAAATGAGACGAAATGTGTAATCAAAAACTTACTAATTATATAACAAAAAAATTCACACCAAAAAGCTCAACTGATTAAATGTCCGTCTAGAAGCATCGTAATAAGTGACGACTAAATTAGTGAGAGGCCAAGGGAACGATTCCCATTAGCCACGGTCGCACCAAAATGAGTAATGTAATACTGTATAGCGTTGTCAAATGAATCTACGAAAGCAGAACCTAATCACCACGAAAAAGTTGAAGAACAGCCAATTGCTTCAGAACATGAACATCACAGGGTTACAGTGTGTCACAGCTTAGATGACGGATTCATAACAAGGTTAAAAAACACTACCAGAAGGAGACTCATCGTACATGGACTCCGAAATATTTAAAAACGCTGGTCTTTTCTGATGACCAATTAATTATTGATTGTGAAAACACCTTTCAAAGAGTCTTTTAATTTGTCATCAATATTACGGGATATACTACATTATATGTTATAACTGCGATTTAGGTACAGTTAAAACAAAACATGCCGTGAGAGTCGTAAGTCTGTGTATGGATTGCAATGCTGGAATAAGTACGTTTAAATATCTAGGTTTTTAAATGACAATATTTGTAAAAGATTTATTAGATGTTAAAGGAATTTGTGGTAGCATAAGTAGAACTCTAAACAAGTGGTGGAAAGACACTCGCCTAAAGTTATCGAAAACAGTGGTCGTACCTTCGTCGCTATTTAGATGTGAAACTTGAGTCGGGACTAAACCAATTCAGTCGGCAAAAATTATATACTTCACGACGAAAAATAACGTACTAAAGAAGATCATATTCGTAGTGTAGAAATCAGTGGTGAGGGATTGGCATGTTCTTTCTAAACGCCAGAATTAAACAATGCCATTGAAGATATCTCCATCATATGAACAGAAATACTAACTACCATTATTGATATACCTGAACTGACCTTTCAGTAAAACCTAACATTCATTTTATCCTCCAGTAGAAATAAATCCACGAAACTGATTACGAAGAACAATAAAGTATTCAAATTATTTTTATCAAACTCTGTATTTGTGCTTCCTTCATGTTTCGTAAATCATGCAGCTTTTGTTATGTAAAGTGAGTTATGGTGATGACAAAACTAACTGCGCGAGGACGTATATAATAAACGAATGGTAGGGAATAATATATTGTGCCAATATTATGCTTAAGGAAAGTAAAAGTACTGTGATGAAATAAACTAAGACAATTTAAGGTACAAATAACATCCATGGTGACGTATAAGTCAAAAACATGGATCTCGCTGTAACTGAAAAGAACATGACAAAATTTTGAAAGGAGACAATAACAAGAATAACGGGAGAAGTGACAAAGTGTCGGTGGAGACTCAGAAGTAATGTACAGATAGCAGTCGATTAATATGTAGACAATAAAGACACATCAAGGACTAGTATATTTGCGCAACATTAAAAGAATGGCAAATAAAAAAAAATATTAAAAAAAAGATTACATCTCAAGAAAGAATTGATGATGAGAAAAATTGTTGACAGAATGTGGAAGTACAGTCAAGTCAAGTATAGGAGGCGAATTGTACTGGAAGCCAATGTCCATCAAGAGCCGGAGAGCGTTTGACTGACTGGCTGTTTTCTAAAGGAATAAATGGAAAAAATAAGAAGAAGAAATTTTGTATTCATTTGTTCTTGATTCCTTTTGTTACTGCGAGGATAATGATGCCGTTACGTCTCTAACGTAAACTCTTCATTTTTCTACGAATATTAAAATTTCCTTCAAAGTCGGCGTTTTTTATTGTATAATTCTCCAAAGTATAATTAACTCGTTATACTTTTAACTTAATATCTAGGCCCTCACTTTTGTTTTGCTCTTAATGTAGGAAGTTATTAATTTAATTCCAGCCTTTCTGGCTCAGATTTTGTAAAAGAACTTTGTAATTTTCAAAGAACAACAAACTTAACGACAAACAAAGTTTGAAAACACTTTGCTAATGCACAATCAACAGTTATTTTCTTTATGTGTGTGTGTGTGTTGTTTGGGGGTGGTAATGGTATTATAGGTGAGCGGCGATAAGTTAATATTACCGAAATAAATATATGGAATGATGTTTATTAAAAATTAATTAATTAAACAACTTTTGATATCCTTACTCCTGATTTACCAGACAAACTACTCTAATAACCAAGATAAATTTAACTAAAATTAATTGTCTTTTAAGGGTTTGTTTTTCTTACTTTTTAAAAGTTTTTATGGTTGAATAGTAAAATTAAAATTTGGACTTCACTTGACTGTTGTGTGAAGAACGTTGTCCGTAGCTGAAGTCCGGTGACCTGATGATCTTGTTCTCCGACAGTCTCCTGTTGTGTGTACGCATTAATGTAGACGGTACAATCCCTCGATGTTGCTTTCAGAATGTTATTGGGTTCGAAATTTGTACGAGCTAATTCGATTCGTCAGTGGTCTATTGTCTTACACCAAGTCCAGTAGGCTTCAAGTGTCTTTCAAACCTTACAATCTTACACTGTCACCGAAAGCACTCGGTCTTAACCTACGGTAGGTCTAAAACTTGTTTCTAATGCTTAAAGATCTCGAGTTTATATGTTTGAGATTGGTAGTGTTCAATGTGGTGAATTCGCGGACTTGTGGCCGTTTCCTACAAACTCTACGCCCGAAGAAACGCAAATTAATCACGTTCGAATAACCGACATGAACTGTTCTTTTACGATTATGATCTTAACTCTTGACAAAAATTCTAAAGAACTAATTAGCCAATATTTAATTCAAGTAAGGGATTCAAGTCAAGAAATGCTCTAAACCTGCAGCAAAATAGTCTATAATTTATTATTCTTATGGCTTTTCCAGTATGTATTGCTGCATTAGACGAGTTACGCTAAGACGAATATTGCCACTTCATGTGACAGAATCTCTCAGTAGTTAAATCCTGTAGCTTTCTCTCACATTTCTTGTGCTTTAAATGAAACTAAGTTTTAAAATTTGAAATGCCTTGAATGAGATGTCCTACTTGTAGCATAACATTACTTAAAAAACATAGTAGAGTTAGTTACCGTGTGCCGTTACTAAACTTATACGATAACGGGCAGCAACCGTCCTATAGTTTCTTCTGGTTCGAGAAAAATTACGTAACGGAATAACATGAACTTCTAATTTTATGATTCTACACTTGGTTACTGTTATCAATCTGTACCTGGATATGTCATTTAGCTGCAAAATAAAGGTAATGATGGAGTCTGCATAATGTGATTTTGAAGACAGTCACTAAAATCAATGGACGCCATGTTCTGTGGGCTAAACCGTATATGATAGAGTTAAAAATCCGGTCACAGAAACAGTTGATAAACTTCCATGTCGTGACATCGATCGTAGTACCCTACAGAATTTGCTTCAATGTTTAATCTATGTAGCAACACTAATGAAGCAAGGTACACATTTTTGTTGTTGCTAACTTATATTTTCAATATCACTACAAAACTATTAAAGTTCGCTTACTTCCATTTACAAGCGATGTTTATGGTGCTCTAATCTGCGACTGCTTTGTTCTGTAAATTCCAAGAGTAAGTTAAAAAACTGATGCGTAATATCTCGCTACAAAACATCGTTTGGAGGAGGAGGATGTTTATTTTAAACAATGGAATAATATAAAATGCAATTTAATTCATATACAGAAGCCAAATTACTAAATTCAGCTTTCATTTAATGTAATGTAGTTTTCCTTCATTTTGTACACATACTTTAGGTTCGTATGAAAAAATTATGTAAAGTCCTAAATAACAGGGAAACCTGGGTTAGTTCTGGTTACATTAACGATCTTCTATGTTGTACGGGTCAGACAGGCGCACAAATCTGTCTTCATATTATGAAAAAGTGTCAGTAATTGTTATGACGTAAGCATAATAATTAGATATAGATTATACGAATCCAATAACTCCAGTTTCTGTGTTACTCTTGTCTCAATAGGTTTATCGCGTTGTGTGTTCTTAAATAACCCACTGCACCGCACGATGTGTTCTCTATCGCTTCACAAAACGTCGGACTTAATTAGACAATAAATTCTGTTTATTGCAGCACGTATCGCGGCCAGATCTGCACTTCCGCATAAGCCCCAAAGGCCTAACTCCAACACACTCGCAAAGTTTATTGGTCCACGGGGCCTGACATTACAAGTTGACCCTTAGCAGTAACACTGCTTTATAGTTAACGCTTTAGGTTTTCTGTTCCATTTTTAAACTCTATATTTGTCTATTCCACGGCAAACTTCCTAAGATCGGTGCATTTATGTTTCGCGAAAAAAAGAAATAGGTTTCAAAAAATTGGTGGCTATTTCTTTGATATCCCATGTGCACACCTGAAATTGAGACACCTGAAATTGATAACAGACCTGTTATCAGTTTGTCGTGGTTAAGATTTTGAACAAATAATATAACAAGAACTACAAATAAAATAGGTTATCGAGAAAAAGCAGTAAGGCCTAATGAAGATGATTTCAACGTATGTAAGAAGTATAGGCAAAGTGTAAAACCTTGTAGTAGCGAAATGGAAGATAAAACCACGTAGAACTTGGTGGAGTTTGGCGGCTATACGTAAGGAGACATAAAGACATTCATTAATTGTTATTATTGTAGGAAACTGCTTTATGTTTGACGTATACATGTACCTCCTTATTGTAGATTTCAATACATTTTCAGGCCTTATTTTTAGTTTATTTGTAGTTTTTTCATCATAATAGCTCATTTTGTTGCAAGATTGCAGGACTAGTCTAATAGATTTCAGAATTACTACCTGTTTGTACTGCGCCGTATTTCCTTATCAACCTGCAAATATATCTCTTTATTTTGAAAACAAGATATTCTGTTTTTTGGGAGTATATTGTTTAGCCCCATTTTTTTTTAAATTATCGTTAACACATATTTGATGGCCAAATGATCTTCAGATAAAATTACCACATCATTCTATATTCATTTAATATACAAAGCTAAAAATATCTGGGATCAAAAGTTTTAAATGCATTAGCAGATACTGCAACTAAATGGTACACCAACCGTGACGTGAATAAAAGTTTATATAAGGATAAAAGTCAAATAAACGAATTTTCTCTCTGTGGTCAGCTTTCGTCTAGCCAAGCTATGACATTTTTCAGTAAACCCACAGTCACATGAAAAGATTTATAGTAAATTATTACCTTATATTCGCTCCGCCGTGTGACTTCTCAATTTGGTTTACGTCAAAAGTTAAACGTTACGCGTCTCGAGGCGTATGCCTCATCATCAGACGTTAAATTTAAAAACTTTGAAACACACACATCACACAAGAAACGTGTTTGTCAAAAATAAAATTGGAGAATATTGGCATATTATGTGCACTTGTTGTTGGGTGCGCACCCGTTCAGGTACTCGAATTTTGAAGTACCCGTTTATTTTTTGAGTACCTAAACGGGTGCGCACCCAACAAGTGCACATAATATGCCAATATTCTGCAATTTTATTTTTGACAAACACGTTTCTTGTGTGATGTGTGTGTTTCAAAATTTTTAAATTTAACGTCTGATGATGAGGCATACGCCTGGAAACGCGTAACGTTTAACTTTTGACGTAAACCAAATTGAGAAGTCACACGGCGGACCGAATATAAGGTAATAATTTACTATAATTATAAAAGTGACTTGGATACCAACACGAACATGAATGTTAAACACATGAAAAGACTTAGAGAGCGTGGTTCAATTAACAATCATAATCAACATTATCGTATCATATTCTGCTGTGTCGTAGATCTAAATGTAGTGTTTCTTTCCCTCCTTGACACTCTCTCAAGTGTTATGCTCTCCTTGATCGTTTGAGCAACTGCTCATTCCTAATTTTATCCATGCTAATTTTTCGCCACATTACTTACTTACAAGTTACTTATTCCTCTCAAATGTTTGTCTCATTACCTCTTCTTGAGATTTCTGGAATGCCAAATCTTTTAGTTTCCCCATTTTCTTCTTTTAATTATTTTACGGACTGACTCCCGATTTGTTCTCTTCGACAATTCTTCACTTGATATTCTTCTTGGAAACAGATTTTGAAATTTTCCTTAAACATTTGTTGTCATATATTGTAGTTTACATTCTATATTCAAGTTCCTGCTCCATACCATAACAAAGACAGTACACTGCAGGTAAACTTTGTAATTTTTATTTATATGAAGAACTTACAGAATACCACATTTTATTTAGTGGATGAAATACGTTTTTTGAGCCGGTTATAAACAGCCTTGTCGGCCGGAACACGAGTCCTCTGCCAATTTTTCCAGAAATATTTCCTCTCACGAGCGAGAAGAAATACTTCCACAGGCATACGTTGGCAGTCGGGCGTGAGACCGGCTCGCATGCGACAAGACACATCCACCCCTGAAATGATCGCTTCGTCGAATCGACCAACTGCTTCATCGACTTGGCGGACGGTTTCGAATGTGCTAACTGGTGGCAATCAACGATGTTACTCTTGTCCCGTGCAGTGCCGTGCTGGGTAGCGACGTGAACCAAGATGGGGTTGTGGTCGGATGTGAGCTCCGTGAGCGAGAATACATCGACCGGGCAGACAATGTCCTAGGTAACCGCAATATCCGGAACGTCGATAATCACGTTAGGCCTAAACGGAATGAAAGTTGGTTGCGCTGTACTTACCACCGCTGCCTGGCGAGTCTCAAGTTATCTGAGCAAGGGCTTCCCGTTCGGAGGGATCAAGCGACTTGCAATTCAGGTTGCCGGCTAAGACTACCCTACGGGGAGCGTCGAAGATGACATCCCTACCGTGAGGTCATCGACAAGAAGTTCAGCGTTGGGGGGGGGCTTGTATACTGTGACCACGAGGACGCTGCAAAGAGCTCAATGGACGGTGGCATAGAAGTTGGTACGCTGCGGCAAAGCGACACGATGATGACTAATAGATTTCCTGACCGAGATCGCACTGCCGCCCCCTTGTTGGCCGACTCTATCATCCTGATGCAACACGTAATTTTGTAACCGGAACGGGTTCGCAGGGGTCTAGTTGTATCGGACAAGAGAATTACGTCGGGCTTGAACCGTACCAGGAACTCCTTTTAGCCTGTAGGAAGGCCTCGACCATGCGGTGCTCCTCGACCTATTTGACGATGACCTTGACCGTATTGCCACCTAGAAACGTGAAGTCAAGTTTGTCGGCAGAAAGTCCGGGGGTCGCAATAAGCCGCCTGTAAACAGCGGCGACAATGGCCACTCCGTGGGCAAACACGGCCGATATACAGCCAACAGCATAGGACGCCTGCCCGACCTCCGAAGCAGCCGCAGAATCCGCCCCGGGTTGACCCTGAGGGGGGCAGTATCCATGGCCGAGGTCTGAGAGGATGAGGTTTCTGGAAGTGGTTCTTCTTCGGCTTTTTAGCCTATGGCTCGTTAGCCGGAGAGGGACTTCTTCTGACCGGACCTCGTCGTCTCCATTGCACGAGGCAATTCACGCGAGTCGCTCATGGCCTGTTGCCCGGAGAGGGAATGTCGACGGACGGGTTTGCTCTGGTCCAGAGCAGTCCCTGCCAAACACCAGAGTTCTCACCTCCAGCCACAGCCAGATGGCGCCTACGCTGCTCATGATGATCCTGGGGCGAGCTGGACTATCTGACCTTACCTAGACAGATGTCCACTAGTTGCTTTACCCAGGTGGTATTACAAGCAGTGCTTATCACGACAAGTCTTTCAAGAAACGCATTCGTATTTATAAACTCAAACAAAAGTAGGAACGTGGTGTTACCCAATCACATTACGACGTTTTTTATAGGTTTGCATTAAACATCATATCACGCTTGTCTCGTCTTTAATAGTCATGCCTAATGGCCGGTAACCAATATTCATTGAGCGTCAAAGCTTCCTCTGTTTATGTTTCGGTCTTCGCAACTATGGATCTCAATAGCCTTCCTCTGCAAGCAAGCGAATTACCGCCAAGTAGAAGGAAAACCTGTGTCTCATCGAGCAAGAACGTGAAACCTTTGTCGGTCCAGGCGTGTTTGGCTACAGCAGATTTATTCGCCTCGTCCAGAGAGCAGTATCGCTTGTGCTCACCATGGCGGGTGTTCATCGTAGTACCGACGTACACCATACCACACGAGCACGAGGACAGGGGATCCCTGGGAGGGGATCCCTTCAGCGATCGCAAAAATTGTCGACAAGTAAACAGCACGAATCCCAAATCGCTCAAGCTACCTCCTGAGATGTTCCGTCACACTCACGCCCTGATTTAAGACAAGAGCGCAGTGCCGACCACCTGCTGCTCGTCAACTGGAACATCTAACATGTTACATTTTGTTTTGCTGCTCTTCTTTGGTATCTTATCCATGCGTTTTCTTATCCAGTTTTCAGGGACTTCTGAAGTTTGTCCAATTTAATTTATTAGCGTATATAATAGTTCTGTGCATGTTTCCATGCTATACGTGACAATATCAGTAGCTATATTATCGTTTTCTGCTGCTTTTCCATTTATTAGTTGTCTTATTTCCTCTAAGGGCTTTCAAATGTACATTTCCAGTGCCTGTCCCTTTTCCTTATATCCATTTCATCCTGTAAGTAAACAGGTTTTATTTACTTAAATACAAAGTGAATCCATAACGTTTCGTTATGGAATATGATAAATTGTCAAGTGTCGTACTAAATATGTGTTTTGGAAAATACTCATATATATTGTGACTACCACTAAAGAAACTTAATTGCTTTATTTATGTACTCAAAATGCACATATTTAGAACTAGAATTATCGAGGCCGAATATATTAAATATATATATTTGCAAAAAGTAGTGAAACTATTCTATAACTGAACAATTGCTCAACCCACTCACACCTACAGAAATCTGCTGTACATATTTTGTATAGTGAGACTGTCTAACCCAAGCTTCATCCATCACACGTGCACGCGTTTGGCCTTAAGGTACGGTGTGAAGGACGTATGAAATAAAAATATTAATAAAAGAAAGATAAAGTGTATAGTAATGGATACTGGCATTAAGAAGTGTTTATCCTTGGAATTACGAGAATGAATCATTTTTAATAATAAATAATTAATCCTCGTAGAATGAATAGACTACTTTTTTCTGATTTATTTCGCTTTCAACGTGATTGTCATCTTTCCGAGATACCTTTCGATAAAATTTAAAGTTGTTTCTTAAGTACGATTGTCTTTATAACAATACAATACGAATAAAATAATCAGTCTTTAATGTACTCATAAGCCCCCTATTGCTTGGGGGCAATAGCGTTCTCCGCAAGCAGACAGTCTGTATAATATACTGGTATATAATTTAATCTACATTTTTCGAAATACTCGCAATGTTTTTTTTTTAATTTTAATAATTGTTATAATACTGTTTTGATTATTTAAATCTTAATAGTTAAAATGTGCCCATTACCCTTATATTATACGAAGGTACGACATCCGTCTGTGGAAGCCAATAACTCTTACGGCGCCCGAGCACTAAAGGTGGTTCCAACAGCTGCCAAAATGTGAGTATGCTTCATATACGTACTATAGTACGGGACTTAGCATTGAAAGCTTCGAGGTTACGCAATAGTAACAGCTCTTCCCCGCCCCTCGCCCTCCAGGGTTGTCGCACGTTACACTTGGTTATGCGTTGGCAATGGCGGGGAGGGCGGGGAGTGAAGCGACATGGCAATACTGCAGTCGCCTCGAAGCTTATATTGATACGTCTCACATTATAGTCTACTGCAAACCCCGCTGGTGGCATGGAAAATATTTTCAGACACGCTCCAAACTTCACACTAATACGAAGGCCATCCTTCTTCCACTTCCTTCTTCGCCTTTTGCTTCTCCTGTTTCTTAACTTCTCCTTTTCCATTTGACTCCTCTTTCTTCTCCTCCCCCTCAACGTTCTTTTTCTTCTTCTTAATTTTCATAATCTATTTCTTCTTTTTCGCTACTCCTTCTGTTATTCTGTTTTCAACGAGCTCAGTTGAGAGTAGTTTCCTTAGCCGTTAATTAACATATCTTACTTGGCCGTCCAATGAAGCATTCCTGTGCGTTAAGGCTGATGTCTGTTTCCCAATTCATATACATTCCTCCATGTTAACTATTGCTAAAGAATTATTAGCGCACATCATTTGTTTTTTTTTTAATTTTGTCACTAGTGTGGTATATGTCACCTTTGTAGTCCGCATGCGACTATATTTTCCGTTTGAAACTACTGTCTCAGCGCGACAAGAAATTGGGAAAACCATCGACTTAAAGAATATAATTAGGGTCGTGTTTGCTTCGTAAACACGTCAGGTACTACCATCATTCTGATAAATTTTGTAGAACAACAGTTGACTGTCAATACACCTGGAAGCTTCGAAATTTGCAGAAACCACGTCTCCGAGTTGTAAATGTGCAATTGCTTTAAACCAGCATTTATCAAACTGTGCCTCTATCAGCATCATCCAATGCTCCGTGAGGAGACTGGAAAGAAAAACAAGTGAATGAAAAGTAGTGATATATCAAAATTGTGATTCTATGCGTCCGTGAACTGTGTCTACATATAGTAACGAGTAGAAATTATTTACCTCCTTTTGAATATTGCGTATAGGTCGAAGTTCATGCATCACCTCAGTCACCTTCTCGCGCTGGCATTTTCTTGAAACCCGCGCAAACAACAAGAATTATCTATGTTTATTATGTGGTTCTTCGCCATGTTTTTCGATCAGATTTTTAACTGCGACATATTTTCTACTGGGTAGATAAACGTAGTAAAATCGCGTTTTCTTTATTACGCCAGTCGGCAATTCCAGTAATGCAAGTGGTTAAGGGAATAAGCAATATACTGGTTACGGCGCAGTTTGAACTTTGTTATGTAAACGTTTACGTTAGTATAACTATTTGTATCTTCAGGTCAGAACACTTGTACGTCGTAGCTTTGTTGACACGCCTCCGTAGTGATTCAGAAAATATAATGGATGTTTTCCAGTCGATTTTTGGTTGAAGTCTTTCCTCCTGGATTGAAAAAAAATCCTTATTGTATCATATTTAGCAGATATAAAAGCAGCAACAGCTTAAAACTAAGTCAAATTATTGGGCTAGAATTTAATTTACTGTACAAAATTACAAGCAAAAGGCAAACCTTTAAAATAACAAATGCGCATTTACACAGATGGAATATTCTTTAAGCACTACATAAGTACAGTGTTGTACATAAAAATATAACCAAAATGATGTAACAATTTTTAATTTGAATAAAAAGCCTATCTTTAAGTCGTTTCTCAATAAATAGTTTCCTTCAATTTCATAACTTTCATAGATATTATTTGTTTCCGGGGGTTTTGTTTTAAAAATGTTCATTTTTTTTTTTTTAAATAATGGTTCAATTTTCTATTTTTCCAGGAAGCTGTCAATCTCTCCAATTAATGTAGCAATACATGTGCTAAAAGCATCACACTTACTCAACGAAATCTGTATACTCATTATGAAAGTCCTACGTGATAACATCACAGTGTTATTTTGTTGTCTTATTGTTAACCACCATTTTATTATTATCATAATCTCAGAGACTATTTTTATTATACGACGTAATTTATTTTTCGAATATAGCGTGAAAGAAGGTGTTGCAGTTGCTAATGATAGAACTGTTGGACAGATGGAGTAATGCTGTCTTTGTGAGTGAAACAAGTCCTTAATTCTTCGGAGACCAGCCCGCACGAAATATTATAGAAAAAGAAATTACCACAAAATCATGATTTCTACTTGGATACTGGGTTTGTTGAGATAAATGACAACAAACCACGGTACAAAATTTTCAGCGCTGACAAACGATTCGACGTCCCACAGTAAAAATGCACTGTCGTTTTGAGGGGGTCCAGGGCGAATTTAAATCAAACAGACAGACAAATAACTTATACGAACTGAAAAATTAACATCCTATCACTCAAAAACGGTTAACAAAAAGGACTTGGTCGCTATCCGCTTAGTTACTAAGCCTTTTTATTTGGCAAAACGTATGCTATCACTGATAACTATCATGTCGTGCGTAAAGGATGTATGCTGGATGAGGAATCCACGAACTACTAAACGGACCTCCTCTATCAGAAAACATAATATTGTAACCGATCGGCAACTTATCACAGGCTATAAAACTACATTAGTTTCATGACTAAAATTTATAAAATGTTTGCTCCAAATGGTGACTCAACGAATGATAATGGGTTTTCATTTTTGATTGTTTTGCGCTGCCAGTACCTGAAGTCTTTCCAAAGGTGGGTCTGCAAGCCGTTACGAATGTTCAGTGGCATCGGATGGGATAACTGCGGCAATATGTGAACAGACGGTTCAAAGCCTATGATTACAAACACATCTAGAGTTATCTCAGAAATGAAATATAAGGTCAAGGAATGCAGCAGTTGTTGCAGCCTCGTCATTGCTATAAGACAGCTGTTTTCTCCTAAACACGCTTTAGACTAAAGTTTAAAATAATAAATTTTATTCCATCATGACCTTAAATTGCGAGGTTATTAACATACTGTGTGATAACGTAGGGAAATCTAGAAGTGCAAAAAGCGACAAACCTTGAGAAACCGACTTGAGTAATGAGAAAATCTTTTAATAGTATAGGTTTGATCAAAGAAAGAAAGAACAATTGTGAAAAAAGAGAAGATTTTGGAATGGAGACGCAGTAAAAAGGATTGCAATAGAGTGTAGTGAGATAGAACAAAGGACATCTAAAGATACTTACGGCTTAAAGTGTACGCTTTCTATGCGATCTTCAAAGCAAAACGAGAAGTAAAATATACTAAAAGCCGTTAGGAACCGTTATTGATTGTCGATAGATGCTTTAAATTTTTTGTCTACGTTGTCAATAGTAATTTTAAATTAAAACATTAGAATTTGATTGACGGCTTTAAACACTAAGAAAAACCACGGAAACTAGAATTAACACTGTACCGTAAAACATGCTTTTCTTGGACATAGGAAAATTTACTTGTAAAGATGTCAAAATAACGTCACAGACGATCAGGGCCGTTTTGTTCCAACATAACGGAAACAATTCTGAAGAAGTGGTCGTGAAACCGATGTAGTCTGGTTTTATTAGGTAGTAGTCTTCTACCTGGTGCGCCAGGTAACGACTAAGTGTAACTGCGATTTTTGTGTTTCTCTGCCTAACAAAGTGCGCTAGCATCTCGTCATTTCTATTTACACGTTGCAAAATAAGAGCGCAACAATCTTTTTTTTTTAATTTTCATAAATGGTTTTTATGGGTTTTTACTAACTAAAAACGTTCCATAACTGTTCATATCGCACTATATTTTTCCTACAGGTTCTCATTCAAATACAGAATATCTAGCGACATGAATCTTATCCAGCCATGTTGGCTTAAGTCAGTGGGCTGCATTGTGTTAGAAACGTGTTGCAGGCTAAATCTAATCGAAGACACAGGACAGGCAAGATATGTTCAAACGAAAATGAAACAAACGCAGCCTACGCAATTATGTTTATTGTCGCCATCCACGTGCCTATTGTCGCTATCGATGACTATTATCAACTGTTTTAGTGCATAGAGTAGGACCCTTTTTAACCGAACTAAAGGGGGCGGAGCAATTTCGGGTGACGCATTTTTCGGATATTCCATGGAATCTGTTTCCGTTTATTAAGGCATAAAAAACACAAAATTATCAGTAAAAACATATTTAATTATAAACGTTTAAATTATAAACATGCAATCCAGTGTAATCTATGTTCCTAGTTGCATAGTTTTAGTTAAAAAGCCCGTAATTTTTTTCTGAACAGTTTCTTAACAGCGTTGGCGCGCTGCAATGTCACGTCATCTCTATAAAAGTAAGATGGTGTTGCTTGCTCAGCCTGCTCCACAAAATAAAGCTGTTATATTGAATCTGTCATGTATTAGTAAGACAGTAAAATTAACGGATCAATAAAAATATTAACATTTTTCTTACCTCCAAGACTTTAAATCCGTCGTCTGCTGTCACATGTTTTGTGTCTGAAATGAACATCCTGGACTGTGTCGCTGCTTTAGACTCTGGTCTCATCAGCTTCCACAATTTCTTGGTAGTAAATTCTAGTTCCGCATTATCTGCCTCTAGCAATTCTTTAATTCTACTTTTTTGTAATTCTTCACACCCTGAAATGCCTTTACCCATTTCTACCAAGTTTTCGTAATTTTCCTCATCTCTGTTCATAACAAAGTCTATCATACAATTTGTTCCATGCCTTATTTCCTTATTTAAAATGGAATCTGTAAGCTTCTTCCACCTCTGTGCACACCAATAAATGCATCTGACATCGTTTCGGTTAACCCAGGTTTCGGATAAGCCGAACTCATTTAACAACGTTTTACTGTATATTTATTATGTCGTAAAGCTCAATACGACAGGTTCACGACTGTTCAATTGAAGAAATAAATTATAGACTTCAAAGTCGGTACGTAAATCATTTCGCCGATACGTGAATCATATCCTTTAAACATGGAGAGGAATACTGTTCAGGAGTGGCTTTAAGGTTTTCGTAAACCTGATAACGTAACGGAAACGTAACTCGAATGTAAATATTTTAAAGTCTTAACGATTTGTATACTCCAGTGTGCTATGCGAAACCCTTAGTTGGGAGCACAGTATAATAAATCTAAAGGAGTTATAGTTAGTGTGTGTGTGGTAGGGGTGCTCTTAAAATTCGAGATACAACACAAGCTAGATGATCACTACGGTCGTAGAGAAAGTCGATGTTATAACTATAAAACAAACCTACGATGAATCTGAAACTTATTTTATGAAGTGGCGGCCGGTGAGTCCTGATGAAGAGGAGGCTACGAGAGTCAGCTGAGCCGCGCTCAGTCATAGCACCCCTCCCCCTCACACACATTGTTTCGCTATTAAGTATAGAAGAACTACCTGATTTTTACAGTACACAAGACTTATTAGAAATATACACGTATCTTTAATAAGATAAACCGAAGTTTAACTTACTTTCGTTCTAGCAAGGAAATAAATTGCTGAGTGGAAATATATTTTGTAAGCTGCGATGAATTTACTTGTACAGAAAATTTACTCGACGGCCCTTCTTTTGATAACATCAACGTGCCATGTAGGTCGACTTTTCAATATGCAGAGGATTCTCTTTTCAACTGAAACTAAAGAAATCGCGCTGAGGCGATCTTGAGTCATGCTGTTCCTTAAGTAGGTTTTGATTCTACAAGAAAAGATTCTCTCTACGTAAAAATTACAGGAAGGAATTGTGGCAATAAGAGTAATACTTTATATACGTCGGGAAGAATTTCATTTGAACCGTCATGATTCATCTTTTTTTATTCATCTGTTTGATTTTACTGTGAAATGGCGAGAAAGTGGTTTCAGGCCCTGTTATTCAACCTTACATTTCCATTAAAGAAATAAAAGAATCAGTCAGGAATTTTTTATCATACTGAAAAAAGTTTTTAGTGCCACGTAACCTTATTCCTCACAAGTGCAAAATCATACTTCTTGTTGAGTAATAATATTGCCTAACACTTCAAATCAAACTTGTTTATAGTAATCAGAGGACGTAATAGCCTTATTTCCTAGATGATCACATTTCAAATCTAAAGAACTAGATCCAGTACCAGACTCAGTTGACTCAATGAATTCGTTGTATTTCTTGTCATGTCTACGTTTTTGAAGTATAAAATACATTGAACAACCGGAATGTGGCGGAACTGATATGAATAGATTTTTCTAAAGAATATTGAATTTAAATCGGTTTTATGAAAAACGTGCTGGAAAACAGATAAAAGGAAAACAAATGTGAATCATTCCAAATTATTTAAATACCCTTGTTTCTCTCTTAGAGATACAGAATTTTGTTGTTTCCGACAACTCTTTGAAAACCTCAATTCATTTTAGTCTGTTTGTATGCAGTGCACTGATGATTTTAGAATTTCAGAGATCTTCATTACTTGTACTATTACATTTACTACCCAAAACGTTAAAGCAACAGCAGTACGTGTGGAATCAGGTATGACTTGCAACGGTGGAAAAAAGCAGGTATGACTTGAAGAGTAGAGAAAAAGATATTAACAGATTTTATTTTGGAACAACTACGTTGCAAAACTAAATTTAAACAGTGTACATAGCAGGGGGTAAACAGCTTGCAGTGCAAGTTCATGAACTTTTGCTTGAAAGCGATTCAGTTCCCTTGACATGAAACTAGGCACCATCGTAAGTCTGAGCAATTAATTTATTTTGTGTGTTAAATTTTTTAAGAGCCTTACACAAAACGCTACGTGAACCATCAGCTGTTCTGGTTGTTAATATCGTTATATCCTAAAAAGTACTCTTGACTGTCCACTGTTACTATTAGTCTACTATTCTTACGACTACGGAACACTGATTTTTCAGATATGTCAGTGGTTTCGTCAACCATCCAAGCAAAGAAAGGTGCTTCAGTCGATACTAGCTTCAATACAATTTTTTACCTCATCATGAAAACATTCAATGAGCTCCTTTTATATGGTTTTGGACAGTCCTCTGAAATAACGCACGTTTTCCCAGTGTTGTTTAAAATCTGGATTCCTGCTCAGTACGAGCTGAAAAATAGCATTAAAATTTTAGGGTTAATCGACTGCTTGGATTCACCTGAAACCAAGTTCTTGCTTAGATAATAAACTAGTAATATATATTAAAATTTTAATATCCCTATTGGCTTTAACGTCTTCGTTATATTTATGTGTTCTTATCTACTATGGTCATTTAAAAGTTCAGATAGGCTACACTTAACGCCTCTGTCGAGAGTCTGTATAATGATAAAATGAATTTAATGGTCTTCAAAGAATGCATGCAAAACCAATGTCCGTGACAAATTCATTGAATCATCGAAGACTTCAGCAGACCATAGAGTCTTATTTATTTTGTGCTTAACGGTAAGCAGGGCCAGAATAACTTCGACTTTACTCCACTAACTTATGGCCATTTATGTTGGTCTTACAGTGACGACTGGTAAGTTCTAGACTAGTCTTTGTGCGTTTTAAGAAACAAAAATTTTGGGGTAGGTCGACCACGTTTCAGTATTTCACTTCTCTCAAAATCACTCAACCGGATTTCCAGTACTGTTGTAATAACGACTTTGTTCGATATTACAATATCATTTAACAATTTATTCTACTAGATTCATGATATTCTCGTGGTAGAGATCACAAACACACGCTAAGAAGAGATGAACAGTAACAGAGAACAATAATACACACGTACAAGGAGCACGAGAACGTAAAGACTGCATACAACTAACATAAACTTCTGCCAAGCGGCTAACTCACTCGTTGTTCCTAGGCACGGTTACAGAGTTAATTTTAGTAATAGCAATTAGATTATTGACAGTGTCAGTTATATAAACTACATATCTTATATATAACACTAAGGATTTTTATGTAGAGTATAAGGGAAATAAATGGACAACTGCAAATAAAGCAGCCGAACGATGCACAGCTGTATTGTATTAATCCGATCGAAACAAGTACAAAGCCAAAAAGAAATCATCTGTAATTAGAACAGGTCGTCTGTTGACGGCTGAGGGAGGAGAAATGAAACTACCATTTATAACGGCTATTTACAAAAGAAAGAAAGCAAGATAGATTGAAATCCATTGAAATCTTGACAATTTTCCATTAATGGTAAATTAATTCGTTCTGACAACTTTCTTACGGAAGTTATAACATTTCTATGATTGGTTTTTTAATTAAATAAAAAATATTTGTTTTTTTTAACAGCATAATTTCTTCGCAGACGATTCATCGTCTTCCTACAACGGGTACCTAAACACTACGAGAATACCTACTGGTAGAAAGAACGTTTGTTTGTTGATGTTGCTATGATTATAATAGTTTTTAAATTTTTAATGAAGTGGAATGCTAAAAACATATTTTATTACTTAAAGTGAAAAACAAGTAAAGATCGGGAACTAGCTCTTGCCATTCAGGTAGAAATAGAGTGAGGACAGTTAACAAATATTAATTCAAAGCTACGCCATCGCCGCATACAGCTATACCAAAGAAATAAATATATCAGCTGAAAATGGGAGTTCACCTTCCTTAGTAAACGGCTTATCGAATAGTATAAAATTTTAGATTCGGAAGGAATAATACTAATAGAAAGGGTGTGTAAACTGCAAAGGTAAGGTTATATTTCTTATTTATTGAAATAAGAGCTTTCGGAACACCGAACGACATTGGAAATTCGAGATATGCTCTATCGACACCTGAATACATGTATTCGTAGCGTAATATGAAGAGTACTTTTACACCTACGTTTGCAAAACATGGAAAATAACCTACAGCAGGAACATTTCTTTCCAAGAATAGATATGCAGAAATACTACTCACTTGGTTTTTTTTTTTTTTTTTAACAGCAAAGCCGGGTCAAACGAGTGGTGACTTCTGTAAAGACGTTTCAAATAGAGAACAGTAAAAATGTAATAAAACGCAATGGTAAATAACGTCTTGACAGAAGGTTTTCTAATGGCTATTTTTCTACATTAGTCAGACAAAATCAATGCTTGCGGTAGAACAGCAAAAAAACAGAAAAATTCTGACACGTTTCTCTTAACAACGAATAACAAGAACTGCAAAAATTATGAAAGTGGACGGCCAAATAGAGGAGTAAGCGAGGACTTTAATGTTGCATGTGTTTAATCTTTATCTTAGATACTGTGAAAATCATGAAGTTCTAAAGCCAGGGCTTTCCTTTCCTTGAACAGACCCACCGTACGCCATACGTTACCTAGCGTTCATTACTACTACTACTACTACTACTACTACTACTACTACTACTACTACTACAATATGAGTGATCAGTGCGTTTATGTTTCGTATGTTTGTAATTTTGTTGTGACCTCTACTGTACAATACGTGATGTCAGTATATTTGTTTTACTTTCTGCAATAATCGCACATTATATTTGAATAATTATATTTATATTTAATTTTGCAAAAATATGATGAGTAATCTACAAACACTCAAACATTTCGTGGATATATGTAAGAACAGTTCATAACTTAGTATATTTCAAACCTACTAACCCTAAGTAACTATCTTAGTATACTAACTTAGTATACTAAACCTACCTAACGTAACCTAACCTATAAAAGTAGGTTTAAGTACATTGTCTACACGAGGCAATTAGTTTGTATTTTTTAATCTATCTAGCTTCATCTCAGAAACTACGAAATGCAAAATTTACAAAACACTTATCAGGCCCAATGCTGATATATGCTTCAGAAACCTCGACGATGAAAAAAAAATAGCGAGAGACTTCTAGGTTGCTTTGAAAGACGGATTCTAAGAAGAATATTTAGAGTAGTACAAGAAATTCGAATGTGGCACAGGCGCTATAATTATGGACTGTACCAACTCTACAAAGAGCCGGACATTGTCAGGATAATCAAAATATACAGGCTAACTTGGGTTGGACACAGAAACCAATGGGTAGTAGACCAAAGGGAAGACCTCAAAGTAGATGCAAAGACCAGATAGAAGAAGACCTCATAAAGCTAAACATAAGAGACTGGAAAGCCAGGGCACGCAATAAGGAAAAATGGAGTCGACCGTTGGAGCAGGCTGATGATGATGATTTTTAAATCTGTTCTTTCGCCAATTTTCCCGTTTATACGTTTATACGCAAGTGAATAAACAATTTGTCATACAAAAGATTTTATTATGTATAGTTTATTTTTAACGGATAAAATTATATTCCAAAATCTTATTTTGATGACGTAAAGAAAGAACATATTTTTACAGTATACGAGAATATTAAGGTATTAGGAATTAAGTCTTAAATATTATTTTTTCAATAGTTTTTTTTTTTTTTAGGTGTAATGTTGCGTCAGTTTCAATGCTTCGGCACAATTGTTCAGATCAAATCTAAAGTATTTCGTACATAATATATTTTTACAGAGGCTTCTGAAAAGACAACTTTAAGCGAAATTGACCGGAAACTAAGAGTCAAGCCTGTCGAGTTGATGACAAGGTTGTCGACGGTAATGTAATTAAATAACAAATGCAATTAATAAGTGTCGCCCGCAGTTTGTTTTAATAGAGTAGTCTTATCTCGCGTTTGCAGCAACTTCACGCCGCTACAGAATGTTATTAGAAGAGTCAACTGCATGCAACGTGGGATAGAAGCGGATCGCGATTTTTAGGTGACGATAAAATTTGAAAAAAATAACCGATGTAGACTTAACCAGGTCTCTGCAACAAGACATACGGTAACTCTAAACGGGGGGGGGGGGAGCTACCATTGAGACTATGTTCTACAGTTATTCAAAATGCAATTTTTGTTTTTTACTTTTACTGAATCAGTTTTAAAATAACGAAAAATGGTGGCCTATAAAACTGTAGCATGGCTTTAGTACTATGCTTTACTTAACTTCCACAGATTTGCAGTTTCAGACAGATAAAAACATCGTGTTTTGCGAATAATTAATTATTTGTTTCTTACATGTGATAAAATTATAAACATTACAAAAACGACGAAATTTACTAATATTCATTATAAAAAACAAAAATTGATTGTTACAAATTCATGCTGTAATAACAAATTTTTTTTATTGTAATTCGTGTCTTGCATAGTTGAATATTCCTTTTCTCGTATTATTATATTATTTACAATAAAATTTAAAATAAATATTATCATTAACTACAAATATGTTATTACAAATAGTTAATCGAAATAATTTTGATTTTTTTGTAAAAATATATAAAGGTCTCTCGTACACAGCCTATATATTTATTTTGTGAACACTTGTGTACAAGGTAAATTTACAGAATACTGTATTACGTTGTTAGTAGTGTCAAAGAAACAAGTAGTGTACAACAAATTTTGGTAGGTATAAGCTTTCCCGATTTTTCCTTCTCCACAGCCCACTTGAAGAGTTCGTGATTTTCGTAATGACTGTCGTTGCGAATACACTTCAGTTTCAACGGGAACAATGATATTATGTCAGATCACTGTAGCGTCAATCAGTCTGAGGAACACTACACCGCGTCTGAGACTGTGTATGCAAAGCAAGTGTGTCTATCACGGAATATTGTAGTCGATAAATGTCAACAACGTGAAATTGCGCTGATAATGAAGACTGCAACGTCAGCGTAGAGACGGGATACCGATCGCATGATCTTCACTCTGAAACCAAAATATTTGCTCTACACTTCAGTGAAAACAGGTCAAATGAATAACGTTGAAAACAACGAACATTGTGTTAAGCGAGACCGATTTTGTTAACACCGCCGCGCTAAATCTGTGATGAATTTTTATTAACATAATAAATAATTAAACAATTTAATTCGATTAATTTGTTCATTGGCTCGTCAACTTGACTTGTTGTAGAGTTCGAAGAGCTATGCAAGTTAGTTTTATTGCAACTTTGATCATTACATTAGTTGGGACGTGGACCACTGATTGTCGTACCACAAATAATTTTATTTGTTAACTGGTTATTGAAAAAAAACAGTTTGTTCATCAAGACCAGATTTAAAAACCTTGAGTGCATAACTTTCTGATAAATTGAGCAGAAATATTTGTGTCAAACGAAAGGTTATAAATAAAATTGAAAAAACATAACTAGAAGGTCTGGGGAAAAGTCGTAGAGCCGGACGGTCGCCAAAATTACCAACGAGGAAAACCATATATGAACAGGAATAGAGGCAGTTATTATATCACATAGATTCCTGCACGGTGGACGCAAGCGGCATATTGGAACTCCATAGGCATAATACCTAAAATCAGACACAGGTGGTGCCGCAGCCTGATCTGGCGGCCTCGACTTGTGTCGGGGCCTCACATTCTGGTTGTAAAAAAGAAACTCACATCCCGACTATAGACTGATCAATTCCTTTCCAAACAAAATAAAAACTGTTTCACAATGTTTTATCAGTGATGGTATCAAATACTTCTGCTGAAAATATTTTCCAAAATTGAAAATTATATAATACGTATTGAAAAATGTTCTGAGACAAGACTTCTGATCAGGGTCAAGTTTTAAGCATTTTAAGGGTTCCTTGAGATTTTTAATCATTGAAAAATATTTACTAAGGGAATGCTGTAATTTTAACTACTTCAGAGATATAATTAATCATTGTTTATCCAACAAATGCAAAGGATGTTCCTTTAAGGTAAATTTTAACTACCTATACCGTAGCCCATAGAATCTAACTGTTTGAGTATAGGCCTACTAAGTGAATATTAAATACTTATCAAATAATTGACTTTTAGATAGTTTTATCTTTAAATCTTAATTCAAATACATTACTTGTAACTTACATTTTTTACGTTGTGTGCATGTAGACATTATGTACATAGGGTTATAAATTACAGTTAGACAGTATAGGCCTATATAAAATATAGGCTACAGTATTCCTAAATACATTAAATTTGAAGAAATATTGTAAAAAAAATAAGACTTTTAAACCAACTAAGACTGAATTTAGAGCTGTGGTTATATATCGTGCTATTATTAAAACAAGGAGCCTAAAATAAAAATTTCTATTTGCGGGAGCGCTGGACACTTAATAAGATTTAAACGCTGAAAATTCCCGATGGGGCATCAAAGGTCTTAAGTACTCCTACGCACACACACACACGCGCGCTCGCGCGCGAATAAGACATATTAGATAGTGCTATTAATACAGGAACTTGAGAAGTGTAATATTAGAAGAAGGAACATAATATTAAGGAAGACATAGGCCTATACAAACTAGAATTCGTCAAAGCCAAATGTCAGTCGGTTTCCTCAACTCTTTCCCTTTGACACGCCAGCGACATATGGATAATAACTCTGCCAACTTTTGTTGAGAGAAGAAAGAATACTGCGCCGGTAAATTCTCTTAGGATACCATTTAGAACATCAAAATTAGGGCGTATACCGAACGTGAAATAAATCTACGTAACGGAAGAAAACACACGAATGGTAGAAAAATGAAACATCTAATTCAGCATATTTATATAACAGCATAGGCATATTTATTTAAAGTTTAGAAGGAAAAGAAAAACCGAAACTTGTTATGGAAGGAGATCAGAAGCGAGAAGAAGAACCAACAAAAAGGAGGGTTGGACAGAGCAATAATATGGCACTTAAAATTCAAGATGCGGAAGAGGGTGTAGCAGTCTCGAAAAGAAAAAGAAAGAAATGATTAGTAGAAACAGTTATTTTCCTGAGAATGCTTTTAATTTTCTGTATGCTACATGACGAATATTCTTTATGCCTTGTAGAACTCAGTGTTAATACAGTATGAGAATGGCAAATTTTTAATATGGGGTCTGCGTAACACTGATGGTAAATCTCATTTACTATTTACTTTGGAGGCTTGCAATTCCATCAAGCCGCTTTTATTCATTCAATTATAAGTTTTGAAGGGTCATGTAATGAAATATTGAATATAAACACATTTACAATAAATACTGACCTATTGTATTAATAATATAATTGTAGAGGCTGTGTGTGTGTGTCTGTGTGTGTGTGTTTTACCTAATTATGCATAAGCCTATATAACATTACGCGCATAATCTAATCGTGAGCTTAAGAGACCTACACACGCTCCGGAAAACGGAGAGGCCTGCTTCAAGGCGCCCGGCCTCAAGGCAAACCCATAATGTGGGGTGCGCCCACACGCTCAGTTTGGCCTCAAGGTTTGCCTCAAGGCTTATCTCAAGGTCTTACTTCAAGGCGGAATTCGATCAGTAGTAAATCGAGGGATCATGGTGTGGGATCATGGATTCTCCACTACCGAAACCATCTTTGCAAACCACCTCATTGAATCAAACCACACATACACAACCATCGACAACAACATGTACACACGTACACACAAAAGGCCGAAAACTAGACACTCTTGAAGAATTGGAAATACTGTATACAAACACACAAAAAAAACGACATCCTAAACGAACAGACACATTTCAAATCACACGTATTTTCGAACATATTACACCCCATACACACAACATCGATCCTTAAAAGTCGACGCCGTCGCCAAGAACGAGACAGACAGCGCTCCCAGTGGCGGCCTCTGACGAAGCTTATAATAAGCGAAAACTGGTTTAGGCTATAAGGTAAAACTTTTACGTTTTTACCAATAAAAACGTTGTGTTCTGAGTCGGTAGTGACATAGTTATATTTAATTTAATTTCAATGACAGTTTGTATGAAAAATTTTCAATCAACATCAAACATTTTTTATTAAAAAGAATGTTGCTATCAAACAAAGGGAAATGCTTTGTACAAATTGAAAGAAGATTATCTGCAGCCAAAACAGCAAGAAGAAAATTAACAAAACTGGATAAGATCAAACTATAGCAAAGACATTAATCGTAAAAGTGAGTAATATTTTGATAATTTTATTATCCATCTGCTCTGAAGCAAGCAGATAACAAGAGTATGGAAGCCTTTGAGTTACCGGTGTTGATACGTATTGTCAGCGTGTTATGGGTAGAACTAATACTTCCACAGCAGCAAGGACTGTTGGTAAGAAATATACTAAAGTAGACACTTTGTACATATAGCCGGAACAGAGGAATTGTAAAACTTTATAGGAGAAGTAGTAGTAGTAGTAGTAGTAGTAGTAGTAGTAGTAGTAGTAGTAGTAGTAGTAGTAGTAGTAGTAGTAGTTGTTGTTGTTGTTGTTGTTGTTGTTGTTGTTGAATAAATCTCACCGTTCACCAATCGTCTCCTCCAAGTTCAACTCTGAGGACACGATTGAAGAGTAAAGTCTAATTATTCTAATAAATAATAACTAGCCATCGCACAATTGGCCTTTAACGTTAACAGTTAATCACAGACACAGTCAGTGTGTAATTTGACAAAAACAAAACACATAGGCCTAAATAATTTATGAGATGACTATTTAATTAAACTGACCTAATTGCCAATGGGTATAGAGCCTGCTATTAATTTAGAAGTCCCGGTTTGATAACCGGGCAATACTAAAAACCAAGGCGCATTTTTGAAACCCAGGGCAACTAAATCTGTGAAAATGAGTACCTGAGATAAAATCCTGAAAAATATTGAATACTGACGCGTAATGCTGGTCGCACTAACTCCTAATAAACCATACGGGATGAGTGTACAGTGTATCCTGAGCTACTGCGGTCTTCGGAGCTATCACTACCAGCACCATCATCATCGTCATCGACGTTCCTACTACTATTTCTACTATAATATTTCTATTATAGTCATCTTTGCACTGTCTTTTCCAGAATATTCCTTAACAAATAGTCATTCTAATAGATCTAATGCTCCTTTATACAGGGCATAACGAAGTTTGATATGCGATTCTTTCCATTTCACTGTTAACTGACGTGTTCGCAACAAATCAGATTACGCTATTGCCGTATCGTAATATGTGCAATGCAAAGGAGCACTGGACCAAGCGTAATTTCAAAAAGTTATTTGACGGTATTTTTGCAGAACTGGGAACTCCCGACATTCATTTCGCGTCTTCAAGTAATAGTTAATATAAATATATGCATCTGTCTAATTATTTCTATATCAAAAATGGCGATATCAACTTACGGATCTGAATTTCTAAAGAACTGCAATTTTTTAATTGTTTTATTGCTGAATAAAACAATAAAAACCCCGGAACATTGGTTCTGTCACTAGAACAACGTTTTCCCATTTACTGATTGTCAATTTTTTATGATAGGTGGAAAACACATGTGAAAAAACTTCTTTGTGTTTATAAAATAGACTAAACTAAATTATATAATAGATTAGATTAAATTGTATATTATATTGTAGACCTAATCTAGAAATAGGCCTACATGAAATTATATATATTGCAATGGGCAGTCTAATTGCATGTGGAATGTAGCAGAGAGTAAGTCATATGACAGCACACAAAGACAGTATATTAATAAGTAGATATAATAATAATAATGATAATAATAATAATAACAGTAGTAATATGTAATCATAACATTATTTTATTAGTACAGCGAACACCCTCCGCCGTTACGTACATAGACACATTCACCATCAAAAATATCTGAAGTCTGAGATAGAACGTTTATCTGCCACTAAAATTGTTCTGAATCATAACTTTTCGACCGAGTTATCAATTAAAAGTAACAATAAATATATTAAAAAGTGGATCAAAATTTAGGGCACTTCAAAGGATCTGTCGGCGTGGAGTTATTAATTTCATGAATACTACTAATGTAGCCTGTAGGATTTATTTACGAATGCGTAATGTACGGCAAATGTATCCAATAAACGTTAATTAAAACTCTCAGTGTGCTCACGCAGTCAAACCGTAAATTACAAATCAGTCCGTTCGCCGAAAAAGGAGATTTCATTTATGGGTATTGCTTACGTAGATTGTCAACTGAAATGCCAAAGAGATGTAAATACTTGAACGTCGATTTCGTTAAGTATGCCGAGATAAATTAATACATATTCTCTCTCTTTCTCTCCTTCCTCTCTTCTCTCCGCTTTCACTCTCTCTCTCTCTCTCTCTCTCTCTCTCTCTCTCTCTCTCTCTCTCTCTCTCTCTCACACTCATTTCTCCGCTGTCAGATCTCTTCTATTAATCACCCACTTCATCTTTTATTTCGTCTTCCGTCTTTTCCGATTTGTATAGTAGGTAGAAATGCCATGTTGTCGTCACATACGTTGATAGTTACAGTAAATCGTGAAATAGGCCTAAGGTTGATTCTTGGTGTTTGGGACACACGAGGCGTAGTGGACTTTGACCCGTTTATCCGCTGCCACAATTGTGTGATGTGAATAAATAGTAATTGCCTATGCAGTTGATATGCGTTAGACAAGACTTATAATTATAATTTAAATGAGTCACAGAAGTTAAATCGGTGACAAATATTTAAAATAAGTTTTTTAATAATAAATATAATAAAAATTATAATATATAATATTACATAATATTATAAAATTATAATACAGTCCGCTGTGTCTGGAATGCATTTTAAAAAGAGTAGTGTTATCTTCAGTTGAATGGTTAAAACGCTACAAAATACCTACAGGAAACCATTTTCTCATATATAGATATCATAAATGATTACTTTGTTTTAGTTGATTTACAAAGCAAGTTGTGAGCTCTAAGTTTATCGTACACATATGCGATACACATGAAAAATCTAAACTTACATAAGTGTAATAAAGACAATATAAATAGACGATACAAGTGTAGGATTAAAATATTTAATAAATAGTACTGAAACAAATTGTAGGATATACTTAATGCAATAAATAATATAACAGTACAATAAATAATACCTAATATAGAGATGTTTCCTGTAAAAATTTTACTTACTTTGAATACGTTGAATCCAGGCTTGCGATAAGTTAATATAGTAGCCAAAATGGGGCAGCATAAACGAGAGTAACCTACTAAGGGGGGGGGGCTGTGCAGGACGATGGGCATGCCCGTCGCCCGCTCGTGTGCTGCGCCCCGAGCTTCAAGTAGAGCTCCTGCCGCAGGGACAATAGATAGGGCTGGATGTTTAGGGTGTGGCCTGCTACCGGCCGTGGGAGAGTAACCTCAAGTATCGCTGAAGTTGCCTTTCCCAAATAAAGGCATGCAGTCCCAAATAAACTAACCTCAGACAATTGGGACTACGACAGTCCGCTGTGTCTGGAATGCATTTTAAAAAGAGTAGTGTTATCTTCAGTTGAATGGTTAAAATGCTACAAAATACCTACAGAAAACCATTTTATCATATATAGATATCATAAATGATTACTTTGTTTTAGGTGATTTACAAAGCAAGTTGTGAGCTCTAAGTTTATCGTACACATATGCGATACACATGAAAAATCTAAACTTACATAAGTGTTTTGACATGTGGCGACTATAATAATGAATATGTTAATTTTTCGAGTGTAAATGAAAATGGTTGAAAAAATTAGTTGTGTTTACCAGTTGTTGGTTATTAGGTTTGTTGTGTAAGTGGTTCAGACTAAAACCAATGTGGTCAGAAAGTTGGGTAAGTGTACTGCAAACAAATTGACCATTGTAGATAAGTTACAATACAAAATAAACAATGTGATCATATTAAACATAAGTAACCGTTTGTAAACAATTTTACTTGGTGAGCAAAAAAAAAAAGTGTTCAAAGTAGGAAGAAAATTATTGTAGTCCTTTATTTGTTTAGGTACATTTACATGTATAATATATTTTGTGTTGTCATATACATTTTGACACGTGGTGGGATTTTAACTCTCTTATTTAAATATTTTATTTCCAGGTTAACCGTATTACATTGTTCAGAAATGATGACCTCTGTACCCTGTCGGTATTTTTAAACACTTTTCTTGGGGCCACATAAGTTTTAAACACTTTTCTAGAGACAAGTAAGTTGTAACGGACCTAACTATAATAAAAATGTGTTTTCATTGTGATGACAAATTCACAAAAGGATTTTATGAATTTCTTTTTGATAAAGTTATGAAATTTTTTTCGGCGTACTGACATTTATAACGGTTGTATTAATTTAATCAGGAGAGTGAACACCAAAGCCTTCATCGGCCGATTTTTCTTCATACGTGTAGTAACTATCACTGGATTCTGAATTTAAAGGTACCATCAGTTGCTGAGTATTTTCTTTCCGTATTCCTTCTTTAATGAACGCTTACCATAAAATTCCCCGTGTGTGACGAACTACTTTTTCAACCTTCTCTCAGGAAAAATGTTGTACCATCCCGAACAATAAAGTAATAATAACACTTAAAACGTGCACACTGCTATAAACAACGTAGCCCACACGAGTTCCATTACGTGAAAATGGCATTGGTATGGGGGATGCTAAATTACTGATTGTCTGTGTTTTATATCTATTTCTTATTTACATAGCCTTTCTTTCTTTCCTTTCACAATTTTGAGGAGCTTTGCCTTTTACCTGACATCACTAAAACGCCCAGTATTATTTTTTACTAACCACTCAATAATTTTTCATTTTCCAGACGTCATTATAAGAGTTTCGTTTAGTTTAGCATATTGCTATGATGCATTGTAGATGATAATAATAATTCAGTTAATTGAAATTTGCTTCATAAGCAAATTTTTAAATACAGCTCCTGTAATTTCTTCATGGTAGTCCCCATATTCTTTTGATCTCAACAGAATAGCATTAAGGATAAATCCTTCTTCCCTAAAAAAGTGTAGGAGAAAGACCTTCGTTAACCCATGTTTCTAACCCTCCAACGTTTGTCAAATTCTTAGTGGCAATTTCTCATAAAAATATAGATAGCTAAGCAAGAACGTCATCTTTTTCCATAAAATCTTCTTCTCTTAAAAGTTTTCCCTTTGAAAACCGAGTTTTTTCAACACCATGGAAAGGCATCAACGCTATCAATTCTTCGTTCTGCATGTCTGTAGCACAATCCTTGAGTATGTGTTGAGCACGAGGATTACATGTTTGTGTAATCCTTGAGTCAGCGGAAATAAAGAAAATTATGCTTTTCGTATGTAACAAACACAATATTAATTTGTACATGGGTGTCTGTTGCCACTTCGTGCGTTAAGAAGTAGTTTTTTAGTAACAATAAGTTTTTTCTTTAACTATTTTTACACAGACTCTGTTTCATTGAGAGTGGCGTATTTGGTTAGTCCATACTGGATAGGGCCGTGGCCGTCCGCCTACCTGCGTGTAGATTTTACTGGAGAGAAGATTACTTTTACGACCATTGAAAAAGTATGACTGTTATTCTGGATGTCAATGTTTATGACAGAGACATAATGTTTGTGTGTATGTTTACGAGTACAGGACCCTGCCCTGTAGGTTGTTGTTACCCCGTATGCATTATTTGTGCGGTCAGTTCACTTATCGGGCCACCCGCAATTTTTGATTTTCTAAACAGTTTTTGACTATTCATAGTCAGTGAGCCAAGAACGTATCCAGAAATTACAAGAAACACATATACTACAATCTTATTATTATTGTATGTCGAAGCAAGGTATTACAAAACAAGATAGGTAAGAAAAATTATTGAATGGACAGAATTAGACTTTCAAAACAGAATTGACAGATACGAGAATTTCAAAAATTTAGAAACTACTACAAGCGGATTCAGACAATAATTAAGGCAACATGCACGCATGCGCGCGCCCACGCACGCATACAGAAACAGGTTAGAAAAGAAGAACGGGTTACGTCCGCTTGCAAAGAACGATGGAAGAATATACAACGGAACAGTACCTACAAAAAATAACTGCCACGAAGGAGACACGGATTAGGCGAAGGAAGAGTGGACAGAAGATAAGCGACGCGAGAACAAGGTCAATGGCCGAATAGATACAATGGGGATTTGATATCGGAAAGCGACGAAGGAACTTACAGAATCGATAGGAGAGCGGAAAACAAACACAACATATTATTATGTCGGTCCATCAGTCTCCTTGTACAACTCTGCAATCGTCTTTAGTTATACTTCAACTAAGTTTTGCTATAAGAAAGAAAGTACTTTACATCAGTAAAATATTAAAAACATTATTTTTCGTTGTCAAATTTATCGTCTTTATTTTTGTATTCTTCTTCTACGTCTAAAGATAAGCCGTCTTTGTAACCAAGAGTTCCTGTTCTCATCACCATCTGCACACAGTCCAAACGATTCCTGTTTCCCTTAAAAAATGCTTATAATAAATCTGTTTTGTTTGAATGCATGGCCTAGAAATGTTAACGCTTGATGTTTTTGGCTTGATCTTTATATATTTTGTTTTACGTTTATTCGTTAATGGCGAAGACGGGAAACAAATTCAGGAGGTGAATTTTTAAACTTACCCATAAACATAAAGAATGAAATATGACAACAGTGACGGAAAAACTAAATCGTTGGCATTTATAGACAAAAAACCAGTACGAATGATGATAGTCATTGGCAACAGAACGTTAGAACTGGTCGACCCTATCGAGGTCATACAATCCATGTAGCACAGTTACTTCACTCGGTTAATTTCAATCACGTCATCCGATTAATATTGTCATTGTTGATACCAAATTTTTTGCCAAATATGTATTGTTGCTCCCTTAATTGTAATGCTGAGACTGAATTACCACTGAGAATGCTACTGGATATAGTAAACAAAACGTTTAGCTTTGAAAAATTATCGATAAATCTGTGGTTGCAAACCAACAAATTATGTTACTAAAAATTTGGTAATTAACAAGAATGTCGGTCATTACGTTTCAGTATGGTGGTGGAAATCATATTCCATTGATTAGCTTGAGTGTCTGTGTTTTAAAGCGCATTTAGCATTAGTCTATTCAATTCAGTAGTGCACCACCTCCCTCGTCTTTTCTTCTGATGGCGTGAGAATTATGTAACACAATGATATGAAAAAAAGTGGAAAGACGTAATTAGACCTCTTTCCACTTGGTGAGCATGTCACGATTGACATTTTAGCGTAAAATCGAATTAGTTTCTTGTCAGAGGCTATATAATTTTCTCTATTCGTGAGCAAATTTTACGACTTTTTTATGACAAAATAAAACATAGCTGTTGCAAAAACACAGATTTCTACCTGGAAGCCATTTTAGTGCAGTATAAAAACTGTCGGTCATTCTACTGTGTTTGATGCTATTTCTCTTAATTTAAATATCACGTTCCTAGTCTGAGGTGTAGGCCTACTCAACACTCTAATACTACAACGTGTTTATATATTAGTTGCGTCTGAATATAATTCAAATCTAATTCAAAGTTGAATTGCCTTAATTGTTTTGTGTTTCCCTGTTTCCAGTGGCGATTAGGCCTACTACATAAATTTTATTGATCTAGTGAACCCTCACGTTCCAAAAAAGAAACTGGTTCTTGTCTCGTCCTGAATTTTTATAATTAATTTTAATAGCAATTATTTATGATATATTGCCAATGAACTGTATTTAGGCTAGGGATTAATAACCTCCTTTTTTACTTCCATTTTTCAACACACGTCAGTTTTGATTCGAGTCTCAAGATAAATCACACTGGTTTTTGTTTTCTCTCTATAAACTTGTATGATTGGAATTTTTAACATGATATGTTTTTAGGCTGGGGGTCATTCTACAAAATGCGTCATCGAAAAATGTAACGCTTCCACACTTTCGATTCCCCACAGTCTAGAAATCGTTTGTTTACAAAACATTATCATGCTTCGATGTTTCAGTTTCGTCGAAATTCTTTATGCGCGCGCGCGCGCGTGTGTGTGTGTAGGGGGAGAGAGAGAGGGAGAGAGAGAGAGAGAGAGAGAGAGAGAGAGAGAGATTTTCAATTGTTTGCAACTTGCAAATAAAAAGTTCAAGTTTTTCGTTTCCGCACCTAGGCTTAACCTGTAGTTTACGTAGAAACAGAAAAAACCCGTTTTTTTTAGGTTTCCTGGCTTTTTTAACAATAACATTGTTTCACTAATATTGCGTCACCCGACTGATGTTGCTAAAACCAGACTCAGTCTACGAATTGGCATTGTTTGTCCCAAGCTAAGGCTGATTTACCGCTGATAATTGCCAAAAATGGAGTGGTCAAAGTTGTTTGTTGTCAATAAAAATATCAATAAAAACAACGTAGCCTTGGGTTGACAACCATGGAAACGTTTTCTTTTGAATTTAACCTGATGGGATTCGTGCTCGACCAATTTAGACAGTCGAGTTTTAAGCTAATGTTCTTAGCAGTTCGTTGTAGCATCTCTGTGTCGGTTCGCTGGAGGATTAAAGGAACTATATTAAACCTAAATCATAATTAAAGTTCAAGGAACCCCAACTGTCCTCTCTTCAATTCCTAATCGTATCTCGGTGGTTATGACGTCCTAATTCAGTGCTGTTAGTGCCCAAATTTTACAAAACTTTTACAACTCTATTAGAACTCATTAGAACAAAAGACAAGTTTATTCTTTGAAGTAAAGTTAGTTCTATATGTCAAACTGCTGTTCATGTTCGTTTCTGTACAATGCTTTCCTCTTATTTCAATAGGATATTCCGATTATGAGCTCTTCCTAGCTATTAAAATATATTTATAATAAAATAAAATTTAAAAAATTCATCATCATCATCTTCTCTTAGTGGTGCTTGCTGGTTATACCACAAGTAATCGTGAAATTAATAATCAAGTTGTTCGTTTTGTTTAATTTAATTATAATTGCATGATTAATTTTTATTCTTTTAGGCCTTGGAAACCTTTTCTAAGATATAACAGTTTAGCTTTCTACAATGTTGCATACTCACTGGTTTTGTTAAAATTATTCTTGTTTGTGTATCTTCTCCAATGAGATTTACGTTTTCAGACAGTCATTACACATTAGTTACTATAAGAGTAGTTTAACAGTGATGCAGTTGCAAACTGCTGTGTGTTTCGGAAACCAGTTTAAACAAGGTTATAATAATTTTTCTTGACGTAGTTGATTTAATATACTTTAAATAATTTTGAATTTGCAACGCATTTAACTCAATGCTGAATACTTTAGAAAATTTTCTCATTATGATATAACTACATACACGCTCCGCTCCCCAGGGATCTCTCTCTCTCTCTCTCTCTCTCTCTCTCTCTCTCTCTCTCTCTCTCTCTCTCTCTCTCTTCTGTATATCAGAAACGTTAAAAATATTAATTTATTTTCTTGCTACACTATTACAGGTGAAATTAACAAAATACCCGGATAACGGTGTACGTGATGATTTTACTTTAAATCGGTAAATTCGTAAGTTGTTGTGGGCTGCGGTAAGGGCGTCGTTGTTTTAGTATTTGTTTTTATTGTACGATTTGTTAATTTAAAATTTTTAATTTAGTTTAGAATAAAATTGTCACCTGAAGACGATTACAGCCTTTGGAGGTTGAAACACCGTAACATAAAATGTGTATTAACGATGGAGACTGTCCCATATAATGTGTCGCGCGACCTGCGAATATGATTCATACTTTGTTCTTACAAATTGGATTTGAAGAAGGGTGAGCGGCTGGTCAAAAGCAGAAGATATATATATATTAGCGACACCTGTTGCTTTCAAACATACTCTTTGCTGTGTGTGTGTGTGTGTGTGTGTGTGTGTGTGTGTGTGTGTGTGTGTGTGTGTGTGTGTGTGTGTGTGTGTGTGTGTGTGTGTGTGTGTGTGTGTGTGTGTGTGTGTGTGTGTGTGTGTGTGTGTGTGTGTGTGTGTGTGTGTGTGTGTGTGTGTGTGTGTGTGTGTGTGTGTGTGTGTGTGTGTGTGTGTGTGTGTTGAAGAGATTAAGTACCGAGTGGTGTCCAGATGTGCGCGGCTCGGAACACATTTGTTACACTGATCCAAGAGGTCACTGCAGAAAATTTAATATTACTTGTGCGGGAAAAGATAATATTACAGCGTTTACGATGGAATCACGTAAAGCAGGACTTTCTCAATCAAACCGTTCAAATCCCCGTGGGATTACCGTTGTTTTCCTTTTCTGATGAAAGTATTAATCACTGGTTCTACCTCGAGACACCGGTCCAGTGATCCCTCCTTATTTTTCTTGTTATACGTCGCCCTCAAACTATTACAAAAGTCTGGTTTTCTAATAAAAGAAACCGCTGTGCGTGTCGGGATAAGTTAGGACGTTAGGACGCGCAGCCAGGGTTTAACGAGATTCATTTTTTCGAAACAATTTTCATAAATATTTAAATTATACAGGCTTGTGTGTGTGTGTGTGTGTGTGTGTGTGTGTGTGTGTGTGTGTGTGTGTGTGTGTGTGTGTGTGTGTGTGTGTGTGAGCGATTGGGGGGAGACAGCGTGCATGTATATTGTTATTAGATAGCCTGCGGTGTGAATCGAATTCAAGCAGCCTACCCTCCGCATAATGGATCTGCAAGTAAGGAACGTGTTCTTTTATGATGAGTCGCCTTCTACTCTTTATGACTTCGTCGGCAATAGGGGTTTCTATAAACACGTAACTCTTGACTACAAAATTTGTAATTTAATTCTACTAGATTGTCGAACATTAGATTATCAGTTTGTTTAATCGTGTTGGAAGGCAGTGTCTCTCGTCATTCGGTTATTTATTAATAACAGACTATTTTTGCCACCAGTACCTAAATGACAGGGACAGCTGCCAGCTTGAGCTGAATGGTATACAACTAAGATAGAGCCTCCTTTTTCTACTAGCCACCAATTATAACTTCAGTTATTTACTGCTGTAAATTTTTTCTTTGGGTAACCTAGGCGTCACAAATGGGTTACAAATAAACTGTTTGGTTCTTAGACAGGTACGCGTCTTTTAATGCAAGTTTTAAGAATGGGAGGTGATTACATAATTACACAATTAGATAATTACACAATTACATAATTACACAATTGAACAATTGCACAATTACACAACTACATAATTACATAATTGCTTTATGTGAAATTATAATAATTATAGCAATTATTCATTGATATGACGTGCAAGAGGATGCGGAATTTAATTCTGACAGATCTGAAGGAGAGACAGAGAAAGCTGCTACAAGCAGAAGAGAACTACGAAAGAGAGGAGATTACAGACGTACTTTAAAGACGTTACTTCAACCATGCCTGCGCATTAATGTTCAACAACTAAGCCCTAGTGAATGGAAAGCCTATGCTGAAAAAAGAAAACACTCTATTAAGAAAGTCGCCCTGTTATATTTATATTATTTAAAGTCGCCGTTACCTTCTTATATCTGTCTTAGTATAACGAATGTAATGTAATATAATGTGTAACATAAATATAACGTAATAAACCCTTCACCAGTCTATGGCAATAGGGTTACCGATAATAAATAAATAAAATCCATTTTCTAATGGTGCTTCAATTTAATTAAGAGCTTTATTTACCTATTGTTGATGGCTATGATCATAGAAGTACGCATGACATAATGTAATAACAAAACGAAATATTCTTGGTATACAGTAAAGCGTGGCGATGCAGTAATGAGTGTGTTTTTGAGATCATACGTATTTAATATTTTTTTGCACCACTGAGTCTCCCTTAGTGAGCTTATGAAAATTTGATAAAAGTAACTGACCATTATGTAGGATTCACATAATGCATGTGGTAGCGCGCATGTGTCAGTAGGCGTTTTATATTTGACAAACAATTTTGTACCTGCTATCCGTATTGTGACTTCTTTTGTGATTATCCTATTAGACATTTATTCCATTTTCAGCTGGTGATGTTCGATAGAAATTGTTAACCAATAAAATTATTTACACTGAACAGATGTTAAATTTTAAAGTAAACACGAACATACCCGCAGCATTCTTTGCAACTGTCACAACGCTATACGATCGCTCACATTGAAATACTGCATTTAAACTACTCCCGATAAACGGTCATCTTGAGACGATGTGTGTATGTCATCAGTGTGTGTATGTGTGTGAGCATTCTTCTTTAGAGTAACTATTAAATGTTTCTTGCAGTAATGTCACTTTAAAATCACCACAATAATAACAGACTTCTTTTGAGAATGTGTATTTTGTTGTTCTGAGTTATACACATGTCGTAGACCGATCCTGGGTTAGCAGAAACTATTATTTATAAGAGCCAATAACTGACTTGTATGTTATTTGTTTCTAGTTTAATGTAATGTTTCCTAATAACTTCATTTCGTGGAAACTATTCCAGAATCCAACCAGCATTGAAGTCACTAAAAAATTTCTTTTGCTAAGATCTGCAACCACCTTCAGGCTAATTGCATTAAAACCTACACATTGGATAAATAGCTTTAAAAACTAAACAGTATACTACATATAACTCTATCTTTGATCTCTACATGTTCAGCGGCCTGCGTGAGCGAGTCGTATAAATATTATCAACTTGCCACCTTTGTAAGTATTAATGGTCTTAAAGGTAAGAAGCAGTAACAGATTAATATTCAAGTATATCCTCACAGTAATCCGTGAAGACTGTTGCAGCATCATTAGAAATATCAATTATGTTTAGCCTCCGGAATATTTTCCCACCATTTCCTGCACCCAAAGAACGGGATATAGTGAACTGTTTTGGCGGTTATCTTGTATATTTCCAACCTTTAAGTTTTTATTTGTAACAAAGAATTTGTCATGACAATCACGCGTGTGTAACGGGTCTGATTCACACGTAAATAAGAACCACTTATATGCAAGATATAGTCGCTTTAGTGGATGGCAGGCGATCTAAAACTATCTGGCACCGGTTACAGCGCCTAAACATATTTGTGAACATAATTGTGTATAAGAAATTACGACGAAGGTGAACTACCTCTTCAAGCAGTGTATGATGTTTTCATCGCTGCTTCAACAACAGTAATTATTTTATACGTTTCAGCGTTGAGACAGAAATAAAGATGGTATTTTTTATTATTGAAAAAATATTTTCAGAGACTTTTACAAAAAACAACACATGGCGAAAGGTATACTTTGATTTATTTTGTTTGGTGTTCTTAAATTGTTTAGTTTGGAAATAATTTAATAAATTACTTGTACTATAATAAAAACTTTTTTTTCTACTAGTAATTTTATACAAACCACTATGTTGTCTTTGGTATTGACGAGCGCTTTCGGCAGTCAAGCCATCTTCAGGTCATTTACCAACAGAGAAATATGAAGCCGTTCACTTCTTATATACCGTTTTACCGGACCTATCTAACCCCGCCCCCTGACGGAGTAACGTCTTACTTAGCTCCACCCACAGTGGGTTGTCTTACATTACCAATTTTGTAGCCGTTCGCTACAGGTAAAACGGTATATAAGAAGTGAACGGTTTCATATTTCTCTGTTGGTATATGTCCTGAAGATGGCTTGACTGCCGAAAGCGCTCGTCAATACCAAAGGCAACATAGTGGTTTGTATAAAATTACTAGTAGAAATATTTGAGACCACTAACATTCCAATACAACAATAAAATATAATAAAAACAACAACAACAATAACAACAATAATAATAATAACAATAATAATAATTAAATTATTAACAATAAAATTAATAATAATAACTAATAATTCTAACATTTATTTGTCATTACTGGCATGAGGAATTAGATGTCAAACAACACACATAATAAGAAATACTGATATCAGAGGAGCAACATGTATCAAGTATCTACACGGAGTAATCTGGCATAAAAGTATTAGTCAAAACACAAATAAGAAGAATGTTTTACAGTAAAAATTAAATTGAATTCATATTTGAATATGGTGGCTGACTTGAGTCTTATTTCAAGTTACATCAATGACAACATCTGAAAAGTGGATTCAATAAACAGTTTCTATTAGGATATTTGGGAGGATGGATATATACTTCATAAAATATAAAATAGTAACAGTAGGAATACAGAGAATCAGCAAGACAAGGTTAATAATGACCAAGAGTTTCAGTTGTATGGCAACATTAAACAAACGCTAGAAAGTAGATAGGTAGAAAGTAGTAGCAATGAAAACTAACAAAAAGTACTAATTAACTGTATTAATTGAACAATGTGGACAAGAGCGGTTTAATAGAAGTTGATTGTCGAATCTCTAAAGGAAACTTCAAAGTAGATGAAGATTTTATTTTCTTCTGTTTAATTTTTGCACTTTAATTTAATATCCTCAGGAAGTGCTACAACAGGAAAGATTATACACTTACACAACCCACCTGGTCTATATACATGTAAATATGTGTATGTGTGTGTGGGATGTATGATTTTATTACTGTAAATTTTTGAGGATGTATTCTTTCAGCAGTGGAAGATAAGTATTTATAATTATGATGACATTGCTTCCAAATATCATTGCTCTGTATCATCAATATAAACTGTGGCTATGGTGTTGTTCTTGTTGTTGTGTTGTGTTGTTATTACGTGTTTCAGTGTTTCACACAAGTTTAATAAACGGCAAAGATAAGAAGTAAATAATATAAAAAGACAGAAAAAAAAATAAAAATATGACATTATTTTTTGCCGATTTTGGAAACCGCCGATCATAAGAACGTATTGCGAGCGTTGGGTTACAACTATAACAAAACAATTAAGTGTAATCGTAAGACATTACGATTACGATAATGTTGGCGTTAGTTTTATGGGCGGTTCTGCTAACGCAAAAGCCGTGCAAACAACATTAATTAAAGTTTAGCTACAGCAGCGATAGTTAAACAGTTCCAAATTACAAAGCTTTCCGTCTGCCGAGAAAGCAAACTCCATTTATGTGGTTGTTTACATATCCTGATTGCCTATACCAACGTGGATCGAATACTTAAAACGATCAACATTCTCGCAGCGCATAACTCGATAAATCTTGTTCTTGGTCTCTTTCTCCCCTATGTCTCTGTCTGTTTCTCTTTCTGACTATGTATACATCTCTCTCTCTCTCTCACACACACACATACACACTTTTTTCCTCCCTTTGAATCCTTTCTCATCCTTTCGCAAACATTGTTCGCCTATGCATACAAAAATAGATTTTCGTTTACCATCAGACTAAAATTTTGTTAAAACATTTTCTTGGTGTCTTCTAGTTAAACTCGTTTAGTTATTACGTCAAGTTCGTTGTTTTAATGAACATTTTTTAGAATTCTGAGCTAACAGGTTTTATTAGTAGATTTATTCTTCGTGTATACGCGTGTAACTATTTTTTAATAGTTAATGAATTACTTTCTGAAATTTCACAATCCGACAATGAAACGTTTTGTCACCATTAGGCAAATAAAGTAAAAAATGGTTCGAACGTTTAGGAATTCACCGGCATGTACAGATTTATTTTCTATCACATGTTGGCCGTCTGGGTTTCATTCGTGAAACTTATGAGTAGTGTCTAATTTTCTAGCCTTCCCAGAGGCAGGTTGTTTTCACCTTTGACTTATGAACTGCAACAGTACAACCATGTACGATACTGTGCATTGCCAAAATAATTAAAATAATTAATATAAATAAATATATGGTTGATAAACATGATTCAGATTTCAAGCTGGATTGTTTAAAAAAAGGAAACAGCACAGTTCATGCATGGACACGCATATCTGGCTACCTGTCGCTACTGTGTGTACATATGTATTTAGTATGTGTGTGTGAAACCTGTCCGTTCCTGAACAGTATCAACCCCTATTCAAATGATGTTAGATTTTAAGTATTATTTTAATTATAAGAAATACATGTACACTAATGTAAAACAAAATACACCAAAGTGTGTAGGAAATAAAGATGCACAAATTGTTAAAAAACCGCGAGAAAGTGACGTAAAGTGAAATTACAATGAATTAAAAAGTGAATAACTCTCTGAATAATTACAATAAAAAAGTGTAAGTTAAATATAATAAACATATGAAAATTAGCGATCGATTGAGCATCGTTTTGTGTAAAACAGACTTCGCAATTCGCGAAGATAGGCGAAATTAGTGAATTGAACAAGAGTGGGAGTAAGGACGTGTTCAACAAACTCTGACAAGACAAATATTGTTCAGATGGAGCTTTTGCACGATGTGGCTATAAATACCAGGTCGCGCTAATAAAGCTCTCTTCTTCTTCATTCAACCGTTGCCGCAGGAGGCTGTGTCAGTCAGCAACGCTGTCTCGAATCTACAGTAAGCGTCACAGGATGGACTGGAAGTCAAAGCAGAGGTTCTATGGACACACCTACAGCCCATGATGTGAGGAGAGACAACAATTAAGGAGTACATACAATGGAATCCTGTACGAGGACCCGAGGACACGAAGGACACGGACCGAGGACTGAGTGGAGGACACGCCGATAATGTACCACATCAAACGAGGTGATAAAAAGTCATATAATTACCTACAATTGAAAGACAATAATTAAAAACTATAATGAGAGACATTCGAACTGTTGCTATAAGTAATTAAATTGTACATAGTAGTGTAAAGACTGATTGTTTAATTTAGAATAATATTTCATTTATGTCAATTAGGATTTGAATATAACGTAAATGTTAGAACATCAATATTTGATTTGAAATTGAAATAATTTAAAGTAATTCATATAATATTTATTTGGTTAAAAAGGCATATGCAGTAAAAAAAAAAATAGAATCAAAATAAGATTAAAGAAAGTGAAATAAAAGCAAATTCATTGTTTAAATAAATTAGTAAGCAATTGCAAAGATAACCACACTGAATGAGTAAGCCGAGAGCAAAATATTTGATAGTTAAGATTAGATAATAAGATTTCTGTATACCATGTTTGATGTAAATTGTCAACCAGAAGTCGCGTGCAAAAGATTCGCACAAGCGAAGAATAATGAATTTTTCTGTTGCCGAAATAAGGAAAGATGTTGTTCAATAAATAATGTAAATATTTAAAAACTTATTACACATTCTTGTTATTACGATTACACCTAACACCACTGTTATGTTATATAACGTATACTCCAAATTGTGGGCTATAATTGACACATGCATAATTATATTGCATTAATGTGGCAAAGAACATTACCCCACTGGAATGTAATTTGTTTCACGTGTGCCACCGTTTACTTCAAGACATCCTCCGTTACGGTTCCTCCGTTTACTTCACTGTTTTCTTCGTCCTCTATCCTGCAAGCAATAGGAACAGCCCGCTGACCGAGACCTTCATAAGTTTTACGAATATCCAGTCTGTAGGGTGAAGAATATTCGTGAGCAATGTCACTTTTACGATTCTGTAACCCTTCGAAAGTCATCTGACGCCTTAAATTAGTTATGAGAGACAATATTGTGCAATAAAAGGAGCCATAAAATATATGGCAATTGGTTTATAATAAATCTGATAACAACCTGGGATTTTAATTAGGGATAGTATCGGCTAAGTGTTTTTGATATTATCTGCACACGTCTCCTCCACTTTATTCTGCAAACCTGTAGTTGTGCCTAGGCAACACATTTCTTTGTATGATCAGGATCACGACATTTCTTTTTATGGTATCACCAACGGTATTTTGAATAGTTAATTAATAAAGTTTTGTTAGTAGTTATAATTACAAACAGAAATAACATTGTTGCACACCACAATAGAGAAAGTATTCCGATTATCGCTTTCACGTTTCACAGCTGATTATCAGATCGGAAATATACAATCTCGCTCATTACCTTATTGTTCTCGTGCATTACCTGTCGTCGATTGAACAGTTTATCGCTTTATTTCCGATATTGTATATTTCCGATCTGATGATGAGCTGTGAAGCTTGAAAGCGCTAATCGGAATAATTATTTTATAGTGGTGCAACAGTGTTATTTCTGTTTGGTATTTTTAGTGGAATGATTGGTACTGAAATGCCTCACTCTGATAGAAGACATACAGCTACTTTACCAATAGAATGAGTTATTTTTACTTCCATGTTCCTTAAGGAAATGGAAGTATGGTGATGGCAAAAAAAATCGTGTTCGAGATTATTGCAGATTCTGATTGTACTACACTCAAAACATGAAAAAATATCGGTATGGAGAACCATACATGACTTCCATATTCTAAGATTTATATTTAAAATCATTTTCAGCCAAACAGCCAGGCTGTGTCTTACCTGCCTTTTTATTGCTGTATTAAATGAAAAATATTATATTACATTAAAATGAAAAAATTATAATTTTATTGCCTGGCAACAAAATTATTTTATTTTTAACAATTACCATTGCTTCAAAAAGTTTAAATAAATTTTCAAGTACTTTACTCTTGTTAAAACGTAAAAGGTTGTAGGTAAACTACCCCTTTCCCTTAACCGATCTTCACCAAAATCGAAAGTTACTGAGAACTCTACAATTCAGGGAGGTATGCAAAAAATTATTTGATTCTGTTTGAATTTGCGGATGTTATCGTTTGCCATAGAAAATACGCTTGATAAAAAAACGTTGCAGGTAAACTACCCCTTCCCCTTAACCGATCTTCACCAAAAACAACAGGTCTTGAGTACTCTACAAATCAGGGCTGTATGCAAAACATTATTTGATTCTGTTTGAATTTGCGGCTGTTATCGTTTGCCATAGAAAATACCCTTGTTAAAAAAACGTTGCAGGTAAACTATCCCTTTCCCTCAACCGATCTTCACCAAAAACAATGGGTCTTGATAACTCTACAATTTAGGGTTGTATGCAAATAATCTTTTGATTTTGTTTGAATTTGCGGCTGTTATAGTTTGCCATAGGAAATACCCTTGTTAAAACATAAAACGTTACAGGTAAACTACCCCTTTGCCTTAACCGATCTTCACCACAATCAACAGATCTTGAGAACTCTACAATTTAGGGCTGTATGCGAAACATTATTTGATTCTGTTTGAATTTGCGGCTGTTATCGTTTGCCAAACAAACAAAATTACCCTTGCTAAAAAAAAACCGTTGCAGGTAAACTACCCCTTTCCCTCAACCGATCTTCACCAAAAACAATGGGTCTTGATAACTCTACAATTTAGGGTTGTATGCAAATAATCTTTTGATTTTGTTTGAATTTGCGGCTGTTATAGTTTGCCATAGGAAATACCCTTGTTAAAACATAAAACGTTACAGGTAAACTACCCCTTTGCCTTAACCGATCTTCACCACAATCAACAGATCTTGAGAACTCTACAATTTAGGGCTGTATGCGAAACATTATTTGATTCTGTTTGAATTTGCGGCTGTTATCGTTTGCCAAACAAACAAAATTACCCTTGCTAAAAAAAAACCGTTGCAGGTAAACTACCCCTTTCCCTCAACCGATCTTCACCAAAAACAACAGGTCGCGAGTACTCTGCAAGTCAGGGCTGTATGCAAAAAATTATTTGATTCTGTTTGCATTTGCGGCAGTTATCGTTTGCCATAGAAAAAAAATCTATAGACACACAGACAGACACAAGACAGACAGACAGACAGACACACACACAGACACTTTTCGGAAAACGACTTTTTTTCATGTTTTGAGTGTAGTAGAATCAGAATCTGCAATAATCTCGAACACGATTTTTTTTGCCATCACCATACTTCCATTCCTTAAGGCACATGGAAGTAAAAGTCGTTTTTCGAAAAGTGTCTGTGTGTGTGTCTGTGTGTTTATCTGTCTATCTGTGTGTCTGTGTCTATAGATTTTTTTTGGCAAACGATAACAGCCGCAAATTCAAACAGAATCAAATAATTTTTTGCATACAGCCCTGATTCGCAGAGTACTCGCGACCTGTTGTTTTTGGTGAAGATCGGATGAGGGAAAGGGGTAGTTTACCAGCAACATTTTTTTTTTATCAAGGGTTATTTTCTTTGTTTGGCAAACGATAACAGCCGCAAATTCAAACAGAATCAAATAATATTTCGCATACAGCCCTGAATTGTAGAGCTCTCAAGATCTGTTGATTTTGGTAAAGATCGGTTAAGGGAAAGGGGTAGTTTACGTGCAACGTTTTATGTTTTAACAAGGGTATTTTCTATGGCAAACGATAACAGCCGCAAATTCAAACATAACCAAATAATGTTTTGCATACTACCCTGAATTGTAGAGTTCTCAAGACCTTTTGGTTTTGGTGAAGATCGGTTAAGGGAAAGGGGTAGTTTACCTTCAACGTTGTATGTTTTAAAAGGGTATTTTCTATGGCAAACGATAAGTGCCGCAAATTAAAACAGAATAAAATAAGTTTTTGCATACAGCCCTGATTTCTTGAGTACTAAAGACCTATTGTTTTTGGTGAAGATCGTTTAAGGGAAAGGGGTAGTTTACCAGCCACGTTTTTTGTTTTATCAAGGGTATTTTGTATGGCAAACGATAACAGCCGCAAATTCAAACAAAATCATACAATATTTTAAATGCAGCCCTGAATTGTAGAGTTCTCAAGACCTATCGTTTTTGGTGAAGATCGGTTAAGGGAAAGGGGTAGTTTACCAGCAACGGTTTTTTATCAAGGGTAATTTTACTTCCATATTCCTTAAGGAATGGAAGTATGGTGATGGCAAAAAAAATATTATTGCAGATTCTGATTCTACTACACTCAAAACATGAAAAAAAGTCGTTTTCCGAAAAGTGTGTGTGTGTGTGTGTGTGTGTGTGTGTGTGTGTGTGTGTGTGTGTGTGTGTGTGTGTGTGTGTGTGTGTGTGTGTGTGTGTGTGTGTGTGTGTGTGTGTGTGTGTGTGTGTCTGTGTGTGTGTCTGTCTGTAAATTTTTTTCTATGGCAAACGATAACTGCCGCAAATTCAAACAGAATCAAAAGATTATTTGCATACAGCCCTAAATTGTAGAGTTCTCAAGACCTATTGTTTTTGGTGAAGATCGGTTAAGGGAAACGGGTAGTTTACCAACAACGTTTTTTTAACAAGGGTATTTTCTATGGCAAACGATAACAGCCGCAAATTCAAACAGAATCAAATAATTTTCTGCATACAGCCCTGATTTGTAGAGTACTCAAGACCTGTTGTTTTTGGTGAAGATCGGTTGAGGGGAAGGGGTAGTTTACCAGCAACGTTTTTTATCAAGCGTATTTTTTATGGCAGACGATAACTGCCGTAAATTCAAACAGAATCAAATTATGTTTTGCATACGACCATGATTTGTAGAGTACTCGCGACCTGTTGTTTTTGGTGAAGATCGGTTGAGGGGAAGGGGTAGTTTACCGGCAACGGTTTTTTTATCAAGGGAATTTTTTTTTTTTGGCAAACGATAACAGCCGCAAATTCAAACAGAATCAAATAATGTTTCGCATACAGCCCTGAATTGTAGAGTTCTCAAGGTCTACTGATTTTGGTGAAGATCGGTTAAGCGAAAGGGGTAGTTTACCAACAATGTTTTTTTAACAACGGTATTTTCTATGGCAAACGATAACAGCCGTAAATTCAAACAGAATTAAATAAGTTTTTGCATACAGCCCTTATTTGTAGAGTTCTCAAGACCTATTGTTTTTGGTGAAGTTCGGTTGAGGGGAAGGGGTAGTTTACCTGCAACGTTTTTTATCAAGCGTATTTTTTTGGCAAACGATAACTGCCGCAAATTCAAACAGAATCAAATAATTTTTTGCATACGTCAGTGAATTGTAGAGGACGCAAGGGCTTTAGATTTTGGTGAAGATCAGTTAAGGGGAAGGGGTAGTTTACCTGCAACCTTTTACGTTTTAACAAGAGTAAAGTACTTGAAAATTCATTTAAACTTTTTCAAACAATGGTAATTGTTGAAAATAAAATAATTTTGTTGCCAGGCAATCTGAAAATTTCAGGTTTTGTACCACAAAATCTGAAAAGATTATACGATAGTTTATGAAATGGTTAATAATACGTCAGTGGAAGGTGTAATGAGAAATTAGCAGAAATGGAAACCTGGGGAATGTTAACTGTTCTGTAGATACAATTTTGTCAGAATGTTTGGAAATGATCATCAACATTGAAGAAAAAGTAAGCATATTAAGAAACATATGTAAGTACTTATTATAAAAAAATAATGTTTGTTTTTTTATAAAGTCATTTTGATTATAAAATATAAATATTTACAACAAGAAAAGAATTTTCAGTTTTCAAAATTTAAATATATTTTTATAAAACAATGGGTTCCTCATTGAGGTGGGGACCATGTCACTCACTCCATCTCAAGCCTCCTCTCTCATTTTGCAGAAAAAGAGGACCCTGTCAAGGCTGATACTTTGACGACAGTGACAGGGCTTTCCACCAAATTCAGCAGAGTGACAGGTAGGCCCAACACTGATTGGCTCCTCAGATTTCCCCAGCGTTAGTAGGTTCCATGAAAATATTTTATTTCAAAAATGATTTTAAATATAAATCTTAGATATGTTTTATAAATCTCATGTTTTATGTTTTAACATGGGTAATTTTTTATATGACGAACCATAACTGCCGTAAATTCAAACAGAATCAAATAATTTTTTACATATGTGCCTGAGCTATAGAGAACTCAATGTCTGTTGATTTTGGTGAAGATCGGTTACGGGGAAAGGGCAGTTTACCGGAAACATTTTTTGTTGTAACATGAGTAAAGTACTTAATTTTGATAAAGTATCCTGATAAGATCTTAATAATCCACTGTAGAAACGTAGATGAAATATCTATAAATGAAGAGGCTAGTTGAACCGGCTGGGGGTAATTTTCTATAAATCAAAATTATAGTTGAAGGGGGAGGGGATAATATTTTTTATATGTGTACTATGTTATTGGCAAGAAAGAAGTATTTTTTTGTTAAAATTCCTTCCCTGGCTGTTTGGCTGAAAATGATTTTAAATATAAATCTTAGAATATGGTAGTCGTGTATGGTTCTCCATACCGATATTTTACTTCCATATTCCTTAAGGAATGGAAGTATGGTGATGGCAAAAAAAATCGTGTTCGAAATTATTGCAGATTCTGATTCTACTACACTCAAAACATGAAAAAACGTCGTTTTCCGAAAAGTGTCTGTGTGTGTGTGTGTGTGTGTGTGTGTCTGTGTGTCTGTGTGTCTGTCTGTCTGTGTGTGTGTCTGTCTGTAGATTTTTTTTCTATGGCAAACGATAGCTGCCGCAAATTCAAACAGAATCAAATAATTTTTTGCATACAGCCCTGATTTGTAGAGGACTCGCGACCTATTGTTTTTTGTGAAGATCGGTTGAGGGAAAGGGGTAGTTTACCTGCAACGGTTTTTTTTTATCAAGGGAAATTTTTACTTCCATATTCCTTAAGGAATGGAAGTATGGTGATGGCAAAAAAAATCGTGTTCGAGATTATTGCAGATTCTGATTCTACTACACTCAAAACATGAAAAAAAGTCGTTTTCCGAAAAGTGTCTGTGTGTGTGTCTGTCTGTGTGTCTGTCTGTCTGTCTAACTGTAGATTTTTTTTTTATGGCAAACGATAACTGCCGCAAATTTCAAACAGAATCAAATAATTTTTTGCATACAGCCCTGATTTGCTGAGTACTCGCGACATATTGTTTTTGGTGAAGATCGGTTAAGGGAAAGGGGTAGTTTACCTGTAACGTTTTATGTTTTAACAAGGGTATTTCCTATGGCAAACGATAACAGCCGCAAATTCAAACAGAATCAAAAGATTATTTGCATACAGCCCTAAATTGTAGAGTTCACAAGACCTATTGTTTTTGGTGAAGTTTGGTTGAGGGAAAGGGGTAGTTTACCTGCAACGGTTTTTGTTTTATCAAGGGTATTTTCTATGGCAAACGATAACAGCCGCAAATTCAAACAGAATCAAATACTGTTTTGTATACAGCCCTGATTTGTAGAGTACTCAAGATCTGTTGGTTTTGGTGAAGATCGGTTAAGGGAAAGGGGTAGTTTACCTGTAACGTTTTATGTTTTAACAAGGGTATTTCATATGGCAAACGATAACAGCCGCAAATTCAAACAGAATCAAAAGATTATTTGCATACTGCCCTAAATTGTAGAGTTCTCAAGACCTACTGTTTTTGGTGAAGATCGGTTGAGGGAAAGGGGTAGTTTACCGGCAACGTTTTTTTAACAAGGGTATTTCCTATGGCAAACGATAACAGCCGCAAATTCAAACTGAATCAAATAATGTTTTGCATACAGTCCTGATTTGTAGAGTACTCAAGACCTGTTGTTTTTGGTGAAGATCGGTTAAGGGCAAGGGGTAGTTTACCTGCAACGTTTTTTTATCAAGCGTATTTTCTATGGCAAACGATAACAGCCGCAAATTCAAACAGAATCAAATAAATTTTTGCATACGTCCCTGAATTGTAGAGGTCTCAATGACTTTCGGTTTTGGTGAAGATCGGTTAAGGGGAAGGGGTAGTTTAACTGCAACCTTTTACGTTTTAACAAGAGTAAAGTACTTGAAAATTTATTTAAACTTTTTGAAACAATGGTAATTGTTAAAAATAAAATAATTTTGTTGCCAGGCAATAAAATTATGATTTTTTCATTTTAATGCAATATAATATTTTCCATTTAATACAGCAATAAAAAGGCAGGTAAGACACAGCCTGGCTGTTTGGCTGAAAATGATTTTAAATATAAATCTAAGAATATGGAAGTCATGTATGGTTCTCCATACCGATATTTTTTTTTTGGCAAACGATAACAGCCGCAAATTCAAACAGAATCAAATAATGTTTCGTATACAGCCCTGAATTGTAGAGTTCTCAGGACCTTTTGTTTTGGTGAAGATCGGTTAAGGGAAAGGGGTAGTTTACCAACAACGTTTTTTTAACAAGGGTATTTTCTATGGCAAACGATAACAGCCGCAAATTCAAACATAATCAAATAATTTTCTGCATACAGCCCTGATTTGTAGAGTACTCAAGTCCTATTGTTTTTGGTGAAGATCGGTTGAGGGGAAGGGGTAGTTTACCTGCAACATTTTTTATCAAGCGTATTTTTTTGGCAAACGATAACTGCCGCAAATTCAAACAGAATCAAATAATTTTGTGCATACAGCCCTGATTTGTAGAGTACTCGCGACCTATTGTTTTTGGTGAAGATCGGTTGAGGGGAAGGGGTAGTTTACCGGCAACGGTTTTTTTTATCAAGGAAAATTTTTTTTTTTGGCAAACGATAACAGCCGCAAATTCAAACAGAATCAGATAATGTTTCGCATACAGCCCTGAATTGTAGAGTTCTCAAGGCCTTTAGATTTTGGTGAAGATCTGTTAAGGGGAAGGGGTAGTTTACCTGCAACCTTTTACTTTTTAACAAGAGTAAAGTATTTGAAAATTCATTTAAACTTTTTCAAACAATGGTAATTGTTGAAAATAAAATAATTTTGTTGCCAGGCAATCTGAAAATTTCAGATTTTGTACCACAAAATCTGAAAAGATTATACGATAGTTTATGAAATGGTTAATAATACGTCAGTGGAAGGTGTAATGAGAAATTAGCAGAAATGGAAACCTGGGGAATGTTAACTGTTCTGTAGATACAATTTTGTCAGAATGTTTGGAAATGATCATCAACATTGAAGAAAAAGTAAGCATATTAAGAAACATATGTAAGTACTTATTATAAAAAAATAATGTTTGTTTTTTGATAAAGTCATTTTGATTATAAAATATAAATATTTACAACAAGAAAAGAATTTTCAGTTTTCAAAATTTAAATATATTTTTATAAAACAATGGGTTCTTCATTGAGGTGGGGACCATGTCACTCACTCCATCTCAAGCCTCCTCTCTCATTTTGCAGAAAAAGAGGACCCTGTCAAGGCTGATACTTTGACGACAGTGACAGGGCTTTCCACCAAATTCAGCAGAGTGACAGGTAGGCCCAACTCTGATTGGCTCCTCAGATTTCCCCAGCGTTAGTAGGTTCTATGAAAATATTTTATTTCAAAAATGATTTTAAATATAAATCTTAGATATGTTATATAAATCTCATGTTTTATGTTTTAACATGGGTAATTTTTTATATGACGAACCATAACTGCCGTAAATTCAAACAGAATCAAATAATTTTTTACATATGTGCCTGAGCTATAGAGAACTCAATGTCTGTTGATTTTGGTGAAGATCGGTTACGGGGAAAGGGCAGTTTACCGGAAACATTTTTTGTTGTAACATGAGTAAAGTACTTAATTTTGATAAAGTATCCTGATAAGATCTTAATAATCCACTGTAGAAACGTAGATGAAATATCTATAAATGAAGAGGCTAGTTGAACCGGCTGGGGGTAATTTTCTATAAATCAAAATTATAGTTGAAGGGGGAGGGGATAATATTTTTTATATGTGTACTACGTTATTGGCAAGAAAGAAGTATTTTTTTGTTAAAATTCCTTCCCTGGCTGTTTGGCTGAAAATGATTTTAAATATAAATCTCAGAATATGGAAGTCGTGTATGGTTCTCCATACCGATATTTTACTTCCATGTTCCTTAAGGAAATGGAAGTATGGTGATGGCAAAAAAAATCGTGTTCGAGATTATTGCAGAATATGATTGTACTGCACTCAAAACATGAAAAAAAGTCTTTTTCGAAAAGTGTCAGTGTGTGTGTGTGTGTGTGTGTGTGTGTGTGTGTGTGTGTGTCTGTGTGTGTGTGTGTCTGTCTGTCTGTGTGGGTGTCTGTCTGTAGATTTTTTTTCTATGGCAAACGATAACTGCCGCAAATTCAAACAGAATCAAATAATTTTTTGCATACAGCCCTGATTTGTAGAGTACTCGCGACCTGTTGTTTTTGGTGAAGATCGGTTGAGGAAAAGGGGTAGTTTACCAGCAACGGTTTTTTTTTATCAAGGGAAATTTTTTTTTTTTGGCAAACGATAACAGCCGCATATTCAAAGAGAATCAAATAATGTTTCGCATACAGCCCTGAATTATAGAGTTCTCAAAACCTGTTGTTTTTGGTGAAGATCGGTTAAGGGAAAGGGGTAGTTTACCAGTAACGTTTTATGTTTTAACAAGGGTATTTCCTATGGCAAACGATAACAGCCGCAAATTCAAACAGAATCAAAAGATTATTTGCATACAGCCCTAAATTGTAGAGTTCTCAAGACCTGTTGCTTTTGGTGAAGATCGGTTAAGGGAAAGGGGTAGTTTACCTACAACGTTTTTTTAACAAGGGTATTTTTTATGGCAAACGATAACAGCCGCAAGTTCAAACAGAATCAAATAATTTTTTGCATACAGCCCTGACTTGTAGAGTACTCAAGACCTATTGTTTTTGGTGAAGATCGGTTAAGGGAAAGGGGTAGTTTACCAGCAACGTTTTTTTATCAAGCGTATTTTCTATGGCAAACGATAACAGCCGTAAATTCAAACAGAATCAAATGATGTTTTGCATACAGCCCTGTATTGTAGAGTTCTCAATACCTATTGTTGTTGGTGAAGATCGGTTAAGGGAATGGGGTAGTTTACCTACAACGTTTTTTTAACAAGGGTATTTTATATGGCAAACGATAACAGCCGCAAATTCAAACAGAATCAAATAATTTTCTGCATACAGCCCTGATTTGTAGAGTACTCAAGACCTTTTGTTTTTGGTGAAGATCGGTTGAGGGGAAGGGGTAGTTTACAAGCAACATTTTTTATCAAGCGTATTTTCTATGGCAAACGATAACATGCCGCAAATTCAAACAGAATCAAATAATTTTTTGCATACAGCCCTGATTTGTAGAGTGCTCGCGACCTTTTGTTTTTGGTGAAGATCGGTTGAGGGCAAGGGGTAGTTTACCTGCAACGGTTTTTTTTTATCAAGGGAATTTTTTCTTTTTTTGGCAAACGATAACAGCCGCAAATTCAAACAGAATCAAAAGATTATTTGCATACAGCCCTAAATTGTAGAGTTCTCAAGACCTATTGTTATTGGTGAAGATCGGTTAATGGAATAGGGTAGTTTACCAGCAACGTTTTATGTTTTATCAAGGGTGTTTTCTATGGCAAACGATAACAGCCGCAAATTCAAACAGAATCAAATAATTGTTTGCATACAGGCCTGAATTGTACAGTACCTAACATCTATCGTTTTTGGTGAAGATCGGTTAAGGGAAAGGGGTAGTTTACCAGCAATGGTTTTTTATCAAGGGTAATTTTTTTCTATAGTAAACGATAACAGCCGCAAATTCAAACAGAATCAAATCATGTTTTGCATACAGCCCTATATTGTAGAGTTCTCAATACGTATTGGTGTTGGTGAAGATCGGTTAAGGGAAAGGGGTAGTTTACCAGCAACATTTTATGTTTTAACAAGGATAATTTTTTATATGACGAACGATAACTGCCGTAAATTCAAACAGAATCAACTAGGTTTTTGCATACCTTTTTGAACTAAAGAGAACTCAAGGTCTGTTGATTTTGTTGAAGATCGGTTAAGGAAAGGGGTAGTTTATCAGCAACGTTTTATGTTTTAAAAAGCGTAATTTTTTATGACGAACGATAACTGCCGTAAATTCAATGAGAATGAAATAATTTTTTGCACCCCCTGAGTTGCAGAGAGCTCAAGGTCTATTGATTTTGGTGATGATCGGTTAAGGGAAAGGGGTAGTTTACCTGCAACATTTTATGTTGTAACAAGAGAAATGTTTCCATGACGAACGATAACTGCCGCACATTCAAACAGAATCAAATATTTTTTTGCATGCTTCCCTGAATTGTAGAGGACGGAAGGTCTGTTGATTTTGGAGCAGATCGGTTAAGACAAAGGGGTAGTTTACCTGAAACATTTTATGATTTAACAAGAGTAAAGTACTTAATTGTTATAAATAAAGTATCCTGATAAGAAGCTCATAGTAATCCACTGTAGAAACGTAGATGAAATATCTATAAATGAAGAAGTTAGGTGAACGGGGTGGGGGTAATTTTCTATTATTAAAAATTATAGTTGAAGGTGGAGGGGAGAATTTTTTATATGTGTACTACGTTATCGGCAACAAAGAAGTAGTTTTTTGTTAAAATTGCTTCCCGGGCTCTTTAGCCGTAGTCCAATGTTTTCTGCAAAACCAGACTTTTCGGCAGTGGAATCGACTGCCATCATCGGTGAAAATCGAGTGCGAAAACGTGAGGTGGTGATGGTATACGTTAGTGAGCACAGTACTGTGGTTAATGCTGAAGCAATAAGTAGAAAGACGTAGTTTCTATGGAAATATTTCATTTCGAATATGATTTTAAATATAAATCTTAGAACATGGAAGTCATGTATGGTTCTCCATACCGATATTTACTTCCATATTCCTTAAGGAATGGAAGTATGGTAATGGCAAAAAAAATCGTGTTTGAGATTATTGCAGATTCTGATTCTACTACACTCAAAACATGAAAAAAAGTCGTTTTCCGAAAAGTGTCTGTGTGTGTGTCTGTATGTGTGTCTGTAGATTTTTTTTCTATGGCAAACGATAACTGCCGCAAATTCAAACAGAATTAAATAATTTTTTGCATACGGCCCTGACTTGTAGAGTACTCACGACCTATTGTTTTTCGTGAAGATCGGTTGAGGGAAAGGGGTAGTTTACCGGCAACGGTTTTTTTTTATCAAGGGAAATTTTTTTTTTGGCAAACGATAACAGCCGCAAATTCAAACAGAATCAAATAATGTTTCCCATACAGCCTGAATTGTAGAGTTCTCAAGACCTATTGTTTTTGGTGAAGATCGGTTAAGGGAAAGGGGTAGTTTACCTGTAACGTTTTATGTTTTAACAAGGGTATTTCCTATGGCAAACGATAACAGCCGCAAATTCAAACAGACTCAAAAGATTATTTGCATACAGCCCTAAGTTGTGGAGTTATCAAGACCTTTTGTTTTTGGTGAAGATCGGTTGAGGGAAAGGGGTAGTTTACCGACAACGTTTTTTTAACAAGGGTATTTTCTATGGCAAACGATAACAGCCGCAAATTCAAACAGAATCAAATAATTTTGTGCATACTGCCCTGATTTGTAGAGTACTCAAGACCTATTGTTTTTGGTGAAGATCGGTTGAGGGGAAGGGGTAGTTTACCTGCAACGTTTTTTATCAAGCGTATTTTCTATGGCAAACGATAACTGCCGCAAATTCAAACAGAATCAAATAATTGTTTGCATACATCCCTGAATTGTAGAGGTCTCAAGGACTTTCGATTTTGGTGAAGATCGGTTAAGGGGAAGGGGTAGTTTACCTGCAACCTTTTACGTTTTAACAAGAGTAAAGAACTTGAAAATTTATTTAAACTTTTTGAAACAATGGTAATTGTTAAAAATAAAATAATTTTGTTGCCAGGCAATAAAATTATAATGTTTTCATTTTAATGTAAATTATGTTTGAGTTATTATCTTTATATATACAGTGGAACTTGGTTATTACGGCCTCGGCTGTTACGTCAACTCTGGTGTAGCGTTATTTTGTCATAAGTCCGGTCAAACTGGTATCTTTAACATTATAAAAATTCCCGGTTTTAACGTCACTAAATATTGTACTACTCTGTTATAGCGTCAAATATTTCTCAGATATTTTACTCTAAATTTCATATAAACGTATATATGTGCGCGCGCGCGCTAGCCAATGGCTACAGACATACATTGTATGCAAGCGATAAGCACTGTAACAGGACTGCCGGCGCCAGCCATTTTGCGTGCTCCAACGGATGGCTAGATCGATTTAAGGCCCTACACTCGATTTCCTTTGCAAAAATTTGTGGTGAGGCAAAATGCGTAGATCTGAACGTTACAGGCGATTGGGTGCATAACACTTGGCCAGAAATTAGACGATCATATAAAGATGAAGACATCTTTAATGGACATGAAGCCGGAATTTTTTATAAATTAACTCCAGATAAGACTTTCAAATTTACAAATGAAAAGTGCGTTGGTGGGAAGCTCTCTAAACAAAGAGTTACAGTTTTTGTTTGTGCGAACATGACGGGAACCGAAAAAAGGAAACTTTTAGTTATCGGGAAAAGTTTGCATCCTAGATGTTTTAAAAACATCAAAAAACTTCCTGTAAGTTACACTGCCAACATAAAAGCGTGGACGACTTCTAGTATTTTTGAAGATGACTTCTGTACGTGTGTATGTCACTGAACTCCTCCATGTATAAAATAATATATCGTTCGTGGCAGGTAAGCATATCTCAGTTATGTAATATTTACGTTTCCATTTTATTATTATGCCTACAGCAATAAAAAGGCAGGTAAGACACACACACACACACACGCACGCACGCACAATTCACGTTATTTCTGGCCTCACTCATGTTTATTTTCTTACATTTGCACGCTTTTTAAATGGAAAGTGCCGAAACCCATACCAACATAACGCGTGCAAGCCGAAAAAATGGACATCAATTTGCTTCCTGTGGATCGCTGGGCAATGTAACTGCACGTGTTTACAGAGGAACGATTCATAGACAGACTTTTCGTCTTTAGGGAATGAACCCTCTGCAAGATGCTGAGGGTCCATGAGTGACTTCGGAGCGCTCCTTCTTTTTCGCGTGTCTGTTCTGTGAAACATACACTGTAGATTCGCAGCTTTACTCTAAGCAACGCTCAATAGGAAATGTTGAAAATTTTTGTCCACAGTGTACCCTCATTCACACTAAACCCTTTGGAAACTTGAGCACTACTTAATGGAGATCAATCATTAACTTATACAAGCCATTAATTTTATGCATATATTTTATATATATGTGTACAACGTTATCGGCAACAAAGAAGTAGTTTTTGTTAAAATTCCTTCCCGGGATATTTGGCCGTAGTCCAATGTTTTCTACAAAACCAGACGTTTCGGCAATGCCATTGACTTCCATCATCAGTGAAAATCGAGTCCGATAACGTGAGGTGGTATATGTTAGTGACCACAGTACTGTGGTTAAGGCTGAAGCAGTAAGTAGAAAGAAGTAGTTTCTATGGTAATATTACATTTCGAAAATGATTTTAAATATAAATCTTAGAATATGGAAGTCATGTATGGTTCTCCATACCGATTTTTTCTATGGTAAACGATAACAGCCGCAAATTCAAACAGAATCAAATGATGTTTTGCATACAGCCCTGTATTGTAGAGTTCTCAATACCTGTTGGTGTTGGTGAAGATCGGTTAAGGTAAAGGGGTAGTTTACCTGCAACGTTTTATGTTTAAAAAGGGTATTTTCTATGGCAAACGATAAGAGCCGCAAATTCAAACAGAATCAAATACGTTTTTGCATACAGCCCTGGTTTGTTGAGTACTAAAGACCTATTGTTTTTGGTAAAGATCGGTTAAGGGAATAGGGTTGTTTACCAGCAACACTTTATGTTTTATCAAGGGTTTTTTTTTGACGAACGATAACTGCCGTACATTAAAATAGAATCAACTACTCTTCTGCATACCTTTTTGAATTATACAGAACTCAAGGTCTGTTGATTTTTTTGAAGATCGGTTAAGGGAAAGGGGTAGTTTACCTGCAACGTTTTATGTTTTAACAAGGTTATTTTTTCTATGACGAACGATAACTGCCGTAAATTCAAAGAGAATCAACTAATGTTTTGCATACAGCCCTGAATTGTAGAGTTCTAAAGACCTGTTGTTTTTGGTGAAGATCGGTTAATGGAATAGGGTAGTTTACTAGCAACGTTTTATGTTTTATCAAGGGTGTTTTCTATGGCAAACGATAACATCCGCAAATTCAAACAGAATCAAATAATTGTTTGCATACAGGCCTGGATTGTAGAGTACCTAAGATCTGCCGTTTTTGGTGAAGATCGGTTAAGGGAAAGGGGTAGTTTACCTGCAACGGTTTTTTATCAAGGGTAATTTTTTTCTATAGTAAACGATAACAGCCGCAAATTCAAACAGAATCAAATTATGTTTTGCATACAACCCTGTATTGTAGAGTTCTCAATACGTATTGGTGTTGATGAAGATCGGTTAAGGGAAAGGGGTAGTTTACCAGCAACATTTTATGTTACAAGGGTAATTTTTTATATGACGAACGATAACTGCCGTAAATTCAAGCAGAATCAACTAGGTTTTTGCATACCTTTTTGAACTAAAGAGAACTCAAGGTCTGTTGATTTTGTTGAAGATCGGTTAAGGGAAAGGGGTAGTTTACCTGCAACATTTTATGTTGTAACAAGAGAAATGTTTCCATGACGAACGATAACTGCCGCACATTCAAACAGAATCAAATATTTTTTTGCATACTTCCCTGAATTGTAGAGGACAGAAGGTCTGTTGATTTTGGAGAAGATCGGTTAAGACAAAGGGGTAGTTTACCTGAAACATTTTATGATTTAACGAGAGTAAAGTACTTAATTTTTATAAATAAAGTATCCTGATAAGAAGCTCATAGTAATCCACTGTAGAAACGTAGATGAAATATCTATAAATGAAGAAGTTAGGTGAACGGGGTGGGGGTAATTTTCTATTATTAAAAATTATAGTTGAAGGTGGAGGGGAGAATTTTTTGTATGTGTACTACGTTATCGGCAACAAAGAAGTAGTTTTTTGTTAAAATTGCTTCCCGGGCTCTTTAGCCGTAGTCCAATGTTTTCTGCAAAACCAGACTTTTCGGCAGTGCAATCGACTGCCATCATCGGTGAAAATCGAGTGTGAAAACGTGAGGTGGTGGTGGTATTCGTTAGTGAGCACAGTACTGTGGTTAATGCTGAAGCAATAAGTAGAAAGACGTAGTTTCTATGGAAATATTTCATTTCGAATATGATTTTAAATATAAATCTTAGAACATGGAAGTCATGTATGGTTCTCCATACCGATATTATTATAGGTATACGTCCAACTTCTACTCTACCGTTCGCTTTATGTTGGCTCTTACCCATTGTCTTAGTTTCCCTCAATGTCGCACAAAAGACCTGACAAAGCCACCAAAGCATCTTAGTCTGAACAGAGACAAATCAACTTCACGCGTGGCAAGTCAAGAGTAACAACCAGGAAATTTGTTTTACTGGTGTTGACGTAGGGACGCCAAGAGTGAAAACCTGTAAAATTTTGTTGGTGGAAGTAAATACAAGAAAAAATAGAGATTATGGTAATTAGCAAGAATACCAATGCAAAAATACGAATACAAGTAAATAACGAATTGTTATGAAATATATATGAACAATGATAGACGTGGTCAGCATTTTTAATACCGTGTCGCTTTGAAGAGATAAGGTTAAGAAGAGAATAAAAATCGAACAGCATCTATAAAAAAAATGAAAAACGACTATTATGCGATATAAAACTTGGGATCTGAGAGATAGAGTCTTGAGATGTACTCGTTTTTTTTTTGTAACAAAGTGTACTTATGTTTTTTGCACTTCTTCGCGAAATATAAGATTGGAAATAACGACTAAGTTTTTGAGATGTGATTCTACACGAGAGTACTTTGTATCGTGACGAGGAAGAGGTTTTACTGTACACACGGAAAACAAAAACTGTTAGAACAGTAAGAGAATCAAAGTTAAGCTACTGCCAACACATCACAAGAAGTCTACTATAAAGAATACTGCCGGTAGTCGTCGAACATATATTAAAAGTTAAAAGAAACAAAGATGGAAGGCGTATCTCTTAGATAGAGAGCTGTAGGACAGCTTCAGTTTACCTATTTGGATCAGCCTCTGACAGAAAGTAGTGATCGGTATTAATGACCATCGTTTTCATATGGTATAGCTCAAAAATACATAAGAAAAATTGGCCAAGTGTGAAATTTAATAAAGTTTAATTACATACTTTTGTGTAAATGCAAAAAGTGGGAAAACATGTTCATTATTTTCTTGCAATGGTATCAAAACTAGAAATTTTAAAAATCCGACAGAGGAAAGCAGATTCAACGTAGTATTCACGATCAAATCACACCGCGAAGTTTACTCCAGTGTGATTTGGGTTAATTGAAGCACCCATGGGACCAACAAGTTACTCCATTTCACAGAGAATAAGGTTTAAATACTCTCTCGAGGCATCACGAGTTATAGTTTTGGGCGTCGCAATTTCTTAATTTGCTTAACCGTTTTCTATCGTTACAATAGTCGTCTAGACTACCTTCTGTTTCGATGTTTCGAATTTTATCGTCCCTTCTGAAGCAGTTGATCCATTCAGACTGGAAAAGAATATGAAAAAACTTTACATAACTTAATCATTAAAAAATCTCCAAAAAACACAGAAAGCTATGACAACGTTACATTTTTGCTGACTATTATTTTTTTTATATTTTTATAGCTATCTGTTATAAACAAAATAGGCTGCAAATTTCAACTGATTGTTCAGTGTTTTTTTATTTTTAAGCGCTCTGTGTTTCTCAAAATCGATCTTAATAAAATGTGTAATCAATATGATGACTTGACGTATAGTAAAATTCAAACAAAGATGTTGCTGAGAGATTTTTCAACTCTGAAAGTTAAGTACGCATCATCTTGTATATTCGTTATAGTGTACTCCCTCGCAGGCTGATTTTCATGTATTATCTCTTATCTCGTCGAAACACACATGTGAACCTACACTTGGTTTTCATTATTTTGTCGTATATTTTACATTACGAAAATATTACGATCTCGACGTATCGTTTCCTACAGTGTGCGTACGATGGTTGTCGAGATGGTACCTCGATGGTTTGTCGAGATTGTTACAACGTTGTTATCTTTATCTGTTGCATATAAGCGACTTTCCAGAGTTTGAAAATAATACTGCAGCTGTGTTGACTGTGGATAGTAACAGTGAAGAAGAAGCAGAAGTTGGGAACAATCAAATTGAAACTAAACTGAATATGGCATATGAATAACGGTTAACGCCACTAGACGTGTCTTGAATATACCGGATATTCTACAAATCATTCCAGTGTACAAAAATTGTTCGTTATTTACATTCAAATGATATTACTTTACTGTTATATTGTTTGCTTTAATGTTATTATTTACAATTATTATATATACTTATTTATTATTATTATTTAATTGTTAATAGTTAATATAATACAATAATAAAATAGTTATTATATTTTAATAAGAATAACTAATAATTTTTGTAGTTTGCGATGGTTTATGGGAAATTCGGTATACTGGTACAGTATCTGTAAACATCCTCACGGGAAAAGTTAGCATGGCGTGACGCTGAGTTTGGCCAGAAATTAAGAAAAGAAAACAGAAAATCGAATAAAAAAATAAATTGTTTGATTACAACAAATGCCCTTTTCAACCTTAGATAAATTCTAATTGTATAAACAAATTATAAAACCTGTATAGACGTATGAAATCCGTCCTTGATGTGGCACCAAAAAGACTAATATTAATAACACAAATCGTTTTAAAAATATAGTGTTAAGGAACATAGCTGATGTACTTTGACTCGTCAGGAACAAGAAAATCTATAGTGGTTTGGTAATTGAGTCCATGGCCAATGAATTCCAAAGATTTGCGACGATGAGGGAGCTTGATGTACGACTAAATCACAATCAACACGTTAGAGTCGTCCAGCTGTTAGCCAATACGGATGTGGTGAGAAAGCCAAAGTGTGAGTGTAAAGTGTTAAGTATCAAATTGATGTGTACTGCACAAGGTACAAGAGCATTTAATGAAAGTATATAAAATTTAAAGACAGTAATGAGAAACTCTCGTACGTAAATTACGTTGTAGTTTGAGTTAGATCAAAGTTTGTAAAACGCAGTGATATAAAATTATATTTTTTCATGTGATTATGGACAATTGAATAATTGATTTTACTTTTTTCAAATTGGATTCATTGCGGTTTACGTTTTAGATTGTAGCGAGCGCTGTACCTTAGGTGGTGATCGACACTGAAGTTTACAAGTTCCTACCGCTAGTTAAAAATTGAACACATATCTTGTACGGAACAGGAAGAAACTTGCCTCCGACGAAGCTCTAACAAGCGAAAACTAGTTTAGGCCGTAATGTAAAAATTTATCATTTTTACCAATAATAATTTGTGTTCCGCGTCAGTAGTACTCTATATAGTTAATTGGTAACAACGGACACGTCGTGTACAACAAACTCCAGGAAGAGGGAGGTCCTTCGGAATACTCTCGTTATTATGATATTAACATGTGTCAAAATGACAAGTGCATGTTTCCAGTTTCTTATTTGCACAACAGGTGAATGTAACTTACATTGTCCCGATGCATTACTCTTGTCAATTTAAATCTTTTGCATGGCTGCTTGAGATTTCAAAGTCTGGTTTTACGTTCACTCACCACACTATCACTCTATCGATACTTGGACTTCCACTCATATCGCATCGATGGACTAACGGACGATTTTGTTGTTTGCTATACTCACCCCCCCTCCCAATTTAGTTTACTCCACTATTTTAGAAGTAAGGATAATAGCCTTATCAGCCGAAGGAAATTCCACAATTTTTCTGCATCTTCACATTCTGTTGTCACTTATTAGATTTACAATATTCCAAATTGCAATCGTTTGCAATCTCTCCAATCGTTGTGCTCACAATTCGTTAGATGTTCAGGTTTCTCTTCTGTATAAGGTGACGGGTCTGAAATCCAAAGTTACTTCTGTTAGTGTCCACTTCATCCCTCAGCAGGTTCCGGTATACTTTTATTTTAAATAATTACAGTCTATAAAATGTTTAATAAAATTTAGTAATTTTCTTCATAGTAATGACAAAATTATTTATGTTGAGATATGTATGTAGAATGTAGATATCTCAGTAGAGATTAAAAGGGAATGAAAATTCGAGAACCCAAGGAGTAAAAAATATTGAAATACGTGTAGCTACTTGAAACGTTTTCCAAGAATATGGTTATAAATTTTGGGAATAAAAGGAAAACAAATAGTATATACTGTGCGACTATGAATATTCATACTTTGAGTGGCCGTAGAAACCGAGGGTCTCTACTAACCTACACCTGTTAGTCTTCTCCAGACGCAGGAAGTTCCTTCCCAGGCTCTACATAGGCGATGCTCGATTCCCTTGACCTTCTGGTGTGAAGTATCTAGGGCTTCACGTCGACATGCGTCTCACCTGGCGCAAGTAGCCCTCAAAACTGCTCGTCGTCTATATTAATTCCGACCCCTGCTCTGCATCAGTTCCCTGTCCTGCCGCCTACTCAAACTCATCATTACCAAGTATATGATACCTGCAAAGCTCACTTCCTAACTTTGTATCAGACCGTCCGCACTTCCCTCGATGTCTGTTCCCTGAACGCCACTATAAGGACAATTTCCAGGAATTTCTACCGCTGTTGCGACAGTTTCCAGGGCAACTTCCTAATTAGCGCCCTCGGTTAACCCATTTGTTCCAGGTGAATTTTGGACCCGTCCTCATCTTGAATAAGATAACGCCTAATTGAAACCCTACGGCCACAGCTAGAAATGACCAGTGATCATTGTCATCGCGGCCCCAGTTACTTGTACAGCCCCTGAACTGCTTCTATTAATATTATTTTTATCGATATTGCCAAAGTGTTTTTGTGTCTGAAATTTCATCTTCTACAACAAAATGGAAGGATCTATTTACAAATTGTACAATTTTATACGATTCTGATACCTTTCATGTACTTCAGTTTAAAGTGCTCTTATTTGTTGAAGTAAGTATTTATTATAGGAAATGAATTACGCGTATTGAATGACGAGAATCCACTTAAAGTAATAGAATTTATTCTGACTTCTTTTTGAAGTGTTTACATTGCAAGTTGCTTTTCCAGGAATCCCCTTACATATGTTGTTATAATAGCACATCGTTTTCTGATAATAAAATTGCTCATCCTATGTACAGCGTGTCTTTGCACTGTGAATACCGGTAGTACGAGGAATATCTTAAGTATATAAAGAAATCACAACTCTACTTTGAACGTCGCCAATCGATATATGCAAGAGATAAATGCCCCAACATATCTGAAAATACATTATGCTTAGGAATTCTCGGCGATGGTTGTATTCACGTCGACGTATCCAAATTAAGCTATAGGCCTATTAGCGTTTCAGTCGATTCAAAATCGCCTTTGGTCTCACAGACTCTTGAGTTCGCAAGTTATACCAGTATTCAGAATCACGTGGTTACGAATCAGCAGTTTTGAAGGAAACTGTGAGCGGTCAGTGAACAAACTTGTCTGCACGAGGTCCAAACACACTTGCTGTATAAACGAGGAATTCGTAAGGTACTTGTAAGAGATTTTTTCTTATCAAATTTATTATTGCATATTCTGTAACTTCTCAGAAAATTCTGAACACAGTATATACGCAAATATTGTTTGAGCGCAAAATTGTATTAATCTACAGGTCAATAAACGCCAGTTTCAAGACGACGTGGCACTCTCTTTTTCTATTATTACACGGCTAAGCATTCCATAGTCTGTACACTGTACACTCTAGGAACCGTGAATAACTCCTTATGTTAATAGTGTGAAGACGGTACGGAGGCAAGACCGTTGCAAATTACACGCCATTTTGTGAACGTTCAATAAACAAGCAGGTTCATTAATGACGTTTTGTTTGCTTTCGGTTTGGAGGGTTCACGAATCGGCCATGACCTTGGATAAAGGTGCCGGTAAAGGCTAAATTTTGCATTCGTATCCCCGTGACGCCACGTTCGCTGTTAGTATCGAAATTCTAATCTAACGACACAATATATAACTTTTATTTTAGTTTCGCAGATTAGGTTGTGGACCAGTATTGGTTATGTTCTTCATCCAGACGATTTGACGTGTGCATTCCTTCTTCTAGCGACTGTTTTCACCATTCAACCGACAGTGGTATACATGGCTTTACTTGCCTACTTGTAATTATTATAACATCTCGCGATGTTTTTTGATTGACAACACGGTTATACAGATCTGATGTACTATTTTATCCTTACCTGCGAAATGGGTTTTCTCGGTTCCTCTATCAGATAACATACAGTGCCCGTTGTTGTGCCTTTCTCTACATCCTACTCGTGAAGTATTCATATATTCATTGTTCTTCACGGCAGAGTTCAGTCTTCGCCGATGTAATTTTAAACTTCTGCAGTAAAACTATTAAACAATCTATAACAACCTTAAAATGAGGAAAACAAAAAGTAAAGCTTTAGCTTAAGCCATCAGAAACGGAAAACATATAAACGTACTATACTATTGTAACGATGGAACCGTCTCAAAGAGACGAGAGCATCATTCCACCCGTTTCTCCGCTAGTCGAGCAGGTGTAGCGCCTCTGTCAAAGTCGCATTCAAGCACTTTCGAGACTGTTCTGGAGAGCACTTGAAATACGCATTATGCTGGCACGCCGCAGTAAGGATGTAAAGTTATTCTCGGGACTCTATTACTTGATGTTATTATTGCGTGTGGATAAATTTAATTTGAATTATTCTACGAGAGCACCTTATTGATTACAAATTGTTATTTGTGATTAATTAAATCTGGTAATTAGTCAATTCATTGGTATCTGTATTTTGTTTCTTTGTACTATACGATGATCAGTGAGACCGTCGTAACACTATGATGCTTTGTTTGCTGCTCATTAGCCTATATACAGTCTTTGAAAAGGTAAAGTGCTAATTACTAGTCTCTTTCTGTCATTTGTTAATAGGTTAGCAAGCATGTGGATCAGAAATCATTACTTATTCTCGTTTTCTCTTCTAGTGAAGATATTACGTATTTTGCGTTTAAACCGTGAAATAAATCTTGTATAATCAAAAAAAAAAAAGTTGATTTGGGGTCTTACAATGGCACAAGGAAGTAACCCATAAATTTTTTAACCGAAATTTTTCTGATTGGTGAATAATTTGCACTTATCTGGTCGAATACATACATGGCGGTTTTAGTACTCACAAGATTAATAAGATTTTTCTTAACAGTGTAGTTTTGTATAGGTAAAGAGGACATTACGTGTTATTTAGCCGCTTGATAATGAGGTAGAACAATAGGAAAACAGTGATAAAGGCGTAAAATTTTTAAGAAATTTGATTGGGTTTAGTTCCTTGACGTTTAGTTCTTCGTTCAGCAGTTGCTGGAATTGCTCCCGTTTTGTAGGCGTCTCAGCGTCTTCAAACGTAACTTCGTTTTTAAAAGGAGTAAATTCCAAATGTTTAGTACCAAGCCACGTGTTGTTCAATCAAATATATTGGAACTTACCGTCTGCGGCTTTTAGAAACAGCGTCTTTACAAAATTGACATGTTTCGGGACACTTGTCCCATCATCAGAATTTAAAACAATCGCGTATCATTTAAAGTTGATACACTTGTCAATCACTTAAAACATTAAAATTGAATATAAAACAAATAACTTAAAATAATATGATACTAAAATATTTACAGCGAGTGCGAATGTTTACCGATGTACATCGTATGGAGACCGACCGCGCACTAATTTACGTCTCGCTCCCACCACGACAATAGCCCAAGGCAGTGTTGTACAATACATTTGACTTGAAAACCAATTTATCATTTAAAACATGCGGCTTGGTATCAGTATTGTTGTACGCTTTATAAATTTCATACTCTTCAAGAGCGTTCAAATATCGCCCTTTCTTACATATGTGAAGGGGTATCAAATTAGTTTTAAAATTAGTGTAGTTATGATTCTCGGAAATGAGGTGTTCTGCAAATTTTGACTTGATATTGTGAAAGTGTGCAGGCGGCCTATGTTCTGTAAATCTTTTTAAAAAACCACGTCCTGTCTGGCCCACATAAAAGGCGTCACAATCGTCACATATCAATTTGTAAACACCAGTTTTGTGTTCAAGGCTGGTAGTTCTACGGACACGAAGATTATTCATAATACTATTAGTGGTCTTATAAATGACCTTGATATTACTGGTTTTACTAAAAATTGACCCAAAAATCTGAGGCATAAGGTATGTGTACGGTGTTGCAATGTATTTGCGTGTTGTATTTTCGCGTGTTTTATGTCCGTTAATGTTACTATGCCCCTTCTTATGTTTTCGAAGGATGTTGTTCACCATATTGACATCATAACCATTAGCAACTGCAGTGTGTTTAATGGTGTCTAATTCCTCACGGTATTCTTTATCACCGAGAGGCAAAGATAAAAGTCTATAAATCATACTGTGGAAGGCAGCTAATTTCTGTGATAAAAGATGAAAAGACTTAGCATGTATTACAATATCAGTCGTTGTGGGTTTTCTATAGATGTCAAATTGTAACTTTTTATTATTGTCCTTAGCAACAATTAAATCTAGAAAATTCAGTTTACCATTGTCTTCATTTTCAAGTGTGAACTGTATTTTGTCATTGATATTATTCAAATAATTATGTAAATTATCAATTTGCCTTTGTGTACCTTTGTATATTAAAAAGGTATCATCAACATACCTGCCGTAAAATATTATGTTATTCTTGTGTTTGTTATTAGTGAGAATGAATGAATTTTCGAAATTATTTAGGTATATATCTGCAAGAAGACCTGAAAGTGGAGAACCGATTGCTAACCCATTTTGTTGGCTGAAAAATTGATTATTGTGGGTAAAATAATTTTGATCAAGAACTAACTCCAAAATGTGCATCAATTCATTTATACTATTAATATCCAATTTATTAGTATTAATAAGGTTAATCCTAAGTATACGCAAGGTTTCAGCTACTGGTATATTCGTATACAAGTCCACAATATCGAAGGAAATAAGTTTGTAAGCCGGTTCAACTATTAAATTTTTAACCTTATTCACAAAGTCAACACTATTAATTAGACTATGATCATTAATTATTTGTATATTGTGTTTTATTATGATGACTAGTTTTTTAGCCGTTTTATACCCCGGAGCAGTGGTGAAATTTACTAATGGTCTCAAGGGGATAGCATCCTTGTGGAGTTTGGGTAATCCTGTCAAAACAGGTGCTTTTGAATTTATAGGTTTCAAAGATCTTCTTGTTTGTTCATCAAACAAATGGGTGCATCTGTTTATACCTTGATTTAATTGTTTTACATAATTTTCAGTTGGGTCAGAATTTAGTAAACCAATGTTGTTGTTAATAATGAAATTTTATATTTTATTGTTATAATCTTCTCTGTCCATTATAACCACAGTGTTACCTTTGTCAGCTTTAGTGACGAGAGCTTTGTTGTCAGATAATTTTTGTTTTAATCCTATTAAAATTTTCCGTTCTTTATTATAATTATTATTTGTTAAAGGAATAGAGGAATGAACACTATTATACCGATTTTTAATGATTTTATTGAATTTTTCGTTTATTAAGAAACGTGTCTGGTCTTGATCTTTTTGGTCAACCATTGCCTCAACAACAGTCTCTGCATTGATAATTTCTGCAATAATTTGCTTACGATCAAGACTCGATTTGTGTACGGGAAGATTATATTTCAAACCTTTACTCAATAAATCAGTTTCATCAGTATTTAAAACAAGGGACGTTAAATTCTGCAACCGCGTATAAAATTTGTGTTTACATTTGATATTGCTGGATATCGGTAACTGATCATTCAACAACCTTTGTAGTTTATTGATTGTTTTATAGGCATTTGATAAACTATTCGCCTGACGTCATTGTTTATAAAATCCAGATAATGATTCAGTACGGCTGGATGCGTGTTATCTAATAATTGTAAATGTAATTTGTATAATGTATAATTTAGGTTTGACTTTTTAATGTATAGAGATTTAATTTCTTCTTTAACTCTGTAAATTTCTGCATATTTTTTGGTTTTTGATTCAGCAATAGATGAACATTTAAGTCTTATAATAGCATAATTCAGTATAACATTGTTCTCCAAACACGATTTGTTGAACTTAATGTGTAAAATACTGATGAAACTGATTTATTGAGTAAAGGTTTGAAATATAATCTTCCCGTACACAAATCGAGTCTTGATCGTAAGCAAATTATTGCAGAAATTATCAATGCAGGGACTGTTGTTAAGGCAATGGTTGACCAAAAAGATCAAGACCAGACACGTTTCTTAATAAACGAAAAATTCAATAAAATCATTAAAAATCGGTATAATAGTGTTCATTCCTCTATTCCTTTAACAAATAATAATTATAATAAAGAACGGAAAATTTTAATAGGATTAAAACAAAAATTATCTGACAATAAAGCTCTCGTCACTAAAGCTGACAAAGGTAACACTGTGGTTATTGTGGACAGAGAAGATTATAACAATAAAATATAAAATTTCATTATTAACAACAACATTGGTTTACTAAATTCTGACCCAACTGAAAATTATGTAAAACAATTAAATCAATGTATAAACAGATGCACCCATTTGTTTGATGAACAAACAAGAAGATCTTTGAAACCTATAAATTCAAAAGCACCTGTTTTGACAGGATTACCCAAACTCCACAAGGATGCTATCCCCTTGAGACCATTAGTAAATTTCACCACTGCTCCGGGGTATAAAACGGCTAAAAAACTAGTCACCATAATAAAACACAATATACAAATAATTAATGATCATAGTCTAATTAATAGTGTTGACTTTGTGAATAAGGTTAAAAATTTAATAGTTGAACCGGCTTACAAACTTATTTCCTTCGATATTGTGGACTTGTATACGAATATACCAGTAGCTGAAACCTTGCGTATACTTAGGATTAACCTTGTTAATACTAATACATTGGATATTAATAGTATAAATGAATTGATGCACATTTTGGAGTTAGTTCTTGATCAAAATTATTTTACCCACAATAATCAATTTTTCAGCCAACAAAATGGGTTAGCAATGGGTTCTCCACTTTCAGGTCTTCTTGCAGATATATACCTAAATAATTTCGAAAATTCATTCATTCTCACTAATAACAAACATAAGAATAACATAATATTTTACGGCAGGTATGTTGATGATACCTTTTTAATATACAAAGGTACACAAAGGCAAATTGATAATTTACATAATTATTTGAATAATATCAATGACAAAATGCAGTTCACACTTGAAAGTGAAGACAATGGTAAACTGAATTTTCTAGATTTAATTGTTGCTAAGGACAATAATAAAAAGTTACAATTTGACATCTATAGAAAACCCACAACGACTGATATTGTAATACATGCTAAGTCTTTTCATCTTTTATCACAGAAATTAGCTGCCTTCCACAGTATGATTTATAGAATTTTATCTTTGCCCCTCGGTGATAAAGAATACCGTGAGGAATTAGACACCATTAAACACATTGCAGTTGCTAATGGTTATGATGTCAATATGGTGAACAACATCCTTCGAAAACATAAGAAGGGGCATAGTAACATTAACGGACATAAAACACGCGAAAATACAACACGCAAATACATTGCAACACCGTACACATACCTTATGCCTCAGATTTTTGGGTCAATTTTTAGTAAAACCAGTAATATCAAGGTCATTTATAAGACCACTAATAGTATTATGAATAATCTTCGTGTCCGTAGAACTACCAGCCTTGAACACAAAACTGGTGTTTACAAATTGATATGTGACGATTGTGACGCCTTTTATGTGGGCCAGACAGGACGTGGTTTTTTAAAAAGATTTACAGAACATAGGCCGCCTACACACTTTCACAATATCAAGTCAAAATTTGCAGAACACCTCATTTCCGAGAATCATAACTACACTAATTTTAAAACTAATTTGATACCCCTTCACATATGTAAGAAAGGGCGATATTTGAACGCTCTTGAAGAGTATGAAATTTATAAAGCATACAACAATACTGATACCAAGCCGCATGTTTTAAATGATAAATTGGTTTTCAAGTCAAATGTATTGTACAACACTGCCTTGGGCTATTGTCGTGGTGGGAGCGAGACGTAAATTAGTGCGCGGTCGGTCTCCATACGATGTACATCGGTAAACCTTCGCACTCGCTGTAAATATTTTAGTATCATATTATTTTAAGTTATTTGTTTTATATTGGATTTTAATGTTTTAAGTGATTGACAAGTGTATCAACTTTAAATGATACGCGATTGTTTTAAATTCTGATGATGGGACAAGTATCCCGAAACATGTCAATTTTGTAAAGACGCTGTTTCTAAAAGCCGCAGACGGTAAGTTCCAATATATTTGATTGTAACTTCGTTATTAGTAGTTTATACTTGTATCCTTCCAAATAAATTCAAATTAAAAAAATACTAAACGCTTTGTCATTACTCATTTTGTCACTCCATAAATCTTTAGTTTTCCTCACTTCGTTATCAGCATCGTAACTGAAAACCTGATCGCCTTTCGCCTGTCTTCAGTGGTCAACAGAGTTAGAAGCGTCCAGAGTGACGCATTACAACTAAAAATTTTACAGAAGTTTCATTCAATTACCTTCCAATATCACTTAAGATGAGGAGCATATTCTTTTACAGTGAAGCTCTGTCTTACATTTTCTTTGTACCATTGGGTGTATACAAGTTTCGATGTCTCATCGCGAAGTGTTTGTTACAAAACCCGTGAAATTCCAACCGCGACTATCTCACCATACATAATCATTATCGAATTTTGCGAACCACGCTTCTTCAACTCTGTTATGCTTTTGTTAGAAAAATTGTATGTTTCTATGGTTATCGTAAAATTTTATTACCGTTCTTATTGTTAGGAACGTCGAGCAGATCTGAAACAGCACAATATTTGACATTTCTATTTTTCCGCTTGTAATAATTTTATTTACTTTAATTTTATTTATGGTATTCTTAATTTGTTAACAAAAGCATCATTAGTTTTATACATTCTACACTCGCACAAACGCGGAAAACTGGGAAACAGCGCAATGCACTACGCGTAGTTTTTGAATTTAACGGAATTTATGTAAAGAAACGATCATGATTGCAACAAATTTTATAATACCAACAGTTGAGCAGCTAATCCGGGTTCATGATTGCTATTCATTTAAAAACACTGCCATTTAAGCATTCTCTATTTTTCTTGAGTCGAACCAATTTTCTTCATACACTTACCACTTTTTGTCTTCAGGATTATGCCTTGCTTCATCCACTAACTTCGTTCACTTCTTTCTCTCGATAATTCTATCTCTCAATCCACAAGCTTTATGATTTCAGTAATCTGATCGTTTTTAGTTTCATTACTAGAATCAAAATTATGTTGGTTTTAACTTACGTTATACTTAATTTATGAAGTTTTTTTAACATAAAACGATTAGTCTCAGATTACCAATGTGCTAGCATACCTAAACATTGGTATGGAGAACGATACATGGCTTCAGTGTTCTAAGATTACTATTCAATAATTTACTTGAATTCGCTTCGATAATTTCTAAAAAAATATCCCTTACCCTACAACTATTTTCATTATTTATAGATATTCTTGTTATTATGAGGTAGTCGTTTAATATAATGTTACTTTTGAGTCACTTTATCTATAAAAATTAGGTACTTTATTCTTATACAGAAACTGAACTACGCAGATAAACATCCCTCCTCCTCAACCGATCAACCCAATTTAGGATATTTACAGTTTTATTGAGTAACAGTTTCATTATATGTACCTAATTATTAAGCTGTCTTATCCTTTAAAATGAAGTACTTTATTCGACATGAAAAAAATAGTTTTCGAAAAATTACCCCCTTCCTCTCAACTACCATTTTCATTTACAGATATTCCATCTAGCTTTCTACAGTGGATTATTATGGCCTTCTTTTCACGATACTTTATTTATCAAAATTAAGTACTTTACTCTTGTTAAAACGTAAAACGTTGCATGTAAACTGTCCCTCCGCCTTAACCGATCTTCACCAAACTCAATAAGCCTCGAGTCCCCTACAACTCGGGCACACGTGCAAAAAATTCTTTGATCCTGTTTGAATTTGCGGCAGTTATCGTTCGCCATAGACAAACTTCCACAAACACACACACACACGTTTCGGAAAATGACTTTTCTTCATGTTTTGAAGGTAGTACAGTCAGAATCAGCCCTTATCTCAAATACGAGTTTTTCGCGATCACCATTCTTCCTTTTCCTTACGGAACATGGAAGTAAAAATAATATCCATGAACTAAAATTAATCTCAACAAAATATGTTAGTCACTTACTGAAAACAATAGTTGGAACAACAGTGTTTTACGCATAATGACCGGTTTCTTTATTTTCAGATTACGCCTGGTATATACAAGAAACCAGAATATATAGTTTCACTATTTATAGATATTTTTGTTATTATGGTTTAGTCATTTAATATAATGTTATTTCCAAGTCACTTTATCAATAAAAATTAGGTACCTTATTCTTATAAAGAGACTGAACTACGCAGATAATCATCCCTCCTTCTCTATCAATCCCCACTGTTAATGATATTTATACTTTCATAGAGAAATAGTTTTAATAGTGTTTAATAGTTTTAATATTATACTTTCACTTTAGTAGTATGTATACAACAAACGCTTCTGCAATAACAACCCTTTGTTTCATGAGCGTTTTATTCCAAGGGTACGAGTATACAAAACAGGTTACGTAACGTATTTAATTATACGTACTTTAGAAGTACCCACTATTCGATACGCCCAAACATGTTTTTAGCCCGTATTGAGATTTTAATGCCAGAAGTTACCTCCGATACAGACAGGGAGACAGGCAGACACAAGCAAACACACGCACACGCGCACACTCACACACATACCCACACACAAAGTTCCATCTGGTAAGTGCATAGATTTACGAGAGTTGTGTCCGTAATGTAACCTATGTGAGGTTGTTAGCTTGAATGTTGGATGCTGCGACCAATGTTGATGCTGCCAGCGACATTCAATCTGTGACGTCGATCCGTCAGTAAATAACAACGTTAATTTACTGTCACCAGCTGTAGTACCGTGCTTCCCCTTACCCTCTTTGTACTGGTTACAGCGTCTGTTGTGTCACAAACGTACAAGGTGTCTCCACAATATGAATGCTAGAAACATTTCAGTGACAAATAGCGCCAGTTTAAAGTGCGTATTTTATATACACAGTCGCAATACTGTCAATTTCATATATATTGTTTTTTTTTTTTCAAATGTGTAACTCAAGTGAAATATATTTTGGTTACGACAACGACTGCACTTACTACGTCATATGACTTCATTTGCTTTTAGTTTTATGCGCTCTGAGACACCGAAACGTCTCATTCTGTTGAAGACCGTTAGAACATTTTGATAAATGCACGAATATTAATACGACGACCACAAATGTATAACACACCATGAATAAGCGCTTAATGTTGCTGCAGTGTATACCAAAATGATAAGGGCCATACGAGAAAACTGTGTTTAGTGATTCTGATTCTGTTGTGATATTTACATGCGTCTTCCTACCTTAACCTTCTAACGACTTCTCGTCCCTAGAGTAGGAGGTTTCCGATGACAGGACGTAGGCCTACGTCTAGGGACGTGTAAAACTGAAATAAGACGAAGTCACTGGATTCAGTGGAATTTTATATTATTACGTATTATAGCGAGCGAAAAATTTAAAAAATTTCAAATTTTCTTCTCGACCGATTTTGTTTACACGCAGTTGTGTCAACGACTTCAAGTTAAAGCAATAAACAAGGCTTAATGTGAAGATGTCAAACCAGCGTCGCTAGCAGACAATAGAAAGATGTTACACTCCACTCAACAATAGATATGAAAGTTCGAGATGACAGGAGAAGCTTGGCTAAAAATTATTACCGCACAACAAACTACACAATGCAGGCTAGGGCACTCAAACGTGTACGGAGAACTAAGGTGAACGTCCGCTCGGGTTACGTCAGAATACGATGGTACTGCAAAAACGACAGGATGTCACAAAAGAGTTGAGCGTGCTGCACTTTACAGAGACAATGGAAGAAATAACTAGTTGAAAAGACTCGAGGATGCTGCACAGCGGGAAGTGACGCTTACGTGACAGACACAATTTACGGTTAGAAAGTCGGGGTGGGTTCACCAGCCAACGCATGTCAGAAATTATTAATAGCTACAAAAAAGGGGTGTAAGATAGAACAATACCTCAAAATGACCAAGGAAACAGATGGGGAAAGTCAGAACAACATTGCGTATGTCCCAAACAAAAGGGTGAGTGACAGACGCGCAACGACCAGAAATTCTGCGAAAAGGATCAACGTCCGAACGAAGAAATCTGGGGATGTCTGACAACCTATCAGAGTACAACGTCTTGCGAAGACACCGGTGGAGAGGAGAGTTTCTATGGTAACCGGGAGTCAAAGCGAATCATTGAACAGAAACCAAAGACCCAGAAGAAATGGAACAAAATATTTTAAGAAAATATTGAGCTGACCTATCACAAGTAAGAAAAGGCGTGGACAGGCACAAGACAATATTTGGGTAGGGACAAGTTGATAAAACTAACTGTCTAACACGGAGGAGAGGCAGTCTTATTACATTTTTTGAACATATATTTTGACTCGGTATTACTGTGCTCAGTCTTGTAAAATTTATCAGTCTTAGTGAAAACTAAGTGTTATAATATTCGGACTTAGCAATTTCAAACTGTAAGATTCCAAGTGTAACCGGAAGTAATACTCGAACGCAAGAGTATAAAATGTGCGAATTAACGAACTTAGTTAAGCATTAACATTATTAGGAATTTCCGAATGAACAATTCGAGCGACTCAAACGAACTATCATGTAATCTCGGCACATACACGAAACATTATTAGTGTACTGTACAACTTAGCCAGAATTACATTTAGCCAGTGTTAATGAATTACACTAAATGTAACAGAACATTTAAATACTTGAACGAACTAATCAACCAAGTAGTATAAACGCATATACATCAACACAAAGTCAAGTGAATTTCTGTGATGAACGGACATCGACATTAACTTTGCGAGCATGAACATACACCACTCATTTTAGAATGATCACACATTATAAAGCGAACTGATCAATACAAACTGACATTGAAAGCACATCATATCAACACTACTCCATAAATGGCGCGAGTTCACGTGTGTGTACAAGTGACAGTGCATTCAACTTTATTCAACAAGATGTGTTCTTCAGACTTCACCACAACAAAGAGGCCGACCACCGCTGGACCATGAGTGGATATCCTTATCTCAAGTAACAATTATTAATCTATTAATTTAGTAACTACTACTGTCCTGACTCTTTCAAAGAATCCCCACCCTGGGAGTTTTAAATAAATTTGATAAAAGAATAAATTTAAAGTTATAATTAATGAACAAGTAAGCAAAACTATCTGGAATTAATGAACGCATTAATTAATTATTATTTGAATTTATTGTATATCATGATTTATGTATGTACGTATGTCTTTTTCAGCTATCATATAAGCTAGAACTTGTTTAATGATATATGTGTTACTTGATGTATTTACAGGTACAGCAAACTTTTTTGTGTTATGCATATAAATGGACTTAATGAATAATAAATTAGTCATTTAAGTACAGTTTAACAAATGCGTTCATTATTACTAAAACCCGCATGTTAAAGTTTTACACAGGACACAATTACACGAATATTTATAATTGTACAATTATCATGTGTAACAAAAGAACATGATTGAACTACTAAAGAGTCTCTTATCTATTATGCTAATTGGTAATTAAAATTGATAATTTGATCTAACTAATTAAGCCACATCGTAATTAGCATAATAACACCGTATATTAATGACGCATCCAACGTGTGGCACGACGTATTAAAAATATCGTCGTATAGTTATATTAATGGCGTCCCAACACGCGGGGCATAGACAATTAAAGTAATAAACAAAATTTAATTATACACATTTATTGTAAACAATAAAGGATTATCTTTATTGTTATAGTATAAAATAATTTGCTTAGAATTTTTTTCTCGTTAATCCGATGCCCGTCGGTCCGATTCTGATTGTAATCCGATGCACCGCTTGGAAAACGGACAGACAATATAATCTTGTAAAATGTGAATTAATCACTAAACGTCAGATAAACAGGTAGTAACAATGTTCATTAACGAGCCTATGAAAATAATTACAGTCGAACTGCATCAATCATCCTGAGTTATCCAAAACATGCTATTAGATTAATTACTTAATTCCCTTATATGGTAATAATAATTACAGTGCTGTACAACTGACCACAAAATTCACTATAATGCTAAATAATATCATTTCAAGAATATTAAACGATTATAATATTTGAGACTTACACTAATACCATATTCATATCGCTATAAAACAATTCACAGAACTAATTAACTGAAGTGCAGCCGCGGTCTTTAGCGGAGAAGCCATTAGCATGCTTAATCTTTGTGTCTAGACAACTAAAGAACCTTAGCGATAATCAATATTCATCTGCAGTTTTGTGATTGTATGTGTAACGTTTTGTTTGGAATACTCTAATATAGTAGAGTCCAAATTTTAACTACAGTATATGCCCAACTCACTAAAATATTTTGATTGATTTGGCTCATGTTGCTCATTAAATCTGCCCTTTGTTTAACGGTCTGATAAAAATATTACTGGCTTATATTAATATTACGAAACGAAAATTATGATAAACACAAGAGGACAATTTCAGTTCAGTGTAATATTTCCTAAAATTATGATAGAGATGTCTTTAAAAGCTTGACGAATTCTGTAAAAATATATGTGGTCATACCCCTGGAAGTTTCAGATTACGAAACACATTGGCTAACTTGTCGGTAGCACAATGGTTAAACCGTGTAAACTCGCTGTCTGCATATCGAATAAGCCAGTATAAATGTCGATAACATCTTCGGTGAACTGCTGTCTCGATGCTGTTATCTCCTTTCCATTGGTATTTTATAGTGTGTTTTGTTTGATTTGAGCAGCTAAAGTTTCTGTATACTTTACACGGAAACACAAAATATCCCTTCCCTTTCACTTTTTATTCTAATAATAACACAAAACTTTGTTACAGGTTTTGTGAAAACTGAAAACAAGCTTCCTAGTTGACAAGTGCCTTCCAAATGTTTTTTTCACACCAGTTATAAAGTTGTTGAAGAGAGGCTACAATTTTGACACAGATTTTAAACAGGTACCTTAGGCATTCACGACTGGCGTCAACTGTGACTACTCACCTGGCTATTAGGCCGTAGGCCGTGGTGTAATGCTGCCGCTTGAAACGTAAGTTTCGGCCCTACCACTGTAGGCAATCTTTAGTGTTACGACTCGTAAGGCAATTGGTACGCTTTGTACATTGGTTTTAGTACGTAAGGTAATTGGTTTTAGTTTGTACATTGGTTCCTTTTTCTGAAGAACACTGTGAAAGGCAAATATCAGTACGTTTTAATTTAATTTTTGCATACTTAAACGAAAGTTTTGCCGTTATCCCTCTACAGTACAATAGTAAATCATGCTCACGACGCTGTTCTGGTATTACTACCGTTTTTTGAAGTTTTCTTAAACTGGTTGCTGTCCCAGTATCCAATTCCTGTCGAGGAGGAGAAACTATTTAAGATATACTCCTCTTGACGAACTCCCTTCACTGCAGCTTCAGATACCTATCCTCCCTTCACTGATATATTCTACACTTTTGGCCCCCGAAAGTCACCTTAACTCTCTCCCGTCAGTACAAAATGTAGACCTGCATCAACCTAACCCAACTGAACCGAAGGACTACGTGACATTTAGACTCTGAGGACATAGGAACCAGGTTAACTGGGAGAGCTAAGTTCTATTTATAACACAATTCTTTCGCCATAATACAGAGGTTTCTTTAGTGTTTCATACTATCTACCAGTAGCCTAAGAGTCTCCAAAATGCTTTACCAGCCACTAGTTCCATTTACGGAGATCTTGAGGCCTCCAAAGAAGCACTGAGAACGGTACTGGATACACAAATGCGTGTTATATAATTAATGTATTGAATTTACGCGCTGTATTTAAATGACCTACAAACGCACACACTGTGACAGTTTGTTTCCTACGAAGACTCCAGAAAAGACCGTTCCGCAGAGAATTTCTGCTCAGCGTTGATGTTGTTAAATACTGTAACATATTAAAATCAGCATTTGAACGCTTATGTTTAGATAATTAAAATTTAATTGATTTCCAAGTAACATCCTGTAACTTAGTTAACCATTTTTTAATTTACCAACAAAAATATTAATGAAATATATTAAATTTACGACAGAAAAGTTATGATAACAGACAAGACAATTTAGAAGTGGAAACATATAGTTATTCTGAGTATGAGATTCCGTAAGAAAATTATAGAATTGTAGGAAAGTGATTATAATTTTGGATGAATTATGTTATATATAGGCTATATCAACAAAACTACTAAGTGCTATAGAGAAAAAAGTTGGGTGTTTGTTTGTTTTAAATACAATTCTTACTCATGTTAAGTTTGAAAATAATTTAAAAAATGTATTCATAAAATTTCGAAATTTCGAATTTAAAATTTCGTTACTATTATTTGCATAATGTGTTTTTCTTGTTTGTGTTCGGCATACACATAATTATTTTAAATATAGAAAATAACATTTCCATAAAATATTAATAAATATTGTACACACAAAATATAAATTGACATACACAAATAAACATGTATAAATGTAAGTTCTTATAATACTAAAATGTGCTCTCGACTTGCTCAGATACTCTTTTAATTCTTTAAAAATCCATTTATTTTAAATCATATCTTTTAATTATTACTTTACTTTGTGCATGTAAATGTCAATAAAATATTAAGGAAATATCAATAAAATCTAAAATCAATAAAATATCTATAATACATTAAAATATTCAAAAATGCTTAACAATTTGCAAGTGTTAAAATCATAACAAATATTGTGTAATCTATTACCCTAATTTAACAATATAAAATTTACAATGATTACTATTTAAAAGATTAGTGTATAGAGTCTATCATTGTCTCTTATACTCTTTTTTAATGTCATTTATGAACCGTTTGTTGACAAGTAAAATGGTTTTATGTCACCTTATTATTAATGAGGTGATACTCTGTGATTCCTCGTCATGATACTGAGTCCTGTGTCTTTGTACAGTCGATCCTCCGTCGTCCTCTGGTCCTCCTGGACTCCGTTGTCCGGTCCTCCTGGAATCCGTCGTCTGGTCCTCCTATTCCGTTCAGTGTTACTGCTCCATACGTACTCGGATATCGACCTCGGATATATAAAACTTTGCTATGCAGTCGGGCATAGCCTTCGGCTGCGCAAAAATCATGTTTCGAGAATTCTGAACAAGATTTGAATGATCAAAGTTTGTTAAGCGTCCTTTTATAGATTCGTTTATTTCATTCGGACTTATTTTAATTCTTTTCGCAACATGCGAAGTCTTTTGGTTACGACACGATGTTAAAAAATCGGCAATTTTCTTGTGTAAATATATAATCGTATATTAATAGTTTGTGCATATTTTAATTATTCTGATTGTTGTTCATTTTTGTTTACTCTGCATAAAAATGCATTGTTTGTTTTTCACTAGATTTTACTCATGTGTGCGTCTTTATATTATTAATACCTTGTCATAATTCGTTTTTGCATTTATTTCGCCCACTCGCCAAAATCTAAACAAATTAATTTGTTAATTTACATTTATTCAAGGGTGAAGTCAAGCAGGTTCCTACTTGTTTCACATACACATGTCACTTACACTATAACGCACTCCTAGTTGTGTGTGGCGTGATTTTCTGGTACCGACCTGTACATTCAGTCTACCCCGTTCACTGGTTATTTACAGCTTTCAATATGCATTTTTATATATTGACAATATTAATTATTTATACTAATTGTGCAGTTTTTAATAAATTGCTTGATACAAAGTAACATACGTACTGTTGCAATATATACATTGCGATGTACGTATAGGTGTCGCATAGAATAAGTAGTCGAGACATAGTGTACTGGAATGAAGAGTATTTATTAATGAAGCTATTCTTTTATGACAATCTACTGAGCTTTCATTACAGTTTATAAAAAAATAATTAATCTGTCTCTGTTGACTTATAACATGGCTAAAATATTGTTTCTATACAGTGAAATAAATTAATATATAAAATGTCTTCTTAACTTATTTACTATAAAGTCTCTATTGATGCAATACAGTCTTTATTTTAAATCATTTTCTTGTTTTATTGTATATAAATAATATAGGTTCCCTTACCTTTAATGTCGATTGCAGATTCATTAGATGACGAGTTGATGCTGGATGATCATGTATCTGGATGAGTTAGTGGGTTGATGTAGGTTGTTCGATCTCAGGGTCGCTTGCGGGCGTGTTGATGTTTCACACGAGCGCGGTTGTACACTTTCACCGTGAACAGACGTTGTTACTGCTAAATTAGTGTATTAGGCATATTTTTTATCCAGTAAGGTTAATGTGTTTATGTAGCCTAATCGAATGCGGATATGTAACTTGAACTTATGCGGAATAGCACTTACATTAAGAATGTCCATTGCAATGTGTGTGTGTGTGTGTGTGTGTGTGTGTGTGTGTGTGTGTGTGTGTGTGTGTGTGTGTGTGTGTGTGTGTGTGTGTGTGTGAACTTATATTGATGTGTCCGGTATGCGGGCCTAGTCGACTCTACTTAGAAGGCAAGTGCTTCATAATTATTTTCAAGAGCCGGCAAAAATTACTTAAAAGGTTGCAATTCATACAACTGCCACATGTCTGGGCATGACGCGTGCAAAAGAAAAGAACCGATGTAGCAATATCGTCATCATAACCACTTGATGTGCTCCCATGCGGCGCACAGTGGGGCCAAAAACCTAAAAGCTGGCCAAAAGTCGAAAAATAAAGTTGACATTTTTGGTCGTTGGAATTATAAGGATGGTTAGAGTAACAGTCCAAGATTCAGCGTGTACAGGTGAATGGTCGTAAAAACTCCCATCAATCCTGAAAAAAACAATTGTAAAGAGACCTTCTCGCGAGGAGCACGTTCAGCACGCAGTGGTGAGTCGAAAGTGCGTCTCTGTTAAAAGTCCTAGAAACTCGAAAAATCGTCAGATTTTAATTCTGCAAAATGGAATCATTAGCTAAAAGTAAGTAGATTTCATATACGTTTCATGAAAGTTAACTATAAATAAACAAAGTTTTGGTATTTGCAAATGTTTGGCGCATAAAAAGAATTATATTATTCTTGCATGAAACGTGTTTTTAATAATAAAAAAAGTAATATAATCAAGCAGATTTGGATGGAAAACCTATTTTAATGTGAAGCTTGTACTATTTACTAACGAACGAAACTAATGATCAGTAGCTTAAAGTAGCACAATACGTACATAACGTTAATTTGTTTAACGCTATGTTAGTCGCGTGGCACAAACAACATGAGAAGGCTCCCGTGAAACGCACTTTCACTTGCTATGTCTTTTGAAATATAAAGGTTTTTGCAGTAAAATAGTTATACTATCTTTCAACAACACCCACAGAACTTAGAAAATTAAATTTATATTCTGCAATCGTCACGAAAAAGTAAACTGTCGTGAAGCATATTGTTTACCGTATGTAAGTGTAAAAGGGATAGAACATCTCGACTGGCTTAAAACGTGGCGATTTGCTTACGTAGGAAGAACCTGCCTCTAGTTTTAGGCACTCACAAATCATAGCAGGTGCATGAGACAAGTGTAGTCGAACGTGCGCAATGCGTTGTGACGCTCTATAGTGCGCGTCTATCGGAGGCTTATTAGACAAAGCGGAAAATTTATTTTGCAAAACCGCCTTTAATTTGTTAATGAAACGCTTTCTTCGGAAAACCCCCAAATACAAAATGTGTAAAAGTAAATATTTAACAATTTCTTATTAATAATTTTTTTCAAAAAACGCCGGCTTTTTGAATTAGTTGAAAGGACGGAAATTGTGATTAAGGATTTTGCGAAAATCAGTAAGATATTTTTGCCAAAAAAATCTAGTTTTATTTTTTGTTGCAAAATATTGTATGGAATATTTGATTTCATTTGATATTAAAAATTATGTTTCATTTTTTTTAACCTCAACTTATTATCATAGATTAGGCCTAGTAAAATTTAAAACTTTCAAAAATGTAATTTTTTACATTTATATTCCTTGGACGTAATACAATATATATTTCTCAAGTATTTTTTTATTACTTTTTAAAATAAATATTTAATCAGAATTAATGATGAATAAATCATTTAATTATATTATTTTATATAAATATTTCAATAGTTAGCAGGATTTTTGTGTTACAGTGATTTTCTAAATTAACTTAGAATATTTTGAGCAATCATTTTTTTCTAAAATACATCATCGTATTCTTTCATACAATAATACTTTTTTTGTTCTTCACTACTACATTTACTTTCGAATAGGCTACTTATCTAACTTGCGTAAGCCTGTGTTCAATTACAATATTAATTATTAAACAATAGTTATGAATATTAATTTTTAATTTTATAATTAATTTTGTATTAATTTTAAATATTTAATAAATAATTTTAAATATATTAGCATTAGTAATAAATATCTGTATACATTCTTTGCCTCAAAGGGTAAATTTTAAAATAACAGAGACATATATTTTTAATTATTCACCTTAAAAACATTTGACCGACATTTTTTTTTAACTGTGCTTTTCTAAAATAATTTTTTAATCATGTCATTTTTTCATTTGCGAATTTAAGTCGTAATCAGCGATAACCAGAAACGACAAAATTTGATTTTATTAATATTAAATTTTTTTAACTTCTCCGGGCACCAGAATAGCCGAATACATAATTTGGAAGACGTACTTTCGCGTATTTTAGTACATTCAGACCCATTTGTATCAAGTCTGCGAAATATTCCTAACAAAAAAAAAATGAAATGCCTATCAACCGAAGAAGTGGCCTTGCTACTTCCACCCGAAATACCAGGTGTTATTGATGTTGGTTTGTCATCTGTGTCCTCAACGGACAACGATTTCGATGATTCTACTGACGATGAAGAGTAGCGTAAAATTATAAATATTTTTAAAATGACATTTTATATTTGTAATTTTTAATCATTCAAAATAAATATTTTTTACATTGCTTTGAATTTTTTGAATATTTAGTATTTAGTGACCCAAAAAAGCAATAAACAATTCATTTTTTCCAATTTTGTCAATCATGTTGGAACCGCCCTTTTGTTTTTTGAAATTTAGATTTCAGATTCGGAATCAGCGACCCCAAAAACCTATATGTACCAAATTCTAGATCGATTTATAAATGCCTTCATATTTTGGCCAGCTTTTTGGCATTCGGCCCCACTGTGCGGCGGGTCCTAGACTTGACTTCCATCTGATCATACGATACCTCAATCGTGTCGCATCCAAGAGCTTCAATCTCATCCTGCCTCCCTTCTTCTCACCTTCCTCTGTTACACCAAAAATCGTTTTCATCTGCCCATTTGTTATCTAGTGTATTTTCTCTTTCTGCTTCTTATATTCCGCAGATGTATTTTTAACCCTCGTTGATTACTTGAAGTAATTTCTTTTTTTTTTTCTTTTTTTGCCCTATTTGTTCATAACGTGCCTTCAAATTCAGATTTACTCATAACTAGTAAAGCTTCATAGTAACGTGCTGTAGCCAGTAAACCCATAAAAATAACCGTTGTCGCTGGAATTGTCAAGACGGAAGAAGCTGTGGTCGAAAACTGTTGCTAAAAAAGAAATACAATCGTAAGACCAGAGAAAAATAAATAAAGCAATGAAAAGCGACAAAAATTGTCTGTAACCGTAGATGTACGGGAAAGTATTTACATTTTTGTATGAAAATGTCAAAATATGTCCATGCATGCGTCTGTGTGTGTGTGCGTGCGTGCGTGTGTCTTATGGGTATACTTGTAATGATCAGTCTTAAGGCAAGTAAACTAACAAGACTAGTCTTCTACTGAGAGAAGATTTGTCTAGGGATAGGTTTTTGCATGGTCACGTCTGAAATCCGCTCACTGGTGTTCCCAGTAAATATGAAATAGACAACCAGAAGCAAAAAGAAGAGGATAATTGTATATCTAGCGGAAATATGCAGTTATATTAACGATAAGGATTGGAGTTTTACAAAATGAAGTCCGCCGAAGTAAGATAGCTGGATGTACAGGGAGCCACTGGAGCCAAAATGCAAAAGATAACTGAACAAATATATTTACCTATCAATTTAAATGGTAACCAAACCCAAATTGTAGCTCTTATAGTCCCGAAACTCGTTCATGATTGTATTATTGGGGTAGATACGTTACTTGAATGGAAGGCAGAAATAAATTTTAAAAGAAATACCATTACGATGGAAATAAATACAAATAAAATTAATGTAAACATTAAAGAGTTTAAGCATTGGAACTCGGTGAGTGTCATAAAAAGGTATACAGAGAAACCTGTAGTTGACGTTAGGAGTGACCAGCACTGTATTGATGATACTCCAGAAATCAACATAGGGACTGATTTGAACAACGAGCAACAGAACCAAATTCAGCAACTCGTTGGTGAGTATAGTGATGTGTTCAGAATAGAGCCTGGAAGAGCTAGGTTCTATGAACATCAGTTAACACTTACAGAAAACGCATCATTTGTACAAAGGACTTATCCAATCCCTCTACATTATAGAGATGAAGTAGAAAAAGAGGTCCAACAGATGTTAGCGAATGGTGTTATAGAGAGAGCAAGTAGTCCCTATATAAACCCTTTAGTAGTTGTCACCAAGCCGAACGGGAGTATCCGATTATGCCTAGACGCTAGGAAATTAAATTCTTTATTAGCACCAGATTACGAGTGCGCTAGGAGTGTGGAAGAATTGTTCCAAAAATGTAATGGGGTTAAGTATATGACCAAACTGGACTTAACATCAGGATTTTGGTAAATTCCCATCCGAAAATGTGATAGAAAGTATACGGCATTTTTGTATAAAAACAAGTGCTACCAATTTAAAGTGGTACCTTTTGGCCTGAGCACCAGCTTAGCTGCAATGGTAAGGTGCTTAGACAGTGCCTTAGGTAATGAGGTAGAAAAGTATACATTAGTGTTCGTAGATGATATTCTGTGTGTGTCACAAACACTCGAGGAGCACTTGAAACATTTAAAGAATATTTTTGAAAAATTAAGATCAGCAAACATGACGCTGAATCTACGGAAATCAGAGTTTGGTAAGGAGGAAATTAAGTTTTTAGGTCACCGAATCTCAGTGGAAGGCATAACCACGGACCCAGAGAAGGTAAAAGCCATACAAGAATTTCCAACTCCAAAGAACTGCAAGCAGCTAAAGTCATTTCTAGGTTTAGCTAACTACTATCAGAAGGTTACAAGTAAATACGCGGAAAGTACTGTTCCATTGTTAAAGTTGTTAAACAAAGGGATTCAATGGAAGTGGACAAAGGACCACGATGAAGCGCTGCAACAAGTGAAAAGTCTTTTTATAAATACTGTTGTATCAAATCATCCAAGGATAGGAGAAAGATTTTACTTGCAAATAGACGCCAGCAATATTGCTATTGGAGCACACTTTTATCAGATCGATGAGAAGGGCCAAACAGCGTTATTAGGATTTGTAAGTCGCACACTTAAAGGGGCAGAATTAACCTATTTTACGACAGAAAAAGAGCTATTAGCGATAGAGTGCATAGCCTGTCAAAGTTTAGAAGTTATATTCTGGGTGCTAAACGTACTATAATCACCGACAATAAGGCGTTAGTATTTTTATTAAAGTGTAAATTGCTAGGTGCTCGTCTGACTCGTTGGATCTTGGCTATACAAGAGTATCAATTTGAAATACAATATTGTAAAGCGAAAGACAATTTGGTAGCAGATGTACTCAGTAGAAATCCACCATCAGAAAATAACATGGAAACAGATAACATTAAATGTAGTAGCAATGATATTGGTATTTACGCGGTAAAGCATATAACAAAACCTGAAGTAGTTAGACGACTTAAGGAAATAGGGACTCATCAATAACAAGACCCTAGGATTAGTGTAGCTTGGAGAAGTGCAGTCACCAACACCAAACCAGGATTTTCCATATATGACGGTAAGCTATATAAGCTATGTTCCCATAAGTGGAAGTTACTATTACCTAGCTGTATGATAGATGAACTTATTTGGGAATGCCACTTGTCATTGGGCCACGCTGGATTTAAGAAATGCCATCTAGCCTTAACAGAAAGGTTCATTGGAAAGGGGTTAGCAAAACGCATGAAAAGATTACTGTCTACTTGTGACCTGTGCCAGAAGTGTAAACACCCGAACTTAGCTACAAGAGTAGAAATGCAAACGATCCAAGCAAAAGAGAAAGGAGAGTTATTAGCTGTGGATTATTACAGGCCTCTACCAAAAGCAAAAGAAGGGGTAAAGCACATTCTAGTTACAGTAGATTTCTTTTCTAAGTTAGTAAAATTATACCCAGTCCAAAGAGCCACGACAAAAGCGACCCTTAGAGCATTAACGAAGTTCTACATCCCACAGTATGGTAAACCAAGGAAAATATTGTCCGGCCAAGGAAAACAGTTCACCCAAAACCTATGGAGAGAAACCTTGGAAGAACTAAATATAAAACCTATTCTTACATCCATACGTCACCCTCAAGCCAATTTAGCTGAGAGAATAAATAGAGAATTAGGGAGATATTTTAGAATATTGTGCAGTCAGAACCATTCTGCATGGGTAGACTACTTGAGTTTTATTTCAGATTGTATTAATAATACATGTAATGAAACAACGGGGTACAAACTTTCAGAATTTTTTATTAATAAAGAATATATATATTACAACGCTACTTTTTATCTAACACTCTTATATAATATTTTGAATGATAGATAAAACGTTACTTACCCGTGAGATTACTTTACCTGGGCACCAGAACAAATCCCAGTTACTAATGACACGGTTCCAGCTTAGCTCAGAGCATAGAGACACAAATTTATCAGGATTCGTTCAGTGATTGTTAATTCAAGGGGAACCGTTACAAATAAAACTTTAAAATTTGCTTGAGTATGTTTAATTAACGTTTTAATTATTTTTAAACTTCTTCAAAATGTTAATTGTAGGACTTATTGCTACCCTAACTCTTATAATTAACGAGTGTGTGTGAAAAGTAAAGATTAAGACGTTCAAACGACCTATTGCTCTTATCTGGTTTAATTAAGAGATTGATATCTCCCAACCAGTGCTAAAGAACAGGTCTGCAATAATTTGCACGTCCAATACTACACCTCACTTTCCATTCTACAATCCTATACTATGTTATCACTAATCTTACACATTACATACAAAGTGTGAAATCCTTAGTGTCTGTTAAAAAATTGTTTATTGCATTTTATTATTTGTTTAGTCCTTATTTCATTGATCAATGAGTCTATTTCTTACTGTCTGATGCGTCGACCGAAGATATGAATCCGTAGAAGTCCTCCTTTTGATGGTTTAGCACAGAAGAAATAATGTTGACCAATCCGATAGAAAGATGCTCTGGCAATTACAGATGCTGTAGCTCTCTGTTGCTCAGGTCACTTCACGGCTCATTATTAATTAACTAATTAATAATTTAATTAATTAATGTTGTTTTACACAGCGAGAGTTGTTGAACGGTACTAGTTCATATTCACTGCGGACTACTTCTCGAATTTTATACTTAAATACCACTTTGCGTGATTGTAAAATTTCTGCACGTAATTTACATTCGACTAGCGCATTGAAGATCCGATCGAAGAGTAACGCTACCCCTCGGTTTGAGTTGGCGTCTGTTTTAAATACGGGCTTCTGATTGGTTGTTCAAATAAATCATACGTTTTTCCAGTCTCGACAATCTCGAACAGGTCGAGCAAACACCGCGTGATAGGTTTGAAACGGCAGAGAATTTCTAGTCAAAATCGTACTTCCTGTGTTTGCAAATTGATTGATTACAGGTATTTGCAAAAGTGTTTTCAAAGATCTGACCACAGAATATTGTTGCTTAGGTCTTTATCTGTGTGTGTGTGTGAAAACACCTAATTCCTACGTAGCATAATTCTCTTGTTATTCCTTTTGGCGTTCGTCTTCCGTATAACTTCTTCAATTGTTAATTATATTAACTGAGATTGCGGCTACTTATAAAGCTTTACTTGCTGAACACAATGCTGTTTTCAGAATTGCCGTATATTTATTAGTTTTGAAGTTATTGCAGGTTGAACTGATAATTTGAATTGAGTAAAGTTTCATGTTTATACCGGTAGCGGACGTCGCTGTGACGAGGTTAGAGTGAGATGGCTGCGATTGTCGTTCTCTCTCTTGCTTACGCTGCTATACTCCCTCCGTCAGACACTTTCATATAACGCTCAGATAGGACGCTAATATGAATCGTTATAATATATATATATATATATATATTATATTTAATTTTTGTAATGAATTTACCTCAAGATATTCCTTATTAGGAACATGTTTCGGGTACTATTTTGTACCCATCCTCAGCCTTCCGGATTTTATGTCTGGTAAAGTACATGTGTGTTGGTTGGCCGTTATTGTGGCCTCCTGTTGGCTTCTGGCCCTTTAAAATGGTGTTATTGTGTGTGATTGTGGTGTATGTATTAGTATTTTGTATATTATCGATGTTGAGTGCTTTGAAAATTGTGTCATGTTTAGTATTAATTTGTATTTGTTCAGGTATTAGTTTGTTTTGTGTTTTATGTTTGTATATTTGCAAATTTTCCCAAATGTTCATTATGGTGCCTTTGTGTGGTATGTGTTTTATTAGTGTCATGTTGGTTATGTTTGGGAATTCATGTCCAGTGTTTATTGCATTTGTGGCCAAATTAGATTTCTATATTTCTGGTTTTACTTCCATGTTCCGTAAGGAAATGGAAGTATGGTGATGACAAAAAAAATCGTGTTCGAGATTATTGCAGATTCTGATTGTACTACACTCAAAACATGAAAAAATATCGGTATGGAGAACCATACATGACTTCCATGTTCTAAGATTTATATTTAAAATCATATTCGAAATGAAATATTTCCATAGAAACTACGTCTTTCTACTTATTGCTTCAGCATTAACCACAGTACTGTGCTCACTAACGTATACCATCACCACCTCACGTTTTCGCACTCGATTTTCACCGATGATGGCAGTCGATTCCACTGCCGAAAACTCTGGTTTTGCAGAAAACATTGGACTACGGCTAAAGAGCCCGGGAAGCAATTTTAACAAAAAACTACTTCTTTGTTGCCGATAACGTAGTACATATATAAAAAATTCTCCCCTCCACCATCAACTATAATTTTTAATAATAGAAAATTACCCCCACCCCGTTCACCTAACCTCTTCATTTATAGATATTTCATCTACGTTTCTACAGTGGATTATTATGAGCTTCTTATCAGGATACTTTATTTATAAAAATTAAGTACTTTACTGTTGTTAAATCATAAAATGTTTCTGGTAAACTACCCCTTTTTCTTAACCGATCTTCTCCAAAATCAACAGACCTTCCGTCCTCTACAATTCAGGGAAGCATGCAAAAAAATATTTGATTCTGTTTGAATGTGCGGCAGTTATCGTTCGTCATGGAAACATTTCTCTTGTTACAACATAAAATGTTGCAGGTAAACTACCCCTTTCCCTAAACTGATCTTCACCAAAATCAATAGACCTTGAGCTCTCTGCAACTCAGGAAAGGGTGCAAAAAATTATTTGATTCTCATTGAATATTCGGCAGTTATCGTTCGTCATAAAAAAATTACCCTTTTTAAAACATAAAACGTTGCTGATAAACTACCCCTTCCCTTAACCGATCTTCAACAAAATCAACAGACCTTGAGTTCTCTTTAGTTCAAAAAGGTATGCAAAAACCTAGTTGACTCTGTCTGAATTTACGGCAGTTATCGTTCGTCATATAAAAAATTACCCTTGTTAAAACATAAAATGTTGCTGGTAAACTACCCCTTTCCCTTAACCGATCTTCACCAACACCAATAGGTATTGAGAACTCTACAATACAGGGCTGTATGCAAAACATCATTTGATTCTGTTTGAATTTGCGGCTGTTATCGTTTACTATAGAAAAAAATTACCCTTGATAAAAAACCGTTGTAGGTAAACTACCCCTTTCCCTTAACCGATCTTCACCAAAAACGACAGGTCTTGGGTACTCTACAATTCAGGTCTGCATGCAAACAATTATTTGATTCTGTTTGAATTTGCTGCTGTTATCGTTCGTCATAAGAAAAAACCCTTGTTAAAACATAAAACGTTGCAGGTAAACTACCCCTTTCCCTTAACCGATCTTCAACAAAATCAACAGACCTTGAGTTCTGTGTAATTCAAAAAGGTATGCAGAAGAGTAGTTGATTCTGTGTTAATGTACGGCAGTTATCGTTCGTCAAATAAAAATTACCCTTGATAAAACATAAAATGTTGCTGGTAAACAACCCTATTCCCTTAACCGATCTTCACAAAAACCAACAGGTCTTGAGAACTTTACATTTCAGGGCTGTATGCAAAATATTATATGATTCTGTTTGAATTTGCGGCTGTTATCGTTTGCCATATAAAATACCCTTGATAAAACAAAATACGTGTTCGGTAAACTACCCCTTTTCCTTAACCGATTTTCACCAAAAACAATAGGTCTTTAGTACTCAACAAAACATGGCTGTATGCAAAAACGTATTTGATTCTGTTTGAATTTGCGGCTCTTATTGTTTGCCATAGAAAATACCCTTTTAAAACATAAAACGTTGCTGGTAAACTACCCCTTTCCCTTAACCGATCTTCACCAACACCAATAGGTATTGAGAACTCTACAATACAGGGCTGTATGCAAAACATCATTTGATTCTGTTTGAATTTGCGGCTGTTATCGTTTACCATAGAAAAACATTACCCTTGATAAAAAACCGTTGCCGGTAAACTACCCCTTTCCCTTAACCGATCTTCACCAAAAACGAAAAGCCTTGAGAACTCTACAATTTAGGGTTGTATGCAAAATATTATATGATTTTGTGTGAATTTGCGGCTGTTATCGTTTGCCATACAAAATACCCTTGATAAAACAAAAAACATGGCAGGTAAACTACCCCTTTCCCTTAAACGACCTTCACAAAACACAATAAGTCTTTAGTACTCAAGAAATCAGGGCTGTATGCAAAAACGTATTTGATTCTGTTTGAATTTGCGGCTCTTATCGTTTGCCATAGAAAATACCCTTTTAAAACATAAAACGTTGCCGGTAAACTACTCCTTTCCCTTAACCGACCTTCACCAAAAACAAAAGGTCTTGAGAACTCTACAATTCAGGGCAGTATGCATAACATTATTTGATTATGTTTGAATTTGGGGCTGTTATCGTTTGCCATAGAAAATACCCTTGTTAAAACATAAAACGGTGCAGGTAAACTACCCCTTTCCCTTAACCGATCTTTACCACAATCAACAGATCGTGAGAACTCTACAATTCAGGACTGTATGCGAAACATTATTTGATTCTGTTTGAATTTGCGGCTGTTATCGTTTGCCAAACAAACAAAATTACCCTTGATAAAAAAAAACCCGTTGCTGGTAAACTACCCCTTTCCCTCAACCGATCTTCACCAAAAACAATAGGTCGCGAGTACTCTACAAATCAGGGCTGTATGCAAAACAGTATTTGATTCTGTTAGAATTTGCGGCTGTTATCGTTTGCCATAGAAAAAAAATCTACAGCACACACACACACACACACACACTTTTCGAAAAACGACTTTTTTTCATGTTTTGAGTGTAGTACAATCAGAATCTGCAATAATCTCGAACACGATTTTTTTGCCATCACCATACTTCCATTTCCTTAAGGAACATGGAAGTAAAAGTCAATTTTCGAAAAGTGTGTGTGTGCGTGTAGATTTTTACTTCCATATTCCTTAAGGAATGGAAGTATGGTGATGGCAAAAAAAATCGTGTTCGAGATTATTGCAGAATCTGATTCTACTACACTCAAAACATGAAAAAAAGTCGTTTTCCGAAAAGTGTCTGTGTGTCTGTCTGTCTGTCTGTCCGTCTGTCTATCTGTGTGTCTGTGTGTCTGTAGATTTTTTTTCTATGGCAAACGATAACTGCCGCAAATTCAAACAGAATCAAATAATTTTTTGCATACAGCCCTGATTTGCAGAGTACTCGCGACCTATTGTTTTTGGTGAAGATCGGTTGAGGGAAAGGGGTAGTTTACCAGCAACGGTTTTTTTTTAGCAAGGGTAATTTTGTTTGTTTGGCAAACGATAACAGCCGCAAATTCAAACAGAATCAAATAATGTTTCGTATACAGCCCTAAATTGTAGAGTTCTCAGGATCTGTTGATTTTGGTGAAGATCGGTTAAGGGAAAGGGGTAGTTTACCTGTAACGTTTTATGTTTTAACAAGGGTATTTCCTATGGCAAACGATAACAGCCGCAAATTCAAACAGAATCAAAAGATTATTTGCATACAGCCCTAGATTGTAGAGTTCTCAAGACCTCTTGTTTCTGGTGAAGATCGGTTGAGGGAAAGGGGTAGTTTACCGGCAACGTTTTTTTAACAAGGGTATTTTCTATGGCAAACGATAACAGCCGCAAATTCAAACAGAATCAAATAATGTTTTGCATGCATACAGCCCTGATTTGTAGAGGTCTCAATGACGTTCGATTTTGGTGAAGATCGGTTAAGGGGAAGGGGTAGTTTACCTGCAACCTTTTACGTTTTAACAAGAGTAAAGTACTTGAAAATTTATTTAAACTTTTTGAAACAATGGTAATTGTTAAAAATAAAATAATTTTGTTGCCAGGCAATAAAATTATAATTTTTTCATTTTAATGTAATATAATATTTTTCATTTAATACAGCAATAAAAAGGCTGGTAAGACACAGCCTGGCTGTTTGGCTGAAAATGATTTTAAATATAAATCTTAGAATATGGAAGTCATGTATGGTTCTCCATACCGATATTTTTCTATGGCAAACGATAACAGCCGCAAATTCAAACAGAATCAAATAATTTTTTGCATACAGCTCTGATTTGTAGAGTACTCAAGACGCATTGTTTTTGGTGAAGATCGGTTAAGGGAAAGGGGTAGTTTACCAGCAACGTTTTTTTTTAATCAACGGTAATTTTTTTCTGTGGCAAACGATAACAGCCGCAAATTCAAACAGAATCAAATAATGTTTTGCATACAGCCCTGAATTGTAGAGTTCTCAAGACCGATTGTTTTTGTTGAAGATCGGTTTAGGGAAAGGGGTAGTTTACCTGCAACATTTTATGTTTTAACAAGAGTAATTGTTTCTATGACGAACGATAACTGCCGCACATTTAAACAGAATCAAATAATTTTGTGCATACCTTCCTCAATTGTAGATAACTCAAAGTCTGTTGATTTGGTTGAAGATCGGTCAAGGGGAAGGGGTAGTTTACCTGCCACTTTTAATGTTTTAACACGAGTAATTGTTTCTATGACGAACGATAACTGCCGCACATTCAAACAGAATCAAATAATGTTTTGCATGCATCCCTGAATTGTAGAGGGCTCGAGACCTATTGATTTTGGTGAAGATCGGTTAAGAGAGAGATCGGTTAAGAGAGAGGTGTAGTTTACCTGCAACGTTTTTTGTGATAACAAGGGTAATTTTTTCTATGACGAACGATAACTGCCGCAAATTCAAACAGAATCAAATAATTTTTGGATACGTTCCTGAATTGTAAAGGATTCAAGGTCTGTTGATTTTGGCGAAGATTGGTTAAAGGAAAGGGGTAGTTTTCGTGCAACATTTTATGTTTTAACAAGAGTAATTTTTTATGACGAACGATAAATAATTTCAAAGCCGTAAATTCAAACAGAATAAATAATTTTTTACATATGTGCCTGAGTTGTAGAGGACTCAAGGGCTATTGATTATGGTGAAGATCGGTTAAGGGAAAGGGCAATTTACCAGGAACATTTTTTGTTGTAACAAGAGTAAAGTATTTAATTTTGATAAATAAATTATCCTGATAAGAAGATTTTAATAATCCACTGTAGAAACGTAGATGAAATGTCTATAAATGAAGAGGCTAGTTGAACGGGGTGGGGGTAATTTTCTATAAATGAAAATTATAGTTGAAGGGGGAGGGGATAATTTTTATATGTGTACTACGTTATCGGCAACATAGTAGTAGTTTGTTGTTAAAATTCCTTCCCGGGCTGTTTGGCCGTAGTCCAATGTTTTCTGCAAAACCAGACGTTTCGGCAGTGTCGTCGACTGCCATAATCAGTGAAAATCGAGTGCGATAACGTGTGGTGGTATACGTTAGTGACCACAGTCAGTACTGTGGTTAAGGCTGAAGCAGTAAGTAGAAACAAGTAGTTTCTATGGAAATATTTCATTTCGAAAATGATTTTAATATAAATCTTTGAACATGGAAGTCATGTATGGTTCTCCATACCGATATTTTTGTATGCGTTTAGGTGTTCAAAATAACGTTTTTTCAGTTGTTTTTTGTTTGTCCTATGTAACATTTATTGCAATCTTGGCATTCAATATTGTATATCCATTGGTTGTTGTATTATCTTTGTTGTGTGGGTTATTTAGTTTTTGTAGATTATTTTTGTTAGTTGTGTATGCTATTTTGATGTCTGTGTTCTTAAACAGTTTTGTTAGCTTTGTCATTTTATTATTTATGTATGAGAATGTGGCTCATTTTTTATTGTTGTTATAATTTTTGTTTTGTTCATTTTGATTGATTCTTAATTGTTCAGTTTTTACTTTATGTTTGATTTTATTTTCTATTTTGTTTACAGTGCTTTTATTATATCCATTTTTGCAAGCAATTTGGTATATTATATTCCTTTCTTTGTCTGTTTCTTGTCTGTTTAGGGGTATTTTGTACATTCTGTTAAATAGTGAATAGAAAGCTGCCATATATATTATAACGGTACAAATTTATTTGTGTTTGAGGAGCCCCACATTCTTGGGACGCCAATTTTATATAACGATACCAGGTACTTAAACAGTTATAACGATACCAGGTGTAAACAGTTATAACGATACCAGGTGTTTAAACAGTTATATAACGATACCAGGTGTAACTGTAATATGAATAGTAAATTTATGAGTAGTTAAAATTTCATGTTTATTGTTTAAATGCATTATAAATAATAAAACATTGTTAATAATTTCCGATCAAGATATCACTCATTATTAAGTGTTTACCTCTTAAGCTATACGGTGTTACGCACATTTAAAACACTCTTACATCTAGACATGTTAATAATCTTAATCTAGACATTTATTGAAATTGATTTAATAAAAGAAATAAAATTTAAATGTAATTAAGTTTTATTTTAATTGAATTCATTTAAATCAGATCTGACCTCAGCTTGCTCAGTCTAGACCAATGTTTTTTAAAAATAAATTTAAAATTATATTAAATTTATATTAATTAAATACATATATAATTAATATTAATTATAAAAATTATATTAATTACTCTTAGACTGGCATTTGTTTCGTCTTCTAAATTTAAATTATTCTTTTCTACAAAATGCAAATATCAAATCATTTCAATTATTTGTCTTTGATAACAAAAAATACTATCTCAAAATTAAACTCTTTTTTTCTTCTATATTTATCTATATGCGATCGCTCATTCTTACGACTAAAACGTTTACATAAGACTCTATTACATTATTTACCTAATTATAAACTTTTTTGTTTTAATTCATTGTCTCTTTATATAGTCTTTATGAGCTCTTAAAAAAAAATCATTTATAAATACATTATGCATGTCACCTCGAGTTTTGATGACCTTACGACTTATTGACGGGATCCAGCGTTGTCCAGCGTTGGGTTACCGTTACTCCTGGCTTGGCGTGGTCCTGGATATGTCCAGAGTCCAGAGTCGTTCTCCAGCAGTGTGTGGTCCTTCCCAGAGTATTAATATCGGCTGCGAGGTGGATCTCGTTCAGCTGTTAGGCGTCTAAAAAGCATCTCCTAAGGTCCAGCATCTCGCGTCGCACTTTGTCGCTTCTCTGTAGATAATCTTGCTGACTTAAACGGTCCCGGTACTCTACGTTTCCCGTACTAGTGTAAACATAATTACTGAAAACATCTTTATTCGTTCGTAGATGAGACTTATAACGAAATAAAACTGTTCTGCCGACGGACAGCGTGTCCGACTTCAACCGTGTCTTGAAATGAAGAGCAGGGCTTCCAGTCAAACCCTTAATTTATACCCTCTCGAGATTCCGCCCCTGTTGGTTCCGAAATTGTCCTGTCGAGACCTGCAGATCACATGATAGCCCCCACTCCCGAACCTTTTCATATATTTACAATTTTTTGGAAATGGCAATGTTTTGTACGGAATTGAAATAGCACAAATCATAGATAATTTGATTAAGCACTCACTGTATTAATTTGAGCGTCTTAGTGTAATTTGCATATTTTTGGCACACTTATTTCGCACTGACTTCGCGTAGTGTGTCCTACTAAGGTCACTTTCTTACTGTGGATAACTATAAAATTTACACACACTTTGGTGCCTTTTGTTTGTTTACACACTAATTAGTTTGCACACAGTGAATTAAAATAATTATTTTAGTAATTAATTGGGGAGTGTTGCTGAGATTCCTGTCTGTACATGCATCACTAACACACACAAGATACACGCGTAACACACATACAATCGAGCAGGTGTTCCTTGCCTGTTGGAACAGGTTAATTTCTCCCCTAGTGTAACAATGAAATGTTTTTAAGATCCCAGACATGTCCATTTACCCAAACTTATAATAATATTACAAATTTTACATTTATTTAAATCAATGCTCAATACAGCATATGGCTGTATCGTTGCAATATATATATATATATATATATATATATATATATATACTTTTATAATATACATATACTTTTTTAATCACTTTCTGGTAGAGTTCGTTTCCTGATGTATATAAAATATAGAAAATTTTATTTAATTAACTCAAGATGTTATTTTTCCCTTATTTGGAACATGTTTCGAGAGCACAATAGCTCTCGAAACATGTTCCATATAAGGGAAAAATAACATCTTGAGGTAATTAAATACAATTAAATACAAATTTTAAATATATATATATATATAATAACTAAAACCAATGAAATAACAAATTAAAAACTGTAGTTAGACACAAACAACAGTTACAAATCAATAAAAGCACTCTTATACAATATTTGAAGTTAAATTTATCTAATACACAACAATAAATGTCACCTTATTACAATTAAGACAATAATCACTTTCCACTAATCTGCAGGTCACAATAATAAACACTCCGAAGCTTATTGTAATATCGCCAGGTCTAAGCTGAAACTGGGTCCCTTCAAAATCCAATATTTTTAACTCACCAGAGTTCACTCACACAAAGGAGATATGCTATACACAGGCAAGGTATTTCCTGTATTGCAAAACAGGCCTCGGCTGTCATAAAACACACACACACACAGCTCGTCAGCGTTATAAATACAGGATTTAGCGTTATAACACAGCGTTGAATTGCAGTGACAGCGGGACTCGATATGGGTAGAAAAGTCGCGTAACGTCTGGAAGGGGCTTCGAATTACGTATTACATAATTTCTGCTGCACACAATGATGTCCAATATATGTAAAACATATATTCATATACACATATATAATTGACACTAACTAATTACGGCAAACGTGAAATCCTTATAAGCCCATCATATACAAAATTATTTTTTACAAGTCACAGTGGGTGGATGTAAATTGATAAAAACTAGAATTCAAAGGTAACAATGATCAAACAAAATTTCCCTAGTGTTTTAAAGCCGTCAGAATTGAAATTGTGTAATATTATTTATTACTGGTCTAGTTATTGTAAAGCATGATTGTTTAAAGTAACGTTGGTATTTACAATTACGTTTTTTATCGTATTGTGCTGTGAGTTCTCGTTGTGCGTAACAGTTATCGGCAGAGACCACTGGGTGAGCCACAACGTTTTTTCACTTCTGTAATAGCGTTACAAAGTACATTTTGATCAAGGTAAATTAATCTCTCTTTTTGGCTGCTTGCTTTCAGCCAGACATTTAGGCTACATACAGGTCATCTCTCCACGTTCTTTTTCTTCTTAAACAGATCGCGCTTTTGGGCTGTCCATAGCTCCTGTACCATTCTCTTGTTCAGTGGCATCGTGTTTTGTCCATAAGTGGCTTCGTGTGATTCCAGGAAGCACATACGTAAACGATTAAATACCAGGATTCCAGGATTAAATGCTTATCGTTATAAATGCAATTAAAGTTTGATATTTTCCATAATATTGGTCATCTTTCCATAGCAGTCCGCTCCTATTCTTATTCGATTGGCAAATGTCGACATTATGCCTCCCCTTATACCTGACTATTTCAGTTCGTTCATTGTTGTCGGATCCTTGCTACCAATTTTTATCTTCTCATCTGGTGTACCCTTCATAAACATTATTTTATGTTTTCGATCTCTAATATTATATCTGCACGTACATAATTCTAGAAAAACCTTCTACATTATGTTTATACTTATGCTGTTGTCTCACAGAAACTAAAAGAATACAGAAAAGGGCATAATGCCTCGAAACCAATTTGGAGACTTTAACTAAATGGTTTTTATTCATTATACGTAGCATAAAGTCCTTCATACGTAACAGCTTAGAATGAGACGTAGATCCATTTTCTGCGATATCAAAGAATTTGTCCCGTCATGTCGATTTGACAAGAAGTCTGTATGTGTATGTGTCGATACGACAGTCATTTTTTAAGAGGAGAAGAATGCAAAGGCGACAATCTAAAGTAATTCAAATTTCCAGAAGTCAAATTTGTTTAATTATTGGGGGTCATTTTATCTAATTATTTTCTACTTGAGATATGGCATAGTATATTTTATTGAATTGTAAGTAGTTTAAAAATGTATACATTTCCTCTCTTCTTAAATTGTGTGTCAAACTAAAGAAAACGTTAACTTGTAAGTCTTAAAGAAGGTGCACATAGTATAAATACAATATAAATTACTTATTAGAGAGACCTATACTCGCACAGGTTGCTACGGTCAGCTGTAACACAAATGAAACTAGCATTTATAGATTTGAGTCTCTTGGGCCTATTCATAACATTCCTCTACGAAAGAGCACAAAAACCCAAATAAATAGGTTTTATGCCGAAAAGTACCACAATGTAGAAGGAATTATTGCTCTGCATTTATGGACGATAAGAAAAAATGTTATAACTAATTTTATCAAATTGTTCTCTACGGATAGGTCTTACCTTGTTTCCTTAAAAACGTTTTGATAATTTCAGTTTTTGTATGGGAAATGAAAAGACGGGAAAACCAAAAAAATCGGCTACCATGATTTTGTCCACAAAGTGTTAGCACAAAAGAGTTGTTCGAAATCGAGTTACTGTAGTACTTTGATAGTAACCCTCGTTGATTACAAACGTCATCCAAACGGAACACGTCAACTTACTGGGCAATGAGCCAAACGTCGGAGGTCCAACAATATGGTCGGCATAAACGAACCGCTTCGGGTCTGCTGAAGTAATCCCAACGGTACGCTGCATGACCAGGAGGGAATCCTTTGTATAGCAAGACGAATAATACTGTGTGCGTGCGCGCGCACTTGTGTGTGTGAGAGAGAGAGAGAGAGAGAGAGAGAGAGAGAGAGAGAGAGAGAGAGAGAGAGAGAGAGAGAGAGAGAGAGAGACACTGCAACAGTAAGTGAAGCAAAGATTTGAGTAAAATCAAGTAATTTTCTGCTCTTGTATTTAGAAAAAATATGCTTCTTCAATATTAACTGTTGAGTTAATGCCCTCGAGATTCCCATTTAATTTCCACTGTAATAGTTAAACCAACTGTTCTTGAAATAAATATGTTTCGGTAGCATCAGTTATTATTGGAACTAGTATTATTAAATAAAACTGTACAGAAAATTTAAGTAAAGTTTTATAAAAGTATTTCATGTTTTATTTTGTTCATAGTCTACTTTTTCTTGGAAAACAGGAAGATGGCGACCTACAATGCGACTCGGGCGGAAATTAAGTACAATTTAACTAATTAAAAGTGCAGTTAATAAATGGTACTTGTATGTTTATTTATTAAATATTTTGTTATCTGTCTAAACTATCTTACTTTCTCGTATTAGGTATTTTAATTCACGTTACAATAAAAATTATAGTATTGAAGATCAAAAAACACCACCGATCTAGGATCATAATCATTAAGATTTAAATTACTAAAAACGTCTTTCAACAATCTGTAGATTACAAAAAATCAACACAACTAAAGTATTTAACCCTTCATACAAAAACAGTTTAAAAAGTAACATACATAAGAATATACGTGATATATTTTAACACGATAATGAAAAGATTCAAGTACATGATATTGCAAACTTTCGTATTTGTTATTTATGACAGTAACTGGAAATTCTTCATACATAACAATCTGGATCACACTAAAAGCCTGCCTCTCCTAGAACAGGATTTGATTGTGTGCTTTTATTTACGTACTATATCTATCCATACAGAAAATATACTCGAGCTGTGTTGAAAGTAAATAACGTATTCACTGTGAGTTGTGAATTGTGAAGTGCTTACAAAGCCGATACGCTTCTCTTCAAACATACAGAAAGTCTCTTAGCAATCAAAAATGTTTTTGTCTATTTAATACGTAACAATTAAATTAAATTATACTGCATAACAACAACAATAATGATGACAGAATTATAAGAATTTCGTTGACATTATTGAGTAAAAACGATATTTTATATTTTTCCGGTGAAGGGTTTGTGAGGATCGGTAAAAAAATATAACAAAAATTTTAACTTATTTGTGTCGACGTTTCGAAAATGTTTATTGTCATCATCAGGACAATTGTTGCTGACACCGAACACACAACTGTGATTCGGTGTTCGGTGATTCACAGTTGTGTGTTCGGTGTCAGCAACAGTTGTCCTGATGATGACGATAAACGTTGTCGAAACGTCGACACAAATAAGTTAAAATTTATGTTATATTTTTTGACCGATCCTGGCAAACACTTCACCCGAAAAATTCATTAATTGACGGTGACTACGAATTTAAGGATATTTTATATTGTTATCTTATGGTATGTTACAAATACAACACACAGAACGGAACACTACATGCAGAATAATATCCGTTTAATGTGTAAGAATTATTCTTTAGAAAGATAATTGAAATACATAACTTACACAAAACGAACACACGCAAAAATCTCTAGCTTACAAGTGCGCTTATGTGTTTTTTCGTGAGAGCGCTTTCGTGTGTGCCTTGAAATAAAAAATTTTTACAACAAATGAATGCTTGCGTGTGTATGTGTGTTTTATATTTTACAATGTGTTATTATAAATATCGCGAGGTTACTGGTTTCGAATTCAATTATTCAAGGCTGAAGGTCTTATCCAAATTTAATGTTTCTTATAATGTTACATTTAATATTAAACAATGTTAGTTATATTTAGTATAAGGAAATTTAACTGAACGATCGTTAAAAAAACGTAAAATTTTTTTAAAAAATCAAATGATATTGCAGGAACTTTTTTTTTTAATCAGTCGTCAGATAATGAAATTTTGATGCTCACATGCGAAAATTAATGTTTTTGTAATTATTTTGTTAATAAAAATCATTTTAGAATAAAAGCAAAATTTAAAAATAGTATTGAAGTCTCTTTGCGTGTTATATTTTTAGCGGCGCTGCCTAAGGGAATTCTCTATTCCGGAAGTTCTGTGTCTGTTAGCTTGCTATGTACTTCTATACGAGTACAGTTGTTTTCAGTGTGTAAGAGGATGGCGGTTTGGTGTTTAAAAAAGAATTCGCAAGACTAGCGAGAAGGTTTTTAATTATTAAACAGATCTAAATTTGACATAAGGTAATATTGATCCGTTTTATTATAAAGAGAAATAGAGTGATACGATTAATTACAAAATAAGTAAAATTTCTAAAATTTTCTAAACTTCTTAAATCTAATTTTTACCATTTTCTTATTGCATTTAGTATTTTATTACTTGGATTTAAAATATTACGTAATTTTACAAGAGAACCATAACCATACATAATACTTTTACGTAACCACTTTTTAAATTTTAAGTTAAATAATTAAGTAACCCATTTTAAATTAAATTATTTTTTTCTGGATTCTGTTATCCATGACGTATCCGTAGATTAACTAATTAGAAGTATAATACTACCGACTCGGAACACTTAAGTTTTTTATTGGTAAAAATGTAAAATTTTTACCTGGTAGTCTGAACCAGTTTTCGATTATTACAAGTTTCGTCAGAGGGTTGTAAAAATTTTACATTTTTACCAATAAAAAACATAGTGTTCCGAGTCAATAGCATTATACTTATAATCAGTAAATTATTTTTCTTACGTTTGTTGTAACGGACCACGTTGATCACAATTCACCTCGTTTTATCTTGAACTCTTCCCAGGAATTCTGTCCTCATTTCTTGTGTAACCTCTATACCTTAACTTTTCCCTCCATTTATCTTCAATTAATTGTTGCTTGGTTATTAGTAAGATAAGAAGGGATAGGTGGTTTGGGTCCAAGACTTTCGCAAGCGTAAAGTCAAAGTTGCTGACACGTAGGTTCCCATGAGAAGTTCTCTGACTAATGAAGCATTACAGTATCTTTTTTCAAGTAACGTTGCTTTTCGTATTTTAGCAGATCAAGTGTACTAGCGCATGCGTTTGGTTTTCAATTCGGACTCTTGACAGTTTCTGTGTTCTGAAACTTTCTCATAGTCTTACAGGTGCTTGCGGCTATTCCTTGAGGTATGATTTATCTTTGCGGAATATTTTTCGTTTTACCGATTCCTGTTTAGCTAAAACTAAAATCAATTATGGATAATGGTAGTATACACCACGGTGGGTAGCAAGCTACACCTAGGAACCACCAGACATCGTTGTCCCCCGCGGCGGGAGGAGCTCTATTGAAGCTCTGAAATTCCGCGTAATGTCGGACGACGGCCTTGCCCGTCCTTGCAAAGGCCTTTAAGTCGTCCTAGATACTCCACGACGGTTAATGTTTCTAAATACTTATTTTAGCTATCTTATACTTGTCTTCATCCTTCCGTGTTAAATTGTTCGCCTTCGTTACACTCTGTCTCATGTGCGTTTCCGTAACATGACACGCGTAGGATCTACTCCTGAGTTTTTGAAGTGAGAACTTCATATACGGCTCTATGATGCCAGGCTCACTCCCGTACACCTCGCGCTTCTAGAGCAGTAAACTGATTCAACGTGTAACGAAGTACTGTAGATGAAACGAAAAACAGTGTTGCTAGGACAATCAAACCACGTAGCTACCCAAACTTTTCCAATTTTCACAAATGTGTATGATTTAAGCAAACCGTAATTTAAAAAATGTCAGCATATTATAAATGTGTACATACTGTTACAACAATAACGTAAGTATTAATAATTATTTATTTAAGATAAAAAAATGTACTCACATGCCGAGAGATTGAGCTAAATACTTTTAAAATCCTTTTCTTGTACATAGTATATTATTAGCCTAATATATTTTCCAAACTTTCCAATTTTTTAATTGATAAAAGCAATGTAAAATCAGTAATACCTACTTTTTAAAATAATATTTATATTATTGACAACGAGAATCCTAGGGTAGGCCTACATTTGTAGAGTGTAGTAAGTTTTGTATTTTTGTTTACACTGTAAGTTTTGTAGTTAATCTCTAGATCGATTCTGGTCATTATATTGTATTTGGCTGGAAGTTATTTTATGTTTCAAAATTCAATTTAGTTGTCTAGCGATTTTATACTTTGTAAAAAATTATTATACTGCATATATTAATTATAATATACTATGTAATATAAATATTATAAAAATATAATATAAAATATAATTATAATATAAATATATAGTAATTATCACATTCTATTTTCCAACTAAATATTGCGTAAATCGTATTTTTCCATTGGAAATATTTATTATTTGTTACATACTGTTTGCATATGTATGTGTACTGAAAATAAAACGACGTGTGTTATGATTCTACTTATGTTCGTTGTAAATATCGATTTCTTATAACAAAATACGTATAAGCATTACTATGCCCTTGTTTCATTTAATTAACCGTTCACTCTTATTTGAATCTAAATAGTATATAGCAAAATCTCTCTTACTTCAAATGCATGTGAGCAACTTTTACACCGTGAAACAGTTCATTCGCCACTCGGCACTGAAGTTTTCACTTGTGGCGCGTGTCCCGCGACACACCGAATTTTTAAATGTCCTCAGTTAACGAAAAATTTGCCCGTTCCAATCAGATCGCTGTGTTGCTGTCGTGAATTTAATTTTTTCAGCAGACATTGTCATGTTGAACTGTTTTGCAACGGTTCTCACTATCCGAACTTAACCGATCAGTTTTCCAACAAAATAAGACATTATCACTGGCGTTACAGAGTATTTTTTCTTGGATAATATTTCTAATTTTCTGCGAACTGATGTGTCTCACTCATCTTTCATATGGTGCTATGCGGACAACTAGATGGTAGTAGCCTAAACCTATGATGGCAGGCAAACTACAAAAGACAGAGGTAAACAAACGATATACAAGTGACAAAGAACAATTTTTTTTACTTCTTCGGCAAAAATTAATTTACAACCACAGGAAGCAATACGAGACACAAAAAGACAAACGTGAGGAAAGTTACTGGTAAACTGAACATCCCTATCTCAACCAATATAGAAATATGAAAAACCAATGTAGATGATAAAAACAGTCGTATACACTAGCGTATCATACGTTTAGCAACATAAAGTTCGGAAAAAAAATTGTCGTATAAAAGAAAATCCACAGTGTGACCATAAAGTTCTACATAAGTGGATTTCTGGAAAAGAGGGAGAATAAGAGATACCATCAATGCAAAAAGTACAATAATTGATAATTTGGACTTTCTATGGTTTGGAAGTGTTCAAAAAAGCCTGACCGAATTTTACAGCAGAAGCCAGACGGAAGGAGGAAACGGAGCAGTGAAATAAACAGAATCAAGGGAAGATTTCCATGAGGATTGGCAGAGAAAGACGACGATTCAAAATCGAAGACTTAGATTTTTACATATAAATCTATAACGTTGTGGAGAACTACATTCTCCAAGACTATCCGGAAAAGAGGAATAAATTCTGTATCCTTCATACTGTATTGTACTCTCTCTCTCTTTCTCTCACTCTCTCTCCCCCTCTCACTCTCTCTTCCCCTTTCACCCTCACACACACACACACGCGCGCGTGCAAAACAAATACTAAGCAATCTAGTACAAAAATTTACAAATATTTTCTATTCTACACGTCACGGGGACATGTGGTCAACCGTTGAAGGGCTTTGGTTACAGCAGCACGAAATAACAATGTTAACAATTACGCCATGCTCACAACACAAAGGCGGCTAACTCTTTTGCTTTTTAATTATCAACTTACGTACCGGCAACTAATATACTAGCGTGCATATTTTCATACAACCGTCAGTATTGTATGGGTTCAATATTTATGCCAAATGTACATTTTACTCTGTTATAAGGCTGCAAAAGATCAATTACGAGGCTTGAGTTAACTGAATTTCATTTATTTTCACTGCTAAAATTTATAGCGTTTACTTCGTAATTGTGCATACTTTATAGGTTTTATAAGATATTTGTAGTTATTACCTCGTGTATAGTAGTCTACTACATAAATAAATCTTACTTATCTTACAGTTGTTTCTGCCCTTGTTTCTAAATAATCAGTTCATATTTTTGATTCACTGTATTATTGGGTTAGTAAGCTTCCAAATTCTAATTCTGTTTCATCAACCATGTAGCATGACAGATAATGCCCACAGTTCTGAATAGAGAGAAAGGTCATAAAATAAAATAAAAACATTTTAAATCCAAGAAAGAAACATTAAAAATTAATTAAGAACCACCGTAAAGCACAATCATAGATTGAAGAAAGAGTTTCATTAAAACCAATATTACAATGAGTGATGAGTAATCAAAATAAACTTCAAAGCTAAAAATAAAAATAAAATAAAGTAATACACAGGTAGGATAGGAGTAAGTAAGGAAGAAACCCAAACAAGACAACATCCACAATAAGAAAAGGAAATACTTTTATGAGAAACAAGGAGGATAGGAGAAATTAAAGAAGAAACCAGAACAAGACAACATCCACAAGAAGAAGGAGTGCTCTTATAAGAAACCCAAAACAAAACCCCGAAAGAAAGTAATAAAAATAATAACAAATGAAAGTATAGCAAAATCCTAAATTTAGAAAACCATGTAAAATAGATAGAAACCAAAAGTGTATAAAGTAGAATTGAAAGTGAACCAATGTGAATTAATTATATAATGCAAAAAAAACCTTCATTATCCTCTATAAATAGATTTCTTGATTCTAAAAAGACTATAAAACTAATTAGAAACAAAATCAAAGAATAAAAATGGATCAGTGCAAGCTTTTATGTTATATTAAATAAACCTAGTGTGTCAATATTGGAATTCATAAACTGAGTAAATTGTGAAATTATACTACTTTAAAGTGTTTATATTGTGTCAATGAATAATGTTAAATAGAGTATTATAATGACAAATAATACAAGTGTTTCTAAATGATAACTGCCACTCTTTATATACAACATTCATTAGAATGACAGTAAATAAAACAAGAGCAGGCCAGTAAAAAAGTGAAGTGACCAAGAATCATTACCCCAAAAATCAAACAAAAAACAGCTAAGACTGAAAATGAAACTAGTATAAGAAATAGTGTAAACGATGGAAGGACAGATATGTTTTGTTTAGAATAAGTTCAGATATCTCAATACTGGAATGTCAGAGTTAAATACCATTCTCTTATTATGAAAATGTTTATTATGTTTTAAGAATAGTTAATCCAGATTAAGATGTATGAGATTAAATACCATTGTTAATTTCAATTATGTGTTATGAATTAATAGTATGAATAGTATACTAAATGTACTTTTAAAATAAGGAAATGTTAATCAATATTATATTAGAATAGAAAGTCAGAAAGGGTATAAACAAGATGTATTATTTAAAAACTTTGTATGTAAAAACAGTTAAAATCTAGGCCAAATGGTAAATCTAAACAGCATTATAATTGATGAATTAAGTACAGAAAAATAGTTAAACTGATGGAATTTATATAAGGTAGATCAGTCATAGAGTCATATAACTGGAACTATAATTAAGAAAGATTTTGTAAAAAGATAGTAAGAATTATTGTTAAAAATGCAAATGTAAAAACTGAAAATTCGAAGAGGGGAGTCACAGATTAATGTATAATATTTAAAAAGATAACCAATTAATCAAATTACAAGAAATTAAGGAAAGATAAACCTTTTATGTCAATCTGAGATTTAATACAATCATTAATATAACAGATAAAATGGCAAACATTTTGAAAAGGGCAGGAAGTCAAAATTAAAACTTACAATTTTCTAAATGAAGTAAATATAGCATTTTAGATCAAAAACTTAGTAAAACTATCTTATTTGGTATGAAATCAAGCAGAATGAGCTGAAGAAGAAGATTATGTATTTAATATTTAATAAATTTAAATAATAGCAAAAATATATTCAGTAGTATAATGTAAAAAATTTAAATGTAGCGGAAGCTAGAAAGTTTTGAAACAATGGATTGCTAATATTAAATTGGCTAAGACTTTAGTAGAAGACGAAAGAAATGAGTTAGTTGATTATTAGACGTTGTGAAGTACACTTAAGACGAGCTCTTGCTAAAATATTAACCTAAAAGCTAAGACATAAATGGCGTTCTTTCGACAAGCCTAGTCAACTGCGAGAAACGCGAGTTTTGTAAAAATTACATTTAAACCTTAACTTCAGTGAAACAAACACCTACAAACATTAAATTAATATAAAACAGAACAGAAAACCAGTGAATACACAATTTAAACGATTAAAAATTAATTCCACATGACGAAACGAACAGTGCAATTATCGACCTAATAGACGAAAGTGAAATATAACTTAACACAACACATTTTATCGAAGTGAACTACGAACACTTAACCAGAAACACTGCACTAACACCAGAAGGAATAATCGCAGCTGCAGGAACGAGAAATCATAGGAAAAGCAGCCTTTATTGGAAGCAGAATCTGCGAGGTGCATTCGTCATACATCTGAACACGGAGCGGCCATTTTTGACTTCCCACAATCCCAAGCGACACTGCCTGTAAATCTGCACGGTTCGAAATATTTCTTTACTTACTATTATATATTGAATGTTATAAATGTATTTTAATTAATAAGCTGATATATTGTAATGTTATACTTTCAATACTTTGCCCTTTTTCTCTGACTATATATAAAATAACTGTTTAAAGAACCCGATAATAAATAATTGTACAAACTATTGATATACCCTGAGAGAGTCGATTAATCAATCGATAGAAAATCGATTATATTATTATTTGTTAATAAAATTCCTTAATTGCTATAAAATTGAATACTATTTATTCCTAAAATATAACTAGCATAATATATCATTTTAATAGAGAATTAACTACCAGAATTTCACAACTTCGAAGGAAGATAACCTACAAATAAGGAAAGTTCACCAATCGATTGTCCCTGGAGACAATCCTATTAACTGGTAAAAGGAATTTTAAATACAGAAAAGGATATAATTCAATTAAAACAAATAATAAGAAGTTCGGAACACCACGAAACATTTTAAAATAATTAATATTAAATTAATTAAAAAATAAAAAATTAAAAATAATTAATAAATAATAAACAAAAATTTTTTTATCAAATAACAAATTTATTTAATTTGTTATAACCATTATTGTTAATTTAACCATTTCCTCCTGATTTAAATTACACTCTTCTTGTTTAACGTGTTCTCGTCATATATTTAAAGCCCTTTTTGAATTTTTAAACATAATTATTGAAAACAACACTTCTTATTCTTTATTCTTACATAGTATTACACTATAACACTTTTTATTTTTTAATTATGGTATAAAGATTGGTCCTTTATGCTCAATTGTCTAAATCTAATTTACATTCTTTTTTCACTTTAAAATTAAGAATTATTAAAAATTCATTATATTCCAGACATTATATTGCCAAAGTGCCTATGAAAACTTGATTATTCTTGATCACTTCCTATTTCCTTTCAATTATTTAAATGTTTAATAAATTGTGATTATGTAGGCCTACTTTTTTGATTACATACATATTTTAGGTTATCTCATTGTAGCTTCTTCATACATTCATTCTTAAAAAAACATTTACATGAATTTTATTAACAGATACTAAAAGGTTCAAGACATTTTACAAATTCAATACGGCCTAAATTTTAGCCTTTAATCATAAACTTTCAGCAATATTTAGAAATTTAGTTTATTCTCCTGGCAGTCATGTACTGTTGTACTTAACATGTGTGTGTGTGTGTGTGTGTGTGTGTGTGTGTGTGTGTGTGTGTGTGTGTGTGTGTGTGTGTGTGTGTGTGTGTGTGTGTGTGTGTGTTTAACATACTTATTTATGTTGAATTAGGTAAGGTATACTCTCACTTACTTGTTTTAGCCTTTAACTTTTAAGACCACTGTCATATACACATTCGTAACTTGATACTAATAAAATGGGAATACTACAGAAAGGGAATACTTTGACTGTAGCTGCAAATACCTAAATAATAATAAAAGTACAAAACCAATTAATAGTAAAACCAATACAGATTATGTGCATAAATGGCTACATATTTCGAAATAAATATGTAAATAAATTGTATCCAATACAAGCAAAAGCAGTTGGCCCCATTTAAGCCTTGGATGCAGTGAGACAACATGGTATGCAATGCAGGACCCGCAACTTTAATTACGTTAGGCCTATTTGTAAAAAAATAGTTACTAATTCAAACTGCAATGGTTCCATTACTATATACTGTATTGCTGTATATCGCGTTCTGTATATGCTGCGTGCTACGGTATTGGCATATTCAATAACAAATACCAGATATAATAACGGCGTTATTGGCGCATATAATAACGGTGTTATATAACAAAATAGTACAATATTCACAACGCCTTTAATCCTACAAGAGTTAACCATTGTAATGTTGTACTTAATTCTCATATTAAAACATTTTAAGGAAAAGGTATCTGAACAATAACTCACAAAACAAGCCCAAACTCAAGCTATTATGTATTTTATAGTTTGAAGCTGGTCATAACACTACTGTAATAGACATAAGTCATCAATTATAAATGAATACAAGTAATAATTTTAGAAAAACGTTTGGCATCTTATCCACTGAGCTTTATATAGTATATTCTCTCGATAAATAAGGTAATATGTATATATTCTTTCGATAAATAAGGTAATACGTTCAAACTGGCAATTGAGATCTATGTGTTAACTTTACAAGTACAAGTCGGATCATCTGAAATCTTAAGCGATAAAAATAAGGGCAAAATCTGCCATGACCTGTCACGTTGATTCTGTCACATTGGAATATTTATTGGCCATTATTTGCATATACGTTGAGAAAACCAATTTAGTCAGAGCTCCAGCGTTGAAATTTCCCTTCCATTGTTCCACTTATCTGCCCTCATCTTTAATGGCACTTTTGGCAAATCGAATGCCGGTGGGCACTCCAAAAATTTCAAGTTGCTTCTTTAGCCAGCTGCTTGACCAGTTCGTTTCCATGAACTCCATAGGAGTTTAAACCCAACTAATGTCAACAGACCAGTAGTTAATATCTAAAGCCGTTACTTGTTTCTGATTTCTTATGTAAATTTGTGATTATTACACACATTGTTAGTGAGTCTAATGTTTCCGCACTGTCATTGTTAATTAGTTTTCTTTAACCAATCTTCACATCCTTTACGCCAGTAAGTTTCGTTAGCGCTTCTCGAACTGCGAACAGCGAAAATCAGTTTTATGTGTATGTAAGTGTCTAAGTTATATTTTGAATTAATTTTTTAGCCATCAACTTCAAAGTTCATCGTCAAATATACATTCGTAACCTGATTCTAATAAAACACGTAATATATAAAGGGATTATTTTGATTGTATCTAAAAATACAGATATAAAAGTATGAAAAAGAAAACCAATTAATACTAGGTCCAATACAAATCACGACATAGTTTTTAAAAGTCTACGCTTATATATATTACAACGCTCCCTTTCGTGTAACACAATTATCTAATATTTGTGATGTTAGATAAAAAGTTACTTACCCGTGATATTACTTTACCTGGGCGCCAGAACAAATCCCAGATACAAATGACACGGTTTCAGCTTAGCTCAGCGCATGGAGACACTATTTCTCAGGATTCGTTCAGTGATTGTGGTTTTCAAAGGGAATCGTTACAAATAACACTTTAAGATTTGCTTGATTATTATATTTAATGTTTTAATAAACGATTTTTAAACTTTAAATTATTAATGCTAGGACTTAATTATCCCCTATCCTTATAATTATTGAGTGAGTGTGGAAAGTAATGATTAAGCCGCTCAAACGACCTATAGCTCTTATCTGGTTTGATTAAGAGATTTCTATCTCCCAAACAAGTGCTAAAGAACAGGTCTGCAATAATTTGCACGTCCAATACAACACACCACTTTCCATTCAACACTCTTATACTATATTAGAGCTAATTCTTATAGTAAAAATACAAAGTGTGCTTTTCTTAGTGTCTTTTTAAAATTGTTTATTGTTTTATTACTTGTTTAGCTCTTATATCATTGATCAATGAATCTACTTCTTACTGTTTGATGCGTTGCCCGAAGATAGGAATCTGTAGAGGTCCTCCTTTCGATGGTGTTGCACAGAAGAATGGATTGATCAATGCGGTTGAAGATGCCCTGGCAATTACAGATGCTGTAGCCTTCTGTAGCACAGGTCCTTCACGGCTGATGGATTAATTAATTAACTAATTAATTAATTAACGGTTGTTTTACGCAGCAAGTGTTATTGAATGTTGTTAATTCATCTACACTGCGGACTACTTCTCGATTTAGAACTGAATTTGCACTGTTGTGTAATTTAAAAATTTCTGTATGTGAATTATACACGTCTAGTGTGTTTCAGTACCGAACGAAGAGTGATTCTACCCCTCGCTTTTAGCTGGCGTCTGTTTTAAATACGGGCTGCTCATTGGTTGTACAAATAAATCATGCGTTTTTCCAGTTTCGACAATCTCGAACAAGTCGCTCAAACACACTGTGACAGGTTCCAAACGGCATAGAAATTCTTGTCAAAATCGTACTTCCTGTATTTGCAAATCGATTGATTTCAGGTATTTGCAAATGTGTTTCCGAAGATCTGACCACAGAATATTGTTGCTTAGGTGTTTATCTGTGTGTGTGTGAAAACACCTTATTCCTACGTAGCATAATTCTCTCGTTATTCCTGTTGGCGTGCGTCATCCGTATAACTTCTTTATTTGTTAATTATATTAACTGAGCTTGCGGCTACTTATAAAGCTTTTCTTGCTGAATACAATGCTGTTTTCAGAATTGCCGTATATTTACAACTTTTGAAGTTATCGCAGGTTGAACTGATAATTCGCTTTGAGTAAAATTACCTGTTTGAACTTGATTCTACTGTAGCGGTGACGTGGTTAGCGTGAGATGGCTGCGATTATACGCTCTCTCTCTCTCTCTCCCTTACGGCGTTACGCTCGTACTGTCTATAACTTTCATATAACGCTCTGATAGGACGCTATAATGCATCGTTATATTATATTTATATATATATATAATTTATTTAATATTTATAAATTATTTACCTCAAGATGTTTTATTCTCTTATTTGGCACATGTTTCGGAAAGCGTATTGTTCCCATCCTCAGCCTTCCTGATAAAATGGGAACAACATTCCTTTCAGGGTGAGGATGCGAACAATACTCTTCCCGAAACATGTGCCAAATAAGGGAATAAAACATCTTGAGGTAAAGAATTTATAAATACTAAATAAATTGTATACGCATCAAGAAATAGACTGTAGCAAAAAATGTTTAAATATGTGTGTGTGTGCGTGCACATATATCCAATCATTCACATTGATGCAGTGATCAAACAAGTTAATCCCAGCAACCCTGGGCCTCTACAGTGAGACGACATTGTATGCAGTGCGGGGAAAGTAACTTTAATTGTTTAATTGTTTCAGTTATCTTGTTTACTTTATTCGTAATAAAACTAGTAATGAATTTCTTCCATTCTACATACTGTAACACTACATGGTAACTGAGAACTGCACTGATCGGTTGTTAGGATACGTCGATTCAACTTGTACATTAATTGCAATGTGCAATGTGCTAGTACTCATCCCACACTTTTACTACCATCTGTGCAATTTTCTATAACACGGTTTTTGTATTTGTACCGTCTGTCAAATAATTATCAGCTTTTGTCAATCTTTTAATTACATTAAATTTTGTTTAATTAATCTTCCAATCTTGATTATAAAATACATTGAATTCAATTTCTGCAACATTGTATTGACATAAGCCTCCTGGTACCTTTGTGGCCTGCAAATCTTTTATATTTATCAGCACACTTATCTCTTTGATTTTCATTACAGCTGGTTTCAGGGCAGTCAGGATATCAGCGACTCAGAAAGTAGTCTTCTAAACGTTGTTACAACTTTTACATTATGTTAGCTGTGTACTCTCTTGTACTGTGTTCTATTGCTTTTCTAAACAGTGCGTATTCCAAATCAATATTTCTACTAATAAAATAGTTATAATTGCATCTTTCTATAATTTTGTCGTACGTTGTTGCTGAACTGCTAGTTACTGAGTGGCTTTTCGATGTCAGCACCATTATCAAAGTGACACCGAAAGCCCTTGTTGACCAGTTCAGCAACAATGTACGAAAAAGTTAGATTAATTAAAACTGCTAACACAAAAAACCTGACAGAATTACATCAAATATAACACTCGTTTCTAATACATGGTCGGTTTTATAATTATTTAATCGCTATTATATGTTACTTGTTTACCGTGGTGGGTCCGCACTGGATTAGTAACAAAAACAATGATGGCATAAAGATAGGTACTGAAGTTAACACCCCTGTAGAGGATGTACTTTTAAATACTATCTTCGTTATCGACTGGTGCAAGGGATGAAAAATTCATCCTCTCCAAAAAATTCAGACCTCTCCAAAAGGATGAAAAATTTATTCAAAAATAGGAGAACAAATAGAAGTGAGGAAAATACATGTTCATACTATATTTTTCCTGTTTAGTGTATTAATAATGAATATTATGACATTTAGTAAGAATGCTATTATTTCATTAAAATATTTTTATGAATTATAGAAATGTATTACCCGTTTAGGGCGTTATTTGTTTATTTTCAGTAATTGTTTTAAGTAACTGCCCTACTTCAAAAAGAAAACTCAATTTTTCTCTCAAACTTTTTTTAACAATTAACCATCTAGTTCCTAGTTTTAAAGGTCATTGTAAAGGAACATCGGCTTTTAATAGCTCATAGTGCAGAAATTTATAAACACCAAATAATTAGCATTTTATAAACATGTCTGTAAAGTTCGCATAGTCTACTGCGAATATTCAGAGGTAAAAATGTTGTTTAATGTACACTGTATATACCTTAAAGTTCATATATGCTTTTACCATGATGAAACCTGGCCACGGAATGACATTGGTATGAAAACTTATCAGTACAGTATTTCTTTACGAATCATAATGCTGGGCATTGAAGCAGACATAATAAAGTCTACGGTTTTGAAATGCAAGTTGGCGCGCAATTTCAATAATAGAAACAGGCTGTATAAAAACAATTAATAAATCATAGAACAATTTAAAGTACAGACAAGATTTTGCGTAGATATAGTTTAAAGAATAGAAACATTTTTTGAGACGCTATTCGGAAAAATTAGCTAAGGAAGGCACAATATGTGTAAGAAGGGATAGGAAAATCTCTTATAAGATACACGACCACGTGTGTGTTATGTAACACAGTTTATTTAAATGATCAAAAATCGGGATCTGTGGAAAGCCATTAGCGACACTACTAACTCTTGAATTAACGCTATTAGAAGTCGAGTAACAAATTGAAAAAGAGGAGAAAGAGCGGAAGAATATATGTTTATCCATTCAACAATCCCAATCTCACTTCTAGCGCATAGAAAAAATTGCATTAATCACGAAATACATGATACACAACGTTACTGACAGTGAGCCTATTATATTTTGTTGGCGTATAGCAACAATTTATTCTTTATAAGAAGAAAATGAGAGAATAGATTCATAAATTATGATATTAGTAAAGTTAAAACGAAATTTGTTTATAACGTTTCAGCAAAACGTATAGCAAATTACGGTGGCATATACTTAAGTGTACGTTCAAAAAACATGACATACAGTAGTCTATGTATCAATTTATATAATATACTGTATCCCCAAATTCGAACTATGCATAAAATATTTATTTAACGATTACATACCTTACGCCTCTAACTGCTAAAGCAAAATAACTTTTGATAAAGATTTGATAGTTTACACCTACAGAAAATCACAAAACTATGGTTTTAAGCGCTGTGACAATATGATGTAAGAAGAAAAACCAAAATACAACGTAAAGTCAAATTAAACAATTAATCGTCAATATGGCGGAAGAAATATCCAGTTGTTATGCATAGCAGTTCTTACTTTTTTATCTAAATTACAACTTATGGTAAGAAACTTAACAGACTTAAAAACTGCGGAGGCAGTGTACTAAAAAAAAAAATAGCAAAACCGGAACATAACACGACAGTACAAACAAGTCTGACGTGCGAATAAAAAGTAACAAAAATTTGTTATAATGACAAGCAGCTCGGTATTCTTCAGCAGCAGCAGTGGATGCATAGAGCGCAAATAAAGGAGTGCACACAATAGTGACATAGAAGTCGTTTCAAACATAACAATCGGCACCGAACAAAACACACACACACACACACACACACACACATAACTGTTTATCCACAGAGCAATCATTACGGCACAATGCAGTTCAAATCCACTACAGTCTCAATAAACACAGACGGACATTGTTATACGACCAAATCACTGGTAACGCATTCAAATAATAAATATATTTAATTCGTAAAATTCCGTCGAACCAAAAATAAATAATGATACAAAGATTCGAATTAATTTTACTAAGTATTTCTATATTTTGAGTATACATCGTTAGATTTTTAACACACGTTCGTACCCGCATTTGTAGTTTGTAGTTACGTTAATTAGACCGCAGGGTAAACAATGTGGCTAGAACTACAATTAACTTACCCGGGTTATGAAACGGAAACGAGTTACAGTTTTTTAGGCCCATATTCGGGAGAATATATCGACACTTGAGATGTCGACGCAGCCGCTAAACACTGACGCTCAGACGTTGCAGCCATCAAATTGAAAGATGTGGAAAAATTAATTCTTATGCATTGCTTTCCTTGAGCAGCAGTTTGAAATGACTATCAGCAGCAAGGTTTCAGCTATTGTTGATATATTACCTATCAAAGTTATCACAAGGAAATATGTGGCAGGGATGTATTTCGCATAACCTTATGCATTTAAAAGCTTAGTATATAAAGACTCTGCTTTTTGATAAATAAATGTAAATGAATCCTCGTTAATAATCTACTGAACTAGACTTTATCAGTTTGTTTTACAACATGCGCTGCGATACGTAACAGGCGTTATTTTTATTTGAATAATAGTTACCTACCCATTACTTCCCATTATATTAAAACGAATAGAACCACCTAGAATAGCCGAGAGAGTCCTCGCCCCGTCGCGTCGTCCCGCCTAGTATGGCAGGTGCGCCTCAGTCAAGGCCGCGTACAAGTACTTTCCAGAGTACTCTACAGAGCACTTGAATAGCATTAAGTGGCGTGCACATTGGGGATGGAAGATTTCTAGAACGCGTGCGCTGCCTATAAAAAGCCTTAGCAGCAGGCTTGTCAGTTCAGTGGTGTTGAGCGATTTCTTTAGCGCGGATCGAGTGTTTCTAGCGCAAGCGTTGAGCAGAATTATTTATAGTTGACATTATTATTGCGTGTGGACAATTTTTACTAGAATTTTTGTAAGAGCTATTTTTTGATTACAAATTATTAATTGTGATAATTAAAGCCGGTTATTACTGATCTCATTGTATTTTGTTTTCCACTGTTTTGAATAGTGAGACCGTCGTAATAACAATATCACCGTTCGTGCAGCGCTCGTAGTGAAGTGTGTCTGAAAACAATAGTTGGCAACCTCTGAAACCAGACTATCATCTACCGGCCTTAAACCTTTTTATTATGTCTGGTCTACTGTACACATGCGAGACGTGAAAACGATGTAGTTCGATCGACAGGAATCTTCAGACATACACGAGTAGATTTTTGGGAAGATCACTGAGGAGCCACTGGACAGACTTTATCGTTAACGAAGAACTAGACAGACGCTCCAAACAAAGAGCTATGAGACCACAGGTGAAGACCCGTGGGGTCACTGAGAAGAGAATAATCCAAAATAGCGACAATGACACTTGACGACAGCGTAAGCAGACGAAAGTGTCGGTCAAGAACTGCACGACGCGTAACAGTATCACATAAGCTAACAGTAACAGGGAAAACGTGGAAATAAATAAAATTAATAGCTCAAAATTAGACAAGGCAATAGAATTTTCATAAGGATCTAGTAATTACAGGATCATACACACTGCTATCGTACATTCTATTGGTAACCGTTAGCCCTTAAGATTTTCAAGGTATGCGTGTTCAATAAAATAAATCCTTATCATACCTGTGTTGGTTTAAATAAAAGATTTTCGCAAATTACATTCACGCTTGTACGTACATGTCAATACATTCAACAATCTCTGTACGGGACATCAGTCATGTGATTGAGGAAAAGAAAAACTTTACGGAAAAACTTGGTTATTTAATGTAAAACAGGTTAGGTGTTACGAAAAGTTGAAGCGTAGCATAGAATTAAATGTGGCTGAAGAAAAAAAGTTTCTCTTCGATTAAAAAATGAGCGGTAGATCTTGAGCACAAAACTGAATGCTTATATAACGGTTAACATACTTTCGAACAATTATAAAAAGTAAGGGCTTTGACATTTTTGTAATGTTCTAAAAGCGTCACGGCTTTTGTTATATGATAAGCTTTTATAAATTTACCCGTTTATTGTAGTGATGACGCTGTAAATAAATGCATAAGCCTACACTTACTATGGACATCGTTTGTGTCAAATTTCTGCTTAGGACGTCGGCTCATAGTCGATTTCCTCGCAATATTACGCTCATTTTGTCTCTCTTTTGATTACGTGTGGGGGAAAGATATCAGCAAGTAAGACAAAGATAATGAGAGATTCGATCAAAAATATTTCTAACGGTTAATACGTGATACAGTTTTCTCACTTGTAGCTATGCTGGATGTGACGACAGGTATGAACATGATGCAGATAATATCAACAGATATCTAGTCGCGTGTGAAGTAATTGCGAAAACCTTTAAAATTTAAGCTATACTGGAGACTCAGATATTAAGGAAAACTTTGTCAAAGCGGAACCTGAATAAAGCAAAAACTTGTACAATGGAGAAAACTTTTATGATTCTGGCAAACATTATAGGTTTTATACATTGTTTAATTTGTATAATGCGGAATCTGAGAAACGCAAAAATAGAAGCTATATAACAGAATAAAAGTTGTACAATCGGATATCCATGTTGTATATTTTCTGGCTTTTCTAGAGATATTAACTTACTGAAAAGAAAATTAACATTAAAGCCTGAGGAAAATTACATTTTCCCACAGTAATAGTAAAGTACCGTATGACAATAGTTACCGTGCCGCTGATCACAGTTTGAGAAGCGTTGTGTTGGAGAGAGGTTCGTGTTGGTTAGACTTTTTAAACTTTACGTAGGCCTAATATTATTGCTTAATCATAAGGTTAAAGTTATCGAGGGTACCGATAAAGGTACCCTCTCTGCGTTCAGTTCTTGAAGCGCGGATAAACTCAAATATATAATTAGTAAAACATAATTTAAATATCATCTGGTAGTTAACTGGGGCATTTACTTTGTTTTGTGCGCAGTGTGTGTGTGTGTGTGTGTGTGTGTGTGTGTGTGTGTGTGTGTGTGTGTGTGTGTGTGTGTTGTGTGTGAGACCATCTTTTCATATTTTGTTTTTAATTACGGTACCGTATAAAATTATAACATCAATATGGGACTTTAAGCCTGAAACGAGTCGTTTATTTAAAAGAAAATGTATACAATAATGGCTTGCAAGAAGAACGCTTGATAGGCCTACTTATCATATTTTGATGACCACACTAAATACGTAGCAGCGTGACAAAAGTAACACGTAGTAAATTAAGTAAATGTGCGTACTAAATACAACAACCAGAGTTGTCTAAAGTCATAAAATGGTTGGTAGAAACGTATATATAGTAATTACGATACAAAAATCTATGTAATAGTAGCCTACGTATAAATGTACAGCATATTACATGTACAATTTATTATGCAATATTTAAGTAATGCTCAACTTCTGTACAAAGCGCAACTTGACCAATCTGGGAAAAATTCAGTAGCTTGCAAGTTTTACTGTATAATTGACGGTAATACGGAGCGTCGTGTTGCACAGTGGAAACAGAATAATTGACACCGTATGAAGTCGCTGATCATAACTTTAGTTACAGTTAGAAATAAACAAAAACGCTCAAATAGAATTCTTCGAGCTAAAGAATGTCCGACACACAACAATGTGACAAACAAAAATGTCACCTTATTAACTAAGAAATACACAATAATCGATAAACCGTTAAGTCACAATAACAGTCACTCCATAGCGCTGTCTAATATCGCAGGTCCCAAACTGAACTCGGCCGGCCACTGACGCTTATATTTATATCCCGCTGAGGTTCGAGAATACACTACCACTATTCCGGGCGACACGTTGAGAATAAATTACGTAGTTACAGGCACACCGCAAACTATGTCAATGTCCGACTTAGGGCAGACCGAAACGACAAACGTCTGGAATGCGTGTCTGGAACAATTTCCAGCGTTACACAATTACAACGCATGCAAAGTGTCACCTAGTTATCTTTTGTGTCGCTTAGTTACTCAGGTTTGTTATCTAGCATCTCCACTCTGGTTCTCCAGTTGTGCTATATGGGGATGAAATGTTAACAGCAACGAAGTTTAAATAAAAAAAAGAAGCATCGGAGATGAACATTCTAAAAGGAATTCTATTGAAATACAATGTAGAAATGATTCTAAGTCTTCACGGTTTACTAGAGCTGAATTTCATTTTCAGGCGTTTTTAACATTCCAGAAAGTTGTATGTTCAATGTAAAAATGGGCTTGTTTTACACCAGTTTTAATATTAAAATAACTGGAATCTTTGGTTATATATATTCTGTTTTAACATAAATCATTTGTAAATGAAATATTTATTTTTTACATGTGTATTGGTTGTTAGCGGCCATTTGTTATAATACTTACCAACAAATCTTAGTTCTCATTCTACTATATGTTTTCCGTGGCTCCTACGGAAGAGTTCAGTAATAATATGAACAAGTGAAAAGCCACTACTCTAGGCGCATGAACGGGGATCGGTTAAGCGAAACCTTGGATAATCGAAATCCTACTGTATTTAAATTATCGTGCCACACATATCAGATAATGTGCGCAAAGTTACGTTCCAGCAAAAGTCTCACGTCAGTAGAGGAGATCAGCAATTTTTTGATTCGAGTTTTGTTATCTTAGGGTGAGATCAACCTTGGCTGACCGATCCGGTAACAACGTGAACAAAAATTATTATAAACCGTTAAACAGTAATAAATTTTTTTATTCAAACACGATTTTATTAAATTAACGACAAAGAAATATCAACAGATTTTAAAACTCCAGGGGTTTACGTTTACAGTGCGTTTAAAATCTATTTGTTTATAGTTTGCTATTATTTATTCAATGGTTTTTGCTCGACATCTATTATACGGAGAACACTAGCATTCCGAAGTGGGGAGCACAAAATTGAAATGCTAATTTATGGTGCCAGTAAAACAAATTATTTATTGATTAAATGTACAATCGGCTCTCTATACCTGGATAACTAATGACTTCGACGAACCAACGAAAACCCTATCAATGCCCTTGTGAATAGCGTTTCCCACACATTATAGAGGCGCCAACAACTATTAATGAATGTAGCTGCATCACACGTATAACTACTTCACGGATATATATTGGCTCTGCTAACATTTTCCATTTACAGCGATCGCTTATGCCCTTTTTTATCAGCCAGAAATGTTAATGGGTTTAATCAACTAAACTGGAAATAGGCCTATATTTAACGCAGTGGGAAGACATAAGCGAGAGTTATTTGTAAAACTTTTAAACCAACCACCAATTTCACTCTCTTAAAACATGGTCAAGTTAAGCATAAGCTGAATTTTAGATTTTAAATTAACCTTTGTTCAGTAGTATAAAAAAAAGAAAGGGAACACAACATCCAAAAAACAAAATAGAATAGACTGCATAATACATAATACTGTTCTTTATCAATAAGTTAATTAATATCCGTTTGTAGTTTAGACCCTGAATAAATTAAAAAGTTAATATCTATACTTCGGATAGGAACCTACGTAGTAAACTATGTAGAGGTTACATTTGTATAAGGGTAAGCAGAGTGATGGGTGTTTTACAGAAACACAGTAAAATATTAGATAACCATTTATACTTTTTAAAAACAATATAAGTGGCCTTTACCGGTACTCGACTTCTGATATGAAGTATATAGGACCCACTGTAAACCAGTACTTACAAACCAAAGTACCTTTCTGTTATCATTTTTATTCGTTTTATTTATTTACTTATAAATAAAATATTTATTTATTTTTGGATAAATAAAATTTCTTCTTAATCAAAGCATTCCCTTAGAAAATCGTCAACGTCCTCAAACCACAATAAGAAATTTTTAAGAGATTTAAATATTTGAATAATTTGTGTAATGAACTACTACTGTTTGGAAAAATATTGTTACGACGGTCTCACTGATCGTCGTAGGGTACAGTGGAAACAAATTGCAGACACCATTGCAGACACCAATAACATCACTAATTACCAGCTTTAATTTATAACAATTTGTAATCAACAAGGTAGTCTCGTACAAGTTAAATTTGTCCACACCCAATAATAATGTCAAGTAATAAAGTTCCGCACTAAATATAACACAGTAATCACTTTATACAATACTTCGACAACCACTCGATCCGCACTAAGAAATCGCTCACTGTAACTGACTTGACAAAGCCAGCGGCTCTTGCTTAAATAGGTCGCGCTGAGGTTCCAGAATAACTGTTCATCCTTACTGCGGCGGGCCACCATAATGCGTATTTACAAGTTCTCTCCGGAACAATCTGGAAGGTACACTAATGCGGGCTTGACTGAAACGCTACATCTGCTACAGAGAAAAGGGTGGAAGGACACTCTCGACTTTTCAATATTATAGAATATTATAAAATTTTGGTGCAAAATTACAGAAACGCCTGCAAGCTTCATTTACTGGACGGGGGTCAAATGCACAACCAAGAGCTTGCAATCATTCTGAATAGCCTTTTCACCATCTCTCAACTCCCTGTGATATTGAAATCATTAAAACCCAATAAATAAATAACTGGTGTAAAGCTAGTATTTTTAATATTTGAATAACAATGATAATGAATTTTGATTTATTGTTGCACCGGTTATAATTCTAATTATCTTCCTCTGCACAGTTACTATTGGACTGACAGCTGAGAAGTACGAGCTTGCCCAATAAGAAATAAAATAATGCAATTTAAAATGGCGTAATAAACCTCTTTTAATATGGACGATGGACACATGTACCTTAAGTAGAAATTTTTTTAAGGGTATAATCATGTAATTTGAATGTATTACATTTTTTAGATTTGTAATATAAGGTTTCAAGGGTATACTTTTACCCATTTGGACAAGCAATATCTTGCACTTGTTCAATTTTTAACAATTGCTGTTCAATTACTTGAATAGTTTTTAATAGAATAGTTTTCTATAAACTCTGCACCACTGTTTGTACTAATCTAGGTCGCACTGTATTTGATTTCTCACCATAGCACTATTCCCAACTGATTACCATAAAACATTATCATCTGCAAAAGAAGCCAAAAACTCTATAAATTTGTCTTAAGAAAAACTGTCTAAACTAATGTAATGTAATTGTCATGTTTTAATGTAAACTAAAAATAATGTGGGGTTTCACATTGTTTAGACCTCAAAGAGGACAGGAACTGCAGAACCAATAAGACTTCTGAATTTAGTACACTGAAGCCGACCAGTCAAGTAACTTCTAAACCACTAAGCTGAGGCACCACTAATCCAGTTTCTTACAATCTACCTAATAAAATATCACTGTTCACTACCTCAAAATCGTTACTAATACCTATTAAATATCAGTTACGCATAGTTTGTATTTAAACCAACAAATAAATGAGAACCAAAAACTAAGTAACGCATCTTTGGTTGATCTGCCAGCAACAAAACCAAAACATTTTACTACACAGTGTTCCATCAATATCAAACGTATTTATTAAACGTTTTTTTCATTATTTTCCTATAATTTTAGGAAAACCGATAAGAGAGAAATATAAGAGTTCAATTTAGAGCACACACAACTCCGTCGTTTTTTTCTCAACTGATAATCCATTTTCATGGAATTATGGAATGAGCTGTACTATGTTGCCCACTAACACGGTGTTTCAGTCTCTTGGGACTACTGACTAGTTGGTGTTTGCCCTGTAAGATCTCTACGTTTGCCCAAATGGTGCAGGTTTTGGTCGTGTGTCTCCGTGATTAATTTCTACGTTAAATGTAGACATTCTCGGGACTCAGTGGAAGTTAATGCTCCGATTTGACAGTTGTACACCTGACTTGGAAACGTAGGATTCATTTTGTATTATTATTATGGTCAGGCTTATTGGCGGCTGACCAAGACTATTACCGTACTTGGTCCCACCGTCACAACTCTCTCCCTCTCTCTCTCTCTCTCTCTCTCTCTCTCTCTCTCTCTCTCTCTATAGTAGTAGCAGGAAATGGCAGCGTTGCGTGTGCATTGTGTCTAGTTCAGAGGTTAGTTCCCATCAGTCTGAATTTTTTGTGTCCAGTTAGGAATGTCAGTTTTAACAGTAATACAAAGTATATTCTCTCGTAGTCTTCCGCGTCCGGTGTCCATTATGTTTTTGAAATCTTCTTCCTTACGCGTCAATAATGTCTTGTATGACAACATTTCACTCATAATACAATGAGTATCCTCAGGTCTATGTGACGATTAAGCTGGCAAGCGAACTCAGTTATACAGTGTAGAAGTGTCGGTGGTGGGTCCGGTAACAATTTGTGGATCGCGGAAATAATACAAGCGGTGTAACACCTACAGGTCAGGGTCTACTTACATGGACCGCCCACCGCCACTTCTACCCCATATAACTGTGTTCGATTGCCAGCCTCATCGTTACAGAGACCTGACGATACCCATTGTAATATGAGTGGCACGCTGTCATATAAAACATTTTGGCGTGGTTCATACCGCAAGAAGACTTCAAAAAACATAAAGTAATACGAAATGTTATTGGCGGTGTTTGTGTGTAGTGTAAGTGTGTTCAATTGAACTACGAATTCGGAACTACATCGCTCATGTAGTTATGAGTGGTGAAATCGATCTATTCCACAATACTTCCCTTTCCTATACCATGTTGCTCTATCAACCTACCAACCACACCAACAGGGTTGACCCAGCAAACGAAGAAAACTGAGTACCGCCGAGAAAATATAGAAATTATTCATAATGAGTACAACGTTTTTAAACACCCTGTAAATAATAATAATGAACACCCTACTCATATACGTTAATAAAGAAAAAATATCCATTAGAACTGCTAGGAATGAGCACTGAAGGTCTGAATATATATATATATATATATATATATATATATATATATATATATATTGTAATGGTACATATAACACTACCTACACCAACGTACCAAAAATAATTTGAAAGCCACTACTATTGAGAATACCTACAAGGTCGAGCATACAACCATGGATAAGAAAGAGAAAGTATCATAAGTTAAAGCAAGTGGATTATAATAAAGAAGGAATTACTATTAAATGTGCAAATAAGAAGACTAACAACGAGACGACTTACATACCTTACCCAATAGATCAGTGAGAAGGACACAATGGAAAAAAGAAGATCAGTGAGAAGGAAACAACAATAACTACTTCAAGAAAGAAAAAAGAAGAAACAGTGAGAAGTACAGTGAAAACAGAAGAAGGAAACTTACCAAACAATGAGAAGGAAACAAGTGAAAACAACACCATGTATAAACTAACTAAGAGTGAGAGAGAGATCAGTGAAGAGAAGAAGAAAGATATCCAGATCAGACACAAAAAGGGAAATAAAATGAAATATAATGAACTAACATAAACCTATGAAAGAGTTATTAGAAAAGAAGAAAGAAGAAATGGAATAAATAACAAGATATCAATCCCTAAGCTGTAAAGTCAACACTGACACAAACTCATTTAATGAATACATTCCTTGCCCAAGTAATATAAACAAATCAATAATAATTAATTATTGAACATAAAGAATATCAAAGAGAAGGAATAATAATATGATAAGTTATTAGCTAAATGATGTGTAGACATAAAAAGAAGACTGTGTACAAAAATTTTATATTTAATATAAATAACCAGTTGTAAAGTGGAATTGATGTTAGAAAAAACCACTAATTACCAGTAATTAAGACAGTAAAAGATAAACAAAAGGTACTGTAATAATTAACAACCAATGTACCAGCATTAAATGAAAGCAAATCAGTCAAATATAATGCAGAGATACAAAACCAACAGCAACCCATTACTGCTTACCTAGTATGCAACATAACCTAATCTGGGCAATCAGTTTTCACTAAAACTGAATAAAAACAAAGCCAAAACAATGTTAAACCAAAATGTATTATAATGTGAAGTAACTAGATAATATAAGGAACGCTTTGTATACAATAGATGAGATAATAAGTAAATATAAAGCTGTATTAGTGTAATTCAATATAACCATATGCTTGTCATAGCATAGATGCCTGATGTAACAAAATTATGTTGTAAAATGATTATAAAAGAGTAGGAACTCAACTGATAACATTGAGTGAGGCAGAATACTATTCAATTGAGTAAATTCAAGAAGTATAACTACCTAAATACCAGTAATAACAATAATAATAATAAAACTATGTTAACAACTAGATGCAACTAACCTTGATAACTATAAACCAAGATAATAATCAGTATAAATGTAGAATGAACTACTACACAATAATAACGATGATATCAATACAATAATAAGAGTCATTCAAACAATAATAAGAATAATATGAAAAGAGTACAAGTCATGTAACAATGTAACTCCATGCAGTATAGTAAACATACTTAACAAGCTATAGTTAAGGTAATAAAACCAGGATATGAGAAAAAAGGACACTATCAGTAGTGACAACAACCAATGCAGTATGCATAGGCCATAATAGAATGTAATTGTTAGTAAACAGTCTTAAGGGAAAAGTGAATAATACGATAAGGATACGTTATCGCCATCAAGATATGGGATAAAAACAATGTATTTAAAGTATTTAATAGCTAAATGGACATTATGAGTTTATACCAAGTGCGATTTCAGCAACCCCTCATCTGAACTATACGATGAGGGTATGCAAAATACTCGTCATCAAAAAATAGAAACGATGAGGATAATAAAAATAACATCAGTGCAATTATAAATAAGATATTTGACTTATAAAAAATAATTGAGACGTACTAAGCCCGTGCGCGTGGGTCGGTGAACCAAAAATTCATAATCTTGACACCAGCCTACTGACGCGACTTTAAGCGTCTGTTTTAAAGAAGCCCACCGAGTGTAAACGAATTAAAAACTATTAACCAATCAGAGGCTATAAAAAATACGAAGTGAAGAATCCCGACCGAGGAACTACAGACAGTATTCTACAAGCAACGACAGCGACTCCACGCTCGTCGATCGTCCAGAAAAAACGTGATTTTGACAGCGAACAGCTGTAAACACTAACTAACCTCAAACTTTGAGTGGAGGTTAGATCAACATAAGAAGACAGTGCAGTATATTTTCAAGTGAACTATTACGGAGTATATGCGTATAGGAGTGAGTGCAGTGCATTTATTAAAATTAATTAATTAATTAAAAAATATTAATTAATTACAAAAGTTATAAAAAGTGTTAATGCTTCGAACGACCAGTTACGCAAGCACCAATGCAAATAACCATTATACTATACTTGTCAAATAATTAATAAGTTAAAGAACGCTAGTAGCGAATCGAATTAATTTGAATTAATCGATAAATTGCCCAAATTCCAAAAGGAAGGGAACTTAGAAAAGTCAGATAGACAATGATAAAATTGAACGATTTTAATGACGACAATTTTAATTCTTTGTATAATTCAATTGTATTAGCATAAGAAAAGACATTGAATGATCAATGAAGGGAAACTGAACCCTGACCATTAAGAATTTAAGAATGTTTTATATTTAATTCTAATAAGTGAACTTAGGGTCACACAAGAGTGTAACTTAATTACGTCAAATGAATTTAATTTACCTATGCTATGTATCCAATCTAGGAGATTATTCAGAACCATGACACTGAATTTAAATAATTATTATCACATAATGAATCAATAATGCATCAAGGAAAAATAATTAACCAATTTTAAATGAACCAGGTTACATGAACCATTATTAACCTCAATGACTAACAATGAACAGTTGTTCATATTTTATATTATATTAAATTAACAATCAGTGAATTTATGTTTTGTCTACTTATTATTATAGTAGTACATTTTATTATGTATGTGTATTTTGCAGACTCAAAGAACCTACTACTTCAATTTTTATAAAGCATTATAACCTATTTGTTTACTAATGAAAAGTATTCGACTAGCCAAATGCAGTCATACCATCCTGAGATTTTAAATGTTTTAGAGTCCATGTTCTATTTTAATTGTTTTACAGAAGGAAGATAAACCATTTCACTGTGTCAAATATTAATTTTTCTTTAGTTGAATAAACAACCATTGTTTTATCAACCTTTAAAAGTGTTGAATTTTATTGTAAACAATAGAAATACAGCTTAGTGAGTAACCAGAGACGGTTGGTACCAGAGGTCAAAAGCGGACATTCAAATGGAATGATTTTTACCAACCATACTATCCGATATATTGCTACACGTTACAACTCATTATAAATACCATGTCTATGTAATGTTTATGTTAGTGTATAGGCACGAAATTACTGATCCACTCACCACAGCTGATAATAGAAGAGTCAACGGAACTTCCAGAGAATCGAACTCAAGAAAGTGAATTAATAAACATTTTTAAACCATATAAACTGAAATAATAAACGACGAAAAAAAGAGTAAGTGAACCGATTTATTCACGACCGGATTCAGTAATAGATTTGAATTGGGTGGAATAAATCACTAATACATAACTTAATAATAAAAACGAGCTTTCAACAATAATAATAAAACAAACAACCAGACCCTATAATAAACAAAAACGGGAGAGATTCCCGTCATATTATAAATTGACGCATACAACGTGGAGCAATAGAACCAGCGTATTTCGTCCTATAATTTTATATATATATCGAAGTCAAAAAGAATTATTATTAAAAGGAACTTTTCAAAAGTGCAAGATACGTGCTGAAGCGTGTGGATGAATCTAAGAACTGTACAACGTGTGTTCTACATTTAATATTAAATGACATTTTAAATGTCAGTTACAAAACTTAACGATTTTGAAAAAGACATTGTGAGAAGAACAGTTCATGAGTTCTGCGACAATGGTGAGTACCCAACCTCGGAAAAGGTGAGAAGAAAATTGAAGAAAGTATTAGTTTTTCTGACTCAGATAGATCTGGTAGCAGTATTCTGAATGACATTGATTTTAAATATAAAAGACAAAATGACGGAAGAACATTCTTATTGGAACGACAAAACAGTGTTACCGATAGGGTCAGATTCCTTAGAAAAGTGAACAGCCTTTGTACATCAGGAGAAGTCGTCCCATTTTTCATCTTGATGAAACATGTGTTACACACTCTGTGAAGTATATTTGCCAAACATCCAATCAAACCGGAGGGCTTAAAGTTCCTATCTGGAAAGGAACAAGATTGATCATACTACACGTCGCTTCAGCACAAATTGGTTTTATTCTTGAAAGAAAACTAGATTACAGGTGTGGCAGAAAATATTTCTATAGATTACATACATATATCCTCGGCGCTACAGCCCAGTCCGGGCCTTGGCCTCCAAAAGAAATCTTCCCCACTGGTCTCTACTCCCGGCCAATGTCCACCAGTTTGCTGCACCCAACCTCACTGCCTCCTTACCAACCTGGTCCAGCCATCTTGTACGCGGCCTTCCTTTCCTTCTCCTTCCCATCGGCAAATAATTCATAACTCTTTTTGAGATTCTATCCTCCGCCATTCTCTGCACATGACCAGCCCAACGCAATCTGTTAATTTGTATGAGTTGCACGATCGGAAGATCTTTAAACCTTTCGTGCAACTCTCGATTATGCAGTCGCCTCCAAATGTCGTTTTCCTTCACAGGGCCATAGATTCTCCTCAGTACCCTCGTCTCAAACACGGATAGTTTCTGCTCATCTAGTTTTTTTAGCACCCAGCATTCCGAGCCATACATCAGGACTGGTCTGATCCAAGGTCTTGTATAGGGTGGCTTTTGTATCTTTACTTATTAATTTTGACTTAAAATGTTTCACCAGTCCGTAGTAACACCTATTAGCAGATAATATCCGTTTTTCAATGTCTCTAGAGGAGTCATTTCCAGAGTCCACATTGACCCGATATATGGAAAACCCTGAACCTTTTCAAATTCATAATCATTAATTCGCAGGGACAGGGCACGAGTGTTGGCACCTACAACCATATATTTGGTTTTGCTTTGGTTTATAACCAAGCCCATAGACTTAGCGGACAACTCCAATTCCTGAAAGGCTTCCTTTACGCCAGATTCAGACCTACTTATGACGTCAATGTCATCGGCATAGGCCAGAAGCTGTACCTCCTTGTGAAATATGTGTCCGCTAGTTTGAATTCCTGAATCCCTGATGACCTTTTCTAGAGGTATGTTGAACAACAGACACGCTAAGGCATCTCCTTGTTTCAGCCCATTCAATGTTTTTAAGGAGTTAGATAGATTTGATTGTATTCTGATTTGGCACTTAGAATTGGACATAACTACTCCAACCATACGCACCAACTTGCATTTTCCGGTTGATTGAATCATATGCCGCCTGGAAATCCACAAAGAGATGGTGAGTGGCCACTCCATATTCCGTTTTTTCCAGGAGTTGCTTTAGTGTAAATATTTGGTTTGTTGTTGACCTATTCCTAGTGAATCCACATTGATATTCTTTTATGTTTTCCTCAGCGTAGGGAAGCAGCCTAGAAAATATGATGTTGGACAATACCTTATATGCTGTATTAAGTAGAGAGATACCCCTAAAATTTTTACATATGAGCGGATCACCCTTTTTATGTATTAAACACACCACCCCATTGTTCCACTCATCAGGCATTACCTCCTCCAGCCATATTCGCTCTATGAGATGGGCAAATTCCTTTATGAAATCTCCTCCTGCGCTCTTTAATAGGTCCCCTGGTAAACCATCGGAACATGCTGCCTTGTTATTTTTAAGCTTTTCTATAGATTACCACAGGGAAATAAATCCCACTGTAATCCAAGATTTGTTTTTAAATAGGTTTTTGAATGTTTTAGAAGGAAGGAGGAAGGTTTACTGTTGTTATGGATAATACTAAGTATCATTCAGTCGTCCTTAACAAATCTCCTGCTTCGAGCTTCCAGCAAGAGCGAGATAGAAGCTTGGATGAAAGAAAAAATATAAAATATTCTCCAACTGAAACGAGGCCTGAGCTTTTCGCTAAAGTTCGACTACATATAGAAGAGACTATGTATGTATGAGCTAGATGTGTTTGTTAATGAGAGGGAGCACGAAGTAATCCGCCTGCCTCCTTATCACTGCCAGTATAATCCTACTGAACTGGTCTGCGCTCAAGTAAAAAGAGAAGTGACCAAAGAAAAAAATTATTAGCTTCAAAATTGTAGATGCTGAGCGGTTAGCGTTAGCTAAAGTTACAAAAGATCAATGAAAAAATTGCATTGGACATTCAGAAAAACTCCAGCGTAAAGATTTGAAAAGGAAGAGTAGTTCGAAAGTACACTATCGAACCCATCATCCTTAGCCTTAATAAAGGCACAAGTACCTCTGGAGAAGACGCGACAGAAGAAAAAGGATCTACTGAAGACGATTAAAGTCATTTAAGTTATAATCGACATATAACTCAGTATGAGAGGTATGGTGTAACATAATTTTTCAATTACTGAAATTGTATAGTTTTAAAATACTGTTGGAATATATTTTAAAACAAAGATTTTATTAAGTTTATATGGCCAATAAAAACAGAATACAGCAGATTATAAATGGTTTTTGGATATAACGAAATAGTAAATAGAAACAATACTGTAATTCGGTTTCGCATACTTTTTAATATAAAGAATGATTGTTGATTTTCTGTATTTTATTGATTGTTTTATTAATTTTATTAAGTAATCTTATTTCTTACCAGACATTTATTGTAATTTTTCCAATAAAAATGAAGTAGAAATAAGTCAAACAAAAACTAAAATTGTACGCTACGTTACATATAAACAATAATAACATTTCATAGCCTGCGAGTCCTACGAGTGTAGCAGTTACAGCGTTTTACTGAACTATTCCTTTGATCCCTCGTACAACCTAAAGTCGGCGTTGTATGAAAAAAATGTTTTAAGTAAAACCAAATTCAAACCTACAGCTTATTTACAACTTTTTCGTTGACGAAAATCGCCTGCCCTAATAATACAAAATTTCTCGCTTCCTACTTTTCTTACGTTCCAGTAACTGAAACTTTACAGATAAATCAATTTTAAAATTATGAGCAAGGATTTTTTAAGTTATTGTATACACCATGCGCAAGGTAATTTAATAAGCATTAATATTGTATACAACAAACATAACAAAACTAATAACTACTACAAAACATATAAGAAAGGAGCAAATTCGTGCTTTGAGAAGCAACCGGGATTCTGTCTCCTCCGAGCCCGTAGTTTACACAGCACAATTTGGCAACTGTGTATTTTAAGCCAGCTGCCAGTAAGCTTAACCAGCATATTAGCCTTGCTAGAACAACCACAATGTTGTTAATCAGTGGCCCTACCCACTATTTCGTTTATAGTTTATTGGTTTTGAGTTGATAATTTGTACATTTTAATGAACAAACAAATGGGGAAATTAATAAAAAACCAAACAAACGTTTGCTGCACTACAGTCTTATATAAAATGATGTGAAGCAAAAAAATCTTGATCACCCCCTGCTCTATAACAAGCACAATGGGTACGTTGTACTCTACAAGACAATAGACTGTACTGTTTGTTTTTTACAAGAAATAAAACTAACTACGTACAGCAGTTTACGCAATCTTGCTAGCAACGCTAATTGGTTACACAGAGTTTGTAGTTGACGTCGGATATTTATGGGAATCGCCCGAACCAATTACGTAATTCGCTCCGACATAACGAAGCTCGTTGTAGACCACATAATACCGGACGCACAGTTCATTAAATGGATGTAACTCAAAGAGTCAGAGAAAAATAACCACATAAATCTCTACATTTTCTCGCACGTTCTAACTGGTGTCATTGATACTGAACGAATTGGCCTACGAGTTGAATTTTGATCTTATTAAGCATATTTCGGTCTGTTTACGATAAAAAGGGAACATAAGTTATTCTCGTTATCAGGTTATCACTGTGCGTCTTTATCGCTGAGAATGGTATTTGTAAATCTTTGTTTGCCTTGGGACTTGAACCTAGGCCTTGTAAATTACTATAACAACTTATTTATACTATTTATTTTTACTTTTTTGTGAACTACTAATTTTAATATTAAACCGTTTGACTATATTAATATATCACCGTTTACACACTTCAATCCATATAGATTGATTTTCCTCTGTTTTCACTAAATCACCTGTAAACTTGTTACATACGTATAATGTGTGTGTGTGTGTGTGTGTGTGTGTGTGTGTGTGTGTGTGTGTGTGTGTGTGTGTGTGTGTGTGTGTGTGTGTGTGTGTGTGTGTGTGTGTGTGTGTGTGTGTGTGTGTGTGTGTTATATTAAAACGTACAAGTTACCGTCTGTAAACCTAAATGAGGAGTCTATTTTAGGAGGTATTCAGAAAACGTTTCTGATATATCCTTATGATTTAACAGTAAAGGTACACTCGGTAACTTCTCTATAATAATTATCATCATAAATTATAAACGTTTTACGTGTATTACTATTAAATACAGCATCCATATTGTTCGGTTTTATATTAAATAGAGATTTAAGATGTATTTGATACCCATGATTTAATCTAAGACCCATAAAATCAAACACATATACGAATGAATCAACAAACATTACTGTCTCGCTAGAAGGTCTTTGATACATAGCAATATTTTTTGAAAAATGTTTTGGAAGACAAAATAACGAAACAGTTACTATAACCGGCCTACAATACGTCTTTTCATTTGAGTTTATTATCCATAACCATTTATCGTGTAGTATGTGCAATCGTTTATTAGCAATCAATAAAACATATTAATATCTTTAACATGACATACGTCAATTTGATTGACCTAGTATCATAGACTAGTGACATAGTATCAGTAGACTGTTCGTCATTTACTAAAGGTATATAAGGTGATGGTAATGTTGGTGAAGTAGGTAATACAGATGTATTTTGCAACTTACCATATAAAGTTTGAACAGCTAAAACATCATAATCACTTAACTCAATTTTGCCGTTATAATATGCAAACATAACAGAGGCTGATAAATCTGAAAGTGATAATCCTACCGCATGAACGATTTCATGAATTAACATACCATCTGAGGAATTAATATTATTGATCGAATATGACAGCTTTCATCTTTATCAATATGAATTCATCGCCTTGAGTTATTATAATGCAGGAAAATGGGCTATTTTGCCTCCTTCACCGTCGAACTGTGTAGAACACTACCACGATTCTTTTTGCACCATATGTTTGAATCGTTTTTCAGAAATTAAAATTTCCATAATAATAAAGCGTTTTCCGTGATTTGTTAAATGATGATGCCACGTTATTATAGGTTTATTCCATTTAAATGAAGATACTCAATAATCAGAAAGAACATTGACGTTACCACGCCTATGTTTTGACATTAAATTTTAAGTTTAATTATTTAATATATCGTCAGTAGGTAAGTGGTAATATTATAGAAATGTAAGAAGCGTATTATAAACATCTGAATCATTTACTAATTGTAATGATGTTTTGGCTTTCGTATAAAGATATCCATATTCATGAAAATTCCGTTTAGCTGATTAAGTTGAAACTGTGTTGTGTCACCCGTTAGATATTTTGTCAATAATGTTAAGAAAGTTATTACAGGTATAATTGGTATCATACTTTCGGTGTCATACTTTACAATGACAAATACCGAACAACGTCGTTGGTATTATATTTTAAATTAATATAAAAGTATTATTCTGATAAAAAGTGTTATATCAATATCCCTTCTCCGAAGTATTTAAAAAAAAAAGATTTTTAACAAACATATGAATTAGCAGGAACCAAACCTACAATCAATACTTTACCTTTACCGTTATTATTGTGACAATATAACCGACTAAGCTATTCATATCTTATTAACAAATTATTATATTGTGATGTTTGATTGATATTGATTGATGTAATGTTTGATATTGTACACTAAACTTGATTAATATATGAGAAAAAAAGAGTTTTACCTCTGGACATGGAAAGAAAAAGAAAGGGACCCATTCTGCCATGTTTTTATTAAAAACTGTGTATGTAAAAAGCGATATGTCAACTATTACTGTTTGTTACATTCTATTTATTTGAACACAAACATTTTTTTTCAGGTGGTAAACAGATTAAGCATTATAAATTCGTAATAAATTCGAATAAAATTTTGTTTTCATCCTTTCTCCTACAAACCCGTTCTGTTTCTATAGTTCTATGTTCTATTATTCTTTTGATCTGAAAATTTTCCACGATAAATTACTTCTCTCCATGTTATTTTTTCACTTATTATTTTTTATCCTGATGCATTTATCAATGATACGTTTCTATTTTTCCCTTATCACTTCGGTCTCTCTTCTCTCCTTATTTGTGCAAGGAGATATCTTATAAGGTATCTCCTTTGTGTAAGGAGACTTACAAGATATTGTATTTCTGCTCCCGTTAACCTACTTGAGTCTAGAGTTAATAATACCCTCGTATCTGAATCATAGAACAGCTGATGAATTGACTTAATTTTGTACAGTTATATTTAACTGCCCTTTATTGTATTAATTCGTATAACTGTTTTTGTTTACATGTAAAAAATGCGAAACCAAAATTTATTCAGAACTAATTAAGATAATATAAACTGTAATGGAAATAATGCCACGTGGAAATAAAAGTTCGTGGAGCGGAAAAAACAAGCCACTGGACAGGAAATCCAAATAAAATGTTTTCATCTAATATTCCATTAATTTGTTGTTCTCATTTTTACGTAAATAACTTACTTTTCTGGTATTTGAAGCAGAACCGTTTCTAAGCAAGAGTTTTAAGTTGTATGTATACCCGTGACACTCAAAATTTCCTGTAGGCTAGGAAATTATTCTCTGTTAGTCTTTATTGTAACCCCAGATGAGAGTTAATACCTAACAGTTTATTTCTCCACATCTTTTAGTTTTGTTACTTGTTACGGTGAAATAGGTAACACAGTACTCAGCGTGCGGGGAGTGCAAACCATTTCACGAAATTTCCGACAAAATGTGTTCCTAAAAGGGCATAACAAACTACAACTGGCTCACGGTCTCATCATTCTGGTAAGTTATATGTAGTATTGCCGTCCTTATACTATACTAAGGGAACACACTCTTATAAGCCATTGGCATGGGTTAAAGCAATGTTCTGATGATCGGAAAAAATCACTTTTATCGCTGGCGAACAAGTTACTGGTGTATAAAGCTTTTATAAACCAATACGACCGTACGGCTTGAGTTATGAAGTTGCTAAAGTAAACAAAATGTTAACATCGTACAGAACTCTTACAAAAAAATATGAAGATTAATATCTGACGTTCCGTAGTTTGTATCAAACGACACTTTACATACTAGGGTTTCATTAATCAGAAATGAGTGCAGAATAGTATTCGGAACGACGGATTCCAGGTGGTGAATCCGAAGCGTTTAAAGAGATTATGGGTTAGTGATTTTATTTAGAGACTAATCTGAAGGGTTTAATAACATTGGTATGTTACTAAACCCGTAGAAATTAACTCGAACAATTTTTGGTACGCATACCTTGTACATGATATAACCTTATTGTTAATAAAACCATATTTAAACAATGGCTATGAGGCTGCTATAAAAAACTGACTAAATATTTCAATAATGTGGAAAGAATGAATACAACTAATTCGAAGGTTTTTCATTACTTGCTATTGGTATGACGAACGCGTTAGGTAGACTAAATATTCTGTTATATGAATGCGTTAACAATGACTTCGTGGTATAAAATGTCCGTCTTAGTTTACTGAGGCTGTGGTGGATTTGAACTGCATTGTTCCGTAACGATTGCTCTGTGGATAAACAGTCGTTTGTGTGTGTGTGTGTGTGTGTGGAGTTTTGTTCGGTGCCGATTGTTGTGTTTGAAACGACTTCTATGTCACTATTGTGTGCACTCCCTTATTTGCGCTCTATGCATCTACTGCTGCTGCTGCTGCTGCTGGAGAATAGCGAGCTGCTTGTCATTATAACGAATTTTTGTTACTTTTTGTTCGCACCTGAAACGTATTTGTTCTATCGTTTTCTAGTTTCGTATTTATTTTATTTTATTATGTCTTTTTAGTACACGGCCTCCGGCGTTCGGATTCTGTTTTCGTCTTTATCTTTAGAAACGAGTTTTTAAATGGTCAAATATAATAGTTAAGAAAATTTATCAATTGACTGGTTGTGGTGACTATGAGAAAAGAAAAGGATCAATTACCAGCTTAGTATTTGAAAAATACCTATTTGAAACAGGTCCTTCACTTAATTAGTTAGGCACCACTGTGAATACCTCGGCAGATGAGGAACAGGAGGTTATGAAGATAATTTTAGCTCGTAGGAGACCAAATCGTTATCCTATGCGGAATTCAGCTTTGGACGCGGGCAAGGTAAACATTTATCCGGCAACGCACTCGATTATTCTGGAAATTTATCGGAGGTGACGGTTTATTCTAGGGAACACCGAACATTTGGTATTTTATTTTATGTCACTTCGCAATATAGTGAGTGAGTATAATGTGTAAATATAATATTTACACAGACACCTGAGCGTAAAAATATTCTACTACCCATCGCCATAAAAGTATAATATGGAAAGCAGTAGAATAACTGACTGTAAACGCGCGTGATTTAGCCGTGATCTATGGTTTCTTTGTGGGATTCCAGACTTCTGGCTACAGCCACCACAGACATCAGTAGACAGGAACCAAGATCTTACTGCCCGCGTTGGAATCGCAGTGTGAAAGTAGTTGCTAATCTCATGGGCACAGGCGGTATCCGACAAGGAGACCGTAGTCTATGATGTATGCTGACCTAATCAACTGGCAACTTTTAACCGTACTGATTGTCGCCGAACGTAAATACTTGCATTTCTTTTGTGTGCGATTTCGTTTACTGAAAACAATCGGGTCTACTATACGATGAGGCATTTTTAGTGATCCGACTGAGATTGGGTCGTATATCCAACCACAATCCTGTTTATATTATTGCTCTGCCTCACACGAGTTTATCACCCCCAGAACCTAACCAAAATAGCCCATCAATTTACAGTAAATTCAATCCATATTCACAGTAAAGTAATTATGTGTACTAGATGATATAAAACAATAATAACTTGCCATAATTACAACAGACGAATATTACAATGATGGAAAACATTGAAAACTAATGTTACCACTAAACCGTGAAATATGTTTCATCCATTATAAAATCAGTAGATATAAATAAAAATTAAAATAATTTCAAAAGAATTAACAGTCAACCATTGGAAAGTGTTTTGAAACAGTAAAAATTAGCATTAGAAAATTATTGCAGCGTGACAGTATCGTCTGGTATAATTATGACAGCTTGTTATTTATTTTAACACACACACACACACACACACACACACACACACACACACACACACTCTCTCTCTTAAGTGTTATTTAAAAAAGAATCTAAGTTCAAAAACACTAATTTTCTGAAAACAGCAAAAACATTCTACAACCTAAATATTTTCTTATATCTTTGCTAAAACCTTTTTATAAATACTGTGGATTTAATTTCAATGAATAATATACGATTGTCTGTCCTAATTGCAATAAATTTTATAATTTAGTTTTATTTAAATCAAAACTGAAATTGTAAAAATATTAGCCCCTTCCCATAAGTTATTACATTTATTATAAACATAGTATGTAATAATCATCATATTAAGAATTTAAACTTATAATTACAAACTTCGTACCCATATACCACAAAAAAAAAAAAAAAATATTTGGGCCCGTTTTAGACATTAAGAAAGCACTGGCAGTTAAGTCTGATAATAAATATTTTTCAAATAACATTATTCTAATAGCACTAAAAGAATTTGAATCCTTGCGTGCTCAATTAATTTTCATATCAAATTTCTTACTTTGGATTCTTCAATGATATGCTATATCAATTTTGCTGTTTACAATTTAACTTATACAAACTATTTACAGACTTATACTTCAGACACACATTCTTTATTTAATTGCCTTCTCTGTTTTATACTGTATTTATTTATATTAACATACACTGTGTTTTATATTAATTAGTTCATTGCCGCCTGATGCTGTCGTTGAATCTACACTGGTGCGTGCGTGCGGTTCAACCACATCAGACGACTCGACAACTCGTGCCCTCGAACCGCGAAACACACGACGTTCACACTGACGATTTGAATTCAAAAAAAGAATGGTTTATCAGACTTGGGTGTACATATTCCTGGCATTCCATAGCTGTCGCCGATTGATTAAACAGTCCTGGGTCTCTCAAGGATTGTTACAACAGACTTGGCGTCACATTCACAATACGAAAAATTATTTGCATTAAATTTATCGTCATCTGTAGAACAGTCTAGTTAAACATAATACTTGTTTTTGGTTCGTAATAGTTTGAGCTTCGTGAGAGTGGTTTTAGTTACCCTGTAGTTATTTGTTTAACGGTGTAATAAGCAAATAATTACGCTGTCACTTTATACGCGCACAAACTCTCACCACAGCGAGTCCGCGGGCGCATAACTTTCTGCTGACACACACCGTTTTCGCGTGGTGTTAACTCAATACAGTTTTTTACACGAATATATTAAAAAAGTTTTAAGCAGTTTTAATTTAATTATTTTAAAGAAATTAACGTGACGTAATGTTTAATAAGTAAATTGAAACTTAAATTATTAATTTGGTTTCCCAAGACAAGGTCGCGGGCCGGATAAAAAAGTATGGTCGCCAGTTGGAAATCACCATTTTAGATATGTACTGTGCGCTTGTAATGCCCATATTTATTATATTAAATGTGCAACGTTAGTTTTTAAACATTTGTTATAGTATTTTAAAAAATGATCATGTTTTCTATTAAAATATGTTGTTTTTTATTAAAAATTATTATTTTTGACTTTGAAAATGTATAAGCTAATGTATAAACTTTCTAAATCATACTTAGTAAAACGAGTTTTATACGTAGATATGACAAAATTATTCTCCCATCTATTAAACGATCTAATAAGTTGTTAAGATTACCAAACTCCATTAAAAACACACACACAATAATAAATTTTGATTAATGTGATTTCATGTGATTCATGATGAGCAATTTTGAGCCATATGATTTCGCAAAAATCACATAAAAATATAGTGGTATAAAAATCATGCCAATATTGTGTCTGTATAAGTTTTGTGTGGGCTGGCGAACCAACGTACTCTAACTAGCTGTCCAGGAAGTAACTCGACGGCAACAGAATTTTCTCTTCTACGGTTTACTGTGGTTTTTGTAGTTCATAAAGCATCGCAGTATTAGTTGGTACGGCTTCATGTTCTTTTACATAAACAACATTACCATCACATTAAGAGCTGATGGGTAGCTCATTTCGTACTTTTTTGGGGGGGGGGGAAGGTCTCGCTGTGGCATTATATAGGAAATCCAATAAAATAAGGATAGAGAAGCACACAGATCTTAAAAATGTATAATAAGAAAGTATTAAAATTTTCAGATCCAGACTCATTCTATTTATTAACATTCTTCCGCTGGCGTATGAAATGGACCTGGACTAACAAACCACTGCGGACGACTACCGCATCAGTAGTCGATATATGTGTGAGACATTTAACAGACGACTACGTAATGTAACCCAGTTACCCGTAATGTAATATAAACGAAGAAAATTAGGAATTTTTTCAACAGAAATATTTTATTAGGAAATAAAATTATTTTTTTCGTATACCGTAAGCTACACAAGTGTAACTCTGCATTAAGTCAGTAATTTATAGGCGAATTGTATCGCTTTGCGTTACGTTCGTTAAGATTTTTTGCAAAATAACTGTAACCTGTATATCATAGCGCTTTTCTCTTTTAATTTGTGGTGCCCGCAAAAATTCGACTGTGCAACCATAACATGAAAAAAATTTAATTACCAGAATCAAAGTGATCTATTGAATGTTGAAAAAACAGTTTAAACAAATTATCGAAACAGGAAAAGTCGTTTTCACCCTGCCCGTCTACCGGTTACGAATAATTAGATATTCTTTAAAGCCATGTTCCATTATTTAATTTTTTTCTATATTTCAAACAAGATTTAATTAATATTCATTTCAACTTAGAAACACAGCAACTACCTTCTGAAAACACCTAAATGAAGCTTCTATTTTTATTTATTTAATAAATGAGAAGTACAGATTAATTATCTAGTAGGGAGTTCTCCTATAAGTACTTTCCCTCATTATTCTATAAAGTACATACTCCATTGTACACTCACAGTTCAACGTACAGTACTGTATTTGTTTGACAGTTTCAATAATCTGGATACCGTTATGAAAATACGAACGTTAATTTCCAAGCCACATGCCCTTTACGTTTTTGCAGCGTAAACTCACATACAAAGTACTGACCATGACATCGAGATCTGATGCCTAAACCGTTTTATTTCTTATAATGAGGTGTGTGTGTGTGGACGTCGAGCATTCCCTTCAGTTTCAATAAGCCGTTATTTGATTTCACTTGCCCGATTTTATTCGTACGAAGGTAGACGTGTCTCCTGGCGTTTGCACCATGCGAATTACAGTTTTCCGAACGGAAAACAACATTTGCATAACAGAAGGAAAGTACTACAGTAGCGCCCATTTTCTTTCTATTAGACCTAATTTTTTCAGTTTGGAGTCTGTCGCATTGACAGTGTGCAGTTTTCGGATTTCAAACATCCATACATATTAGCGTCAACAATATTTTTATTCACATTATTGCGCCTCACGTAAGATTAGGTTGCGAGTTGCACAGGTTTCTATACACAGCCGTTTCAGTTAACTGTTACTAAAATCGTATACCATTAATTTATAAAACGGAAGTTCCCACTGGGAAATAATTTCGGTAAACGTTAAATGCATCTGACGTAACAGATGTATTGGCGTAGCCTGGGCGTGAACCAGACATTTTGATAGTGTCTTAGACATTATAGAACATCGTGATTGCTCCTTATTCTGACTCTTTTTTTGGCTGAAAACTTTCGTCAGATTCTGTTTTCCAAATTTTATAAACGTATTCATAATAATAGGTAAAAATTGATGATCAGTTTAATACTATTTTTTCTTTTAACTCTTCGAATAATTCGTCATCACGATAAAATCAATATTATTTCTTAGTAACATAAAATTGTTCCTTAAAATACAGTTTATAATTGAAATGGAAGTTGTACGACATTTGTTAATGCTGTTTTCCTGTTCAGCTCGTATAATACGAAAGTATTTCTTTACAGAGGTGAGAAAATTATTAGACTATACACAAGTGTTCTTATACTTTCGTTTTTTGCATGTAGTTTTTGCCACTAAATAAAACTATAGAAATTTTTCGGAATGCAGTAAGAGTTTTCCATAAATTGCCTATCGTGAAGGATCCTCTCTTTAGAAAATGTAGTTACAATATTCTTATTTTGCAAAACTTTGTTTTCATCAGGTGTTTGTACTAATACAGTCTTCTTTTTTGTAATCATTTTTGTACACTGTAATAAATTTAAGTGTTTTAATGATAACCAAAATCATTTTTGTACACTGTAATAAATTTAAGTGTTTTAATAATAACCAAAATCCTTATACTGAACTAAATATGTTTTCTCCATTTTATTAGAACATTAGGAGTTTTTCTTGAAAAGTAAGATTTTCAGATATTAATAGATATATGAGCAAGCAAAAAGACTTTTGTTGAGTGCTTATTAAAAAAAAAGAACCAATTCTCAATGCCACAGGCCTATTGAAATCAAAGTGACATTTACAGTAATAATGTTACAGCACATGGCATGGAAGTATCACCATCTGTTGTTAAGACAACTTTGCACTGCTACTTCTCAGCACTCACACCTTGTAGAAAAGCTAAAATTACACTAGCTAAAAATTTAAAAAACGCTGATCTGGGCGTAGACAATTTAACAGATATATTTAAATCGCTGGAACAATGTACAAGAGACTGTGAAGCAGAACCAGTACAGAGCAGTCTCTGAAATACTATTTCTTCCATAACTAGAAGATTGGTTCCTCGATGGAGGCTACATTTTCGTGCATAACGGAACACTGTGTCATAAATGCTGATTACACATAAATTTCTCGCAGAAAATAATATTAATGTTTTTCTCCGGTAAGAATTAAACACAGATTAAAATTTTATAGGGGCCTTTGGCAACTGTTAAATTTAAGATGAAGGCTGAACTTAAGACTCCATTAAGACTGAACTTTTACGATTGTGGCACAGAGATGAAGGCATACTGCAAAAGTGTCATGAAAAGCATAATTAACCATGTTAAATTGATTGTCAAGAACAAAAAATGTGTTAAATGTTAATAGTATTCATTTTATGTATAGTTTCCAGACGCTGTTAGAAACAAATTTAAATAATTTACCTTATATTCAATCCGCTAAGCGATCTTCTGTTATTTATATGTTTTTACAACATGTTTCGGGGATAAATCCCCATCCTCAGGTAAAATGTTTATTCACCCTAATGCATAGGGGTCGTCGAAAATGTTAACGCACATAAAATTTAACACATAAAACTAGATAAAAACACATAAAACACGAACAACCACAAGCGCGTGATATGTGACCTAGTGCACTGGTCGGCTTCCGATTGTCCCTATGTTAATAGTAGTAAACGGTGTGTCAATAAATATGTTTTGTTGAAAAACAGTGAGTAGTTTAGAATTCTGTGTTCGAGTCTAAAAATTTGTACATCTCTGTGTATAAAATTGTCTTCAGACTAATATCTGTCCCTAAACCAGAGAAACTTCAGTACGGTATTTGATCGAGCGAGACGTATTTTCACTCACTCAATTGCAAACAAAGGTAATATGCTTAATGTTCAATAAGACTGCATCACGTAGCGAGTGAAAATTGATTGTTAGGCTTGAACGGCTATGAACAAAGCTGAATATCTGGACTATCAAATAAACTGAGCACGTATGGTTTTCGCAACAAGAATAAAATAATTCGCCTTATGTTTAGAAAAGAAGATTTTCGCCTACTATAATTTGTTTGTGTCTCTGTAATGACTCTAAAGTTCATATAGGCTACGTCGGCATAAGAATTAAGTAAAGCATCCGCTAGTTAGCATAACAGAAAAATTACTTTATATGTTAATTAATTAACTTTTTTTTAAATCCAATGCGTTTCTTAAATTAATTTTGCAACATGTGAGATTGACTGTTATAACCATTATTAACCTAGTAGTTCGATTTAAATTTTATTCCGATTATTGTAATATTTATGTAGTGACTTAGCTCGTTCGACGATTATTTTGAAAATTTGTGTGTTATAACTTATTATATTATTGGTGATAAAAATAAGATTTTAAAACAAATTATCCTGTTTTCTTTCATTTGTTCTTATAATTGTGTTTTTTGTATAATTAGTGCATCATTGTTATCCGTTTTATGCAATTTACAATCTTTCAAACATTTTCATTACATTTCTTTCACCGCTCTTGAAGTGAATTATAATTTTAATTTAGGACCATTTTTTAAAAGAATTTACTTTAATTTAACTGTGGACAGCGCTTTCGGGGACTATCTCTTCAGCAATGTTTGTCAATTTCTTCTCTGGTTCACTGTTGTTGCTTTGTTTTGTGTGTGTGTGTGTGTGTGTGTGTGTGTGTGTGTGTGTGTGTGTGTGTGTGTGTGTGTGTGTGTGTGTGTGTGTGTGTGTGTGTGTGTGTGTGTGTGTGTGTGTTCGACACTGTGAAATTGTTAATCTATTATTAACTCGAACACAGTAGTGTTTTTAGCCTTTAGTCGGTTGTTATGCAATTTTTCTCTACGTGAAGTTTTCTAAGATGCCCATTTTTCGCTATTGATAGTTTAAGTTTACACACACAAATCAGCAGTAGTTTCCTTACGTCAGAATTAAAGCAAATTCTTTGAGAAAGTGGTTTAGAATTAATATTATGTCGTGTTTGTGTATGTATATGTGTGCGTGCGCGCGCGAGCGTACGTGTGCATAATATATACGATAATAACTACCTTTCCACCTATTGTATTAAAAGCATGAGAGAACGTTGCTAAATGTTTTGATTTTTGTTTCTGTCTGTTCACATTATTATTCCGCTTACATTATCTGTTCGAATCATATTTTGCAGTATTGTTGTAATTTTGAATTCCAGCTGTTAAAAATACCACAGAAGTACCAGACCACATTGAATGGTCTGACACGCTATGCCATTGTGATGGTTGGCTATCGTCAACCAACAAAACACCGGTTAGCCGAAACCGCAAACGAATGCTGCATTTTCAAAGACGAATATTTGCAATGTATTTCGGCTTGTTTATGATGTCTGGCGTTCGCGTTGCGTAAAACGTTAGTTACATGCTACGTAACAGACTGTGAATTTTGATTAAACCCGCTTCGCCTTTGCAATAGGAAACCTTATAATTGGTACGAGTTCGGCGGTCCTTTTGTTTTGTTGGTAATTGGTGTGTGAGAGTGCGAATGTGTTTCTTTGTGCGATGCCATAATTTTGTTTTGACTTCATAATACCGTGAAACTGGGAACGCCATTGTTTCGTCCATGCGTACCGATAGAAGTGATAATGATCACAATGTTAATACGACTCTGTGACACACACGTTTATCTTCAAACGGGGTTGTCTAGTCTTCGATAACAGTTTCACTATGACCGCATTGCGATTGTCTAAATAAAAAATGTATAAAAGGAAAATGTGTTGTTATTAATAATAAAATAAGCCTAAAAACTGCATTAATCTTAATATTTAAAAAAGTCTAGTAAAAGAAAAAGTGCTTAGTGTAAAAATAATTTAGTGTATGTCAATATTTGAACATAAAATTAATTAATCAAATAATTAAAATTGATATTGTTATTTATTCAAAATTGGAATGTATATATTGTTATAACCGTGGAGAAGAATTCACTTAGTCCAGGACTCAAGTATGTTTTGTTTACGATTCAAGCCAGTTCAGGTTAGAACTCAGCCAGTCAGTCAAGAATAATCTTTACTTCAGAGAACGGTCCGTCAGTTGACCAGAGCGCTGAGATATGAAAGGGTCACGTTACTCGGTTGAAGTTCTTCTGAAATTATCAGCGCTGTACTTCTGAAATTATCAGTTAGCTTTGTCTGAGTGCTCAGAGCAGTGTTAATTGAATCAAACAACAGGACTCTATAATCGTCGTGGACCATTGAAGAGGAATGATTGGAAATTCGACTTTGCAAAATCTACGCGACACTCTCATCGACTGCGGATCCAGGGAACCGGGACTTCGGACCAAGACTTCAAATGTTCAGCAGCAGAATCCTTAGCCACGTAGTACAGTATTTGCATCTTGATTGAGTATTATAGTTGAGTATTGTTTTTTTTTCTTAGTAATGGACTTCGTTTGTTGCCGCGTTATGATTGGATTTGGTAAAAATTTATATTTATTGAGTGTCTCGGTATTTTCTGTCCCAATATAAAAATTTTTCCGGATTCTTTTTTAAGTACTTACATTTGTTAAAATAATAATTTGTCACTTGTTTTATGTTAGTGTAGAATATGTCTTTATAATATCTTTATACGGAAAAAGTTAATTATATATGGTCTTTAACTAACTCGCTAATTTTTACAAATAGGAACACCGACATTTACTAAGCTAATTTACTAAACTGGCAATAAACATTATGTTAGCGAGACAAAGGAAAATGAAAAGACATTTCTTAAGATACGCGAACTTTACATACAAAAATTATTACGAACCTAACTTAGAAATGAACACCATTAGAGATATTAATTATCATATGATAAGAACATGACGTTTATAAAAATTATACCGCAAAAAGGACTACTGTGAACAGGTTGGAAAACGTACTTACGTGTATGCAAACATAAAAGACAAAAACCAATTTCTTCTAGTATATAAACAAGTACAGAACACGAAATAATTATTATAACAGTAAATACCGGAAACACTCAGAAAAAATCGATGAAAGTCCACTAAGTCGTATTAATAGGCCCACTAACATCAGGATAACCAACCAAAACAAAAATACTTCACCATACAAAGGATCTAGTCGATTCAAAGAAGCCAGAAAAACCGCCAAACCTCGGAATCCTCTGCAGTAGAAGGAATCAACATGACATTTTTTGTATAGTCTTCTAAAGAGTGTCTAGATAAAAACTGAAACAAAATTTTTGCGCGTTCTCACCCCAAAAGGTGAAAATAACCCTTATATATTGGAAAATAATGTTTTAGTAAGCTTCTCTGAATAAATTGGTGAAACTGCGTACAATTATATTTTTTTGGGGTTGCTAAGTAAGAATTTAACGTCAAATTTATTGTACAGCATCTAGATAAATCAAAAGATACATCTTGAAGTGGATTCCTTATTTCATTCAGAAATTAATTTTAAGTGAAGATGTAAGTAATGTATGGTATGGTGATCAAACTTTTATTGGAACATTATTTAGTATACGGTTGAAATCACCCCTAAACGCTATAAATTTATTTTGCAGTAATTTATATGGCGTAAACTGATGAAAATTGTATACTTATGACGTGGGTAATTAAGAAAATTAGGTCAAAAAGATTGTAAAAATCAGGGAAGCCAAAATGGCTAATTTAAACGGAGGAGGGGTGAAATTTACAAAATATCCGTATCTTTGAATGAACTTTCTTATGACAGTCAAATACAAAGAGCAAGATGCAAGAAAAAGAGAAATGGAATCTGCAAGAAAATAGTTAAATATGTTTGTTAATATAACATTTTATTATTTTATAAGTGGCCCTTCATCGCCCTTCCTTAGATCATTTCAGTGCTGACCTGTGTATTTAGAAATTCAATTAAGTTTACCATCATAGTTACGTCATTATATCTCAGATGTCAATTACTACTGCTGAGATATGTGGCTAAAATTTTAAAACTACCGAGCCATATAAACCACGTGTTGAGTACGAACCACAGACTTGTGAGAATATAGAACTATCGTTGTACTTTCACTCGACCAGCCGAGTGAACAAAAGATACAGGCGACGATTGACCAGATGCACGTTCCATGCAAGACGCGTCCCTGTCTACTTCGCAAACCAAATTGCTGGCTACATGTCGACAGTAGAAGTAGGACATTGAGTCAACCAACTGAACTCAACTCCTTTTTAAATCAGTCCTTAAGACACACATTGAACAGCATACCACTGTGTAGACCGATGGCTTGATAACGGAGAAGGGAGTGGGTAGTCCGTTTGTCATCGAGGGGGCCTCCCACTCCTGGACACTTACCAAGCAGGCAAGTGCATGCACTGCCAAACTGTATGCTGTCTGGCAAGTTCTGAGATTCTCTAAACACCAAGATAAGAGAAAATTTGTTATCTGTACAGATTCACCGAGTTTTTTAAATGGGTTGGACAATACGGGCACAATGGAGCCGTTATTTCAACAGATAATGGCACTATGTCATTCGTTATACGACGTTGGTTCATCTTTCACTATTTTTGTGTTCAGGTAATGTAGGTATTGAAGTTAATGAAGAATGTAACACAGCAGCGAGGCACGCTGCAAACAGCATAGAATTCGATGCAATTGCCATTCGACCTGACGACGCGAAACTAGCTACAACAACCACCAATATTAATGTGTGGCAGCAGACGTGGGACACACGGCAGATCAAACTTTCTGCTGTGACCTTGAGCACCCATAAATGGCAAATGGTGATCGCGTTATGCACAAGTTTGCACCACCAGACGGATTGGGTACACGGACTTGACGTCTTGTTACCTCCTACAAGGAAAAAACGACTCGTCTGCACGGGGCAGAGCACTTACGGTGAAACACAAGACTGGGGACTGTAGCGCTCTTGCAGACAGAGATACGACGTGAAAGGTAGCCCGAAAGAGGAACTAAGAAATGAAGAATTAGAGGTAGACAGAACTCTGTCATTCCTAAAAGCAGCAGATTTAATGTGTAATTTCTGACAGGATTGTTGTGCGTCTTTGTGTGTACGACTTACCAGTTTCATTGAGTAGGTGGGTAGTTATCTAGAATGCAGGTGGGCAACCATGTACTTGGGCGATACTCCTGGCCGACATCGTTGGGCTGAAGGCCTTAGTTACCAAGCCCCCCTCAACCCATAAAATAATATTAACAACAACAAAATGCTTTACTATTAGTTAAGCGTCAAAAAATGTTACTTGGTAAAGTATTATTAAATGTGTTATGAAGAAGTGAATGGAATAAACACATATTAAACTTATCCAGACGATCCTGGGTAAACCTGTGATATTCGGTCGTCAATCTGAATGAGCATTTTTACAAAAATGCTTTATATCACTGGGTCACTATCAAACAATAATTTTTTACGAAGAACCAGAGTGGTGTTCGTAACAGATACTAACCAATTACGCACTCCTAAGCTTTCTTAAGTTTTTACGTCTGCTCTAAGTGACCATCATGTGCTGGTGTTTAATCGTACACTTTAATTGTGACAACCATCGTGTCTGTTGTAATTCTGCATTATAATTTCGGTCGCATCAGTTATGTAAATAAGGTAATCAGTTATTCTAAACGGACAATTATTTGGAATTCTCTTGACTTTAGCAAGACTGGAACGGTATGTTTAGCTAAGAGAAACTCTTTAAATTGGTTGCAACTGGAACCTTTTTACAGGAGACTCTACATTGTAGGGAGCAGCTGACGAAGCTGAATGTCTGGTAATTCAAAAACATACATAGTTTTCCGCAAAAATATAATGTTATATCCAAGTATCTCATAATGTAACACATTTTTATCTTGCCTATTGATTTAAAATGTTGGCTATGGCAAAAACAGGCAGGCAGATACATTTAAAATTAACTTATATAATTACAAAGAAAATTACAAGCTTATATTTATATGTAATACAATTGGCTCTAAAAACGTGTTACAGACAGGCTTAATTTATCAAAAAATAATAATTTTATGTTCATTTCACTGAAGTGAATTAACGGAAAATTTGTTTTTTTTCTCTGCCACTTCATGTTTTAAGGGTTACTTTTTGCATCTTTTTATACACAAAGAAAATTTATAATCGTAGCCTAAATCTATTAGTAAATTTACCGTGTGTGTTTGGTGGAATATTTGGTTATCAATAACCAATACATTAGGTATCATTTTAGGAAATGCTTTTTAATTTGTTGACACAAGAAGATAAATATTTTGCATTTTATTTAGCACCGTTGCCTAATTAAAAATCCGTTCACTAGTTAATATTGTACAACTGTTGAAACCCCCTGATTATGCTGATTTTGCTTTGAACGCATTCCTTTATCAGTTGATGAGCCGATCTTGTATTTGGTTGGACGCTATGTCGCTTTTTTTAAGTGTTTTATTTATAACAATTTTTTATTATACTTTTATAGTGCACGTTTTTAGGTATACAGAGGATAATTGATTTTTCAACACCTTAGTGACATGAAATGCTAGAGTTACATTAGTATACTACGAAATTGTAACTATGGTACAGATTTTTTATAGAAATAATAAACGTTGTGAATCTAACTAACAAAAACTTTCATTAACTCAGCCATCTTATTTTCAATCATTAACAAGGAGTAAGGCCAAGCGCTAGCGTCGCCTTCAATTCAAACTTAGCAAAGGGTGTTTGTGATCGAAAAGCGAAGGTAAAATTTATTGAAAAACAACGCACGCTGAAGAAAATGACAAATCAGGTTTCCTCTTGTACACTTAGTACCAGGATGCAATATACAGGAAATTTGCCCTAAATTCAAATGCCCTACGCAGAAACAATGCTTTCCATTGACTTCAAACGTAAAAAATTAGTTTAGCTATTTCAGTAATCTTGCCGCCTTTTAAGCTTTCTGTGAAAGCTGCTCAAATTCGGTTTCTTACCAGAGACATTACGTTTGTACGTTGTGTGTAATTTTCTTTGCTCTGTTAATTGGTGAACCGTAGTGCATGTAGTATTTAAATAAAACAGAATAGCTTGCAAAACAATGTTAAAGTAGTTTTGCCTGTCCGGCTTTTGTGTTAAAATTTTTAACTTATTAATGTTCAATTATTACGTGCAATTTTCTTGAAGAACCGTCAGTTGTCATTGTCTCTTTGGTCTTGATCGCGCTTTTCCATTATTTCTTCATCCACGTTTAACACGCGATTACCGAAGGTTCGGCTGTTATATTCGGAGATCTCAGCACATAGCTTAGTAGATATCAAAATGTAGTCTACCAAACAGGGCGCATAATTATAGAGACCATCCTCCATGGGAGGTCATCACACCCTCCGTAATGATTTGTATTTTGTGTTCATTTAAACGACACATGAATTTTTGCGAGAGTGGCCGCAGCAGAGTTCTCTATGCAAGACGTATATGCACACATAAAAAATAAACAAAGGGGAGAGAAAGATTGGTTGAGCAAAGCAATGAGAGAGCGAGCGAGACAGATAGGTAGAGGGGGGAGAGAGACTGTAAGCGAGTAAGGGGATGAAATGGGGAAAACGATAATAGGTTAAATAATACGAAGTAATCTGCCACCGGCTACTCTCTCAGAAAGTTAACTGTAACTCACTACTCAGTTTAAAACTACATTTGCTTATATATCTGTGCACAGCAGAATTATTATCACTTGTGTTATATTACAGTTGCTCGTGCGGTTACAACATCTTGGTTCCACTTGTCACATTCATGAGTACGGAAAAATGAATAAATGGCTACAAGGCTGCTCGGTATCCGGGGACCTGTACATCCGGAAGGGGTGACAGGGGAGACGATTGTATTATATTAGAACAATTGTGGGCGTTAAAATCTCCAAAATAGAAAAGTTTTCTATTAATGCAGTTTTATTTATATACGTTACTGCTGCTTATTTTTAGATTTTGACGAACATCCAAATAAACTTCGATAAGAATGAACGTGCAAAGGATTGTCACTCTTGGAACTTATGAAACAGTTAACACGGTTAGTAGGGAGTACAAAAACTAGACAATTATTACTACTGTGTAAAATTAAAAGACAGAGATTTTCCTAATAAGAATTTAACCAAGTACAGAAGAGGTCCATAATAACGCAGGAAATATGTATTAAGAACTTTAATAGCGTGAATAATAGAAGTTAACCTCGTAATGCATTGAGAAGGAACATATCAATTAGGGGTGTTTGTTGGCCAGCGATAGGTGGGCGGTGCGTTCGCTTGGCAAAGAAGAGAACAGTGGAAGAAATTTGTAATTGAAATTTAGTGAAATTACCCTATACCACTGTAAGAATATCAGAGTTTTGGACTACATGCGCCTACGCACTCATTCACACACACACACACACACACACACACACACACACACACACACACACACACACACACACACACACACACACACAAACAAACAAAATTCTACCTTATGTAGGGTGTAACAAGACTTACGTTTAGTTACATCCTGTAACATCTATCGACTCAAAGACTGTTAAATATAGCAGCTTTTGCTTAAGAAAAATACAATAGGAAAGTGGCAAACAACAGTGTTGTTCTGTGATTGCATGTTATTTTTCCCCCAGCTTAACGTGTAGATATAAACAATAAACTGAAAGAGTGAGTTTGGCGATAAAGAACATGAACATATTTCTTTCCGTTTTACTTGGTGATATTTTCTTGTATATCCCTTTGTGCATTGGTTATTCTATTCAAGTTGCCCTTGCTTGAGGTCAATGCACACCTACTGGACTTAAACGTATATTTTTGTACCGGAAATTATTTATTGCGTTTGCCTTTGGTACTTTGTTCCTTGATCGCTTTCGTTCAAATTGTTGCCTGCAACATAAATTATTACGATTTCCTGATGCTTGAAGGTGTTTATCGTCTAAAGAGTAATCCGTTTTCATGTTCGTAGAAAACCTAACATACTTAACATAAGTAAATGCATAGGCCTATACATGTATCCCTCTTGAAAATTATAGTAAGTAACGAAAATGCTATGTAGCATTGAACGTAGTTCTCGGAGAAGAAACCGAACAAATAAAGTAAAGGTTTCGTCTATATAAATGAGAACTACACAGCCCTATACTACACAGAGGATACGACTATAATAGTGTATTGTCTATAGTCTATAATATATTTAAATTGGCTCCGCGATCAAACTGTATCCCGACCCTACATTGGGCTTCTGGCATGAGGACACACAACGTAGTTCTTTAGGCAGGATCTGTGTGACCTGCTGCGCACTGGCCTTAGGTTAACATGGTTACAGTTGGCTCAACAATCATCTGGTCAGACTGCTCTTGTCCGATGGCGGAACAAACTAACCATTTTGGAAGCTGTAAGAGCATCTGGGTTTCACTTGTAGTGTTTTTGGAACATGCACTAAAGTCGGTTCGAATCGATTGGTGGGAGGTGAGACAGCCGATTTTGACAGGTCATCGTAGGCTCGTTCTGTATGGGGTTGAAGGTTACTCTTGTCAAATTTGTCTATTTAACCCCCTACATGTAGGAAACCATGAGTTTGAGTAGGGTGATGGTTCAGTACCGCGGTGTTAACTAAAATTGATTTCTTGTTCTACTTTACTTAGAATGTAATACATCCTAGTCGATTCCGTTTGTGTGAGCTACGGATTATCTGATATCCGTTTGTTGGTAACAAAAATTAACGAACAGAACTTAACCGAAAACGCAATTCTAGTTTTCGTAGATTAATTGACACAACATGCTGTTTATTTTGGACTGGAAATAGCAGTGAATACTCGAAATTACGCTTCTTTCTCCTTCCTCGTTTTGTATCTTCTAAATGAATAATTACAACAACAAAATTTTTGCTGTTCTTTTCCGTCCCTACTCTATTATTCTGACCTCCAACTGACTTATTTACACAAGCACGAGAAAAAGCTACGGGAATGTTTTCTCATAAATTGTATGCATCTTCATACATATCCTTTAATGTTGTGCGTGTGTGTGTGTAAGGAGGATTCGTTAGGTTAACTATAAGGGCAACGTGTGTATTTTCTGGACTGTGTTGGTGAGTGTTTAAAATGAGCAAGAATTCTACATGAAGAATATCTGTGTACACTTGTGTTAAATATTTAGTACACGTATGCAAATACAACATATGCGTGAGTGCGTTTGCGCCATAATTTTCAAAATAAGTAGTACATCAAGTACTATAGAGTTTTTACTTATACGCCTAATGTATTAAAAATTTAGCTCTGATTTATTATACAAATTTTAAATAAATACTTTTTTGCTTGTACATCTTGTTTATATCATAATATCTTAGAGAAACGTGGTTGTCTTTTATGCGACACTTTGTGAAAACCGTTTAATCGGGCTAAAGTTAAAAAATCCCGATGTGTTCACGATTGTGCTCAAATGCCTTCTTTGATTTCGTCCATTTTTTGTTTTCGTATTATAAAGAAATTAATCATCTGGTAATTTGCAATCGGTTTAAAAAATATTTGTGTAAAACCATGGAAAAACCATAGTCTGTTGTCATGGTCAATCCCCAAAACCGTTTCAAAATCCCGAATCTCACAGTACCCGCAATACGCTGAGCTCAGCTTGTGTTGTCAAGAAAAGAGTGGCAGTTCGAAGGGATAATGTTACACCTGTAGAATACATTACCTTTAATAGCTATTAAAGTTTTCTCTTCTACACAAACCGTAATTTCCATTTACGAAACTGACGAAAAGGCGAAAGGAACTGGACACATAGCTATTAGATTACCTTCACATCATTGCAGACTTTTTTTTCAATTTATTGCAGATTTGTGATCTGTTCGACTAAGCAGACATTGAACAAATTGTCTGACAACACTCATACAGGATTATGAAGCCATAATCAATAATGGTCATGTTGACCATTGACAGCTCTTCTTGTTTTTGTTAACAGATTAAAAAGATACACAACTGACAAGACGAAATGACAAATCATGTAAACAAATGTACAAAAATTACTTCCACTTGCTGTTGGCATGATACAATAAGTTCAAACTGTTAAACACTAGGCCCATAAGCACATATACTGGTTGACATTAACACTTAATGTTGACACGAATACAAAACATACAGATATTACAGAACAGATATCACATACATTACAATACAGATAATACAGAGAATACATTATTAGTTAAACCTGAATGGTAAGTCTAAAAATTTGTGCCTTTTTAGTCTATAAATATCTTCACTATTATCTAACAAATTAATTGCCAGGTGATTTGGATGCTTTTCTAATTTGGAGATGTGAGTCCTGCAGAGGCGCATGATTTCTTCTCTCACAGTTGGAACTTTGAGGTCGCGGTGTATAGAGTTGTTGGAGAGAAACCATTGAGCGTCGACTATTGATCTTAAAGTTTTGGACTAAAATCGCTGGATAACCTCGATATTACTCGTACTAGCAGTACCCCAAAGTTGAATACCATAAGTCCATACCGGTTTAAGAACTGCTTTGTAAATTAACAGTTTGTTGACGAGACTTAACCGTGATTTTCTGCCTATCAGCCAGTAGATATTTCTGACCTTGTGATTAATTTCGATCTTCTAAGAGGGTATATGATTTTTCCACGTTAGTCTCCTGTCCAGATGCATCCCAAGGTAATTAGCACTTTCAGCTTGGGGTATTGGTTGACCGTTAATTGTTACTGGAGGGCAGTTAGCCTTACGTGTGGTGAAGGTAACGTGTACTGACTTGGACGAATTGATTTTTATGCGCCATTTATCAAGCCATAACTGAACGCTGCTTTATGATTCTTGTAGCATAAGAGATGCTATTTAGGGGTCGGAGTGTGTCGCAACGATTGCTGTGTCATCGGCGTAGGTAGTGGTTTCACTTGCTGACGGTAAGTCCGAGGTGAACAGGAGGTAGAGCAGAGGACCTAGGAGACTACCCTGCGGAACAACTGACCCCACTGGTAATAGAGGAGAAGTAGCATCCGAGAACTTGACTTGAAACATTCTGCCCACTAAGCACACCGACTGGAAAAACGTTTTTGATCGCACGTCCAAAGCATGATATAAAGGTTGGATATGAAGGAATTACATGTCCAGTAAGGAAGATAGGAAAGTTGACAGTAACCTGTTTTCTGTTTATATCGACTGAATATGAAAACCGAAGAAGATGAGCTGTGTACTGTGTCACCGAAAAAGGCTGGGATAGCTCCAAGTTAAACACTTTGGTTTCGTTAATTAGTAAAGGTAGATAGTGTAGGTTATTTTAATTAAGAAGCAACAATTATTTTAATCAACAATTAAAATTGTAGTGTATTGATATAGTTAACAATAATAAACAACAAAATTATTAGTAGTTATGGATTTAGATTTGTAATTAAATGAGCTTCACGGTACAATTACTTCTTTTCCGCCACGTCAACTGTACGCAGCGCGCGGCCCGTAGAAAATTAAATAGTTAAACAAACAACTCTTACCTGTAAATATCCTCTAATTTGAACGACAGGTACGAGCAGGTAGATCGCCTAATTTGGCGCTATGTGGAAATCAACATAGATGGATAGATAAACAGCATATTCCTCATATGCCATGGAAGAAAGCAATTAGGAGTATAATGTGACAATGAATGGATTTATCACAATAAAAAGTGAAAAGGAAACAGACAATAACTCCAAAGTAAACATTTATAAATTTTAATTTTGAAAATAGTTAATGTAAAAAAAAAGTTGAGTATTACAACATAAAGTGAACGTATACCGTATCTAAATTTTTATATGCATGCATATACTGTTTTCTCAAAGTAAAAGTTTTAATTTTCAAAATGTTTGAATGCGATTATTTAAATTGTTCGATAATTTATTATTAATCAAACAAATAATATAAAATAATTTTTTTATTGTAAGTTAATATTATGTTTTTACTTGCAAATCTAATCTGTTAATGGATGTTCGTATGTTGGTTCTTCTATGTAGAGGCACACATATAAGAAGAGGTATATTTTAAAATACCTTAATTTTTGTTTGTTTTTCCCAATGATAATTGTATTCTTTTTCAAATTTGAAATAATCATTTCATTTCATGATACTGTCTTCTATCTGCAACGTTGTATGTGTGACGCAGTGGTTGAACATAAAAGTTTAGATCCCACGGCGGGGACGTAAATGAATACCAGGAATTTATCACACTCACGTACACGAACCTAACGTTGCAAATACGTTACATCTGTATTACTACTAAACGCAGTACTGTATATTTTAAGAAACGCAAAGACTTTTCGATTCCTTATACTCTGCTACAGCAACCGTATTTTATGTTTTGTTATGGATGAGATACGGCACATTCTCCGTAGTCCAGTCCCTTTCATGTGTAAATCAAACTATAAAGAGCACGATGAAATAATATTAATTATTGTAGATAATTATTCTAATCATTCATTATAAAGAAAAGTTAAAAGATTAGTAATAAAGTAAAGAGTAGCACCAATTTAAAATAGGAAACTAACGACGTGGCTTAAAGAAATTCTTACTCTGGCCCTTAAGAAATTGAGCAGTGGAAGAAAGCATATATATATACATTTGAAAGGACTGCTTGTCATCGTAGGTAGCGACTGGAATAAAACTCTCGTATCACCGACGACACCTTGTTTATTTATCGGTATCACAATTTTTCACAAATAAAAATATAACACAGAAAATACAATGTCGATTCACAACCGTGATATCGATTATTAACACAATCGTGATTTATACTAACAAAAAAAGGATAATATAATATAACACACAAATATAATATTAATCCACAAATGTGGTATCAAACACAAGCAGTAATTCTGTAACTCACTTAACCGAAATCTCAATAAAGTCTGATTGAAACTGTCAACGACCGTGTGTGTGTGTGTGTGTGTGTGTGTGTGTGTGTGTGTGTGTGTGTGTGTGTGTGTGTGTGTGTGTGTGTGTGTGTGTGTGTGTGTGTGTGTGTGAAACGGTAATGGCGTCATTCACAAACATGCGTAATTTACTACTAAAGCCCGGAATATTCTAGACGCCCATTCCAGAACATTGCAGAATAAACTATGTTGACTATTGACTATAAATGTATTTGTACATTGATACAGAACGTTCTAGTGCATTCTGTAGATAGCGTTTTTATATATAGTGTGTATCCATATAAATAAGTGTTATATAAATTGTGGATATTATAAATACATTGCTTAATGTGATCTACCAACTTAACCTGTATGTATTCTAATGACAAATAATTTTAATAATACCAATCACAATATTACTCAATATTCATAATGTTACTTTGAATGTGGATTGAGTTCACTAGCAAACATCATTCAGCTCAGTATTCTGAAGATTTTTCTTCAAGAAACAATGTTGAGTCTTACTGTTAGTGGAGTGGAAACTTTTGATATTCCTACCAGAAGAATGATCACCATTTTGCAGCTATCGAATGAATGCATTAAAAGGTCGTAGTAATATAGTACTCCATTGACACGGATCTTGATATGGATCTTGGTTTCGTGGCGGAAACGAGTTTTCACCAGACGGAAACATTAACAAAAATGTAAATGAGGTCAACCGGAACCTCATAAACAACAAAATAATTAGCTTTACTTTAAAATTTAATGTAACGCACAGAAAGAAAAACTTTTAGCTACAGTTTTGAGAGCGAAACACAAACATTTTGACAGCAATGAGGAAACACAACATTTTGCAAAAATGTTATCAAACAAGAGTAACAAGCATTGCGAAGAGATAAAGCAGAGAATTTCGCAAGTTCTACTCGTAAGGTTGGTGGCGGAAAGCAACAAGCGCACTGGATAGACATTGGTAAGCTGAACAAGAATGTTCCGAAGTACAGCACCAGAATTCGAGGGAAAATATCAAAATATCACTTCTTGTTGCTGGTCACCGTATTGACTCTATGCTGCCTTGCAACTGAAAGTAACCCACTGATCCAATTCCAAACATTTGTTTGCTACAGCGTCTTGCTACATCGTCAGCCGATTCCGACGCGAAGGAGGCGAGACATACATTACGCATGGATGGAGCTATCCACATTTTGTGTTCCGGTAGAAAACAGAACTTCCAGGATTATACTGTTACGACGGTCACACGGATTGTAGTGTAAAACAGTGGAAATAAAAATCGCTATTTAGAACTTCATTGGCGGTTTAAACAACAAATTACAGAAGTCCAAAAACACAATAATCCATAAACACACGTGCAACAGTTTGACTCATCGCACTCCGCCATCTCGGATGGCCGCTTCCGACACGCGTTTTTATACTTCGCCTGTGTAATGTATCGACCAACGTCTGAAGGCGGAAGCGTATTAGAAGCCGGCTTAGAAGTTCAGTTGAGTTACAGTTGGTGATTTATTCAATGTGAATCAAGTGATTGTTGCGGATTACTTTATGAGAGGGTCTTTGTTGATTTTAAACTGTAGCTTGTGACTAATTAAAACTGGTAATTAGTGACTTTATTGGTGTTGTAATTTTGTTTCCACTACACAATATGACGATTCGTGAGACCGTCGTGGCATTTGGCGTCAGAAGTCACTGTTTTAACAATGGAAACAGAGTAGTGTGAGTGGTAATTAGATAAAAGTGGATACCAGTCAGTTAATGGAATCTTTCCAAGCGCTGCTTACTGAAGACGGAAGAAAAGACAGGATGAGAAACGCCGACAAGAGGCGGAAGAAGCAGAAAGATGTCAACAAGAGGGGGCAGAAGTACGGTAAAAAGCATTCTTGCTCGAGTCGGAGGTATGACTAAAAGAAGAACGTAGTCAGGAATCAGAGGACGTCAAAGCTTTGATACAAGAGGAAACAGAGATGCAAGAGCATTAAAAAGTTATAGAATATCAGAGGTACAAGAATTAATGACATTATAAATAACTGACGTAGAAGAAACAATGTAAAATAAAATAGCTGAAGTCGAAAAATTTGTCTCGAGTGTAGAAGTCTATGTCAACAAAAATATCTGCAGTACGGGACTCAATTTTGAACCTAATAAAACAAATTAAAAGTGAAGCCAAGCTGAAGAGAAAAAAAAATTGCTGAAGGGACTGTACTATTGACTATTGGTAAAGACAGAAAAAGACACAGAAAATAAGACAACGAAGAAAGTCACTTTGCCTGGAGTTGGGACAGTTCATGTCACGGCACCAAAAATTCAATGGATGCACCCACTGGACGACGTATCTTCGGTAGAATGATGTCGGCTGCACTTTCTGGGCTAGTCGATAAACGTGTACAACGACAGTCTCGAATTGTTACGTAATTGTCTTTCGTCGTAGCATTATGATCGAATGTATGTAGAATATATCATACAAGATAAGAAAATAAAATTTGCAGTTTACAGGAAAAATGAAAAATGCAAAAAAGCAAGTTCTGACCGATTTAAAATTTAATATTCCTGGCTTGTGTTTGATGTCCAATTAAAACATAATGTAAATAGAGAGTAGAATTTCCAATTCTCCTCATTCGGAAATAACGTAAGTTCATTTTTAGTCTAAAGTTATTTAATTTTATTTTTATTTTTCACTTTCTCAATTTCTTTATTGATCAATGATCTTCGAAAAAACTGAAAATTTCAAAAGAGATTAAGGGTTAACAGTTTAAAATTAATAATGACTGAAACAAAATATCAACAAGTTATTTATGAAAGCGTAATGTAATGTAGACAGAAAATGTTTCATATGGGTTCAGACAATAACAATACGTCTGCACTCATTTTTCCATTAGCCAGCGTAACATGTAGTTAGTTTCCTTATTTATAAGGGAATGTATAAAATCTTCTTTCGGTAGGTATTTTTAGAACAATTATCATCAACAATTGTTTTTTAAGTGCTTCCATTGTCGTTTACTTTTCATTTCAACAATGTCAAATACTAACAAAATACATGCATGAATGCTTTTAGGGGAAAAGCTATTAACGGGAATAAACCACACTCGGTGCATATGCAAAGCATGCTGCGCCAGTGCAATTTACTTTGCCTTTGCGAAATTCATTATCGGGAAAATCGAACGACTTTAACGATTAACCGTTCGTTAACGATTTTCTTCATTATGGGAAAAATCGATGCAACGTTAAGCTCTTTAGAAAGTTTTAAAGCGTAGTAAGCAACGCCAATGATAACATCAACCCAAAGAACGTGTATCGCGAGTGTAATTATATTCACACTTTCGTTGCTATATGTCACGACAAGTTAATCCAACGATCTTACGGATTGCAGTATTTTTAAAAATGTGTATCTATCTTTAAAATATTGTTTTAGAGAATATGTTCATAGTTTATATATTTGTTTAAACAAATACGTGTGGAAGGGTTAAAGGAAACTTAAGCATTCATACATGTATTTTGTTAGTATTTGACATTGTTGAAATGAAAAGTAAACGACAATGGAAGCACATAAAAAACAATTGTTGATGATAATTGTTATAAAAATACCCATCGAAAGATGATTTTATACATTCCCGTATAAATAAGGCAACTTAAATATACTAAAGGAAACTTAATATATTAAATACAACATTATTAATATATACTAGCCAATAATTGTTAAGTATATTTATGTATTTTTATATTTATAACTAACTTTAATGTAATGGAGTCACATTGTACACCAGAGACAGTAAAACAATCACAATTTTTACTTATCAGTTTATGCAGATCACAATTAATACAACAATACTTCTAAACTAATATTGATGGTATTTTCTCTTGTGAACTTACTTTGTTGTATTGTCTCATACGACGTTTCGGAGTGCTGTTCTCCTTCTTCAGTGAGGTTTGTATACGGAATGTGCCAAGTTGTCGGTAATTTGTAACGGTTTTTAGTTAACAGGTTGTGTGTGGGGGTGGAGGTGGAAGGGGATTGGCGCGGGATTTTGAATTGTTGCTATGTGTTGTTTATTACAGTGTCGAATAGTGTGTTTGATTTAAATTGTAAATGGTCATTGAGTATGTTATTTGGTTGTGTTTTGTTGTGTTTGTATATTTCGAATTGTTCTGTGGTGTTAAGTTTGCGACTTTTGGGTAGGTAGTGTAAAATTTCAAGGTTGTTTTTTATGTTTGTGTAACTGTGGTTTTCTGTCTGGATGTGTGTGGCGAAATTGGATTGTATGTTATTCAAAATAGTATAATACTTCTAAACTAATACATTAATGTAGGAGGTAGGCTTACTCCTCAAAAGTCGCTAAATCGTACGAAACTATACACCCCCCGCTGTCGCCCGTAATTTCATAGTACATAACTGTTTTATGTCTGTGTTTTAGTATTAGAAGGACTAAAACTAACAGAATATGTATTTGAATACGTGTATGAATTAGTGTTCAGTTTATTCTCTAATACGTTTTCTTTTCTTTTTAGATAACAACAAAATAAACTATTAACGCCAATTTTGTGTACGGAAATTTGATTAAAAAATAAATAAATGCAAATATTCATTGCATTTTATAAACTAAAACAATCGTTGTGTATTCTTGTATGTATATTTGGCTGCGGCATCCATATGTTAAGCATACATTACATCACAGTGTATTGTTAAATATTTCGTACCTCAGCAGTATCTCAGGAAAGAGAAACAGGATAGTAGATGTACGTTCTACGTGAGAGGTTTGGCACTACAAGAAAGTAGTGTAACTAGGTATACACCTCAGCATATTGTGTTCTCCTACGTGATAATACAAATCCTCAGAGTCTGCCAGCCTCCTTTTTACAGTCTTTGTCGGTCTGAGCACTTTGATGTATTGGCATGCTGGAAATCGAACTTGGATAATCACCACCAAAGCCTCCAAGCCACCACTCTTCTAAACCTTTATTTTGCTTGTAAACAAATTGGAGTATTGGGCGACCATTGTGTATTACACAGACCTGTTACGTTGTGCAATTTCAAATCTACAATAATGTGCGCTTTATTCGTACAGGGCACTTTGTTTCCTACGAATAACGTGTAACATGCTCTGTACTAAACACATTATGTACACTATAACAGACTTCAGTTATTAAAATGCTCAGTTACGTCGCTTTGTACTAACTCAGCGCGCTACGCGTCTGTAAGAAATGCAACCCGCCCCACAAAGAATTATAAACAGTCAAACAACAACATTTTTCGTCGAAGATAAAACACAGTAGAAATCTCATACTAACATTATATGTGGTATAATACCATCTAAAATAAGAGTGTTTATAACGAATTAAAACAACTTAACGAGAGAACGGGAATTCTCAAATAAGTACAACAGAATCATAGAGAACCATTAGAGAGTCATAGAGAATCATAGAGAACACAGGACAACCTCATTAAATAGGCCTAACTGTGGCTGAAGTTGTACGGGTAATTGAAAGTTCGGATTACAGAAAATAAAAATTAATAAGACAAAGTACAAGTAATAGAATCTATGCAAAACTAGTGTACTTAACATAAATGGAAAAATTCATTAGGCAAAAGCGTATAATTTATCTGTAGGATATTTTGGCCCTGTAATATGATTTTACTCTTAGAATATGTTGTTCTCGATTTATTCACATTAATAAATAAGTAAAATTACTGATCGCTTATTGACTTTATTTTAGCAAACACTTTTTGCAATTATAATTCACACAGATGCCTCAGTAGGCTATGTGAATAGCCGGATATGTTTTCCTTCTTGCTTGATCAACGTATTGGGTAACAAAAATCAGTTTCGTTTATTTCATCAGTTTTTTAACAACAAACAACAAAAACACACATGAAACAACAAAATCGCCGTGGCGAGGGCACCAAACTTTGGATGCATTGCCGCTCGGATCCATCCTGCGAACTCCTTACACCGTGGAATCGGTCTCGGTCAGTTGCGACAAAACGACGTTTTTACCTGTTTTTACCCGGTCAATTGCGCCCCGTGGAATATTTGATAGTTCTTAAAGTGACAGGTGCAGCAACAGTTACATATCCTTGAGTAGACCTGGGTCAGAAGACGTGGAGTTTTTAGTTGTGAAGGCAAACGCCATAAGAGTAAGAGAAAGCTGGAGATTACCCGGTTCTGTGCCCCGCCATTATTCCTGGCGCTGTACGTAGTAACAGTGACATAAAGCGAGTCCAGAATTCTACTTCCCGAATTCCCCATTGTTACTTCCTACAATCAGAATTATCACCAGCTTCTGTCATCCCTGAGGACCGTCAGTCAAGTTTGAGAAAAGTGACAAGCCGACTTGTTAAAATTTTGCCAAGTACAATCCATGACTTCCGATACGTACAGGATTTCATCCGAAGCGGAACACCACTTTCCGTACTTTTCCCCTGCATGAGGTTGAGAAACCAATATGCAAGGAATATCTTCCCTCACCTCTCTTGACACCATCAGGCAGGAACTAACCGCGCTCGGGCTCGCGACGATCCCGGTGATGGTTAGACGCGTTAGCAAAGAACAGTACACGAAGCTCATTAACACTTTTTTGTTCAACCTTCAATAAAGCCTTCAAACCTTCAATGCCAACGGTCGTATCCGTCTAACTACTGACCATGCATCAATGTACAGAAGCAGAAATGGAGCAATGCAACATCTACAACATCTGATCTAATATTATGGATCGGCATATCTACAACATCTGATACGGTATGCCTGCGGCAACTTTCGTACCGGTGCCCACCGACTATCTTACGTGGCTGTGGCCGCATCTACACCATAAAAAGCAGATCTTCCGCTCCTTGAGCCATAAAAAGCAGATCCTTCAGCGCTAGAAGCCCGCCAGCTGACGTCCTTCTCATACGCCGCCTGCACAAATCGAAGGTAAAACCCACGTCCCCAACTTCCTCCAACTACAACCATCGAGCTGACTACTTGTAGGTTCAGAAGCCCCAGGCGATGCCAGTCGTGGTGTATAGTGATCTTTCTTGGATTCCTGCAGGTCCTCTGAGTGTCATGGTCAAAATCTGAGTAAAAAACGTCCGCTCTACTTCGGTAACGAGGACTGTACTAATAATTATATTCCAGTTTTCGTCTGCCATCTATTTGGCTCTCATTCCTAAAGGGTAAACAGTTATGCATCGTCTCGTGCTAATTGCACTAGATCTCTTCGACCCGCTTCCGTAACGCAGTACAGTACAGCACTGATGTCGTACCCCCTCCAAAAGTTGTCAGGTGTTCTCTTTCAACTTACAGCATGTTATCGTCATGACCGTCCTTGAAAGGCACATCGTCGCTCCTACGGGGGAACGGTGATGAATCTCTAGATATATCTGTTACCGAAAGCTGCGCGGACGTGCTGGAATTTGATGGCTCGCCATTGCGCCTTCGGCATATCGTCGACCCGGACTGCAGACTCCGCTCTTACCCAAGGAGTGGGGCGACCTACTCGACGCCCAGTGCTTACGGTAATTCCCGCCAACGGCTCGTCGTACATGATCCGAACACAAACTGCATTTTACCAGAAGATTCCATACATTTCCACTATTCCGGTCTCCGACCGGATGTTCTTGATAATGTCACGCCCATGACAGTCCAGGTCTCATCGGTGTTGTGCCTCTTGTCCGATCACAGATCCTTTTTCTAAATGTCCAAGACCTGTCACCTTGGCTCCGAATTCCCAGTAGTCTTATTAGGAGAAGCAATAGATGTTCCTATAATGACGAACTCTCTTCGTACCGCTCATCTTCAGGAGTTGGTTCAAGGTGTCTTCAATCGACAGACATACGCACTACATCGTAAATATGCCTCTTCACCAAAAGTTCTCCTAGTCATTTGGAGACGCAAGTTCTGTTGCAGATGGCAACGGAACCGGAACACCGCTGCTAACCTTCTCTTCCTCGCCGAGTCTGTATACGTTCACTAACTGCTGTTAAACGTGAACTCTGATAGGTAGGACTTGTACCTCGAGTTTTGATATCGACCACCCCTCTGCCTGGAGACTACCATGTACTATTACACCAAAGAATTCGTGTCCGCGAAAAGAGAACACGGAACCACCTGGAAACCGCAAATAGAGTTGTGTATTTGGCGGACGGCAAGGCCGAGGCGTGCTCCGATTGCATGGAGACTTCTCTAATCTTGCACACACGGCAGTCATCAGGGACTTCCTTTCTGAAAATTATTTCCGCCAGACTCTCTTAGAGCTCCAGACATTTTCGACAGAGATGAACTCGTTTCACATCTACCGACTGAATCGGCGAGTCGCCCCAGGTCAGTATCGGATCGGGGACGTTACCTTCCAGAATGTCCCAGCAGCAGGTATTCAATATGAGCTCGAGATGTTTGACTCTTGGCTCCGACTATTTTTTCCACCTGTGAAGAACACCAAATATTATTCGGCGTCTGTCATCGACGGATCGTGTTCTTATTCCGACCTATCGCCACCTTAGTTGCGCAAGGATCTTTTCCTCTGCCCCTTGTTCTCGTGCAGAAACGGTTATTAGCATTGATTCCCCCCTAATAGACTGTTTTTAGAATTGAAAAGAAAATTAAATTAAATGAAAATTGTTCCTCTCGTATAATCAGTGATAGTGGGACAGACGAGGACTAATAGTAGTCCTTATAGTAGAATAGTCGAAACGTTTATGTAACAAAAAACAAAACGTGTTAAACCAAAACAGCGAATTGTTCTGAACGATGAAAGCTATAAAAGCATTTGAAACAAAAGTGTCGTTTTCCTAGTTACAAAATACGTTCACGTTTTGTTAATAAATTTGGTTTTTAAGTTACAGGAAGCATAATCCATTACAGAAAGCAATTAAGTTACAGAAAGCAATTTTCTAGAAACTCTAAATCGCTACTATATAGGCATAAATAAGGATATAAAATTAACATAAACTCGCGTTACAATTTCAGATGAGGAATGTCAGACCCTGTTGCAAATAGGAAACACTACAAGGTCACAATGCCCAAGGAAATATGACTGATGTTTAAAATGTAATTAGACCAGTGACATATATGACTCCAAACATAAAGAACGTTGCAGAGGAGAAGGGATTAGTGTCACGAAGCAAGTCAAGTTTCACAGATCTGAAGAAAGAAGAAGTGTATCCTGTTGAGATGTTTTTTTTTCAGTACAGCTTTATTTATAGTACAAACATATGTTTGTGTTATGTTTACTCAATGAAACTATAACTTCCCATGCAAAATGTAGTGTGTTATTATACGCAACTTATTATGCCACTAAATAATATTATATTACATAATATTACCAGATATCATTGTATCACAATTATGAAGTTTTAGAAAATTTTAATAAATTATGGTACTTATTATTGTCGAACCAAATTTATTAAAAATTTCTAGCTAGGAATATAAATATTTTTAACTGCTTACTCATGAGTAAATCCAAGACATTAGTTGAAAACATCAAGCTCTGACTGCCTTTAACAAGAATCGGGATCTCTTCACCTCCAACATTGAAGTTAACCTCAGAAAACACCCGGTGTAGACTGTAGAGTGTGCTATTATAGGGTAGTGTCACGGACACACGGGAAACAGGAGAAAAGTGATTGTGTTTAAGTTTTGGTGTTACTGGCGAATACTAAAGATTCCTTGGATGGAAAAAGTGACGGACGAGGAACTGTAGAGGAGGATGGAAGAACGAAAACCGTTCCTGTGGGAACGTTAAAAAAGACGAGACATCTAAACATAAAACCTCCTGAGGCATGACAGCCTACTCAAGACCATTATCGAGAGCACGGTGGAGGTTACGAATGCCAAGGGCAAACCAAGGCTGGAGTACATGAACCAGATATTGGAAGACACCGGCTACCTCATCTACACGGCCACTGAAGAGGCGTGCACAAGACCGCGACTCACTGATAGCTACCGGAAACCATTCCACGGAATGAAAGCCGAAGAAGAAGAAGAAGAAGAAGAAGAAGAAGAAGAAGTTTTATAACGATCCTACGTATAGCTGACCATGGGAGTAACAAGGATTTTATTAAGGCCTGCTGCGTTTAACAGTTGGTTATGTATGTTTACCGCAAATGCAGGTACTACTGGGAATAATTTAAAATCAAATAGTACATCTGTCGGTGGCAATGGCATTCTTGTAACAAAGGCATTCTCACATCGCGCATTTTAAAATAACTTCACAGATAGTGATTGTCAGAATTGTTGCTTCTACCACAGTTTGTAGTCAATAATTTTAAATTGAATTTGCTTTTCAATAAAAACTAGTGCAAATTTGTTAAATGTAAGATAGTTAAATCGATGTCAATTTCCTCAGATGGTGGCCTGTTAGCTCGTATAACAACCTTAACTCATCCGTAGGCTTTATAAAAGCGTTTAAAACATTTCAGACATTTTTAGGAAATTGTTACGTAAAATACTTGCAATGTAAGTACTTAGGTTGATATCGTAATCTTGGCTGAATTCTTTTGTTACTCATAAAATAATCAAAGCTTTTGAAATCTATATTTTCGTTTTCGATGGTATAGAGGGCTCAATTTTGAAGAAAATGTTTTGGAGAGCCCCATTAAGGCACCTTTGTAAAGAAATTTTGCTCCAAAAGACGTTACTTGAAAAAACATTAAAATTTTATGATATTCTCCAAAAACGTTTAGATTCCGAAAAATTTCCCCACATTGAAGACAATAACTTCTTAGAACGTTGATTCAATAATGCCTATGTGACATTGCCATTTAAGCAATACTTGTGGATTAAATTAGTTAACGCTATTTGACGGATAGTTAAGTGCTAATAAATGTACGTCAAATTGAGCATTTAGTTATGGCCGTATTTGTTACACCTGAAAGTTTTCTAACCTCATTTAATTTAATGTTTCTGTTTGTCTATAATACTGTTTCTTCAAGCAGTTATCTTTATTTTCGTAATTGTTCATTTCTTCTTTTGAAACCTATGCGGGTTGTTCTTCTGCTCCTGTAACTGTAATTTCGTCAATTATTAGCGTAGTATTGTAGTATTATTATAGCATGGCCATACCACTGTACTGTAGTCTCTAACGTGCTATATCTGTGTTAGGGAAAGCTCGATCAGCACTGACGATGGCCGTCGATGGCACAGCCGAAGCGTTTGTTAATTTGTGTAGCAACGGACCACGGCCAAACAGCCCGGGATCTGAAGATCTTAACAACATATACATCTACTGTTGCCTGTTCCGTGGTACTCTTAAACCGCTTCTCGGAATAAGCGTGATGCAAATAATCAAATTAGAAAAGACGTCGATAGAATGTGGCTGGTAGTATCAAAAATACAGTACCAATAGTTGGGACTGTTACACCATTAAATAGAATTTAGGATGAAACCAGAGTACATGGTTTTAACAGAAGCGGTAAATTAAGAATATCGTTACTCGATGGGAAAAGGAAAAAGGCTAAGAATATAATTACCCGACGGGCTAAGACTAACAAGTTAACGCTAAACAGGAAAAAATTAACTCATGTCAGGTGTCTTAAAACTTATCTCAGAATTATCTGGCAATACGGCCGCTATAACGTTTATGGTTTTTAAGTAAAGTGTTGTTTGGAAATGAGGTTTGCATGAGTCTGTACTTAGGCACTGGTTTACTCCGCACAATCAATACTGTATAAATTCTGAGGGTATCCAGATTCACGCCCGTATCATGTAGTTTCTTTAATTAAATTGTGTTTTCAGTCAGTGGAATATGCTTATTCAGAGGCCTCGCTGTCTTTCCCATCTGCAGAACACGACGTGTTTGCTCGCGGAGAACATACTCTTCAATTAGACGTAGTTTTTTCTAAAGCAGCTATGCGCCCATGAGTTGTTTTCGGTTATCAAACATTTAGTATATTTAAAGAATGAAATGGTTTTTATGGAAAGACAGTTAGGCTACACAGACCATTTGTAGATGCTTAATTGTGATAAACTAAGCCGATTTAACAAAATTTTATTTTTCTTGATTGAACCCATTAACATTTATTTAATCTCTACTACCGTGAGCTTAGTGCAATGCTGGTGTTCGTGTAATGCTTTTCCTTAAATTCTGTAGTTATCGCTAATTAAATGGTTTATAATATTACGGAGGAAACTACATTTAGTGATGTGTAATTAAATTGCCACCAGATGTAGTGAAACACACTTTCCAATGAGTACTTTTGTCCAATTCACACGTAACTTAAGAATGCTTCTACACAAATACAGTAATCCGTTATGCGTTATTCACAATAAAGCAATATTGTTTTAAGCTTTAGGCTATACACAAATAAATTGTAGTAGAAAAAATTAACATTTAACGTATTTGGCACTAATTCCAACACATAACTATACGACTGTAAAACAATTCTCCAACTGAACACGTATTTGCTCGGTGCGTGTGTGCGGTGTCAGAAATGACTCCTGTCATTGCTTTAGTTTATCTTCTATTTATTTATATTAAATTCCGTGGTTGGGATTCAAGCGACCCGCGATTGGCGGTCCCAATAACGTATTGCAGGAATTTGTAAATGAAGTGTGTAAACGTGTTTCATATAAAATTCCTGATTTTCAACAGTCCAACTGGACGCCTGATTAGGCAAATTTGACCGTACGCTTTTTTAGAACTTTTAAATTAGATAATGTTTGTTGAATTACGGAAAAATTTGACAAGCTGAAATGTTTGTCCCCCAAACTGTTTCACTGTGTAACTGCGCAATTCATTATCAAACATCTACAGCAGTGATGATAAAATGCTTCCCTTGTGTTAAACTGCTAGAATATATTGTAGGGAATCAACTCGATAACGGGTATGAACAAACATTTAAGTTACTGAAATTAGTACTAATTGTTGGACTTATATCGGCCTCGGCTGAGCGTTCAATAAGTACACTGAAGAGAATCAAAACATACCGTCGTAAAGCTATGAAAAATAACAGGTTATCACAATTGGCTAGTTGTCCACTGCAAAAGAATTTATTGACACTTATGAGCTAAAAGGATCCAGCTTTCAAAGACAATGTGATAGATATTTTTGGAAACTTCAAGAGGTGGCGTGTGGAATTTCTTTACAACAAAATATGAATCTTTTCTCTAACGCCTACAGTAATCCGGGCTTGTCGCCATTTAAAAATGTGAGTAAAATTTATAATTTTCTAGTAATACTGTCTAATTAAGATTCATACACGACGCCAATGAAAATACGATATTTTGTCTTGATATTTAGGCTTAATTATATAACGAAATGCGTGTGTTTCGGAAGTCACTTAGCTGTTATTTGATATAGATAGTACAAAAGCTCTATTCACCATCGTTTTACTGGTTCATTAAGAACGCCAACAATCTCAGTAAGAGGTTGCTTTGGTTGGTATTTTTATGTCTTCCCAAATTACTTACTCGCGCTTCGCCACTGTTCACGGAATTATGAAATTCGCGGTTTCAAAACTCTTTTAATTATTAAACATTATGCCAAGAATCATCGGTATAATACTTTGCACTAGCCAAGAATGTGGAAAAACACATGAATGGGCCTTAGAGCATTTAATTAAAACTAGTTCCTCATAATCTGATATGCAAAAAATCTAAAGAAATCTAATCTAATGTTTACCCTCACCTTTATGTGTGTAGAGCTACTCGACCACCAGTCTCGACTTTTCTGGAATCACATGTGCGTCAAGAAAGGCAGTAAAAATTCCTTTGGCAGCCTTTTACGATCACGTTTTAAACTGTTGTTCTTGAAATGTTAGCCTTTGTTTTATGGAAATTTAAAAGTTTTTATTCTTATTTCTAAAACATCTGGCAAAGCTCCATATGTATTTATGTGTTGGAGACTTAACGCGTGTTGACTTCACGTTCTTAATTTTTAAGATGTGTTGTAACTTACCACTTGATACAAATTGTTACCGTCTGCCCCAGTTTGCTGTGCCTGTTGAGAATGTACTTCTGTTCCTTATTCTTAATGTTCACCGCCGAGCTTGTGGGTCACCTATATCCGTAACCATCGTCGCACTGACTCCCCAAATAACAGTGCGTAGTGGTATAAGTTGTTAGCTTCTAGTCCCATTGGTCGGAAGTTACTTGAAGAAATTAAAACATTTAACTGTCGTCGCCGAGTGAAAATATTACGAAAGAAGAAATACGTAGGTGATCTGCCGTTGTTACTAAACACATTTTTTAAAGCAAATTTTGTCCAGAGAGTCAACGGTTCTCCTCTAAAAAACAACACTAGTACTTTGAGTGTCTCTCTACCTCGTTTTGCACTGGGGTCCTGTACAAAGTGATTACAGGCGAACTGAATATATTTAGATTAAAGATAAGGCCTATAGTTACTATGTGTGGGCCAGTAAGGAAGGGAGAAGTTTAGAAGCAGAGAACAAATAAAGGTCATTACATTGCATGTTATGACCATAGTTGAAAAAAAATTAGGACGACTTAGGTGAGATTGTCTTGTTTAAAACTGGACGTTCTGATCCTGTAAAAAGTGTTTTTGGCAGAACCCAGATAAAAACGTATACGTCAGAGGGCATATTAGACAAAACAGACCAGGTCAGGTTTATATGGCACCTGGCGCTTATACGTTAACATTTTGTATTTTTGCACGTAACACTTGCCTTTACAAGTGTAGTTACGATGCCACTGACAATTAACAGTAAACAGAACATAAAGAACAAACGGAATAAATGCACTACGAGGAGTAAGCTGTCCAAAGTATGTACAGTATGAATAAACAAACGAAGTGTAAAGTTTTAAATCAAAACTACAAGAAAAAGTTGGAAATAAATTTGCGTTCTGCACAGTAGAGCTTGTCTGTGCAAATGTAGGTCTATTTAAGAAAAACCGTGGGTGTAATCGCTGTTATTTGCACTAAGATGATCTTTACAATAAAAACGTAAACTGTAATTAGTAATATCAAATATGCACACAGAAATAAAATAATAATATTTTTATTAACAAAAAGTGGAAAGTTTCAAACGAGTGTGCTGGATTCTACGCTCAAAAGAGAACGGACATAAAGTTGCATGGATAATAATGCGAACAGGAAGTAATAATTCGTAAAAAGTGTCTACTATGAAATATAAGTATTTAAAACTGTGCCGTGCTAAATATAAGTAGAATTAGATGAAATAACATCCACAAAACACGTACGCCCTCTCTCTCTCTCTCTCTCTCTCTCTCTCTCTCTCTCTCTCTCACACACACACACACACACACACACACATGCGCTCAAAACCGTCTCTCCCATTAAGTTACATGGCTTGCATTCAGTTCAATTATCCTGGCGTTAAAACCTGTGTTAGGAAGAAAATGTACGAGAGAAGACTGCGACCGTAAGCAAGAGTTAGATACAAACTGTCACAACAAAAATAAACGGTTAATTATTACGTAGCTCTGTATCAGCAGCGCAACGTGCAGTGGTGATCATACGCAACGTGCACTGCATCGCTTCTTTGTAGACCTAATAATGTTACTTTCGCAAATGGAGTCATAATTATATCGTCCCGCATTATTCGACCGATGCGTTGATTCCCAGTCAAGTGCCATAATTCTGTTATCATAGAATGCAGGTTCATGAAAAAGTAAGGAATATAGATGACAGGTTGTGTCTTCTTTTCAAACCAGCAATTTACATTTGCCTCGTCTTGCTCGGCTACTGTCGTCTTCTCCAGAATTACTATGTTCAGAAGCACCGGGCATAATGTTTACCCAAAGTACATATTGTTTACAGATTTATAGTGGCGTGCTTTCTTTCACTTCATTTATCATCGACGCAGTAAATAACGTGAAACCTATTTTCACAGCGACGAGGAAAACAAGACGAAACAAAAATAATGTCGAGCGTGTTGTCGATGTTTAAATGTCTCATCAGATAATACCTCCACGCTCTCTGAGTTACAAATATCACGTTCCGATTCGCTACCGAAGATTTATATATATAGTTGTTTACCTTGTACACGTTGAAGTGATTTAATTTTGTCTCGTATTTATTGTTTTTAATCGTGATTTAATAAACGCAATTTCTTATCTGTTTAGTGAATGTCTTTATTTGTGATTAGTGAGTAATGGATTATTTTGTTTATGTAGAAGAACTATTGATTTATGATGATTTAGATAAAAGTGATACAAAATAAATAAGTAAAATTAAGGTTGTTTTACTATTCCTGTTGTCGATTTAATTCAACTACAGCAAAGGTCACCGTATACGAAACTCTATACTTTTTACACAATTTTTCAGACAGTGTTCGTCATTTTCACAAGGCAGTAATATTGCTCAACGCATTGCTTCTGTAGAAAATAAGATTTTAAACTTCTTTTGATGTCGCAAAAGAATACAGTTCATAAGTTAGCAAAGACCCTCACGTTTCTACTACTAGGTCTCTATTTTAATTTCAGAACAAAGTTCTTGTAGCTCTTACGGATGTCCCGAAGCTTGTTTTTTAGCTAACAGGGTTTTTAGCTCCAAAATATTGTTTTAGTACCATTTGATTACCGAAACAAAATGTAAACAAAATCAGATATTAAAAAATTACTTCCTTACCAAATCTCGAGTGTTCACTTTCTTTAAAAATCATTGTAAGCGTAATTTAGTTGGCCTCCCCTTTCGACTATTTCAAATGATAAATTTCACACAGGGTTTAAATTAAAATCGCCTACAGCGTTACCACCAAAGACAAATTAAACTATTTTTGACACTTTCTTTCATCAGTCAACCACTTTGTCTTTCGCTATTCGTTGTATTGTTTGTGTCAATATTTTGTAAAAAAAATGTTTGATTGACATTTTAAGTACTTAGTTATCACAGCGGCTTGATGTGAGACACCAAAGTGAAGTAACGCTGTGTTAGTAGTGCATGCAATTCCCGAAACAAGAGAGTAAAGTTTCAGTGTTTAGTTGGCATCTCACTCACTGTACTTAAAATTGAGGATCACACATCTCGTTGGAAAATATAAGAGCAGCAGATATAATTAATAAGTCATCAAGAAAATATAACAAACGCGGAAGAACAGAGAAAACATTTATTAAGATGAGTATAACTAATATTATTTGTGTAGTTTTTGATATCTTAAATAGTGACAAGCCTGATTTTTTGCGGTATAAGTATGTTTGGAATAAAAAGCCAGTATTATTCAAACTTAATTATAGCCGACGCCGAAAGTATTTTTGTATTTATTGCATCCACGTATATTTAATGAGCAACTGGCAGAATCCACCTTAAATAATTTGCAGCTTTCGAAAAGACTTAAAGCGTAGTGGTATAATTTTAAAAAAAAAATAAATTTAATATATTAACTAGTCTTTATTTATTAGATTTTACTCGTCGTGTGAGTGTTGCCACGAAATAATAGAATCATTTCCATTTGAGTCTGCAAAACTGTTTGAAGAAAATTCTATGCACAAATATTGGCGCCTTTCTTGTACGTTACTACTACTACTACTACTACTACTACTACTACTACTACTACTACTACTACTACTACTACTACTACTACTCCTTCTGCTGCTGCTGCTACTACTAATACCACAACTTAAATTAGCTATATAGTTTTTACCATTTTCGTTTGAATTCGATACATTTTTATATTGATAGGCCTAATTGTAAATTATTTTTTGTTTCAGAAACGAGGGGATCTGTTGCTCCAGTACTTTACGAAAAAGTGGTGACGGTTTCGGCAAGACTTGAAGATACAGTAGTAGTTCCATGCGTGGCTCATGGAAACCCGAGACCCGTATACAGGTAAGCAATCACCGAGTTCCTAGGCTAGATCTTTGTACCTTATCCTATCAGGATAGTTTGTCTTCATTTAGCTGATGTTTGGGCCATTTTCCGTACAACGTTTTAATTGTAAATTCGGAGCTGTCCTATTCAAGGGCGCTTGAAACGATATTCACATTAAGTTTTCGTTTGCAACAGGACGTTAAGTGAAGATAATTGTATATCATTGGAACACAGGAGATTTCCCACATTCCTCGGTACAGGCTACGTACATTTATATCTGAATTTACTGCATAAACTAAAATAATTATTAACTTACTGTGACGATTTCATTAATAAAAATATGTTAATTAATTAAATTGTTAATGTATAAGCTGAGAAATTTTAAAATTTTAATAAAATCTCACATTTTAAACTAAATCTTATTGCTATCATTAAATAATAATAATATTTAATAAAAAGTCTAATAATAAAATAAAAGGGAATACAATTGTACAGAAAGGGTAAAGCTTGTTTATTAATCCTGCATATACAGGCACTGACCAGAATTAACTTGTTTTCTGACCCCTAAACAAACTAAATATAATTGTAAATTTTGTTATTATTTAAATAATTAAATAAGACCACTGTAATGTACTTTGATAACGTCTGTAACTAAGAATATCTCTATTTAATTATTTAATCAAACTTTAGTCCTTTAATTAAATTAGAAACATGGAACTACTTTTATGTTGACTAGTAATTGTCGCGAGATTACTACTCTCCCCCTTACTATTTTAGCCCACTTGCAATGGAGCGCTCACGCCGTAAGCTGCGTACAGCGTTGTTTCGCGACGCGTGTATAATTATGTGAATGGTTGGTTCAATGAATATTTAAATAACTAAATTTGTGCGGCGATGACATCTCTCTCTCAATGAATAAATAACAAACTATGTAATTCATACACTACTACAAACATGAAGGTGATATTCAACTAATCTATAATCATGTGAAGTGTATTACTGTGAAACAAACTTTCTATTTATTTATTATAACTACAAGAATTACAACAGTCGTCTAAGATGAGAGTATCCTACAAGAATTACTACAGTCGCCTAAGATGAGAGTACTTCACCCCGAATGATATTACAGACTTCAGGAACTTCACCGTCACCGGATACTAAGCCAACGACAGACCTTCAGGAAACGCACGAGGGCCGAAGAACCAATTCTGCAGCAAATACTGAAAACCAGGTGACATGGGGGCTTGTCTTCCATGGTTATGAGTTACTAAAATATTTACCCACAAAAGACAATTTAACTCACCACTTTTAAGACTTTAAAAGACAGACATTATATGTAACATGTAGTCTGTAATCTAATAACACTGGTTACAGCAAAAGAGTAAATGTTTAAACTAAACGTTTTCTTGTTTTGAAAGATTAATAAAGTCCATTCTTCAAATGGCTCAATTTTCAATATTGTATATGGCAAGGTGACCATTATTAACTTAATATGTATTCAATCCCGGATCCGTGGAATAAATTAAATAGATGTACATCATATTTTGAGGGCCCTTATGAAAGAGTAATATATATAATTATACTGTAAACTATATATGTTGAGAACTTTAAATAGAGAACTTTATCTCTTAATGTAATAAAGAGATGTCATCTGAGTACCGAATAAACTGAGTGCATAAATCAACAGTCTCCCCTTCCCAATATCCTGATATAAGAATTGTTTTATTTGTTGTGATTAATTTTCAGCTCGTCACAACGAAAGGCAGCCTGTATAATTGGCATAACCAATTAACGCGGGTTCCCTACGTTATAACACAAGTTAAGATGTTATATTACTTTTATTGGACCACGGCAACTTTTAAATTTACTTTAGGATTAAAACGATTCATGGAATTCTATTTTAATCCTATAATAAAGCATTTTACAATTATTCACAGCTTTCAACAAGAAAATCCAGTGTCACTTGAAATCTGTGCTATTTGCGATGCTAATAAAACATTAAATCATTGATCGATTCTAGACAACAAACACAGGTGCCACAGTCCTGTTCGCTGTTTAGTTGGTTACGTTGGACACTTTTTTGCCCACAGTTCCCACAGTAGAATACTCAGATTCCTATAGTTTTAAACCGTGCGTAAGTTATAGCAATTACCGTCCTTCTTTAGATTCCCTCGGTTAACGTAAAGCAGTTTTACTGCAGTACCCTTTCTGGAGTACTGCATTTATTTTTCAGCCTCATAGCAATACAAAGTATGACTTCATAATTTCCGTAACATGCGCCCATTATCTTCAGTCTCCGTACTGAGACAAAACTTATAAACACACTGCGCTGTCAGTCATACTTTCTTGCTTTGCTCTCAGCTTCAAATAAAAATTTATACAAATATTCTATACTTTATACAAATTGTCTTCGCTTTATAATGATCCGACTGTCTTCCACCGAGGACGGAAACTATGTAAGATTGGTCACTTATCATGTTCATTCAACGCCTTAGGTTTTCTTCACTCGCTATAGATATTTAAATTACTTGACAATTGGCAATTACAATTATTGTGGCTACTTTTAGTTAGTTCGTTTCACTTTCTGTGACCGCTTTAGTTCGCTTTAATTTTACGTGGAGTTTCCAGTTCCCCTTGCTGTTATGCTACATCACTTATGATCTTCTACTGCGTCTTGTTAGTATATGCTGAACCTTGTAATGTTTCTCTTATTGTTATATGTAAATTACGTTAAGTATTTTATTTTACCTTTGTGCACGTATAGATCCTTCTTGTACTTTAATTATTAGGGCGTAATTATATTTTGTTACTCCATAATTGCTTTGGAATCAAGAAAACGTGTACAGAAAGTGGCGTTCAGGCGTTCAGTAACACTAAAAAAATGTGTTTCAACACAGACATATATCTCTGAGTAAAAATAATGGTAAGTGAAGAACGTTCTGACGCGAAGAGATTTTACTCGATTTTCTAAGGAATATTTCATTAATGTAGTAGATTCCAAGTACGAATTTCCAAGTTTATGCGGTTACATTTGGCACAAAACGTTTGAATTTTTTTCTTTTACATAATATAAGCTAACCAGAGTAGCCTTTGGGGCGTGTGACAGGTGCGATTGCATATTGTCCCATGCTGACTCACCAAATGAATGAAAACGAACTATAAAAATAAATTTTTAAACTACTTATTGTTTATGATTTTAATATCGGTAACAAAATATATATCTAATGAAATATTGGCAGCAAAACACAACGTTATGACTAGCAAAACTGCGTCTCTGAACGTGGTCTAATACAGATTACAAGAGCTTGGAGGCACTTACAAAAAATAATCATAAAATCAGCCCAGGCGAAAAGGCGAAGCGTGAGACAAGTGATTTCATTGTGTTCGGTATATATATTCAAGCAGTAATATAAACGGTTGTGACTTGCTTTTACTTACAGCCAACACCATTGATAGTTTATTATCAATGTCACTAATACTGATAACTGCAATTATTAATCGGACCAAATAAGGAAAGGATTGACGTCCTATCTAACAACGACAGTAATCAGTGTGAGACAAAATGGTAGAACCTCTATAGAACTGTTCAAGTACTTTGAAAATAAAGTAAAAAAGTCAATATGCATTTAAAACAATTTGTAATGAAAGTTCCTTACCTTGTACACTGTAACGAATTCGTTTCCGGGATAGCTTAGATATTATACCAATGTGTATGTAATATGTGCCACCTGTCCCGTCTGTAATTAATTACAGTAACCAACAGGACTTTCATTCTCCGCGTGTCTGGATTAACAGTTAGCGCAACCTAACACCACCAGTAGTCTTATCACTCTTTATTCACGTAATCCGATTGTGTTTGTGTCTGCGTTCGTATAACTGATGTTTGTAAATTGTGCGTTGTGCATATTGTTAAGACGGTCGCAGATATCGTCGTGTTGTACGGTGGAAACAGAATAACTGACATCCACATGAAACCGCTAATTTCAGCTTTAATACAGTTAAAGATACACACATACAATAAATCAACCAAAAGATTATTCACCACACAGGAATGTAACAAACAATAAATGTCACTTTATTAACAGAGTCGCACTAAATATCACACAATAATCACTTCACACTAAACCGCAAGTCACAGTAACACATTTCCTATAACGCACATTAGTATCGCAGGTCTAAAACTCAACTCTCTGCCTAGGAAGCCGTGATTTTTTACTTTTCCTGTGTAATGTAATGTGGACTGGATGGCAGTAGAATATTTGACAGGCGTCTCTAATGCGTGTCTCAAAAATTCGAGGCGTAATCACAACGCGTGTGAAGTGTCACGTAGCCACACAATCACCTCAACGTAACAATATGAACAGATTGTGCGATTATAGTACGTTAGGAGTATTAGTAATGGCTAGAAATCAAGGATGTTTCGTAAATACAAAACTAGATGTTAAATAATAAAAGCGGGAAGCTTGTGGTTTACAGGTCTGTTAATTAACATATTTTTGATAGTAATTAAAAACAATAGTTGATAAAATACAATACAACAATACAACATTTGGCTGTATTTGGGTTTGGGTTATGTTTTGGGTGTATTTTGGTTTAGTGGGTTGGGTTTGGTTGGGTTGGGTTTGCGTCTGGGTTTGGGTTATACTTGGGTATTTGGCTATATTATGTATGGTACAATATTTGGTATTTTTGGTTAAAGCAATATCATTCAAATTGTTTAGTTCCACTTTGAGGATTATTACGTGTTAACCTGATAAAGTTACATTCATATTAATACAATAACTTTTCCTGGAATTTTAATACAGCGTCATATAGAATGGGTGGAGTGGGTTTAGGAGGCTGTTGTTTGATTTTATGGTGGTTATGAGTTGAGCCCTCTGAGGCTAACGTAATCTATCATATATGAATGCATACTGTGATGGGATGGAAAGAAACGAGGCTGCCTGTTTGCTAGAAATCATTAAAAAATATAACACACAACAATTAATCGATGATTTCAATTATGATAACAGGTTTTTTTTAAATTTTTAGTGAAAACTGTAAGCATGTACATTGCCTATGAGTACTACATAAATGTTAAACTACAATCAGCTTACTTATAAACATGTGCTTTAACAAGTGACTAAATTATATCGACCACTTCATATATTTTAGTTAGAATATCTAAAAATTAAAAAGCAGCAGCATACTGAAATTATATTCTTGTCATATATAGGTTTTAAATTAGGAAAATATAATCCAGTTTCTTTAGTATCGCTCCTTGTAGCTCAACATTTTTTAATACCGTGCTTTTTCGTTTATTTTACAATATTTTAAATAAACCGATCGATAACTTAATTTTATTATTTTAGATTCCAAGCAAAAATCCAACAGACAATGTATTCTTAAAATATTTTTGTTTTAAAACACGAGGGTCACTGAATGAGTGTTTTCATGTGGAGCGTTTTTAAATAAACTAGAAAAATACAGATTTTACTCAGTTTCACACACACACACACACACACACACACACACACACACACACACACACACACACACACGCACGTGTGTGTGTGTGTGTAATTCCCTACGTGAACATATGTTTGAACATGCTTAATATAAAATTAATAATTATTCACTGCTACTGACTACATATTACTGTTACCTAAGTGCAGTAAGCGTTAGTCATATTTTGTGTTTATGAAATTAATTGCTCACACCGAAGTGGAGTGTGAAACGAGTGCAGTTGTCTCTGAATTGTCTTTGTGAAACAGACACAAAATCGAATTTTCAGAACGACTATAGCTCCTTCATTCAAACCGTTACAATCGGCAACAGTTAGCAGTCGCATTTAATTTTTTGTCTCACTAAATGGAGTTAGATTGTTGACATGTTTCTACTTTATTAAGCAGTTAATTAAATACTATAATCGAATCTATAATAGTTGAAAACTTGTTTCCATCGTTTCTCAAATTATTAAATAATACAACAAAAGGTCTTTAACAGATGAACACACATCCTTCCACTGTTCGGTCTTTTTTTACGTTGTAAGGATAACACAAAGTTCTTGAATACTTTCAGTAATATTTCTCAATCATCCGTTTAGTATAACTGAAAACTGAGCAGTTGTTATTATACCAGACACAGCACAATAACCCTTCCTGATCGTCCAAGATGTACAGGTTTGTCCTTACGGCGCAAAAACTTACAGTGTGTTCACGCCACGGCGCTGTATAAGGCACGGTGTGCCGCCTGAATGGTGGGCTAAATACGAATCAGGCTGTATCCTACCTGATGAAAGAAAAGAAGATTAAAATATCCTCATCGTTAATGTGAAACGTATTTTTCCCGGCAGTGACGCCTTTAATAGTCTTGACCTAACATTTATTATACCACAATGTCTCCATATGCGCATGTACACCCACATATTTATACACTTGCCGTTTGCTGTAGTACTTCTAATTGTCTTCCATCACTAGACAGCGGACTTAAGGACTACAGTAAATTTTAGTTCTACAAGAAACCCTCAAGTGCCTGAATTCCTATAATTTCAGTGTGAATTTAAACGTAATATATAATTTCAATATTGATTTCTGTTATGAGATTTTGTCCTTCCTCTTCGTTATTCTTGATAGTGACGATAGCTGAAAAATGGGTGCGTTTAAATTCGATTTTGTATCCTGTAATGTTGTAGTGATGTGTCCGGGGTGATGTCTCCCGGTCTTCACCGATCTCATGGGCTCCTTGCGTCTCCTGTTGCAGTCGGAGTAGAGTATTACGTTGAAGACGCCTGTGGTTTCGTTTGGAAATTCTAAGTGCTCGTGCATTACACAACGCTCCCTGATCTGTTTTAAACACACGTTTCTATAGAGACTCACGTGTGCCAACAGTTCGCAAGTTATAATCCCTCCCAGTAGCAGATCGGACTCATCGTTTTTCCTTAGTTTATCAAAAACACCGAGGTTCGTTGCCATAGTATACGAAGCCCGAGTAAACAGCAAGATCACCGTTACGGCTGGACTGGCCAAGAGAGGAGAGCCACTGATGACAGAGTAAAGCAGGTGTACATGAACGTTTAGCTGAAAGAGGACATCCACCTATGATCCACGGTCTTGATACCGGAAAACACACATAATATACTCCGATCTTGAAAACGTAGAAGCAAAATAAAGTCTAAAAATAAATCAGGTTTAGATTTACGTGTTTGCTGCCGTACATTTAATAGCGTCAGAATGTATTATTGTTTGGATATTGACCCCAAAACTTGTACTCATACTCTTCAAATGCTGAAAACTGATGACGCTATTCAGCGCTATGTACAAGCTGCAGTTTTGTGGTGTTCTGTTCCCATTAATTAAAATTTAATTTGTTCTCTTCGGAATGCAGGGTTACACTGCAATTAGAAAATCTAATATAAATTGCAGGCCGTAGGGCACATAGCAACATATATATTTATAGGGAATAGATTCTTGGAAGGTTTTTTTGTATTGTGTTTGCTGGAGCTGTTACCACCAGGTAAATAACACCTTCAGAACAAGACGTTGATACTAATATGTATTATAACGGTATATCTATGTGTATATAGGTTGCATATACAAATTTATTTGTGTTTGAGGAGCCCCGCGTTCTTGGAGCGCCAAAATTATATAACACTACAAATTGATATTTATTTAATGTAATTTAAATGTGTGTGAAAATGTGTGTTATATAACATAACAAATTCAATTTAATTTATTGAATTGATTTCATGGGTGTAATTGTAATAAGAAGATGATACGTTATTTAAGTTTAAACTTGTTCCGTAATTTATTTATTAAACAAAATCTTTTATATCGCATATTAAACATTGACTCATTATTATATCGTTTGTACGACGTTTTTGTACATAACTTATTGCTAACAAATTACATACACAAGTTATACACAAATCTCATTATCTAATTATAATTACGTTAAAATATTTATTTTACTCTCGGCTTACTCATTGTGTGCTCATCTTTTTGCGATTGCTGATGCATTAGCTTCAAAAATGAATTTACTTCTATTCAGATTTCTTTTATATTACTTTGTTTTAATTTTCTACTGCATATGCATTCTCCTTTATCATCAAAGACTTTACGAATTACGTTAATTCAAAAATTAAATATTTCTCTTATCATTTACGTTACTAATTACTAAATTTGATGCAAGAAATATTATTCTAATTTTTATTCTGCTTTTACATTTATGTATAATTTATTTATTTTAATACTGGTTGAATGTCTTTCATTCCAAATTTAATTAGTGTCTTCCAAATGTCTATAATTACAATGGTTTTTTTATCACCTCGTTTGACGTGGTTATTCATCCGTTCGTCCTCCTTTGGTCCTCTGGTCGTGTCCTCCGTGTCCTTTTGGTCCTCTGGCCGTGTCCTCCTTGTCCGTTTGGTCCTCTGGTCGTGTCCTCCTGCATGTGTTGATTAATAGTCGTCTCGCCTGACGTCATATGCTGCCAGTGTGTCCATAGACCTCATCGTATGTATTCTGCGGCTCTGCTTGGACATCTAGTTTGTCCTGTGACTTTCACTATAGATGTGAATTGGCGTCGTCGACTGACATAGACTCCTGCGGCAACGGTTGAATCGAGAAGAAGAAGCTTTATTAGCGCGACCTGGTATTTATAGTCAGGTCGTGCAAAAATTCCTGTCTGAACAATATTTAACCTGTCAGATTGTGTCGAGCGTCACTTTTCCCACTCTGGTTCAAGTCACAATTTTCGCCTATCTTCGCGAATTACGAAGTTTGTTTCACATCACTCAATGGTCAATCGATCACTAATTTTTATGGGATTACTATACATAAATTGCACTTCTTTATGGTACTCACAAAAAGAGCTATTCATTTTTTACTTCCATGTTCCTTAAGGAAATGGAAGTATGGTGATGGCAAAAAAAATCGTGTTCGAGATTATTGCAGATTCTGATTGTACTACACTCAAAACATGAAAAAAATTCGTTTTTCGAAAAGTGTCTGTGTGTGTGTCTGTGTGTCTGTAGATTTTTTTCTATGGCAAACGATAACAGCCGCAAATTCAAACAGAATCAAATAATTTTTTGCATACAGCCCTGATTTGTAGAGTACTCGCGACCTATTGTTTTTGGTGAAGATCGGTTAAGGAAAAGGGGTAGTTTACTTGCAACGTTTTATGTTTTAAAAGGGTATTTTCTATGGCAAACGATAAGAGCCGCAAATTCAAACAGAATCAAATACGTTTTTGCATACGGTTCTGGTTTCTTAAGTACTAAAGACCTATTGTTTTTGGTGAAGATCGTTTGATGGAAAGGGGTAGTTTACCAGCTACGTTTTTTGTTTTATCAAGGGTATTTTGTATGGCAAACGATAACAGCCGCAAATTCAAACAAAATCATATAATATTTTACATACAACCCTGAATTGTAGAGTTCTCAAGACCTGTCGTTTTTGGTGAAGATCGGTTAAGGGAAAGGGGTAGTTTCCCGGCAACGGTTTTTTATCAAGGGTAATTTTTTCTATGGTAAACGATAACAGCCGCAAATTCAAACAGAATCAAATGATGTTTTGCATACAGCCCTGTATTGTAGAGTTCTCAATACCTATTGGTGTTGGTGAAGATCGGTTAAGGGAAAGGGGTAGTTTACCGGCAACGTTTTATGTTTTAAAAGGGTATTTTCTATGGCAAACGATAAGAGCCGCAAATTCAAACAGAATCAAATACGTTTTTGCATACAGCACTGTTTTGTTGAGTACTAAAGACCTATTGTTTTTGGTGAAGATCGATTAAGGAAAAGGGGTAGTTTACCAGAAACGTTTTTTGTTTTATCAAGGGTATTTTATATGGCAAACGATAACAGCCGCAAATTCAAACAGAATCATATAATATTTTGCATACAGCCCTGAAATCTAGAGTTCTCAAGACCTGTTGGTTTTGGTGAAGATTGGTTAAGGGAATAGGGTTGTTTACCAGCAACATTTTATGTTTTATCAAGGGTAATTTTTTTTGACGAACGATAACTGCCGTACATTAAAACAGAATCAACTACTCTTCTGCATACCTTTTTGAATTATACAGAACTCAAGGTCTGTTGATTTTGTTGAAGATCGGTTAAGGGAAAGGGGTAGTTTACCTGCAGCTTTTTATGTTTTAACAAGGGTATTTTTTCTATGACGAACGATAACTGCCGTAAATTCAAAGAGAATCAACTAATGTTTTGCATACTGCCCTGAATTGTAGAGTTCTCAAGACCTATTGTTTTTGGTGAAGATCGGTTAAAGGAATAGGGTAGTTTACCAGCAACGTTTTATGTTTTATCAAGGGTGTTTTATATGGCAAACGATAACAGCCGCAAATTCAAACAGAATCAAATAATTGTTTGCATACAGGCCTGAATTGTGGAGTACCTAAGATTTGTCGTTTTTGGTGAAGATCGGTTAAGGGAAAGGGGAAGTTTACCGGCAACGGTTTTTTATCAAGGGTAATTTTTTTCTATAGTAAACGATAACAGCCGCAAATTCAAACAGAATCAAATGATGTTTTGCATACAGCCCTGTATTGTAGAGCTCTCAATACGTGTTGGTGTTGGTGAAGATCGGTTAAGGGAAAGGGGTAGTTTACCAGCAACATTTTATGTTTTAACAAGGGTAATTTTTTATATGACGAGCGATAAGTGCCGTAAATTCAAACAGAATCAACTAGGTTTTTGCATACCTTTTTGAACTAAAGAGAACTCAAGGTCTGTTGATTTTGTTGAAGATTGGTTAAGGGAAGGGGTAGTTTATCAGCAACGTTTTATGTTTTAAAAAGAGTATTACTTCCATATTCCTTAAGGAATGGAAGTATGGTGATGGCAAAAAAATCGTGTTCGAGATTATTGCAGATTCTGATTGTACTACACTCAAAACATGAAAAAAAGTCGTTTTCCGAAAAGTGTCTGTGTGTCTGTCTGTGTGTCTGTGTGTCTGTAGATTTTTTTTCTATGGCAAACGATAACTGCCGCAAATTAAAACAGAATCAAATAATTTTTTGCATGCAGCCCTGATTTGTAGAGTACTCGCGACCTATTGTTTTTGGTGAAGATCGGTTGAGGGAAGGGGTAGTTTACCTGCAACGGTTTTTTTTTATCAAGGGTAATTTTGTTTGTTTGGCAAACGATAACAGCCGCAAATTCAAACAGAATTAAATAATGTTTCGTATACAGCCCTGAATTGTTGAGTTCTCAAGACCTATTGTTTTTGGTGAAGATCGGTTAAGGGAAAGGGGTAGTTTACCTGTAAGGTTTTATGTCTTAACAAGGGTATTTCCTATGTCAAACGATAACAGCCGCAAATTCAAACAGAATCAAACGAGTATTTGCATACAGCACTAAATTGTAGAGTTCTCAAGACCTATTGTTTTTGGTGAAGATCGGTTGAGAGAAAGGGGTAGTTTACCACCAACGTTTTTTTAACAAGGGTATTTTCTATGGCAAACGATAACAGCCGCAAATTCAAACAGAATCAAATAATGTTTTGCATGCAGCCCTGATTTGTAGAGTACTCAAGACCTATTGTTTTTGGTGAAGATCGGTTAAGGGGAAGGGGTAGTTTACCAGGAACGTTTTTTTATCAAGCGTATTTTTTTCTATGGCAAACGATAACCGCCGCAAATTCAAACAGAATCAAATAATTTTCTGCATACAGCCCTGATTTGTAGAGTACTCACGACCTATTGTTTTTGGTGAAGATCGGTTGAGGGAAAGGGGTAGTTTACCAGCAACGGTTTTTTTTTAACAAGGGAAATTTTTTTTTTTGGCAAACGATAACAGCCGCAAATTCAAACAGAATCAAATAATGTTTCGTATGCAGCCCTGAATTGTAGATTTCTCAAGACTTATGGTTTTTGGTGAAGATCGGTTAAGGGAAAGGGGTAGTTTACCTGTAACGTTTTATGTTTTAACAAGGGTATTTCCTATGGCAAACGATAACAGCCGCAAATTCAAACAGAATCAAAAGATTATTTGTATACAGCCCTAAATTGCAGAGTTCTCAAGACCTATTGTTTTTGGTGAAGATCGGTTAAGGGAAAGGGGTAGTTTACCTGCAGCGTTTTTTTATCAAGGGTATTTTCTATGGCAAACGATAATAGCGCAAATTCAAACAGAATCAAATAATGTTTTGCATGCAGCCCTGATTTGTAGCGTGCTCAGGACCTATTGTTTTTGTTGAAGATCGGTTAAGGGGAAGGGGTAGTTTACCTGCAACGTTTTTTTATCAAGCGTATTTTCTATGACGAACGGTAACAGCCGCAAATTCAAACAGAATCAAATAATTTTTTGCATACGTCCCTGAATTGTAGAGGTCTCAATGACTTTCGATTTTGGTGAAGATCGGTTAAGGGGAAGGCGTAGTTTACCTGCAACCTTTTACGTTTTAACAAGAGTAAAGTACTTGAAAATTTATTTAAACTTTTTGAAACAATGGTAATTGTTAAAAATAAAATAATTTTGTTGCCAGGCAATAAAATTATAATTTTTCATTTTAATGTAATATAATATTTTTCATTTAATACAGCAATAAAAAGGCAGGTAACACACAGCCTGGCTGTTTGGCTGAAAATGATTTTAAATATAAATCTTAGAATATGGAAGTCATGTATGGTTCTCCATACCGATATTTTTTTTTTTATGACGAACGATAACTGCCGAAAATTCAATGAGAATCAAAAAATTTTTTGCACCCCCTGAGTTGCAGAGAGCTCAAGGTCTATTGATTTTTGTGAAGATCGGTTAAGGAAAAGGGGTAGTTTACTTGCAACGTTTTATGTTTTAAAAGGGTATTTTCTATGGCAAACGATAAGAGCCGCAAATTCAAACAGAATCAAATACGTTTTTGCATACAGCCCTGGTTTCTTATGTACTAAAGACCTATTGTTTTTGGTGAAGATCGTTTGATGGAAAGGGGTAGTTTACCAGCTTTGTTTTATCAAGGGTATTTTGTATGGCAAACGATAACAGCCGCAAATTCAAACAAAATCATATAATTTTTACATACAACCCTGAATTGTAGAGTTCTCAAGACCTGTCGTTTTTGGTGAAGATCGGTTAAAGGAAAGGGGTAGTTTACCGGCAACGGTTTTTTATCAAGGGTAATTTTTTCTATGGTAAACGATAACAGCCGCAAATTCAAACAGAATCAAATGATGTTTTGCATACAGCCCTGTATTGTAGAGTTCTCAATACCTATTGGTGTTGGTGAAGATCGGTTAAGGGAAAGGGGTAGTTTACCGGCAACGTTTTATGTTTTAAAAGGGTATTTTCTATGGCAAACGATAAGAGCCGCAAATTCAAACAGAATCAAATACGTTTTTGCATACAGCCCGGTTTTGTTGAATACTAAAGACCTATTGTTTTTGGTGAAGATCGATTAAGGAAAAGGGGTAGTTTACCAGTCACGTTTTTTGTTTTATCAATGGTATTTTATATGGCAAACGATAACAGCCGCAAATTCAAACAGAATCATATAATATTTTGCATACAGCCCTGAAATCTAGAGTTCTCAAGACCTGTTGGTTTTGGTGAAGATTGGTTAAGGAAATAGGGTTGTTTACCAGCAACATTTTATGTTTTATCAAGGGTAATTTTTTTTGACGAACGATAACTGCCGTACATTAAAACAGAATCAACTACTCTTCTGCATACCTTTTTGAATTATACAGAACTCAAGGTCTGTTGATTTTGTTGAAGATCGGTTAAGGGAAAGGGGTAGTTTACCAGCAACATTTTATGTTTTAACAAGGGTAATTTTTTATATGACGAGCGATAACTGCCGTAAATTCAAACAGAATCAACTAGGTTTTTGCATACCTTTTTGAACTAAAGAGAACTCAAGGTCTGTTGATTTTGTTGAAGATTGGTTAAGGGAAGGGGTAGTTTATCAGCAACGTTTTATGTTTTAAAAAGAGTATTTTTTTTTATGACGAACGATAACTGCCGAAAATTCAATGAGAATCAAATAATTTTTTGCACCCCCTGAGTTGCAGAGAGCTCAAGGTCTATTGATTTTTGTGAGGATCGGTTAAGGGAAAGGGATAGTTTACCTGCAACATTTTATGTTGTAACAAGATAAATGTTTCCATGACGAACGATAACTGCCGCACATTCAAACAGAGTCAAATATTTTTTTGCATGCTTCACTGAATTGTAGAGGACGGAAGGTCTGTTGATTTTGGAGGAGATCGGTTAAGAGAAAGGGGTAGTTTACCTGAAACATTTTATGATTTAACAAGAGTAAACTACTTAATTTTTATAAATAAAGTATCCTGATAAGCTCATAGTAATCCACTGTAGAAACGTAGATGAAATATCTATAAATGAAGAAGTTAGGTGAACGGGGTGGGGGTTATTTTCTATTATTAAAATTATAGTTGAAGGTGGAGGGGAGAATTTTTTATATGTGTACTACGTTATCGGCAACAAAGAAGTAGTTTTTTGTTAAAATTGCTTCCCGGGCTCTTTAGCCGTAGTCCAATGTTTTCTGCAAAACCAGACTTTTCGGCAGTGCCATCGACTGCCATCATCGGTGAAAATCGAGTGCGAAAACGTGAGGTGGTATACGTTAGTAACCACAGTACTGTGGTTAATGCTGAAGCAATAAGTAGAAAGACGTAGTTTCTATGGAAATATTTCATTTCGAATATGATTTTAAATATAAGTCTTAGAACATGGAAGTCATGTATGGTTCTCCATACCGATATTACTTATAGTAATTGCACTTTTCGTCACATCGATACTGTTTTTTAACACTTTATTCACCTATAATTTCTATACACTTTGGTGTCTTTTGTTTTATCCTATCGTACACAATTTTCTTGTAATTAAAATAAACATATAACTATTCTACTTGAAAAGGGGTTGGTTACATTTCAGGAACGGACAGGTTTCACACACACCAACAAAATACGCGCGTACACAACGCTAGCGACAGGTATGTCGAAAATGCATGTCCATGCATGAATTCTGCGCTCCCTATTTTTACTACGATCCAGCTTATGCAATCTGAATCATGTTTATTAATTCATGTTTATTTATTTTTATTATTTATTTCGTTTATTTTGGCAATGCACAGTACCGTTAATGTTTGTACAGTTGCAGTATATTACAATGTGGCAAGAGGTTTATCAAATGTGTAATGAAAACGACCTGATTTATTATAGGTCAAAATCAGTTATCTATGACGAAGGTGTGAATGGATAAGAACTTATTGCCAATATGTTAAGGACTTCTAAATCCTTGTTATAGTATTAAGATACTGATGACTGAAAGTGAAGTATAGTGTTTATGAAAGAGTGTGTGTCAGGGAATCGGTGCACTGTTTTGCGCGTATCGTTTAAAACACGTGTGCAACATGGTCACGCTGCTCGGGAAGGTCGTCGTCGTCATCCCTAAAGGTTTGGTCTAATAGCTTGTCACAGTCTGCATTCAGCCATTGTTTACGGGATCTTCCCACTCTTCTCTTTTGTCCTTGTACGGTAGTCAGGGTTCTTGGAAATGTTGGATCCATTCTCTCCACATGTAAGCACAAGCACAACTAAGTTTTATACAAGGATATTTTAACATTTAAACTTTCAGCTATCCACATTCCCTTCTAGCATGGCCATTTATGATGAGATCTCTCCTAGTAGAACCCTTTACAACCCTTAAGAACCTTATTTCTACCTCTTGTGTTCTAGAAACATCTTTTGCCTTCGAATTCAAGTTTCACTGCCATACAGTACTGTACAGTAATTGAAGTTTAACCAGTACATTATAATATTTCAATTCCGTACCTGTTCTTTATTTCATTTAAACAAAATAAAATAATATATTATTAATTGTAATCATGGGTTAAAAATGTAGACAATTTATTACACAATTTAACCCACGTGGTTCCGAATGTTACGGCACCGGAATATAATTACAGCTGTCTTCTCCAGTGTGACATAACGTCATTAGATGCGTGTAATTAATTTATGCTTAATGATTACGTATATGTTTTGTTCCGACCGGGGCGTCGATTAATGAGATCGTGACATAGCCTCGCCAACGCATCAGGCTACTGTAGACTTACTAGGCTATACTGGACCAGCAAAACTGTGAAAAATTTCCGCGATTGTGGCTGCCTGATTATTCGGAAAGAAAGGTGAGATCGACGGAGAACATTCCACTAACGTATCGGTGAATCCAACATCGAGATCTCCCTGAGACTTTAGAACGTCGGAGTCCGGTCTAAATGTAGGTATTCTACTCTATTCTACACTAAGCTGTAATTGTAAGGACATTAAATTCTTGAAAGTAATTAATAGGCTGCACTTTAAATATAGTTCATATTAATTCATGTAAAGTCACGAGAAGCTTATTATTCATTTATAAAATTTTTTCAACAGTGTTTTTGTAAGGAATGCTATTTTAGTTAAACTATTTATCAAGTCAATTACATGCCTATTAAAGAACATTGACATTTGTACTTAATACACATTAAAAGAGCTATACTTTATTTAAATTTAAGTTAAAAGCATAAAAGAATGTATTTATTTAAAGTTTATAAAGAGAACAATCAATAAATATTTTCAAAGAGAATTAACACTGTTGCACACCATTACAGAAAAATTATTCCGATTAGCGTTTTGAAGCTTCACAGCTCATCATCAGAACGGAAAGGATTTTGAGCTGCATGAAAAATCTATATTTTTTCTATAGTTGCGTGCAACAGTGTTAATTATGTTTGTGATTATAACCACTAACACAATTTTATTAATTAAATAAATATTTTATGTGTACCAATAAACGTATTATAAATCATTCACCCAAAATAGTCTGCAATTTTCTATACAGACCTCAACCTGTCGTGTTGCAATGTGTGTGTGTGTGTGTGTGTGTGTGTGTGTGTGAGAGAGAGAGACAGAAATTGTGTATGTATAGGCTATAGATAGCCTATATCCCTCACAACACTTCATTTACTGTTCTATATGCAAATTATTATATTAATATTATAAACCGTTTTTATTCAAGAATCAAACAAAGTACATTCTTCAAAGAGATGCTTATTACACACTCGCGCGCGCGTGTGCGCGCTTACAGAGCTTGTGTAATTCACACACTAATGCCGCAGTCGTTTTCTAGGCCCTAACCTCCTTCCGAACATCCGCCCCTACACCAGGAGTGTATTTACGGAGAGGGAGATGAACGGAACCGGACTCCCCCCCAGAGGATCGAAAAGTTGACGAATTTTGTTAATCTTTAATTTATTGTCTGCTTTATTATTTTTTGAGTTGTGTATGCTAATATACAAGAGTTTCAGCTGTGTAACTCTATTTTAAATATACAACCATTTATTGCACAGCATTAGCTTATACGTTTGAAAAATGAAATGTTGGAAAACCAATTCAGTCAATCAGTGTCTTGTAAACAATGCTTCAGTAACGCGTAAGTTTACTGTCTTATTACCGTTTACATTAATGCCACTAATTTCAGCCACCTTAAAGATAGTAATGTTGATTAGTCTTACTTTATTTTTTTTTTTTGTATGACTGGTAGGCAATTAACAACACCTAACAATTCTCCATACAGTATAAGATAACGATAAATGCAAAGCTTGTCGTCGTTTCTCGCACCTTATTCTCAGTTTAGTTAAGTACTTTCTTTTTATGATTTTATATTTCGTTTTCGTTTCTTTTCATTTTTCTCATTTTGAATCAGATCTTCTGTTTATGGTGTTTAGTGGAAGTTATGATGATGTAGGAGAATATGGCTTCCGATTCCGTTGAAATAGTTTATGCTTCGCATAAACATCCCATCTAAGGTTGCAATGAGCAAAGATGTCACAAATTATTAAAAAAAAAAACAAAATTGTCTTCGATACGAAAACTATCATTTATAGTACCCCGTGGTTGTGAATACGTGGGCGAATATTGTCGACCTTAACAGGTCCGTATGATGACCAAAGAGTGAATGTTCAGAGAGGTAATAATTCTCCGTCAAGGTTTGATGAGCATGCGTGGGAGGTGGAACATAAAGTTTCATGGCAGGAAGGAAAACTTATTTGTAGAGAAAAGAAATAGTGTGACAAAAATTTTAAAAATCTGCTTTTATTGTAACCAACAATAATTGCGTTAGTCAGGTTAACAGCGAAATTCCAAACATCTGGCTTCTTTCCATTCGAAAAGCACATCTGTTGTTGGATAGCCTTAGCGGTTTGTACGTAGATGGTGTTTGCCGCCTGCTTTCACTTTAACTATAAAATGGTTGGGCCCGCTGCGCCCTTTTCGCATTGGTTTGTCGACCTTGTTTGTGTGCATTTTGCTTGTGTTTTGTGAGTGTTGTGGGGTTTTTTTATAGTAAGTATTAATTTCTATTATTTGCATTCAGATTGTATATTATGTAAACTCTTGTCATTATCTGTCACTCACTTTTGTTTTTGTTGATTCACTATCACTCATTGGTAGAGTATTATTTATTTATTTACATGTATTAGTTTATAATTAGCCTGAAGAGGGCAGCCGATTGTTTAGGTGGCCGAAACGTAGCATTTATATTTTTTATCTGATGGTAAAGCCTACTCAGATTCAAAAGAACAAAATATTGTTACGGCGGTCTAACAGCTCGTCGTATGGTACAGTGGAAAACAAAATACAAGACACTAATTACTTCACTAATCACCAGCTTTAATTAATACAATTAAATATTTTGTAATTGACAAGATAGTCTCTTAAAACAAATCAGATAGAAATTATTCACACACAATAAAAATGTCGACTAATAGAGTATGGCACAATTATAAAACACATAATACTTCGCCGCAATACTTCAAAGCGCACTGTGTAAATCTTCACTTAAATGGACAGAGTCATCGCCCGACAATAACTGAACTATAACACTACGGACAGCATTCCAGTAAATCACAACTCAAACTGAAACTGAACGTCGCTGAGTACTTGTATTTATACCCCGCCGAAGATCCAGAAACATCCATTAACCACGCATCAGCTCTACACTAGGACGTAACTGATTGCGGCCTAGACACAGTGCGCGTGGCTGGCGACGTCTAGAAAAATCTCGCGAGCGCATGTACGCACACAACATTACAGCCGGATTCCTCTGAAACATTCGATAAACACGTAGATTTTTCTGTGATGTAACATTATCCTTCTCTGGAAGAAATTGTTGCGGGAAAACTAAAGGATGATTAAAAACAGAAACAAATGTCTTACTTGAGTCTGGACAGAATGTTTCTTGGAGTAACTGGCTGCAGAAACGAGTTCCATCAGACTTCTCAAGTCAACAGAATTATCTAGTGAATTTATAATATGGCTAATATCCTTCTGCTCTTCCTACTTGAAGCTGAAACAATAAGATGTAGGCCCTATGTATTATCTTTCGTATTTCGTCGTTTGTCGTTAAAATTGTTTCTCTAAGTATTCTTTTGGTATTCCTACGTGCATTAATATGACTATATACCAAACCAGCTGTTTGTATTCTTTCATCGAATAATATACTGGACATACGTTATTTGCCTTCCAACCTCATTCTTACGTTCTCAGTACGCCATTTTCTAGAACTTCGTTCACGAAATCAGTTTTACAGAAACTAGTCATTACCCATACTTCAGCTCATAAGAGTAAGTGACACTTGGTCTAATGGTCGTTGAATAGACTCACGTTTTTCTATTATGTTTCGCCTGCCTTATTCTGTTTGACCGTCCTCGTTTATCTTCTTCGCCTGGTAGTGTCTTCTTTCTATCTTTCTGTGTTAATGTGCTTCTAACGTAATTGTCTCTCAAGCATTTGCAGATTGTACTCACGTAGCGGGATTACGTTTGCAGGAAATACAAGTAGAAATGTGTTATGAATCAATTTTTTAATTTTAAAGGTCCACGCGAATTTGAAATAAAGCTAAGGCATTATACAAAAGTAGTGATTATACTATCTAAAGGCGTGTAATTGACTAAAATGAGGATATTAAACTATCATATTTACGTTTATTTTTATCACACATGATGCCGATCTCGTTTCTATCGTAATCTTCAGTAGTTTTGTGTAATGTACTTGGTTTTCACCAGTACCAAATAAATGAGTTGACTATGTGAGATCGTTAAATCGTAATTGGAGGAATTGACCGACGAGTGGAAGTAATACCTCGTATGCTTGTTATTGTTGATCATCAACAAAAACAGAACGTTTAGTACTGATCATGTTCGTTTCTGAGATATGCGTCAAATGAAATTTACAACGTCTTCTTGTATTTGCAAAGTATAGAAATGTCTTCTTGTATCGTCTACGATATAAGTGACGTGTAACTTACCATACTGCATATATGTCAGTCGTAGGTGAGTTTAGAGAATGTAGGATGCTCGTAGGGAGTAAGTTGGCAGTTAGCGCGGGGGAATTGTACTCAGAATATATGTTCGAAAATAATTTATTAACTGCTTTCTTCTCTCTCTCTCTCTCGGTGGTTTTCCGTAGTATGGGAGGGAAGCCCTATGTGAGTCTGGGATCCTATTGTTTCAGCTTACCCACTCAAATCTCGGGACTGTTGAAAACAGTGCGTAAGTCATAGAGGTTCTTTCAAACTTATTGGAGTTTCTAATGGGCGCTATTATGCCTAAAGTTTATTTCTTCTTTTGTGTTGACGATGGTCATCAAGAAATATTTGATATTTTTCCCGTTTTCTTACGTTTACTTTATTTGTTTAACAATGTTTTTTGGCGCGACCTGAATTCTCACAGTAGACTTTTCCTTGTCCTACGCTGAGCAGTGGTTGCCATCGTCCGTTTAACGTTCGTGGTAATCACATCTTGCCAAAACTTTCATATAAAAATTAAATCTACAATAGCATATCAATTATTTTATGTTAGCGCCTACTAAACGCTCCCTTCTACGTAAGCTCCAAGTGTGGGATTAGGTAATATTGCGTCCGTAGATTACTGTTGAATCATGGTCCAAGCGCTACTGCCAGTGTTTCAAAGCGTACACTCTTACGTTTAACTAGAAGACAATCCTTGTCCTTTATGCTTAGGCATAGGTAAGGATTGTCCTTTAGGCATTGATAAATCTCCTGCGTGTCAAATACTAGTAAGGGAATCATTGTGGTTGGCCTACTTGCCAAGACCAGTATCTCACTTTCACTATCTACGTCTTTACTATGTGTCTATTTTGTCTGTGTACCTCGGACGAATTCTGTTCTATGATCATAAATATTTTCCTGTTTCAAATAATTATGGCTTACTATTCATTTTACTGGATTCCCTTAGACACTGCTACATGATAAGAGCATAGGGAGCAACTCTGCATAGAAATCAGAGTTGGTTGACTGAAAATGTCAACTCTTTAACAAATTGGTAGTTATCAACCCTTCATTAGCTTGAGAGCTCAGAGGTGGTCTAACTTTGCTATTAGACGTGTCGTATAAATCCATACTACTGTAGCCTTACCGTATTGTGTTGACTGTGAACAGAGTAACACGTTCAAATGTTCTAAAAAATGCCTATTACAACACAAAACACCGTTCAACGATTATATAACATTTAATGAATTTGCTTTAGCTGTAATCGTTGACAAAACGACCAGGCATAGAAAACGGAAAGGGGGTATTTCTGCCGGTGCGGCCGTTGTTCCAGTGTATATAATTAAATACGGGGCGTGGATCGTAATCAGCCCTTATGTAAAATCTGACAGATCGATCAGACAGGTCTAACAAGCGTTTCCTGCGGCCGGCAAAGCAATCCGTCATATTTTAACACCCTTCGTTTGATAGAAACCTCATCGGTTCCAATAAACATACTGCGCATACAACCGTATAATATGTTCGACACACTGCGCGCGCTCGTGTGTGTGTGTGCGAGCGCGCCCGGATGCTTACGCTAATCCGGATGTGAGGCGATGGCAGTGTGATATTTTAATCGCTTCGTGCGTCAGTAGCATTATTTGTGTTGAACTTTGTGAAGTTATTAATAAACACGACAGGTATTATATATTCAATTAATATTTTAATTCAAATATTGCACTGTGTGTGCAGTGCTACGGTTCCAGTCTGTCTGTAATCCCTTTGTCAGCGCAATTCTCTAATACTTTCGCAAAAACACCATACATCACATGGCTAGCACCGAAACAAGGGAAGGTTTAACTGAACAAGGAAAAGCCGATTTTATTACATTCTCTGTATTATATTAACTAGTTCATCCGGAACTTCAATAGATTGAAAGTCAAAATGATGCTTAATATTGACCTTAGAAAAAGTTTCACTCCCTCACTTTCTCTCTCTCCCTCCCTCTCTCTCTCTCTCTCTCTCTCTCTCTCTCTCTCTCTCTCTCTCTCTCTCTCTCTCTCCCTCTCTCTCATCTATCTATTTATCTACTTACCTATTGTAACGATTTAAATGGTAATAAAAAAAATTAATAAAAAAAAAAAAGAAAACGAAAGTAAGTAAGTATTTTAAATCGCACGATTAAACCAAATTCCCCTGAACTAACTCAGAATAGTTATGAGAATTAAATTAAGAAAATCTAACTAAATAAATAATAAAAAAAAATCGAAATGTAAAAAGTAAAAAATAATACAGTTAACCCTTTAGTAAATTATCATGCGTTGACCTGCTTAATTCCGGACACAACGTGCATAGCGAACCGTCTGTAACTTAGAAATATCTGAAAATCGTTTTGTAAATAATTAATAATATGAAGTCACAAGAAGTACTTATAATAATCCCTGTAAACTAAATAAGTCTAGATAAATTGTTTTGTCTTACTATAAGAATGTATATTTAATAAAAAGTTGGAACTATATTATGGCGGAATACTCACTCCGCTTCGTTGCAATCTACCTGTCGTAGCAATGCAAGAGTTACGATGCGGCGTTCAGACTGTAAACACCTCCAAGCGAGGGCTCTTCAAAAAATGTTTGTTTTAAATTTTTAAATGAGTGTTACTACCACTAAAAACGTGGAGAGCTAGTTCTAATTATATATAAGATGTAGTGAGGAATTCGTTAAAGAAATGTGCTAATGTAAAATAAAAAGAACTCGTACATAAGGTGATGTCTCAAGTTAATTAAAAGACGATCTCTCGAATATTGTTCGAGTGATGTAATTCAGATAGTAATGTAAAAAGAAGAAGATGCAAACTCCAGTACTACTCTACCAGTGAACATGTGACGTGCTCAACTGCATATACGGACGACTACCACCTATACAACACTTACCAGAACCGCCGAGGATCAACCCGACTTCACGCAGCATAACATCCATCTCCTCATTAATACACCTAGAAGACTTTCACCGGAAACACGACCCAGATGACTACCCCGACTACCAGAGTGCCGAAGATTCAAGCCCCAGGACAAGGACAATAAAGGCTTATTTGAGAGGTGACTCGGTGGCTTGCCTACCGAGAATTATGTACATTTAAAATATAACTTTTCATACATGCCAGAGACTTTTCAGAGACAATAATCTTCTCTAAGCATTAAGTAAAACAAAAAGAAATGTAAACAGTAATTTCTAAAATCATACGTTGTAACATTAATCTTGAAATATAAGTTATAATCCCTTAACTAAATAATACCATTCTTCAAATGGTTCATGTAATCATGCAAGCTCCTTGATAAGCAAAGTAAAATTCAGACGTCTTTACTAGATTTAAAGAGACTCGGATCCGAGGTAAGTTACATGATCAGTATGATCCCTTGTTTGACAGAAAACCCTTTTTAAATATTTCAGTATAAATTTTTTATGTAATGGGATATATATATATATATATAATTTGTTAATAAAGAGATGTAATCTTATTACAGATTGAAGTGAGTGCATAAATCAGTGAAAATACCTTCCCTTGTGTCCTAATAATTAGAGTAAATATTATTGTTCTATGTGTTGAGTTGATTTTCAGTTTGTTACAACGTAGGCAGCCAGTATAATTGGCTAGCGTCAATTATCACGGGTTTCCTGGATTTGTAACGTAGCCCGGAACGTTACAAAGTTGCGCCACTCTGCTTAATAAAAAAGGTTTGTGAGCATCGTGACGTATAAAGTTGCGCGTGTAAAATATTTGTTACGTACTAAAATAAAATAGATAACTCTCTGCTGATCTATGCACTCAGTTAAAGTATTTCATGTTAATATTAATTTACATAATGTATTTCATGTATTAGCGGTTAATACTGTCGCTACCATTAATAGATTATTACACTATATTAATTGACCATTGAGAATTTATTTTGTATAAGATTACGCAAAATAATACAAACTATCATTGTATTACACCAATGCAAGTACGTACATGAATTTTAGTGCTTGTCAAACTGTTCAGTCTTTAACAGGTTTATATTGCGACAATTCAAGACCTGTAGTTTCCTGAATATGCCTGCATAGAATGTAAGTTGTATGTCTGTCGTCACGGTGAAACATATAAACTCTTGACTAAAGTAGACCAGGTTAATTACGTGTAAATAAATTCGTAACTTAATTTTGTTACTAAAAAAAATAAAAATAAATATTACAGAAATTAAAATTAGAACGTAAGACAATTATTAACTAAACTCAGCTTGTTACAGCCCGTAATACACCTTGTAACTTGTAAAGCGTGTACCATTGCATCGGATTCACCCCTTGTTGAGACTGACTTCCCCCCGTTGAAACCGGTCGATAAAGATAGCCATCAGCTATTGTTATATAGAACAATACCTGAGTGTGTTTCTCGCGTTCCCACGCATACAACAAGTATGCCATTGTTTACAAAATAAACTAGGGTGACCTACATTCCAGCGAACAGCTGATCGTTGACTTTACAATGACGTCTGTGTGGAATTTTTGTCTTTCCCTTAGAAGAGAGATGATTCTCTTATGAACAATGCAAATGCTTTAACCATGAAATAAATTGCTTATGTAATAAGTGTATAGTGTAGTAAAATAAATTTTAAGTAAATTTTAATGTGTTAGAAATAAGGTAAAAATGGCACAATTTAATCCGGATTTACTATTAAAGGACGAGCTGTCTTATGAAGCTCTTTTGCGTGGTCTACCCCATGCGAATGTAACAGTCGCGGAATTGCGCAAGTCAATACGCGAAAGTGGATTTGATACACCTGCGCAGTTAAGCAACCTGAGCGGACTCGATTATGAGAGCGAGAGAGAAATTTGTAATGCCAAGTATAGCGAGTTAACTTTATTGTCCCAAACCCTCCAAGACGAGAAATCTCCTGCGGTAATATTGCGGACAACTCAAAGAATAGAACATTTAACCCGGCGAATGAAAAATTTATTGAACTGGCCTAACCTTACGGAAATACCCTCTGAAGTCCAAAGTTTTGCAGATGAAGCTTTACGTCAATTACCCACTATTATCAATGAGTTACGAAGAAAATCCGACTCGTTCCGAATGGATGAAATTGAGAAGTCCTTGAAGAAACTACACATCTCCCCAGTTCAATCCCCTACGACAGATCACCCTCCACCCAACACGGATCGGGACTCACCCGCCGTATCGCAAGTACAACCTACTCGAGAGCAATACCTAAATAAAGATTTAATGCCCCGACTATATTTGAAGCCCCTCCTCCCAGTGGTTTCCAGATTCGCCCCGGAATGCACGAATTGACAACCCCGAACGCATCATCTGGTCCTCCTAAAGCGATGCCACACGTGAATTATAACGCCGACCTCTATGGAAAAATCACTCATCCCGTAGAGAAACTTTTAGCTGAAATCCCATACACTGATTGTTTAAATGTGACTAAACTACTGAATTTCATCAAATATCTCCTGCAGATAAAAAATCTACAGCAGCTAAATGACTGGCAAATTTTGCAAGTCCTCCTACCGAAATGTAAACCCCCGTTAAAGAATCGTGTGCTAGAATCATTAAGCTCTACCCTTCCAGTAGAAGAACTGCATACCACAATAATAAAATATTTTATTCCCACCGGGATTTATGAAGAACTTAAAAGAAAGACCGTACTACGGGTACAAGGAAATCACGAGAGATTGGCCCATTACATCTCAGACATCAGGGAGTCCTCTCGACTACTACAAGTAGATTGGAATGAGAGACAGATGGTCGACACCATTTTAATAGGATTGTCACCAGAAGAAAGATCTCGTTTAGCGTTGATAAATCGACCCAACACCTTTGCGGATCTAGAACAATGCAGTATCCACTCTTCGAATGTATGGTACTCAGATCAGAACAGACATGCGATTAAATCAACCGAAGCGAATAGAAATGAATTGCAAGCCCTAGTGCCCGATGTGACAACACAGCGTGAAAGGCGAGTATTCAATAGACCTCACAATCTGCACAGCCCCGGTAAGTCAAATGAAACACAACCTAAAACGGAAACTAGGTACTCTCCTCGTAATAAGAATATGTGTTATAACTGCGGTAAATATGGACATATAAGTAGAAACTGTAACAGCAAGCAATACGAACGTAAACACCCTAATCCAAAAAACATGTAAGGCAGGGAGACCCGAAATCCTGTGTCTTCCGCAGCAACTTGAGATCCGGTGAACCCAAAGAAATGTACGACACAAAAAAAAAGAAGGAAAAGAAACACTAAAGAAATAGATTCCTATGTTAGAAAGTTTATTGAAAAATGTAACGCGATAACTAAATGTAATCGGACTAAAAGTCAATTGCCCTTAATACTAATTGACCTAGGTGTTACCTCCACCATCGCATTAATCGATTCTGGATCTACTAGAACCTTAATCAGTCAAAAGTTAGCAGATAAATTATTAGAACACAACCTAGTGAAACGCAGTCAAGCTGTGAATATAAAATGTGCTACAGCCAATAAACAGAATATAGTGATAAAACTTAGCATCACCATTAAAGTAAAAATCAAGAATCTAACGTGGTTTTTTACAATGTTAGTATGTAATGATTTAGGACCCGACCTAATATTGGGAGCAGACTTCATAAGTAAAACGGGAATGATTCTTGACATCCATGAGCAGAAATATTATTTTCGATTCGACCGTACACGGAAGTATAATTTTGATTGTAAAACTAACAAACAAGAAAGTACTAGATCATCGACTGCACACATAGAACACCAAGAGTCTGAATTATCTCATCTAGGAAATAGAGATAGTCTGAGAATGCAGAAATTAATAAAAGAATTTTCCACCGTTCTTACACCTAAGCTAGGACTCACTAAGCTAATAGAATATAAGATCAATCTGAGCGATCAGAAAGTAATACGCCTACCCCCATACAAGTTCTCGCCTCCCAAGATGGAAGTGATGAGGAACCATATCAACAAGTTGTTAGAACAAGGAGTCATTGAACCCTCTACGTCTCCGTATTCACCACCCTCCTTTTTAGTACCAAAAGGTCACGACAAACATAGACTAGTTGTGGACTACCGGCAATTAAACAAACGAATAGAATTTGAATCTATCCCGCTTCCAGACATCCATAGTGCTTTTCATTACTTCACAAAAGCGAAAGTCTTTACGGTAATGGATCTAAATCAAGCATTCCACCAAATACCCCTTTCCGAGGAATCCAAACGTCTAACCGCGTTTGCTGTTCCTTTCAACCTGTACCAATTTACTAGAGTACCCTTTGGAATATCTCAAGGAAGTTCCGTATGTAGTAGATTATTAGAAAGAATATTTCATGATATTAAATTTAAATATGTGTATCACTACTTGGACGACACCGTAATCTATAGCGAATCGTTGGAACAACATCTTAAACATCTACGTGAAGTGTTATCTCGGTTACAAAAAGCAGGATTAACAGTTAACCCCAAAAAGGTAAATTTTGCAGTCCCACAATTTTCATTTTTAGGCCACATCGTGAAAGCCAACGGAAAGGTAAGCATTGACCCCGAACGAACCCGTGCAATCAGAGAATTTTTACCCCCGCGAGATGCAAAAGGTATAGCCCGATTTTTGGGAATGGTAAATTATTTCCACAAGTATATTCCCCATCTTGCCGAAATAGCAGCACCGCTGAATGCCTTAAGAAAGAAGGGAGCGAAATTTGAATGGACAGCACAACACCAAAATGCGTTTGAACAACTCAAAGAAAGCATCATATCTCCCCCAGTATTGCAACTAGCAGATTTCACGAAACCTTTCGTAGTTCAGACCGACAGTTCAAGTGTAGCTTTAGGTGCAGTCATCTATCAAGAAATAGAAAACAGTAGACTACCGATTAGTTATGCTTCACGAACATTGAGCGACCAAAAAAAAAAATTCCGCATATGAATTGGAATGTTTAGCCATTGTTTTTGGGTTTGAGAAGTTTAAACCCTTTCTAGAACATAAAGAATTCCTTTTGGAAACTGATAATCAAGCATTATCTTGGTTACTGAATCACCCTAAACAGTTAGGACGTATTGGAAGATGGGTATTGAGGTTAAACTGTTACAACTTCAAAGTGCAGCATATTAAAGGTACACAAAACGTAGTCGCTGATACCCTGTCCCGCATGTTCCAGTCGCCCACTAATACTCCCGAAAACAAGGAGAGTCCGGAAACACCCATTTTTTACACCGTAATTACTGACTTCCCCCTTGCTTTTACCAACATTGCTCAATATGAACAACAAGACCCTCTTCTGAAACCAATTATAGAACAACTTGAGCAAGGAATTAAACCCGAGAAATATGTATTAAGTAAAAGAATTCTATGCCTCAAAATAAGAAATGGAAAGGAATTAAGGATAATCGCCCCTGATGTAATTAAGCCCATGCTGATGGAGTACTTCCATTCATCCACCATTGGAGCCCATATGGGAATCAATAAAACAATACATCGCATTCGAAAGGAATATCATTGGAACAATATGAACAGCGAAATAGCTAGTTTTTTAAAAAAGTGTAATTTATGCGCTCTCAGTAAACCGGAAAGAAACAGTCAGGTAAGCCAATTAATTTCAGAAATCCCTACTACCCCTTTCTCTAAACTTTATTTAGACTTTTCAGGTCCCTACCCGCGATCTAAATCAGGTAATACGATGCTACTCATATGTGTAGATTCGTTCACCAAATTTGTTTGGATGTATCCCATGCGGCGAGCGTTAGCGTCGACGACTGTAAAAATATTACAGGAGAGATTATTTAAAGATTATGGTACACCTGTACGTATAGTGTCAGATAACGGACCACAATTTAAGGCGAAAGAATTTAAGAATATGTGTTTCAAGTTAGGAATAGACCATATTACCACAACGGAGTATCGACTGCAAGGCAATATTGCTGAAAGGTATCTACGAAACCTCAAATCTGCATTAATCGCCTACCATGCGAACGATCATACGTCTTGGGACCAGAACCTATCCTGGATACAATACGCCTTTAATTCAGCTTATCACGAAGGACATAAGTCTACCACATTTGAACTACTGTATAAATACAAACCAAACCACCCCTTGTCCACAAAATGGAAAATACATGACTTGCTACCTCCGCAAATAATGGATAAGCAGATTAAACAAATCTGGAATAAAGCTCCCGCTAATTTAAGAGCGAACTTAGAGAAATCCCGAAAATACCACGAGAGAAATATTCATAACAATAACAATTTAGTTAGGTACCAAGTCGGTGACTTAGTAATGTACAAGACACACCGGACTAGTAGTGCAATTGATAAGACCACCTCTAAACTATCATACCGATGGTGTGGTCCTTACCAAATCCAGAAGTACTTAACCCCAGTTACCGTAGCCCTGTACGAACCTGCGACTCGAGAATATGTACGAAGAACACATATTTCGCAGAAAAAATTGTATAAAAGGAAAAGAGGAAATAGCATCGCCAAAAATAAAAAAGGTAATACTAGGTAGACAAGTTATCTTGTACCTCAGTAACCATGCTAAGTGTTAATCGTAGAATTGGGAATGAGGCCTGATCAACCTTAGATCCTGTTCAGCGAAAGATGAGCAAAATGAGTAGTCAGCTGACCACTAAATGACCACGAACTGACCAATAAATGACCAGTAAATGAGAAATTATTTAGAAAGTATTTATTAGGAATAGATCGTAGAATTGCATATGCAAATAAGAAGTATCATTCTGGTTGAATATGTTTTGGAGTAACTAATGGATTTGCTGGAGTGAAATTATCAGGGTCACTTAATTTATATGGTTCAAGTATAATATAACAAAAAAAAATAACTAAAATTAATAAAAATCCTAGTATATCTTTAATGGAAAAATAAGGATGAAATGGAATCTTATCATTATTTGAATTAATCCCAAGTGGATTATTTGACCCCATGACATGTAAGAAAATAAGGTAACCAAAACCCAAAGAAAAAACCGGTAGTAGATTTAAGTAATAGAAATAAGAAGAAGTTTTGTGTTTTAAAATGTAGACCTTAAGTGTGAATTTTATGTAATAAAAAAGGTAGTTTGTAAGAATATATATATGTATATTGTTTTATATTCAGAAGAAATAAGTGTGTATAACACATGCCAATAACTAAGTGAAAGAAAAAGGAAAAAGGAGGAGAGAAATTCTACACAGTAACGGCAAGCATACTCCCAGTACCCCACTTTCGAATTTTCCTTATTAAAATTCCCCATGTCGATTTTAAGCGGCGGAGTATGTGACGATTTAAATGGTAATAAAAAAAATTAATAAAAAAAGAAAACGAAAGTAAGTAAGTATTTTAAATCGCACGATTAAACCAAATTCCCCTGAACTAACTCAGAATAGTTATGAGAATTAAATTAAGAAAATCTAACTAAATAAATAATAAAAAAAAATCGAAATGTAAAAAGTTAAAAATAATACAGTTAACCCTTTAGTAAATTATCATGCGTTGACCTGCTTAATTCCGGACACAACGTGCATAGCGAACCGTCTGTAACTTAGAAATATCTGAAAATCGTTTTGCAAATAATTAATAATATGAAGTCACAAGAAGTACTTATAATAATCCCTGTAAACTAAATAAGTCTAGATAAATTGTTTTGTCTTACTATAAGAATGTATATTTAATAAAAAGTTGGAACTATATTATGGCGGAATACTCACTCCGCTTCGTTGCAATCTACCTGTCGTAGCAATGCAAGAGTTACGATGCGGCGTTCAGACTGTAAACACCTCCAAGCGAGGGCTCTTCAAAAAATGTTTGTTTTAAATTTTTAAATGAGTGTTAGCTACCACTAAAAACGTGGAGAGCTAGTTCTAATTATATATAAGATGTAGTGAGGAATTCGTTAAAGAAATGTGCTAATGTAAAATAAAAAGAACTCGTACATAAGATGATGTCTCAAGTTAATTAAAAGACGATCTCTCGAATATTGTTCGAGTGATGTAATTCAGATAGTAATGTAAAAAGAAGAAGATGCAAACTCCAGTACTACTCTACCAGTGAACATGTGACGTGCTCAACTGCATATACGGACGACTACCACCTATACAACACTTACCAGAACCGCCGAGGATCAACCCGACTTCACGCAGCATAACATCCATCTCCTCATTAATACACCTAGAAGACTTTCACCGGAAACACGACCCAGATGACTACCCCGACTACCAGAGTGCCGAAGATTCAAGCCCCAGGACAAGGACAATAAAGGCTTATTTGAGAGGTGACTCGGTGGCTTGCCTACCGAGAATTATGTACATTTAAAATATAACTTTTCATACATGCCAGAGACTTTTCAGAGACAATAATCTTCTCTAAGCATTAAGTAAAACAAAAAGAAATGTAAACAGTAATTTCTAAAATCATACGTTGTAACATTAATCTTGAAATATAAGTTATAATCCCTTAACTAAATAATACCATTCTTCAAATGGTTCATGTAATCATGCAAGCTCCTTGATAAGCAAAGTAAAATTCAGACGTCTTTACTAGATTTAAAGAGACTTGGATCCGAGGTAAGTTACATGATCAATATGATCCCTTTTACAGAAAACCCTTTTTAAATATTTCAGTATAAATTTTTTATGTAATGGGATCTATATATATAATTTGTTAATAAAGAGATGTCATCTTATTACAGATTGAAGTGAGTGCATAAATCAGTGAAAATACCTTCCCTTGTGTCCTAATAAGTAGAGTAAATATTATTGTTCTATGTGTTGAGTTGATTTTCAGTTTGTTACAACGTAGGCAGCCTGTATAATTGGCTAGCGTCAATTATCACGGGTTCCCTGGATTTGTAACGTAGCTCGGAACGTTATATCTATCTAACTTTCCTTTTAACTTTTTTCGCTTAGGAATTTGTAACTTTAAAACCGGAATTCTACAAGATTTAAATTTGTTGAAAGCTAGTTAAAGTGGATGGCTCTATCTGTCACATTTGGTTTTATATTCAAGATGTTTATATGTTACCTTCCTCTCCTTAAAAACCTTAATCCCACTGGTCATCTGTAACTCAGCATAAAATAAAGTTGGAAGGTCTTTTATATCCAGTAATTGTACTGCTGTGTACTCAGTAGCTCTGTAGCTATTCGTCTACAGACAGATATTAAAAGCATGGAATCTTACGAGTTATGGGCCTACGGTCGTCTGTTCATAGTGCAAGGTTAGAACGCTGATAGAATATTTCCATATTACTAGAACTGCGGAATACTAAAACAGAATTAGAACTGCTTCTAGAATCACTGTAATTGGAAAAAACACATGATTCTTAGTTAAACTACTTTGGATATTAGATTACCTCTAGACATTACTGGAAGAAGCATTAGAGCCATGGAGGAGCCTTTCTGATAATAGATGAAACCGCTAAGAAAATGCTGTGTCGTGTAAACAAGTCTAAAACATTTATGCTACACGGCGGCAGAAAACCTTGCTCACCAAATATGATAAAATGTATAAAAAAAACCGCAAGCAAACAGTTAATAATTGAACAGTGATGGATAAAATTAGAGCAACATTAATAGCTGCAAGTATAATGTTTTAAATTACTTTAAATGTAGACATTTAATTGGAAGTACAAAAGTAGATATCCATAAAATACTAGAATGGCAAATATTAAGATCTTTATTAATGTTACCTTTATAAAAGCCTTTTAAGGCCGGGGCAATGTAAAAAAAAAAGGAAGAAACTAGACAAACATATGTTGAGGAATTACTTTGTTCAAGATAAGGAAGAAAACACTTAGGATGGTTTTGTGAGAAGGCGTTTAAGTAGTGAACTTTGTTAAACATATAAAGAGCTACAGGCAGATCAATGCGCCTTAGATTGACAATACGGAAAATCACGATGAGGCATCCAGGCAGGAGAAGGAAATGAGACGGACGCAAACTATAGCGAATAAATGGATTCAGAAATGGTCTGAGGAATCTAAGGGTTCGAAATTCGAATATGTTGACTCTAAAACAATGACCAAAGCTGACGGGTCATAGAGTAGATGAAGGTTCACGTAGGGTATTGTCGCTAGAGGACGGGTAAAGTGAACTACTTTGGAAACGTGGAGAGAAGACAAGACGACATGGAACATCTTATGATGTAAGGCCAGTTGGTATGTAACGTGGAACTTCAGGGAGGTAGAAAATTAGATTCCCCCATTAAATGTGTCTCTCACTATATTAAGCAATACGGTTATCACAAGATATGAAGTACTGAAATGAATAAATATTTGCTGAATCCTTAGTGTATACCAAATGTTCACGAGTTCGATTCCCCAACGACTATGTAATGGTGACGTTTGGTACTATATTTCCTTTACATGTCTTTATATTTCTTCTCTGATCTGTCGTGAAAGTTGAAATGCTTTGTAAAGCCAAAACGTGAAAAAAAGGAGAAGAAGCAGGTGGCAACTGTTGAATTGACATTGATATATGAAGGGAAATTACGAGAGGAAGTTAACACAAAGAAGTGTGAAATCCTTTTACGACGACAGGCATGTTTATGGACATATCATAAATTCAACAGAGCAGCTGGTTACTTGAAGACATTAGGGTTTATTTTAGCGAACGCATAGAAAAACGCCAGAAGAAGAATTATGAGTGTAATACTGCGAAAGATACAGTAAGGGTAGCTGAACGAGATACCAAGAATACAACAGCAAAGTTGAAACGATGCAGCTGGAAGTGTTCTTACTGAAAGGAATGGATAACTACCAGATATAAGTATGAAAAGGGACATACCCAGAGGTATACGACGAAGGTGATTGAACCAATTAACAAGACAGATGCAAGCTTAGCGAACTAAGGGTTGTTCTAGCAGAGGCGTAGAAAAACAACAGTAAGGGGTGACTGAATGAAGTACCGAGAAAACACAGCAAAGGTTAATAAACTATACAGCTGGACACTAAGAGACAATTAAGGAATATTTCTCGCTAAAGGGGTATAGAAAAAGTCAACGGAAGGGTTACAAGTAAATACTGAGAAAACTAAAGTAAAGTTGAGTAAACTCATTAACCAGTGCAGCTGTGCGTTAGGAAGGCAGTTAAGGGTGATTCTGTCTAAATGGGACATAGAAAAAATGACATGAAGATTTACAAGTGTGAAATCAGACTTAACGTAGCAGGAGGGGTTGAACCAGAAGCCAAGAAATAGAGTAGGGTAAGAAGATGACCTATCAGAAATCAGCTTTCAACATAGGTGGGTTTTCAGGAGTGAAGTTCTCAGAAGACAGGAACGTAAAACCAATGGAAACGTAGCAGGGTAACATGTAATAGAACTAGGAGGGAAGTTTCGTAGAAGAAACAGGGAAGAACCAATGGAAACGCACCAGTGGGACGAAAAGAGACTTAGTGGGGAATCCTGTGTATTGACTATATAAAATAAGCTGAAAGCGCGATCAAGGAGGTCTATTACTAAATTTTCGGAGAGTCGGTAGTAACGTATCGATGGAGTCCGTTATAATTTTCGCGGAGTCTTGACTTAAATATTTAAGAGTCTTTACGTAAATTCGGAAGTAGTCGGTGGTGAAAGTTCAGCGAGTTGACTTAAGACTTACGTAGGGTTAACATGTGTAAATAGTTGTGAAGATTTATAAACTTATGCTATATTTTCGTAGAATCAAAATTAACAAACAATGTGTGTAATACAGTTAATATTGAAAGAGTGAGAACTAAGGTTTTATTAATTTATAACTTATAAAAACAATTAGGATCGGAGCATGTGTTCGGAATCAGTCGTGTGCAAACTATAACTCACGTAACTCACTTAACGATTATAAACGCTATAAACTAGTGAACGGTACTTGTACAAATGTAATGTCAGAAAATGCCAAATAGTATTAATTAACGTGGAGTGATAAAGAAAATGTTAAGCCATTATTCACTACGAGAGTAAACCACGGTATGATTCAGCAAGGTGCGAATTCATGCAAAGGAGTGAGAAGCGGATCATCACGTACAACGCAGATCTAAGGAGCGGGAGATGAGATCATCGCAGATCCACGCGCCGTAGATTGGAATAATCGTACCAACAGTAACTTTTATGTATTAGTTAATATTTTGCTAAAACACCTGACTGTCCTACTAAAAGAACCTACGCATAAAACATGTCCTACTAAAAGAACTTACGCAAGTAGTAAACATTAAATCTTGAAGTAGCATGATTACATCACTTCTTTTAAGAATAAATTCATATCTCAAAAATCAATCCATTTGGAAATAGAATATGTCGTAATATAATATAAGTGTTATTCATGCTTAGATAAATTAAATTGAACCTTGAGATATGGAGATCTTAGAATAAATGTCTATTGAGAGAAATCATATTTTAAAATAATTAATGATCATAATATGTTAAAAGTCAAGATAATTGATATTAATGACAAGTAACGTAAATCTAATAAATGCATTAATTAGACTGATAAATGTGTATGTGTTTCATTATTTAAATAACAACCTGAGGGATGATACAACAATATTACTTAATTATTTTTCTTGAACACGAATAAATAATTGTACTCATCACCCCTATGTAAACGTTATACCATTACAGTTAACATCAATAGACATCTTTGTAACATTAATTACCGTTGCAAATGACGCCCAAGAACGTAGGCTAGATTGAAGAGAACATAATGTTTTAATTAACACAATATAATTAATGGTAACGAGTAATTAACGTTATAGCCTTGTCATGTACTCCATATTCACATCGTACAAGTCATGCCACGAATCTTATCACAGACTCTGTTTGAAGAAGTCAGAATATAGAACTAATTTCTTCATCATTCTCCGATACGTAGGAAAACCCAGCATGGTTAATTTACATGTTGACTGGCCAGACCGCAAATTTGACTTCCACTTTGTCTCGTACTTTTGTCCGACTCAACTGGTCAATGTAGGATGTAGGAAGAGTCAGTTCAATTAGGGAATTAACCTTTGAAGATTTTGGATTTTGCCTATAACGTGTGTGTGTGTGTGTGTGTGTGTGTGTGTGTGTGTGTGTGTGTGTGTGTGTGTGTGTGTGTGTGTGTGTGTGTGTGTGTGTGTGTGTGTGTGTGTGTGTGTGTGTGTGTGTGTGTGTGTGTGTGTGTGTGTGTAGACATGTATTTATATTTGGTAATATTTGATTTATAGCCGTGCACAATAATTGTAGTCCTTAAAATGGCTGAGGCGATTGTTTGGTTATTTGGACGGGGTAAAATTTGTGCTTTACTCTTCCAAAGGTTGCTTTGTTAGTTTTTGATTTTAAAGGCTCCCAAAATTGTTATTTGTTTCAGAAGTTCATAAAGTTGCTGAACGATCTGTTTACATGTAGAAACAGGTTAGTACTTGTAAGGGCCAAAACGTCTCCACCGATCCATTTAAGGACCACAACAGAAGTATGCGAGACAGAAACCGAAATCACCAGGGACATATTTTAGATGTGCAAAGATGCAACGGTGATCATTGTGGTCTCCAGACAGGAACTAGGACTAAAAAGGTCGTCCCATAAATGAAGAGCATGTCTCATACCTCAAGACTCAATACTGTAAAATCGGAATCATGTGCAGAGTTCCGTATCGGTTAGATTGAACATTAACAGCACATTAACCACTGGTTTGAAGCCTGTATGAAAAATATGTGAGACTTTGAGGATAGGGCAGAGGATAAATATAGCCCTATGAAAAACGAGACACTGATTGTTCTGTAGAGGCATCGAGGAAAACCGAAGCTCGCGTAATAGAATGAAAGCATGCCACATCGTCGGGTAGTTGATGATTGATAAGTGTATAACCGATATTTGATTAACTCTTTTGGCAGTGAATATTTGGACCTTTCAAAGGATTGAAAAATTACTCTACATTGAAATCATCAAAATAGGATCAAACCAAACAAATGTTCAGAAAAAATTGTAATGTCCGTTAATTATTTAATTAATTGAATTTAAATTCACTCATTCGTACCTCGTCGCTTTCATTTGATTACGACAAAACAAATTTAATTTTCGTTTACGTCCGTTCAGCTCTCTGACTAATTATTAATTTGTCAACGTCGGTTGATCATTTGTTAGCATACTGCAAAACGTATGATTCACTAATTAGTAAAGTTAACGTTTGACAATTTTATAAATTTGTTAAATTTAATTTAAAAATTTTTGTGAATAATATTGGTCCAGTTGGTATCTAGGCGATGTGGGTGTGTTCTTATCTAGCTAGGCGACTCGGATTCGTTTCCTAGCATGGGCTAAAATCAAGCCTCCATTAAAATCATTTATTTGGTATTAAAAAAAGAGCACGAATAACTTCCTGGAGTAATAATGGATGGGAGAGGCGTAAACCGGCTGTCTCACGTAAGGTTTACTATCGGATGCTAAAAAATAAACATTCTGCTGCTGCTACTACTACTACTACTACTACTACTACTACTACTACTACTACTACTAATACTACAGCTGCTACTACTACTACCACCACCACCACTACTACTACTACTACTACTACTACTACTACTACTACTACTACTACTACTACTACTACTACCACTACTACTACTACGATTACCGATAATAATACTACTGCTACTACTGTTATTACTAATAATTTTCGTAATTACTTTTCATAAGCAGTTTCTTTGAACTTTTTTAAACAATAGTAACTAAAGTGTCAATTTTTTTTTAGATGTTTGAGGCTGGTCCTTGTTAGGACCAGACTCCGGCTGTTGTGGGCAATGTCCCAGACTTCAGCCATATGGGAAAGAATGTTGGAAATCCCACGCCAGTGCGGACCGGCCGTTGAGAAGGTGGAGGCACCAGAAAGTAAGGAGTCAGTGACTGAGTTGTTTATGTGGTGAGGAGAATGTGAGGTGGGGTACTTTAGTGCCGAACAAAAGGCGACCAGAGACGAGGAGCGTGTGACGCTTAAAAGGTGGCGGGAAGCGTCGTAATGGCGTCAAGGGATCGGCGTGGCGCAGGTTATATGGGTCTTGTGTTAGGCAGTTAGATTTTGTGGAATGTAAATTATATTTTATTTTATTATATCGTAGTAAGGACTCTTTGTGGATTGTGGACGGGGCAGGGGATTTGTGTACAGGTTGATTTTATTTTATTGAGCTTGTTATAGTTAGTGTAGCTCATCAGTTGGGTTCGGGAATCCTCCTGATGTGGTTTCTGCGTCGATTTCTGGGTGGAGGCTCATTCGCAAGAGCTAGGAGGCGGTTGATGAGGAAGAATGGGCGCTGTGTATTTCTAACGGGTCTGTTGATGGAAGTGGCGATGGATTTTATTGCGGTGTGGGTTTTGGCTGTTATGGCATACTTCCAGTGTATTTTGCGGAGAAAGGTGTCTAGGTCAAGGAAAAATTTATTTAAGGCATATAAAGCTGTGTTGGAGGTTTTGGTGCGAGGACGGCGGTGTATTTATCGCAGAGCTCGCCGCTCTGTGATCCTGTATGAGGATTCCACTGAAGCAGCGGTCGTTTCTACTAAGTATACGCAACGATCAGATACGGGCTCGAACTTGGTCAGAGGTTCTTTTGATGTGCTGTCGCCAGGTGAGAGTGGTGTCAAGGGTGACTCCAAGATAGTTGCAGTCACGCTTTACATACAGGATACCCATTTATAGATGGAGATGTGTTCACACCTGAAGTATTATCGGCTGGTACGTAGTGTTGGCCACACTACCTCCCATTAATGCGGTGCGGCTGCGTAAGCCTTTCAAAAGCACTGTATCCTCCCCCAATGTACACTTCATAGTAGTAGTAGTTGTAGTAGTAGTAGTAGTAGTAGTAGTAGTAGTAGTAGTAGTAGTAGTAGTAGTAGTGGTAGTAGTAGTAGTAGTAGTAGTAGTAGTAGTAGTAGTAGTAGTAGTGGTAGTAGTAGTTATTGTTGTTTCTGTTGTTGTAGAAGTAAATTATTTTCGGTAGCGCTCATCGTGAGTTAATGTGTTATTGGCAGACGCAACAAAAACTGTAGTGTATCGTAGTTATTTTAATTTAATAATTACCCTCATCTGCTAAGGAGGTTTACTGTTACGCCCAGTTGTTATTAACTTATATTGCTACAAAAATAATTTCAATTTCTTATTTAATTTTCTTATTTATGAGATATACGTATTTCTTTTTCTCTTAATGCGTAATACTGTGTAAAGGCACGCGCGGGCGTGAGTATAGTTAGAAAAAACTTTAGAGCTTAATTTTTTCATTTTAATTAAAAATTTAAATTTCGTTTCGACTTTGTTTTTAGTCGGCGTTTTAGAATTTTATTGGCACTGTGGGCTTACAATGTATTGTGCTGTTCGCCGTTAAACGGACCATTGGTCCCCGATAACGAATAAAGCAGTCACTGTCCTCGCAACAAAGGTTTAATTATCTCTGCTAAATATAATGCGTGGCACATGATGTATAATATGACAGTCTTCCCATTGAACCCTCTATTTTTGTGAAAATCACTTTTTTTATTGTTCCGAGGAATCGCTTGGTGTGCTGAATAACCGTCGTTTCCCCCAGGCGTTATTCACCGGACGTAATAACGCCGTGCATATACTTTTTACTAAGGTTTACTTATCAAGGGATTTTTTTGTAATTTTTGTGAACTCTGTAACACATAATAATTTTTCATTCGGTTGTGTCCCTTCTAGCTAGTGAAAACGAAATATTTGAATCTAGATTAGCAATTAAGAGCAATTCGCGCTTCCCGTGTTGTAAAAAAGTCGGCCACAGCACATTTTCTGTTAAAAGTGTTTCTAACATTAATGATTTTATTTAGATGGTAAAATTAATCGAAGACAATTAACACTTTTCCTGTACCTTTTTGATAGCCGGAGAGAGAATGTCACCGAAGTTTAAAATACCTTAGTAGGGCTATATGAATGTTGTTTGCAAACTGCGGATACGGAGTGTTCTATGATAGTTTGAATATAGATCACAAGTGGTGGAGATAAAGTACCAGATTAGACTAGATGGGAAATGGATGACTTGTGGCGTTGCTATAAGGGAAAACATGGCATTATCAACGATCGAAAAACAAAATATATCTACCCTTAATATCAAAGCCCAGATTTCAGGATGTAATAATATATTTGCATGATTGGCCAATATAAGCTAAAATGGTTGGAGCATATTAACCGAATGGGCGACTGCCGTATCCCGAATTATAAGCCAATAGAACACAGAAGTGTGGGGTGTCCGAAGAAGCGTTGGAGTGACCAGTTCTAGTCGATCTGCTGGAGACGTACGAACACTTTTGGTTTAATCCTTGTTGAAGATGATATGTTTGAAGAAGAAAATAGAAAACTCAGCCTGCGCGTAAATGAGAATGCAACTGAAACTTGAAGAAAAGAAAAACAAAAACAACTTATTTAAATTTAGGCAAAATGATGTAAAAAACATTTAAAAAGTAATAAGAAACCGGTAACACTGCATGTTGTCTACAAGCTATTTCCTGTAATCAAAATCTGGACTAATTATGCTGGCCCAAGACACCGCTACTTTTAAATGAGATTGTGTGCTCAGAATGAAAAACGTTACAGTATAACCAGCGCAGTGTTAGAAAGGAAGAAAGCAAAAAATAACGGTAAACAAAACCGACTGAGTTAATTTATGCTCGAAAATATTGAAGAAGCTTGTCAAGCTGGTTTTAAACACACCTGATGACCGTAACCTAGTTCGATAATTTTGGCCGCCTAAAGCGTGAGACAAATTTAATGGGAATCAGTTCGAAGCAAATTTTAAATGATCACGTAACACAAGTTGTAGTAGTTTATTTTCCTGTAACAATTTTAATGTTGGCGCACAGTTAAATACAAGACTGTGACCATTTTTCGTTAGACCTTACGCTTTCAAAACACAGCTTGTCAGTTGATTTGGCACATACCAATATTAATTGCCAAAATGGATGTCCACGTTCCACCGTGGGCACCTTACGCAACACAAGATGGGGATCTGCGATCTACCAGGCAGCAGCGTGATTGGATCAGGTGTTTTGGAATGAATAAAGTCTCCAGGGCTCTCGCTAGGATAGTTAGCTCATCAATCTCAGTCTAGATTACGAGCCACAGAAAACAATATCGCGCTTAGTTCATGGTAACTTAAGAACAAGCTTGTATGTGACAAAGTTGTGTATTTTTCAAAGGTTTTTAAATTTTTAACCCCCCCCCCTTTATCGGTTGAGTCAATAAAAGGTGGATCATGTTTTCAAAATTAAAAAGTTGCCGTAAATAGCAGTGTCTTAATTAAGAGCTCTGCGTTAAAAGCGCCTTTATCTGAGTTTATTTACTCCTTTTCTTGACAACTAAATCTCCTTATTTCAAATGTCATGTGACATGTTATTGCAAAATAAGTCATTTTTGTGTGTTTATTTACTAAGTTTTATTTAATATTTGTATGTTAATTATTGTTCCTTATATCTCTTGTCCACGCACACACTCTAGTATCAACAATTAACAATTTGTTCATCGTTTTTGTTGCTACAAACAGGATTGTGTTCGTTTGTTTGCCTCTGCTTGAAGTTTTCTCTAATACCCTTGTCAGAATTCTCTCCGGGGAATAGAAAAGAAGAAAAGAAAAATTAAACAAGAGTAATAATAAAACAATCTTACCAAACTACGTTTAAAACAAACTACGATTTAAGTACTGTGTAAAATAAATAATACTTTTAAATGGAAATCGATATCTAGTTTTCATTTTCACTGCAAATGCGCTTATTACTTCTGGCTTAATCTGACCGATATCAGAAAATAATTTAACGAACAGCATTGATGTAAAACCATATTTGAAGATACACGTCAGATTCTGTTTTTAAATTCGTTTTACTAATTTGAAATAAGTTCTATGGGATAGGCTTACTTATTTTAATAATTAAAATTAAATTAACAGACGAATTAATAATGGATACTTTTTTATAAATATACATAATTATTATTGCAGCCCATCGGCTTTGACGCTTAACTACTACTCTAGAGGTTCCGGATCAAACCGCCATGGAACCACAAGTCTACTATTTGATGTTATTTTAAGTGGTGTTACCAGGTTTACTCATAAGGTACAACTTGACATGAGAAAATTTTGTGTCTGGAGTAAACTGCCGGAGTAATGGCAGCCCGTTCCCCTTCATGGAGAGTTTCTACGGTACAAAGGAAGAGTACACGTTTAGGAAAGGATTATAGTTTGCACGTTCGCTGTTCACTCTTAAATATTTCAATCTCTCGGGGTGATTAATTTACAGAAAAAATAGGAGATTTTCAAAGCATGCGGGTGCTGTAAGATCATGCGGGTTTTCAATCAGTTCCTGTCTCAGGAATCTGACCGGTTTTGCTTTCCTGCACCTCTTGCATAAAACTACATATTTTCCACTGTTATTGCGTAGTGTATGCCTACGAGACAAATCTTTTATTGACTTGATAAAACATTTTATTATCTTTTACTTTACTTTGATTTTCTTATCATTTGTCTAATAAATAAGTAAATTTTAATTAAATTGAACTGTCAAGATAAGTGGTGATTTATTGATTAATAAGTGCAATCCAACATTCTCTTTACCTAACATTCCTTGTCCTAACGACATTAAGTAAAAGTCTACGCACTTCATTTCTCACAGTCGCAGTTATTAGAACTCTATAAAAATTAACATTTCAGTTTAGAAATTGTCATAACAACGTGCCGTTAAGAATAACGGAAAACGTTTAGAAAAGTACTGTACAGTACATAGATAGATGATGTTACTTTTTATCAACGTTTCTTCTTATTTTTTCTTTAACCTCGTAACGTCCAGCACTGCGAAGGTCTCCATCAAGTTCTTCCATCCCCCTCTTCTTTTCTCACATCTGTGAATAAGGCCCTTTCTTTACAACACAACGCCGTTTTGCTACTGATCTATCTCCCCGTCCGTAGCCTCCACTGAGAAACTTAGACCTCCATTGGCATGCTTGAAAAGCCTGTAACTTATCAGGGTACAGGTGATCGTATCTCGAAGAGGCAGATCGGGGAATACGTATCATATATGGAAGGTACGATTAAAATTAAATAGCTCCTTTGAGTCAGAGTCCAAAACTGAGAGGGGCACAGTAGCACGTTCAAGTTCAAACGCCTTATAATCAGTTTGAACAGTGTTTTAAATTCCAAAACAAAAATATGGAGATGGGAGATCAGTAAGAGCCTGTTAATGGTAGCCAAATGAAACCATAGATTATTGAACGATTCTCATGTAATCAACCTTTTGTCATATTATGACAGTGACATTAAATGTAACATATTTGTACGTAAGACAATATATAACTTTTCGATTTTATTATGACTTTGGCAGTTAATGTAATGGGTAAATATCTGCAGTGTACACTACAACTGCCTTAATGACAGATTACTTAAAGTAGTAGTGAAGTAATGTAGCAGAGGAGTTGTGACAATTATATTGAGACTGCTGTCAAGCCGGTTCTTGACTAAGGTGTCTAGGTACGGTCTTGTAAGACAAAAACAAAACAACGACCCGTCGTTCGAGATCTTGGAGTTTACCCCATGACATGAATGTCTCCTCCTCCTCCTTCTTCTTCTTCTTCTTCTTCTTCTTCTTCTTCTTCTTCTTCTTCTTCTTCTTCTTCTTCTTCTCTTCCTTCCAGCACTGCACCCTTCTGTGCCCTTGGCTCAACTAATAATAGACTACTATTCCATTATGCCCATATATATATATATATAATGAATTTACCTCAAGTTGTACCTTTTTTTTCTCCTTATTAGGAACATGTTTCGGGTACCATCTTGTACCCATCCTCAGCCTTCCGGTTTTTGTGTCCGAAACATGTTCCTAATAAGGAGAAAGAAAGGTATATCTTGAGTTAAATTCATTATAAATATTAAATTATTATATACATCAAGAAACGGACTGTAGCAGAAAGTGATTGAATATATATACCAGAGAGTGATAAAAAAATTTTCCATATCAGATCCTAACCCTAACCTGCCACGAGCCTTTTATTTGTGGTATTCATCATATATGTATACATATGTTGAGGAGGTATAAGAACCCTAACTTTTAGTTGGCTTATTTTGACCACAATTTATTTTTTCGGTTAGAAAATACAAATTACAAAGATGTAGTATTGCTTGATAGTAAGCCTACATCGTTTATTTGCTATAGGCTAATATTTCAAAAAAATTAATTTTGCAATGAAAAGTGTATACTAATGCGTGTTATAATACACACGGTGTTATTGACACTATAAATAATGTCGTATGAACTCGTGCGTACGTGTTTTACGGATGTTTCCTTTGGGCAGAGAGTTTTCATAAATAAATCACTTTGCATTAGGTGATGACGGCAGGCAAAGAGAGAGAGCAGAACGGGTCGCTTTTAATCTCGGGCCCGTACGTAGTCGAGGACACGAATATGTGTGTGTGTTTTTATGTACACTTCTACTGCACCCGGCCATTTTCCCTACAGCCCCTACTGCTGTTCTTTACTATACTGCAGTAACAGCCGTGCGACCGCCACCCCACACAACAGCATTTGCGTTTTGACGTTTCACCACAATATTTCAACCTTGCAGTTAAATATATGTAGCGGGTCGAATAAAATTACACAGTCCAAAATACTAATACGGAATATGATTTAGATTTAAACAAAATCTTCGATTCTATAATCCTAAATTGGTAGTAATTACATAAAACACAAAAGTTCGTACAAATAAAATACCTTTGCTTCTTCTTCGGGAACAAAAACAGTCTTTACCGGAAAATAAAAATGACGCTTCCCTTTCTTTGTCTATTCAACTAACAAATATACGTTGAAGAGTCTTCGTAGCGCGTTTGTTTTTACATATATTTCAAAATAAAACAATTAACAATTAATAATCATTCGTATGAGTATGTTGCCCATAATAGTGATGCCTGCGGAAATCCCAGATATTGTGAATAGCTGTAAGCGAACAGTCAGTCACGTGGGATATCTTTCACAGTCATTTTATAAGGTATAACAAATCAATTTTTAATTACAGTTTGATTTTATTTAATTTTTTTTTCAATTATATCTTTTGGAATGTCTGGTCGCGGAAATAATAAATCATAAACATGTATCCTAAGCGGACATTTGACTGACGCGAGAAAGCACTAATCATAATTTAAATCCAAACTAATCGCCTATGATTCTGCTGATAGCTATTGTTCATTTAATACATCTCTACATTTTAATACTCGTTAATACTTTAATTTGATACTATTTAAACATCCGAAAACTTGCATCGTATCAGAGTTTATGAAGTATTGCGGAGTTCTAAGTAACATTGTAGACTGACAACGCAACTCCACAAGTAACTACTCGGAATGTTGGTATTCTAATATTTAAAAGACTCCACTTCATCCAACGGTGCTACGACCCAACAATGCCACCAGTTTGGTCGGTCCTGATGCTCGCCAATTACGCACACCTATTATAGTATGAGCATTCTCCCTCACGCTAACTATGCAGACCAGCGACCAGCTACTCATAGAGTTGCTCCGATATTAACGCATTGATGATATGATTTTCATTCATAATTATAATTGTGTCCAACCCACGGAAGCCGTTCAAGTAAAATAATATGATACTTGGCCCTTGGAAAGGCGGTGTTAGTTCTGATTATGTCTCCTACTCCAAGTCTGATAATTATAGAAGAGTACGTTAGTTCGATTTGAAGACTGTCCGAAGTTTAGAGCAATATAACAATACTGGCCTAATTAGAGCATCGATAAATCTGGCTTCAACAAATAGAATATGGCTAAATACTTTAATTCCCTTTGAGCGTTGACTTATGGATTAAAAACTTATTTAAACATAGTGTACGTTCAGAGATGTGAAAATTATTAGAGCAATTGTAATTCGTTTAATACATTTGTCTCTTTTGAGAACTATATGCAATATATCACTAAATATCAGTTTCATTTGTTTATACAGTTTACTTTTGATCTCTTAAGAATAGTTTGGAGTAAGGTTTTTAGAAAAATTTAGAGAACTTTTACTAAGATTGAACCATTTATGAGAACCTGTGCAGACATATGTTATGTTGCCTTCGCTGCATAGAGAAATCTGCTGTATAGCAGATGAATTAAAAAGTTAGATTATCATATGTAAACTGGAGATTTGTACAGATTTTATAGCTATATTAGTAATATTTTAGACCTTTATAGTGACTAGAGTAAGTGGCACTTTATTATTTTTATATTACTTTTGGAATATGATCATGGCAAAGAAAGTTTCTCCCTCAAAAGTAGTCCTGTACAAGTTAGTGTCTTCAACTAAAAAAATTTTATGCACAAACAAATACTAAAGAGGATTAAAAAATTTACAAAAATCTGTGTAGATTAAAGGAGATGTTCGATTTTGTCATTTCAAATACGAAATGTGGACGTAAGAGTTAATTTGGTTCAAGGACGGGAAGGAGGCAAGAAAAACAGAAAACCACCAACAAAACTTGAATATGAGTGTTGAAAAATACGAGATAAGTGATATTTAGTCTTCTGCTTGTCAAAGTGGATTCCTGTGGACTTCCCGTACGCCGTCTCCGGAAGAGGGATGAAATCACACTTACCTTGTCAGTGAAGAGGCTAGCCAGAGAAAAAGAAACGAGAGCATTTTATTTGATCTAAAGTAATGCACAGAGTTTACACTAAGCAAGGAGACGAAACTTTAATTTAAATAGTGTTTACAGTGTAGAGAAGTATATTTTGAATTTCGTGTATGTTATCCTGGTTAAGCCAGGTTTGAAGGAAGAAGCCAGAATATGGGAACGAGTTCAACGTAGCACAAAAAGACAACCTCTTAAAACATATATGATTCATTGTTCAATCTAAACACAGATGTTTGTGAGACTTTAATCTATATGATACTTATGGTTGTGTATTATCTTTATCTTGCAGAAGACGCTTAGCCATAGCCACTTTTCAAGCAGAAAGGTCACTTGTCCTGATAAAGTGATTAACAAATTATCGTTAAATAGTAATGTATCTAAAGAGATCCAAAAAGTTACTCTAAAACTATAAAATCTGGACAAATATGTGGCCAGTTAAGCTGCATTATATTTCAGCTTACATACTAATAAACATAAAACATAAAATAATGTTTCCTTACCAAAACATAACAATCTCATTTTTAAAATCATCTGACTATCAGCTGATTTTCTATGCAGCGAAAACAACGTGACATATTTGTGCACACATTTTCCAAAATGCACGTTAATCCAATTTACAATTAAAAAAGTAACCTTCAAATCGATCTCAACGGAGGGAAAATAATGTTTACCAACAAATTTTGGCTAATATTTAGTGAAATATTATATCTATGTAGAATAAAAACAAAAAATATTTTAAATCACTATTATTCCAATTATTTTTACACCTGTGTAAATTTAAAAATGAACACTTTTTTGTAGTAAAATGAGTCACATCCTGCTCATCCATTTCAATAACTCCTATAGTAACGGCGCGGTCACAGTTTGCAAATTACGATATGTGCACTCGACTACAGTAAATCAAACTTACAATACCACATTAGGCACTACCTTTAGCACCGATAATAACTGAATTCTTGTTTAAAACGAAATTTTATTTGTCAGTTATTGTGTAATGTACGTGTTAAATCTTGCTTACAGTCCATACAGCGTAAAGCTAAAATATCCATTATATCGTTCTCTCTCTCTCTCTCTCTCTCTCTCTGCGCGCGCGCACACACACACACACACACACACACACACACACACACACACACACACACACACACACACACACACACACACACACACACACTATAAGCCTACGTTCACGCGCGTGTGGAGTGTTTGGTCGCAAGTTTGTTGAAGACGTACATAATCTGGAAAAATTATGAAAATAATTAATTGTAATTGTCTGGCGAGCGTTTGAAAAGAATGTGTTTAAGGAAAGTTTTGTTTTCGTGTAAACCTTTGAAGATAAAGGAGAATCTTAGGAGATAAGCAAGGTTACACGATTATAACCTTATTTTTACGTAAGTTTGTTCTGTCTTCAACAATTTTTCTCGAAGAAGACGCTGAATTCAATGGTCTTCGGTTTCGCCTCTTCCACATCTGATCCGTACAGCTGGTTAAGCTCATTAATCGTATTCTGTACCTTCACTACGTTTTGTGCACAAAGTAACACTTCATAATTTAAAAATGACGGTTGTTTATTGCATCATTGTGTTAACCTTTAAAAGAGCTGGGAATAGTCTGACTATTGGAGGAACTGACACGACTGTTTCAACCTATGAAAGTGCTGGTGCGATATTTCACCAGCTTCGTTTTCAGATTCTGCCTAATTTGATCAGGATCAAATCAACTCTCAGGTTGTTTTGTATTGTTTCAAAAACACACGGGAAACAACACAAAATCAGTACAAAACTGTACTCGTATATGCAAACATACGTGTCTATACACACACGCGCTCGCTCGCGAATGCATGTATATAAGCATACTTTTTTAACAATAAAAAATATAATGCTAGAAGCCTATATGAAATCGGTGTGATGAGACACTCCATTTGCTGAAACTAAAAACGCAGATGTTGTAAGTGCTAAATCGCTCTGTTCACTATACTACGAGTGGAATGCGTGAGAGCCACAAAGTATAACGAGATAGTAAAAGTGGACACTTCAGGTTGTGCTCGAAAATCATAGTAATAGAATCTACTCTACAATCAGTACTATAAAACTGAGATTTACTAAATGAACTAGTAATCTGAAAATTATTTCAGGTGTATAAATTTAAGGAAATAAGTTTCCACAAACGCGATAAGTAAATTCTCTAAGACAAGAAAGGTGTCACCAAACATATAATATACGGATACCGTTTAGTGAGTGTCAGATTTTAAGTTTCTAATTAGAATTATACATTATATTTTTAATTAAAAATAAATTCTTATAGCTTAATATTCTAAATGTTGTTGAATGCCTTTGGTGACATTAAAAAAATGTTATTACTTTCTGTTTTAATCATGCATTAGCAATATGCTTTGAAACCAAACAGCCCGGTAATATTAATGAACGCAATTAAATTAGAGCAGTAACTTGACCACCATTTCATATTTGATAGTAATTCAGAGCTCAGGAGACCTACATTATTGGTGTAAATATTTATTATTTTTCTACGCTAGCCCTTTTTAATAATATTAATTAAATATTAATTAGGCAAGTGAGTAATCAGATTTCAATACTGTTCGTTGTCACGGTGACGCATAACGCATAATGTAACAACTATTTAGATTCGTATAAAGAGTACTGGTGATTCTGTACAATTATGTTTATCAGGTAATAATGAAGTGAGTAACGAACTTCACGGGAACATTCCTGGAGGGTAGATATTACTATGTCGTTATTTATTTCATGTAATTAGCCTTCTTATACCGCTTTCAATTTCAAAAATACTAGCAGGCGTGTAGCTCGTACTGTCTTCCTGACTTCGGACTTATAGCCTTTGTGCTGGATTTATGAACACGTTCGGCGGAAGTGCGAGTCGCAGTCTGCGAAATACGACTATGAAAGTTTGAATTTACTGCGAGTGTTTATAGCCTAGCTCGGCAAATGTATTCAAACTGTCGACAAACAACACCAGTATATTACGTTCATAGTGTAGCGTACGTTAGTACATGTAAAATAAATCAAAGCAATTTATATAACATATCTGTTCAGGGTTTAGAGGATAACGTCAGGAACAATAATGGGTATATTGTGTCTCGAAAGTTTGTGAACATCGTCCGCAACGAAATGAAATTATAAAATGTTTCGCGCGAATTGCACATAAATTAAAATATTACGTCCATCAGCGACACTACGTGACTGTGAATACTCATCTCTACCAAGTTACAAGACTTAGTTACAATCTTCTACATATTATTGCTTCGAACCAAGTCCTTCATTAAAACACATAGTGCAACCTTTTTCATGGTACACAAAAGGAAAAAACAGGGATCTTCCGTTAGGTTAACAGACGATAAAATTTACTAAAATTTGTATATTTCTTAACCCATTGAAAATGTTTATAAAATTATGAAGACTGAAATCAAAATGGATGAAAAATGTATTGAGGAATCGGTAAAATTTAACAAAACATGCAGAATTTGATAAAACTAAAAATTAATTTTGAAAACGATGACATGCGTTAACACGTATTAAAAAAAAAAAAAAAAAACAATTGTGCGTGGACTTCTATTGTGTTGAAAGTAAAACGTCCTATAGTTTGTGTTTCAGTAGTTCGAATGAAAATAATTATAGGTTTGCGAATCCATTTTAAAATTATTATGAAATTATTGAGAGTGAATGTAAAACAGGCGAAAAGGGAATTAAGCAACAATTACAAATTGTAAACAAAATACTAACTAATTAATAAACATACTCGTACAAGTAAATTTTTAAAATGACGATCTACCACATTAAAAAAAAAATTTTCTCTTAATGCAGGTTTAAGGTATTAGGATTCGGAGATGGTAATCCGTTTCATGAATAGAGTAAACATGACGAAATTAAATTAAACATTCGTACACTCATTAGAAAACTTCAATTCCTTTGATTAAGAAATTATTCTTTGCGCCTCAGCGTAGAATTGTGTAGCAACCTTGGCGGAGTATAAGTAGAAGTGTTTGAAACATGCCGGGCAGTTGCTGCGACTTGAGATTCGGTGCGTTACTTGTGTAACAACCTTGCGACTTCAGTTGTTGCGTTACAGATACAACGACTTCATTGGTGCGTTGCAGATAATTAATTGTCAACCATTGCATGCAGACATCTTTAGTTGGTGGATTGTATTATTTATTACGATATCGTAAGGTGATATTTATTGTCTTGTTTATTTTATGACAGTTGGACAATCGTAAACTTGGAAAGTTGTTGTAGGGGAGAGTGGAGTAACCACGATCACTTAAGGGAGAAATTCGATAAAAAATTGAAGAATTGGCTAAAAGTTAAAAACAAATGTAGAAAATTGTTGATATAATAGAGCAGACTATTAGTTATACACTTTAAGCGTTAAAGTTGAAAGGGGCTTTTCTTATTGCATAAAAAGTAAAAAATGGGCTTTGATCGGTATTGCCCCACCCGCGGGGTAATGACGATCAGTTGATTTCCTATGCAAATTAAATGCGAAAAAATAAAAAATAAAAAAAATGGTCAATGTAAAAAGCAAATGATATATTGATAAAAGATACATTAGAATGTTACTTATATCTACAAATGCTCCTTACTACATTCTAAGTATAAAAATAAATTTTAAAAATTAGGTGTTTTAGTTCATAAGCCAATGTACTATATCCTGTGTATTTTATATGGGAAATAATGCAATTTAATTTTTGTGTGTATATTTTCTCCATACAGGCATACTAAAAATCTTTCCTATAATACACATTATAATAGTTTCTCATTCAAAAGACACTAATATTGACAATCTTTGACTCCGAGGGTAACTTTTAAATTAAGATACGCCATAATAAAAAAAAGTTTTTATTAATCAGTAAAAAACTCAAAAAAGAACCTAGCTACGCCACGGAAAGTATCACGAACATATAAGGGCAACGCATTAGTATTTAATAGTACTTAACTCAGTATGGTGTTGAACAGTTGTAACTCAGTACAGTTGATCGTCATTCCCCCACTCACCTGATCGGTGCTACCCCACCTCGTATACTACTGAGTTTTATAACCTGAGACTATAGTAAGTTAGTTTAAAACCATAAATAACGAATTCAAATAATGCTGAAAACGTTAACAATACATCTGTACAATTAAATAATTCAAAATTTAAGTGCAAATATCATTACGTTGCTTTAAAGATGTGAAGAAAAAAGAAGAAATTTGTCTAAAACACACTTCTGTAATTCACTGTAAGTACAATGGCGGAAATGGTTAGCGGTCGATTTTAATTAGTTCACTGTGCAACTGGCTAGAGTTCAGCATTCAACAGATATGGTTACAGCGTACTATACTCTCGTTACCGACCTGATCGGGGCTACCCGCTGATCGGTGCTACCCCACTCTCCCCTATACGAATGTCTCTGTTAATTGAAACTGTCATTAAGTATTCATATACTGTTATTTATTTAGCTTCCACCATCTCTTACTCTAAGAATGAAGTTATTGGCTTACGAAATTAAATGAAGAAATAAATATTTCTGACTGTAGGCTACATTGTACAAATAAATATTGCATTGGTTGGAATGCCTCATCTAATATTTGATCTAATCCTGTCAGTATCAAATACTGAAAGATACCTTCCTATCATTATTTAATTTTGAATTTAATTTTTCCCCTAAGCATGTGATTAGTGGTTGTGGTTTTCTGAACTAAAGTTAATGTTGAAATCGCCACTGAGATTCATTGTTAATTCCCTCAGACGTTTTCCCAAAAAAATTTACATTCGGTAGCACATGACGGTAAGAGAGCTTAAATTAATCCAGTGATCTTATCAACGTTTTTGTGTCCAATTCTAAGTGGACACTGAACTGCACAAAGTCACCAGTGGACACACGCTGAATTGAGTTGTTCAAAATTCAAATCAATGTTAGGTGTTTAGGCTTCACAACGTTTGTCACGTCACTTGCAATCTTGTCGACTGCTACTATTCCTGTTCTTATTTGAACGTTTAATTTGTACAGGACAATCAAAACGGAAATTTCCGCCCTCATATAAAATATGCACAGAGAAATTTGATTGGTCGCAAGAGTATATAAACATTGGAAACAGCTGTACGCATTACCTTCAACTCTTCACACGTCTTTGATAGACGCAGTCTGTGTCTGTAGGACGATGTTTTCCATCGGAAATGGCCGGTTCGCAATTGACTGCGGTCAGAGTGGTCTACATGATCCGTATCCAGTCACCTTTACATTAGCAGTTAATTATAAGAACCACTAATCTTTTTACGTGAAGTTCTTTAAGTAGTAATTTTCTAAACCAAATAATAATTAACATTTGTTTTGTGGTTTTACGTATCTTGTAATATTCCTTGAATTTTGTTACGTTGTGTAAGGATAGTGTATTAAATCGATTCCTTCGTCTGGTATCCCTTCAAAAATTTCCATAATTACAGATATTTAAGCAAACAAATGTGTCTAAACTGATTCCCTGGTTTTATGTAAAATTTTATTATTTAAATTAAATCTTGAGTTTAAATTGAATTGCTGTCGTTAAATATCAGGAATCTGAAGCAGTTTCAAAGTGATATCGATGCTGATCCATTAAATTTAATCAACCAGAATCGTTATCTCTTTGTCTGAGGATGTAAGTGAGTGAGCTTTTGTACCGTTCTCACGGTAAATATTGACCAATATTGACTATTGACCAACAGTTCTCCGCAGAAACTGCGATGCGACTTGTAACAGCTTGTAAACTTCACTCATTATTGGATGTGAACAGAAAGTGACCCCAAAGGTACATGAATATAACCAACAAAATATCACGTGATACAGACAGAATTTCACTCCTACAAACCTATCTCTTCACCACAAAAGTCGTCAAAGCAAGAATGATTTTAATAGTCTACTACTTGTTAAATAGTTAAATACTTGCTAAATGTTAAATAAATTGATGAAGTGACTCGTCTGGAGCACTGACGTTTAGAGGTCACACGAGCACAGTTAAGAAGACCAAAATAGGGACTCCATTTCCTATTAAGAATACACAGCCCTAATGGTGATGATTTGTATCATTTTAAAAACAAAATTAAAGATGACAGTCGTTGGAAAACTACGCACGCTCGAAAAAACGTAATTTTTCTCAACAGAAATAAGGCGCCACTCACACACTTATCGCAATCGGGGGATAGGTGAGAAAATTTCATTACAACAAAAAATGAATAACAAAAAAGAAAATCTGAATAACTGTAGCTCCCGAATTCTGTATAACTATCGTTGATTCAGTAAAGTATAACAAATTGCTACCGCTAATTTTCCAACAAAAATATTCATGTTCAGGTTTGGAATATCTCTTGAGTCAATCGCCAATGGAAAGCAAAGACACGTTGAACAACAGCTGACCTAGTATTGTACCAGTGTGGTGTAATACCAGGCTAATCCCTTGTTCTACACTACTGATAATAAGGATTTACTGGGTCGCGTTTCATTGTGTTACTCGTGTATCGTGTTTCTTTACTTAAAAAACAAAAAACTAGCACATCGGGATGTATACTAATTCTCTAAGCCTTCACAAATGCACGTACATTTTGTAGATAAATTATTTTCCCACAATATCCAATAACTGAATTATAAATTTTTCACTCTTTAATAATTTACTAATAGTATCTATAAATTTCTTGATACTGTAGTAGCCTACCAAAGGTTAACATCCACGATGCAAGACTGGTAGGTAAGACTTCAAAACACATGACTATCACAGAGCATATTTTAATAAAATTTATTTGCACAAACCATTGTTACTAATACTTATAATTCAAAATGTACACAGCTAATTAAACTTGAATACGTTTTGATTTTAAATCCTTAACTTTGGTTTGTGTATGTAATTTATATAGCACTTATAGCACTACACAAAGTTTTAAACACGAATTCAATAAATTGTAAGTCTGCGATAATTTTATCAACTAGATTTTTAAAGTTTAATTTTTCGTTATCTTCACTGGTGCAGGTCAGTGAGTGTACCTTACCTGGCCAACTTCTACTTCAGTAGAGAGTGGAGGATTTCAGATTCTGCAACCATTTTTGGCTTGGCTTACTTCTCACATCACAAGCTTCTACTTTAAGGAATAAATGCTTTGATTTTAGCTTTCAGGGCCACTGTAAAGGTAGCTACGGTGTGGTTGCCTTCTATCTCTGTCCGCCTTCTCACACTTTGCATAGTACTATCGGTTTACTTGAAATTAGGCTACTCTTCAAACACACTAGAACCAATGTGCTACCAATACGTCCCATACTGACAGGCCAGGGCCTAGATTACCCTCCCTGAAAAGGCTGGCCTTATCACATCAGTTCACTGATCTGTTTCGTCGCAACCATTGATTACTACCAGTTTATTCAAAACGCTTGCTTATCTTAACAAGAGTTAACCAATAAGTACGTAAGATAGCAGTTGAGAGTAAATGACTTGTCTTCAGTAAAACTATACATGCGCCTTATTTCCCCTTACTATAAGCAAATTTATTCCACTGCAAATATAAATTTTATCTTAAACAACAAAAAGACTTTAATAAAAATTAAATTTTATTTGTTTATTTATTTTTTGCTACTGGGAAAATCTCCATGCATTAACAGAAGAAAGGTACTATATTAGTACACAAAATCACTGAAACGGATATGTAAGCTCGAAAAACGATGACAATAGAATGATGAAACAAATTACCCTTAAACATAAAATCACAAGTAAAAAGGAATGTATACTAATTAGTTCAAAGTACAGCCAACCATAAACAAACAAGGCAATTTCTTTTATGTCTGTAGCTATTACTATCTTTGGAATGTTGTACAATATTATACCTCAACACGGTTTTACATTACCTACTCATTAATTAAAAAAGATCTCATTTTCAAACAATTAATTAAATAATGAATTAAATTATTATAAATTGTGAGTGACCAATGTATTACGAAATCTGTTAAAGGTTAATCCATTAACACAAATTATATAGTTCTCACTGAACGTCCAATAAAGAGGACATTATAGAACGATGCGACAAAAATTTCAGAATAGCCTAAAATTAAAAACGGTGCAAAAATTCATTAAATTTGTACAAATAATTTAAAGCTGATATTTGGTAGATAACCTCGTCTGAGGGAATATCACAAAATTACAAAATTAGCGGCAACTATTTGTTTATAAACTCAACAATTCTAGATCTTCACCATTCGATTAAGTACGTACTTAGATAAGACCAAAGGGAATTCTCAAGAAAATGAAACTCTATATAACATAAACTCACTGCCCGTGCGTCGTCGTTAAAGCCGATAAATGAGTAATAAATATCTTAAACTAAGTGCGTTTGCGAAATTAGATTTTTAATTCGGTGTTTCGGTATGCTTTATTATTGTATATACTCCTAGGTATTTCTTGTGATGTCCTTCCTAATTCTTTCTTTTCTAGTTGTACTTCTGAACACTCTTAGGTACTTCATATTTGTAAATTGTAAATTGCTATCATTTGAGTTCCCTAGTACCCGACTTAAACTATGATTCGTTTAAAACTGTTCTATATAGAGTCGATTTTGTTTTACTTCCCGCATTATACACTATCATAACCGTACAAATGTTTTGCTTTGATCACTAGATTTACTCTTGTTTTTTTCCTGCTCTACGTTTATTACGCATACCAAACCTTCATATGAACAACAGGATTTTGATTCAGCTCTGCGATCGTTTGTGATAAAAGTTGCCGACCTTATTATCTTAGCCTTAAGCATGGAATTCCACGTTTCATTGTGACGTCTGGTATTTGAATTACACATCCTATAGGAAATTAGCTCTTCCTCTCTTATCGCTCACCCATATACAGAAATTCATACGCGTTATTTTGTTTTCACTTTATATTTCCCACAAACGATATAGAATACGACGGTCTACTCGATCATCGTAGGTACAGTGGAAACAAAATAAGTACAAGACACCAATTAAGTCACTAATCACCAACTTTAATTTTCACAGTTAACAGTTCGTAATTAACAACACAATCTATTATAACAAACCAAATAAAAATTGTTCACGCACAATAAAATGTCACTAATATTAAACACAATTTTATTACAATTATACCGTCCGATTATAAAACACCACTCTTAACTAATAACCACTTGAACGCGCACAGTAATATCTCGCGACTATAACTCTCGAACTGCACTGTCAATATATCGCACTAATACTGAAACTTAAGGCCGCTGCCCCATGTATTTATACCTGCGCTCACAGACCAGAATGTTCCTAATTGCGTCTTAGCGCTCGTGTGAACTACGTAATTAACTGCGTCCTTGACACAGTCCGCGCGGCTGGCGCCTTCGAGAAACCTCTCGAAAATGCGTCGACAAGCACGTACGCCACACGCGTTACATTGAGATTCTTCTGGCACATTCGACAAACACGTAGATTGTTCTGTGATGTCGTAACAATATTGTTATTTTTCGTAAAGTCATTTATTAACGGTTACAGCCAAATACTCCTAGTTTCACTGAGTGGCTGATACCTATAGAAAAACCTTATAAGCTGTGGCGACGACCAGTTATGCTTGACCTTAGTTAAGCTCCCATTGTCAGTCTAAAGCTTCAACAGACACTAACTTACTTTAGTACTCTATGTATTTGGCTTCTATTCTGTTGTTGTTTGTAGACATTTGAATACATTTGTCGCATTATGGCTATAAACACTGACTGTGAATTTAAACTTTCACAGTTGTATTTCGCAAATTGCGACTGGCACTTTATGCCGTACGCGTTCATAAATCCGCATGAAAGCCACAAGTCTGGGGGTCTGTAATAGTTTTACGAAGTTAGAGAGAGTTCCACGCCTGCGAAAGTGCCGCGCGCGGAAGTGTACATTCCTATCTGTGGTCATATTGTCAGTGTACAGCGCCCGTAATTTCAAATTCTTAACTTTCTTATAAAAAACATAACTTGTGATAAACAACTTTGCACAACCACACATGTACACACCATAATATGTTATCTGTTACTAATTGTGTTAGTTTATATGCAACATACCATTAGTTATGATATAATAAGTAAATTAATTTAAATTATCCGATACGTTACAAATCTATACTAAATCTGTATTCGTTAGAGATTATTTCCAATGTGGCATAATGTGTCTGTGATGCTGAAATTCGAATAGCATACTTCATCAACAACAAAATCATCTCCTTTTTATATTATCTGTTGAAAGGAAAGTATTTCCATTTTTCATTACATTCCTCAATCCCGCGAAACTTTGATCAGCTGGTCTTAAAACATAACGAAGTGTACAGAAGACGGCATTGAGCGTGTTTCGAGTCGGTGGCCCAAAATGGACCGTTTTGTTGTTCTCAGTAATTGTGGGATTAGAGCTTGTAAATCCCATGCGTACGGAACTGTTTGACTTACGAAGAAAAAAATTAACTTCTGTTGACTTAAGAGAGGATTTAATAATATTTAGTAAGTTATAAACCATTTAGGCCTACCGAACAATATATGAAATGCATATAGCCTATAATTATATATATATATATGCTATATAGCATATAAGCCATTTAATTCACAGTATTTTAACAATAAATCACAAAATTCAATATAATTTCTTGAATATCACACTTAAATAGCTTATAATTTACATAGTTCTTTTATATAAATCAATATTACGTTATACTTCTAGTTCTTAATCCATACACAATGTGTGTTTCATTTCATAATCACATATTAGAAATTATAATTATTCTACTGATCATTAAATTGTTAATTAATAGCCAAAAAAAGAAGGAGGATCCTTAATCATTTAATCTTTTATAAGCTAAATTTGAGTCTCCAGCATTTTCTTAACAATTATTAGGCCTACCTGTTGCTTTTGGTATGTCTGAAAGTTCTTACTTTCTCAAAACTCAAATTACGATATTATTTTACGCAACTGACTAATCATAAATATAAACAGTACAAGAGAGTAATGTATAATAGTTTTTAGCTTCAACAGTTTTAAGGTTAAAACATTTTTCTTTCTTAATGTTGCATCCTCCGTGTTCACTTCAATTATAACCGTAAATTATCTGACGATATTTTAAACGTGAGTACGATCTTCCTTGATCAAGACTCTTGCATTTTTCTCGTGTGACTATATTTATCAACTGCTTTCACATCTTTCAGTTTTATCCCATTCTTTTTTTCTGACGGTTAGTAGGTGAGAGAGTAAAGATTTATTAGAATTAGCTGAACACGTTTCTTCCAGAAACTTACAGAAACCAATGATTCCGACCTTCAAATTTCTATTTGATCGGCTGTCTCCTAGTTATCGTTAACTTACATTACCTATTTTGCTAATATTATGGAACCTGTAACGTAAGTTCGTATCTAATACGACTACTTCTTGACTGTAAATATTTTCACAGTTACACGCTTGTCATTCGGAAAACTGACCCATCCTATCCCATAGACCTCTTATAAGCAAAAACAGATTTCTTTAATGCAAAAAATAAAAGTAAAGCGAACACCCTTCAGGAGAATTTCTGTTACAGCAACACACGTGCCACAAAAATGAAACGCAGAATGTGTAAAAGTATTGTATCGATTGATGGAAATTTTTATGTAACCGTTTTAATATAAAAGCGTGTTGCCGTGTCTGATTCTATTCCAAAGGTTTTTGAAAATATATAAACACTTGGTACGTTTCACAGATTTCATTTAACTCTGACAGCTGTCTTGACTTCTTAAGCCATTTTCAAAGAGATGAGTGAACAGATGATGTAAGGGTGGTGGTGGACATCTGTTTAGAGCCTGTATCGGAACGTGTGAGTGTGAATATGGAGAGGGGGGTTGCAGGAGCTAAGGGAAGGTCAAGTGTCTGTAAAAACTAAATATAATCTGAATACAAAATATAAAATTAACCAAACTAAATATAATCTGAATACAAAATATAAAATTAACCAAACTAAATATAATCTGAATACAAAATATAAAATTAACTAAACTAAATATAATCTGAATACAAACTATAAAATTAACTAAACTAAATATAATATTAAATATAAAATTAACTAAATGAACTAAATAACAGCTTTTAGCAAAAGCGATACACAGAAGTTAGTTTGTTCATCTGTTAAATTTTTATTATTTTTATTGCTTTTTTAATTTCTAGAATTTCTAACAAATCTATTTTTTTACCTTTTTGTATGTTGTTAAGTAGTGTTGTTTTTTGTATCTATGAAGTGACTGTGTTGTAAGCAATGATCTGCAAAACCTGTATTGGCTGTATTGGTTAAAGTCGCCTTCTTATGTTCAGAAATGCAATGTTTCAGAGCACATCGCATCGCATAGTGTATTTCATAAACTCCATTTTTCTCCAGTGTGTTTGATTTTTCTTTATTGTTGACTAGTAATGAAAAATGATTAGGTTTGTTTACCGATACCATGTTAAGACCATGTTTTTTAAACCTATCAGTTATTATTAATCCTAGATTAATATTAGACCATGCTATTAATAATCCTATCTGTTATAAACGGAATGTAATTTGTTTAATGAATTTTTTTGTTACCCTTATCGATTTTTAAAAACCTTTGTATTAATATGTTTCACCAAGTGCCCAACTAGTAATCAATTAATATCGTGATTCTATTTCGTTTCGGTATTAATGTGAGCGCTGAGAGTCTTGGCAAAATAGATTTAGTTATTACCGCTACCCCTGGACACAGAGACAGGCGTAACGTAATAACGTTAGTTTGATCGGATAATTGATTTCGAACAGACCGGCACCATGAAACTAGTGAAACTGTAAAGTGGCGTCGCAATGACGCATTTGGAACAACGTACAACCTTGTAGTAATATGTTATTATACTCGTTGAAACTCGAGCGGGTGTTGAAGCACGAACGTGACAGCTCTACCGCAAATGGGAAACTCAGCAATAAGACGTAAACGAACAATGACAGAACGTTTACTTTTGCTACTGGGGATCGACCAAGGAAACCCAAAGCAACAAGACGGTGTTAAACGTCGAGACAAGCGTTAATAGTGTAAAGTTACGCAAAACTCTACTGAAGTAATCGATTTATTTGTAATATCTACACAATTAAAGAAAAAAATTGAAGTGAAATGCTAAAGAAGAACCTTCTTTACACCTTCTTCGTCCAAAAACTGCTGACGTCCTGTACGTCTCAGTTTTCTCTCTTATACTGTATCTAGATTAGCGGTATTTCTTTTCCTGGCACAAAGAGAAAAACTAAAGAGGACGGTAGAGCAAGATCTGGAACAATAAGCAACTTCTTAGCCTACTTGTCATAATCGGTAAACTTGGATCGAATTACGCAAGACACAGGTTGGCATGTGAGTACACAGCATAAATTTGGCGTAATAATAATATTATCCTATATTGGCACAGAAGGAAATTTCGATTTTTACATACAGAAACGTCATTTAAGGTTTAATAAAATAAATAAACGTAAATGCAGGGCGAGAGTCACTAAATTAATCCTAGTATAAAGAACAGGAGCATTTAATACAAAACAAACGGATTTTGTTTTGTTTTTTAATACATATGAAACTGAAATTTAACTTCTATAGATATGAGTCAAAGTCGAAGTATCGAAATAGAATTTAAGAATATTTGTATCAGAGCCTCGGAGAAGCAAAAGGGTCAAGTGCACCGATGTATTTGTATTTAACAATGATCAGTATTTGTAAAGAAGAAGAATATTAAATGAGATATTTATGAAATATAAAATTTGAATGAGATACATTTTTGTAGCAGACGTAAGAAAAGTGACTTCATAAATCTTATACGAAGATTAACGGAATAAACGTATGGTATCATAGAGGACACATGTAATGTAAGCATTTGACTGTGGGTTTTAAATTTAAGAGTGGTCTACAGAAGGCTGTGGATGGAAGATATACAGAAGACACTAAATCAGGCAAGATAAATCGAGGTTTTAGGAAACACAAAAGCGGGTAAATTGAAGAAACATTCATTAGAAACATCTCATAAATATTTTCTTTTTTGTGCGACTCTGTGTACCATTTAGCAATGAAAGTTGAAATAAGAGGACGTTAGAAGCGTTTGAAACATGGTGCTGAAGGAAGTGTTGAAATGTTTAAGAAGATTCATGAGAGAAAAACTATGTTAAAGCGTCGTCAGGTACATTAAACGGTGGGTAAGTATAGAAGTCACGATTGGTATTAAGTGGGAACTTTGATGTGAGAAATAGTACTTGGATCGGGTGTATACAGACAAAATACAAGGATACTACCAACACAGTCAACTGACCACTTTACATTTTTTTTAAGTTAACCGTGATAGAATATTTTGTTTAAATCGAGAAGTGGACGTTTGCCATAATAGATTTAATGTTTTAGGAACGCAACCTTTAATTGTTGCCGAGGTCGTGCCTTTGATCCGATCCTAACCGAGGCCTAGAATCAAGTTCAAGAATACGTTGTCGGCCTACGTCGCAACCCCCAACCTGGAGGACCAGGTGTATTGATTTTGGGGCACACAACCCCTAGATCGGCTGCCTTCTCTATGGCAGATAAGCCCGGTCTGCTCATAGAGTATAACTAGGATGAATGGGATAACTAGGATGGGCAAGGTCGGACAAGAGTCAGGTCGTTGTGGGACATCGTCTGTCTCCTGGACTAAGCCCTGTCTGGCTCGGAAGACCCTACCGGCCTGCCAAGATTGAACGATTCAACTACGTAAATAGTACAATACATAGAAACTGAAGAATAAAGTAAGGAAAGATATACCAGTAAACCTTTATAAAACTATTGATATCCTGAGCTTACTGCATATCAGTGAAACATGAACACTCACAGGAACAAATGAAAAAAAAATTCCAAACAACAGAGATGAAAATTCTACAAAGGATTTTTACAGAATGAAGAATAGTGAACGATTTTTTCATATCATTAACTGATATGAGTATTTCTCGTTAATACCTACTGAATCATTATTCCAGACCCCTCTGCATGTAACAAATTTGATTAAAAATTTAGAAAATTAATGTCTTCTTATGAGAACTGACAGATGATAAAGATACAGACTATTTTGGAAAGTTACCAAGAACTTGAAACGATCAAAAAGCCATAATCCACCCAACCGGAAAGATGATGACACATGAGCGAGGAAGATAGCGAAAAGGCTGAAACGTTTGCAATATATTAGGCTAATACGTTTCAGCCACATCCAGCAATTGTAATTGAAATTCTTTCAGAGGTGAATAAGTGACCTGTAACTTTCCAATTCTTCCAATTGAGCCTGTAACTATTAATGAGGTTCTCAGTGAGGTACAAAAAATCTTCGTGCTAAAAAAGCATCAGGTTATGACTTAATGACTGGCAAGATACTCAAAGAGTTGGCATGTAAAGGAATAATGAAGCTTACACATTTATTCAATGCTTTTTTATGACTCCAATATGTGCCAGTGCAGTGGAAAACTGCTCAGCTGATCATTATCCACAAACCCGGTAACCGCCAAAAGAGAAGTTATCATATCGGACTATATCCTTGCTGCCAGTTATACTCTGGATACCAAACTTAGGTGGAAAGAGCATGTTAAAAATAAACGGGAAGACTTGGTTTAAAATTGAAGAAAGTGTGGTGGCTGCTTGGAAGAGACTCTGAGCTATCGCTGCACAACAAGCTGTATAGAAACAAGTCTTGAAACCAGTTTGGGTGTATGGTGTACAGCTTTGAGGTTGCACTAAGAAATCTAATATTAAAATAGTTCAGACTTTACAAAAAATAAGGTTCTTCGCAGTACTGTTGATGCACCATGGTACGTAAGAAATGATGATATCCATCGGGATCTGAAAATGCTTACGGTTGCTGATGAGATTAAACGGGTTGCGGATAAATATAAAAGAAGACTTCATGAACACGTACACATTGAAGTGCTACAACTGCTTGATAATACTGGACTCGTTCGGCGATTAGAGAGACATAAACCATTTGAACTAGCGAACTAAATATGTATAGTAATTCTCAGCACATGGACAAAGTGTAACTGTACTGAGGAATGCTCCAGTGTTAGTTAACTATACACTGTTAACTTATGTATTAGGATAAAATTCCTAGATACTTTGTTACTAGTTGCAATGAAGTTAAATAAAAATATTAAAATATTGTTTATTTATTAGCAGTTTTAGGAATAACACTTTTATTTATTGTTTAGGGCAGGCGAAAGGGCAAGTTCTAAACATAGATGTATGATGATTTAGTTTGGAAAGCAGAAGCGGTGGTAGTTATTAAACATATATTTGGTGTTGTTTTTTCGAATGTGCTTATGTCCTTCTTCATTCTCATCTCTACGTTTCGTATCTCTCTGATGTGCGTCTGTGCTCTATTGTGCTGTTTATATGCCCATCGTGAGTTGTAGTGGTGGATCATGATTGGTTCGAGCAGTGGATTTGTACACGTATATTAAGAGTTACATTTGCTTGGCTAATACTTGTCACAGACCGATTCTGAACGGATATCCACCAGATACAAATCTGTGTTTCAGATAATTATTCAATATAATTATTCAATAGAGCCTCCAGGTGGTCTAGTGGCTAACGCGGGCGATTGATGCGCTCGTGGTCCCGGGTTCAATTCCCGGCGGAGGCTCCATACGGCGTGCACTCAGCGTCGTGAGGCAAACTGAGCAGGCGCTGAGATAACAGCGCCGCCTCCTGGCCGTGAATACCGCAACTAGCGGCTGGTGGCGCGTAGTACTAGCCATACACCGTCACACTACACAAAAGCCGCGCGGTAGTACGCCTTGGTCCTTAACGGACTGTGGAGCGGAGGTTTATTTATTCATTTTATTTATTTATAATTATTCAATATGGCAAACAATTCTGCAATTTCGTTGTTACTGCGGAAAGTAACTACTGTTCCAGTGGAACAGTCGTTTGCTATGATGTTTGCCCGTGGCTGAGACTACTACACTAACGGGCTATTGTTCATTGCGCATCGTGTTGGATAAAGAAATTTTCTGTCAGATTGGTACGATTTGAGTAGTTCATATCAGGGTATGGTGACATAAACGCATTCCTTCATGCTGAACCTTATCAAAAGCCTGATTGATAATAAGGAAAGCAATGCAGCACTATCTTCTTTCTTTTATATAATTATTTACATAACTATCTTAGCCATCCGTTCCACTGTACTGTGCTGTTCCCGAAGTTTAAATTGAGTTGTTTGGTATACATTTTCTCTTCTCTTTTATTGGCTTCGAAAGTGTTCAAATTAAAACATGTTCAAAATTTACAAGAGATAGTTTGTGGTGCTACATCAGATAAAAAGTCACGTCAATAAAAATGCAATTATCTGGTCATAATAAAACAAAAAAGGCAGTGGGAAACGTGAATGAAGACAGCTGTGGCAAAGTCGATGCCAAAAAGTAAAATTAAAGCTAAACAGTAAAGACACTGGCTGTGAATACCGCAACTAGCGGCTGGTGACGCGTAGTACTAGCCATACACCGTCACACTAACACAAAAGCCGCGCGGTACGCCTTGGTCCTTAACGGACTGTTGAGCGGAGGATTACTATTATTAGTAAAGACACTAAAAAAGTTGTTATTGGCTATATAAAAAATGTTAAGAATTTTTAGTAAGGTTTCATCGAATGAAGCAGCTGATATTTGCTCCGGAATGCAACTAGAAGAATAAAACGACTATGATAGCACGTATCACAAATCAGTAAAAGAATGAAAGATGGACTAGAAATATTAAAGGAAAGGCTTCTGCATTTTCTGAACACTTTTAAGATGTAATTAAGCCTTTCGAGTTAGAGATATCGCTGGAAGAAGAAAACAAGATGTAGCGATCCCTAGAAGAACAAACCCAAGTGTACATTCCTGTAAAGGCATTTCACTCAGTAAAGGTAAGGCATTATTAAGAAGAAAATCAACCCCAAAAAGGTAACGAGGCTTTGGTCTAGTTTCTGGGAAATTCCTACAAAATTATCAGAAACAGGACTAAAGTGTATACTGTAATCTTTGTGCTTCACTAAGATATAACACATTAGAATGGCTTGGAAAGTAGCTCAAATAATTTTGCTTCCAAGACCTGTGGAAAAGATCAAGATGTTTTTGAGAACTTAATTTTAACACTATTGAAGCCAGTAAAAGACACGCAAACATCAATTTGAACTTCGACAAGAGCACAATACAATGTAAAGGCTGCATATGATATGTTACGCAATACGGAACGTTCTGCTACTAAGCGAGAACATTGATCACGCGTTTCTCGCTTAGCCCAGCACGTGCGTGTTTCTGCCAAGGCCGCGCTAAAATATCCTCTAGAATATTCGAGTGCTTGTTAAGGACGCGTATTATTGAACCCTGCAGACCATAAATAGCCAACACCTTCCGCTTGAAAGTTTAGTTTACGTCATAAAATTACTTATTGCGTTCAAGTGGTTATTAGTGAAAAGTGATTATTGTGCGGGACCCTATTAGTTGACATTATTATTGCGTGTGGACAAAAATAACTGAATTATTGCACGAGTATAATCTTTTTGAATACTTGTTGATCACCAATTATTAATTGTGATAATTAAAGCTGGTAACTGGTTATTTCATTGGTGTCTGCAATTTGTTTTCTACTGTACCATACGACGATCAGTAAGACCGTAGTAACAATATTCAAGTATATAATATCAGAGAAAAATTATAGTGCTGCATTGGTTTCCTTGCTATCAGTCAAGGTTTTGATAAGGTAACGGTTCAAATGAGGGAATGCGTTTGTTGTACCGTAACCCATTACGAACTACTCAAATCGTACGAGTCTGACAGATATTTCTTTATCCAACATGACGTGAAAACAACAACGACAGAGTCATATTTACGCATCATGGATAACTTTGAAATATTTCTTTATTTCAAGAATTGTCCGTATGCTCCTATTAAATATTTTAGAAATTAGTGGACCATGTCTTTATAGTGGTTGAACGCTACTTCAGTATCCACTCTAGTGTAAATTTGTGTGTGTTTTGTTTTGCCACTTGGGCCGTTCAATCTCTGCTTATTTTTAAACCAAGTTACAATAATCGTTTTCTCTATGTTTGTGAACATATTCCAATAACAACCTTAGGCGACTGTCGTTACATATAACTTTATTCTATGTACTTCCTACGAAAAAAGATTCCATTCTTGAATCCTTAAATTTTTAGTGACCGTCAATCAAAGAATGTTTTAGTGGATGGTTAGTGAGGATCGTTAAATAATACAAATTTTAGTTATTTTGCGTCGACGTTTCGACAATATTTATTGTCATCTTCAGGACCTGTGTATGAAATACAATAGAAATATCAAACATAACGAAACAATTAAATATTTTGGTGAACGTGTTGGTGATGTGAGTGTGTGCTAGCGTATGTATGTATCATTTTATATGTGAAGACTTATGATAGTTTGTTTACATCTTCAAATTATGAGAGAACATCCCCTAATCTGTTTTAGTTATAGGTAATATATTACTTTGCTATATGTTGACTGTTTTAGGTATAAACAATTTATGTACCAATCTAATGTCCAATTGTTGATTACTGTTTGTTTAATTAATTAAAATAACATTACATTTAGTAATTTAAATTGTAATACTGTATAAATTAAGTTCTCTCGTACTATAATTTGCTCGCTTTCTTAAAGATAATTTGAAGATGTAAACAAAGTATCATAAGTCTTCACATATAAAATGATACATACATACGCACGCACACACTCACATCACCAACACGTTCACCAAAATATTTTATTGTTTCGTTATGTTTGATATTTCTATTGTATTTCATACACAGGTCCTGAAGATGACAATAAATACTGTCGAAACGTCGACGCAAAATAACTAAAATTTGTATTATTGACCGATCCTCACTAACCATCCACTAAAACATTCCATTCTTGGTATGCCGCAGTATACACAAAAGAAGTTTCCTGTAACCAAAATCAGTTTACTTGAGATACAAAGATAAAAGCTTCTGTTACTTTATGAAAGGATTGTATTCAATAGCGTCTATAACGTTACGCACGAAATTTATTTCTGTCAACTGGTACATTTTCGCCGTATCCAGCCTATCAGTTCCATATGACGACACCCTTTAGACGACACTCTTATAATGTTAATTTGACTTCTTTGTCGATAGTTCCGTCACATCAGACAGAAACCAGTCCTCTAGCTTTCCTACCTTACTTTATCACAACAATTTCTACTTGTTGAGCACAGTGGCACGTTATCTTGTTCAGCAAAACACATTGAAACTTATTTTTTTATCGTTGTCGTTAAACGTAATCTTGGCATTCTTTCGTTTCCTCTTAAAATCAATCTTGACGTATGCAGATTACCTGCTTGAGATATGTTACTTGATAGTCTTTTGTGTTATATAAACAAGCTCATCACAGGCTTGTGCTGTAAGTATCTGATAATCGGGGCTGAACAAATCGCGTATTTTCATATTCTGGCCCTACTTGCATAATTTTGGTTCTCCATTCTTTGCTGACTTATTCATCTATATTTCACATAGAGTAGGCAACAGACTGCTTCGTCTTTGTGTCTCTTTGCAGCGATTAATGTTCCGCAAGTTATTAGCTATTCTTGACTTCTGATATTGTCTTTATAACTATTTCTTACATCACGTATAAGGGTATGATATATTGCAATCTTTCTCGATTTTTTCAATAATTCTATACCGTGCCGAATGTGTGTTGAGTAAGAGGCAGGACTTATTTATTAGATAGTTGTGAAGTTGTGGTGTAGGCAGCTGCGAACCGAGCAGTTTGTGTTGTCGTTTCGCAGTCGAGCTGAACTAATCTGAGTCTCAACTAACTTTACTGAAGTGTATTTTACGAGCCCTCTCTGTCTGGTCGTATTTATCGCAGTTCTCGACTCGGACTTCAAGGAAATACTTTCTCTCTCTCTCTCTCTCTCTCTCTCTCTCTCTCTCTCTCTCTCTCTCCCCTTCTCTCCCTCTCTCTCTCTCTCTCTCTCTTTGAATTACTGTTAGGTAAAATATGAATGTAATGTCTGTTTTCTTATTCCTGAAATTGCACAGAATTTTAAATTATTAAAGAAGTTTTAAAAAATACAGGCAGTAAATACTTAGCAAAAACTTAAACATTTCAAGACGTTGGAGCCGAATGTAAATCATAATATTTTAATTTGTACTGAAGAAATCGGAAACGATTCTACGAGGTAATATTCATACAAAGATAATTTTCACCTTTTAACAACAATGTAGCATTTGTTTATTGTGCAAACTTCCTTAAACCTTTACTTAAAATATGGAATAATAATTATTTTATTTTTTTATTTATTGGTCCCTCTATCGAGTGTACGGGTCTCCGCTCAGGTTTCAGTACTCATGCTTAACTTGCATGATGTTATGGCCACACGACGGTACCGCCGGGTTTGCCTAAACTAACACTACATTAAGTTTATCTTCACTGTTATGTTTACACAGTATTGGTATGGGAAATTGTTAACGTATTTCCATATTAATAAAGCGACACGAGATGCAGTAAAAAAACCGAAAGTTTTATAGATCATTTTATTCGGTTCACACATACTTCAAGTTGTACATAGGCTACATAAAAAACTTTGACTGAATTCCGTTCATTAAAGTCCTTGAAACTCCGACGATCATTGGGTGTTTTCGAAAATAAAGAAACGTTTCCATTGCTGAAATCTACAACTTTCTTCTGGTTACAGATTAATTACGTGTAGTAGCACCTTACTTCATAGCAATTTTCTATGACAGTATGATCGTCGCGATTACCATAGACAGTCATCGAATTACAAATCGTTGAAAATTAACAAGTTGACCTGTAACAACAAAACAGAGAGTCATTAACGAACACCTATCAAGGAAGTAAGAATGGGGCGTGTACCATATTTTAGCGATACTTATTGTTTTGGCGATACGCCATTACCTGGTGATCCCTTCTCTTGTCGGCGACTATCGTTGAGATCACTTCAGGAAAAGGGTTTTTGATTCCGTAAGCCATGTCACAGTTAAGCCTTTCAATTTATGTTATACTGTTTGCATGTTTACACCAGAGTTCCTGGACGAGACAGAGCAGGTATACGAATTTTAAAAAAGACATATCGGAGTTTCTAGTCGGAGACTGTGGACTCGATAGACGACTAATTGCTTTGACCACCGTTCTTTATTATAGTAATTAAAGAGTATCACTCGACTTTCAATCATTTCTTTATCTTATAATGTTTATTGTATTAGCTTCTATATTAAATAGGTTTTACATTATTCTCTTAAAGAAAAACCTCGAAACGCAGGTATCAACTTTTCGTACAAACTGTGGGGGGTTACAATTATTTTGCAAATAATTATACCCTAGCCCTTCGTTTACTGGAATATTAGTTATTATTTTTTGATAATTATTCAGAAAGTAGGTATTGTGGAAACTATTGCAGAAATCTGGAAATTATCGTGAAGCAGATTACCTGTCTACCTGTCTCGAACCTCCGTCAGAGTTTATTACAGTTGAATAGGAACTCGACCATCGTAGTCTAGCAATTAGCCCACCTGAATCGGCATTACAGTGTTCCGTCTAGGAACTCGCCTACACCCGTTTACAGTAACTGTTGCCAATTATAGTAACTTATTGTTGTTTTGTTTGTTCATTTAATGTTTCCTGTTGTGTTATTGTCTAATATTCGCGTGCCTGTAACTTTCTGTCTCGAAAGGGTGATTGTACTCTGACAGAGTATTGTTTGTTTGAAGATTGATAATAGATACAATTAATTAGTAGAAACAATTCCTGCCGATGGATTTCTCTTTTTCGTGAATACACGTTTCATTTAACATTATATAATTCATTTATAATTGATAAAAGCAATAATACATTAGACACAATTCGCGACGAACAGTAGCAACCACTAACGTACTGAGTTTACTAAATCGTAAATAAAAGTTTGATACCGTTGGCAACTGTGTAGTCGCAACAACACAAACTGCTGTTTCTCAGGTCTGTTTAGATCTCAGATCTAATTAACGTGCGAGAAAACCCGATTGCCATCAGTACACTTTCCACACTCCTACTACTTTAGGAATGTACTGTTTGCACTTAATTATTCATCGAATTATTGAGTGCCAGTCAGATTAACTTCGTTTGAAGTTTTGTATTTTCAGCTTTGTCGTAACTTGCAGAACTGCTACCAAATCTTTGCCCAGTGGCGTATCTGCAACTAGTTACGTAATATCGGATACATTTTATTGTTTTGTCTCCAAGTTGCACTCTATACAAAGGTACAAACTTACCTATTTTTATTTTCCGTCATGCGACTTCGTATATTTTTATTGTTATTTATAGCACTACGCGTTTCGGCAACAAGTTGCCATCCTCAGGTGAAACATTCACTCAAAACGAGGTCGTTAAAAAGTAAAATGATTTATTAAAATACTAAAACTTAAAGTTAAAAGTGCACTTTCAACATATATGAGCACACACGCGAACATGAGCAGGCCAGTGCTATACACGCGGGTATTATCGGTCGACTAGACTTAGTGTTTATGTAAGAATGTACGCTGATAAAACTGTTTGTTTACCAAACTCTGTAGAGTACGTATCTATTTATTGTTGTCCGCGCACACGTATAGCCGTATCATACAATATATTAGATGAAAACGCAAGCTTATCGTTCAAAACACAACCACTGTTAATTTGAGCTGGTTTATATATTTCATACTCCTCGAGTGCGTCCATGTATTTACCCTTCTTGCAGTAATGCATATGCACAAAATTTGTTTCGAAATCGACATATATATGATTACTCATCATCAATAGGTAAGTTTGTACCTTTGTAGTAATATTGGAGTTATTGAGTTATGGATTATACGCTTTCCTTTAGAATCTATATTTATTTATTATCTACAACCATGTTACCATTCAGAATTCTAGGGTAATTATTTATTTAAAAAAAAAGTGAAACGGTGATCAAATCATGAGATAAGCAGATCCAATGCGAAGAAGCTAAGATTGAAGGAGTATTGACGTTACTAGAATTGATCCTAGTTACAAACCACACTTTCTAGTCATAAAGATGTTCATAAAATACAGAGAGGTAGTAAGCAGAAACGAGAAATCAATAATTACACACGTTACCAGTTTTTAAAAGACATTTCTTGGGTCAAATGTGACCCAAATATACGATAGAGGAATATTCTTGACGTATGAAATATGGACGGTACATGGCAGAATGGTACAAAAATTGAAGTAATTAAATGCATACGCAGGCAAACTAGAAAAGATGATATAATGTATAGAATTTGTAAAGTAAATTGTGGATTTATCAGGAAATGTGAATAGACGACAAGACGAATATGATGGAGAAGACTGTTAAATTGGAGTACAAGAGATACCACAACGACGGTCATTTACAAGATTACAGGGATGACTTGATTCAGTACTATGAAAGATTTTTGGATAGAAGTCAATGGACGAAGACTAAGAATGTGACAGGAATAAACATGAGTGTAATGAGCTTGGTGATCTTGAAAATGTTCGTACTGATTTTAGCGATTATAGAGATGAAAATGATAAGGATAATGATATTTATGAGTAACTTATACGAGTGAATTATTATAGTATACAAATGGGTGCACCACAAAATCAAGGTTGGCTTAGCATGTGGAAACTCAGTATGAGTACCCAGGATAACATGCTGGGTGGCTGAATCGTAGTGCTGATCACAGTACTTTTCTTGTATGCCAAACTGTTCACATAAGAGAACCTACTTTTCCTAACGCCTAACTGCTAAGCCGGCAAAAAGCCATCACTATTATTATTATTATTATTACTATCATTATTCATTTTTAGCAATATATTCTGTTACACTTATATTAAGCTTCTTCGACGAAGGCATTATGTTTTTACCGTTTCCAGTTCCATACTCAACCGATAAGCTTCCTCCAGTCTGTCACATTTAATTCTTGCCGGTGGTTTCTATTCGAATAATTTATTCAAGCGCATATTTGACCTCCTTTTATTCATGCCGTTACTTAATAATAACCGTCTGGAGTTTTTAAATTTATTACTTGGGTACATTATTGTTATCACTCTCCACATCGTATTATTTATTTAATATTAATTACTACACATCAACGTTGTTTTTGAAATGTAAACCGTTTTAATAAATAATACTTTTTGGTAATTTATTTCTGGCTTTCAGCTCGTACTGTTTCAATATTTACTCGCCGGGCTCTGTAGGCAGACATCAATATATTTGAATTTTGCTTATTATTAACACTTTGATGTTGAAGCGAACGGGCTGGAGCTGAGGTTTTTAGCAGCGCACCTCAAGGGCGACGCCACCCTCTTCAGACAACAACTACTAATTTCTGATTACTTGGGTTAATTGGTAACAAACATTTTTTAATACAAAAATCAGCATGCCTGCCCTGTAATCTTTTCAGTTACAGAATGGCCACAGTTTTAAGAAGAAAGAGAATTGCTTCTCATTATATTCTCTATTCTCGGAGCGGGACTTCTTCATAATTATTTCAGGATCCTTCAATTATGGTTTTATATATTGCAATGAGACAAACATTCACACTATGTTTATGAGACACTTGTATGTTTACATACAATTGTAGATTATAGATAAATAAATCACCTTGTATCCGTCTTGTGACTTCGTTATACGTCGATATACGTTGAGGCCGTTACATGGACGCAATAGAAGAGTTCGAAATATACAAAGCATATAATAACATAAACAGCCGAGACTTCATATTGAATGACCATTTAAATTTTAAATCCAACCCGCTATACGATACAGCATTGAACCTGCTTAGGCGTAATCACTCAGATAATAATTCAGTGTCCGATCGGCTTCGCTGTGGTGCGCACCATTTACAAAGCGAGTGAGTTACATTAGTTGACAATTATGTGTAACATGTGATTTTAACTGTTAAACGACCTCAATAGAGTGATTTAATCTGATGATGGAGCATATGTTCCGAAACGCGTCATTTTATTCGACGTACAACGAAGTCACACGACGGATATAAGGTGATTTATTTATCTATAATCTACTATTCCTACGTGACTTGGATACCAAGAACCAAGTACATGCATAAGATACCAAAATGTACATGCATTTTAAATTACATACAATGGTATGAAAATAAGATATATTTACAATAAGCCTTAGTTGGTGTCCTACGGGTGTGAATGCTACAGGACAATGTTGTTATTAGGTTAAGTACTGCATGTTAACATAGTTTAAAACGATAATAAATAATAAAAACCAGCAGTGCAGTGTAGTGTGAAACTGAATAAGTGTTGTCCGCGTAACATATTGTGCAAAGATAAGTAACAATAATCCAATTAAGAGACACACTAGAAGTTATTTATATTAGTGTGGAAAATGGAATGACTATTAATATTTAATTATTATAATACTAATAAATTTTAGAATCATTTTTTCAACTGAAAAATAATTAGTTTTGCAAACACATGGATTTGAAAACAAGTAAGTTGGAAAGGTCTAGAAACCGGAAATTCATGTGCGCCAACACGTGGTCAACTTTCTAGTAAAAGCTAGAATGTTTTATCATGTTAAAATGACGTCGTGTGCGTAAATCCATAAAAGCACGGGTGAGCCGTGAATTAGGCAGTCTTCCATTTCACGTCAGTCCCTCGTAATCTCTGGGAGTCGGGGCGTATCGTCGAGGGAGCGGTTGAATTAGACCATGAGTACAGGCACAGGGTTCGAGATCTTCAACGACCGATGGCTGTCAACGAGGGCTGAATCAGAAACGACTTGGACGGACACAACGCCGACGGGGAAACCCTGAAATCGACATCCCAGCTTAAGAGGACAACGGCCGGTGTGCAAGCAGGAGCAGGTCCGCGAGATCGTCCCGACTGATCCGACTCAGCCCAGCAAATTCCAGGAAGTAAAATTATAAAAATTCTTTATATAAAGTAAAAAACTGTTAAAGTCTCTTTTAAAATGTATCTTTTAGACTGGCAAACATTTCAAATTTACATATATTTAATGATTCATAATTTGTCACATGTATTTTATATACAAAATAACCAATAAATGTATTAAATCACGTAATCAAAATTTATTTCTGCAAGTGCAGTCAGCTTAAAACGTGTTACCTCAAGAAAAAAGGCCTCCTCGGAAAGTGAAGAGAAGGAGATATTTCTCCTCGGTCAATGTCGAAAGATTCGTGACATCGTGCTGACAGTGCCGAAGTATCTGGTGATGAAAAGAAACGAAGGTAACTTCAAAAAAGTGAGTCTCATCCTTATTGAAAAAGCTGACACCGGTTGCGCTGGATCAGCCGTACACGAAATCAGAAAAACCGCAAGTGGGTTACTTGTCGTGACCCTGAACGATAAGCAAGGTTCTAGGTTACTTAAACTGCAGAAGACAGGGGATACAGAGGTAGAAGTCGTTCTTCGTAACATCCTGAATGTTACAAGGGGGTGGTATTGTGCAGGGCCTGCTGAAGTGCACAGAGGAAGAAACTGCGACTGAGCTTGCCACACAAGTCGCATGTCGGAGACTAACTGTGCGAAGGAATTGTGGGACGCTCCCACCTGCGTTCCATTTCATAACTTTCAACAGGACAACTTTGCCGGTAATGGCGAATGCAGGCATTCATAGGCTGAGTAGGATTGCATTCATCGCTCAGCCGGTGCAGTGTTTTCAATGCTTGCGTTTCGAGCACACTGCATCAAGATATGCTCGGGTCAAGACATGATTCTGTGGGAAGTTGGCTCACGGTAACGATCCCTGTGCTGAACCAATGAAATGTGTCAATCGCAGTGGTAAATATTCATCTAGATCCCGCAATTGGCCCGTTTATAAGCAGGAGGTGGCTATTCAGGAAGTACGTAACCTGAAGAAACTAAGCTACTTCTATGCGAAAAAACTCATATGCCCAGCCAACCAGGGCAACATCAGTTATGCACAGACTGTAAAATCAACAGCATCACCAGCCCCTATTGTAAAAGAGATATTACCTCCGGTAACCCAGTTTCTCGAACGTTACGTGTTTGAAGTCTATGAAAATTAGAAAACTATCAAGACAGTGCGACTGAATCGGACACCCATACGAATCAAAAGGATTGTGTTGATGGGTCTACCAGCAGACTCATACTTCGTCCGCCAAGAAGGGCGCGCATAACATTGTGACTGATCCTGTAGCCACCTCCTCCAATTGTGGCGAGACGGACAGAGGATACTGCTGTCCATCATCCCGTCCTCCCAAATGTATCCGAGAGGACGGTTTAAAACCAAAACCGGGGCAAGACATGTCCACGATGACCAGGAGGTGAGTTCCGAATTGGAGTTCAACTCGATTGCCGGCGCCAGCAATCTCACCGGCCTCGGTGACCTGGCGGAACTCGGTAATCGGCAAAAAAAGAAGGTAAAAGGCTGACCGAAAGGGAAGCCAAGAAAGTAATCACGGTCCGTAGCGACTGATTCTTCAACATCCAGCATGGAGAGCATACTTCAGTGAATGAGAGGTTGTACTTCGCATTATTGCGACTTGAAAATGCTACTGGCCAGACATACACCGATGTGGGTGTGCCTACAGGAAACGCACTTGAGACCTCTAGAACTTTTTTTGTATAAGGAGATATGACAGTGTTGCGATGTTATGCCAAACATCAAAGGTAGGAGAGGTGTTACTATATTTATCAACGTCACATATCCAGATAAACGTGTTCCACTCGCTACGCTTCTACAATCAGTAACAATCAGTTTTGTTACAGCTACTGAAGATGACGATCTGCTCCTTGTACTTACCAGATTCTGAATGGCGTACAGAGGACCTAGAGGATCTGGTCAAGCAGCTACCATCTTCATTACTCCTTGTCTGGCCCTGCAACGTCCATAGTACCATTTGGGGTTGTATTAGGATGAACTGCGCTGGATTAAGAACTAAGGATCTATTGCTAAACTACGCGCTTGCTTTTTAAGAGCATACACTTCAACGTTGGAAATGATACTTTCTCGACTATCTTTCAATCTGTAGCCCGGGTAGTCCTCTATGTCTCTCGATTGCTCCCAGATCTTCACGGGAGCGACCACGTGCTTGTGATGATAACATGAAAAAAGATTACGTTTTCATTTAATAGTAAACAATAAAGAAAAATAAAACATACTACTTTATAAATTTATTTTAAATAAATACTATAAATACTATATAAATACTATATTATAAATACTATTTTAAAAATGGAGTTTATAAAATACACTGTGCAGAATGCGATGCTATTTATATCGGACAATGTGGCCGTGCTCTGAAACATCGCATTTCTGAACATTTGAAGGCGATTTTAACTAATACAGGTTTTACACATCATTGTTTACAAAACAATCACTCCATAGATACAAAAACATAACACTACTGCACAACATACAAAAAGTTAAAAAAATGGATTTATTAGAAATTTTAGAAATTAGAAAAGCAATCAAAAGTAATAAAAATTTAACAAACAAACAAACTGAATTCTATGTATCTCCTTTATTAAAATTTGTTTAGTTTAGTTTAGTTATTTTTTATATTTTGCCTTTGATTATACTTAGTTTTTACAGACACTTGACCTTCTCACTTCTCCATCCCCCTCCAACATATACACCCTAGCACATGTCCGAACCACACCCTAAACAATGTTCACCACCCTTACATTTTTTGTCACTTTAGTTGTTCCTTGATTCTCTTTGAGAAGAGCCTAATAAACTGAAACAGACGTACCAAGTGTTTATATATTTTAAAAACTTTTCTATTAATATTTCACCAAGTGCCCAACGAGTCGTCTATCAGTATCGTGTGTCTGTCTATATATCTAAGGACGGTATATTTCGTTGCTTGCGCTGTAATGAGCTGGGTAAGAATTTTTCGGGAGAGAAATCACTGAAGACTGACTGAAGGAGATTTGTTCAGCAGTGGGCAGAAATTTGAATTACTAATAAGGATAAAGGTATAAAACAAAACAGTAATACACAAAACTTTATTTAATACCATACGGATGTGGTTCTTTTTATAACGTCATAAATGTGACACTCAAGGGAATTCGAGAAATTATTTTTCCGTACATCGATACACAGCGCTGACGGAATATAGAAGAAACGAGTACGAATTGAACTAGTCAGGGATCTGACAAATTCAAACTTATAAATCGCGTAAGACCAGCGGAACGTCAGAGAACGTGTAAAATGTAAGCTTAACGGAAGACGAAGTTGAAAGTTAAACACAAAATGAGGTAGTTGGATAATACTGACGATGGTACTGGAGTGGAGCGAACCTGCAAAGAAGGTTAAATCTGTAATGTCACCAGAAGTAGTAGAATCTACCATAATATTGTCGTGTTACATACAAATATCACAATATGTAATGTTCACTCGCTACCTCCCCGGCCTTTTGTTTCGAAAAAGAAACAAAATAATAAGAACAAGGTTTTTTCAGATTTACCAGGCTTTTTATTTTATGTCAAAATCGAACTAGTCTTTAGTTCTGAGATGAGGTGTTCTCAGTAGTGTTCTCTATTCTATAAGGGCACCTCATCGTGGAATAAACGAAACGTAGGGTGCTAGCAAAAGTTATATCTACGTTGAACAGCAAAATAAACTGTAAATTAATAAGTAGTTCAATTTTACTTTAATGTATATCAAAATTTATTGAGACAGAAAAAACAACGTAAGATTATATAAATTACGCGGGTCATTCAATAAGTAAACAGACAAACAGTTGTAGAAAATAATTTAATTGTAGCAGCTGATTGAAACTTTCAGGAGTGTTACCTGGCAACATCGTTGTAAGTTTTGATCAGCTGTCCAATAATATATTGCACAAACATAACCAATACAGTTTTATTTACGATGGCGTGTCCTCTTGAGGACAGTACTTTCGAAGAACAGCGTTCTGTTATAAAAGTTTTGGATTTGGAACCACTATAACCACTAACTTGGATTCACTGTTTTGAACCTGAGTCAAAGCGACAAAGCATGGAGTGGAAGCATCCCAGTTCACCCGCCAGAAAGAAATTCAAAACCCAGCCATCGGCTGGTAAGATGATGTTAACCATCTGTTGGAGCTCCCAAGGCCCAATTTTCTGTGATTACCTACAAGACCAGCGTACCATCAATAGTCAGACCTATTCTGACATGATTGTGAACAAAGTTAAGCCTGCATTGAAGAAGAAATATCCGGTATGGCAGAGGAAAGGTGAATTCTTCTTCACGATAATGCCCGCCTACACACGGCAAAATTAACGCTCGAAACAATCAAAAAAGTAGGTTAGGAGATCCTGCCTCATCCCCCTTATAGCCCTGACCTTGCCTCATCTGAGTTTTTCTTGTTTGGCCCACTCAAGGAGACTGCGTGGTGTCAATTTCAACAGCAATGAAGAAGGGAAGGAAAAAGTCCAAAACTGGCTTCGACATGAAGGTAAAGAATTCTTTGCTGAGGGAATAAAAAAGCTTGTAAAGAGATGGGACAAGTGCATAGACGTTGCTGGAGATTACGTTGAAAATTAAAAAAAAATTGTATTGATTGAATAAAACGTTTTTGCTCCACAGCTGTTTGTTTGTTTACTTATTGAATGACCCTTGTATATTGTAATTTTCTAATAGCAATAAACAAGTAGAGCCATGGAAAGGCTTATTAGCTCTCTTGCTGAATGGAGTCTTTATATTAAAATTAATGTACAACCAAGCTCTTGGTACTGTGTTTATATTTCGTAATAAAGGCATAATTTACCAGACATTTTGTGGAAAACTTTTATAGAGAATACCCTTACATTAATGTGTCGGCTTCTAACCGAGTCTGTGGAGTCGCTGATGCTCACTTCACTGTTTGTATGAATTGTCCTTTACGAAACGGTAGTTCCTCAACTTAACAAGTTTCCTAATTGAGAAAGTAAAATACATGTCCTATTTTAGAAACATGTACAGACACATGCTTATTAATTTAATAAGCTTTAAATTTTGTTAATTTAGTGAAGCATTATTTTGTTAATAACAATATTAACAAAAAATTATAAAGGAAACGGGCGTTACAACTACTGGAAATGAGTGCACGATAGGTCCATCGCCGGTAGGAAGATCAGATCGTTACCGGCCTACGAAAAAGCGACGAAAATTTTTATAATTTTAGGATGACTATTCTACAGAGACAGAAGAGAGAGGGAGCACAGAGAATAATTATTATTGGATAATGAATAGTGTTAGATTATTACAAGAAATGTTGAATTACCAAAAGGAAACAAAATTATTACCTACAGTGGTCTATGTTTGAACAATAATCCATTCAAGGGCTATATTTAACAGTTCCGACATGGCCATCCAGTTCCACAATTTCTCTTGACATGTCGGTTTTAAGTCCAAATCAGTCTTCATAACTGAAGTGTATAACAACTAACAGTACTGATAGCTTCAGTTACAAAAAACATAACAAACATGCTACAAAATAACACATACTCATAAAAAACTAATAATAACACACACTCTAATTACACAATTAATGGCACAGTATCTGTCACAAATATAAACACATCTTTAAAGACCAAATCCACGTTTGCATGTTTCTTCAAAAAGATAAATGAATCATTCAGTATTTACCCGAAATGCATAACACGACGGCACAGCTCAATTCAACATGGGAAGATTGCATAATTCCAACCCTTATTTATACCTATAGTACCAAAAGCTCTATGCACACACCCACCATATTTAATAAACAACGTTTTTTACGTTACACGATTGTTTTTAATGTTTTTAAAGCTCGGCAACTAAGGTCTTTAGACTAACGACGCCTACCAGGAGCGTTGCTCGCCGGGATGATTCGTTTTCACCTTTTCTCACCTACATTTTTGTTGATTCGACGAAAGTGGAAAGACGCGAAACCACATTTTCAAAGCCTATAGAGTAATCTTGCTGCATTTAGAAAGGACAGAGTTCTGTCTGTTGCTAACTGTCCGTTGTCTAGCTCTTCTTTCAGGTTACGTTTTACTCTGTGCCTCTGTCACAGTTCTGCAAGAGCACTACAGTCTTCGATTATGTGTTTCACTGTTTCGATGAAGTACTCCGCTACAAGTGCAGACGGGTCGTTCTAGTCTTTGTAGGAGGTACTAAGACGTCAAGTTCGTGTGCCCAATGCGCAATCTGGTGATGCAAACGTGTTCACGACGACTCCGATAACCTGCTACTTGCCATTTACAGACGGTCTGCTTCACGGCAGAAAGTTTGCTCTGCCGTCTGCTCCACGTCTGCTGCCACACGTTAATCATGGTGCCTGTGGCAGCTAGTTGCGCGTCGTCAGGTCGTATTGCAATTGCATCGACTTGTGGGCAGTCCGCAGCATTTCTCCACAGCATCAGCTTCTTCGTTACCTTCAATATCTAAACGAACCGGGCACCAAACAAAAGTAAAAGATGAACCAATGTCTTCTAACGTGTGGCATAACACTGTAATAACAGATTCACTGTGCCCAGATTGTCCAGGCATTAGACAACTCAGTGAGTCTGTACAGATAACAAATTTCCTTTCACATCGGTGTTCACAGAAACGAAGAGCCTCCACACCGCATACAGTTCGGCGGTGTATACGCTTGCCGCCTTGAACAGTGTCCAGAAGTGGGAGTCGCCCTTGATGACAAACACACTATCGCCTCCGCTCTCCGTAATAGGTCCATCAGTGTGTACAATGGTGTGTTCCTCTACGTATTTTTGCAGGATTGATTAAACAGGAGTTTCAGTTCAGTTGGGTGGCACGACTGCTTGCTTCTACTGACGACATCCAGCCGGCAATTTGGTTCGCGAAGCAGCCAGGAGGGGCACTTTCCATCGAATGTAGGCTTGGACCATCGACGCGTTGATGTTGTAGCGACGGGATATTTCGAGCGCACGAATGCCGGATGGTCTGGTGAACGTACAACGGGGTGTCTTATACACTTGGAAGTCTGTTCTTCGCCAGCAACACGTGGTTTTTGTGGCTCGGTTGGCTAATATTTGTCCATATATCTCAGCAACACCTGTTGATATCGTAGATGTAACGACGGAATTACTTATGTTGTGACGTCATTCCTGCTCCACATTATAAGCTTTCTGCTTGGCCAGTACGGAATGCCCCTGTGGCGTAGCGCACCAATGCGTTGGGAACAGGATCCTGCTTTTTCAAGCACGACCTCCTAGCTGAAGAGTACACCGTGCATCCATAATCTATTTTGGATAGCATCAGCGCGGTGTACAGACTCAATAAAACGTCTCTACCGGCTACCCAGGTCATAATGGATTTGCACTTGATTGCATTTGGATTAAAGACGAAACGAAAGTAAAGAAGTATTAGGTCTGGAACGAAAGAATGAGGAGGAGGAGGAAACATGTGGGTTAAGGAGGAGATAAATTAGAAGAAAAAAAAGATCTCTCTCAACCTTACGTGTATAGTCTACTGTTTCCTCACTCTCAGACCTTGAGTTTTCCATTACACAATTCTTATCGCCTCTATTTCCATTAATTCATTTATTTTGAATGCCTAATATACGATGTTCCCTGTAATTTGATAAATCTGGCTATGCGTGCACTATATAAAATGAAGAAAATTGGTAATTTATTTGTCTTAATCACTGACCAGTAACCGTTGATCATTGATATATTTCATAGTTTTGACGCATTAGCCTTTTCCCGAACACTCTCACCACGTAAAAACACACTGTCACCACCTCCTAAACTACAAGGTGTTTTGCATTTTCAGTAGAGAGTGTTGTGCCAAAATACTCAATTGGATTAGTTTTTTTTTTAAATAACATATAGGGCTTTATCATTTTTATTTGAATTACTTTATTTTATTTATATACGCTAATTTACTATTATTAAACACCTGTTTATTTGTTTAAGATAGCAAAGCAGTATTTTATTTATGTAATGGGGGAAAGCTTTTGTTCGAAACTATTTTTATTTCAGCGTTCACTATTCAAAAGCTTAACCGAGAGTAGGTTATTAAATTTAATGAAAACATACAGAATCCGAATTTCGTTAACAAAAGGTTGTTGTTTTATCGACCTGAAAGTTTTATGAAAATCCTCGTTGTGTTGTGTTTGTCCTGTTTCCAATTAAACGTTTTATATTAAACTGACCAGTAGCTTCTGCAGCACAAATAAAACGATCAACAAACTATTCACAGCAGCTTTTAATCATCCGTATTAAAACGGTACATGATATACGTGTTCACGTAATGCCGGCAGTGGTATTAAAATTCATGATGTAGGTCGTGACTCCTTTTTTGCCTCTGCGCAGGTGTTTTAATAATTATTTAATTATTTTTAAATTTAAATATTGATTCGGTAATGCAATGCATTTTTCCTTAACAGGCATAGGTGTATTACAGTTACAATGGTAAACTACGTTATTGTGTGTCTAATTCGGAATTAGGTACCTTTCCACAACGTGGACCAACTTTCAAATGTGGGCACGGCCAGAAATCGTTTAATAAAAGTCTAAATCCTTTACTATATCTTGTCAAATGGTTAATAAGACCTGAACCTGTTGAAAAGTACAAGTGGTTTGTAACAGTGTAAATTTGACTGAATTCGCTTTGCAATCTCCGTCTGTCAGGTAGCAACTAGTAGCTTGTGGGGGAACCGAATCAAGGCCTCTTCATGATAGCGGCGCCAACATTGACTCCTACGCCGATGTCTGAAAGAATCGTACCCACTCAATGCCGTTTGGTGTACGTAGATCGATGGATATCAGCAAGTGGGGTTCTCAGCGGTTGTGGTGTTTTCCCGATTGCGCCTTTAACCAATTATGATCTGAGAAACAATTAACACTTCCTGGGCCTTTTAGCACAAGATTTTGCACCTCTGCTGTCTCCAGTGTGACTCACCTGACTGCCTAGCGGCGGTAGGGCTCCGCTAGCTCCTGTATTCCGGCGGTGAACGCCTCGTGAAAGAAGGCTTTTTAAAACTGAAAAGAAACACCCCGGCTCATAGGCTAGGGCCGTCATTCAACGCTGTTTCTAGTTCTATTATGTTTTCTGCGGTTGTTTATTGGTTTGGAAGTGGTTCTTTCAGGAGAATGGCCCTAAGTTGGAGACTACGGTCGGTCGTCCAGCAGAGTTCGGGCTTTTTTTAACAATGTGAAGGGGGGTCTTTACTCATGGCCGGGTCACGTAGGTGAGAGTAGGATGGGTCTACCGCTTGGAAAGTGATGATCACAGACAATCTGAATACAAAATCTTCAAATTGACCGACAGAGGCCCGTCCTAATCGTTCGGTTGGACACAAACCAAGGCGAGTTGCGAAGGAGTGTGATGGAGCTGATCCGGAACTGTTCCGGCTAACGTTTTGGTACTATCGCCAAGGGGTTACCATCATGCAGGAGCTGGATATACGAAACGGAGTGCAGTAACAGCAGAGACAGAATCAGATTTTCTTATGCAGACATTATCTGCAAAGCTTGGATGACAGTCTGTAGTCTCTCCCAAGTACGTTACTAACTTTTTCCAGCTGGTCTGTTTTCCACCTTTGGTTAGGAGCTTGTATGCGGCCCCTTCGGGCGTGATGCAGATAGCCTCAAATTTCTCTGTATTATCGCAACGCTCCACTTTTAAAGCCAGGATAGCGGAAGGCCTACTTTTTGTTGCATCACTTTGCAGTCATAACCCGAGGTTTTGCGAGCTGGAGTGATACAAGGGCATCGTATTTTAAAAAGAAAAGAGTGACATTATTGTATACGAGTAGATATACGAGACACAAACGCGACCGAGGACTAATAAGTCAAATAGGAGTGCGAAAGCTGTTTGCTCGCATAGGTTTAGAGCTTATACGGAAACCAACCCATTCAAACAATGTGGTAACCAATCCCTGCGACATGGTGGGTTAGCAGCCAGAGAATGGTGTCATTCCAGGGATAACTATGGGGGTACTCAAGATTTCAAATTATCAGCCTTGTTAACCAACTCGTTCCTACTTATTACGGGGTTTAACTTATAACTTGTAAAAAACTTATGAGCTGATCAACTATATTAGTATAATAAGACGATTAAAAAATCTGTTTACAATTTATTGATTTACATAAAGCGAATGATAATCGTTGTACTATCAAAGGTCTGGCCAGTTAATCACCAAGCTGATGTGATTGTACTTTTATGAGGGGCGTGGCAGCGCTCTGTAAAGTTAGACTAAGGTATCCCAACAGTTTGCAGTAACAAAAGCTTTAAGGCAAGGTGTTCCGTAGCTTCTATTCAAAATGTAATGAAACGGCGTCATAAAATGCGTATCTGAATAATTGACGACCACGCTTCTGTTTGTGGATGATCACGTTGTGGTAGCATTATACGAACAGGACTCTAAGCACATGATCCGAAAAATTATTAAATATTAAAACGTAAATATTAAAAAAAAAGAACTTCTGGTTATTAGAGATAAAGGACATTATAAAGATATAGTAGATTCCCAAATTATAAAAAGTAGTGCTTATTTAGGTATCTTGGGGTAACATTAAAATAAGATAGCAAAAGAAACTGGTATATCAGAGGAAAATAAAACAAACAAAAATGGTGATAACAAAGAAAAATTGAGTTCTGTGCTTTGGAACGAGAAAGTAACCGACAAACCACTGACTCTGCCATCTTAGTAAACATAGTCACACCTGTGATTTTGAGACTTGGGAGATACAGCAAAGAAACTTCTGAAAGCTCCAAACATTGGAAAGTGACTTCTGAGGAAGGTCTTGTAGGGTGATGTTTATGCTCAACAGCATTAGACAAACTATAATAAAATTCGTGTTGAGAACACAACATTAGGCAACATAAATACGAAGCGTCTCGTACGGAATGCCTGATGATCGATTCCTCTGAAAGTTAATAAACAGGTTTTCAACTAAATGAGGGGATCGAAGTGACTCAGGAGATTGTGGGAGGATGCCGTGTACGATATGACTGAGAAAGGAGACTTACGACGATGTGATTGGAACAGCGGAAACCTCTAGTATAGGCCTACAAGATGCGACAGACAAGCATTTGCACACGGATGATGGAAGTTCTGCGCTTTTGTTGGTGTTCGCGTTTCATTCCAAAGGATACAACGTAAAAATTACTTATTAAACAGATACATAATTTTTATTATGATGAAGAATAAAAATTAACTTTGGTCATTATAAAATCACTTTTGTCAAACAGTACTTACTTAATTCAAATTGTATATGCTAGCTGTATTACGTTTTTATTTCTGTTCATAACATAGAAGAGAGAGGAGGAATTTTAATTTAGATAAAAGGAGTGATTGTTGGTTAACGTTTGTTTATAAAATACCAAGTCAAATAACAACCGACCACATCTTTCAAAGCAGTTAAAGGAAATTGTACGCGTACTTGATCAGCGAATTTATTTACTAAGTTTTTTATGAAATGAATACTTCGATTTATATTTTTTAATCAAAAGAAATTATTGTTGGAATTATTAAAATTACAAGTTGTTACCTAAGCGTAAACATTTCGTGATATATTACACATAACTTTAAAATAAATGAGTTAATTTAAAACAATGTACATACATAATATAGAGCGGATACACAAACCTTAAGTTCTATAAAAACTTAAACCAGAGCCAATCAAATAAGTTATATCTGTTTGCTTTGGACAAACTTGCTCTTACTTCAACCATTCTTTTTTCAGATACAATTTATCTCTCTTCTTTTTATTTAACTATGGACTAACCGCTACATTTATTAAATCCCGGTTAGTTAAGAAGTATTCAAGTAATATCACGCCCTATTGACCAGAACGCTCAAAGCAGTCGCCATAACACTACTAGAATACATGGCAATATTTTGTTTGTGGTATCTTCCAGGCTATTTTGTTTGATAAACACAGCCGTTACTGTCGTTTGAGGAACCCGGATAAGTCTGCTATAGCGGAGCACGCACTCGCCAATGCCAACCATCGTATACTCTCTGAAGAGGCGAGGCTTCTGTCGTCGGTGAGTGCGTATTTCTCTCGCCTGCATATGGAGTCTGTCCAGATTCAGAAACATGCATCTATTGCAATGAATCGGCGGGGTGAGTCCTCTTATTGAGTGCTCTTTGGACGCGAGTTGTGGCGAACCAATAAGAATTCGCCTTTCTTCTGATTGGCTTACTTCAGACAACTTCATGTGGACACCAAAAGTATGGGTGTCCTACTCACAGCCACTAACGTTAACCACAGTTCAGTGGTCACTGACTACGAAACCTTTGTCAATGTTTTGCAGCCTTCTGCACTGAATTCGTTGCGGTGAAGGTCACCACAAGGGCGACTGTCCTCGTGAACGCGCCGCCGCCGCAACGTGCGCAAACTGTCGAGATCCTCACCCGGCAAGCTCTCGCAAATGTAAACACTATCATGATGCCCTGAAGCGCATCAATAAGGCCCAAAAGCCTACCCCGAATGCTCCCAAGAAACCCTCAGCCCCTGCATCTGCCGCCACGGCGGCCTCCACTGCGACTACCTCGTTTGCGTCTGCAGCCGCTGTAGTCGCCCCTGCCCGTCCAGCGCCTGCCGCTGCGCTCAGTTATGCGGCAGCCGCCGCCTTCGATGCATCTTTCCCTCCTTTGGCCCCGTCGCGAAAGCAACCTGCGCCAAAGAAGAAAAAGACATTAACCACAGTTCTCTCGCAGATCAGGCCCGCTGCACCCAAGCCAGCATCTGCCCCAGCTTCCAAAGAGCCTCGGCAACCTAAACCTAAACCTCGGCCCGATAATGGTATTATGTATCGAGTGCCCCCGTCCACACCGCAGACGCCATCGACTGAGGAAGAGTCCTCGGACCCAACCTTCGCCGATCTTTTGCGCGCCTGGGTTGAGACCCTCATTCCCCAAATCTTGGCTGCCAAGGACGTCCAGTCTCTAGTCACCATTCTCACCCCCCTCATGACCTTCCTGCCTCCCAATGTTTAGGCCTCTTCGGCTGGTGGCATGGAACGCGCATGGCGTTCCGTCTCGCCGAGCCGTATTGGCTAACTTTGCCACTGAGTATGACTTAGATGTCATACTACACTCTGAAACGTTCCTTACCCCTGCTGTTTCCTTTCAGCTTTCGGCGTACACAACGTATCGCACGGATAGGCCTCAGCAACCTCCCCTCGCTCATTCCAGAGGGGGTACTGCTATACTCGTCCACAGGCGAATTGCCCATCGTCTTTTACCCCCTCCAGATACTAGGTATTTGGAGACGACGGCGGTGGCCTTCTGGATTGGGGACCGGGAGGTTCACCTTATTTCGGTGTACCTCCCTCCCGGGCCCGGCTGGCCTCCACCGCCTGAGGAGTCGGACGCCCTCCTCGACCACGAACTACCCACTATAGCTGCCGGAGACTTCAACTCCAAGCATTCCTCTTGGAACAGCCGTGTCACGAACCCGCGTGGCCGCTCGCTCTACAGCTACGTTCAGTGTCATCTACACGTCTCAGTTCTTGGTCCTGATTCACCGACCCACGTGCTCACTAGGGGCCTTCCGGATGTCCTTGACATTGTCGTTGTCAAGGACCTGGCCATTCCTATCACTGTAAGTGCTGTGTCGGACCTCTCGTCCGAAAATTACCCGGTACTTATCACTGTTCGTCCCACGTTGGACTCACCTCTCCAACCCCCTTCTCGTCCACGGAGAGTCAACTGGCGCTCCTATCATGACGAACTCCAACGAACAGTGCCATCTGACCTACGGCTGATGCGGACCGTATGGCCGACTATCTCCAAGAAGTCGTTAAGTACGCTATGGACAAACATACCTACCTTGTCTCAGAGACAAATCGCAGGTCTCAACTACCTGAAGAGGTGCTCCTCGCCATCCAAACTCGGCGCCAACTCCGCCGGAGATGGCAACAAACCCGGGATCCTGCTATCAAACGCAGGTTAAACGCCCAATCTGACCTTGTCAAGCAGCTTCTGCTTGACGGCACTGCACATCGTTGGGACTCGTATCTCGAGTCTCTTGAAGTCCGGCCCGAGTCTGTTTGGCAGGCTGCGAGCCGACTTAATGGCGACAAAAGGACCCGCCATCCCTTCAGATCACCGGACGGCTTTGTGTACTACGCGGCCGGCAAAGCTGAAGTCTTTGCCGCTACCATGGAGGAGTAATTCACCGTCCACGGAGGCGTCTGTGACACCGTCCACTCGGCCGAAGTCGCAGACTTCCTATCTGCATATTTTTCCCGTCCTCCAGCTGACACACCTGACCCGTTCGACCGAGCCGATGTTGTTTCGGCCATTGGTCGACTTCACCCTAAGCGGGCGCCCGGCGATGATCGTATCGGTGCGGCGGCGCTACAACACGCTCCCCTAGCTTCATTAATCTGGTCCACGAACTGTTCAATGGATGTCTCCATCTCCACTACTTCCCCAGCCTGCAATCATAATCATTATGATTCCCAAGCCTCGCAAGGTACGTACTGTCCTCTCAAACCATCGACCCATCTCACTGTTGCCAGTCATATCGAAGGTACTCGAGCGACTCCTGCACGGTCGTTACGCGCCCCTGCTGGATGGTTTCATTCGGCAGGAACAGTTCGGCTTCCGCAGAGAGCACTCGACGACCCTTTAACTCGTCAGGGTTGTTACCCAACTGACGGACGCCTACAACAAAAATCTGTCCTCCGTCGCCGTTTTGCTCGACGTGAGTAAGGCCTTCGATCGAGTCTGGCACGAAGGCCTTCTCTATAAACTACCCCACTCCCCTCTCCCTGCCTCTTTCGTTCATTTTCTCCGATCGTACTTGTGCGATCGCACCTTCAGGGTATGCGTCGATGGGTCGAACTCATCCGTTCGACCAGTCGCCGCAGGCGTACCTCAAGGATCTGTCCTTGGCCCCATTCTGCACCTCGTGTACACGAACTACCTGCCTGTACAGCCTGGAGTCACTCTCACGCTCTATGCGGATGACGCCATGTATCACGCCAGCTCAGCGAGTCTTGATTTCGCAGCTGGCCTGGTGCAACGTCAGCTCGCCGTACTTCCGGACTGGCTAAGGAAGTGGAGGATGGCGATCAATGCGGAGAAATCCGAGGCGATCGCCTTTTCTCGTAAATTTACTTCCAGATGCCAGTCCCTCTCCCTTGAAAGGAGCCCAATCGAATGGAAACCGTCTGTAAAGTACTTGGGCGTCACTCTTGACCGACGCCTAAGCTTTGCAAATCACGTCTCACTGAGTCTCCAGCACGCCAGAGGCGTCAGAGCCAAACTATTTCCCTTTCTTTCTCATCGGGGTTCAGTGCCTGTGCGCACTAAACTCACCATTTACTTGCTCTTTCTTAGAGCAATCCTCACTTACGCAGCTCCCGCCTTTTGGGTGCTACTCAGTCCATCCGTTGTCGCCCGTTTGGAAGCTTTCCAATCCCGAACCCTCCGCTACGTCTCCAACTCTCCCTGATTTGTCATAAATGATGCCATCAGGCGAGGGTTGAAGGTTTCTTCACTCACCGAAATCGTTCGGTCCCTTGCCCTAAACCTGTTTACCCGAGCCTCTGTCTAAGCACATCCCATCCCCACATCCGTCGACTAAGCACAGATGTCTGCCCACCACCTAGACGACACAAACGCCCCCGAGCATTGCTCGATGACCCCCCATAAGCAGTTTACTGAACGTCTACCCCATCCCCCCGGCCTTGAGTATTTTCACGTTCCTACTCCTTCCTTCTTTCTCTTGTCCGTGCTGGCGCTCGGCGACAGACTATGGGGGGATCTGCGCTTGCCTTAGGTGTGCTTAGTGCCACCTCTGGTGGACGCTGCCTCCTCCTAGGCGCTCTCGCGTGCGGCGACATTGCCGCTTGGCAGCCCTCGGCGACTTTTCCTGAGCGGTTAGAGGCGCCCTACCCGTTGTGGGAGGGTAATTCCTACTTCTCAAACAAAAAGTCTTCGAGGTCTCCCCCATTCTGCGGTCGCGGGTCTCTTCGAGGTCCCAGGGTCCAAGAAAATTAACATCATCCTATCCTTCCAAAATAAGATCGATGGAGGTCCCATTCCTTAGATAGCGCGAGATCGCTAGTCAAGGTAACAGGCAGGCAACATGCAGTCATCGGGTTCGCCCGGACACTGTGAGACCGACATAAGAGAGAGAAACGCTTCCAGCTCTTGAAGAGGAAACATCTCGCTCTCGACCAGCCAACTTTACCACACCACTAGCAACAGGACAGGACATCTTGAGACCAGCCTGCATTTCGCCGACTGCCTCACGGACTGGACCTGGGCAACTGCGTGGGAACCGGCTACCGGATAGACTCCTCAGGTGAGTGGACGTCGGCTCTCTCGCTTCCTTGCTAGCGCTGCCCCGAGAGATCCTTGGAAGGCCCCACCAGTGGTAACCGACCTTGGACACCTCCGAGGTAAAGAGTACGGTGGAAACCGAACATTGCACAAAGTTCGGTATCTAACGAAGCCGTACATTACCCCTCTGTTAGATCTCTGTTCCCTACCCGCTTTTGAGAGGTGGCATGTCCACCTCTCAAACATCCGATCGCTCCCACGCCCTGATCGGCCCTTTTTAGGGCCGACAGCACCCAACCCGGCGGCGGACTGCGCCGGCGAGTTCATGGAGATGGACTCCCCGGCAAGTCCGCCTTCCGAACCAGGCCCTTCTCAGGACCACCCCGGTACTGTTGTGCCCGGCGCCACTGACGGCGGCCCTGCCTGGAAAAAGGTGAAGAGCCGGAAACGGACCTTCTCCTCTTCCTCGGGCGGGCCGGAACCCAGTGGTGGCTCGGCTCCCACTACCGGGGCAGGTGCTCAGCCAACCCCTCAGTCTTCTGAACCATTCCGCATGCCACCCATAGTTCTTGACGCCCCCAAAGCGTGGCATGCTTTTGCAAAAACCATCAAATAGGCGGCAGCTTTCCCTATCGATATTTATCACCAGGAGAAGCTTCTCCGCATCAAAACTAGGACTCCCGACGAATTTCGCTTCGTCCAGAAAACCCTGATTGACTTAAACGTTCAATTCCACACCTTTGGTCTCCCTTAGGAGAAAGAAATCAAGGTAACCATCCGTGGCATCCCCCACGATGTAGCCCCGACTGACATTATCGAGGAGTTGGAGAGCCTTGGCTTCACTCCAACCTCCTGCATTCCACTCGTTGACCGCCAAAAACGGAAGGTCAACGTCTTTTTTATTAAGCTCAAGAAGGTAGGAGACTACCAACTCATCTACTCCCTCCGAGAGCTTTTATGCCTCCGGATTGAAGTCTCCAGGTATAACACCCCCACCGGCCCTCCGCAGTGTTACAACTGCCAGAGGTACGGCCACACCTCTTACAACTGCCACATGGCACCCCGTTGCGTACGCTGCGGCGAAGATCATCCTAAGGGCGCTTGCACGAAGGACCCTAACGCCGACGCAAAGTGCGCAAACTGCGAAAAGAACCATCCAGCCAACTGGAGAGGCTGCGAACACTACCAATCTGCTCTTGAGCGGAAGCAGGAGATGGACGAGATCCGGCACCGCAACCCGACCCGTCCTCAGCGCCAAACCAAAGTCCAGCAGACCGCCACTCCGGCGGCTGCACCAGCCCGCCAACCGCCCGTCCAACCTCGTCGTCCCAGTGACGACCCACACCCTGCTACTACTACGGAGCCTCCCTCCACCGCCAAGTCATTCGCGGCAGCCGTCGCATCTAAACCCGCATCCGCGCCTCAACGCGCGAAGGCTCCGAAGCCCAAACAGAAACCCCCAGCTGCTCCTTCTAAAAAACCTTCCAACGCTCAGCAACTACCATCGGTCCAACCACCTAAGCCCGAGGCAGCCCCAGAAACCTCGAAGCCAGCTCCCCAGCTAGTCCGCCGCCCCGCTGTCGTGAGCGAGCCCGATGAGGGCGTGCTAACGATCGTGGAGTTGCAAGACTGGATGGAAGATCTCCTGCCCAAACTAGTTGCTGCGCGCGACCTGAACTCTCTGGTCGTCACAATCATGACCTCCCTTACGTTCTTGTTGCCCGCCCGTAATGGCTAGGCCTCTCACACTCGTTGCTTGGAACGCAAATGGCGTAGCCGGGCGGCGAGCTGAGCTGGCCTGCTTCGCGTGCGAGTATGACGCGGACGTAGTCCTCCTCTCCGAAACCCACCTGCGCCCCCAACACCGATTTAACCTACCAGCTTACGCTACTTATCGTACGGACCGCCCAGTGCCACTCACCCAAGCCGCATCTGGCGGCACAGCCATTCTCATCCACAGGCGATTAGCTCACCGACCTCTACCTACCCCCCCCGACTACCCACATTGAAGCGACTGCGGTCGCAATCAGCGTAGCGGGAACCGAGCTTCGGCTGGTCTCCGTCTACAACAAACCTGGCCTGGTGCCAAACCCCCAGGAACTTGACGCGCTCCTTAACCACGATCTACCCAACCATTGCAGTCGGAGACATGAACTGCAAAGACCCGTCTTGGAATAGTCGCTTGACTAATCAAAGCGGTCGTGCTCTCGCCCAATACGCCTCGACCAGGCCTGACGTCCTCGTCATCGGCCCAGCCGAACCGACATTCATCCCCGCCAACCCTACCAACCAGCCAGACGTTCTCGACATAGTTATTGTCAAGGACGCTGTCTGCCCCATCCTGGTCGAGGCCATCCCAGCTCTATCGTCCGACCACAATCCACTGGTTGTGACGCTCCGACGAACAAGCGACTCCCCGCCTGCCCGTCCTTGTAAGAGAGTCAACTGGCGCTCTTACCACGACGAGCTGTGCCGTAGGTTCCCATCAGCCCCCGAGGCCCCAACGCTCTCTCGAAGGGAGCTGGACCGCCAAGTCACACATCTCCATGACACACTTACCCACTGCATGGATACCCACTCTTACACTGTTCCAGCACATCCTAGGAAGTCTCAACTCCCTGTCGACGTCCAAGAAGCCATCAGCCAGCGGCGGCGCCTTCGCCGCAGCTGGCAAAACACTCGCGATCCCGCTGTCAAGCGGCAGTATCGCCGACAGTCTGATTACGTAAAGCAACTCCTGCTTGATGTCAATCAGCATAGGTGGGACAACTATCTTGAATCCCTGGAAGTCGACCACGCCTCCGTCTGGCAGGCTACTGGTCGCCTCCTTGGCGAAAAGAGGACTCGCCACCCCCTCGACTCCCCGACGGGTGTTGTTCATTCACCGGAGCGCAATGCTGAGGTCTTCGCAAACTCCGTTGAGGAACAATTTACCCCTCACAGAGGCGTCTTCGATGCGGACCACATGGCTCGCGTCGAGGACTTCCTCGAAAACTATCTCGCCCAACCTTTGACGGATCCCCCACCCCCCTTTGAAAAAGCCGATCTCGTCCATGCTATCGCACGGCTGAAACCTAAACGGGCCTGCGGCCCGGACAGAATAGGAGCGACCGCCCTCAAAAATGCCCCATCAGTTGTCACTGACCATATCCTGGACGTGTTCAACTCATGTCTCCGCCTCAATTACTTCCCTCGCCTGTGGAAAAATGCAAGGGTAATCATGATCCCCAAGCCCGGGAAATCTCGCATGTTCCCTGAAAATTATCACCCCATCTCACTACTGCCCGTGTTATCGAAGGTGTTTGAGCGCCTCCTGCACGCCCGTGTTGTACCGCTTCTTGATGGTTTAATCCCCAGCGAACAGTATGGGTTTCGCAGGGAGCATTCAACCACCCTACAACTAGTCCGCGTCGTTACCCAGTTCTCTGACGCTGCAAACAAAAAGCTGCACACCGCAGCCGTCCTCTTGGACGTTAGTAAGGCCTTCGACCGTGTCTGGCACGAAGGTCTGCTCTATAAACTGGCACACACGCCCCTTCCCGCATCTACTGTGAGACTGTTCTGGTCGTATCTCCGCGGCCGGACTTTTCACATTAGCGTAGATGGAGCGGTCTCCTCTGACCGCCCCATAGACGCTGGCGTTCCCCAAGGATCAGTCCTCGGCCCGGTTCTGTACCTCGTGTACACGAACGACTTGCCCGTATATCCCAACGTCACTCTTTCCCTTTTTGCTGACGATGCCATTTATCACTACAGCTCGCAGAACCATGGTTTTGCTAGCACAGTGATACAACGCCAACTCGACCTTCTGCCTCCCTGGCTACGTAAGTGGCGCGTGGCGATCAACGCAGAGAAATCCGAAGCGATCTGCATCACGCGCAAGCGGACCGCATGCCAGCCCCTAACCCTAGATGGGAACCCTATCGCTTGGAAGAAGTCGGTGAAGTACTTGGGAGTGTCTATCGACAGTCGACTAAGCTTCGCCGGCCACGTCCAAACCAAACTCCGACAAGCCCGTGGCGTCAGAGCCAAAATCTTTCCCCTTATCTCGCGCAGAAGTCCCCTCTCACTGCGCACTTAACTCACCCTTTATCTCCTGCTTATCAGAACAGTTTTCACCTACGGAGCCCCAGCGTGGTGGCCCCTCTTATCTGCCACAACGAAGCGTGAGCTGGAACAGTTCCAAAACAGTTCCGTCCGTATCCACTCCAACTCGCCCTGGTTTGTTTGTAACAGAGCTATCAGGACGGGCCTCCGTCTGCAAACGGTGGAAGAGTTTGTCTTCAGACTCTCTGTGGGCCTCTTCTTCCGGGCTGCAGACTCCCAATACCCCCACCTTCGTGACCTGGCCAGGGACGAAGGTCCCCCTTGCCACGTAGTCAAGAGACCCCGCACTCTGCTGGACGACCCCCCATAGTCTCCTACATAGGGCCCTTCTCCTGAGGGAGTCAACACACTAGCGCAAGTACCCTACCTCAAACAGAACACCTACCACACCATAGACATAGCATTACATCTCACTCTGCCCTGAATGGTCTGCCCTGGTCGTTTGCGGCCTCGGCGGGGTTGTCTTATGTTAGTTGTGCAAGTGCCTTCTTTCATCAGGCGCCCGCCCTGGATACGGAACGGGCCTGTGCTGATCACCGCTATGCGGACAGTGGGGCCACGTCGGAGGCAGCAGCGCTGGCCAACCGGTCCTCATATGTACCGGGAGGTTTCCCCGCTGTGACTCGGACGCGTCACCGCTGGCTTCAGGGCCCAAAACCTACCAGACTTTGGCTAGGCTGAGCACCTCAATTGTGAGATCCTCTCCCCTACCCAACTGCAAAAGGAGCACACCATCCCCCACCCACTTGACCTTGTTTTTCCAAAGTCTTTGAGAGAGCCCGACCTACTTGCAGTCATCGGAGGAGTCACTCCGGGCGCTGCTACCATGCAGGGGCCTTGAGCCCCGTCCCCTCATTAGCTACGAGCTACGACACTGTGACCACCGGGGCACGACTAGCTGCTGCTCCGTTCAACTTGGACTTGGACTTGGACTGCACAGAAGATGACCGTCGAAGGCACGGCCGAAACGTTTGCACAAAACAACCATGGACCACGGCCTTACAGCCCGCCAAGTCCGGCTAAGTATGTTTCTGTCTTCATTACGCATTATATTTCTCTTTGTATTTTACATCATGTAATTAATAAATTTAAACTTTCCTTTCTTTAGAGACTTATTGCACTTTCAACCTAATTTACAAACTGATTGTGCGTTCCTAATTCAATTAAGGATGTAGGTTGCGTATTTGGCAGCGAGTGCAGTTTCGTGTATGTTTTATAGCATAATGTTTATTATTTGATTTCAATCAGACGATGTAAATGAATTGTTAGCTTGTGTTCATGTTACACCTATAGTGCAATTATACCAATGTGTGTTTTTTTGTGTGCATATGTAGAAATAATATGTAAATCGTTTGTATCCATCAATGGCCATTACCAACGACCACACCAACAACGGATAGAGTATCTAACTGTAAAAGAATTTTGTCGAAATACAAGAGTTTTTTTATTTGGTAATATTCTTGATACTTTTGCAATATGGAATGCGATACAAATACAGCATTACTATTTTCTCTTTCCCCATTCACCACACTCCACAATAATAGAAAAAGCGTACGGGATATCCAATATTAGACTACAATAAAGCCATACCGTGACGATATTGAATAAATTGCAAACAAAAAACTAGAAATGTAACTAACGCAAGCAATTTGCGTGTACGCTAATTAACTGACTTGCGTAAAGGGTTGGTAGTCGGTAAGAGTTTATTAATAGCTGTACTCGGGCTATATTGAATTAACCCTATAGGAGCAGGTCAAATTGAATTAATTGTCGAGTTCAGTGTGTGATACTTAACGTTGCAATTTGAAACGCTGTTAACATCGAGTCTCTAAGGCTCATAAACTAATTAAGTCGACAAAATATTTTATGGCAATGTTTAAAAAACGAAGATGCAAACATCAAAAAACACTGGACTATAAGCAAAGAAGTCACTCGTGTTGTTTTAGCGTAGAATGGCTCAACATACTGGAAGAGGTTCAAGACTTCTAAAACATAATACTAAAAGAGTATTTCATAGAGTTTCATGAAATGGTTGGATGATACTTTTTATTAATGTTGATCAAGTATTAAAGGGAATATTGGGGAAATATTATCTTTGATAACTGGTCAGAAAGATACCAAAATGCCTAGTAGAAATTTCTTCAAGTTGAAATCTTATTAGGTAGAAAATTTTGACGGGAGAAATATTAAATGAAGGACCAGAAATAATTTTATGCATAATGTTGTTGCAAAGTTCTGGCGATTTACCAGCGATTTGCCGTTGTTGTCCGGTCTTCATTGACCATGATTGTACATAGAGCACTCTGATAATGTGGCAGTGTAATTAAACAAGAAGCTTTTATTTTTTATTTTAATTTATAGAGCTTAAAACTGAAAAAGATTTAGATTAGCTTAAAATGAAAAGCTTAACTTTTCTTTGAACCAAGCAGTTAACACAACGAGATTATTTACTTGGCAAAGTCATAAGACGTTAATAGGAAGTTAACGTAACACACTAAAATGATAAGGTCTGTTCCAATGACATATTTGTAGATCACAGTCGTCCTTTCTTCAAATATTTGTATTTTTGCCACGATATTCTTTCTAATTTTATATTATTACGGCATCACAGAACAATCTACGTGTTTCTCTAATGTGCCAGAAGAAACTCGATGTAACGCGTGTGGCGTACGTGCTTGTAGACGCATATACGAGAAGTTTCTCGAAGGCGCCAGCCGCGCGGACTGTGTCAAGGCCGCAAGTAATTACGACGTAACTATACTGGCGCTATCGAATAATCTAGTAATTTGGGGCGGTATATATACCGGTACTCAACGACGTTCAGTTCAATTTAATACGAGATATTGTATAGTGCGGTTCGAGAGTTATAGTAGCGATATTACTGTGCGCGTTCAAGTGGTTATTAGTAAAGTGTTGTGTTTTATAATCGGGCGGTATAATTGTAATACAATTGTGTTTAATTTTAGTGGAAATTTATTGCGTATGAACAATTTTCATTTGATTTGTTGTAGAGACTGTGTTGTTAATTACGAACTGTTTAACCGTAAAAATTAAAGGTGTGATTAGTGATTTAATTGGTGGCTTATACTTATTTTGTTTCCACTGTACCTACGACGATCGAGTAGACCGTCGTAATAATATTTAAAATGACCAAAACCTTGAAAGATTACCAGATAACCAAAAAAAAAAAAAAACAAATTACCCCTTACCCTTACAAAAACTTCTTATCAGTATCCTAAATTACAAGTCACAATGTTAAGAATTGACATTAACAAAAGAGGAGAATAGCGTTTACACCCATATCCTCATATGTAATTAAGAAATACCAGGCAATATTGAAATTATATGTACGCTCTGGACGTTAACATAAATCCATTAGTGGTAATTCTATTCACATTGTATTCAAAGTGTCCTTACGCATCATTAATGAAAATCATTATCGTTGTTTATCAAAAGATATTTTAACAATTATATTCTAATAGTTTCTTTAGGTACGTAGAGGCCAGTGAACATGAAAGTGAAAACACGAACACAAAAAACCTTTTCTGTGAACTGTGTTGATGACGTAATTCATCTTTCTTGTCTCTCGTATTAGATACTGTTTACTATTCCTCGTGTCTGCAGTTCAACAAGAAGAAACCTACTGGCTTATTGGCCTACTGGCAATTTAATAATAATTTAAAACAAATTTAAACTGCGTTATACACTTAGTTCTTAAACGTGGGTGCAATCTGGTTGGATTTATAGATGGCATATACTTTTTCTTATTGTGTGGGTGAAATTACGTTCAATATTTTACGCCGTTTTTGCGGTTTAGTTTGTACACTATACCAATTTTTCACCATTAATACAGCAATTTTTCCTATTTTCCTTCAATTTACACTGTTTAAGGATTATTTTTCGAGCAGCCGCTACTAGTTTGACCGATAAGGAAAACACACTACCATGCAGCAGATTTGTAATGCAGTTTGTTTCATCAGATGAAAATAACAGCATTAAAACAATTTTGTCTGGAGTGAAAAAAGGTTTTTAACAGATTACATATCTAGAAACATAGAAACTCACATAAAAACTCATAATGTACACTGAGTGAGTAAATAAAATTTGTTTGTAAATATTTGTTTGTTTGTTTATTTTTCCTAAAAAGAATAACCTCGCTTATGGCAAAGGGTATCAGAACTAAAGAGTTAAATATTATTCCATTTCGAAAAGAGATATGTTTGTGCGGCTGTTAATGCGTTTTAATATCTAGTTATTTTCTGTGAAAAGTCATTCCAAAATGTATTTTAGACAAAATTTAGGTGACATATTTTTAAATATTTTTTTTACTTTTTTACAACTACGAAACGTATTTTGTGCTGTAAATTAGAGTGATAATAGTCAGTGTTTTGTTAAAAGATATGCTGCTTCAAATTAGTAGTGTTCCCATAATTTTTGGGGACGTGTTTAGTGAGTAACTTTTCTCTTCACTTAGATTGCACACTTGTTCATTGTGAACAGGTAATCCATAATACGCCAGTGCTCAGTGGATGTTTCAATCTGGTTTCAAATTTTGTCCGTCAGCCATATTAGTTACATTTTTTAAACCTATTGTTACGACGGTCTACTTGATCGTCGTAGGTACAGTGGAAAACAAAATAAGTACAAGACACCAATTAAGTCACTAATCACCAGCTTTAATTTTTACAGTTAAACAGTTCGTAATTAACAACACAGTCTACTACAACAAATCAAATAAAAATTGTTCACACGCAATAAAATGTCACTAATATTAAACACAATTGTATTACAATATACCGCCCGATTATAAAACACAACACTTTACAAATAACCACTTGAACGCGCACAGTAACATCGCCAGAGAATAACTCTCGAACCGCAATTTAAATATATCGCCACTATACTGAATTGAACGTCGTTGAGTACTGGTATTTATAGCCGCCGAAAATCTAGACGATTCCACATACTACGTATTACCTTTAAACTACGACGTAATTGCTTGCGGCCGTGATCAGTAAAGAGCGGCCGCGTGAATTCTATCACCGCCTAGAAAATGCGTCGACAAGCACGTACGCCATACGCGTTACATCGAGATTCTTCTGGCACATTCGACAACACGTAGATTGTTCTGTGATGTCGTAATAGTATGAAAGCGAGAAGTTACAGATATCTTAACATTTTGCTTTCACTTGCAAAGCAGCCTCCGTCAAAGCTTTCTCTTGGAGACGCGTATTACACGCGACAAAATTTTCTTCCATTCATTTTGTTTGATAATGTTAATGGCCAGGGACTACAATTTTTTGTGTGGACTGAAATTTAGTCCGGTAGAGCGGTTGTAAAAATATAATCTGCTTTAATGAATTGTTATGAACAATTCCAGTTTGATGAGTCTGTTATCAAAATTACATTAATTTTTGAATGCTGTGGTGGGCAGACTGTAAAACCATCGCGTGCTTCGTTTAAAAAATGGTGGGAATCAGATCAATGAAGACAACTTTTATAAAAAACATTAAAAACTGTAAACAACGTCGCATTTAAATGTGACCAGTATTTTGATCTGAAAACTCATTAAAAATACTGATTATTAGCAACACATAGTAAAAGGCCATTAGCTGAACCTTCCTTTATTCCACTGGCAAGTCAAATTGATTCCACATTGCAAAAATTGATATTGACAGAATAATAAATATTTGGTGAGAATTGGATACCAAAAGACAAACGTTTTCATAAAGTAATTCATATTGATTATGAGTGTTGGATGGAGAAGATGAATTCAAGAGGACCTATATTCTTTTCAATATATTATCTAATACCAAGGCATTGCTATTTTTGTGAATTAATGTTTTTGTTTTCAACTAATGTATGTAGAAACCTGTTGATTGCAGGTACCAACGAAAGAAAAATTTATTCTTACTTTATCCTTTACGATTTTGTAATGTTAAGTATGTATTGTAGGTATTTTTTATTTATTAGGTAACTTGATCCCATATTGTAAAATATTTTTTTGTATTCCTACCTGTCCAAGTAATAATGCCCTGGAGAGTGTGTTTGTGTGTGTGTGTAACGTTAAGTCAATGCAATTATTTTATTTTCTAAATTTTTACAAAGTATGATTAGCAATTATTTTGTTCTCAATTAATTTGTTTACTACTGTTGGTATTATGAGTATTACAATGGAAATACTTTACGGTTTAAAATTGTACAGCTTTCCCTTTATTAAATTGTAATTAGTAGCTAAAAGATTAGTTTTCTGGATAATTTTCATACTGAAACACAAATTTTTTGCTACATAATTTGATTTTCTGTATATTTAATTGTTTTATTATTATGTACTTTTTACATATTTTTTATTTTGTGAAATAAACTAATACTTATCAACGAAAATGAAGTTATTTCTAAAAAATACCTGAGTACTTAGTAGTGGTAATTACAGTAGTATTTTGTTAAATCGTATTTCCAATGGATTTTCAAAACCGTACGAGTTTTCTTAGTCAAATTTAGTATGGTCACTTATGCATCAAATAATATTTTCATCTGTTTTGTAATTTCCCGGATCAAAATAAAGCAGTGAAAAATGAATTTTTTCGCTTCCTGTAAAATTTATTACTGTAAAAGAAATTTTGAAATCATGTCCCATCTTTCAATTATTGTGACTTTAAGATCTCGGTACTAAAAGCTTAAAACCTATTACCTATATTACCATTAAATATGGTTATCGGTTGTTTTAAGTGAACAGTAGCCTTTACGCTGTTTATCTTGTGACGTTCTTTTTCTCTTTCCAATCCGTCTGCATTCTGCAGCTTCAAACTTTATCACTTTTTACTTTTTTCTTCCCTTCAGAGAGGCACCGTTGCTTTACGAATTATTGAACTTCAAAAAGAAAATTTTCATAATGCCTTCAGTGTTTAGCGTTGATCTGTATGGCCCTAAATCTGGGTGACGGAGACAACAGACAAGGAAAGATTAGAAAATTCGGATGCATGTTGCCGGAGAAAATTGCGAATAGGTTAGTGGAAGAATAAAGTAACAAATATTGAAACATTGGCATTGGAAAGCGCTCTTTTGCATCTGCACTTACTTTTCCTTGTGTCTGTTTAGACAAACTTGTGCATTGTTCACAGCCTTGGTGTTTGATGCTTAGTTAATTTACCCTTGATCCCTCCTGATGAGTAATATAATGGTCGAAAGTTATTATGATCACGTGGGGATCTCGAATTTTGGTTGTAATAAGCTGCGATCATAATATTCGGAAAACAAAGTTGGCAATAATCTTGTCGACAAAGTATGCAACATCGTTTATGATGTGAGTCAGTCATTTCAATTTTCATTAATATAACATATTTTGGTGTTTTCCAGTGGTTTTATTTTCATTTGAAAACAGATCTAATTAGTTACAAAATTGCAGTAAACATACAAGAGTACAGGTTAAATGTTTTCTGTTTTTACAGAATAATTTATGGCATTGTTATTAATACCTTAAAACAATTGTAAAAATAAGTGTGCATTACATTATTGGCTAACTTATGAGCGGCGAAAAATATCGTTTATTTTTGTTTTCTTAGTTTGATTATGTAATAATATTTCTAATATATAGAAATCGTGTATTCTTCTTTTCCCAGAGACTGGGGTATAAACAGAATTGAGTTCAGACACACTACTCGCTCTGCTGACGATTCCGCATTGCAGAATAGGAGAAAGTTTGGTATTAACAAAAATACAACGTGCGTTAATAATGAAAAACCACAAAAAATTACAACCTGCCGAATCTGGTTCGCGTATATGCTATTTTCGCCCGTTATGGTAATATTTTATCACCGATGGTTAGTCGAAACGGTAATCGTATTACCTAATTCTGAAATATCCGTTCACGCTGAAGTTTATGCCAAAGGGGCTCCGTCCCTTTGTGCAGAAACGGATCAAAAAAATGTTACCGCGGCGATAAAATTTTACGATATTTGCGGTTTAATTCGAAACGAATTTCAAACGTACAGGCGTTATTTGGTGACGCGGTCATTCCAATGCTGCATGGTTTCGCGCAAACTAGCGCAATCCCTTCTTCTGCATTCCTTCAATTAAAGCGACGTTGAGTGTATTTGTATGCGTTGTAATCTAGGTAGAATACGTAGGGATGTTTGTGGACACGTTTCGTTTGAACAGAGAAGTCTTTCATAAATAAATCAACCGGCAATACGGACTCGAGTTAAAGCGAACGAAGCTGAGATCGGATCGCTTTTAATCTCGGCTGCGGTCAACGGTTAAAGTCGCCCCTTGTTTACCCTTGCGTGGGCTACAATATATTGCGTGCACGTGGAGTTTGGACGTGTGGAATCATGTCCCAGTCTGACTCTACCGACTCTTCCCTATCACCTGTATACTATGCGGCCGCCACATGGCCACTACAGCCCTTATGTTTATGGTCTTTGCGATTCTACCGTCTCTAATGTTAAAAACTTCAATTATATATAGTTTTCTGGGGATAACTTAGGAAATTCTTACTTTGTTTTTAATATGCGTTTGTAAAGTTTTTAACAATTCCAATAGACTGTCCTATCAAACACAGTAAAAGCGTCAGTAAAATCCACACATTTCTTTACTACTTATTACGTTTTATTACTGTTTTATTTTTCAGCCCACTGGAGTGACAAAATTATCAAAAGTGGAAGAAGAATTAACTTTACCGTCTTAGGAAGGATAGTTACGTATAGCTCTGAAACTTGGGAATAAATCAAGGAATCTCATAGAGGCTCCAAGCGATAGATCTCCAGACTTTTGGATTCTACCTTCAGAGCATTCAGGTTCCAACACATTTACTGAATGCAAATGAAGAAGTGGAGAAACTGGGAGGCAAATGCTTGCAAAAAGAACAATATGAGGGACCGTAAATATGTCACCTCATATGTTGTGACCCGGTGTCGACAAATTCCCGGAGACAATTGGCTCAAAACGTTGCTAAATGGCATTCCAAATTAAAGAAGAAAAGATGTGTCTAAGAGATGATGTAAAGAAAATATCTAAATGGACAATGATAAAACAGAATTCTCAATGAAAGGAAATGAATGGGGAGACGAAAACCTCTAACGAGTTACATAGTGCTTGAAGTGCTTGATTATGTGTTGACCCGTTAGTTGCCGACGCAAGTAGACGCCTAAACAACAGACAGAAATTCGATCAAATTCAAACTTCGTCTAGTATAAACGAACACGTGGAAAATTGTCCTGAAGTTCGAAGTAAACAATTCTGGATGGCTCCTTCTCGTCTTACAATTGTTTACAACAAAATACTGTTGCAACAATTTGTAAAATAAAATCATAAGCTTTTATTGGATTTCTATCTTTAATATGAATTTTAGTTTAGTTTTTAATGACTTTCATGAATATGAATGTTCTCTGATGTCAGCTAAATGATTATTCAATTTTTTTATCTTACTGCGTATATTACTATCTATAGTCCCAAGGCACATTTTTTTAAACTGATCAAATTGATCTAATTCATTACTAATACTCTTTACGTCTTCAGCTATTACCTCTTCAGCTTCACCTTGTCACCTATTAGTTCACGTATATTTGTTCTCTCATATGGTTGTCATTCTTAAGCTAACTTATAATCCTAATTTGAATAATCTTTATACTAGAATAAAAGAGACTCCTAGGGACAAAATGAAATGGGACGGTAACTTCTTTGATATAACCGATGAAGATTATTATTCTGAGATGAATCTCATCGAGGATATTAGAAAACTTTATAACCCTATTTAGTAAGTTATATTAGAAACCTAAAAACCTTATTCAATAAATGTTTAACAAATTCAAGTGGTGTCTCTGAATATTACAATGAAGAGAAGAGAAGCGGTGTAAATTATGAAAAGATTGAGATTGATTTGTGCATGGTTTTTTAGAAAATTTTATGTAATTAACTTTTATTCATTTAATTGTATTTAATGGAGAATTAACTTATACACTGTCAAAAATATAAAAAGGAAACTAACAATTTAAATCTACAGTTAGTTCAAATAAATAATGGATTGTTTAGTGAGCTATGTTCACTATGTAAAACGAATAAACAAAGAACAAATAAGGTTTATAAAGAATCCTGAAAAATTGATTTAACTAAAAAAGATAAAGAAATTGAAGCTATTGAATAAAGCTCTATACAAGCCAGTTAGAAAAAGCTTCCCTAAAAGAAAAATAATAACGTTAGGAATTGATGATTTCTGGGCTGCTGGTCTTATTATAATGCCCAATTATGGTGACCAGAATAACAACTCTAAGTACATGCTACAAGTTATTGATACAATTTAAAAATATGTTTGGTCAAAACCGTTCAAAATCGAAAACGGAGTTTATGTTTCAAAAGTTTTGAAGAAATTATTACATAAGCTAATGAAATTGGAATAAACCACAAAATTTATTACATACTGATGAGCGTTAAGAATTTTAAAACAAAGAATTTAATACATTGATGAAGTAGTTCAGTATCAAATTGTACCACACAGAGAATTAAGAGAATGCTGCTGTTATATAAAGTTTTTACAGAACGCTGAATAACAAATGGAAAGTACTATTTTAAATAAACAAATATTTTCGATGGATAAATCATGTACAAAGAAATATAAAGGATTATAAAAATATATAACACAGAAGTATACAAATGAAACCAGATGAGGTAGATAACAACAATGAACAATGTTTATTTCAAAATGTTTCTTTATAATGATGCACTGCATAAAGCCGCCTTTGGCTTCGTATGATTCACGAGAAAAAAATAATTAACCGTAATTTAAAATTGTTGATGGATTTAGAATTTCAGCTTTGAAACATTTCTTTGAAAATAAATATTAAAATAATTAGAGTAGAGAAATATTTGTTATTAATAGAATTAATGATACAAATCTAGTAACATAAAAATTAAAAGATCTAAATAATAAAGACATCATTAGAACACTTTATGAACATGAACTATAAAAACATCTTTATAATAATTATATATATTTCATAATATTATATTTTATAATGCCCACTGGGTAAAGTATTTATTCAATCTTATAATATATATTTATCAGCATCACCACTTAATATAATTTCATTAATTTCAACTGTATATGATTCATGGTTATGACTTTTTGTTAACTTCGTGGTTCTGTTTTTATAATTTTTATCACTTAAGCATTGTTTGTAATCACCAAATAATATTTCATTTTCAACACGTTTATAAAATCCTTTTTTTTAGTTTCTTTATCTCCAGTATTTGAAGCATACACTTTTCTTTTAATGCAACAAATCCTTTGATTATTTTTATCTTTATCTATTAATAAATTTTTTATTAAATTGTGGTATATTCTAAATATTGTCCTTTGAGTAATGATTTGTATCAAAATTCAATTATTATTTCTTTTGATAAAAAACATCAGTTTTTATATTATAAATAAAACTATCACTGTCCATATAATATAATTTTAATTTATCGATATATTTTTGTTTCATAATTTTATAATAAAAATCACACATTATTTCTTCTGATAAATCTATAATTGAAATACAATGTAAACTGATTTATTAAAAGTTATTATAATTTTATTCATATGACCTGTAGGCGAATATTCAGCTTCTCATAATTTTCCACATTTGAAACTACTTTTATATCAACTCTTTTTTAGACATTTTCCACTGTATAAAAAATGCAATTATTTGTCAATTTGAAAAAATCCTTTTTAAACTTTTTTAACACTTTTTCTCATTTCAATGTATATATTTGTCTATCTAATGTGATTGTTTAAATTTTAGTATTTTGTGATTTTTTTTTTAAATGTTTTGGGGGTTTGGCAAATAAGGCCTGTAGCCCAACGGCGTCTACCAGGAGTGTTACTGGACGGGAAGTTTTATTCTCACCTACAGTTCAGTTGACTCAACGAAAGTGGACACTCGTACACACTAAGACGCAAAACAATATTTTCAAAGCCTATGCAGTGTTTGGTTCCATCTTCGCGGCGGCCTGTGGATTCGTAGTAGATCCATTCTGATTTTCTGAATGTCCGTTACCTGTAACTACTGCACTTGCTTGTGCTGTCGGCTGCATTTTGGCTAAATAAGCGCGTCACTACCGGTATTTTTCTTTTTCTAATGTTGTCCCGTTGCCGTAGTAGACTTGACAACCTGTGCATAGCTTACTTTTCTCTGGTTTGTTGGGCAAACAGCTTTTTTATGTTCGAGGTAGCTGATTTTTCTTTAAAGTTTTCACTTCTTGAATGGCTACCTCTTGGTTACACACAGGACAGTTGCATAACCTTGATAAGTGAGTGTTAGCCACCGCAGGTGACGCATTTCATCGGCTTGGTACACGGTTTATCGACATGGGACAAGTTCACCCAAAAAAGTCTTGACTTGGACACATCTTAATGACTTGTGCCCAAAATGTAGACATTTAAAGCACTACTACCCACGAGGCCGAGATGTTGTAGGGTTGGATTTCTTGGTGGAAATCTATGAACTGTTGTTAGCTGTAGTCCATTTCCTACGTATTGTTTTAAAGTTCAGTAAAGTATAACATATTTTTATTTATTTTCTAACAGTGTTACTAATTTTATTTTAGCTTCTGGTGTAAGTAGTATATCTTTATAATAATCGTGCAGTTTTTTTGGATATTCCAAATCCACATCAAGTATAACGTGTTTCAGAATAATTTTTTTATATTTACTATTTTTTCTTTCCATTCTTCAACATCATATTCACAATATTCTTTCAGTTTGCCATTCAGAATCTTCATGAGGTAAATTTTGAGACATCCCATAAACATATAAATTATTAAATCTAAGTACATTAAATTACTTGATTTTCCTTTTGGATTATAAATTTTTATATATTTATTGTTAGCTTTTATGTATCTAGTAATACATTGAGAAATACCACGTCTTTTTCGCTTTTTGATCATTAAAATGTTATTATAATTATTGAATAAATCTAATTCTTCTTTTGTCTATTTTAACATTGTGTTCAAAGAAAATTCAAGAACTGTAAAACGCCATGCAGGGTTTTAGTTTGTATGTTTTTAAACAAACGTGTCTAAAATTTACAAATATATCTACCGAAATTAAAACATTGATTTCATTATATAATTTTGTTATTCTTTTAAATTTTTCTATTAAAATTATTTGAAACACTTTAGCTTAGTTATATTGTTTATCGGTTATACTAGATTGTCTAGATTTTCTAATATATTTAAAAATATTCTTATGTGGTTATTTTTCTTCTGATAAACTTTTTATATTATTCACATATTCATAAGGATACACGCTGTTTTTAATAAATAAATGTAATAACTCATTTGAGAAATGATTTACTGTTTCTCTGAATTTCTCTACTTTCAAATGCTATGATAATGCATCAATAATTGAAAAGTATTAATCATTTTAATTTTAATCCATAGTTAACATTTTTCTGAATATTATACTCGAAGGTTTTCGTTGGCTTGCCGACCTGTTCATACATGTTCCTACATATTTGTTGATTCCTACGCCCTATGATTTCTTAATAAAGACACTTTTATATCAGAATGATTGAGTGGTATCACTCGGATATTATTGTTAGCTGTACTTGATTTTCTAATTGACGTAACTGATTTAAACTTGGAAAAACTGTAAACTCGAGAAGTTGAAGAAAGATTGACTTGAATGTAATAACGATCTAGCTGACGTGAACAAAACTTGTAACTGATTGAATGACAAATAAAACTGATAGAAATAATTCACAAAACAACTGACGTGAAGACTGCTTAAAATTGCTGAAAATGATTTTGACTGACTGCCTCTCGTCTTCGCGTTCGAGTTTTTATAAGAAAATCTTTCTTCCCATTCCAACGCTAGACTGTACAATTTCTTCATTGGTAAAAATATACCGCGATGTTTAAAATATTTGGATATTCCCCAATAGCAAACTCTAAATCTTCCCTCCAACTACTGACGCTACTCCTAATTGGTTTGAATGTGCGGGCCGAGTTAAACTGACTTTTTTGAAAAGGAGACGCTTAGTTTTCGTTCTCTGTCTAAATTTCTCGCTTGCACCTCTTACGGTAGGTATTGTTATAGCAAGTACGTTCACCTTATTTTAATGGCTTTCGTACGTGTTTTTATAAAATTTTCTAACAATACAATTTTCATGGCTTTGCTTGCCAAAAGTACCTGCTAGTACGTTTTATAGAACTTTGTGGTAGACAACCGGCGCCAGTCGTGGGTGCGTACATGCCACTTTTATCTGGTACTTTTCCACTACATTTCACATATTAATATTTTAATACATTTCTTATTAATTAAAGACAATTACAAAGTTTTAATATTGAATTATTATGCGAAATTATAACATATTATAAATTTCGTTATAAATGCAAGCTGAATCTTCAATAACAGATGAACCTGAAACAGTTGAACAAACTGACACGAGTGATGATACCGCTACAATAAACAGAATCGATGCAGTGAAGCGCTTCTGAAAGAGAGCCGCCGAAGGACTTCAAAAACAAGCAGAAAAAATGACAGTTGTCTCTTGTAAAAAAGTAGCCAAACCTTTAGTTGGACAGAATGTGAGAGTCAAAAGTGCCAGATGTAGACCGGGCAAGGGTGGACCCAAAATCAATCATAGCTGTCGTACTGAATATTGAAAATGATGAATTTTATCGACTTGGTACCACAGTTGGCAAACTTACATCTTTATACACAAGAAACCAGTTCACGCTGTGTAAAAAAAGTTATTAGCGTTGCAGAAGTAGAAAACTAAGAGGTTGCTGTTCGAGAAGTGATTAATAAATTATCTTTAGTTGGAGGACAAGGCTTCAAAAAGTGTAATTGTTTAATAAAGTGTACTACGAAGTGTAAAGGAAAAAAAGTGTAAATGTACGTGCAAAGCCTCCTCATTTTTGTGCAATTCTAAATATCATAACAGTCAACGCTGCTGCAACAAGTAATTTTTATTTTTTATTACTTTATTTTACTTTTATTACTTTATTAATTTTTCATTTATTTGCATCAGTTAATTATTACACTCAGAGAACAGTAAAAGGGACTCGTATTTGTTTTCGTCAGTAAGATTACATTCTCAAAAAATGGTTAAAAAGTTTTTAAATGATTTTTTTTTTTCACAAAATGGTTCAAATGATTTTAAATGTTCTTTTGTTTTAAGTAAACTTCCTTAGCTTAATCAATTTTTATATTTTTGGCTGTAGGTTTTTTTTAGAATTTTTATAACAATTCATTGTATATCGATAAATAAAAATTATTTCAGAAACAAACATTTATCCTTTTTCATTATATTATATTACTTTTATTACTTTATTAATGTTTCATTTATTTGTACCAATTAATTACTGCATTAAAAAAAAACAGTAAAAAGGGCTTGTATTTATTTTCGTCAGTAAGATTACATTCTCACCAAATGGTTAAAAAAATTTTAAATGTTCTTTTTTCACAAAATGGTTAAAATAGTTTCAAATGTTCTTTTTTTTAAGTAAGCTTCCTTAATTTTATCAATTTTTATATTTTTGGCTGTAGGTTTTTTTTGAATTTTTATAACAATTCATTGTACATAGCCAAATAAAAATTATTTCAGAAACAAGCAGTAGTGTAATGAGTTATTTTTTTGTCTGCTTTCTTCATGCGTTTTTATGGAAATGATTACTTTTTTTAAAATATAACTATAAATTTCTTTAAAATTAAAAATATTACGCTTTTACCGTAATGCAACGGTAAATCTTGATATTTACCAATAACTGTTGGTAATAATAATGCGAAATGCACACATTTTAAATTCGTACATTTACCATTATAAAACGGAAAATCCTACGATATACCGGAAAATCTTAAGATTTACCTTACTTCGTACTTTTACAGTAACATATATGTCTTTCTTTATTATTTGGAATTAAATCAATTTTTTTCATTATAATTTCATTATTAAATTCTTTAATATATAAGAAACATCATAACCTGCTAAAGTGTGATTATATATTGGTAAAAATGTAGGAGTTTTATAATTTAGATAACACTAAGGATATGCTGCTCCTCGATATTGTTTTACCAAGTGAGGATCACATTTTTACCATATTAATTTGAAATAATTAAAATAATTATATTTATTTGTTTAAAATAATGTTTACCAATAGTTACTTTTATTTTCTCTTTCTTATAAATTCATTGAAATATTTAAGATCTTTCTTTAATTTTAAATCATGTTTTATCTAAAATTTGTGAAATTTCTGTTAACGTCCTTTCACAACTATGACCCATTTCTGTATTTTCAAATTCATTTTACCCTGTCTTTCTTCATTTTGTCCTTTTATTTTGTTATTATAAATTTATTTAATTTTTATTGACTCTTTTTTAATTATTTGAACAAACACTTTTGCTGTATTTTTCCAACATGTGTAATACGTAACTTTTTTTATAATATTTGTTTTCTTAATAATAACTGTTATTTTATTATACCTTTGTTTATAATATTTGTTATAATATCCATTATAATTTACATAATAACTGCAACTAAACGGTTCGTGTTTTTAATATTTGATTATGTATGATTTTTCCGGATATGTTGACAAGCCTTAATATTTTGTATAAGCATTCAAAGTCTGCATAAATTACAAATGGTGCCTTTAAAATATTTTTCTAATTAACAAGAATTTTTTTTACCAATTATGCTAAAACCATTGGCTTTATGTCCTTTATATAAGTCGTCATATTTATCTAATTTTTCTGGAATTATATAATTTTATATTTATTTAAATTTATATTTATTTTATACTTAATATTAAGTATAACTGACCAATTTATATTTTATATTTAATTAACCACTTCTTAATTTAACTGAGAATTGAATAGCTTTTAATGTTTCATAAATTTTTAGACCAATATGTTTATATTTAAAACTCTTTGCGGATATTTATTTGGTGTAGACAATATAATGCGGGTTTTGTTGCCCACATAAAACAATGTTGGTCATTACTTTGAACATTTATCACTGCTTCATTATTTTTAATTGTTTCTGTTAAATGAATATATGATGAATCAGAAATTAGATTAAAATTGTTTATATTTAGTTCAAGTCTATTTACAGAATTTAATGTTCATTCTGATCCTTTTACTTCAAATTCAGTCATTTCTTTTTCAATATTTTTAGCAATCTCATTGTAGGTCTAATATTCATTTAAATTTGTTGATTAAACAATTTATCTATTAGTGTTTTCAAATTCATATTTTATATATTATCTGTATTTTTGTAATCACCGAGACTAAATGTTTGTCATTACCAAGGGGATATGTTTGAATTCTTGATTTAAATTCTGTTTTAATTTTTCTTGTTTGTTGTTGTTTTATTTATTCATTATTTGGTATTTCGGTAAAAGGAGCAGTAAATTTTTCAGCATTACTTAAAAAAGATTCGTATATGAAACTCTGAAGTCTAGGTGATTTTGATTTTGCAAATTATGTAATCATTTTTTTACATTTTAAAATGGTGCAATGTAGACTTCTGCTTTCATATTATTTAGCTTTTCATATTATTACCCCATTTAAACAACTTGTCAGATAAATGTTTAAATGGATTACAATATTTTTCTCTTCTAACTGATTAATTAAATCGTTATTGTTGATTTTACAATAATATTTTAATATTAACATATATTATTAACATTTTAACATATATATATATATATATATATGTTATAGCTAATTTATATTTTTATTTCCTTAGCCAAAACGTGTTGGATTCTTGTCTTTTTTCTTTTAGTTTATTAACAGAAACTAATATCATGTTATGAATGAAGTTAATTCGTACATCGTTTTTAACTTGCTATAACCTTGATGTATATTTTGTTTATTGTATTCTTTAATTTCTTAGATGATGTTTTTAAAAGATATTAAATGTTCTTTCAAAAAGACTCTTTGACTGATTGCATTATCATTTTGAGAATTCATATTTTAATTTGCTTAAAGAATGAGTTTTCTATTAAAAATGAAATTATTTTAGGTGGCTTCTATTTTAATTTTAACCTGTCGGTCATATTTTTTTACGTTTTATGTTATTTTAAAATTCATCTTGATGATATATTTACCGCATTTACAAAGTACTTTTTAATAATATTGACCTTTCTGTTTGATAAAGCGTTTTTACAGATCATTATTGTTTCTATTAAGACGCTTTTTACATTGAGTGTGATAGCTGTTTTCGTTTGGCATATTCAATAAATTTCATCAATTTGTTTTGCAGTTTTACATATGTTGCAAGTTTTTTTTTCATATTTTGTATTTATGTAAATCCAAATTCTAATTAAACATTTTCAATTATGACATAACATTAATTTGTTTTATTTTTTTGATACAAATACAAATCAAAAGAAACTCAATACATTATTGAACAACTCAATAATTTTTTCGAAAGTAAAAAGTTTAGTAAATTAGAAATTGGTACAAAATACGAAGATGGCGATTTTCAATTATTTGATTCACAATATGAGAAAAAGATAAGTGTGACATTAAATAATAAATTATAATCATATTACCTCTAAGTGTGTAAAGCTTACTGATAAATCTGACTTAAAGAATATGAATCAAAAGTCTGTAATTATTGTGTTAATATTATATTAATATTTTCATATGCGATATGGGTATCCCCACATTATTCAGTATTTTCATATTTTAATTTAAGTTTTTGGATTATTTGTGTTCGTATTTTGTGCTCATTGAATTTACGGTAGAACCCGCATAACATGTGTGTGTGTGTGTGTGTGTGTGTGTGTGTGTGTGTGTGTGTGTGTGTGTGTGTGTGTGTGTGTGTGTGTGTGTGTGTGTGTGTGTGTGTGTGTGTAGAGAGAGAGAGAGAGAGAGAGAGAGAAGGAGAGAAGTATGTATGTGTTTACTGTGGTTAAACCGCACACATAAGAGTCGCGCCAGAAACCCCAGTGTAAAATTGTATAAGGGATTCTTGCCATCTTCACTAATTGGAAGCCATGTTATCGAAGCCAATTATTGTGAATGGCTGTTTATTTTCCATGAGTTTGGTTTAATTTTTACTTTTAAATCTAGTGTAACTCAATACTTTATTTCAGTCAATTCCGAGATATATTTTCATTTAAAAAAAAATCATTTTCATTAAATTTAATGAAACTAATTTAAAGTTCATTGTTACCGAACCCTATAATTACAAAGTTCGTTTCAAACATTATTTTAATTCCAAAACGGCTAAGATTTTTACAGCAGCCTCATATATATCGGTTTAGTATTGTGTTTTATGTCTCCCATAAAGCGTTTGCCGTTTAACGGTCCATTAGCTGCGCTGGAAATAACATTAAACGAATTGTTAGAACTGACACAATGGCATACTCGTAATGGCAGTTCTAATTATTACTGCTGAAATAATAAATACGCAATACAGAGACAGTGGAAGCAGTGTGCTGGGCTGTTAAACAAATTTGACCGACTGCAATTAAAGTTAACAGTTGGGAAATGAAACTGTTAATATGTACTATTTTACAGAAAATTAAGAGTGATGTATGTAATAAAGCTGTGTTACACGGGCGACCGTACCTTCGAGCGTGTTGTAAGTTGTATTCTTAGATACCGACTTAGTAATTCTTCTCCTATAGTCTTTTGGCCACAAATATCACCTGGACGTGTTGAATACAATAGCGTGTTGATTTTTCGTCTACCCTAATGCATTAAAATTTTGCTCTTCATTAATCATTAAAATTCTCCCCAATTAATTGTTCTCTCCAGTGCCTGTATACTTACCCTTTATGGATCTTAAAACTGCGTACCGGACTGTGGTGGATAGTTCTTACCATATTGGAAAGGGAAGCACGATATTTTGGTTGACAGGTACGCATTTTTCATTTCCGACGTACCATATACGGTTGATCTACAAACGGATATTGAAACCCAACAACCAGGTTGATGGTAGGCCATATTCTAAAGCCATTATGTCATTTTGTTTGTTTATGCCTGTATCCTTTCAAAGCCATTCATCAGCCATATGGGTCGAGAATGACTTTCATGGTTTCCCCCTACCTTTTATCCCATTAAGCTTGCCTTTTAACTTTATATTCATGTACTTTCTTGCCAATTAACTATTTATATAGCTTTTCTGTGAGTCTTTTAGATTATTTAAATTATTTTTCATTTATGTAGGGTTGGTACCATGTGTAAATGATTTCCGTAAAGGGAGCTAGTTCACAGGAAAAATCAGTACACTAGTAAAGCAAGTGTTATTGATTTTATTTTGTTTCGATTTTATATTTGTTAGTTGCCGAATTTGTTTCACTTTACTGTGTCGTTTGAGTCCACACTTAACTTTACCATGCCACTCGCTTGGTAACAAACAGAAGGGAAGTAGCTTATTTACGCAAAAGTCAAAGGTTGGAGATTGAATTGTAACTTTAAGTTGTAATTAATAGAAGCAGAAAGGAAGATATAATAATTTTTTATACCATGTTTTTCGCCCGGAAGGTTTCCATTAACGTCCAGCGTGTTTAGTGAAAACAACCCCGTCAAGTTGAGTACGTTCTCCAATTTAGTTGCGGTGTTAACCTGCAGAAAGATCCGTTGTAATAGTTTTGTTGAGCCTCCTAAGCTAAAAAGAAAATAAATGGTAGACAAAATATGACGTGCCACTGAAATTTATTTCCATCATTTAAAAATCCTCCAACTTGTTTTTCTCTATCCAGCTAGTTTCGTATTTGCAAAAATATTACCAATAAAATCTGGACAATGTCAGTCGACCGAAATCATCTTGGAGAATCCGATAATTTTGAAACCTCTGAGTTGCCCAGAAAACGGCACAACACAGTAAATACCGCCAACGAAAATGTCAGTGAATCATTTTCTTCATCTTTTCTTTGTAGCAGGAGGATCAGTAGGTACCAGGGTGGGCAAATAGGAGCGGCAAATGATTCAGTAACCCTGTACACCAAAATTTGAACCACGGACACCATTTTATTGGAAAAACGCTTTGAAATAATTTAATATTTAAACATTTAACCATTGTCCAGTCTCTCTTTCCATCGGATACTTTGCATTCTTCCAATTTTATTATTTCTTAAAATCCTCTACTCGTATATTGTCCCTTTCTTTTCAATTATCCGTGATCTAATACAAACAGATCCGCGCTCGAAGTAACAGATTTACTAAGATTTGCTCTTGCTCTGATTCCAAAAGTATTTCAAGTCAGCAGCTTCTTCTATTTCCATTAAATACTATTTTTGCCTGTGCTAGTTAGATATTAATTTCTGTGGACGACCTTCCGTCCTCTGAGACACAACTAATTACTGTTAAATGTCTTTACTCTGCGAATGTTTGTTTTGGACTCTAAAAAAGCAGGTACAAATGTTTTAGGCTTCGAAGTGCTAAATCGATTTGTGCTGTCATGCAACGTTTCAAAAGCGTCAACTCTAACTTCATCAAATTCTACAATACGCTCTGACACTGTTCGTTTGTCGCCGTGAATATGTAAACATTTTGCTGAAAGGTCTGATGTTATTGGTCCCTTGCTTGAATTTTTCAATTTGTTGGCTGTTATGTACATGTCGCGCAAACACACACTATATGCACAAGCTTCTGTGAGTATTAAATAGCTGCAGTAGTCATTAACACATTTATTTTTAGTACATACTTCCATAACCCGCAGTACTGATATATCATTCACAGGAAATATTATATTGTATATTTCTGTAATGTGTGATCTAATACTTGCGAGTGCATAAACTATGTTTGCAGTTTTTTTAACTGTTATGTAGGAACGCTGTGTGTGTGAAGAGGATGGTTCTACAAGGTGTTGCAGTTTTGTATTTTCTCTTTCAGCCCTTTCAGTCCACTCGATACGTAGGCTACGGTTTCATATATGTCTGAGTATTAACAGGTGGACACGGACGGTTTGATTTGTATAGGTGGAAAAAGTAGGATCCATTCATAACAGCGAGCAGCCTGATAATTAGAGATGAGGTGTACCGTATATCATCTTTATTTTCTGTAGGTCTCATTCACTCTGTAGCACGAACTGATGATCTGAGAAATTGTGATTTAAGCTACTGATCCTGTTTTAAGAATTCGATAACGCTTATTTTACAAAAGATATAAGAGAAAACACGATTTTATAGAGATTTTTGTATGGACATAATTGATTGATTACATTTTTAACAACAAATGAATCTTTTGCACTATATATATTTATGTACTAATAATGGTCTTTTAGTAGGACTTTAGTAAACATTCTACATTACAATTTATCCAACAGACTGGAGTATCAACCCAAAGTATGATTATGAGTTACAAACGATTTGCGTGCGTCGTTGGTTATTACAAACGATTATACATAAGTTTATAAAATCTTTATGAGAGTAAAACAATTGAGAAAATAGAAGCTTTGAACTGTTTCAACTTCATACTACCCAGTTGAACATACGCCATGACCACTGAGGTCTATTATGACGACAAAATACGTACAGAACTTTCACTAATTTGAATGGCTTCTTCCCATTAGCCTCCGTACTGTAACCGATCTCTGTGTTGTCCACGAGATTCGTCGCATCCAATCATGGCAGTAGAATCTACATGTTCCCAAGTACACTAGTTACCGACGAGCGATAGAAGGGAATATTCAAGAGTCTCATGAGCGAATCTCTGGATCCGTGACTGTTCGAAAGCGATATTCATTACCAGTTGACGCACGGGCACCAGGACCTGAGCTGTCAGAGGGGGGCACCATAGAAAGCTCTTATAGAAGTTTACTCGAACGATTTGAATACTGATCTTCTAATGGAATTTAAGAACTTTGTTCCACGAGTAAAACTGCTAGAAAGGGGTTTTTTCCAACTCCTTCGAATGAAGATGATACTACAGTTTGTCTGCGCATAGTACTAAACTTACTTATTGTAAAATGATGTATTACATTGCTTATCGTCTGCTTTTGACTATTCCAATAGATAACTGCGAAGCTGAAAAACCATTTTCTGTATTAAAACGCATTAAATATATGTCAAGTTCAACTATGGGAGATGAGAGATCAACCCCATTGCTATCTTCGTTAGCAATGTTGAACATTGAAAGCGAGATACTTAAATCGCTTGTTTTAGAAGAAATTATATAAGACATCGTTAAGGCAAAATCAAGAAAATTGGATCGATTAGTATTTTCTAAGCTTAAGTACTACTATGTTTATTGTAATCACTATTTAGCTAAATATTTGTTGTAATTTGAGATTTTAATAAAATAATTGTTAACTTTTAAATTTGTGTGCCATTTATCAGTGTAAATAATGGATAAACGGTTGAATTTTGAATCGGGCGGTGGACCGGTCTGAAGACAACATAGGGCACCATGCGCTCCTAATCCGCCCCTGGGAACACCAGAAAATCAAGATGGGTTTTTTAGCTATCAGGTCGACTCAGCCTGTGAGAAAAAGTACCTGGGAATACATCCTAGATTCGTAATGGGCGACAGAAGTACACTGCCTCCCTTATATACCGCATTGTTGACGTTGGGTAGCCTACACTATCTAACTTCTATGCTGCTACAGTACTAGTGAAAGGAACCATTATCTATCAATTTGCTTATGTAATGACTCGTGAAATACTTAACACACATTAAAAGCAATTCTACCTTTTGCTGTGAGGTACTTTTACCTGATTAACACCAAAAATTTCGCTCATTCCTGAAAAGATATTCTCAGCAACTGGACTGAGAACGAGTGTTATGTCCAATACCGTCTCTATGTATATAGTACTCCTGAACACAATGAAAATCTTCGCCTGGTAAAGAACATCCAAACACAGGATTCGACTACTCAATTTACCCACAGAGTATTCTTCATTGCAGAATGGCTGAACTGTTTGGTATTAATCAGAATACAAACTGTCGAATCAATCATGACCTCACGAAAGCTTAATAGTGAGATTACGATTACTCTCTCGTAACTTGTACGCGATACACCTGATAAAGTATAATCAATATATTTGTTGTTTCAAGGCGGTTTTGTTGAGTACATTGTTTAAACAATACGTTGAAGGTGGTTTTCTTTTAAGTGGTGTATTTTCCAGAGTCTTGGAAAAACCCAAGCCCTCGCTTGTGGAGAAACTGAGAAAGAAGTCAAAAGAAATCGATTCCTACATCTGTGAATGCGAGAAATCGTAGACGCAAAAAACATAAGTGTCGGAATCAAAACAACCGCTGTTGTAACTTTACTTAACGTTTTTGTATAAAATGTAATATCGTTTTAAAAATTAGAATTTATAGTAGATCTAAAGCTAATCCATTTTAAAGTTAGTGCTTAATTTAATCCAGGGCACGGCATCACAGACCACTGTCCGCATTTGTTAATGCTTTTTTTTTGCTTCTCCTTTTCTGCTTTGCTTAATATATCATTACATACATACACATAAATAAGAAGAAGAAGAAGAAGAAGAAGAAGAAGAAGAAGAAGAAGAAGAAGAAGAAGAAGAAGAAGAAGAAGAAGAAGAAGAAGAAGAAGAAGAAGAAGAAGAATGCCTCTTTTATGCCATTGAAATAGTTTAAAAGTTTGGCAGGGTAGGCTATTTTATTTTATTTTACATGAAATATTACATATTTTAATTATCCAACTAGTATAAGATTTTCTAACTGAAACAGGTCTGTTCCGCCACGTTTAGTCAGAGTTTGCTATTTTTTCTCAGCTTTTAGGTGTTGTAAAAACGTCTTATATATTTCACTACATTGGGACGCGTTGTGTGCATTCGTATGTGTCTCTACTGGCGTTCCCCTTGGACAGATAACGTTCACAAATAAATCAACGGGCGTTACGAGAAGTTAGGTAAAGAGCGCAGGGCGCAGAAACTGTCGTTTTTAATCTCTTGTGCGTTTACACTCGTGGCACATGTGAGCGATTTTATTTACACACACAGTTTACACACAGGAGCGCGCAGTATTTACGCTAATATCGTCTTTTAAACGAAAAGCTTGGGAAACGTTTACCGAGGACGTGTTGCAACACCCGTGTCCTATATTCGTCTCAATATCGCATGAGCACCCTCTCTCTATCGCATACTACATGCGCGCGCGCGTGCACATACATACAAGCAAGAAAATATACATGACGTTAAAAAAAACACATTTTTATCCTTTAACGTGTGTAGGTCAGTTTAGGGCAGGCTACATTATTTTGTGATAAGTTATACAAGTAACACAAGGAGGTTACACCAAGCTTAGAATTTATTTAAGAGCCGATCTAACTAGGCTAGGATTGGTGGACCCAGCGTATAGCTGGATATTATCGTAATAAACCATCTAACCTGATAAAAGTGTGAAACCGCAGCTAGTGAGCTGACCACTGAGCTACTCGGAAGCACTGTTACACAGACTGTTAAAATGTTGATAAATGTAAGCCAAGTCCGAACTATTTTTAACTCACGCTTGATACTAAATACGTTAATTCCTGAAAAGCGTTAACGCTTTCCTGAAAGCATTTTGTTTTCCGCTGTCATATGTAAACAAAATTCTGACGTAATATGATTAAAACTCAAGAATTTTGTTTTGGTAGAAATTTAGTGAAACGTTATGGACATTACGGTGGTATTCAACTGCATTGTAACTAGATTTACTTGAGACATTTTAGACAACCTACTGATATTCTGTGTATCTAATTTAATGTTACTACGTGAACCGCGTGGAAATATCTTGCAGAAACACTTGATTCGACACTAGTGACAGTAAACCAATCGTAAGTTGCATCATTTTATTCAAATGACACTGAACTCATCAATCCGATAGAAATAAATTTCCGTCACTCGTTATTCAAAATAAACAACAAAGACACGTAAATTTACTGATGTTTTCAGTTAATACGTACTAATATATAATGTTCTTCCGCAAACATTCCATATGCTTGCATACACATCGCCGCCAAGGTAACACGTGGGCCAAGAAGGATCCCGGCGCCATTTTAATTTATTATATTTTTTTTAATATAATAACTTGAAAACATTTTAATTAGCTAATATTAAAATAATGAGCTAACATTCGATGGTGGTCAGGAGCGTGTTGTTTATAGCTTATTACGCATCATAATAACGGCAAACTGTACGCATATATCCTGCAGGTCCTGATAATATATTTAATTATATACAAGCAGAAAATTAGGTGTTTGATAATATGGAAAAGAAGCTTCCACGAAGCTCAATTGACATTTACATCTTAATGACTATTCCCACAGAGAACGGAAGGTCATGAACTAGAGCACATAGAAAACAACGTCAGTAATATGAATACGTTACTACAGCTGACGTAGTACAGTATTGCTTACATTTTATCTAATTCTGTTTTTGATTTAATCCGTTTTACTTTTAATGTTTTAATAAAAGCCACCCAGTTACATCTTGTATATTCGTTCAAATACAGTACTTACTCGAAAATAAGGCGCCCTCGATAATAATACTCACCTATATTTTATGGTGAACTATTTAAAACCTTTACCTGACTTTAGTGTTCTGATGGTGGTCTCCGAACATCGGAATGCTGTTACGTTTATGCTGTAATACAATTTGTTAGGGGTAACCTTCCATTCTTTGTTCTCAGTTTTAGTCCTTGTCTCTGTATATTTGATTCTCTGATCCATAACGGACATAAGACCCTCGCAAGTTTTAGAGCTATAATCTGACAAAAAACAGAGTCTTATATTAAAGTACATATTGTAGATTATCTAACCACTTCACACCATGTTGAGTTTCTAGGATCAGTTTATTTCTTTTTTGTTTTCAATCCGTGTTTTTTTATTAATTTTTGTTTATTATTTTTGATAATTTAGTCGTTTCAATAAATATGCATTTTTTATTCTAACGTGTTTTTATCGTAAAAGAGGTTACGAGGCTGAGTTGGTACAGTCCAACTGGAATTACGTTTTGGTCTATGCCATGTGCACCTTTTTTTTGTTATTTAACTTCATTGCAACTAGTTACAAACTATCTAGCTAATTTTTTCTAATACATAACTTAATAGTGTGTAGAATAGACTACTACTGGTGCATTCCTCAGAACAGTTACGTTTCGTTCATGTGCTGAGAATTACTATACATGTTTAGTTCATTAGTTCAAAATATCAAGTGAATTATTATTCCTGTCTAATAGTAAAAAAAAAATATTTATTTTTAAACTCGTTTATCTTTTTTTTAGGGGGAGGGAGAACATTAAAGTAAGAAAGAGTTTGTTGCAGTGCCATCTTGAAGAACTTTGTTTAGTTCTGGAACAATACCTTCTTGAAACATCTACAGTTTCAGTATCCATCAGCCAATCTACAAGAACAAGAGATCTTATAACCACGTTAAGTGGCAGACACTAGCACTGTGCAAGTCTTTTGTAAGGTCATGACTAAATTAAGAAGCATAGCCTATATTTTTCATGCTTCATGTTATCACCTGCTCTCAGTACCTCAACAACTTTTTATGAATAGTAACAGGCAATGGTTTTAGATGTTAAGTCCATTTTTAAATCGTTGCAAAAACCACTGAAAACTATAGTTATGAATTACGTACTCCTAAACAGTAGAAACATTCTGAATCGCCTAAACAAGTACTTGAAGTTTTTGGTTGTGAGTACTAAACGAAGTGCTTAAGGTGATGGGTTATAATTGTAAACGATTAGTATGTGCATACTAGGGTTTGTTTAAAATGTAATTGTGGCTGACACGTTTTTGACTGGAATAAAATACTACAATTACACGTAATCATCAGCACTTTTCACTTGTATAGGGCACGTTGCTGTGTAAAAGTAATTGATAACCGCAACCCAGTACACGTAAATGTCATTATCTAGTCTTCTTACACATATGTTCCACTTAAGAATGTAACAAATAATCTTGTAATTACTGCATGAGGGTAGTAGCACACTTGAAACCCTTGTTTTCCCTAACCCATCTCAAGAGCTGTTTTTCACGTCCTCTCTACTAGGGTCCCCTCTTTCTTTTCAAATGATGAGCTGTCAGATTAGTTCATGTTCACCATTATGCGCGTTCGCCGCTTCTCGATTGCGCATGTATAATTGCTCATGGCCCTAATTCTCCTTTTGCAGGTTACCGTGTGGTCTTACGTTAGAAATATCCCCTTTGTGGTGAAATTTACGGTTCTTAAAACGCCTATTCACTTAGGTCTACATCTCTTCACATCGTAAACCACCCCGCTCTGTCACTCTTGAATCACCTTACCCTATTGTTGTCTTGAGGAATCAGACTGTTATTTACTGCTTCTCTCTAAAACTCTGGATTCTCTGGATTTATCGGATCATTGTCACGTTAATAACTTCAGCCAATAAAATACGTAATTCATTGTCGTCTCTGAATGTGTGTAGCGGGGCACTGAAAAGTTTAGACACTAAAAGAGACCAAGACAACGAATTAAACCTTTATTATAATTTTACAAATACACGAAAATGTAATGTTATACATATTTACATACTACACACATATTGCAACATGACAATTATCCACAGACGTTTCAGTGGTAATACTGAAGGCAACTGTAGTCTATTAATTAGCACCTACGTCGTAGAATCGTGTGTACTTTACGTTCAATATTAGTGTTGCACAATAAATCTTACTGTTAGTTGAGAGGAGGAAGATTTTGGTGACATGAAATTACTGATTAGATAGGCCTAGATGTATAAACGAAATAACTAATTTATTAAAAATTATTTAAAAGTTTTAATATTAAAATAAACATAAATATAAATATTCGCTATTTTAAGAAGCTGTTTATAAAGCACAGAACATATTACACATCTTATAAGTCATATATAAATAATATACAAACAAATATAAAACACATATATGAACGCAGATATAAGAAAATGTGTGAGCTACATGGGTGTCTGATATAAATACAAAATTCAAATAATCAATTTAAATACTGCGAGTCATATATAAAAATACCATTCAAATATTTATTACATAAAAACGAAAAGTTTACTTGCAGTATTTTAAGCAAAAATAACATTTCCTTTAGTTCAAGAAATACTAGTTATTGCACACTTGTTTCAATTAAATAGGAGAGTTATTATAAAACAAAAATTAAAGTTACTAACTTGAATTTTACTAATTACTTATTTTTTTGTATTTACACTATGTACAATTATGTAGGTCTTTTTCTTTTTGTATACCATAACCCAATTTATTTACTGTCTTTTCTTTATAAAAGAGTAATTGTTCACTTTTCACCTGCTTTCCACGTTGTGTTACAGCGGAGAAGTTATCGTTGTGGGTGTGTGTGCGTGCGTGCGCGTGTGCCATATTTATATGTACTGGGTCAGAAAGCATATGTTACTTGTAACTTTGTTAAGCACTTGTATAAGTTTTGTTTAGAAATTACCACCAGCCTGTATTCGTATCGTTCGATTTTAAGTTCATGAAGTAATTGGGTGTTCATAAATAACGTCGCACTTCTGATAAAATTTTCTGAATTTTTCTTATAAAATAGGCTAGTTATGGTCTTAGTGCATCGTTTTCAGTGTACTTTGCGTGGGCGCATATAAAAAGAAGGAAACTGTATATAGATGAATTCCTATTATTTATGTTCCGTGAATAATTGTGTTATTATGGAATGTTATAAATGTGCAATAGACCATATAATACGATTAACTGTTCTCAACAACGAACAGATTTTAACATTGATATAAACCGTGTTTCTTAAAGATGGTAGAGGACTCTGATATCAATTTATTGCGGAACAGATGCTTACAGATAAATTTAAACATGCTGTAACGGCCACTTTCGGCCACTACGTTAAATTTAATAACTAGACCATTTTCCTCAGATCAACGTTGTACAGGTTTTACTACACAATCCGACTATAGAATAAAATTTAAACTTCAAAACAGCCCGTAGTTTTCATTTTGTCCCAAATATCTAAACATATACATACATAGAATGTGTGTTTATCATAAATAATAATGTTATCAAAACAAGAATTAATCAACCACATACCAGGTGGATCCTTTCGCAGTTAATAATATAATTCACAAGTATAAGTGTGTAATCACAGGGCTGGTTCTAACCAAACTTTGATCATTATAAATGTAAAACAAATTACTGCTCATCGATATAGTTTTATATTAACAAATATATTGCAACGATACTCTTAAACACTTACTTTTGCACATACGCTATTACTCATTTGTGCGCACTTACCCACGTCTCGAAGGTATACTCTTCGTCTGCAGTATTTACCTTGATGTTTCCCAGCTAGGTCGCAGGCTTTGGTAGTTAATTGAGGGTGGATAAGCACGCGAATATCGTTACAAGTAAAGAGTACAGAGGACTTAGTACTGGTTGTGAAATTAGTACGACTTTGTTAATAAAATTATATTCATTTTGTTTATTAATTAAAAACTGCAAATTGTCATGTTATTAATTAGTGTGTGGGTTAACTAATATTGAAACCCTTATATTCATTTATACGAATATCGTATAATTATAACGTGGCAAAATCTTATCTCTTATTCTAAGACACATTATACACAATCATAAGACATATATGACCTGGAATATTTACACAGACATATAATACATAACACATATATTCTTACAACGCGTGATTAACTCGTACGAAATTGAATACTGTATTACTATTGACTTAGCAAGTGTGGTTTTTTATTATGTACCACTTAAATAAAAAATTAATAATTAAACATTTATAAAAATTCTAATAGAGACCATTCTATTACTTTAATTAACAATACTCCTAATGTCTCAATTAATTAATGTTAAGGTATGGGTAAAAATAATGAATGATTTAAGTACAGGAGCAAACACACGCTTTATTGAAGGAACAGTTTAGTAGCAAGTATACATAAAACGGACACACGAAATACACATTACAAGAGCACATTTAAAACTGAACTGAACTTGTCGAGTGCATCTCTAGTTATATAGAAAAACAGCTTCCAGATCTTTCCTTTTATTTAAAACTTCGAGAACATTACTTTTCTAGACTCTCACAGTAAACGCGCATGTATGCGGGTTGAGGCCCCGCCTAGGCAACTCGACCTCGCACCGCACAATACAAACTTTCACTTCTACAATGACAGGTATACTTACTTAAAAATGAATGTAGAGTTTTCCAGTATATTCTCAACACCCTCCCTAAAACTCTACATTCTCACAATCACATTAATTAAAAAAATTCATTTTTACTCTTAAGTCCAAGTATAGATCTTAAATAAACAAATTTTGGTTTTGACAAAGCTTTCGTAAGTATATCAGCGACTTGTTCATCACTTTTAACATAATGTACATCAATTTCTCCATTTTGGAAACAATCACGTACATAATTATATTTCACATCAATATGTTTTGTCCTTTGGTGGAATTCAGGATTACTTATAAGTTTTAATGCATTCATATTATCTATATATAAATCATATTTATCAGTCTTACAATCGCACTCATTAAATAGCTTCTTTAACCACATTATTTCAGTTGTTGCTAATGCTGTCGGAACGAACATAGAATCTACGCGCCAGGCGTCTCACGGTTTCATTAAAAGAGCGGGCACCGAGTCCTCTCCTCAAAAAACGAGAAGAGTACCTCCGGGGGACTTTACACGCAAGCTTCAGTCCCCGGTCGAGTACGCGCTGGTGCGCTGTTATATGACCACGAGCCAGGTATCCCCAAACAGGACAGGCGTAGGTGATCACGGGCAACACGTACGAGTTGACTATGAGCTTACCTAGCCGGGGGGTTATTGCCGGATTAGATAGCACGGGCCAGAGTCTACTGAGTTGCGCCGAAGCGCGTTGTCGGATATACTGTGTATGGGTTTCTCAGGTGAGTCGGGAGTCCACGTGGAGCCCGAGGTACTTGACGCTGTTGGTCCAGGGTACCTCGACGGGGCCTACTTTAAGCGGCCGAGGCCGCTTGCGTTTACGCGAGAATATTACCGCGGCGCTCTTGGAAGCGTTAAGGGCAACTCTCCAGTCATCGGTCCACCCGACATACGCGTCGAGTTGGCGCTGGAGCTTGATTGCCGCATAACTTGCGTTCGCTCTGAGGCAAATGCCGCAGTGTCGTCCACGAACAGCCACAATTTTACTCCAGGAACTCGAGGCGTGTCGTTGACAAACAGCGAGAACAGGAGAGGCCCAAGTACACTTCCCTGAGGGACACCAGCGGTAATACGCCTCTCCGAAGAGAGAGCATGGTCTACTCTCACTCAGAAGCTACGGTCTCCCAGAAAGCTGGCGATCAGCGTTAAAATTTTCTGCCGGCCCGGGTTTTATGCACTAACCGGGATCGCTGATTGACTCGCTCCGAGCACGTAGTTGGTCACGTCTCGGCTGCTGATCCCTTATTGGCTCGCTGTGTCCGCCGCTGGTAACGGAGAGCAGATGTTCGCATACCGCTGCCGTCACAACTCCCACGGGTCTTGAATGCTCTCCGGTACCCAGCAATCGTTTAAATTTTTGTAGTTACACTATTTACAATTATTTATTTCTTATTTTCATTATACCATGATTATACTTGTTTACCGTCTTTTTTTTATAAAAAATAATTGTTCATTTTTCACTTGTTTTCACGTGTGTTTGTTTTGCTCCTTGCTGATGAATATGACGCTGATGTTGCTGGTGCCAGGATCTGTTGTCGGTTGTTTGTTGAAGAGTGTCCCCCGTCTTAAAACAATCTGCGTCTGTCCTATGTCGCTGAGAAGACAGACATAGTGTCCCCGTAAGCAAACTATTAGCGTCTGTTTTATGTTGCTTAGCAAACTGACATAGTTTCCGCGTGAACAATTGTTAGCGCCTGTCCTATCGTTCAGAATCGTACGAGGTTATGTACTGAAGGCACGCCGACAGGTTAAAGGTTGTCTAACACCATTTCAGATATATATACCTTCGGGTCAGCGCGTCAGTTTTTACACATTACTTTCTTCGTATTTTCGCACTCATAATTAGTTTTCATGTGCAAGCTATATAGAAGTATGAGATTCGTGTGTTTTCTCTTTATTTAGATACTAATTAATTGCTCGTCACATAAAAATATATTTAGACATAAAGTGTATATGTTCTATATATAAACAATAATAACTAATAAATGTAATAATTCACCTAATCAAAATTTATTTTTGCAAGTGCAGTCAGCTTCAAACTTGTTACCTTGCAATATATAAAGCGATATAAAAGTATCGCATAGAGTAAGTAGTCGGTGAACTGTATATTGGAATGCTGTCGGATTTATTAATGGCTTCAGTACAAATGATATTACTTTGAGTTTAATACAGTTTGTGTGAAAAATAAAAAACTAATTACTTTGTCCCTGTTGACCTGATTATAAATTAAAATAAATTCTTATCTCTTATATAATCAAAATAAATTAAATATTTTTTTTAAGTTCTTTTGTCTCTTGCATTTATAAATATTTTAAATTTCTGTTTTTCTGCTATCTTTGTTTAGTGAGTTTTTAATTGCATTTATACAACAAAAAATAAAGTCCATTTCCCTTTAATGAAGAATGTAGGTCGCCGAGATGTTGATGATCCAGTCTGGATACTGATGTGAGTCGTTCAATCTGGATACAGTCGTTGCTTCAGTCTGGATCCAGATTTGTTGATTCAATCTGTATACTGATGTGAGTTCTTTCTGGTGTCCGGCGTTCAGGGTCATTCTAGGATTAAAATAATTCTACAAATCTAGTCCACTTAAAGTGTCTTTTTATACCTATGCGGAAATCTTCCACTTTACCGAATTAGCTCTTTTTTAAAATTTACGTTTGTTTTTAACATGTGTTCGTAACGAGTAGGAGACTAAGCCTCTGAACTAGTACAACACGTCCACACGTCTCCTATTTCACAGAGATACTAACTATTCAACGGGAAATTAGAATTCAAAATTAACATTTACCCTAATTCGTGTACGCTGATTGGTTAAATCTTAACCCTTCCCTGCTTCTGCGGCCAAGATAAAACTATACTTCCATTAGACTGTTTGAAAGCGATTCGGGGCCTGTCCAAAAATCAGTATAATTTTACGACCTATTTTAAAGGCCAAAAAACTTTCTTTTTACTAGAGAAACTTAAACAAAACTATAGGAGATCTGAGAAGTGTGTCTCAAACCGAGCTTCCGTTTAGCCAGACAACGCTTCTAGAAGACCGCATTTTGAGTTGGTACAACTGCCTGTGTGTTTCGCGCATAGTTTGTTGCTGACGTAAATGCGGAAAGTCTTACACCATTACAAAATATTCTACGTGTTTCTCGGATGTTCCAGTGGAATCCGGCTGTAATGTTGTGTGCGTACGTGATCTTAACATGCGTCAGCGAGACTTTTCTAGACGTCGCCGGCCGCGCGCACTGTGTGAAGGTCACAATCAACTACTCTTTAGTGTAGCGCTGACACGTAGTATGGAATGTTCTGGTGTCTCAGCGGGATATAAATACAAAACTTTAGCGACGTTCAGTTATTGTGGGCGATTTACTCAGTGCAGTTCGAAGTATTGTGTCAAAGTGTAATGTGTTTTATAAATAATTGTGCGGGACAATTGTAATACAATTGTGTTTTATATTAGTTGACATTTTTATTGCGTATGAACAGTTTTTATTTGATTTGTTGTAAGAAACTATCTTGTTGATTACAAACTGTTTGATTGTGATAATTACAGCTGGTGATTAGTGAGTTAATTGGTGTCTTGTATTTTGTTTTCCACTGTACCGTACGACGATCAGTAGACCGTTGTAACAACATACATAGTCATATATATATATATATAAACACCACACACACACACACACACACACACACACACACACACACACACACACACACACACACACACACACACACACACACACACACACACACAAAGTGTATGAAATCATATAGATATCCGGCATCTAATAAAAGAAATCTACATCGGAGACTGAAGGAGAAAGAATGCGAGAAAGAGAGAGAGACAGATACAATATTTAATAAATACATAAAAATATTTACAAGCAAATTAACATATTTAGCCCTAAAAATAGCCTATTTATCCTGCTGAGAAAAATATGTTTAAGTTAAGAAGAGTGATGAATGTCATTATAAAAATTGTAGACTTACCAGTATTCAAAGTAGAAGCAACGAAAAGTGTCATTGAGAATTACTGGCATCCGTTTGCAAACTCCACTGAACTTCAATGCTACGTTCTAACGACGCAGTAGTTGAATTAAGAGAATTTTTTTTTAATATCCAGCAGCGATGCGACTTATTAACGTACTGTCTGGGCAAACGGATAACGAACGGGGTCAGAGTTTCTTCAAAAATCTGAGACGTGTATCAAATCTCAGACGGGGATTTTAAAAGAAATATTTCATTAGATTGTATTGTTTACACTGCTTTCGCGCATCGTACATGGATAATTTGTTATTCATATTGTGGTTGCCCGCACGCGCGTGTGTATGTGCTAATATTTATGGATACGATAAGGTAAGCCGAAACCAGTGACAATATAAAGTCAACGTTTATCGATCATTTTTACTCAACGTAAAAGCTAGGTCAACAATTATTCATTGAAATAGCTTAATCCATTACTATACTCATAGCGTAGGACTAACAGACATCGTCACTAACAACTAGGCACTTAATATTTTCATCGAGGACACAGGCGACCATTCTATGCTGCAACTATACTGGCAGGATACGCTAACACTGCCATAATTAACTAATACTGGCAAGCGGCATGTCGGTGTATACAAACGTTGAAAGTTAGAAGATATGTAAAAAATTCTTTTTTTGGCGTGGCCAGAATGTTTCATAAGATCTGGCAGTCAATAACCCTTGTTTCGCATATCAAGTTTTCCTTGGGCAACCATAAAAACATTGTGTTTGTTCATTGAAGGATTCAGTATTGGTCAAATGTCAAACGTAATTTATTTTAACTAGCGGGTTATAGTTCGTTAAGCCTTTTGCGTGTTTGCTTGTGCAACACAAAATGTTATTCAAACTCTGTTATAGAAAAGTATTACAAATTTTTTTTCCCTGTAAGTTACTTTAATTTTTTGCTTTGTAGGTCTATTAACAAAAAATAATTTTGTTATAACATTTTTGTATTAAAGGGCTTAACCTAATGGTGGTCATCGACTACAACACGTAACCTTTAATAGTTTTTATTTTGAAATTACAATAGCGTTATATGTATCTTAGTCTACGTTTATGTCAAAATTTTATCAAACGTCATTTGTGCCTGCCGGACCAAACATAGTTACCAAATCACCGACTGAGTCGTCTGAAGTGTCATGGAACGGGTTTACAGCTCAGCGGAACTTAACACATTTTATTATCAGCAACGTTGTCTGTCTGTGTACATTACTACTACTTGCAGCTGACACAAAATTGTTACGTAAAGCCTCCCCCCCCCCCCCGGTAATGTTGTCTGAGTGTTTGCCATATCGTAAGTATATTACACCTTTTTCGTATACACTAACCGTAATTGTCGAGGTGTTTTCAAGCCGTATATCCCCGCTCATACATACTTGAAGTGGTTCTCTAGCAAATTGTGTTAGAAATCCTTTATATCTCTTCTTCTTCTCCAGTATCAGCGCCATCACAGTCATAATAATCATTATAAACATCATCACATTTGTCTTCGTCTTCTTTGTGTATACACTCCTTACTATATTGTTAATGGAATAAATCCGCTTATAGTCCAAGCCACGTATTTTATAATCAACTAAACGCTATGCAACTCACCGTCTGTGGCTTAAGTAAATGTCTTTATACAATTGACATGTTTCGGGACACTTGTCCCATCCTCAGAATATTTAAAAAAGCTCTTCATACCATCATACGATGGCACAGTCGTCAATATATTAAAAATATTAAAATCCACATAACACAGAACACAATTACACTACACAAAGTACGCACACAACAATTTTCGGTGTACACCACACGGTAACCGACAGCGCACTGGTTCATATTTGACTCGTGTCGCGACAATATCGCAACGCAGTATCATACAGGATATTAGATTTAAAGTTCAGCTGATTATTTAAAACATGTGGCCTGGTAACAGGATTATTATACGCTCTATATATCTCAAACTCCTCAAGGGCGTTCATGTAACGTCCTTTATTACAAAAGTGAAGGGGTATCAAGTTGGTATGAAAATTAGTATAGTTGTGATTTTCATCAATAAGATGTTTAGCGAATTTAGATTTTACATTTTCTGTGTTATGAAAATAAGTGGGTGTTTTTTACATATTAATTTATAGATCCCTGTTTTCTTTTCAAGGACGGTTGGTTCCCGAGTACGAAGGCTATTTAAAATGTTATTTGTAGTCTTATATGTGACAACAACGTTTGACTTGTTTAAAACAGAAGACAGAATTCTAGGTAGAAAGCTCATGTATGGTATAGAAATGTATTTATACACACTGTCCCCAGGTGCCCTTAGCGTGTTTGCGTTTTTTCGTCTCATATGATTTTTAAGGATATTATTTACTACCGCTTTTTTGTAGCCATTGGTGACCGCAATATGTTTAATTGTATTTAGTTCGTCTTGATAATCCTTGTCGCTGAGGGGCAATGATAAGAGGCGGTTAACCATGCTGTGGAAAGCAGCCATTTTCTGCGATACCGGATGATAAGATGTGGCGTGTATTATAGTGTCAGTTGTAGTGGGTTTCCTATAAATATTAAACTCCAATTTATTAATATTTCTGTTGACCGTCAAATCAAGAAAATTTAATTTTCCACTGTCCTCGTGCTCCAGTGTAAAACCTCGTGCTCCAGTGTATGTTTTCGCCCCATCAACAAGCCTATACAGTTTCTTTCTCTAACACATGCTGCTGCCAGAGTTTCATTAATTTTTATTCTGCTTCTTCATCAGTAACCTCAAAATGTCCCTGTGCCATCCATGTAAGTTATAGCATTTTCCACATGTTCCAACCAATTGCTTGTGACATGTTTTATAAGCTTTATACCATTTTGATTTTACAAAACATTTTATACCGCGCCATAAGGTATTATTTTCTTAATACCTCCATATAGATTTGACCATATATTTTCCTATTCACTTTTCTATCGAATGTCTGTTGTATTCATCACCCCCGTGTAACTACCATTAATTCAAATGTTCATATAAAAGTTTTATCCAAATTAATTTTGTTATTGCGCGTCACCATCTTACACGTCAAAAAAATATACTAGTAAAGAGTCTATGTTGTTTCGTGCGCCAATTCAACCACACAATATACACCCTCACACTCACATGGAATTGTTTTCCTGCAAATATTTACAGAAAGTAGTAAGACGTTTCTGTTTTTTACATATATTTTTTGTGACAAATATTTCAATTGACTTATTAAATAATGTTTAAAATGTTCAGTACTTGCTGGCTAGATCCTAATTATCCAATATCCTTACTGTTATTCAGTTTGAACCACCCACCGTCGACATGGTCTTCCTTTGGGTTTATCGTTTAAGGTTTCCGAAATGTAAGAGCTTTTTGTTTTCCACCCCTACGCATTCTTAGTCACATAACTAACTATCTGCGACCCAGTAACTTTAAAATGTGTCTTCAGTAATTATCACATTCGGCTCAATATCTATGCGTATTTTATTGAATAATGCATCTCAACATCACTACCTTGACGTGCATCTAAATCTTTCACTTGGCCAAATGTTTGCTTAGTATTTAACGGTCAGTACGGTTTTTAGTCCCATTCGTCTTTCTCACGACCAATGTCATGTTACAACATACCAATCTACCTACTCTTGTAGGTTCGTCATTTTGAATTTTGACTTAAAAGCCTGGACCATAACAGTCTTCTTATTTTTAAAGTACGGTCGGTTTCACTTACCTATTTTCAATATTGTTTTCGTTACTGTCAGAATTGTTTTTATTTACAATCGATTCTAGACAGGTGAAGTCAAATGTCCGTTCAAAATTTTATGTTATGTTTCAAATGAATTTTTTATAATTTCATATTGTTTATGTTAGTTCGTGTTCTGTTTGTTTACCTTGACTTACTTTCAGGCCGGACGTTGGTGTGGTTTGAGTGGGTGTTGACTCGCTGCACACGAGGCTGGGGTTGAGTTTCCTTCGCAGGCGAAACATGTTCTCTCTATTCGCAAGACGATGGCAAACCAGCGAGTCGTATATTTGCTTCGTAATACCTCTCTACTTGGCCGTTCATAGCCATTGTGAACTGTAGGCCCTACACACACACACACACACACACACACACACACACACACACACACATTCGAGATAATCTGCCTACTATTAGGATACACGGAGGGGAGCTTCCTAGTTCAAAATGAGTACAGAGCGGTTTTTGACAGAAATGAGTACAGAAATGAGTTCGACTCTGCAAACGGTTTTTGAGTGCAAGGCTTTTTGGATACCGAGTACTGATCGTACATAAGGAAATGCTTAACAGTATAACACAAAAGTATACGCAATTCGTTACGCGTCTTTCTGTAACTTGCTGCTTCTGTGTTACTAGTTTCTGTACTCAACTGGATAATAAACGTATACCATCAGGCAGGTTTGGCGTTTGCTGTCGTCAGTTTTACCCCCTCACCCCGCACCGGTGGTTATCGATTGTTACACTATAACAATAGACGCTGATATCAACGAATCACAATAGTATTATTCACAGCAGATTCTAAGCAGTACGGTTTGTATCTTCGCTCGTCGTAAATTTATACAAACTTTCCTAAGTCTGCGGTTGCAGCAGAGATGCTGTATTCTGTTATAACATTAGTAAAGAAACAAAACACTGTTTGTTTCTTAGTTCCGTATGATACATACGTTTTGACAATTCAAACAGTCAAATTCAGTCTACATTAGTTAACAACTTAAAAAATAATTGCCATTCTGATCAGAATTGTAAAACAATAAATTAAAATCGGTACGTCAGTAGAGATAATTAGTAGGCGTACTCTCCTCTCGCTTAGAAAACTGACAGCGACTGTTATCGTGGTAATTAATTTTTCATCACGCATCAGTGTTGTTTCTATGTTGATATGTTTCTGCACATGAATGCGTAGGTTCCGTTGAGGAGGATCAGCTTCGATTGACGAATACTAATTGTGGCACACAGATGCAATGTGGACACAAAACAGTAATATCATCTTACTAACGGTGAAATCTGATTGGTGTATACAGACGATTCCGTGAAGTGCTGGGCGATTAAAAATACACTGTTTCATCAAAGGCTTCCGAATGGTAATATTCTGCTTGGTTTATTAAAACATGGAAAGGCGATAACCTCTTCCATATTCCGTTAACTTTTTTATCGATTATTCCATATATTTAATCATAATATGTTTTTAAAGTAGTGAGTGATTTTAAGTTCTGGTTTCTTAATGTAAGCTAAAGATGATTGTTTGTTCATAAAAACATATATAAATAGTGTTTATACCAACAAATAAATAGTATGGTATAGATAACAGATACATTTCTTTACTGAAAACGTATTTTTATAATCGTGTGATAAAATTAACTACATCTTTCAGAGCCATCTTCTAACATGACAGACGTTTGAAGGTAGTGAAAACTCCATAACTCCTTATAATGTTCAACGTTATGTAATTCTAGAGTTCAAAGACAGTGTCGCGGAGTACACATTGGTCCCAACGGCCCCTGTGATTTACATTAGTTACCAGCTTCAAAAATAATTGTCATTTTGATCAGAATTATAAAACAATACATTAAAATCGGCACATATATAACTGTTTTGATATATGCCAATACAAGACATAACGATGTACATTCATCGGCATAGGTTCGAAGCCTACATTTCACAAGGACGTTTAGGCGCTCGTTCTAGCTGCACACTTTCGGCGAGCACAGGGAGGCATAGATTTTATTACACGAGTTTATCGCTTTTGTGAGATCTCGTTATCTCCGCCACGTCTATCGAAAAGAAACTGTTACTGTTACACTACCGTTTCGAAAGCCTGGTCCCGGATAACACGGCATAACAAGATCTTTTTCCATAGTCATTTTCGGCACACACATGTAAGCAACGCGTTCCTTCACAACGAATTATACCCTCTTTGGAATGTGACCTGAAATTAAAAGCACAATTATGTCGTAGACACTGATCTGATCAGTTTGTTATTCTTTTCTCCCGGTTGCTCAAGTCGTTTCACTTGTAAACGCTTCTTCAGATCTTTCGTTCTATTTGATTAATCTGAAAGCTACTATCACACACTACTTCCGTATCAAATAAATTAAACTTTTATTGTAACTTTACGAATTCCTTTATTATTTATATTATAGGCCTACACACTTTTTCTTGAGTTTTCAGTCTTCCGACTGGTTTGCACCCTCCCCGCATTGACCCGTGGTGCGTGTGTTACAAATTCTCTCACAGACCTACAGTTTAACGGCGGATCCGAATGCGGTAGTTGGGGATGGTTTGTACTAGGTAGGATACCGCTCAATGGTTTGCCATCGCCTTGTGTGAGAGAACGGTCGTATCTAAATCAGATGACGCCGGCGAATCCACGCGACAGCGTAACAGCCCCACACGCTACCCGCTACGCCACGATAAGCTTCATAAACACTTCAGGTGTAGTAATATTTATGACAGTGTATGAATCGGCGCAGAGAGCCACAAAAAACCAAATTCCCGTAGGCTTTTTAGGGAAATCGCTAAACAAGTAGGAGGATAAAAGTGAAATAAACAAATAGTAGTCTCATTATTCTGCATTACGTATGCCTGCATTTCAGATATATCAACTATACTGGGTACACAAAAGGGGACTTGATAATACAGGTGTTTTACAAAACTGGCTAAACAAATGGAGTACAAAAGTACACGAGCCAAGAAAAGTATACAACGCAGTCAAAAAATAAGATATAAACGTTCGCAATTCTCACCAGCATATCACAATAATGTAATAGATATTCCAAGTGCTGGAACAGATATTCCACTCTATTTACGAATTCGTTTTGACTGCAAGGTAACCTCGAATAAAGGTAGGCCTATAGCTTATGAAAGAAAGGAAACAGAAAATGAGTGACATAAATATTTTAAAAAATGTATTGGCTATTTCGCTATCGATCATCGTTAACACTTAAAAATAAAATTCTCCTGTATAAACCTGTTATCAATCTTATCTTATATGAATACATGTAATTGAGCTATGTGGCAAGTCGTCCAAAGGTTTCAATTGAAAACGATGAGAAGTTAGCAGGTGTAGCAGGAAACTAATACATTTTGCTGTATTTAAGTCCAAGCTTGTCTTTTTTATTTTTAACGAGCCAGAGTAGCGTCGCGTTTTGCTGTATTATTCCAAGACAAGAACAACGCAAACAAAACATGATATTCTATTAAAATGTGTTCACATAAACCTTGTTTAGATTATATTTACAGAGCGCGACAGAGTAGAGGGAGAGGACGTGTTTATTCTGGCGTATAGGTGCCTCCGGTCCCGGTCACGCCGTCTAAACACTTCACGTGCATGCACAAACACGTACACGCGCGTGCTAGAATCAGTTTAAACGTGTTTAAAAACGGTAAATTCTCTACGAAACGAGGTGAGATTCTGTGTTTACTGTCGTATTTTTGCCAGTATTTTTTTTTTGTATTTGTTTTTCTTTTTTAATTCACCTCTGTTTCTCTTCTGCAATGCCCATGATGAAATGATGAATACTGGTGAAACAGCGTTGAATTTTAGGGGTAAGCAAAATTTTATTTGTACGTGTGAACAAGATTATCCGGCGGATTCGGTCTTAATATTATTGCAGTATTTGAAGAGCTCACTAGTGTAGCTTTATGCCAATGATTCTGTAAATCCGACCTAACCACTGTTAATCCTAATTATTCTGTAAATCCGTTTAAATTTGACAGAATATTCGTCGACTTTCCTTGCCGTTAGTTACTTTAAAATATTTAATGAACAATGTTATCGACGGTTACAGTTTTATTATCTCACTACGTTTATAGTTTAAACGAGAAACTAGTTTAATAATGTTTAATTTCAATCAGTTCACAATACGAAAGAAAGGACAACAAATTAAAACAACTTCGTAAAATTAAATAATACAAATTAAAATCACTTGTAATATTTGCAGATTTGACAAACTGTGCTAACAAATAAATGATCTGTGGAACTATACTCTACTAAAAGATGTTTAAATTGGTAAGGTTTAAATTTGCTATAAGAAGTGTTGTACAGGTATTTTCCACCATCCGACCCCACTTTCTTTACATTGAGTACAGAAAATGTAAATTTTAACAATCTATTAAGTTTATGTAAAGATGTATTAAACTTCGGTTATATACAAACTGGCATTGAGTGTAACAGTGAAAATATAAAATTCGATAGAAATTTTAGTTTATATTTAACTATAAGCAGATAGTTTATCAATTAAATACAGAAATCTACAAGAATAAAATTATGTAAAATAATGGTTACATCTATTTGATATGACAACGGAACTTGAGTCCCCCACACACCGAGACATTAATAAGATTCAGACAGCGGGAATGAGATCTCTAACGTGAGTCAAATGATGAACCAGTATAGATTTATAGGAATACAGTACACAGTAGCTGAAACGGATCAATCCAGACGGGAGCTGAGTCGAGTATTTTCCACCGATGAGTAACAAACTAGAGAGAGAACGACAAGCATTATCCAAAATTATAAATCAGTATAAACTAAGAAGTAAGGCGACAAATGGAAATATATGGTCAGCTGTGATTGCTGTGATATGGTGTAAAGAAGTAAATTATATCTCTACAGCAGGGATTCTCAACCTTTTTGTGATTGAGAGCACCTTTCATAATCCGGGGCAAGTGGGAGAGCACCATGAAAATTTAATAATAACAATAATAATAATAATAAATACACTCACCAGGCTAATGAGATCCTTGGCCCTGAATGTTACTCAGAATTTCACTAATATCTAAGGAGAAGTCGCTTGCAGCCACACGTAAACAGTCCTCCAAATGTGAGTCATTTTATCTTGATCATGCTTTGTTCTTGATGTATTTCATTAATGAAAAACATTTTTCACACAGGTAGGTTGTCCCAAACATCGCCAAGCATTTGAGAGAAGCATTTCGCAATGTCGGAAATTTCATTGTATCATTTGCACCCCAGAAATCTGTGATCCTTTCCTTTTCGAAAAGATATTTTAAGGCTTGAGAGGACTGGAGCTCTAATAATTCAAGTTCCGCGCGAGCAAGATTGTGCTGTTGAATAATCTGAATTTTTCTGAGAGAGTCCACATTGAATTGAAATGGATTGAGCACCATATTAAACAACGGCTCACTTTCTTCAAGTACATGAAAACGTGTAGCAAACTCTTTCAACAGATCTTGAATTGCCAGAATGACAATTTTAGGACACTCCGAGTGGGGACGACCAAGACTCGAGAGTGCATGTGCCAGTTCAGGAAAATGAACCAAGTCATTTTTACTTGCCGTCCCGAGGAATCTTTGTAACTTTGATCGAAAGGAAAATATAATTTTTTCAGTTCACAAATTGTGTTTTTCTGACCCCGAAGACGTTTGTTCAGCTCAGTGAGATATTGAAATAGGTCTACCATGAAAGCAAGACTGATCTTTAAATCATTCCCTAATATTTCTGGAAACTTAGTGACATAATAGTTGGCAGAAATAAATGCTTTGATTTCTTCGAAAAGTTTCCAGACCCTTGTAATTGCTTCCCCGCGACTTAGCCAACGAACATCCGCATGTAGGATTAGTTCTGAATGTGGCGCTGATAAATCATGCAAGAAGACTTTTAGTAAGCGTTTATTCAGGGGTTTAGAAACCAAAAAGTTGATCAACTTTACTATCAGTTTTAACTGTTCTGAAATTTCAGGAACAGATGTAAGATGACTGGCTAAGTTTTCAACGTGAATTAAACAATGATAGTGAACAAAGGGAGGAAAATGTTCATCATTTTTCAGAAGAGCGACAAATCCTTTATTTTTACCTACCATGGAAGGTGCGCCATCAGTAACCACACACACGAGCTTTGATAAGTCAATGCCATTAGGTTTCAGGAAATTCGCGATAGCGTTGTAAATGTCTTGCCCCGTAGTTGTACCCGGGAGCGGTAAAATTGTTAAAAAGAAATCTACAATTCCCACATTATCTATACAACGTACAAAGCATGCCAATTGTGCTACAGAAGCAATGTCTGTTGATTCGTCAACAGCAAGAGAAAAATAACTACATTCAGAAAGTTTCTGGTGTGCTTTTTGTTTAATTTGAGCCACGATGAGGTCAACGCGCCTGGCAACAGTGTCATTACTAAGTGGCACATTTTTTGCCGCATTAATTAAAACACTTCTGTATTTCTCAGGTATACTTTCAGCAAGAGTTGTCACTGCGGAAACTATGCACTCCTTCACAATTTCTCCACTTGTAAATGGCATCCCATGCTGAACAAGTTTATGAGACACAGATACAGACACTTCGGTTGAAAGTTTGTTAACAGAACTATTAACATTAAATGAAAAACACTATAAAACAGGTTAATTACCTTCCGTCACGCTTCTTAAAATCCGAATACAGGATTACTCGAGTTTCAACACATTAAGTGTCATCATCAGATCCTCAATGAATATTGGTAAAACTACATTTGTTGATGTTTGCACATCTCGTCAAACGATAAAAACAACACATACATAATAACGAAAATATTTAAATAAATTAACACACATTAAAAACAAGACAAAACAGAACGAAACACAATACACGCGGCCGCCGCGGACCTGCGCAGGAACACGGTATACAGTAAAATACACTTACTGATGATGACACTTAATGTGTTGAAACTCGAGTAATCCTATATTCGGATTTTAAGAAGCGTGACGGAAGGTAATTAACCTGTTTTATAGTCTTAAACGCTCTTGAGGCAAATTAAATGTTCAAAAAATGAAAAAGACTTCTGTTGACGTTGGAGTTGTGATTTTAACTCTTTGATTTTACGTATCCTTGCATCTGATCCCGTGGGATATTGATCAGAAAACGCACTATGATGAGTTTCATAATGTCTTTGACAATTTGCTTTTCTGAAACCCTATAAAGGTGCATGACACAAAACGCAAATAACTCCGGTATTGTCGTCATTAGTGACCACCAAAAAATCTGTCTCCCAGTTACCTTGAAAAGAATACAGTTTATTTCTTTTTGCTTCACTACTTTTGTTGGAATCTTGGGTTGATGAAGAAGGTAACTTAGGTATCGATTCTTCACTACGTTTTCGTATTACAAATTTATCCATGTCTCTTTTTTAAGAACGTTCACAACACACTTCGAGGCGAAAGGAAAATTGCAAATGACAATAATTTCACAAATAACAGAACAGCAATACTACAACCAAAATACGTCACAAAACTGGTGTACACCGCTACACTATGTCACTCCAGTCACAAATGTCGCTCGTGTAAGTGGAAATGTCCACGCAGAAACATTCATACAGGTCATTTCTATCCTTGTCTACTGACGCATGCGCGAGAGTGGAACTCGCGCGGATCATCTGATTCAGCGTCAGTTCAGCGTTAGAGGCAGACAAGGACAGAAATGACCCCTACGTGATTCCATCTCTCTTTTCCAGCCGGACGGTTTCTCAGCCAGTTCACCACCTCTATCTATATACCTCTATGGTAGTGGCTGCTCTTAAAGTCTCATTGGAAAATTTTGAAATTTCTATTTAAAATCTGAAAATTGATTGGTTGAGCTAAGTGTAAAATGCTACGTGACTATTTCTGTGAGAACGTACTTAAAGCTGCCAAGTTTAGGGATTTCAGAGGCAATAAAATTAAAATATTTTGAATAACCGCTTCTTTTGAGGGTACTAGTACGTGTTTAACAGCCCATTTACAAGATGAGACAACCTGGCGCCTACAGTAATAAACCCCTCATAGGCTGTCTCTGCCTTTTAAAGCTGCAAACAATAGAGTCGGTATCGGCTTGTAAACTACGGACAATTCCGGAAACCATTGCAAGTAGTGCTCTTAGAAGTAACAAAGGTTTCCAAACAGTATTCTGCTATACTCAGTTGTTGGTGGACAATACCTGTACGGCCATGCTATATAGTTCATAATTGAAAATTAGGGGTCACTGTTGCTCGCGAGCACTTTTTTATACATTCATGATGAGCACCATTTTTAGTTACGCGAGCACTACAGTGCTCGCGAGCACCAGGTTGAGAACGGCTGGTCTACAGGAAAACGGTAGGATCGTGGGTATGCAGTAGTACAGGAAGAATTCAATTATTCAATCGTAATCCGTCTCCTGCATTTACAGTTTCAGAATTGTCACCTTGCTGTAAGGTGAATTAAGATTATGAATAAATCTTGCCAGTGTTTCACTGTCTCTGGTGCCTATTTGAACTTTCACGTCAAATACCGATCTTCTGGCATCGCCTACATAACAAAGCGAATAACGTCTACGAAGGAAAGCTTAGATATTTTTAATCATAAGCTGTCGTGGCTTTACAGTTTCGATGGAAACCGATTCGTTTATACGCAACTTTGTAATTTAAACCGAAAAGTTTTCTGTGGATTATATTAATCACACCACTCTACGACACAGAGACAAAAATAAAACTAGCTAACTAGTTAACACAACTCATTTAGACTACCAAAGAATTATCCAAGATTGCAGAGCAGCCTTTCCCCTTAATAAAAGATTTCAACGTATATGTAGGAAAACGCTTAAAACTACGTACAGAAAACATTAAAGAATCTGGATATTTGTGGGAGAAGAAACATTATATATTTGGCAATTGTTCAGGTGTCTTTACGCAAGGCTTGAAAGTCGTATGCTACGTGATATCTAAATTACATTAATAATACTTATAATGGAGTTTAAAAGTTTGGAAAAACGTACAGATTTATTCAAATTAGGCATGTTACGTGTATTTTTAAAAAACACGACGATAAAGTATACGGTAAATTTCAATATTAGACTCTTTTTGGCCAACGTACTAATTTGTGACGAGCACCAGATTGGATTTGGGACCAGAGTGGATGTGAGCAACAAGCGACTTAGTTTTTAAGTAGTGTGATCTAGAATAACAGTCAAGAGATGAAGATACAGTAGTACATTATATTTTAATTTAATACTTGAATTTAATAAACAAACACTTGGTAAGTTCTACAGTACGGTAGCTTCAAGTGTTGGATTTTATCATTTATTTGATTATTTCATGACTTATGGGCAAAAATGTGGTCACTTAAAAAGAAAAAAGTAAAGTTAAAACTGAACCTAGTTTTGATATCCACAGCTAACATCACGAGAATAAAATCCTAATAGCAGAATTTTAGAAAATTATGAAAGGAGCATGGCATGGGAGTTTTGATGACTGAAGTTAATCGAAAACCATAAAGTAGATGGCCATGGACAGTGGCGTAAATACGGGAAGGGTAATCAGGAGGATGACTCCCCCCCCCCACAAAGAGTTATTTAAAATGTCATGATAACATATTAAAAAATTCTATAATCACTAGAATTCCATTTCTTCGCCAGCTGAGTGTGTTAACAAAGTACAGTATATTATAACCATTTGCCAATAACGTACATATTTTCAGCGTAAGACGTAAAAAAACAATTACCCACGCCCCTAAAAACCAATACAAGAGCCTACCTTTGTTTTTTTTTCTTTTGTTTAAATCTGCCTTTGTTTTTTTACTCTGACACACTTTTCTCTACAGGTTGTCTAGATCATGACCCCTCTAGACTAGTATCTATATGGGTTGAATCGTCGTCTTTGCACAGATAAAATGGTAATTTCTTGACTTTAATTAGGAAAAATGGAAAGATTTTACTGATGGATTTTACATAAGAAATAACATAGTTTAACACAAATTGTTAGATAATTAAGACATTATTAATACAAACATTAGATAATAAGGGACTTGTTGCGGTTTGGAAGCTCTTGAAGAATCGCGAGTTATTCCAAAGACGCTAAGCAGGAAAGGCTGGATTGTATTAGAAAGAAGTGGACTGTATTGCGAATATTTGACATGCGTTTATTGAAAATTTTAATTATTAGTTACGATCGGCACGTGCGGATGCATTTGAGGCAATAACGCCCGAAAATTAATTTTGAACGAAATCGTCGTCCATTGTAGATGGACGCAGGTAATTGAATCTGAATTAAATTGAATCTTATGAATGCATATTAAAAAATGTCCAGAAGCCGCGGCTGGAAGAGAAGTGTTTTACGAGAGATCCGCTCGGAGCCTTGTTAGAAACTAAACTTGCCTGCAGCCGGCCGTGATGACCGGCGGCAGCGTTTAATAAGCGCGTGACGTCATCCGCTCGTGCCGCATTGCGGCGGTACACCGCGTACAGCTGATAAACAAGTACAAAGTTTAAACAGGACTACATCCGTAAGTTAAAGTGCGAAGGGCAATAAAACCGGGGTTTCCCAAAATATCTTCATAACTCTTCATATTCACAGATTTAATAAGAATACAGATTTAGAACTAACTACCGTGTTTTCTAGTGATATGAAATTTATTATCTTTAATTTGAGTAATAATTTACCAAGATAGAATATTTCTGAATGATCGCTTTTTCATACTTTTTTCAGCTCCTGTACTTCACGTTTACGAATGTACATTACTTATGCAAATTTATTAATTGCATAAATTAATTGAATTTTTAATTATATAAAATTTTCTCTTGGTTACAATTATCTACTAGAATTTGCTTCCTCGTGTCACGTGTTGGGGCACCATATGCAACTGTAATATATTTTATGTTTGTCTCTACTTGCATAAATTAGTTAAAATTATTCAAAGGAGTTTCCATAAATGTAAGTTTTTACTACAGATCTTGTTTACTGCTCCAGGACGGGCATGCCATATCTGATGATACACTCTGATATCACTGAGCTTTAATACGCCCCGCGTGCTGGAGCACCATATGTAAACAGGTGTTTTGGGTGAATAACAATTATGTGACTCAGACACTATTAATTTTCGTAAACAATACAAATTTAATTTTTATAAACAATACAAATTTATTACATGTTTTCAATATCATTTAAATACTGAATAAAGTAACGTTTCTATACAACATATTAAATACACAATGCTGTTATATTATCTCTAACGTTTATAAACATCTACAAATCAATAAAGATTAATTAATGACCATATAAATTTCAATATATCCTACTCTATGGATTCATATTTCTCAATTTGCGTTACTTTTGAGCAATTAAATGTATGTATATTCAACGATTAAATAAATGTATATTCAACGATAAAATAAATGTATATTCAACGATTAAATAAATGTATATTCAACTCAGTGGCTCGTTCTTTTTGAGTGGCAGGACACTGGCAACCTAATCTAATGTTACATGAATGATAATGATTTACTTGTTGTTTGTATCCAAATTGCGGTGATTAACTGCGTAGTACCTCTCATACTGCGACGAAGTCCAGGCTGAAGATACGCCAATTAAATTACACTTGACACTCCGTCACGACACTATTTGTTCCACATTTTATCCGGATACTCGCATGAACGATTATGACTAATTGCGTTAACTCGAATATTACTTCATCGTCTAACACTCTTTTGCGTGTAGGTTCTTTGTCACTCTCGATCTACGTGTGCAATAGTTTATGCTGCGTTTAACTAGAGCGATTGTACCATTTATAATGTATTCACTATGCGAATCTAATTGGTTTTATTTGCATTTCAGTGAGTTAATTCGTGGCACAATCTTACTATATTGTCTCATGTCACTTATGTTACGGTAATGTGATATTGTCAATACCTTATCACTCGCATTAGATTCATAAAAATGAGATTTTTATGATCACGAAGTCTGATCGTACTTAACTCGACATTGTCATAGTATTTAGTCACGGGTTAGTTCTACAGTGTTACATAGTTTCTGATACACTCCCGAACGATCTCTCTGCTTGTATCAATACACTTTACTACCGTCCATCTGAAAGACTTTGGCTGGTTTATACCGAAATAGAATTGACTGAAAAAAATTAGAATACGACCGAACTGAGACTGAACTCTCCAAATCGACTGAACTGAGATTTTAAAATAGACTGACTGACTTTTTAAAATAAACTGACCTAGATTTTAAAATAAACTGAACCCCTTCTTCTCTGCGAACACCTTATTTTATTACTTCAGCAACACGACTCCCTCCACGGATATCATACCCTTACCACAATCACTGTCATGATTGGTTTCTCGCATCAGATTCTGCGAAGGCTCCTCCTGGATACTCTGGCTGGGGTCTCTAGTCTACTTCCCATTCGCTCTTCACCCTTGTCTCCATGTTGACGTGTTCTTTACACCCGCCTTTGCCGAATTCCTTGCTCCTGATAGGTCAGCCAAGACCCCTCTCTAAAAGTCTTGCTGTCCACACCACCTCCCCGTATGACGACGGACCTAATTACACGGTTGTCTGTTATGTGATTGTCTTACGTTCCCTAGTGTCCTTTCTAAGCGATTTCCTTTCCGCACATGTGTGTACCATAACCCGGGTGTGCCGAATCGCCGTATTGTCCTCGACTTCCCTTGTTACGTTCACACGCTGATGGTGGTCATCTTCCAGGAACTAACATCTGTTCTGCAGCCCTACAAGATGCTCCGTATGTCGTGCCAGTAAGCAAGTTGCCCGCTGTGCGGCTATGTAAGTTCCTTTGTACTTAATTGCATCCGCTCTTAGACTGCTTTTGTGGAAAATGTTATGTCCATGTGCAGCCGCTAACTCACACGTGTATGTCGAAAATGTTGGCGTCCCCTTAGTTGTCCGCTTTGTCGGTAGTTGTGACGAACTGACACCGTCTTTTGTTTCTTTGTTATTGTCGCCACTTGCGCTTATGTCGTTCATCCACGTCCAACATCTGTTGTGTGCCAAGGCGTTGTCTTTCTTAAGTCATTGTCTAACGGCGGCCGTTTGGCTATATCATGCATCACTCTTGACAGTTGACGCCCGCTACAGTGCCGTTTACGCAAAAAAAATTTCTCTACCGTAATTGCTTTACAGAGTCCCCAATTTGGGTTCATTGATGAGTCCCGAATCAAGGAATCGCAAATTAATGCCCTTGCTGAAGTTTCATCAATGGCCATTCTTCATTGAAAGAAGTGCAGTCACCAAAGATCATCTTCCACATGAAAGAGTGTAGTGTCACTTACCCTTTCCTTCCCCCCTTTTCAACACTGTCTGTCATTATTACACCACTGTCGTTCAAACCTCGATACTGAATTTATTGCTCGCTTTTTTGAGATTATGAATCCATTTACAGATTTTCTAGTAATTAAATGGTTAAGTTAATATTCATTTACATGTTCTATATCTACAAAATTCCTTCTTTTCAAGAAAATAAAGTAAAAAATTATTCTTTTGTTGCTAACTAGTTATCACATTTTTTTCGTTTAAGTTTTTAATATGCATTACTCCTAGATAATCTACAAGCTAAATTTTACATTTTGTTGACAAGCGTTCTACCAACTTGGTTACAACAAAAGAAAACACAATAAGCTTACGTTTAAATATCTTGATAACCTATTCACTCCAATTATCCTTGGTTAGATTTTCCAAAGATTATATTACAATTTGATTTACGCTAAATTTTACACATATAAACATTAATAATGTACTTCTTATACGTATCAAAAAAAAATTTTCTTCCCCTAAAATTTTACAATTTCTCAACAAAATCTCATTTCAATTGAACAAAACCTTATTTACATTCCCCTTTTATTTGAACTTAACAACTATCACACTATAATTCTCATTAAAGTTTTTACGATTACACAATCTATAATAAATGATTTTTTTTTCTATTTTACCTTCTTGTAATTTATTACTGCTTGTTGTACATTCCAATAATTTATAGCTAATTATTTCAAATGATTAAGTAACAAACCTTTGTTTACTTTCTCCTATCGATTACTATCTTATCGCGTACATTATTCAAAATTTTACCATGAAACAAGACAATTTAAATTTTTACAAATTAGTCTATGATTTCACTACTAACTATTACACAATGACATGGTTCTTGATTTATTTACAAAGACAATTCTATCTCTTAGCTAAGCAAACTTGAATGGTTTGTTTTATTACCGTTAGAGGCTTTACGCATTCCTCTAACATCTCCCCACTTAGCCGTTGAGTAATTTGCCTTTTCCTTCCTTTACGTAACATAAACGCACGTCTTGTCCTTAAATAATTTGATGTATTATTTTTCCACGTTGATTTCTTTCTTTAATCTCTTTCCTTTCGGGAATGATATGCTTTTAATTGTCTTATGTTAAATTTGCCGCGTATTTTCTGTTCATCGCTGCATTCAACCAAGATGTATGTAGCTTCCCCTAAGACCTGTTTCACCTTATAGGGTCCACAATATAATTCACAAAATTTGTCAATTTTCTTCTGCATGGCATCCGATTGGCAATATGTCCTTACCAATACTAGATCTCCCAATTTAAATTTGGTAATTTTGTTATCCTCCTTCTGGAATTTTCCTATGTCTCTTATCATACTACATACGTCTTTCTTCATTTTTATAGTTACCTGATTTATCTGATATTCGAAGTTCTCATCAACTTGGTCCTCTTCCGTTGCATCTTCTGGATACCGGCTGAGTATGTCGGCCACTACATTCTCTTTACCTTTACAGTGAAGGATGTTAAAGTTATATTCTTGTATGGATAGGATCCACCTAGTTATCCTGGAGTTGTTTAGATGGCATTTATGCATGAAAGTGAGTGCTTTATTATCAGTTATAATCGTTAATGGTTGACCCAAGATATATATTCGAAACTTCTCTAAACATCTGACAATGCTTAAGAGTTCCTTTTCAGTCGTGAAATAGTTCTTTTCCGCACCCTTAAAAGTTTTACTCGTGTAGGCAATTACACCCACATTCCCCTCTTCATCCAACTGATACAGTTGTCCACCGTAGGCGTATTTACTCGCATCGCATTGAAGAAAATATCGTTGGTTGACTTTCGGAAATTTTAATATAACCGTTTCAATAAATAAATCCTTTACTTCCTTGAAGCATCGATCTAGTTCTGATGTCCATATAAACCTTTTATTTTTTTTCAATAAATCCAGTAATGGTTGAATCGTTTCTGCATACTTAGCAGTAAATCTATTATAAAAGTTAGTCAATCCTAAGAATCCTTTCAATTGCTTCTGGTTTCTCGGAACTGGGAAATTTCTGATCGCAGCAACCTTTTCTTCTGTTGCCTGTACTCCTTCTGTAGTTAAGCGATACCCTAGGTAGGCGATTTCTTGACGAAAGAATTGCGATTTATCGAGGTTAATCGTTAGGTTTGCTCTGCGTAGATTGCTTAATAATAAATTCAAATGTACCAGATGCGTCTTGACGTCGTTCGAGTAACAAAGACAGTCGTCAACATAGATGATTGTGTTTTCCTTCACCGGATCTTCAAGTGCCATGTCTAGTCCTCTCGTCAGAGCGGCAGAACTGGTGCTTAATCCGAATGGTGTTACTGTATATCTATAACATTTCCCCTCATACATGAAAGCAGTGTAATCGCGACAACATTCCTTTAGTGGCACCTGCCAAAAACTGCTGGTTAAATCCACTGTGGACAGGTACTTCATCCTACCACACCTTGCTAATATCTCTTGGATAGGAGTTGGTCCTTCATAGTCGGGAATGGTAACACTATTGATTTTTCGTGCGTCCAAACACAGCCTGACGTTTCCGTCTTTCTTTATTACGGCGACCATTGGATTAATAAATGGGCTATTTCCCCTCTCAATTACACCGTGTTTCAACATTTTGTTGATTTCGGCATCAACTCTTTGCTTGTATGCAAGTGGAATTGGCCACCCGCGTTGGAAATAACGCGTGTTGTCCGTTACTTTAAATTCATGCTGATAGCATTCCATTCTCCCTGGACTCTCCCGAAATAAACTTTTATTATTCATTAAGACTTCTCTCAGATTTTCTAACGTTTCCTCATCCACACCTGTTATGTTGTCCACTTTCGCGTTTATTTTCTTCTCGATTTCATCCTCTTCTTCTGCTTCTACTACTTCCATGTGTACAATGGGTATGCTGACATTTTGTTCTTCCTCTCTTCCTCTAAATTCAACGACTCCCTTTTCCACGTCAATCAAACATCTTTCATCTTTCATAAAGCTAATACCTAATATACAATTTCTAATTAAATTTGGAATAATTAAAAATACGCAGTCTATCTTGATATCACTAATGTAAATGTCACATAAGATTTGTTTCCGTACTAGCTTAGACTTACTACCTACTGCACTAATAATCAGTGTATTAGTCATGCTTAATTCCTCAAAGGTTCTAAATAATGTTTATTTTGGTTGAACCATTCTTCTGACAACGCATTAATCGCGCTCCCCGTATCCAATAAGGCAAGGACCGTAATATTATTATTGAACTTAATTAATATTTCTGGACACTTAGAAATCCGTTGTTCGAATTTTAATTCATCTTCATAAGTAAATTCATTTCTAAGATCTGGTAATAGTATGTTAGTTTCGTGAAGTCGGTTCTTAGTCAGTATATCGGCTATCTCATTGTACTGTAGGGTTAATTTTTTTTTCTTTATCTATGTCGTTCCCCTTACCAGTCGAGGTCGACGCACCGTTGTTTACGAATTCCAAGGAATTTATGGGCTGTCGGTTAGTGTGTCGTCCAAACCGCTTATCGTTGCGATCGTTTTCACTTTCTTTGTTCGGCATATGCTGTTTTTGCTTCCAGCTGACACCCTTATTGTGAAATGGTTGGGGTGTGTTTGTTGCTTCTCCCACACCTCGGGCATTCACCTTCTCGTGACTCCCTACAAAGTCATTATCTCTGTTTGTTCGCTGATTAATCGTGGCGTACTCTGCAATCAATTATTCCAGGTTTTGGACAGAATTAATCCCCCTTGTCACCACAGCAATTTCAATATTCTTACCAAAATGACGCGCTATCTTTTTGATTAACTGACGATCAGTGATTGCTGGCGTTAATTGGCGACTTTCAAGTAGCTTGCGCTCCATATATTGTATTGCGCTCAGATTGCCCTTCCAATTAAATCGACCAAATTCTAGGCTGTCCCTGACTGCATCCTGTCTTTCTTCTCCCCAATACTTTTGTGTGAAGAGGTCTTTAAATTCATCAAAATTGCGGATTTGGTCTCGTATCACCCTCCACCAAATCGCGGCGTCTGCTTCTAGATGTCGACCGATCCATTTGACATCGTCACTTGGGTAGAATGTGTTCTGGATTTCGGTCAGTTCTTTGAGAAATTCGATGGGATATCAGTCTGTGCCGTTGTATTTTAATTCGTTGTTATGCGGCCCACCTGTCCTTGCGGTCGATCCGACTTCTGCGTTGGCTAATTGACGCTGTAGTCGTTCTTGGCCTTCTTTAACTTTGGCGATGTGGTTTCTTAATTCTTCTAGCCGTGTCTCCTTCTCTTTATCTGTCTCACTGATTTTCTGTACAGCCGACCGTTGTCTATCATCTACTTCTACGATCTTCTGTTTTAACGAGTTTACTGCTTCTCCTTGTTCTGTCCGTAGTCGTTCTACGTTGTTCATGACAACTCCTTTCAATTCTTCATTCCTGCTGTTGGTTTCTTGAATATGTGTGTCTAGTTTGTTATTTATTTGGTCTACTGACTTCTGTGTATTATTAATTGCTTCTTGCCATTCTTGTCGGTCCTTCTCTCTCAATTCTTTACTTTCTTTGGTATGTCTTGTTAATTCATTCTTCAACTCTTTCATTCCACGTTCATTCTTTTTCTGTAGCTCGCTAATTTTCTCTTACCATTTCTTGGTGTGTTCTTGCAATTCTACTTTTATTTTTCCAATCTGTTCTTCGTTCTGTTGTCTCATTTTTTCACTCATTTTTTCGCTCATTTTTTCGCTCATTACTTCATTCTGCTGTTTAATGAACTCGAGCAATAACTGGAAGTTCATCTCGCGAGGTACTAACGATTGTCCCCCCGCCCTTGTAGTCTCGTCGGCGCTGGTGTTTTCACTCTGCGTCGTATCTTCCTCACGTCCTTCGACGCCTACCTGGTTGTTCACGTCGAACTCCATACTATCTGAATTATTGGTCGTCATTTTCGCGCGACTACGCGTAATCATTCAAGTATGCTTAACTAAGACTATTTCTACTACTGACTTACTGTCTAACAATTGCTTATAGCCACTGCCTGTCCTCAGCCTACTCACTAATAATATTTATTATTAATTATTCGAACAATCGCTTCGTGCAATCGCGTTGGGCGCCATGTACGAATGTACATTACTTATGCAAATTTATTAATTGCATAAATTAATTGAATTTTTAATTATATAAAATTTTCTCTTGGTTACAATTATCTACTAGAATTTGCTTCCTCGTGTCACGTGTTGGGGCACCATATGCAACTGTAATATATTTTATGTTTGTCTCTACTTGCATAAATTAGTTAAAATTATTCAAAGGAGTTTCCATAAATGTAAGTTTTTACTACAGATCTTGTTTACTGCTCCAGGACGGGCATGCCATATCTGATGATACACTCTGATATCACTGAGCTTTAATACGCCCCGCGTGCTGGAGCACCATATGTAAACAGGTGTTTTGGGTGAATAACAATTATGTGACTCAGACACTATTAATTTTCGTAAACAATACAAATTTAATTTTTATAAACAATACAAATTTATTATATGTTTTCAATATCATTTAAATACTGAATAAAGTAACGTTTCTATACAACATATTAAATACACAATGCTGTTATATTATCTCTAACGTTTATAAACATCTACAAATCAATAAAGATTAATTAATGACCATATAAATTTCAATATATCCTACTCTATGGATTCATATTTCTCAATTTGCGTTACTTTTGAGCAATTAAATATATGTATATTCAACGATTAAATAAATGTATATTCAACGATTAAATAAATGTATATTCAACGATTAAATAAATGTATATTCAACGATTAAATAAATGTATATTCAACTCGGTGGCGAGTTCTTTTTGAGTGGCAGGACAGTGGCAACCTAATCTAATGTTACATGAATGATAATGATTTACTTGTTGTTTGTATCCAAATTGCGGTGATTAACTGCGTAGTACCTCTCATACTGCGACGAAGTCCAGGCTGAAGATACGCCAATTAAATTACACTTGACACTCCGTCACGACACTATTTGTTCCACATTTTATCCGGATACTCGCATGAACGATTATGACTAATTGCGTTAACTCGAATATTACTTCATCGTCTAACACTCTTTTGCGTGTAGGTTCTTTGTCACTCTCGATCTACGTGTGCAATAGTTTATGCTGCGTTTAACTAGAGCGATTGTACCATTTATAATGTATTCACTATGCGAATCTAATTGGTTTTATTTGCATTTCAGTGAGTTAATTCGTGGCACAATCTTACTATATTGTCTCATGTCACTTATGTCACGGTAATGTGATATTGTCAATACCTTATCACTCGCATTAGATTCATAAAAATGAGATTTTTATGATCACGAAGTCTGATCGTACTTAACTCGACATTGTCATAGTATTTAGTCACGGGTTAGTTCTACAGTTTTACATAGTTTCTGATACACTCCCGAACGATCTCTCTGCTTGTATCAATACACTTTACTACCGTCCATCTGAAAGACTTTGGCTGGTTTATACCGAAATAGAATTGACTGACAAAAATTAGAATACGACCGAACTGAGACTGAACTCTCCAAATCGACTGAACTGAGATTTTAAAATAGACTGACTGACTTTTTAAAATAAACTGACCTAGATTTTAAAATAAACTGAACCTCTTCTTCTCTGCGAACACCTTATTTTATTACTTCAGCAAAACGACTCCCTCCACGGATATCATACCCTTACCACAATCACTGTCATGATTGGTTTCTCGCATCAGATTCTGCGAAGGCTCCTCCTGGATACTCTGGCTGGGGTCTCTAGTCTATTTCCCATTCGCTCTTCACCCTTGTCTCCATGTTGACGTCTTCTTTACACCCGCCTTTGCCGAATTCCTTGCTCCTGATAGGTCAGCCAAGACCCCTCTCTAAAAGTCTTGCTGTCCACACCACCTCCCCGTGTGACGACGGACCTAATTACACGGTTGTCTGTTATGTGATTGTCTTACGTTCCCTAGTGTCCTTTCTAAGCGATTTCCTTTCCGCACATGTGTGTACCATAACCCGGGTGTGCCGAATCGCCGTATTGTCCTCGAATTCCCTTGTTACGTTCACACGCTGATGGTGGTCATCTTCCAGGAACTAACATCTGTTCTGCAGCCCTACAAGATGCTCCGTATGTCGTGCCAGTAAGCAAGTTGCCCGCTGTGCGGCTATGTAAGTTCCTTTGTACTTAATTGCATCCGCTCTTAGACTGCTTTTGTGGAAAATGTTATGTCCATGTGCAGCCGCTAACTCACACGTGTATGTCGAAAATGTTGGCGTCCCCTTAGTACACGCTTTGCCGGTAGTTGTGACGAACTGACACCGTCTTTTGTTTCTTTGTTATTGTCGCCACTTGCGCTTATGTCGTTCATCCACGTCCAACATCTGTTGTGTGCCAAGGCGTTGTCTTTCTTAAGTCATTGTCTAACGGCGGCCGTTTGGCTATACCGTGCATCACTCTTGACAGTTGACGCCCGCTACAGTGCCGTTTACGCAAAAAAAATTTCTCTACCGTAATTGCTTTACACGTTGGTTCACTAGGAAACTTTGAAACGCAAAGAATTTGTAACAATTATTTATTAAATTTTATGGGAAGAATCCTAAATTTCTCACTTGTTATCAGGAAAATGGGAGTGGGTCAAACCTTTAATCTAATCTCATCCCCCCCCCCCCAGGAGCAGCTCTTTGTAACGCCACTGGACAGGAAATTTACTAGAGTGGCCACCAAGATAGGAAGGTTATTCTGTGATAGTGGTTATATATTTTCAGTCAGACGTAGTTTCTTTGCAGTGCTTCTTATTTCAGTATTACCATTTTAAATAACCGGACTTTTAGTCACTTCCCCTTTCGGTGCCTCCTCCCTATCATGTATAACCAAACAAACGACTATTTGACAGTGGGTCACAGCTCACATAACGGATATCAAAGTTAAAAAAAATGTTATTGCCTATATTGAGATTTTTGGAGGTAAAGAACGGTTAACATCCAAAAGAAAGAGCTAAATAAAAAAATAAACATTTTACTTATTTAAACAAGTTGTGTGTAACGAGAGGGTTCTGTACAGCCTGTACACTCGCGAGTTTGCGCCCGCTGTGGATCTGTCACCGTTCTCGCGTCAATAAATAACACTGAAACAACCGTGACGGTAGAAATTTATCGTTCATCTGATAATTGCCTGCCGTATTATTTATTAATGAGAGGATTGTGCGGCAGCCGAGATAGGCGTGGGGGGGGATTAATGTTTTACGTTGGATGTAATGAAAGTTCATGGCGAAATTGTTTATGACTTCAATAATGAAATTGGGAGTTTCCGAATTGATAGCCTGTAATTTCAAAAAATTTTTCATAATAAATTCGTGTTGTGATATCATTACGATCGGCAATAATTCTAATTGCCCAGTATGGAATTTAATACTATTGGTTATTGTTATCAAGAGTTTAATTTGTTCAATGTTTAAGATGTGAGTGGTGTTTAAAACAGCATACTGTCTTATTAAGACCGAAGTAAATAGGAGTATAAAAATAAAAATCTAGAATTCCCTATCCTATCGGTTGTAGTTTTTGGTACTTTTTAAAATTCTTCATAAATTAATCTATAAAGTTTGGTACTTATAAATTAATTTAAATTATTAAATTATAAATTAACATTTAAATCGGTTCAATAAAATTAAACAGGTCTGTTTAGAAAGTGTACTCATTAACGTCAACAGACATACATTGTAAGTAAAGTGAACGTAAACCATTGCAAAACAAGCATTTGTGGACAGAAAAAATTTGTCGAGAATAAGCATATCAACTTATATGTAAGGAGATCTTTGTGTACAGTAGTTATTTTAAGGAAGTGAGAGTTTTACATTGGGGTGTAAAAGTGATACAAGTCTCATAGCAAGAGAACGCCCATATGGCGCAAGACGAAAAAAGAAATGTTGATTGAAAAACAAATTTAGATATTTTGCAATGGCGTAAACTTTAGTAATGAGAACACAAAGAATTTGAGGTGGTACGGAACAAGGGTCAGATGTTAATTATAATGTCAGTCGTTCTAAGCTGTAGTTACACGTCAATTTTATATTCAGTTACAATCTTTCCTCGACACATCTACCAGAAAAACTATCTTTTCCATGTGTTATATGCTTTTACTAGCCATAGACCTACGAATTGCTTGTGAGAGGTTGCGATATTAATTGTTCACGACTCAGGCCAATAAGGAGACTACCAATAGCAAACTTCACCAGCATAGGCCTATAGTAAGTACACAGACATTTGATCATCCATGTGCTCTTTCTAATGTCTATCGACTAACTAAGTCCGCAACGAATCCTCGCCATCAATTACGGCGTTAACTTTTTGGCATAATTCTGTGAAATATTTAATAATAAATGAATAATGCTTTGCAATAAGAGCAAGAAATCCGGCACTTTACAACTGAAAACTTAGTGGTAGGAACTTCGCTGTTGCTTGTGGCCTTTACACCGCTTCGTACTTTATAACAGCGTGGACTGTATACGCCAAGCGCTGTGTACTTTATTCAGAGAAAGGAACGTACATGAATACGGTCCACGAATTTGAAATATATGGTGTGTTTAAAAATAAATATGCCAGTGAAATTTCAGATGATTTTTCAGTCTCTACGTGATTCGGTTGTAAACGTACAAAACGACATGGAGTATTCTATTAAGAATTTATCCTTATGTAGATAAGATAAAGAACGGACCTACGTTCTCGTCCGAGTTCCGCGAATCGCATGTAATGTGTAGATGTGTATAATGTTATTTATTGTATTTTAATGTTGTAACGATCTCCAAAGAAGTTTAAAGTGCTTGTGCCGCCCCTTGGCCAGACAACACAAAAATCGGGAACTAGTTTAATTCTTTACCAGTAAACTAAACCAGCTGCCGTTGTTAGTAAAACTCTTACTAACAAATTACAAAACAAGTATGATATAGGAAACTGACAAGGTATGCATAAACTTATTCACTCACTAGGTATTAGCTAAAACATCTCTTTATTGCTATTGAAATATTAATCAAACATTATTCCTGAATTTAAAGAAGGTTATTTTTGTAAATAGTGCTTTTACTGCTTCAAAGATCTTAATTATATTATTCTTGTTATATCAAAATTTATTCATATAACTGTTAGTTTTAATACCACGGATCCGGGTCTCAATTTTCTCAAAATTATTAATTTATCAATATATACATTACGGTTACTATTACTTCTTACAAAATTACAAAATATACAAATCTGATAATTTGTTCATTACATTGCGAAAGTTCTTTAAAGTTCTTTGTTACTTCTTATTAAGGGGAAATTTACAAAAGTTGTGGTTTGATATCACCTGAGGTTGTTGTTGTATTCTTGGGACATCTCCAGTTGTCTTCTACGGGTTGAGTACGTTGTTCTGGTATATCTACATCGGGTTGATTTTTAGTTTACTTGAAGCTCTCGAAGATAGGTTGTTTACTTGAAGTTCCACATGTTGTAATTTCACTTTTCTTAGTGCAGATTCTTGTAGTTCACATTTTCTTTATTTTAATTACAGTTATAGTTCTCACTTTGCAGTACTACAGTCTAGTAGTTAACTAGACTACTACACTTACACTTACATCTACACTTAGACTAAATTACACTTACATTTGATTTTGTTTTTAAGAGATGTGTTGGCTACCTTTTTCTATTTTATTTATATATTTTCTCACAAACTCTAGACACTACATTATTCACAATAACAAGATTTCACGCTGGATATACTTCTAGAGAACATACACATACGTATATGTGTACTACACCAAAACTCACGTCTACTCATTGCGACGTTCTACGGCCGAATGCGCGTACGGTTTAGGGGAGAGGGCTCAGTAAGCTAGGGCGTATTTACGCACTAAGAAAATAGTTCGTACTTTTTCTATTATTATTTATTCATTAATTAGAAGATAAATACTTTATGTTTATTTTATTATGACTTAGGGATTTCTTTATTTCTCTAGTCGCATTTCTTAATTATTTAAGTTATTATTATTGTTATTATTAACTACTTAATACTTTTCTTGGCGTGTTGGTACTGGAAGGTTTCAAGTTGATTCAGGAATCTGGGTATAGGTAAGGGTGTATGATACTCTTACTTATTAAAATTAAAAAATTTTAATCTGTGCGATTTTTTGATACATTTAAAATCGTCACATCCTCCTGCACTTAACAATGAAAAACGGGGGGGGGGTAATAATATAATTCTAATAAACAATTATATTTCATACTGAAATTTCTCTCTCTCAGCTTATTTCTATTCATCAATCGATTATCTTATACTTATGTCACATCTAAATTCTACTACATCTACTATATAAAATACACAAAACGTAAATCTACCTTATTTTAATTCTTATATCTACTACCGGTTTTTTCTTGAATTGCTCACTCGTTTTACGGAGTTATACTCATGAGTATTTTACTAATAATAATACCGTATTGTAAGAACAATAGTATTACTTTTAGTTTACAGCGCTAAAGATTATTTTTCTTTCTTTCTTTCTCTTCATCTTCATTATACTTGTCATCAGATTTCTCATGTATAATACCATTCTCGCAGGACATTAGCTAAGGTTGATCAGGCCTCGCTTGTATTCGTACGAGGGGGTTTTGAGTTTATAGATACCTATAGTATAGGATGTTACACAATCTTATCCTATTTCGGTATAAGTCTATACAACATATTTTATTCTTAATACTTAGATAGTATTCTAGGTTTTCTATCTTTCTCGTAGTCTTCCTTCTGTATCTTGACACGAAAAACATTTTTTTATTTGAGATAAATGACTTCTGCGAACGTAATTTTCTGTATTGGGTTCATACAGAGCTACAGTAACGGGGGTGATGAACTTACGAATTTGGTAGGGGCCACACCATCGATAAGATAGTTTCGAAGTGATCCTATCAACTGCTTTACTCATAGGATGAGTTTTATACATGACTAAATCACCTATTTTATACTTTATTAGCTTATTATTATTCTCATGATACTTCCTCGATTTCTGTAAATTAGCTCTCAGATTTGCACGAGCTTCGTTCCATATTTTTCGTATGTTATTTCCATTCACGTCGCGGGGTAATAACTCATTGATTTTCCACTTTGTGGTTAAAGGATGGTTGGGTTTGTACTTGTACAGTAAATCAAATGGTGTTGATTTATTACCTTCATGATACGCTGAATTGAATGCAAATTGTATCCACGAAATATTTTGATCCCAGGTTGTCTGGTCTTTAGCATGATAAGATATTAATGCTGATTTTAAGTTACGCAAGTATCTTTCTGCTATATTTCCTTGCGGTCTGTACTCGGTCACGGTAATATGATTTATACCTAATTTAAAACACATGTCATTAAATTCTTTAGATTTAAACTGGGGTCCATTGTCAGATATTAAGCTTAAAGGAGTGCCATAGTTTTTAAATAGTTGTTCTTGTAGAATTTTAATTGTCGTAGATGCTAATGCACGACGCATAGGATACATCCACACGAATTTAGTGAATGAGTCTACACAAATTAACAGCATAGTATTTCCGGATTTAGAGCGGGGATAAGGTCCAGAATAGTCGATGTATATTTTCGAGAAGGGAGTGGTAGGTATATCGGAGATTAGTTTTCCGACTTGACTGGTTCTTGCTGGTTTGCTCAGCGCACAAATTTCGCATTCTTTCACGAACTTTTTTATTTCACTATTCATGTTTTCCCAGTGGTATTCCTTACGAATACGATGTATCGTTTTCCTAATTCCCATATGAGCTCCAATTGTAGATGAATGGTAGTACTCCATTAACATGGGTTTGATTATTTCCGGGGCGATTATTCTTAGTAATTTTCCGTTTGCCTTCTTAAAACAAAGTACTCTTTTACTCAAGATATATTTGTCAGATTTATTTCCTTTTTCTATTTGTTCGATTATTTTACACAATTTCGGATCTTGTTGTTGGTGATATGCTATATCCTTAAATGCAAGGGGAAAATTAGTAATTAGTGTATTAACGATAGTGGTTTCAATATTGTCTTCTCCAGATCTCGTATTGGGTAGTTGGAACATGCGGGATAGAGTATCGGCCACTACATTTTGAGTTCCACGAATATGTTGCACTTTGAACTTGTAGCAATTTAATCTTAACACCCATCGTCCGATACGACCTAATTGCTTTGGGTGATTTAATAACCATGATAAAGCTTGATTATCGGTTTCTAGTAGAAATTCTTTGTGTTCCAAAAATGGTTTGAATTTATCAAAAGCAAATACTACAGCTAAACATTCCAGTTCATAGGCTGAGAACTTCCTTTCTTGCTCGGTCAGTGTCCGGGATGCATAACTGATCGGGAGTCTAGTATTATTTATTTCCTGGTATATTACGGCTCCTAATGATACACTTGAACTATCGGTCTGTACGATAAATGGTTTACTGAAATCCGCTAATTGCAATACAGGTGGGGATATAATACTTTCTTTAAGTGTTTCAAACGCTTCTTGATGTTGAGTAGTCCACTCGAATTTCGTTCCTTTCTTTCTTAAGGCATTCAATGGGGCTGCTATATCTGCTAAGTGGGGTATATACTTATGAAAATAATTAATCATACCTAAAAATCTAGCTATACCTTTGACTTCTCTGGGAGGTAAAGATTCTCGGATTGCGCGTGTACGTTCGGGATCGATGGTAACCTTACCTTCGGCTGATACTATGTGACCTAAAAATGAGAATTGTTTCACTGCGAAATTAACTTTACTAGGGTTTACGGTCAGTCCGGCTTTCTTTAACCGGGATAATACTTCACGCAAGTGATCAATATGTTGATCCATTGACTCACTATATACTACTATATCGTCGAGATAATGATATACAAATTTAAATTTAACATCATGGAAAATTTTTTCTAACAGTCGACTGCATACTGAACTTCCTTGTGATATACCGAATGGTACTCTCGTAAATTGATATAGATTAAATGGGACAGCAAAAGCAGTTAAATGTTTTGATTCCTCAGCTAGTGGAATTTGATGGAATGCTTGGTTAAGATCCATTATGGTGAAGATTTTCGCTTTTGTAAAATAGTGAAACGCACTGTGTATGTCTGGCAGTGGTATCGATTCAAATTCTATACTCTTATTTAGTTGTCTATAATCCACGACTAATCTATGTTTGTCAGTTCCTTTTGGTACTAGGAATGCAGGCGATGAATATGGAGACGTTGATGGTTCAATGACGTGCTGATCAAGGAGTTTGTTAATGTGGTTTCTCATGATTTCCATCTTGGGCGGAGATAGTTTGTATGGGTGGGGTCGTATTACTTTGTTGTCACTAAGATTTATTTTATATTCAATTAAATGAGTTAATCCTAACTTGGGGGTGAGTACAGCAGAAAAATCTTTTATTAACTTTTGGATTCTTAGTCTCTCATTTCCTTTAAAATGACTTAGACTCGATTCATTAGGCTCTGAATGAATATTTGCGGTTTCACTAACAGTGTCGTTACTTAATTCGGAGTCGAACTGATATTTTTGAGTACGATCAAATCTGAAAAAATATTGTTTTGCATATATATCAAGGATTAAAGCAGTTTTTCTTATAAAATCCGCGCCTAATATTAAGTTCTGTCCTAACTCTTCAGCTACTAGTAGGGGAATGTACCAAGTAAAATTCTGAATTTTTAATTTCACCGTAATACTGTGAGATATCTTTAGGTTTTGTTTATTTGCGGTGGTACACTTTATGTTCACCATTTGGCTACGTTTAATCAGTTTATGATTAGCTAATAAGGTGGCTAACTGTTTACTAATTATACTACGGGTAGATCCTGAATCAATTAAACCAAGGGTTTTCGTTGCTCCAAGGTCTATCTGTACATAGGGTAGTTGGCATATACTTGTTTTACATGCACCAATAGAGTTGCACTTCTCGATAAATTTTGTTACATAAGGATCTCTGCGTTTATTTTTACTCATCTTTATTTGACGCTTAGTATTGTTGTTACCTTTCCTTCTGATGCTTCGGAAGACGTAGGATTTTCGGTCTTCCAGCTTCACACATTTTTTGATTGGTCGGTTTTCTGTAGATAACGCTTTTGTTTACATAACTTGCTAATATGTCCGGCCTTTCCACAGTTATAACATCTTCTTTCCTCACTTACTTCGCTCGTAGGTTGTCGGGGTTTTGGTTTAGAGTATGAAACATGGGGATAGTTTTGGGTTTTATGTGTACTTACGAATCGCTTATCGCGGTAGTTTCGGGTATCATTTCCAATAGGTCTAGTTTGGAATGAATTTCTTTGTTGACTATGGGACATAGAAACACTTCTATTCTGGTCAGAATACCAGACGTCGGACGAATGTATACAACATAGTTCTAGTTCCGTAAAAGTTGTAGGTGGCTTCACGAGTGCTAGTCGAGATCGCTCCTCGGGGGATAGTCTTACTATGATAGTGTCTACTAACTGTTGTTCGCTCCATTTAACTTGTAACAATAAAGCAGATTCTCTTACTTCAGAAATATAATGAGCTAGTCTCTCGTATGTACCTTGCGCACGAAGTACTAAGTTTCGCTTCAATTCTTCGTAGATACCGGTGGGAATGAAATGTCTTATTAGTGTGGTATGAAGTTCTTCTACCGATTGATTATACCTTAGGGATTCTAACACTCTATCTTTTAATGGAGATCTACACTTAGGCAAAATAACTTGCAAAATCTGGTTATCTCTTAGTTGTTGCAGTTCCTTTAATTCTAAGATATGTTTGATAAAATTAAGGAGCTTTGTAATATTCAGCCCATCAGTGATTTGTATATTGGACAAAATACTTTCTACAGGGTGGGTTATTTTTCCATAGAGCTCGGGAGTTAAATTTATTTGACTCATCATTCTAGGATTTTCCACAGGTTGATTATTCCGCGAATGAGAAGGTAATTCGTAGGTATGGGTCATATTTTCTAGTTCATTAGGGAGTGACGTAACGTTTACTGGTTGAATATTTACTTGACTACCACTTAACCGTTCCTTGAATGGATCTATATTGGATTCCTGCAGAATCTGAATTTTTGCAGTACCGTTTGGTTGTTCTTGAGTCGGCGATTGGGTAGGTGAAATATTTAATTTCGTCATTGCTTCTTCGATTTCGTCTAATTTAAACAATTCGGATCGTCTACGTAATTCGCGTATTATCTCAGGTAATTGTTTTAATGCTTCCTCGGCGAATTTTTGTACATCAGGAGGGATATCTTTATCACCGGGCCAGGTCAACAGATTGGTGATACGACGGTATAGATGCTCAATTCTTTGGGTGGTGCGTAATATTACTGCGGGGGATTTTTCATCACGCAGGGTTTGTGCGTACGAAGTTAGTTCTGTATACTTACGATAACACGTTTCTTTTTCACTATTGAAATCTAAAACACTCAAACGACTTAATAATGAAGGTTTGTCCGGTTTATTTTCGCGTAACGTCTTGCGAAGTTCCGCGACAGTTACATTAGAGTAGGGGAGACCACGCCATAATGCTTCATAGGTTAATTCGTCTTTCAACAAGAAATCGGGGTTAAGTTGAGTCGTTTTTTATAATAACCACTTTAAACACACGACGTATTACGAACGACAAATCTTATGTCACTTACTTTACTTCGTTTTCTCAATGTTTAAAAATAGATAACATTAATTCATTTAAACACATACACATATATCTTATTTCATATTAAGCTTTGGGATGTAATCTTATCTTAATTAATCAACATAACTTATTTCACAACAATTAAATTCTCAGTATTGACATATATAATTAATCAAAACAAACGATAATACTATTTTAGTAGAGAGAAATTTCATATACGGAAAGTTCATTGATTTAACAAACAGCACAAAGAATCAGCTGTTTTGGGATGTCGTCTAGTTGCATAGGGTAGTAATTCAGAACAATACAAAAACAGGAAAGAGCTTGTCTAACATGGCTTTGTTTGCTTTAGGGAGGAGGGGTTATGAATGAGATGGGTTCTTACAAAGGGGAGAGTTTACATTCCTCAACACATATTTAACATGAACCAACTGGCTTGGAATTGACTTGTTTGGAATGGTTTCCCTACCAGCTATTACTTGCCTAACACGGCAAACTCGCGATACTCACATTATTATTATATAATTAAAATTTTACTCATTTATTTTTTTTTTTTTATTTCTGAGTGAATAAATTTATGTTTGTCCTTTTTATCGTTAACGACTTATAACTTACACAACAACAATTACCTAATTATGTTGCAATTTTCTGTACGTGACACTCTGTAAACAATATTTTTTTTTTTTTTTACCAAGTAAATTACAGCAGAGTGGCGCAATTTTGTGCCGCCCCTTGGCCAGACAACACAAAAATCGGGAACTAGTTTAATTCTTTACCAGTAAACTAAACCAGCTGCCGTTGTTAGTAAAACTCTTACTAACAAATTACAAAACAAGTATGATATAGGAAACTGACAAGGTATGCATAAACTTATTCACTCACTAGGTATTAGCTAAAACATCTGTTTATTGCTATTGAAATATTAATCAAACATTATTCCTGATTTTAAAGAAGGTTATTTTTGTAAATAGTGCTTTTACTGCTTCAAAGATCTTAATTATATTATTCTTGTTATATCAAAATTTATTCATATAACTGTTAGTTTTAATACCACGGATCCGGGTCTCAATTTTCTCAAAATTATTAATTTATCAATATATACATTACGGTTACTATTACTTCTTACAAAATTACAAAATATACAAATCTGATAATTTGTTCATTTCATTGCGAAAGTTCTTTAAAGTTCTTTGTTACTTCTTATTAAGGGGAAATTTACAAAAGTTGTGGTTTGATATCACCTGAGGTTGTTGTTGTATTCTTGGGACATCTCCAGTTGTCTTCTACGGGTTGAGTACGTTGTTCTGGTATATCTACATCGGGTTGATTTTTAGTTTACTTGAAGCTCTCGAAGATAGGTTGTTTACTTGAAGTTCCACATGTTGTAATTTCACTTTTCTTAGTGCAGATTCTTGTAGTTCACATTTTCTTTATTTTAATTACAGTTATAGTTCTCACTTTGCAGTACTACAGTCTAGTAGTTAACTATGTTACACTTACATTTGATTTTGTTTTTAAGAGATGTGTTGGCTACCTTTTTCTATTTTATTTATATATTTTCTCACAAACTCTAGACACTACATTATTCACAATAACAAGATTTCACGCTGGATATACTTCTAGAGAACATACACATACGTATATGTGTACTACACCAAAACTCACGTCTACTCATTGCGACGTTCTACGGCCGAATGCGCGTACGGTTTAGGGGAGAGGGCTCAGTAAGCTAGGGCGTATTTACGCACTAAGAAAATAGTTCGTACTTTTTCTATTATTATTTATTCATTAATTAGAAGATAAATACTTTATGTTTATTTTATTATGACTTAGGGATTTCTTTATTTCTCTAGTCGCATTTCTTAATTATTTAAGTTATTATTATTATTATTATTAACTACTTAATACTTTTCTTGGCGTGTTGGTACTGGAAGGTTTCAAGTTGATTCAGGAATCTGGGTATAGGTAAGGGTGTATGATACTCTTACTTATTAAAATAAAAAATTTTAATCTGTGCGATTTTTTGATACATTTAAAATCGTCACATGCTGTGATAGCATGCAGGCATATGTCACGAAACTCGTGAATATAATGAAACCTCCTGCTCTGTTACCTTTACAACAGTAATTTTTTCCTTGATGTTTCGGCCCCAAAAATGGCCGGCCCTAGAAACTACAAACATTAAAATGCTTACAATAAAATTTGTAAAACAAAATGTTGTCATCATAACACTGACTAATACTAAACCCTAAATTTTTATAGCAAGGCAAATTGTAGAACTGCTTTATTCATTTTCCTAACCAGAATTGCCTGGAGGTGCCTAGAGTCATTCATTCTTATTATACGTTCTGACATTTGTAGTTTCCTCAGTATTATACCTTAACGGAATCGGTTATTTCAGTTATTCACATATGCCATTCTTTATTATTTTAATCTTCCGTTTGCATTTTCGGGTAAATTTTAGACCCGACTGTTTTCATTCTGAACCCATCCATTTTGAACTTGTCCTCTGGAATTAAAAATATTTCTTAAAATAGTTTTACAACTAATCCTTTACCGTTTGCTTTTTTATAATTGACACACTTGACATAAACAGAGATAAAGATTTTAATGTTTCTCGTTATATTGCAATATTTCAATAATTTTAGTTATTCCTCCAAACATCGAGCCCTTTTGTGACCAGTTTCAATGTGAGCCTTACGAACAACATTGTATAGTTCATCAGTGTGACAGAAACACTGAATCTGGTCTTCATATGTGGATCGCTTTTCAATTGGTTTGTCAACCTCCCGAGTAGTTAAAACTAGCCTTCTCAAACGGCGATATTCAAGTGTTGTGAGAGGTTGATTGCGTTTGTTCTGTTCCATTGAAGACTTCACTTGGCACTATTTCACCATATACCTGTTTTGCAGGGTATACCTTAAGTTATGTTTCATGTTATTATTATTAACGTAATCGTCTAATTACAACTTAACATCGGATTCCAAACAACGGACATGTTTTTTCTTGAAAAATAAACCTTTTCACCACTCTAACGCTTCTAAAATAGAACCACTTTAATGCTTCTAAAACAAAAAAATACTTTTGTACTACTAAAACGCTTTTAGTAATAAGTAAAACCAACCTAAGAATTAAGAAACACAGCAACAAAAAGAGAAGGAAGGTCGATCGGCTGTGGCAGTAGGGTGACCTAGTGGCATAGCCAGTGTAAGAAATAATAAACGAACTTTCGATGTTCTTCATTTGCACATTCTAAGACTGGACATTCTGAAACGACCAAAGGCCGATGTCCGAGCAGGTTTCGAACTTTGGTTACTTCACAACGTCTAATTTTGTTATTGAGAGTCTACTTTGAACAATGTCCGTTGTCGGAGTTTGCTGCCAACATCCATACTGGTTTCCGGTTTGTGACCTATATTTCACTTTCATGGTTTGAAAATTCGGTGCATAATTGTATTACAGATCATTAAGTTGAAATTTTTCTTAAAAACTGATAACAGTGCATAACACGACTTCAGTTAAACATATTCTATTTACTCAACTAAAACGTACCTTTCAGAAGTCGGATGAAGTCGCGTCGCACAATGTACAAGTGAACACAATCAGGACGCGTGTGTATTGTGTAGACACAATACGTACAATCCATTATCCCGCTGCCACCTCCAGCACGCATACAAACTAACGTTTTAAATACAGTTGGCCTCTGTACAAATAACAAATATAAGCTGTATGACGTAAACAGGATATCATATCAGACAAAACAGCATGTTATTAAAAAGGATTAATGGCATCGTTATAAAAAATTTGTAATATGAGTACAGCTGTATATATTGTAAACTGTGGGAAAATCCTGTTAAATAATAACAATTACACAGGTGCAAAAATATTAATATTTGTTAGTCAAATAAGCTCGCGGCGCATTGCCTTCGGAAAATAAGAAGTAATCAACTTCAGTTAAATTTAAAGTAAAATGCGTGCAATCAATGGATGCTTTCCGCAGTGGCTTACGGGGCACAAAGACAAACTTGAAACACACATTGGTATAACAACATATGACTGCACGTGGAAGGATTTTACCTACTAGGAATAACAGAGTAAGTCCGGAAACTTTATGATCACATTGCAATAAATCGACCATTGAAAGACATAGGAAGAAATCAGTATGAGAATTGAAGGCATATAGCAAGAATCGTACTTAGACAGAATAAATGGCAGAATAATGAATTACAAGGAAAGGTGGGGAACCCTCACTGAGAAAATGCCACTAATCAAATTATCAGAGGCTGGACAGACTAATTATTCACCGTGATGGACAGACAAATTTATTTGAGAGCTTTGAGGACAGAATAGGCATTACGTCTGATACTTAATGTACAGAGGGAGAAGAAGGAAGAAGCAGTCTGTAAAACTGGATGGCAAGAGCAGGCGATCAGGCGTTATGGATGATGAAAGAACGACTTGGAACTTGTGCGGAAGAGTGAACTGGATTGCTCAAACTGTGATGAATTGGACTGGACACTGTCTAAAATTTTACTTTCGGCAGAAATCCTACGATCGGGAGCGCACAGGGTAGAGAAGTACTGATAATGATGTTGCTGGTTGTGATGAAGGAGAAAGTGAAGAAGGACAAAAAGACGAAGAAGAAGATAATGATGCGACTGATCTATTTCGTTTAGTATTAACTGATCTGCTGTTTATACCTGTCCTTTGGGGGGGGGGGGGGCTTTTTAAATATAAAGTACGCTGGCTTGCGGAAGGATGTTTTCCTGACGTCAATAATTTAAAATTATGCAGTGCCGTGAAAGATATCAGTCCTTCAACTATGGTTATTCCTTGAAAGAAAATGCTAATACTTGAGGAAGTCGGGCCGTACACAGTTGGATGCGAAACAGATTTTCATGATGATCCATATGATGGTAGTAAACGTGCTGTAATGATGGAAGACATTGAATTGTTATTGTCAGAGACGATCCGGATCAGTGGCGCAGCGAAGGGGATTTTGGTCGTACCCCCCCTCCTCAACCAACCATAGAGTGATAAAGAAAAAAAATTAAATGTTATGAGTTAAAAGAATGTGCTGGTAAAAATGTAATTAGTAGTATTACAAATTATTAGGTTAATTATTTATGCGAACAGGAACATTTTCAATGGCGATACGCTATGGCCATTTTGCGATTATTACGAAATCATTTCGTGTAAAAACTGCTAGTTTTTCTAGTGGTTGAGGAACGTTCAAATTTTAATCCTAATTTTCAGTCTAAGTACACTTACAGAATAGGAAAGTGGTAGCTCTCAAATGTTTGTTTAATCAGCCCACGGTCCAACTCAGTTTCCAATATTCGTAGTTCACTAAGTTATTCCTTAATAACATAAAGTATTTCTATATTAAACAGTTTTGGGCTTCCTCTTTGAATATTCTAGTGATGTGAATACAGTTGTGAAATGGTTTTCTATCGCATTTAATAATGTTGTCAAAATTTTAAATTCAATGCTTTATTACCATTTTGAATACAAATCAACAATAAACATATCCGTTATTCCGTACACACATAGATCCAAGGCCAAAATCGGTGTTGGGAAAGCTCTTTACAAGCGCAATATACCCTCTTCATGGAGGACCATGTAGGCTTGTATTACCACAGAGCTGATACGTAGGAGAACACCAACACAATATGTGGCCAACCACGAATTACACACATTATGGTGGGATTCTGAAATTTTTATTTTTGTGTCACTGTGGTTCCATGTTTGTTTCTGTAACAGAAGGAGTAGACCGATTTAATTCTATTTTACTGCGAATATTTGCAGACGCCTCACTAAAGAGAAGTTTTAAAAAATTCGTACCAAGTTTCAATACTAAAATTTGTGTTGGTAGCCTGGTATCTTTTATTAAAAAATAATATGAAATAACGATTTCAGGTTCTTTTTCTTTTAGTGTTTGTAGTTTTATTTATAAAATCTATCCATCTCCCAGAACACCCTAGAAATAAATAGGTTACCGACTGCGCCCCTGATCGAGATTTTCATATTTTAACGACAATGGTATTTTCGATAGTTTCACAGCAGCAGAAAGTTTTGAAGAGGATAAAGACGGTAAAGCAGAAGTCAGCAGTAATCTCAGCCGAATTTCGGGCTCATTAAAAACAGCCGAATCTCGTCAAGAACGTGCTAAGCAGTTCAAGTAAGAAAAAGTATCCAACTGTTACAAACACTTGAGATACCAGCTTGAATTATTGTTGCAAGAATTTATCGTTAAAGAAAGACAAGAGAAGGTCAATAACTTTTTGAGACTTCTTAGGCCTCATTTATACTTCCAGGAGACATGCGACGGGTGGCAGGTGGTAAAGAGGTAGGTGTCAGCTGGTGCAGTATTTATACTTCAGGCTACGGTCGAGCCACTACACTAGAGATGTCGTTTGGAACAAGTCAAATGTTTCTCATGCTAGAAGGTGATAATGAAGTGGTGTATAAGAGGAGGCAATATTGTGTACATCCGATCAATGAATTGTGTGAAGCATTTGGTGAATTTCACAATCTGTATTTCGACTCGAGACAACACCAATCAAGGTTTTCTAACAGATGAGAATATCTACTGATACTTTCGACTTCATTTTAGCAAAGGTGGAAGGAAAACTGAGGCAAAAGAGAACTTGTAAATTACCGATTACTCCTCATGAAAAGCTTTACGTAACTATAAGGTATATTAAATTAAAATAATTTATGTAACAATTAAGTAATCAATTAAATAAGAATCGTATATTTCTTAGTGCTTGTAGTCAGAAATGAAACAACCAATAGCTTTTCGCATAATACGTATTTTATTTTCTTAAACAAATGTCGTACTTTCTTAAACAAGTGATTTGTCAAGTATTACAAACATTTAACAGATAGGGATACATCGAAAAATTTGTAGATAATATTTGTATAGGGTGAGCTCACCTAACACCGTGATTTTAGGGATATTAGCTTACAGCTACAAAATCTGTTTATTAAAAATATTTTAATAAGTACAGTGTTACTAGAATTGTGTATTTACAGTACATAAAATGTAATAAAGAATCTAACTTTCTGTAAAAAAGTGATTCACCTTTATTCATCAACTGATGAATTCCAGCTACTTCCTTCCAACTTTTCTCCACCACATCCATGTTTTTGTGATTCGGGTCTGCGTCATTCCCAATTGCAGCCCTTGTCTGCACATCATTATTTCGAGACGACAGAACACATGCGAATGCTAAAAAGCGCAGGAGACGTCGCTTGTATCTAGGAGGAACTACAGCGACAGGAGGTGAGAGGTAGCGTCACCGAGGATTCACACGTCACTTCGTTGAAGTATAAACAAACCCATTCTCAACAATGTACCACAGCTGCGGGTGACGTCACCCGTCGCCTACCACTTGCCACCCGTCGGCTGCCACCTGGAAGTATAAATGAGGCCTTAGTGTGCTATGCGACACGAGCATAGATATACTAAGCCCGTCATTTTCCAAGTACATTGCAGCCATATTTAATAATGGACTTCTCTTTATATCTGGAAGTGGCAGACTAGGCCTAGTTTGCCCGTGGGAGCCGAGCACCATTAAGGATGGCCAGTACTACGCCGCCTTTTAATACGGTAGGTGTTATCCCAGGTGCTTAATCTATCTGATGGGTGAAAAACGCACCTTCAATTATGGTATTCTTGGGGGAATCAAACCGGTCAGTAGAGTCGAACGTAGGATCAAACCGATCCTAATAGAACGTCTTGTAAATAAAATAATAATTTCTTTCCTACGGATAACTTTACGTGTGTGTTACTTTAAATTCAAAATACAATTGGTTTGTTTTGTGCAGCCTATTTTTAACATATCATGCTTAATATAGTAAGTTATATTTTTTAGTCTTTACTTCATTACCCCTTATAACTCTAAACCCTAATTCGTATGAGGTTCTATTGTAATTTGATGATAGTTAAATCAGATAGGTTTACATTAAATGTAATAATTTCGTCTTAATTTTTCATTCTTTAGTATGTTAGTATAACATTTTAATCATTACGTGTAAGACATTCACGAGCGTATTTGGCAAACCCTCGATTCCACTGTGTGAAGAAAGTAAAATAATTGCAACAGTCGAGTACATTTCAGAACCGTATATTCTGCCGCTGACAGAATAATACGGGAATAAATTGAAAGCGCAGTAGGAAGGAAGTTCAAATATTTTTTTGTGCGAGACGGATGAGCGCGCGCGCACAAGACTGTGAGACGCTGCGATAAGTAAACACATGCCGTACGAAAGCAAACATTCCATTTGTTATAATAATATTATGTTTACAGACTTGTAGGGGGCAAAGCGCGCGCAGTGCGGCCAATAAAATGGAAGAGCGTTTCGCAGCAGTGAATGGAAGATCATCAGACGTCGTTTAGGAAATTATTGTGATTTCGACACGCTGCGAGACCTACGTCCAAAATATCTGCGGACCTTGTGAGAAAAGTAGACTATATATATCAGAACGTGACCTCGACAAGACATGGCTGCTGTTAGAAAAATATAAACACAAACGCTTTACAAAACCTCTTTAATAGTCGACATGCTAATTGAACATTCACTACTGTATTTATTGCATTGTAACATGTACATACAAATGTAGATTTGTTACATGTGTGTGTGTGTGTGTGTGTGTGTGTGTGTGTGTGTGTGTGTGTGTGTGTGTGTGTGTGTGTGTGTGTGTGTGTGTGTGTGTGTGTGTGTGTGTGTGTGTGTGTGTGTGTGTGTGTGTGTGTGTGTGTGTTGCAATAAAACATGCAGTAAGAGTCATGTTAAAAATGCGAAGACGCTATTACACACTTTATGACGTGTTTAAATTGATGTCCCCCCCCATCACTAGACACTTTATGCAATAATTGTAAGTAGGGGTTATTCTTTGGAAGGTTCCACGCAGGCCACCTCTCTAAAAAGGCTGTCAGGCTTCTAATTAGACTGAACAGTATACTAAGGACTAGGTAGACATAAAAAAAGTCAACATGATGTATCTTTAGATAAGACACAGAGGCAAAACCACTGCAGATAAGACATCACTTGCAAATTAACGAATGAGAATGAGCACACACACACACAAACACACACACACACACACACCTCTCATCCATTGTGACACTCGTACAGCAGGAGTTTATGACAAACTGGTGGAATAAATGTTTTAAAATGATTTTGTTCAATTTTTTGTAAAAGTAGCTGTACGTTTTGAAGTAAGAGATGGGTAATTATGTGTTATATGTCGAAATGCCCATAAATTTGTTCTCTTTCATGTCAATTGCAAATTTAGTGAGCGTGTACGCGTGTTATTCGTGTTTTCCTGAATAACTCCTAAAATAATTAACGTATTGGAATGAAACTTGGACAGCGTATGCGTTATAAATAGCGCTACATTTTTCGTATGTCATAAACTCAAAACATATAGTTTTACTAAGTATTTTTTAGCTGAATTCACTTTTCTATAGAAGCCTTATATGCATAAAAGTCATAAAAAGTTTAGATAAAATCTATACAAGATTTTTCAGACTCTGGCATAGTCTTACATGATGTCTAGGTATCAAGGTCAAAATCTATCACGTGTTCTAGATTTAAACCAATCAGGAACTCCAATTTCCATTTGAGATGTGCTTTAGTAAAGTCAAGATCGTCCAATTCTCTTCTGTAACTCGTCTTTGTAAGAGGTACTCTGTGTGCGAGTTTTTCGTGACAGTACACGTTTTTCTATAAGGGTGACGACAGTCCAAGATCTTAGCTACGAGATAACCGTATGCTAGATCAAGGGGTTAATAGAAGCAGAACTCAGTTGAATTGAAGGTCTAATAGTGCTCAATCCCGTTAGTCAAGATTTCCGCATAGGATCGGTTGTATTCAGTGGGATACACCTGTATGAACGCGTGGACACATTAAGATTTCCGGAAGGTGTATGCTAAACACACAACATTAAATAATAATTAATTAATCCACTTATAGAAACCTGAGATTTATAAATAAAAACAATATCGGGCAGATAAACGTTGTGCGTGAGTGAATCGCGAGTGACAGCACGTCACCGAGGCCAGCGGTCAACGTAGCAGCCTACAACCGTACGACGAGAAGGAATTCTCCAACCAAGTAAAATAGACAATTGTTTAAATGAACATTCATTAATAACTAAATACAATATATTTTTAATAAATTATTTGTGTATATACAGAATATTAAATTTGTTTTACTTTAATAAATTCCTACCTCCAGGTAAGAGACTCTGTTATATATTATTAGTTCTAGTACACATCTGTGCATCATCCATTTGTTTCGTTGCAATATATATATATATATATATATATATATATATATATATATATTGCAATGTACACATGTCGTTTAGAATAAGTAGACGAGCTATATGTTATTTGAATGAAGTGGATTTATAATGGTGCTATCATATTCTGGCAATCAACTCTGATATTAATACAATTTATAAAAAATAATTAATCTGTTTCTGTTGACCTTCGTAACACAAACTAAAAGTTCTTTTGTCTTACTTAAACTGTAAAGTCTTTACTGATATAACTTGTCTTAGACTCTTTCTTTTAAATACGTTTTTTAAGCGTATATAAATAATACAAGTTCACTTCCCTGTAAGGTTGACTGCAGATACTTCAGGCGACGAGTTGATCTTATCTGGATGAATACGTGGGTTAATTCATTCTGTCCGGTCCTTAAGGTGGCTTTCGGGCCTGTAGATATTTCTCGCGGGCAAGGTTACATACACTTTCACCGCGAACCGATACACCGATACTGTTACTGCTTAGCTGGTGTGTTATGATTAGACCCCTCTAGTTAACTCGAAGTGTTTATATATTCTAAACGTAATATCTTGCACTTTCGCGGAAAGCACTCAATTATAACAACTATCGCAGTAACTCCAGGAATTATCTAACTCACGTTCGTCGCGATTGGCAGTCCGATCGTCATGGACAGAAGCAGAATTTACTCGTTATCGATTCCAAAGAGACACTGCTCTGTATGCCGGAGTCCTATTTTTGAAACGAAATTCCTTGTAATCTGATTGATTCTTCGGTCACCCCTTCTCTAGGTTTTTTTACAGATAATAGATTTCCTGTATAAGAAGGTTTCGGAACAGAATAATTCATGTTCAAAAACCTGAAATATTTTAATACCAATGTTGTGGGTTAAAAAACTTTTTACATTAACAACGCATACTTCAGATAATTACTTTTAGAATAAATATTGTCGTCAAGCACGTCCTTTTATTACGAGTATTCTGATACAAGTCCCATCGTAAAATTTTCCATATCAGTTATTTAAATTAATGTGTTTTTACGAATATCGCGTAAAATAATTGCAGACACGCGCACTACACACGCGGCTAAGTATCCTTAATCCTTAAGCACTACTTTATCCCTGGTGAACTACGCACTTAAAATTGCTTTACAAGCCTAAAAATACTTAAAACTGACATTTTTCACAAAGATCTTTTCACACTTAATACATCTGACATTTTTCAAATATTTTACAATGTTCAAACCTGATGTCTCCCCCCTTATTCGTACAGCGTTTTTATATGCTGTCATATGCTTTAGCCTATTCTATGCTACATTCCATATACAATTAGAATGCAATAATCAAAACAGTCAAGTCTGTGTACTAGTGCTGCGCTTTTTGTGTTGATCGTATCTTTAAGATATTTACATACCCAACCAAGCCTTGGGATTCAACTTATTTGAGTTACGTCCAAACACTACGTCACATATAAAGTTCAGTTTAGTAGCTTAGTAGAGGTAACAGAATATCGTGATATGAATAATTAAGACAATTTTTAAAAAGCTTAAAATTGTGTTTTATTTGAAATAAAAACTAAAAAGTAAAAATACATGCCACTTATCAGTTTATTTCTAATAATAATCAATAATATTAACTTACACTTAGAATTATATACCGTTTATGGATATATAATAAAACTACTAACACAAACAAGCCTTTATAGCCTGTACGTCTACTGCGCATATATTCGACGCACATGCTGTCCTCGCTCTCCCTAAAATTCTTAAATTTGCAAGGCCTGTTCTTTTTATGCCCGTACACAATGATGAAGTTTTACTATCCTACAGTTATACTTTACTTTCGACATTTTATTTTCACTTACATAAATTACTTTTTGAATATAGCTTTTTTAGTTTCTAAATAATAATAGTAAGCAAGAAGTTCGTATTTTTACATTGATTTATAAAATTTGAATCTACAAAAAGTTAACGAAAGCTTTACAGTTTTTCACAATGCAATCTTATAGTATACACATTGAAGAATATTTGCGTAAAGTTGTTCAAAAATATGTATTTTTTAAAATTCTACAGAAGTGTAAAATTTTAAAAAAGAGGAAAACTCCAGAGCTCCAAAAAAACAAAAAATTTAAATTTAGTTCATTTTATGCCAATAATACAGCAGAAATGTCATTACTATTTTTGATAAACTATACCTATATGGCTTATATTGTGAACTTCTGCTTTAATTTGCATGTTTTTGTAACAAAATATTACTATACATATATCAGTTGATAAAACAAAACAAAAAAACATATTATTTTATTTTGAGTATTATCAATAACTTATATGTTTCTATGATAGAAAAGTCGGTACATTCTCCTTCAAATTTTTTTTTATTTTTTTTCTACGACGTTTTTTATGGTTTTTGTGATAATTTGCATGTCGGAGCGTCTGATAACAAGAGCCTTCTCGCCCGTCCGCGCGGGCCTCGATTATTAATATTTTTAGACAATTTTTCACCGTTGATATCTCGGAAACTGTTGATCTGAAAGAAAAACGTTTACAATAAAAAAAATGTAGAGAATTTTTTGCTCTTTCCTTTTAGTGTTTGTGTTTTTTGTAACTTTATTATTTTCCGAGATAATTACAAAAATGAATTCTTTTTACCTTCCCTCTCCCTTTTTCCGAAATCCCGCAGCATAATTCTGGCAAACTTTTTTCTTCAATTCATTCTTATCCTTTTATCTAGCTCTATCCCAACAACCTCAAAGACGCCACTTAATTTGACACTTTCCCTTTTTTTAAGGCTACAGCGACTGTACTATTAACAGATTTGAGTTTAAATATAGGCTTGGCATTCCTTTTTTCATTATTGATAAAGCAGTACCAGTCCTGTCATGTTGTTTCACCACAGGTTTGTGTTACTTTTCACAATATGAAAAAATAGTTGCTTATCTTGGCGATTTTGATAGTCTGTAGAGTGATTGTTAGGAAGATTAATGTTTTATAATGTAATTGCCAGGATGCTGAATAATAGATGAGCGTGAACTGTATTTGATACATTTATTAATTTTTCATTACAATTTAATCGGCATAGTAAGGTTGGCTACGTCTGAAAGACATTTGAATTTTGAAGAAAACCAAGTCGGTTACGAAATGCTACATGGCAAAATTGAGGCGCAAGTGCGCAACACTCCAATCTACATAAAAATGTTTCAGGCCTAAGGCCTACATACATTGTCGCGACAACAAGAAAAATGAAAATGACAGAATAAGGCAGCAAACGCGATTACGTCCGCTGCCCGCCGACGCAAGTTGAACTGTGTTGTAGCCTGAACGCGATAAACGTAATGCAGAGCGTACAGATTACCCAACCTTTAAATATGAAAATTACCACATTACTGTCCATAACTGCCCGCAAAAAATCAAAAGATTTTTTAATACATTTTAATAATTTATTATACGAAAACACAATGTGTGTTCTTAATAATAGATATCAACCTCAATAAATTGTATTGAACCTTGAGATTGAAATGCTAGATAACAGTTATAACATTAACTGTTTAGAGATAAAACCTGAATAATGATGATAACAGTTGAGCAGGCCACAGTTGGCTTGCAAACTGATTTATACAGGAGTGTAAATGCAAGAATTAGCAATGTATTGCTAATATATATTGTATGTGTACAATATAAAACAATATAAAACATGAAAAATACATAGTTTGACAATGTTTGATGATGAATAATCGGTGACTCATCACATGATGGGCCCGATACAAATTGCAAATATTTTATGCAAGTCATGATGGTTAGCTTAAACCAGTCAAGGCCAGTTGACCTATACAATAGTATTGAGTGTAAAATGAATAGACAAAAATTATTACAAAATTATACATGTAAAAACATAGTTTTAGCATAACGCTTTAATATAATAATTAAATGATGCATGCTATACCTGACAGTTTCAGGAATGCACAATAAATTGACATGTGAAAACAGATTATACATTGTTGAATGATTGCAAGCACATGGTGTAATGACATGTATGTCATAATTAAAAGCATGAATAATAATTGTGCAATACGTGATCGCAAAATACAAAATACAAATTACAAAATACACAATATAAAAATATATGCGTGGCGCATGGTTATAGACAGTAGATGCGGGTAAACCAATGTGTTTTACATAGATACAAAGTTATACATAATAAATACAATAGAAATCGGTTTAGATAATTACAAATACATGAATACAAGGCACAATAGCATAAGTGACAAGTACAGAAAATGTGTTTATACAAAATGTAATGCATGTGTTGAACAATTGCGAGTAATATATAAATTCATAGAGTAATAAAATATCACACATATTGACAAAAAATGTGCATGAAGATGCATACATGGTTTGTATAGCTGCAGACCATGTGAAAATTATATAACAAAATTATTACATAAGAACAACACCACCAATGACATGACACATAACCCATTACCAATGTCAAATATATGTATGTAAAGGACATAGTATGTCTCACAAAATTATTAATATATAAATACAAGAATAGGAAAGTATATCACCATAACAATATGATAAGCATACATATAATAACATAGTGCATGGTTGTAAAATTTCAAGTCACATGCGAATTTAGTATGTAAAATACGCAATAATGCAAATTAACATAAAATGTTGTGATAATACATATCACCAATTGAAGTCGACCAAATTGTCAGACAATAAAGTAATGAAAGCCAGTGGCAAGGTGAAATATAGCATTGTGCTAAGTAATTATATTGACCTTGTGTCTAAGCCTCGTCCCGCGCTGGCAACAAACATAACTTGTGAACTGGTCTGCGAAAGGTGCCAGTAGGCGTGCGAATGTCAACTACTCTAATTAAGTTGTCTGGGCCGGGAAATGTGGCGGTAATTACACCAAATTTCCATGCTAATGGAGGCAAGTTATCCTCGGTCAGCAAAACCAGGTCACCAATGGAAACGTTTTCCTTGGCGAATTTCCATTTGTGACGTTGTTGTAATTGATGTAAGTAGTCGCGAGACCAAGATTTCCAAATGACTTGGACAATCTTCTGGAGAAGTTGCCAACGTCCAAGACGAGAGATGGGAACGTGAGATAACTCAGGATCAGGTATCGCCGTTAATGGTGCGCAAATTAAAAAATGGCCAGGGGTAAGTGGCACTGGATCGTTTACATCCGATGAAACGGCAAATAATGGACGTGAGTTTAGACATGCCTCTACCTGAGACAAAACCGTCGTAAACTCCTCGAAAGTGAGTATGGACTTGCCGCCCACGCGGCGAAAATGATACCTTAAACTGTTTATGCCGCTCTCCCAAAGACCGCCAAAATGAGGTGACGAGGGCGGAATAAATGACCATTTAATACCATGAGAAGTCGTAAAGGATTGGATTGATGAGGTGGCATCCTTATTATGCCAAAGATTGTAAAGGTCATGCAAAACGTTGCGGGCCTTCCTAAAGTTCGTGCCATTATCAGAATATAACTGGCTGGGTATGCCCCTACGGGCCATGAAACGACGTAAGGCAGCTATAAACGCGTTGGCCGTAAGGTCGGAAACCAATTCCAAATGAATGGCCCTGGTGGCTAAGCAAATGAACAAAGACACATAGGATTTTGACAGAGTCCTAGATCTCTGCCCGCCATGACGAATCATGAAGGGACCACCATAATCAACTGCGCAGAACAGAAACGGCCGCGAAGGAGTGACCCTAGGAGATGGCAAAATACCAAACCTTTGAACCTGATGTTTGGTACTAAACCTGAGACACTTGACGCATCTACGAATGATGGAACGAATGACTATCTTGGCGTTAATGATCCACCAACGTTGACGAAGGGAATGATGCACAAGTTGAGCACCAGCGTGGAGTAGACGAATATGCTCGCGCTCGATTATAAGGCGAGTGATGTGAGCCGATTGATGCAAGACAATAGGATGCTTATTGTCATAGGGTAGTTGCGACTGCTGTAAGCGTCCGCCGACGCGTATGACGCCAAACTCATCAAGTAACTGGTCCAGAGAAGACAACTTACTCCTGATAGAGACAGAAGACCCATTACGAAGGCAATTAAGCTCAGCAGCGAAGTGGATGGACTGGGATTGTTTTATGAAGAAATTAAGAGTGGAATGAATTTCGACGGGGGTAAGAGCACCCGAGATTTTCTCAGCCCTGGAGAGTCTAATATTTTTGATGAATCGAAAGCAATAAGCGTATACGCGAGTCAGACGGTGCAATGAAGAAACGTCCTTTGAAAGATCAATAGATAGGGTAGAAATTAAAGAAAGTTTGGGGGTTTGTTTCTCCTCCGCAGTGCATTCAGGAGACGACAGATTAGAAGGTAAAAAAGGTGAAAAAATTGGGCTCGGAAGATTGAGACAAACAAGCGGGACCATACCACCAAAGCGAACAATCGCGCAAAACGTCGGGGTGACATCCCCTAGAAATAATGTCAGCAAGATTATGTTGTGAATTGATATGATGCCATATGTAGGTTTCAGTGAGACGCTGAATCTCGGCAACACGATTAGCGACGTAGGTCTTCCACCTAGAAGACTGGGCATGAATCCAGTAAAGGGACACCATGGAGTCAGAATACAGGTGAACGCTATTGATAAAGGAATGAAGAGCAGGGGGACTTTGAATAAGAGTCGCGATAACAACAAGCAAGCGCAGAGTTCAATGCGGGGTGATGACACCTGTCGTAGTGGGGCCACGCGAGATTTGGAACACAGAAGGTGACAAGAGGCCGATGAATCTTGATAAATGACTCTAATGTAAACACAACACCCATAGCCCTTTTCAGAAGCATCCGCAAACCCATGTAATTCAACTATCTTTGCCTTGGACTTGCTGCGAATAGAACGTGGGACAATAATTTTACCGATTAGATATAACTTATCGCATAATGAACGCCAATGCAAATATAATTGCCCGGAGATTGGCTCATCCCAACCAAGATTGCACAGCCACAGTTGCTGCATAAACTGTTTGTAAAGAAAAACAATTGGACCGACGAGTCCGAGTGGGTCGTAGATACCTGCGATAATCGACAGGATTTTCCTCTTAGAGATGCTTGACTCAACTGGAAATGACTTGATGTCAAACAAAAATGAATCTGTAGAGTTATTCCGAAGAATGCCCAACGTACGCACATTACCTTGTTTGTTTAATGGGAGTGATAAACTATTATGATCTGCGACCACATTGGGTTCATTTGATGCCCATTTATGCAGAGTAAGGCCATATTGACTCAACAACGTACCTAAGTCAGATTTCAACTTGGACAGATTAGAAATGGTGTCTGCACCGGTTAACAAATCATCGACATAGAAATCATTAATTATAGCTGAAGCAGCGTCAGGAAAAGAAGCTTCATGATCCTTACCAATCTGAATAAGGCAGCGAGTGGCCAAAAACGAGGCACTAGTAGTACCGTATGTTACAGTTCGCAATACAAAATGTTTAAACTGTTCAAGGGGAGAATTACGCCACAGAATACGTTGATAATGACAATCCTTATCAGACACTAGAACTTGTCGATACATCTTCTCGATGTCGGCGATCAGAACATAGTTGTGCATGCAAAATCGCAAGAGAATAGGAAAAAGATCTTGTTGGACATTTGGGCCTACCAACAAAATATCATTGAGAGAAAAACCATTGGTAGTTTTGGCTGAGCCATCAAAAACGACGCGAAGTTTTGTCGTAGAACTAGAATGTTTAAAGACGGCATGTTGAGGCAAATAGTAGGTATTTGAAACCCTGGAATTGATAGAACAATCGTTGACAAGCGCCATGTGGCCAAGATCCCTATACTCTTGAATAAAGTTTGCGTATTCACGCGCAAGCTCAGAATCACGCATGAACCGGCGTTCTAAACTCAAGAATCTCGCTTCAGCGGTAGCATAGGACTCACACAACTGGGGGTTGTCAGACTCGAATGGTAGCGAGACAACGAACCTACCCTCATCATTGCGATGAGTGGACTTAACAAAATGTTTCTCACAAGCTGAATCGTTACTAATGGGTTAATTATCAGGGATGGTTTCGGTCTCCCAAAATTTCTCAAGAGACTCCAAAATTTGACTGTCGTTGTTCCTAGCCAAGAACGAAACAACAGGACCCTTAGAACGGCAATGTTTGGGCAGATTGCCTGCTAGAATGTAGCCTAACTTTGTTTCTTGCATAATAGGAAAGTGAGGACCACGTACATATTTGTTAGCTAAAATCAAATCTAAATAAAATTGCGCTCCTAAAAGTATATCTATATCAGCTGATATGTTGAAATGTGGGTCAGCGAGAAAAACGTTATTGGGACGTTAAAATGATTGTGCTGGCAGTTTATGAGTCAATGCAGATAAGACTACACACGTAGCGTCAAAGCTGAACCTTTGATAGCGAGAAATAATACGAATAGATGCCAAATTAGTGGCACAACATGCCGCATTATTAATACCTGTAATCGGTATATTAGATTTAGTCAAGTTAAGTTGTAATTTCTTAGCAAATGATTCCGTACAAAAATTCACTTGTGACCCAGCATCTAATAAAACTCTTGCAAGCTGTCTGTTACCAGCCCGGTCGATGACGAACACGAGTGCTGTCGATAAAAGAACATTGTTTGTAGACTGGAGCTTAAGTGAACAATAATTTCTACTGCTGGCAGAACCTTGTTTTGACACATTATTTATGTGCAGCAATGTATGGTGTCGTTTTGAACAGATCTTACATGATTGTTTGACCTTACAATTAGATGAAAAATGATCTGGTCTTAAACAATTGGTACAGCATTTATGCTTTAATATAAATTACCCTCGTTCTGATATGCTTAATTCACGAAATTTGTCATACATGTAAATTGGATGACTAGCTTTGCAGCATGGGCATAAATAATTATTTAAAGTTGAGTGATAACTCTTAAATGCAGTGCTGCCAGCAGATTTTCGTAATTTATGTTTTTCAGATTTATTATTAAACCTTAAAGTCAGCTTGTTGAGCTGCTGTCCGGCATCCATCGGTAATGTATTTTCTAATAATTGTCTACGTGCGTTTAAAAACTGGGTAAAGCTTTGTAAGTTAGGAAGATTATCGGGATCTATAGACTCCTTCCATAATTTAAACGTGGAATGGTCAAGTTTTGCTGACAATAGTTGTACAGTAATAAGCTCAAATGAATCCACTGACAGTTGCATAGCTGCAGGCGAATTAACTGAAGACGTTATTGTATTTATGAATTCTGCCAAACTTTGGACAGAGTCTTTGATTGTCGACTTTACTTCTAGCAAATTTTGAATGTAATATTTCGCTAATATGAATTTGTTATCATATCTATCGGACAGCAAACTCAACGCTATGGAATATTTCTCATTACAAATAGGTAAGGCCTTAATTAGATCTAATGGCTCATTTTTAAGAGATGAATACAAATAATGTAATTTTTGCACTGAAGTTAGATCAGATCTGGCATGTACCAAGTCCAGAAATATTGAATAAAAGTGCTGCCATTCTAAAATGTTGCCTGTGAACCAGGGCAAACTTATAGGTTTTAATTGCATATTACTTGTTAATACTCGAGATTCAGTCTGAACGTTGAAAGTTTCTATTAATTGTAAGATATTGGCTTCGGTTGAATATAACAGCTCTTCAACCTCAATTCTGTTTTCTTGAGCAGCGTTTATGTCCTTAGAAATTAGTTCAATTTCAGACTGTACCTCATCGTATTTTGTTGCTAAAGTCTTTAGACTTTCCAGTCTAACCGTTAAAAAATATTTAGTATTATTGTTTTTATCAAAGTTAGTTATAGCAGAATTGATTCGCACTATGGCAGACTTTAAGCCGCCTCTCTTCCTGACCAACACTTTGAGGCCTTCTTCAGCCATTGTACGCACCTGTTAATGATGTCGTTGACGTCGTACCTTGTGTGTGATGTCCTGGAGCGTCGAGGCCGTGGAATAGATGGCAGATACACACGGACTGGATAGATGACTGCTCAATCTGGTGTGTAGACGTTAGCACATGGATGGTCTTGTAGTGGTGTCGTCACGAGGCTCAATGGCGACGAAAGAAATGCTGACTAAGTCCCGACACGGTCGGATCAGCGAACATGCTGAATCGCCCGTGATGGCCAGAAATTGTGGTAGAAAAAATGATGAAAACCGCTCTGATATAAGTTGAAGAAAAGTAAAATAACGAATCCAGGCACGGAGCGACCAAAAAAAATGTTAGGAAGATTAATGTTTTATAATGTAATTGCCAGTATGCTGAATAATGATGAGCGTGGACTGTATTTGATACATTTATTAATTTTTCATTACAATTTAATCGGCATAGTAAGGTTGGCTACGTCTGAAAGACATTTGAATTTTGAAGAAAACCAAGTCGGTTACGAAATGCTACATGGCAAAATTGAGGCGCAAGTGCGCAACACTCCAATCTACATAAAAATGTTTTTAAGGCCTAAGGCCTACATACATTATCGCGACAACAAGAAAAAATGAAAATGACAGAACAAGGCAGCAAACGCGATTACGTCCGCTGCCCGCCGACGCAAGTTGAACTGTGTTGTAGCACGAACGCGATAAACGTAATGCAGAGCGTACAGATTAGCCAACATTTAAATATGATAATTACCACATTACTGTCCAGTGATCTTGGCAAATATATTTGTTTTCGATTCGCGACATCTTGCATTTAATCAGAGTGTTTCAGTTACTCCATAATTATTAGTTTAACAGAGTAGTAAGTGAATAATTACACTGTTACCTTATACGCACACAAATTAATTCGCACTACCGCGAGTCCACGGGCGCGTGACATTCTGTACAATCCGATGACATACACAGTTTTCCCGTGCCGTTAAGGATATTTGCAAAAGCAGGCGAAATCTCGTTTTGCGTGCGTTTAGTTTTCAAGTCTGTACCGCTTTCACGCACACTAATAACTTACAGTGTTTGATAGTACACCCAGATCTCACCCCTCATGACGTGACATCAGGCGTCATAACGGTCTGAGGTTCTTAGTTTAAAACCGTACAAGATCTTCAATAAAATGTTTCTATTTTATGTTTGTCATAATTTCCATATGCATCTTAGTACATTATTTATTCAACTTGTATCGTTGTAAGTCATTACAAAGAATATGTAAGTACGTGAACAAATACACATTTTTTGTGTGCTGATGGAACAGCATCAGCACCTATTCTTGACTACCCATTGCCGGGCCAGAGCTTGTCCAGTCAGTTTCTTGTGAACAGTTTTTGTCTAGCGTAATGTATAAAAATAATATTCAGCTTGGCTCTTCATCTTGGCCGTTGCTTGTTTACGTCTGTTGGCCTCCAATCCGTGACTGTCTGTCAACCGCTCCCTTAACCTAGCCATCTTAATGCTTTGCATGTTTACCGTCACGCATAGCGTTTCCATACTTCTCTGTGTTGACGATGTGTAGTTGATAGTTTTAAATTTATTCTTTTTTTGGAGACCTGTAGAATTATCTCAAATGCTAACACGTTGGACTTCAATTCTCTTGATCGAAATGTTTGTGTAGGTAGTGTGAATCGGGCAGCACGTAATAGTGTTACGTACGCGTCGATGAGGACAACAGCTGTATCGAATCGCACTCCAGCTTGATTTGTGGAATGCTTTTATAAACAAACGTACTTCATTTGTTAGTCAGACGCACAGTTAGTTAGTCGGGCGACACGTCAAAGTGGCACAGAGCCAATTAGAGAGCTAACAACCAACGTAGTGCATTGCCATTGAATAAAACTCAATTACTGAACTCCGGGCTCCGGACTGTTTTATCGACACACAAGATACCGTCGGGCACGTCAAATTTCGCACACACCTGAGATAATTCCGTTACTCCATATCGTGTGTCGATAGAGGAATTACAGTAAGAACTTTAGGCGAATGGAGGCAGTGATCGAAAATGCCGGGTTGTAAAGAAGTATTACAAACGAGGTAGAATGAATGAAGATGTTAGGGCGAGGTTGGTTAAATTCTGCGGGACTAACCGAAACAATATTCTGTGCATCTACTAACCGAAACAATATTCTGGACTGGGTAGGGTAACATGTTCGTAATTTTAATAATTGTAGGAAAATGGGGAATAGTTGCAGGTAGACGTGTAACATAATGTATTTAAAAGAAATTGTAAGTGTTCGAACAATAAAGTCCTCTTCCCCTTCTTCTGTATTCCAACACCTCCAACTCTTGCCCCCGAAATCCTTAATCTTGACCCTTCACCTCACTCTATCTGTGGCGACGGGGTTTCATACTCTCGCTCCTAACATCTGTCTTGCATCTGTCTTTCAACATCCTCCAGTCTTTCCCTTGACGGCCTTTCGGTCTTTGCCATCCATGTTTCCTATGAGGGCTCTTTTTGGTATTCGTATGCTATTCATTCTCACATACGGATAACACTTTGCATTCCGGGTAATGAAACATATAAAACAATCAGAAAAAGAAATAAGAGAACGATACTTTGTATCACTTTCAATCCAAATCTATCAGAGGGCAATTCGTAGGCGATTATTTAGAAATAACACAAGATATCGAGAAAAATATGGACTTTTAGATAATCCGATATTGTTAGTGGTTGTAGATGACGAGAAATCACAAAATGACAATGAAAATATACTTGGCGAAGAAAGAAGCATGTGAATAAAAGCAAAACTGTATGTACTATGAAGACTGAATGGACTGTAAAATCTCTGTTACAATATGAATTAATGATTATAAGAGTTGAGAAAGAAAAATTTTAAGTAATAATAGGCCTATATGTGTATCATCTTCCATGCTGCACAGAAGAGATTAGAAACAGAATAATAGTTGGAAAAATAACTACAGGAAAATAACTCCTCAAACAGAAAACAAATTACATTTAATTAAGGAAAACAATTGTGAAATACTGGAATTTAATAAATAAACACTTGGTATAGATCTACAGATAATTTTTATTTTCCTGATAATTGTTTCACCAGTTACGGCAGCTTCAGAGGTTGGATTTGAACAGATCAAATCCTACCAAGTGTCGAGCAACAATTTGATCAGGGTAATTTCAAAATATACTCTTTGGAATGGAATATTACATAGTTCATAAAAGTTCTAAAATTCATATGTAGCGACACACATTAAATATAAACGGAATAATGATATAGGCCTACGCAATGGCATTGTTTTAAAGAAAGCTACAGAAAAGTAAAGGTACTGAAAAATACATTAAATGAAGAAAACTAGGTAGTTAGAACACACCTTTAGTCACGAGTGTTTGCAAAATATAAAAGTACGCAAAAATAGGAGGGAATCTGTCTTTGCGAGAGGTCACCAATCAAAGGGGGAGAGAGCAATAGACAGAAAGCTGTATAGTAACTTCTGTACCTACTGAACTGCATTGTATCTTTAAAAATGTTTAAAAATAAACACTGTAAAGAATAGTGTGTACAGTTATAAGCGAATATAACTTGTAGCGAAAGGTTAATTGCATTCGGATAATTTTATAACTTTAACTATTACGCAGAAAGTTTATATACTTATAAACTATATATTAATCGGTTTAAAAATAGTTTTCTAGAGGAAACCGCGTTCTTTGTAAAACTCCTTGTTATTTCAGTATTCTCTTTGTTGAAAATTAAAAAGTCAGCAGAGATTTGTTAAAAAACGCGATTCTCAACAATACGCTTCCATTATCCCGATGATGTTGTCTAAATAAATCTCAGATTTATGTATTTTTAATAATTTGAAATACCGGCTGACAGAAGTTTCCACAGTTACTGACACAAGAAACCGTGCTAATATTCTGTTGGATCTTTATTATCAAACTCACACGTGCAAGTGAGAAAAGTTAAATTATCTTATGTTAAAGTAACTAAAAGTGAGATTCTCAGCGCTCTTGTTCCAGCAATTGTTAACGCAACACGTTACTTGAACTCAATTAATTTCTACTCAATTTTCGTGCTTCTAACTTTATGTGTTCAACACGGTTAACTAATTTTGCATAAGCGAACACGGCTCGGCATCGGAGGCTGTTTCGTTAACCGTTTTATTCACACGCTAGATACGGTAAACATGGTAATTTGTTTTTAAGTTCTCCGCGACACAGTGTCTGCCTCTGCCTTTGACGTATTTTACTTCTTACGGAGTAAGTTGCTGTCCTCACCGGAGTATTAACACCTGTGTTATAAGAATTTCTGTCAATAAAGTATCGTGAAGAAGATAGAGTCCTTTCGGACGAAACATTATTTCAACGTGAAGACAGTAAAAATTTCACAGGTTTTGTTAAGCAAGTTTATTTTTAACTTGTCAGTCCTTTTGCAAAAGTTCAGTAGAATATTTGACACTATTTACAATAAGCAACAAAATTCAATAAAAGAATAAACTTTTTAAATCGCAGTTAAAAAACAAATAAAATTACTACACTTCCAACCAGTTACAACGCCCAAATAAAACAACTCACCAATGAGGAAATTAAAGTAAACAATGAATTTCAAAGCAAAACTGTTGCCTCGAATTGTATAAACGCTTCGAATTCTTACTGAAACGTGGTAATTGTAACTTATTACGCATCACATTATTATTACATGTCGTCAAGTGCCATTACACAATGAGCAACTCACTGGATATTATTAGGTGTTTTACTTTGTTGCCTGTATCGCTGTAGCGGTTGGTTTTCTGACAATGCCAAAGGGTTCTTCCTACCACTTCCTCGGGCGTGTAATTAACTAAAAATTACTATCCAAGCGTACTGACACCATACTTTCTTCTTTACACTCTTCTGACTGTCTTCATCGGTGTGCACTGAGATAATTTGTGTATCACTCTAATTATCGAAGTATAATCATATTTATGTTTACCCGTTCATTTTGTCCTTTGCGTCCACTTTACTGTCAAACATGACATGTTAACCTTATAGCGTTCTTGAAGTTTAGTTTGTTTTTGTACGTTCTATTGCAACTTATTACACGCAACCCCATCACACACACACACACACACACACACACACACACACACACACACACACACACACACACACACACACACACACACACACACACACACACACACACACACACACACATGAACAGCATAAAGTTACGTGTGCATATACACATACATATAAATATGCATACGGCTATGACTTGGAAAGTATTATTTTTATTATATTTCGGGTTTCTGGATACATCAAAAATTATTTCCTCAGATTGTATTCAACATATGTTATACGACGCAATTTGTATTTTCTCTGAATGATGCGTTGCACCCAGTAGACATCGTTTCTTATTTTGTCGCGATTAACACTACGATAGTTTTCCTTACAACTCTAAACTATAATAGACATAAACTATTCAAGCTCTTGATTTCTCTAAAAGTTTGTAAAAGCGCGTTGCCAACACTATGACATTCTCGAACCAGATACTCACTTTCCTAATTAATTTTAAGGTACCAGCGAGACTCGACGCACGTCATTATTGCAGCAGTCGAGTTTTACTATAAGATGGGTGACAAGAAGGCTAAGAGTGTTGTGAATGTAGAGTAATTCGTCGCTGCCTGTGTTGCAGTATCAACTGTAGGGTGGGAACAACCGTTTGTTTCCCAGACATAATCATTTTTGTTTCACCAATACTAATCCCTACAACACTTGACATGAAATCGTATCTAATCCTGCACATGTTCTGTCCCTTACACCTCGTGAAGGTGTAGTTTGCAGTACTTGTTCTTTCCATAGAATTCTGTCTGGCCGGTTACTCCACGAATCCCTTAACATACCCTTCCCAGGACTTGACACGAGGGCATAAACTCCACCGCAGGCACACCCGGAAAGTAAGACTCCGCCCCTCCCTCCAGACAATAGCAGATTCAATTAATAGGCTAACCAGGAACTCCAAACGCCCTACCCACCTACATCAACCGCTTGCTGGCACTCACTAATACTCTCAGCTGGACACAGTTGGTAGCCACTCAACTGGTAAATCCGTTTATCACACGCTCGTAACTTCTTCTGCAATAACCAGGTCAGAAACCCCCAATATCTACTCTTCACTGAACCCTTGACTAAACTCCCAGTAACTAACTTCATCACAGAACCGCTTTTGCATCTTTTGCGTTACCAAATGCTGGAATCCACCGCTACTGCACAACCGTTTGACAAACGAACCCAATTCAGTCTTCTAACCTCATAGACAATCCGACTACACAACACTCACGCACGTAAACACTAACACATACACCTTTTCTTCTTCTCGGTACCTCAACCTTCTCATCGTCTCATCGTCCGGCATGCACTGGCGTCCGTTACCTCCAAACTTACTTCACCACTGGCTTAAGGAGGATAATCTCGACAACAGCCAGAGCCTCGTCCTCTTAGGAGCCTCAAGCAGCAGAAAAAAAAAATTCCTTATCTCCATCCTCTAATATCATTGCACTGGAGATCTAACCCTTTCTATTTTACCTTTACAACATGGTTTTTCACTTAGTACAAGTTCTTTTACTTGTGTTTACAAAGTAATGTTTAAATTCGGAAAATGGGCTTTTGTCATCGGTGATATAAATTCTGGGAAAGCACCGTTTGATTTCACGAAGAATCGGTAGCCGTCTTTAGGCTGATAATTGTAAAACCGTAAACATTACAAATAGCATAGACACCAATCTATCACTTCAGTATATGGACTATAGCTACTAAACACTGCACTACTAAAATAAGCAAGCGAACTGACTTATCTAGCAAAACCCCGTATCAAGTGAATCGACGGAGACTTCTTAGCGAAACGCGGAAAACACACAGTGCGAAAACACTCCAGATAATTTGGAAATATCAAAATATCTCCATCATTGCCCTTACTGTCTTTTAAATGGCTTGGTTTCTAATAGTTTCATTAACTTGTTGTTCCTATTCAATCTTCGTTTTCAGACATATTCATATTTTATTTTATTTTTTTGCAACCTATTCTGTCAACTTTGGAAATGTTCTTTCCTTTTTTCTTGCACTTTTCTCAATTTCGGACTAAATTTATCCAAATAAATAAAGTTATATAAATAATCTAATATAATATATGTACAATATTAAGAGGGAAAGTAATTTGGAAAAATAAAATTTGAATTACCATCAATATAATTACAGAATAAGTTAGCCATAACGATTAATATTTCAGCATAAAATCATCATATAATTTCTCGTAAAAATAAATTAATAATGTGTGGTTATGTAATGATAATTTAAATTGGTATCACAATATACGATAACCTAATTGTAGAAATCTGAATATGAAGGAAATTGATTTTAAGTAGAACGTAGAAAAGTAACTGTAATTTGTAGCAGAGTAACACTTTAGTATTAAAATTAAAACAACATGGTCTTAGTATCAAAATATTTAATTCATTGCAAATTAATTTTTGTATGAAATATTACACATCGGTGGTAGCAAGTGGTGATAATGTTTAGGATGTAGTCGCGACCCAAGAATTAAATACATTTCATACGAATTAAAGTCTTTTATTGTTGAGATTAAAACCAATGTACTTCTACCGTTATTATTATACGGTAGAGCGGTAGAGAAAAGCATGTAAATGGGCATGATTCGTAAATATTGATCTTTAGGGTGAATGTGACGTTAAATCAGAGACAGAAAAACAATCACAAACTTTATTTATCACTTACACTCAATTCAATAAATTATGTTTACAAATAGGATTGTCCTAAATAGGTACATTTCAATATGTACACTTCATATTGTACACTTGATATGTACATTTCAATATTAATACTTCATAGTATTCTGTCATAATGAAGTAATCGTCGAATCATTAAATCAGAATTTGAAACAAGTAATAATCATGCAATACCAAGCCAATCAAAAGACAGCAATATAATTATAGCTATTCATTTATTCATTACCACACAGGAGTCTGTGATATAAGCCGTGTTTCATGGGTGTAGTACTTCCAGAGTCCAGATGTTTCCTCCTGCCTTTTCCATCACATCCACCCACGGTACATAACTGGTTCCATACAATCTTTGTATGACCGTGAGATATTCCTGAACGTGTGGAAGTAACTATATTAAACTCTCTTTTGGCAAAAAGTTACTGTTTTTTTTCCACAGCCGCACTTCAGATAGCTGGAACAGATATAGGCCTATTACTCAATTTCGTTATGCGAAATTTTGTTACCTTCGTTGGTTTCTGCGTCGAGGTAAAGTTACTGAAGCGTAGACATATTTTAACCAATTAGGGGAAGGTTGCCATCAATGGACCGGTTCCATGGATGGACTCTTAAGTATTTCCCCTACCAAAGCGTGCGCATGCGTGGTAGTAGTTGTAGTCTCTTTCTTTCCTTCACGCCAGCTGTGTGCAGTGCTGTAAACGAGTTGGAGTTGCGTCGCTGCGAGATAAAAATTCAGGTAAGATTTCTGTACTCTGTGCTATAACTATTAGTCTTTTTTAATATCAGTTATCACGCATTATATATTACTGAACAATTTCACAATTTATTGACATTAAAAGCAGTTTTTAAAGTTCTAAATTTTATATTGGTTGTTCCAATTTGAATCGTCATTTCGACTGTGTTTATCTAAGGAATCCAATATGGCGAGTTGCCATCATTGGACTACTTGGCGTTTCCATGAATGGACCAGTTTATCAGGTGGTCCATTCTTGGAAACGTGAACAAATTTTTGAATTATTATTATTTTCCTTGACACGCTTTACGTTAAGTATTTTTTCTTTTATATTTTGACTACAATTAAGACTAAATTTTATCATTTTAAGTTTTACCTCTTACATGGGACACAGAAAGCTTGTTTGCTTGATACTTTTTCATTTACTGACATTTTGTGATAGGCCTCTTAGTAAATTTTATTAATCTATAATCTACGGTTTACAGTACAATTAACAACCTGTTAAATTGCAAATATTAATTTTTATAACGCTAAGAATGTAGGAGATGCGAGGAAATAGCGTATTATTGTGTGTGAGTCGGTAGCTGCGTTAGTGTCTAGAAAAACGTGTTATAATACTCAAATATACACTGTGTTCAATGTAAGTGCTATTTTTGTTTTACAAATAGCCTAGCTATTAGCCTAAAGTATAACCTACAACTACATATAAACATTTAAACTCTGTAGACTATCTTGAAAAATTTACATCATTATATTCTAGCCCGATATTGTAGTCATTTGAAAATAAGTTTATAGCAACAATTGGTAGCAAATTAAAAATAAAAACATTTCAATACAAACATATTGAGTCTCCCTGTACTATGATAACACTAATAAAATCATAGCCTTAAACTTTTAGTCACAAGGGCGTTAGGTTCCTACTGTTAACATGGTCGTTGTATGGCACTCAGGTTGAAGAGTAGATAGATATTTGATTGTATTTAAAAGCTGAATTAAATTTATTAATTTTAAATAGTAGACCTAATAACTGGAAAAAGCCCTAAATACACAAAATATTGTAGTAGCTTGTCTATTAATTAACATACTAATTTTCGTTTTTCATAAAAATGCCAAAAGGAGTGAAATATGGACAATGGAGTACCGAGACAATGGAACGTGCTATCGTAGCCTTTCGTAACGGAGACATGGGTTTGAATGAAGTCTGCCGAAAGTATGGAGTGCCCAAAGCAACTTTAAAGAGACATTTAGAAGGCAGAAACAATTTTGCTGTGGAGGGAAAGAAAATTTTTGGTAGTTTAGGAGATTTGCCTCCTGAGTTAGAGAAGAAATTAGTAGACCACATTTTAAAATTAGAGGAGATGTTTTTTCCAAAGACTTACGAGAACTCGCGTTTCAAGTCGCTGAACAAAATAACATCGAACACAGATTCAGCAAAGAGAAGAGATCGGCTGGGAAAAAATGGTAGACTACTACAATTTTATGCGGCGAGATCCCGAATTAAGTCTCAGGCTTCTTGAGATAATTTTTCATACTTTATATGTTTTAGTTTTGGTTTACCATGACTAGTAGATACGTATAATAAAACGTAATAGACCTATGTAGAGACAGTTTTGCTTTACTTTCGTAATCGGTCCATCGATGGAAACTCGATGGTCCATTCATAGCAACCAGTTGCCATCAATGGACCGTTTGTTAAAATTTTGTTTTTTGTTCCTACTACCGTATTTAAAAAAATCTAAAAACAAAGTAAATAATCACGGTTAATCAGAAAGTAATAGAGAGACTATCTGTATATTGAATGGTAAATTTAAGTTGAAAATGTGATGAACAAAAGTTAAAAACTGTTATGTGGTCCAATGATGGCAACCTTCCCCTAAATATGTTCGTGCTGTTAAAAGTACGAGCTGTTAGTAAAAACAAAACATAACCGGGTCGTTACGTCGATGATGAAGTAACGAGATGGCAATATCTCCACAGAGCGATTCCAAACGTCTTTAACTAGGGTGACCACACGTCGTGGCTTGTAAGCGCTTGTCCCTATGTCTCGGATTTTAAAAACTGTGAAGTTTTTGTTTTGATGATAAAGATAAGAAAATAAAAAATCTGTCACGAATTGTGACAGACAGACACCCTTTAAATATAACAAGTACTCTTTTTAAATCATAGGGGTAAAGAACAATACTCTGATCTTCTAAATCTATTTAAGTAGACTATTTATTCGCGAAACGGTCTCAAAATGCCAACATATAAACAATCTTTTGTATGCGTAACTCCACTGCTTCAATATTCACATGTATTTTCAAACTGGTCAGAATAGAATTTTTTAACTATGTTTCTGGAAAAGGCAAATTCGATAAAACTCTTATACGACTGAAAAGTACACACGATTAAAGCATACAACATCAGAAGCATCAATATCCCATTAATCTTAATAACAAAATCATAATATTAGTAAGATATTAATAATAATAACGCAATGTGTTTAATAGTAAGAGTAAGAATTTTAATAAAATACACGTGTGTAAAAAGTAGTTCAAATAACATGTATTGTGAAAATTTCATTCTCTAAAAATGGCCGGGATTTCGGCTAAAAGTATATGATCAGCGTATTTTAACAAACTGTTGGATGGAACTTGGAGCGTATGCAGGGAAAATCAAAACCACAACTCTACACCAGGAACAATATACAATTTTTAATCACTTATTCTCCGATTCACAGAAATAACCAACGTGCTTGGCTGCAGTAATTCTTCTTGACATATAGTACTCCGAAGTATACGTCAGTATGACTATCCCATGAAATATAGCAGCCTATTTGGTAGCGCGTGGAAGTTACATACCTTATATAACGAGAGAAACTGCTTGACTTAAAATCATTACGTGTAAGAAACAGCATTCTTTTTTTTTGTTACTCTACGTGAAAACCCTTCAACGTGAAACCCGATTAAACTTTGTTCTTGTTTAAGAACGTACGTCTTTGTCACCACTGATTTTCTACTTAAATTAATTAAATTAGATATTAACTAATTTTTAATCAACGTTGTAGTTGATGTTAACGCTGTAAACATCTGTGCTGGATGTGGCAGGTCTAATTACTGGCTCGCGTAAATTTTCATCCACTTTCTCGTAAACTTTCCCGCATCTAACTTCGTCATCGTATCAGCTTAAAATTGATGTTTACACATTTTCAACCGTGGTTACATAATTTATATAATTTAATTACTGTATTAGAAAATTTTTGCTTAAGACGGACTATCCAGGGAAATCATTAAAAATTATTTTTTAACAAGTTATTATTTATTTGCCTCTTTCATTTAATAAATATCCTGTAACCCTGTAAATCTCCTGTATTCATTTTTTTAACCGTTTTGGACAGAGGTTATAAAAAATTAACCTGCATCTATACTTATGCAAAACGTCTTGCACAAAAGTAGCGTTTGATTAAAGCAGTACAACGGAAAAGGTTGTGATACGCGAAACAACAGGAGGAAGAAAAGAAAAAAGATGTTCAACAATTATTAGTAAAAATTTAATTTATTAGCATTGACTTGTAATAAAGTTTTTGAGGTTTTTCGAAATATTTATTATACATATTTTCTTTCAATGTACCGGTTAGGCTTGAAAAATTAACCTACCTTTCCAGTCAGAACCCCCACCCTCACTCATAATTAAGCAGAGGCAGATTTATTATTTTGTATAAATTGCATTAAAATCTCAGTAGATTGTCATAAACAAATACCATCATTAATAAATACACTTCATTGTAGTACATATATCTCGACTACTTATTCTATGCCACACATATACATCTATATATATATTCTTACGACGGTCTCACTCATCGCTGTATGGTACAGTGGAAAACAAAATACAAGACACCAATGAAATCACTAATAACGAGCTTTAGTTATCACAATTAATAATTTGTAACCAAGAAGGTAGTCTCTTACAATAATTGAAGTAAAAATTGCCACACACGCAATAATAATGTCAACTATAAAGAATTCCGCACACAACACTTCACTACAAACACAGAATCCGCGCTAAAAAAAATCGCTAAACACCACTGAACTGATAAGCCGGTTGCTATGGTTTTTTATAGGTAGTGCACTACTTCTAGAAATCTTCCATCCTCAATCTGTATCGTTGAAATATATATATATATACACACCATAAACGATACAGCCATATGCTGTATTGAGCATAGATTTAAATAAATATAAAATTTGTAAAATTATTATAAGTTTGGGGTAAATGGACGGGTCTGGGATTGTAAAAATGTTTCATTGTTATACTAGGGGAGAAATTAACCTGTTCCAACAGGCAAAGAACACCTGCTCGATTGTATGTGTGTTACGCGTGTATCTTGTGTGTGTTAGTGATGCATGTACAGACAGGAATCTCAGCTACCCTCCCCAATTAATTACTAAAATAATTATTTTAATTCACTGTGTGAAAACTAATTAGTGTATAAATAAACAAAAGGCACCAACGTGTGTGTTAATTTTATAGGTATCCACAGTAAGAAAATGGCGTTAACATGACACACTACGCGAAGTCAGTGCGAAATAAATGTGCCAAAATACGCAAATTACACTAAGACGCTCAAATTAATACAGTGAGTGCTTAATCAAATTAGCTATGATTTGTGCTATCTCAATTCCGTACAAAACATTGCCATTTGTAAAAACTGGAAATATATGAAAAGGTTTGAGAGTGGGGGCTATCATGTGATCTGCAGGTCTCGACAGGATAATTTCGGAACCAACAGGTGCGGAATCTCGAGAGTGTATAAATTAAAGGTTCGACTGGAAACCCTTCTCTTCTTTTCAAAACACAGTTGCAGTCGGACATACTGTCCGTCGGCAGAACGGTTTTATTTTATTATAAGTCTCATCTACAAACGAATAAAGACGTTCAGTAATTATGTTTACACTATTTCGGGAAACGTAGAGTACCGGGACCGTTTAGGTCAGCAGGAGTATTAACAGAGAAGCTACAAAGAGCGACGCGATATGTTAGACGTTAGGAGATGCTTTTTAGACGCCTAACAGCCGAATGAGATCCACCTCGCAGCAGATAGTAATTCTCTGGGACGGACCACACACTGCTGGAGAACGACGCTGGACTGTGGACATATCCAGGACCACGCCAAGCTAGGAGTAACGGAAACCCAACTCTGGACAACGCTGGACCCCGTCAATAAGTCGTAAGGTAATCAAAACTCGAGGTGACATGCACAATGAATGTATAAATGATTTTTTTAAAGAGCTCATAAAGACTATATAAAGAGACAATGAATTAATACAATAAAGTTTATAATTAGAAAGAATGTAATAGAGTCTTATGTAAATGTTTTAGTCGTAAGGATGAGCGATCTCATATAGATAAATATAAAATATATAAAATAAATATTAAATGTATAAATATAAATATAGAAGAAGAAAAAAGAGAGTTTCATTTTGAGATAGTATTTTTTTTATCAAAGAAAAATAATTGAAATGATTTGATATTGCATTTTGTAGAAAAGAATAATTTAAATTTTGAATACGAAACAAATGCCAGTCTAAGAGTAATTAATATAATTTTAAATTTATTTTAAAAACCTTGGTATAGACTGAGCAAGCTGAGGTCAGATCTGAGTTAAATAAATTCAATTAAAATAAAACTTAATTACATTTTAAATTTACTTTTTTTTATTAAATCAATTTGAAATAATGTCTAGATTAAGATTATTAACATGTCTAGAGGTAAGAGTGTTTTAAATGTGTGTAACACCGTATAGCTTAAGAGATGAACTTAATAATGAGTGATATCTGATCGAAGATTATTAACAATGTTTTATTATTTATAATGCTTGTTAAAACAACAAACATGAAATTTTAACTACTCATAAATTTACTACTCTTATTATAGTTACAATTGGTATTGTTTAAATTATTTACAACCTGGATATACAAAAGGTGTCGTTGTATAATTTTGGCGTCCCAAAGAACGTGGGGCCACATAAATTACAGTATATCAAATTTATTTTATGTATCGTTGTAATATATATATAATATATATTGTATCGTTGTAATAATATATATTGCAACGATACAAATTATAACTGCATAGATAGGTTAATTTGAAATTACAACAACAGAGACTATATCTGGAGGTAGGAACATTTTGTTCATTCCCACATAAAAAATTAACTATTGTCTTATGGCTTTATAATATAAAATTGTTTAATAAAGAATCGTCTTTCAACAAATGGCTTGTTTTACATATAAGTTACTTGTGCGTAGAATTCCAAATGTTACGTAGACACATTACGCTCCGCTCGGTGCTCGTCTGCACGTCGATCGAAGATCACCCCGTTGAATATCTACGTCTCGGTACACACACACTGCGATATGGAACTGTTTATAACTTGAATAATCTTAATCTCAGAGATCAAAACTGGGTATAAATAGATCGTGTATTAGGCTTACACAATTCCGGCTTCTTGAAGTGTTCTCGCGTTAATACTCAGAATATCACGATAGGTATTCTGCCCCTAACGGAAATCTTCCACTCTTAGCGAAAAAGCATTAGAAAATGATCTATTTAATTATTTGAGTTCTATAATATGGCAATGGTAACGAAGAACTCGTACCGTCAACCCACGACAAACTCTTATGGAAATCGACTGGTCCTGACACGAAAATCTCGTGACAGCGAGTACGTCTTTCTATAGCAAGACTTCGGAACTCACTGACTGATCCGTCCTCGGCAGAACACCGTCTCAAATAATTTTTAGACCTTCTGATGTGGAAAATCTAGCAATGTCATTCATTTGCACATTGATAGACAGAACTCAATTTGAAACTCTGTCCGATTCTGCAAAGGTCTCTCTAGATTTAATCTACAAATTTTATTACTTTCTAGGAGGTAATGAAAATAATGAAAAACTTATTTCATTAAAAAACCATATAAAAATTATAGTTGTGGAGAACTGAGTATATGGAAAGTGTGGCTTACAATCATGAGAATACCCTGTCCAAGTTTCAGAACGAAATGTCAATTTTCAAGGAAGTTATAAAATAAAATGTGAATCACACGCGCACCCGCGCACTTACACACAAGTATTTCACATGCATGACATAAAAGAGTACAAAATTATAAACATTTTGACATAACGTACTTTTTTAAAGATAGCTTTTCAAAACTTAGGACTACTTTACCAAGAAAAGAACAAAATCAATCTTTAACATGTCCTATGGCCATCAGAAAATGTGTTACAGCATTAGTATTCCAATTATATGAACTTACATCCTGTTCTGTATTATACACCCCCCCCACACACACACACACACTGACTTTTGATATCCAGGCTAGGAACTGCAATTTTAAGTAATCAGAGTTGAATAGAACTGAAATAAAAACATTATTAGAGAGTCCTTAAATTTTTAGTGACCGTCAATCAATGAATGTTTTAGTGAGGCTCAGAAGTCTTCACATATAAAATGATACATACGTACGCACGCACACACTCACATCACCAACACGTTCACCCAAATATTTAATTGTTTCGTTATGTTTGATATTTCTATTGTATTTCATACACAGGTCCTGAAGATGACAATAAATATTGTCGAAACGTCGACGCAAAATAGCTAAAATTTGTATTATTGACCGATCCTCACTAACCATCCACTAAAACATTATTAGAGAGCTTAATCTGAACTTTCCCACGCACAGTTTCTAAATGAATTGCATAAATATCGTGAAACAAACGGAACAATATGTGCATTCATGAATCATAACAGTTTAGTTTAGAGGAACAGCGTACCGGGTTAAGCAGTGGGAAACACTGTTCTTGACGTTCGAGGGCCCATTAAATTCAGCGCGAGACTAGTGCGAGATAATACGACGAGACAACATAATATGTTATAATATCAGTTACATAAAAGACGTAACTGTAATTAAATTAAAAAAAATTACTGTAATACTCAAACTTCTAATGCAGAAGCGTGTTCACATACTAGAAAAATTAATTTAAGGGTAATCGAATTACTTCATTACACGTAATTAATTCGTTTATTTCTGAATAATCAAACGCACAATTTTAACTGATCATACTGGTTGTTGTTGAATAATTTAAACTTTATCATCTCCTGTTTTAATTGAATTCAATAAAATCTGTATTTATTGATCATACTAATTAGACAGTAGTAGTAAACATAGCCTAACGCTTATAAACGTAAATAGGCGCATACTTGAATAGAGTGAATTACATTCACTCCACTATATACAGTAAGGTCAGATTATGCATTATGTAAATTCTTTATGAAATTATTTTGTTTAACGGTTTATTGATATTTCATAACCTTAAAGTTTTTAAACTAACGAAAAGGACATTTATGTCCAAAGGCATTTCAAATACACGCCGCCTTTAGAATTGTGCTGTATAATCGAGGACAGTTGGTCTAAATCTTGAATCAGTAAACACTGTTTTCATGTAATTAAAAAAATAATCATCCGTGTAAACCCCACCCCTGTGTTACTATAGACCTAAACAATTTTTTTTCTACTCCTTATTTGGATGAACTAATATTTATAAATTAAAACGTCATATTTAAAATAAGTTATCACATCTGTTAGTTATATTAACTTTATGTATGGGTTTAGCTGAAAGCAGAATTAAAATATTTAATAGATAATCTTGTGCTACAAAATCTATTGGAAGAGATTATCAATATCCGATTCCTTCAAATATTGATTGTGTTACTGACAGTACCTACGAAAAGAAAAGCATGTTAATACAAGATTTTGTTCACACTGTAATATTTAATCTTCCTCATCTATCTTTTTAAGGCAATAATGTAGATACCACAATTATGGGTCCGTAACCATGTGACAAGGAGTAATAATGTTACCAGTTTATCGCAGACATGAATCTGGAAGAATGTTAAGTTCTTTAATCAGATCAATCATGCGTTTAATAAAACAATTTAATAACCCATAGATATGAGTTAATTTTAATACGCCTCAATCCTTTAACCCGCTGTTATTCTTACAACAAAATGATACAATTAAATAATTTATTCACATCCTCATCGACAGTTTGAATTTACACCATTTTAAAGTATTTTTTTAATGCCCTTTAATTGTCTCCTTTTATGGAGAACCCGCATTGCTTCAAACTGTCAGTAGTCGTGCAACCGCGCTTTGTGTTTCCGGGCAATCTTCTTTACTTCATCAGCCTCGCTTTGAATTATAGATCTCAGTGGCGGTCCTGCTTTGACAATAACATAAGGATCGTAAAATGTGTTACTGTGTACATTAAGAGCTAGCTGAAATTTTCGTCCAATCAACCGACAGAGTCTATACCAATTTTTAGTGCCTAGCTCTTCATTTTTCCTTTAAAGTGCCTTTTTCGTATTAGCTTTACGTTAAGCTCCATAACTAGGTACTGCGTCATTACATTCTTTGCGATCGTGTGTTGAACATATGTTTAATACATTTTACATTTGTATACCCAACCAGGTCGTGAGATTTGAGCTTACGTTCAAACACTACATCACATATAAAGATTAAATTGTAGAGAGGAGAGAGTATCGTGAAGTGAAGTAATGAAGATGAATTTTAAAACATTAATTTGTGTTAAATTTAAAAAACAGATCGAAAAATTAAAAAATCTATAAGCCCCTTCTACTAAGTGTGCACGTATTATAATCGTATTATGTAGTAATCATCATTTATATAACTTACACTTATTACAAACATCATACGAACGTCCTGTACCATAAAAATAAAATTTATTTTAAAATTGGGTGCCCGACAGATATTAGAGAATTCTGAGAATAACAATGTACAATTTAACTAATAACAATTTAACACTGCAACAATTTTAATAATAGGCCTAAATATTTTCCAAAGGTAATCACTCTTATAACAACAATGTGAACCCAAGGAATTTAAATGATCAGCGTGCCAATTAAATTTTTATATCAAATTTCCTACTTCATATTTTTGGATAAAAAAATGTTATATCAAATTTACTATTTATAATGTACACAGCTATTTAGATTCTTATAAATTTTTGCATATATGGTTTAAAAACCCTGGCATTTCAAACATGTCTAGGAGTGATTAAACGTTCCTGGGTGTGTCAAAAATTGTTACAACAAACGTGGCGTACTTACCATGTTGTAAGTACACGGTAATACCATTGAAAATGTTTTGCCTACATTGGCGATTTCATCATCTGTAGCACGTTTTGCCAAAAACAATCACTGTTCTTGATTCGCGATATTTTTATTTGTTTTACGTGAACATTTGTTAATACGCCGTAATTATTTGTACATTGGAGTAATTAACAAATAATTACACTGTCGCTTTATATGTGCACGAAGTCGCACTACCGAAAGTCCTTCAGTAAGTGTTCAGTAACAGAAATTCAGTTTTTGCTAATTTCGTGTAAATGAGTTTGTTTTCAGATGATTAATATTCGTATTGTCACGTTGAAGCCAAACATAGTAAAAACCGATAACTCGAGAGCAGTAATAATTAAGTATAGAGGAGAGACGATGTATAAAATGACAATAGGCCTACAACACGATATGAATAGGAGAGACCATTCCAGAACCTAGTAGAACAAAAGAGTGCATTGTAGGGCAACGTGTTTTGTCTGCTGCCTACGTATAAATGCTGACTAAAAGAAGTAGTTATCAGTGAGCTGTGTTGTGGCGACATGTTTGATCATCGTCACATTTAGTTACTTCTGTAGTTACGCGACTTAGAGAAGATACTACTATAGTGTATGTTATTATCTATTGTAAATACTACATAACAAATAATTTTTATCGTATATAAACATTCTTTATCTATGTATGATTTGCACTAAAAATGTGTAATAAAACTAATTATTGCGTTGTTATCTCCTTCGCTGACTTAAGTTTCCATTTCAACAATCCGTGAAACAATAGTGAGTTTTTACCAACATCAATTAAGTTGATACAGTGGTCAATGATAAGCGTTAAATATAAGTTCACGTGAAAATTATACAGCTATGAGTACTGAAGGTGAAATTATCTTGTAATCTATTACCTACATGTACCGTATTACAGTACAGAGCCTTGTATGTACATGTACCGAACGAATGTGATAAAGCCTATTTACAACGGCGAGCGAATTACTTCTCAGTGAATGTTACTGCTCAATCCGTTTTGGGGAACGAAGAGGTGATTAGAATGTAACATGTGACGGTGACAGCATGTCAGGCCGGTACACGATTCCGATTGGTTCAACAGCGCGTGGGATGTACAAGCGTTCCACATCCCTGCAAACTGGATCGTTCGTGTATGGTGTGAATTACAGTTCTCCCAATCTACTTAACTAACACGATTTAATTGTTATCTACACAATTTGCATTATATTTATTTATAGTTTTATTGTTTCGGTTTTTTATTTTGTTTTACTCTGACGCGCTTATTACGAGGAAGTTGCTTTACGTTATGCACGGGCTGTGTCGTAAATTTTATACTGAGTTTCACTTGGAGGTTAGTCGTCCTGCCAGTCATCAGTTCGGTCTGCCCCATCGTCTTCTGTTAGTCTAAGTACTTCTCGCCATCTGGTCATACAGAATATGACACCCGTTGCAGGTGCTCGGGTTATCCCCATTCCTATGTTCCCCCATCGAGAAGGTCTCCCTCGATTAGTTCTTTTCTGATCAATTTTAATATGTTTCTCAACCATCTAGGGCCGAACATTCGTTTAGCGCGTAAATCATTCATAATTACGGAAAAAGGATCGAGAACATAAATACGTAATAAATTCGTATGTTATTGCTCACACTCTCATATGGACTTGTCTTCTATATTGTTCAACTTACGGTTACCTTGTATTTTATTGATCATGTTTTTATTATATTTTCAATTACGAAAATTAAGGTTTACAACACGTGACGTGGTATGTAGCCAGGTCTTTACAAACCACTGTAACGTTTAGAAAACAAATTATACGTTTCGAAATATGATAGGCTCATGTCTCTTAAAATATGGAGATCATATTCGCGAAAATTAAGCATGCATGCCAATCGTTGAAATAAGCAATATATGTATATATTTACTGGGACAGTTATTATTAAAATAAAAGAGTACGCATAAACATGTTTAGTGATTTTTGTTATTATTTGGAATTTTTTCTGCCAATTTCCCATGTTTACAATTCCTCACATAGAATTTTTGAGCCTTCAAATTTCGCCACTGTTGGGAAAAATCCCCACACCTGACTACACATTTCCATACATTTCTCTCATAAAGTCTACTGGAGTAACCACTTCTCACGTATATCAGTACAGCATTACCGGTCTGATAGCAACACTTCTCCCCCCCCCCATCACTTACGTCGGGCTGGAAGTCAGTTACTAATAGAGTGGCGAAAGACGTGATGCCGAAGAGGAGTTTCTCGCGTGCCTACCTACCACTACTGGTTTAATAATTCAAGGACACAAAAGAAATGCTATCCCTCTCTTTGTACCACCTTCTTCACTTCATGTTACTTCACTTCACGATTAAATACTTATGTATTGTAAGCATATTTATTTTTGATATACTTAAGTTCATTTTCTCGTTAAACGGCAAACATTGGAAGTTTTTACTGTGCCAATGTGTGTAAAAATTGGTATAAGCAACAACAGGAATGTAAAGCAATCAGTTCTATAGATGGCTTATAACAATAGTAACATTGTACAGTGGTGTTCCGGTGAGAATATAGGAAAATATCGGTATGGAGAACCATACATGACTTCCATATTCTAAGATTTATATTTAAAATCATTTTCAGCCAAACAGCCAGGCTGTGTCTTACCTGCCTTTTTATTGCTGTATTAAATGAAAAATATTATATTACATTAAAATGAAAAAATTATAATTTTATTGCCTGGCAACAAAATTATTTTATTTTTAACAATTACCATTGTTTCAAAAAGTTTAAATAAATTTTCAAGTACTTTACTCTTGTTAAAACGTAAAAGGTTGCAGGTAAACTACCCCTTCCCCTTAACCGATCTTCACCAAAATCGAAAGTCATTGAGACCTCTACAATTGAGGGACGTATGCAAAATATTATTTGATTCTGTTTGCATTTGCGGCTGTTATCGTTTGCCATAGAAAATACCCTTGTTAAAAAAACGTTGCAGGAAAACTACCCCTTTCCCTCAACCGATCTTCACCAAAAACAATAGGTCTTGAGAACTCTACAATTTAGGGCTGTATGCAAATAATCTTTTGATTCTGTTTGAATTTGCGGCTGTTATCGTTTGCCATAGGAAATACCCTTGTTAAAACATAAAACGTTACAGGTAAACTGCCCCTTTCCCTTAACCGATCTTCACCAAAAACAATAGGTCTTGAGTACTCTACAAATCAGGGCTGTATGCAAAATATTATTTGATTCTGTTTGAATTTGCGGCTGTTATCGTTTGCCATAGAAAATACCCTTGTTAAAAAAACGTTGCAGGTAAACTACCCCTTTCCCTCAACCGAACTTCACCAAAAACAATAGGTCTTGAGAACTCTACAATTTAGGGCTGTATGCAAATAATCTTTTGATTCTGTTTGAATTTGCGGCTGTTATCGTTTGCCATAGGAAATACCCTTGTTAAAACATAAAACGTTGCAGGTAAACTACCCCTTTCCCTTAACCGATCTTCACCAAAATCAGCAGATCTTGAGAACTCTACAATTTAGGGCTGTATGCGAAACATTATTTGATTCTGTTTGAATTTGCGGCTGTTATCGTTTGCCAAACAAACAAAATTACCCTTGCTAGAAAAAAACCGTTGCAGGTAAACTACCCCTTTCCCTCAACCGATCTTCACCAAAAACAATAGGTCGCGAGTACTCTGCAAATCAGGGCTGTATGCAAACAATTATTTGATTCTGTTTGAATTTGCGGCAGTTATCGTTTGCCATAGAAAAAAAATCTACAGACAGACAGACAGACAGACACACAGACACACAGACAGACAGACACACAGACACTTTTCGGAAAACGACTTTTTTTCATGTTTTGAGTGTAGTACAATCAGAATCTGCAATAATCTCGAACACGATTTGTTTTGCCATCACCATACTTCCATTCCTTAAGGAATATGGAAGTAAAACGCATGGTATTGGCTACACAATGTTCTGCATGCGTTGTGTGATCAGAAGGATGACGCAACGCTTTCTCAGGTTCTCTTCGTTTCTACGTCTTCGAGTGGGTGGTCGATTATTCTACCAGTATCTACGACAATCTGATAACGTACTTCGCCACACAGGATGAGCATAGAAGCAGTTTCTGGAAGCTGCTAGCCTAATGTGGTCTGTTACACTTAAGCTTCACATTCTGCGATTCGCGCAGGTTGTTCATCTTTCATTGGACTCTTTGTAGTCTATATACTGTAACAGTCGGAAGACTATAAAACTATTCCAACTCACCTATTCTAACTGTTCTATTCTGTTTGTATTGTTGATGACAGATAGAAGAAAATTATGAGAACTTTGGCTTGCCGGGGTGTAAGGTCGAGGTCCATGGTCTAGCTGAATCCACGTAGTTACGTATTCATGGCTGTCGCGACGTTCGACAGCCGCCCATACGACTTGATCGACTCCCTATGTGCCCACTTGAAGGAATAACAAAATACTGACAGCGATTGACCGTCAAACGGCGAAAATTCATCACCTCTAAGTTACTCATCGACAGAGCAAAAACTATAGTTGTAGCGGACCTTATGCAGGCTCTAACTGTGTTAAATAGGGTGTCAGCGATTCTATTTGACATAGCATAAAGAAATATTCCTTACCTTCGTGGCAGAAACTGCGAAGCACCCACTGTTCTGAATATACAGGACCGACGACTTCGAATTTCCTATTATAGAAGCAATGATCGTCTACTTCGACAGTTTATTCTATTACTCTTCAAGTGTGTAACAGTAGGCCTACAAGAGACAGACCGAATTCGCCAGAGCAAACCTTTGTGATTGTGTACTCTCTCACTCAAGCGCAGGTAAAGAATATAACGGTGCCAAATTAAACGTAATCTCGATTTTTCTAACTAAGTACCCTTAGCTAATGCAATATTTGTGCAACAACCTTTTTTGAATACACCGCTATCTTTTAGACTTTTTGGACAGATATAAAATCATTGGAAGGCCACGATCGCACTGGCTATCATAATGCAAAATATGTTAGCTTTATGAAATTTAATTGCACTGTTTTGTCAGGAATACTACGAATCAACGGTAACAATCCCATTGTAATACAGAAATAGTTGAACCAGAACTGAGCTATTAGAATCTGCATGTTACATGTTATTCTCATGTAAAATGTTATTTAAGAACTTGTTATGTTTAGATTTTCTCAGAACAAATTAATGAAATAGATGAAGGGAGAGAGAGATAAAGAGAGAGAGGGAGAGTGATAGGGGGCTTAAAAGCTTAAAGCTTTCAATAGTCAAAACAAAGGATATTTACTGGAGCGTATCACAGTACTACTGTACATGAATATCTGCTCATATTTGTTGACATTCACCACTGTCTTTGAGGCAATGCCTCCTCATGAATTCTTCCTGTTTACAATCAACAGTATCACTTACAGAGTTTAGCCCCATATTTTGATCATCTCTTATTACACAGTTTATATTCTATAAACTGTATAAAGTCAGAACACTACACACCTATTCTAAAGGACTGGCCTCCGAAATGAACGACATCTGCTGGCAATATGTATCATGGAATTAATCTGAAAACCTAACCACGAATACCTAAATCTAACATTATTCAAGAGAGACATTTTACAGCTACCCAGGCGCGCGGCATGCATGAATATCTGCCCATATTTGTTCACATTCACGTTCTCTTTAAGCAGTTGTAAAATTCGCAGCGGTAAAAGTGTATTTACTCTGGTTAGTTCCTCATTCGCGCCTGTTGCAAAGTTAAACAGCCACCCACAACGACTTGTTCGACTGAGTATGTGTCCCACTTGCCGGCTCTACAAAACTCTGTAGTAGACCGTTAAAGAACGATCGTTTGTCACTTGTAAATGAGTATTTAAATGCATGTTTTCCACAAATCCAAAATAATAATAATTGTGGTAGGCCATATGAGGGGTCTAATTCTGCCAAGCAGGTTTTCGTCGTTTCTACTTTGCATAGCCTAAAGACGCGACAATTAAGCTGCAAACACATTGCTATCACGTCACGTGAGCTCAGGACTTGCCTTAACCCTTGAAATCGTAGTCCAGAGACACACGTCACATCACTTCATGTTATATCATCTCACGTGTACTCGTGTGAACAAGCGTGAAGTCACGTGAACACGCGTGAAGTCAAGTCATGTGAACACGCGTGAAATCATGTGAACACTCGTGAAGTCATGTGAACACGCGTGAAGTCATGTGAACACGCGTGAAGTCATGTGAACACGCGTGAAGTCATGTGAACACTCGTGAAGTCATGTGAACACGCGTGAAGTCATGTGAACACTCGTGAAGACAAATAAAATTCTATTTAGTTGTGGAACATGGAGTGCTGCAGTTCTATTAGTTAATCAAATTTTGAATAAGATTTGGAAAAAGCTTGTGTTATTCTTGTAATAAAAAAATCAGTTAACAAAAGAAGGAGCTGAATACACGGTATAAATTGAAAAAATGAGACTTTCAGAATCTAGTACAGAAAATACAAGACGTTCCAGCTAAATTTCAAATGTATTTTAGAACGAATAAGGAAGAATTTGACTCTTGTCGTATTTTCTGATCTGTATAATATATAGATTTAATATTGTAAAGCGCTTCATGTAATCTCACTTTTTCTATTAACAACTCCTCCGTTTTCACGTTGTCACCTCACGCCTCACAAAAGTGTGGTTGAACAGAAAATGTGATTCACGTGAGCCGTGAAATGGCCGGCTATGTCACGTGACATCACGTGATATACGTGATTTGAAGACAGTGTGTCTCTAAGCAATTTAACTCAAGCTGAAAACCCACGCTCACATTTTTTACTATCATGTGAATTCACGTGACGTGATAGCAATGTGTTTCCAGCTTTATAGTCAAACATCTACAGTTGGGGGTATACACGGCCGACTTCAAAATTTTTATGGGATAGCATCATGTTACAATATGTTAATTGCTTTGATATCAAAACCTAACCAATGAGAGAGAGAGAGAGAGAGAGAGAGAGAGAGAGAGAGAGAGAGAGAGAGCGAGAGATGTTTGTTACTGTAGTCAAAACATAATATATGGAATGGAGAAGGGTAGTGGTCAAATGTGAGGTAGCAATACTACATTGTGTTGAGTGAAATTAACGTTATTTAGTGACTACAAAAAGTGTATGGAAAGATATACTAAATGAAGACATGAAATTTTTTCATTTACAAACTTGTGGCAATTCATTTATTCAGTGCGTATTAACGTTAGGCTTATTTGTGCAATATAGGCCTATATCTTTAGCTTTCTAGTATAGCTTATTCTATCAAATACGTAATTACATACCAAATTAGATAAATAAAACTAAAACTACAACATCAGCAGTCCTAATTGTATTGTCGCGAATTTTAGTAGTATTTCTTAGTTTTTATAAACGTTCATAAAATGTAACATAATCTTTTTCATTCGTTTAGAATTGTTTCACTGGAAACCATTTTAATCACTTCAGTATCAGGATACATTTTTATTATCAGTACATCGCTTTAAAAGCCATTAAGTTAATCAAGAATAACTCATGCTTAGATTAATTTTCACCATCACTTAAGTAGTGATAATAGTTTACAGTGTTATAATGTTAATCATGTAGTTATGGTATTTACAATGAAGACGTACTTGTTAAATACTTTCTTGAAATAATAGATTGTACCAATCTGTTGTGCAAATTAAGTTACAAATTTCATTCGTTTTTATTTTATTCACTATTATCTGTATTGTGCGTGTTCATTAACAGACACACGAGTTCATTAACGAATAATCGGTTACAGAAAAAATATAATAATATAAAAAATAATGTTGAGTAACTTCGCAGTTGGAAAAAATATTTTTGTTTTATTGCTGTGTGCATACTAAACCTGTATGCATACATCCCTATGGGAGGAGGTTGATTATTATACCCGAGGGGTATAGGGTCATTTCTACCCAGCAAATAGTACCTCCAGTAGTAACAATATATAGTAGCACCACAAGTACTAGAGTGCTATTATTAAGACTACCCTGCGAACAGTAGTTTATCACAAAAATATTACAGTCTACTTACGAAATTAAAAATTATATGTCATATGTCTGTCTCTCTCTCTACCTGTCTCTCGCTCTTAATCCCCTTTCTCTTTCAGCTTCTTGCACAAAATAAGAGAAACCTTTTTATAAGCTAATAAATATCGACTTCTTCCTATAAAAAGCCGGTATAAAAGTGTAATATATCATCATCACTGCATTGGCCAGTCAATATTGAGTGACTTCCCTCTTGTCCAACTAGCTGTACCACATTACTCAACCATATCTTGCAAAGGCCGTTTATATGACCGTTTTCCTCCATTTAGCAGCCTCATCTACGATGAGAACATCTCTGATGATTCTCCGTGACTTATATCATTCAATCGCCTAGCCAAATATCTTGGCTAAAGACGAAACACTTCCGTCTTAGAAACAAGAACTGTGACCAAAAGGATACAAAATCGTCGAAGTATGTCGTTCAAGAGCAATGATAGAAAATTGGAAGTGAGAGCCTTTTAACTAATAAAGATGGAGACACAGATATTCCGAAAACGAATATAACAATATAATAATAAACCCGATAAGAATTGCTTTGGGGATTATTCACAAAATGAAAATTTACTGTCAATGACTGGCGAGCGTTTAGTTAAACAGTAGGTAAATGAATCTGTGGTGATATAACATTTCAGATACGAACATTTTGTTTACAAGAATCGTAACAAAAGAAATTACTTTTTTATAACGAAGCCACTTAGAGATTTCCACAATTAAATAGAAATGTTTTCCAAAAGTGATTTCTCTTTTTAGAGCCAAAGTCTGTTGTGAAATTAAAATAATAGCCAGTTTTCAGTTCAGGTAACTAACTGGTTAATTCCTATAAAGTGTATTACTCCTCTTATAACATCCCTGAACCGCTGCCCTGGTGCAAGACAAGCATCACTTACACTCGGCTTGTCAGTCCAGCTCAGTGTTTGCCAAATGCGCGATCAGACAGATGCAATCAGTTCGAATCGCCTCGGCATCGTTATCGTCCTAGGCACGGGAGACCGCGTTGTGTACAAGTGCACTCTTGCGAAAGGCATTCGTAGGGGCGGACACGACGTTTCAAGGGGGCCACGCTTATCGCCCACGGCAGTACTGCTCTACGCTCCTGCGGGTGAGTCCTTAAGCGAACCACGCAGCTATGATTCAAACATAGGGAAGGCCTGTGCACCTAAACACAATACTCAGAATTCAAAGTTAAATAGTTTGCAATTGTTCAGGCCTCTTCGGCTGTCGTTCCAGTCATGGGGAACAGCAAACGTGCAACTGCCTAATTGCGGGAGCCGCACCGCCTGTGCGTGGCAGCTTATCGACCGGCCCGACGCCTTCGGGCGGTCGAGCCTATCGACCACATCAGCTCATGTGGGTGAATCCTGAAAAGAGGCACGAAGCCGCACTTTCGGCGGACTCAGGCTGGAGCAATTCACGAACTCCTCTCCTGCATCGTGCAAAGGGGGTCCGCATGGGGACCTTGTGCCGAACAGACGACCGCGCTGTACCGTTTGAAGCTGACGCCATCGGGCTCCGATTTGGCCAATACGAACCAGGGCGCAAGGTGACCCTCGCAACTTACGTCTATCTGCCTATCCTTTTATACTCCTGACATGTCTCAGTGTCAACGTAGGTAGCCGTTCGGTAGTCGAATAGGGCAATATGGTTGGCCCTGTGTGTTAAATACTGAACCTAATTTGTCAACACAAAATATTTTCACATTATAAGCAGTCCTTTTTTGTTGCATTTCCAATTACAATTTATTCATTTAATGTTATGTTTGTTATAATCAATCTACCAATAAGTCAGATAAAGTAACACTTTGTAGTTAGACTGCCTCTTCCCAATTTCTATACTTCTTGTTAACAGTCTGTTACAATATATACTAAAAAATGGTAGTTGCTGTGTCACTAGAAATATTATAGGCCTACCTTAGTTACGCGTTTCTGGTTTGAAAATATTTTCTAGTCAAAATAGAGCAGTAATTATTTTAAATATACTTTCAAAGACTCAGCGCGTCCTTAGAATTCAACATTTATAGTGATATAACATCCAAACCAAATACCTAACATATTTTATAAATAGTAAAGTACTTTTATACTAAGTTTGTAATGTTTTACGTACCTGTGATTTATTGAGGAGAAGCGTTTTTATTGACCCTCACGTTGATAGGAATGCATATAGTTACACCGATAAAACTGACTGAAACATTTCTGAAATTAAGTAAGATTTAGTGTTTTGTTGTAAGATTTTACCTTACTAAAGAATATTTTTGGGATAGTAATATCATAGTGGAAAAGAAAAAGGAAATCTGTAATATAACAGTAAAGAGTAAACTAATTAATAGTTGAAAGATATGTAATTTGAAAAAAACATGGAAAAGCATTAAGGGCAATTTATAAGACGAGCAACCGAAAAGTCCATAAAAAGTAGATAACTAACGGCTGGAAAGAAGAAGTCATGGGAATTACATATTCTGTGATATATATGGCGTGAGAAATTAACAGCAGATTTGGTAAGGACATGCTCAAAGAATGGCAGACTCTGAGACTCACAGATTCTCAAAATAAATTGTCAACTGACTACCCAAAGTCAAAAGGAGACCAAATATAAGTTCGAAAGAGGTATAGAGAAAGCAGAGACAGGGATATTAAAGGGAAAGACATTAGCGAACAAATGAGAGAGATGGAGTTGGAAGACAGAAAACGTTTTTTAATAATAACGATTTGTAATACAATCAAATATCCAACTCACGCTGCCAACGTGTGTTTAGGATTGTCTAACGTAATTATATGTATTTTTTATAATTTTATTAGAATCAATATAAAATTAATTTTTATTAGTATTACTAAGGTAAATCGATAAATAACGTGCGTTTCTACGTGATGCTTTGCACGCGTTGTGAGAGCGGTAGTATTTAGCAACGCTTGTGCACCTTTTCTACACTTCCAAAGCGCCTTCCAGATTATGGTCGACTATTCTACTGGCATCCAGTGCATTTCTGTCACATTCTACACGATGCAACCTGGTTATAAATATAATATTCAGAAGCAGGGTGAGTCAGCGTTGTCTTGTCCGTTATCGTAGTTGTTATTCTGATTTGCGGTTTCGTGTAAAGTAATTATAGTGAACGGGCATGTGTAAATTGTGACTTATGTTATTTTGTCATCACTGTTAAATAAATTACATTTAGGCTATTGTGTGTTACACTAGTGTCTGTTGGGCAATTATAAGCTTGGAGAATTGTTTGCATACGAGTGCTAATTGTTATTTTGGTCATTTAAGCTGTCATTAAAGTTCTAGACGGCAATCTCATCTGGTGTCAATTATCCTTTTCCCACTGATCAAAAACGGCAATCCATGCGACAGCCATAAGAACATTTTGAAATAAGTTAAAAAAAAAGAATTTATTGTCTTTAAATTACGCGTATTAAAGACAGCATTACGAGTAGTTTGTAGTCCACGATTCATTATTCTCGTGATCCGTAGGCATAGGATAGGTGTGATGAAAATTATTCTCAGCAACATTATAAACCAATGTTTATCAAGATTCATTATATGACTATTGAGAATAACGTTGTAGAAATACAATGAGTTTAATTTTGGCCGGCTACCATGTTCGCAGATGTACACTGAGGTTGCAAAAAGGGGGAGAAACAAAACTGAGCAGGGCATAGGAGGATTACTATTTGGCTGACACACGAGGGAACAAAAAATATCCAACGCCACGAATTTTATTGTATTTTACGTCTCTCGTCAGTACCAAAAAGATACGAGAATAAATGATAACATGTTAGATTAAACTGATTTACACAACCTTAGTTTCATTAGTAGATTTTCAGACAGACATTCGTAAATCTATGGATGTATGAAGAGTCAACCTGGGCTTGCTCGTAGCATCGTACCCGCAGACAACGCTAGTGCGTTAAGATCCTGTTAATGAGAAAGTAGATGGATGTATCTACTATACCTACCCGGTGTCAAATATAAAACACTGTTGCTTATATACGAACTTTGCATTGTGCAACTTACTACACCTTTAAATTAATTTTTTCTGTACTTTAAGCTGCAATTTGAGAACAAACACTGGCCTTTAGAACGTGATTCGGATTTTTAGAAGACACTTAACTTAGATATTGTTTTATTAAAAGTTCACCATTTCAGTTCCAAAGAATAAGTATTATTATTTTAACAAATATGTAAAGTGTCATCGCGTGGATGAGAAATGAACACTTGTCGATAAACTTAATAAAGCAATTAACGTAAACTTACCTTAGGGGTACGCTTAATTTTTGGTTATGATAATTACTTTATTTCGAAGTTATGTGAACCGTTTATGACTTTCTCAAATTGAGGCGTCTCAATGAACAGACATCGTTTATATTCCACGTCCCGTTTTTTTCACAGATTACAGAAAAAAAATGTAAAACTACAGTAACCAATATACTTTGTACTGTACTGTATACATTACTCTGGCGTTGCATGTGTGTGTATGTACTCGCACATTGTGTAATATTTTATTTTATATTACCGTGTTATCAGACTAGTACTGTTTCCTTTCTGCTTCCTCTCCGGAATATGTAACAAATCTATGCATTTTACAAGGCGTTGCTTCAAACCTGCTTACCGCGGTTAGATATTCTCCTGTGTTTCCATCCTCTTCTGCATTCACTGTAAGTTTTGTGTACTTTGACATGCGTCTCTGGGAAAAGAAAAAAAAAAGTTATTATTTGAATAAAAAATATTGTACCTTTACTCTGTAGCTTTTTACTCATTTAGGTGTACGCTTGTATTTTATTTGGTAAATATATCTTTTGAATTGCTCTACACTTATATGAATTGAAGTGTTGCTTGACAGAAATAATTTTAAACTACAAAGTGTCTCTAGATTTGTATTTGTATTATACAGGGACGTCGTTTTGCCATTTAAAACGAGTACCAATAACAAATAATAATACGTTTTGTTTGTTATAAAATTTGTATACCCCTACACCCTGCCGACACCCACTAAGTCAGAGGACACCCAGTAGTGGAACAGGGGACAAATAAGTTAGAACAGTTCATTAGAACCTTAATATATGAAAATTTAAAACATACATAAATATAAGAGATATAATGTCTCAAGTAAGAAGGCGACTGTGACGAGAAAGAATAGAAGACATAATAAATTTTACGTTTTAGGCCTCTAACAAGTAATGCCACAAAATTAATGTGGCAGAGGTCAAACAAGGGCAGTCAGAAAATTCGATGCCTCACTCCACGTCGAAATGTCGTTTTGTCACTAAAGAAGTCAAAGAGGTCAACGTAGAAGTTGGCGCTTTCAGTATATCGCATAATTGGGCAACACGATGCCCACCAATAAACTTGTACCTTATAACGAAATGTGTAGATAACCAGTGGTTATGAGCAAGAAGAGCAGAACTCAAGAACTCGATGGGCAAGTCCAAGAAGAACTCGACGAAAGAAGAGCAGGACTGTGTGAACTCTTCTAGTCAAGATTCAAAGAAGACCAAGAGCTTTTATAACTTTCACATCACGACACAATAAAGTCGTTTTCTTGGTCATCCCTCATCCAGTGCAAGAAGCTTCTGTGAACTCTTTCAAAGGAGCTAAATGTTTGCTTAAAGTTCCTGTTCCATATGATTGAAGCATGGTATCATCCTAGATGGTTATACCAAATATTTATAAAGTGTCACACAGGATATCGTATTCTACAACAAGTGTTTCCCAAAACATGTGATAACCCTACATTTCTGAAGGCTTTAGAAACACCAGTTCAAATTTGCAGAGGGTTAAGAAGCTGTGAACCTATGAAAACCTCCAGATGAGATACTAAATCCTTTTTTTTCTACAGCTACGCTGTCTATCTTATAAGCCTAATAAGACAGCTTGTTTCTACGGGTGAATGTGGTTTCCTTATGATCTAGTGGCATGCAACTCCTCTGTACCCGCTCTACACCACGGTTATCTATGCATTGTTGAAGCGCAAGATGGCCCTTGTTAGAATAATAATTACTATTAAATCCATAGGCCTAATGAAGCAGTGGTGGCGCAATCGGGCTTCTCCAGTCCCAGCTTGACTGTTACTCGCAGTAACCTGGTGGTACCTCGTGTTCTAACTCCAGCTGTATTTCACCAACTCCGAGTTAGGGTACTAACTCGGTGCGACGGAGGAGGATTTTCCAGAAACACGAAAATATTTTTGAGCACGACAGTTTATGTACACAGGGAGTATCAGTAGTGTAACTACGGGCGATCGGGGGGGATCAATCCCCCCAGGGCTACTAAAAATGTTTCTAAAATTCCATAATCACTAATTTATAACTATTTCTAGGGCAGCTGCGTTTTTTGAATATAAATAAGTTTATTAATAATTATACGGAGAAAATATTGATTATCTAATTTGTTCTGAGGAAAATGGAGAGTCCAGCCTACAAGCTAGTCTCATCCCCCCACAGAAGCTGTCTCATCCCCCAGAACAACCTCGTGCTCATGTCTAACTTCCTTCCCTCAGTAAAACAGCTCCTAGTTACTCCAATGGGCATACGTTGTCCTATGTGCTGCAAATGGTTTGCGACTGTCGACCGCTCTCGACTCCAAGGATGCGTATTAGTCATAGTCACAACCTGTAGTCAATGTATTGTTGAAAAGATTGGACCTGATTCCTAGAAACAAAGTTCTGGCAGCGATGTGAATGATCGTGTAATGTGGTAACAACCTAGGTAGGAACCAGATGTCAAGTTCTCTTTCTGAGCAGCGAAAAGCGTCTTTTCCTAATATGATCCAAGTCTTCAAGCAAACGTAATTGCCTACATGAGATGAAGGATAAACTGAAGAACATAAAATGTCATGTGGTATTATCATAAGTTCAGAGGAAAGGTGAGGGCTACCATATCAAAAAATTATAAAATGATAGATAACAATATTATTTTTTGTATCTTCTCTTATAAATAAAACAGTATAGACACATTATCATCATCATCATCATCATCATTATCATCATCATTATTATTATTATTATAACGGATAAAAAGTAACGTATTATATGGACACTATTTGATCATAAAGGAAATGGACAACATAAATTAAAAAATAAGCGTAGTTCAGATTCAAAAGGAACTGAAAAATTCTTAGATACTGACAGAGTAACAACAGAAATGCATTTGTGCGAAGTAATTACGAATGAATCAATGCTCTTGCAGAAATTCTAAAAATCCTTTTAAACACGTGCAAAAATGTATAGAGATCCGCGCAGAATTGAAATTTAGTGTTTACTTGTGACTATCGCAGAGCTGACATGTTAGTGTTCACCTAGGTTCTGTTTTATGTTCATAATTATTAGCCTAAGGATTTCTCGTATAAACAAGTTGTTTTTTCTAGAAAATTATAACACTGTTAACTAACGTCCGTCCGTCCGTTAAACGACCGAGCGGAGCGAGTTACTCTAAAAGGAACAGTAGAGGAACGGGCGTTGCTGTCATTTTTCTGATAGTTTAAAAATTGATATTTAATGTTGAAATTTACCTAATAATAAATGTAGTATTTTCATATATATATATATATATATATATATATATACACTGCAAGTAGGTTTATTTTAACCTGACGCACGTTTCATAGAAATTATTCTGTATCTTCAGTGGTTTGTTTGAATTATAATTGAATATTTCGCTTACAATAGCGAAACGGATAACGGATAATCGATTTTTCTTCGATTCTATTTTCGATTGTTGTAATGTTTATGTAGACAGCTAATTATTGTTTTATTATTCTAATAAATGTATGATTTTCAATAAATCGTCTTGTTTAGTTTTATTTTAATTTGTTCTTTAATCAGTAGATTATTATTATTGTGTTTGTAAATATTAAGATTTTCCCAGATATTCATTTTGTTACCTTTTCGTACGTTTTTAATTAATTTGACATTTACATAAATTTCCAGGCATTCAAAGTGTCAAATTAATTAAAAACGTACAAAAAGGTAACAAAATGAATATCTGGGAAAATCTTAATATTTACAAACACAATAATAATAATCTACTAATTAACGAACAAATTCAAATAAAAAAAAAACAAGCCGATTTATTTAAAATCATACATGTATTAGAATAATAAAACATTTACTATATAGTAAATAGCTGACTACATAAACATTAAAACAATCGAAAATAGAATCGATGTAAAATTGATTATCCGTTAACTATAGTGTAAGCGAAACATTCAATTACAATTTGAATCAAGCCTCTGAAGATACAGAATAATTTCTGTAAAACGTGCGTCACACCTACTTGCAGTGTATATATTTGAAGATTTCCATGGGAGACCTTCAGGAAACTCAACAAGTTACTTACAAAGGACTAATAATAAATGTATTTAGTTCAAGATAGTGAGCGGGTTTTGCAGTTCAGGGAGGTTACTACCTATTTTTTACATAAAATATATAGAACTCTTTTCGTATAAAACGTAGCCAGTCATTGAAACCGTATGGTGCATCAGTGAGCAGAATAGTTAGCCTGTTATAAAGTTAATCGTTGGGGCGTTAAATTAAATACTTAGCGCGGCGATTTCTTTGAATTTAAACTGAAACAATGCCACAGGTGATAATAAGCTGTAACAAAGTACAACGTCGTGCACACGAAAAGAAAGGCTCAGATTGGACCACAAGACTACTAGGGGCCAACGACGAACCAACCGGTAACAATCACAGGAAAGGGAACTTACAGTGATTTTATGTACTCTTAACTAGACCCAAAAAGAAAGACTGAAATACACAAAACTTTATCAGTAAAATAAGTGTATAATAGTATGATATATAATATAATAGTAAAATAGGGTTATGATAGTTAGCTATTATTACTGTACTGAATGAATTAATGAATTTAAAAAATAAGTTAATAATAATCTATTGTAATTTTATTGTTCACGAACAGTATAGTTTAATTTAAATTTCACAAAAACCTGTAGCAAGCAGGAAAGGTTGAGTAAATTTTCCATAAATCTTACTTTCTCTATAAGCTGCAACCAATAGTATTATATATGTGCTTATTATATATAATTGCAATCATACTATTAGTTCTGACCACCCACCACAACATAAAATGGCAGCATTCTATTCACTAATTAACAGAATGTACAAAATACCCCTAAACAAACAAGAAACAGACAAAGAAAGAAATATAATATACCAAATTGCTTGTGAAAATGGATATAATAAAAACACTGTAAACAAAATAGAAAATAAAATAAAATATAAAATAAAAACTGAACAATTAAGAATTAATCAAAATGAACAAAACAAAAATAATAACAACAATTAAAATGGGCCACATTCACATACATAAATAATAAAATGACAAAAGTAACAAAACTGTTTAAGAACACAGACATTAAAATAGCATACAAAACTAACAAAAATAATCTACAAAAACTAAATAACCCACACAACAATGATACTACAACAACCGATGGTATATACAAAATTGAATGCCAAGATTGCAATAAATGTTACATAGGTCAAACAAAAAACACAACTGAAAAAACGTTATTTTGAACACCTAAACGCATACAAAAAACCAGAAATATACAAATCTAATTTGGCCACACATGCAATAAACACTGGACATGAATTCCCAAACATAACCAATGTGACACTAATAAAACACATACCACACAAAGGCACCATAATGAACATTTGGGAAAATTTACAAATATACAAACATAAAACACAAAACAAACTGATACCTGAACAAATACAAATCAATACAAAACACGACACAATTTTCAAAGCACTCAACATCGAAAATACACAAAATACTAATACATACACCACAATCACACACAATAAAACCAATTTAAAGTACCAGAAGCCAACAGGAAGCCACAATGACGACCAACCAACACATATGTACTTCACCAGACACAAAATCCGGAAGGCTGAGGATGGGTACAAAATGGTACCCGAAACATGTACCTAATAAGGAAAGAAACATCTTGAGGTAAATTCAATATAATAATAAAATAAGGTTATGATAATTAGCTATTGTTAACGTACTGAATGAATTAATGAATTTAAAGAATTAGTTAATAATAATTCATTGTAATTTTATTTTTCACGAACAGTATAGTTTAATTTACATCCAACATTCCACAAAACCTGTAACTAGCAGGAATGGTTGAGTAAATTTTCCATAACTCTTACTTTCTCTGTAAATTTCATTATGTCTTTTGCAATCATCAACAGTAATCTGTCAATTATAAGTATAATACTACTGGCTCGGAACACTATGTTTTCTATTGGTAAAAATGTAAAATTTTTACCTTATAGCCTGAACCAGTTGTCGCTTATTACAGGCTTCATCAGTGGCTGCCACTAGGAGCGCTGTCCATACGTGTGATTTGAATTGTGTCTGTTCGTTTAGAATGTCGTTTTTATGTGTTTTTGTGTGTTCGTATATTTCTAGTTGTTCAACAGTGTCTACTTTTCGGCCTTTTTTGTGTACGTGTAGAATATCCTTGTGTTTGTGTATGTGTGATTTGCTTCAATGAGGTGGATTGCAATGATGGTTTCGGTGGAAGAGTGTAGTGCCTTAGAAGCAACCTCCTGTCTGGCCTATATAGAATTTGTTACAGTCTGAAGAGTAACACAATTCAAATCACACGTACTATTCGAACATATCACACACACACACATCGATCTTTTAAACGACGGCGCCGTCACCAAGAACAAGACGCACAGCGCTCCCAGTGGCAGCCTCTGATGAAGCTTATAATAAGCGAAAACTGGTTCAGGCTATAAGGTAAATATTTTACATTTTTACCAATAAAAAACTTAGTGTTCCGAGTCAGTATATTACACTTATAATTAGTTAATCAACGGACACGTCATGGACAACAAAATCCAAGTAATCTATTGATCCATAAGTGTAGAGTGAATAAAAATAACGTTGCACGCGTGCACGCACGTCATATTAATGTGTGTGTGTGTTTTGTGTGTAGATACCAAGATACTAAAATACGTGTGAAGATACTCAAATATCTTTAGGTCAAATACGCGTGATATTGTCAACATAAGGGTATTGTTACCAAAAGATTTTTGCAGTTTGAACGGACATTATAATTGAGCGTCTAGGTTCCCAACATTTCTGTCTTATAGGAAAAATAAACTTATTTATCAACTGTTGTCAGTAACTGCGATTAAGTTATTACCATTGAACTATAATAATTTACTTCCATATCTACTGGGAGATATACAGTTGAAAGTAAACTCTAGTTGGAAGTAATACATATGCATTCACGTAGCACATCAATTTCAATACACACGTCCGCATACCTAACCGCCATCCTTCTCTTCTGAATTATGTCTCTCATTTCTCAGCCGACACGAACATGTTTCCGCTCTCTCCGCACTGATACACCGTCTTAGCCGAGACCAAACAGTCACGTTTACGGGTTCGAGCCCCTGTTGATGCCTCACCAAATCGTGTTACGGACTTTCGAAAAATCAAGAAAAATATATCTTCAGTTTATTTTTGAATTAAAAATTATACAGTTGTTATTTATTTAAAGATTGGCATTTTTAGAGGAATTAGGTTTCATTGTCGGACCACATTTTCAGAAATGTCTTTTTTACGTCCTCTAGAATCTTTTTTTGGTTAACGTGTCTGAAGTTTATGTGGTTTCAACACAGGACAAGACTATATTCCGTAGACCGTTTGCATGGAAATAAGAAACTTTAATTTTACCATTAAACAAAAATTGAAGATCACAATCATAGAGTGGCCATGTCACACTAGTTGCACTTGTTAAATCAATAAATTATACTGTAGAATATCGTCACTGTTACATAAACCGGTGTATCTTCCAGATAACGATTGTACCCTCACGAGGAAAATAAAAGCGTCGACTTCTCTGCCAAGAAGTACATAGCAACTCGGTAGTTCAAAAGTGCTTTAAAAGTGTAGGTTTCGTGCACAGTTGACAAAAATTGTGTATAAACGCACGCGCGCGCGCGCGTTGTTGGTATAGGGTGCTTGAGCCAAATAAAGCCATGCTAAATTTTAACTTCTTGTTATTTTATTGATTTTAGAGATACTGTACAACTGTAAAGGCATCTCATACATTCTTTTATCTCGTTAGAAAAGGAATAACTACGTACGAATATGTAACTTCAAAATTATAATGTAACTGAACATTTTTTTTCAATTTAACGTTTTGGCCTTATAAGTAACCTGCATTTTCCAAATAGGGTCAACTGATTTTTTCCCGTTTTAATTATTCTAAATATATACTAGGTAAGTTATATTTTCGCTAAATATAGGTAAAATATAATTTTCAAAAATATTCTAAAAAATATTCGTATTTTTTCTTTGATATTTTCTCGTCTATATTTTATACATTGATACTTTGAAGTATATACAAATATTCAAGCCTATGCACAGACCGAATTATTGTTGTCGATCCCTTATCACACATGTAGATCTTAGTTCCCGTAGGAACGATGTTATACTATTCTGATTTTCAGTCGTTTTCTTTCCACGAGAACTGCCGGATTTACAACAGAATCAATAGCATTAGTACATGTGAAAACCGTAGTATTTTTCGGGTGCTAGGGAGCTACAGAGTGAATCATTTTTGCACCTCTGCGAGGCAAAACATTCTACAGGCGATGAATATGTTAGTCTGGCTCATTTTTACATTCATGTTATAGATTAGTCCTGGTGTATCTATTAACCCGTTTTCTACCGGGATTTTTTTTTAAGTGGTCGCCAATTATGAAGGCTTTACAGATTTCATATCAGCAATACTTTCACCATGGTTAAACGATGAGCTCATTGAATAAATTTAACTAACTTGTTTAACTATTTTAGTTATTTGTAAACATTAAACTAATTAATTATTAATTAAACATTAACTAAAAAGACGCTCAACTTGTTCACCTGGATTTCAATAACTTAGGATCTTCAGTAGACTACAATTTAAAATCCTCGAATACAACGTTTGTCTGAGACCTTGCATTTTTCTGATCATTTCAAGAACAGACATAAAATTACAAAAGATGTTTAGAAACTCTTCATGAAGAATACAAGAAGAAATGAACTCGTCATACAAAATGATTTGCTCCTCTGTTAGAATTGTTTAACACTGATGACGCGTGTCGGTTTCAAATCATTACTGAAGAAGCTTCAGAATGCCGGTAATGAGATCAATAGTGACATAAAAATTGTTCCAAAGACAAAACACTCATAATATTGATCTACTAGTGCTATAGTAGGCCTACAGGAAATACCACTAATGAATCATTTATAAATAAATTAGATACAACATCTAGTAACACCTTACAGAATAAATAATGAAACCGACTGGTGAAACCTCGTTTCCTCAATCCGTGACAAAACACACAGCTGAGCGATAGAGCGTCCTCAGGTGCGTGGTTTCTTACGTAAAACAGCGGGTTGCAGTTACCAGCGGTTACAATTTTCTCTTTTTTTTTTGTTAGTGTTGTCGCCGTCTTCCAGTCACCAAATTTGTCTTCTCTCTGTCTATTCAAGTTAGTTGTCTCCATATATGCCTGTTATGATTCTGTCCTCTCACGTACGTTCCTTCACGTAATGTAGCAGCTTCATATCGGAAGCTTGAATCGGTTACATCTCTTTGCGTTGGTTTCCAGTTATTACATACATGGAACATAGCACGAACTGATACGACTCTATAAAAGCACAGATTTGTAAAACGTAATAAATAGTATCCCTACTTTAAACTAATTTAGATGTAACATATGCGTTTCTCTGTTCTTCTATCTGTCTTTGCCCTTCTTCTCCCCCCCCCCCGGCGAGTGGGCTGTGTAATTAGGACAGGAAGTAGAGCTAACAGACCATTACTTCTAAAACAAAATTACATCAGTATCTCGTACCATCCTGTTTACTTACACGGCTTTAATTAAAAATCACAGAACTGTCCTTCGAGAATTACCTTTTCTCATTTTACTGCTGAATTCAATTCCAGATCTTTCGTTCATCCTATGAATGAACACTCTGTGGTTACACTGCGACTGACTGCTGCTGTATGTTTCCGCATCGGTGAACTAACGACATGTAGCATCTTAGTTACAAAGGTATAACTATTAATATTGTCCATTTCAGTAACAAAACAGATTACTACAGTAATTTCAAATATCTGCTCATTACAGGCTTCTGATAGTAATAAGCCATTGTATAAACTGACGGCCATTGTTTCACGACGGCGGTGAAGCTTGTTTGCGTAGCTGTGGATTCGAGTCAGTCCAACCCGTCAAGCTACTGTCGATGCAAGACTACACTCTGGCTGAGATAGTCGGGCCTTAGTGAGTATCATCGAGACACACTCTTACCTACCTTGCTCTCGTCACCGCACGTAGTCAGTTGCAGACTGTACCACAGTCCATAGGACCAATAATTTACCGGAGATAAGTTACGAGAAGAAACATAACAACAAATTAATGAGGCGCTGAAACAGCTCCCGATGTTTATTGCCACATTATATAAGCAAAAACCACATTTGTTTTATATTTAAACCACAATTCTGTATTATCTTTATTATTATTGAGAATGGCAATGCATATTTATAGAATATTAAGTGATATAATGTAGAATATAATTCACAAAGTAACAAATCGAAATTAGTATTAAAATTAATCATGTATTATCATTTACGTATTAAAATGTTTCCGAGTGTTCAGCTTGAAATTACTGACGAAGGAAGTGTTCAATATCAAGCATATTTGGGAAATTAATACACTTGCAGGTTTTTATCCAACTATTTGTAAAGAAATATGAATAACGGGCTAGTGACTTTTTATCAGCTTTAAGAATATAATAGTAGTAAGAGACACTTAATAACGAAGTCTCTGAATGTTGTTTAATTGTACATTAACTGCGCTAACAATATTCTAATTGCTAATAGAACTTTTAATACGAATAATCTGTTACTGTTAATATTAGAATTCTGTTAAAATGAGTCTACTGAAATAAATTAAATATCATCAATTAATTATCTACATTATCACCATTATGAATTATCTCCTGACCGAATGTCTCCAGTGACTTTCATAAGAGGACATCATATCCAATTCGTTGCTTCTCAGTGTTTGACACGTTACGGCTTCATCTCCAACATGCCTGTGATCAAAAGCAGCCGTGGCCTCTTGCGGCAGAATTAGTGATCGTCTGCCATCTCCTAATTTACAGTCCTTGGCCAAATTATTATTCCACAAGAAAAACAGATAGTTTTATTATACAATAAAAATAATGATAGGAATTGAAAAAATGTATTTATACATTAACTTAAGTACCTAAAATCACATAAAATTTTATTGTTTAATTGTTATTTATATCTGCTATAACCCTGATTATACTTAACACGCGTTTAATATAGTCTCCTTTAGAGAAGCATTATGGTCCCAGTGTCAGTTATTCTATCGGCTGTTATATTTTTATTAGTGACGTTATTTTTTCTTATTTTTCATTAAAAAACTTCAATACATATTCAATTGGATTGAGATTCAGAGATCTCAATATTATACAAGAGTGTAAACTAGATCAAATTGTTGTCAACATACACGGTATACACAAACAATATAATATTTTAAAATAAAATATTAAATTAACACTATCTAACTGCCGTTAAATCTAATCAAAGTAGAAAAACAATTATAACTGAAACTGACAATTTTTGTTTTCTTGAACACTGGGGTAATAATTTGACCAGAGACTGTAACTAAACTTACCGCCCATATTCGTTTTCTTTTTCTAATTGTATAATACGATATAAAGTACCCTACTTTTTAGTACATCAGCACAGCACATGTTATCAGCACAGTAGCTCCCATGCTCCCCGAAAACGCAGTTCTTTTTTTATACCATTCTTGTACTCAATCTTCATGTTGTATTAAATAAAATGTTTTACAATAAAATAACAGGTCTATAAGGGTAAATTCTTTTTAAACATAACAAAATACGTGGTAACACCCAAGTTATCTGTGATGTACGCCCATGTGATGTGCGTCTGGCTTTGATTTTTCTAACAAAACTTGAAGGTCACCGATAAAGGGGTGCTATATGTTATCATCTAAAGTACGCGAGATATGAGTAAATTTGGCCAACATCGTGCTCCGAATACACTGGCGTTTACAGTCGTAAAAATAAAACGCTCCACTCAACGAACTGCTTTTCGTACGTTTCGAGTGCGGAAATAAAAACCCGGCAAATCGGGAATAATTCAACTTTACGACGTTTAAGGACACATGGTGTACCGTGTCTGTGAGTCGCATTAAGCACTCCCCGGTATACACAAGCTCCGTAGTAGTCTAATAAACTTGTAGTAAGCAGCTTCCTTCTACAATAAATTTTAATTTAAACAAATGAGACAGTTCGCTGCAGAAACTTTAGATTTATGCGAGCCCCCGACTCTAACATTTTATCATTTTCCCTAAGTTAAACTAGTATGAACTTTTTAATGGCCTAAAACTTGTTTACGCGATCACGCTAGGTAAGCAAGTAAGTACATGCACACGTTAAGTAACGGGGTTGCACGGTAAGTTTGTTTGGAGCTCATTGTCAAAGTTACTGTGGCAGCGGCAGCTGGTCCTAATTAGCGTGCAAAGTTGGACAAGGGGGTGGGTGGATACAACCGCTAGCCTGCCACCAACAGATTGTGGCTTATCGATTCGTGATCCCTCTCCAGCACTCGCACAACCGACAAGCGAATTTAACAGCATCGATTCAAACCGATAACAAGAAATCCGCATTGTCGTGTGTTTCAGACGTATGTCGTGATTATATTGTTACCAGTCTGTTTATTAACTAAAAAATTTGTTTTTGAATCAAACACGAATTTTTCTAAGAACAAAACCTAAAAATAGTGTATTTATATTGTCTAAGGTGTATGAAAACAATATTCTGTCTGTATGTGTGTGAATGTTTATTTCTACCTTGGTGCAGTTTCATTTCTTTCCACATAAAATTATTATTATTATTTTTTAATTTAGTACGTCTTTAGCGTAGGCTTACATTCATTATATTATTGCTGAATTGGCCTATATGCCTATCCTAATGATAATTAGCCTTGTCCACCCTAACGTTTGGGTTTAACACACGTTATGTTTATTAACACCAAACGCTTCGTCCGTTTTTGCGGTGAACCGTCGTGAGTGTCAAGGCAAAGACTTCGCTAATCACTGAGCAGAACAGGCGAAACGTTTTGTATTAATATAATAACAGACGTAGATTTCTTCCCAATAACAAAAGCGTATGAGTG